>JAILYB010000122.1:0-2434941 GCA_021437785.1 Rhodomyrtus psidioides
AAACATGCAAAACTGAACTTTGAAGGGTGGGAATTTGCATATTCTTTATTGTTTCTCATTCCAGGCTCAATAGTTATTGCAATTATGTGTAAAAATTGGGATTATGATAAATGGCAGAATGTGGTATGAAGGATTTTATATCACTTCGCCAAGGAAATGATTTTTCCCTCTCATCCGGCTATAGTTCTTAACATGAAAATATTTAGTTGCCACCATATTGATTCAAACCATGAACATCGGATAAAAGCCACTGTAAGGAGATGATGATCATGCTGCAATACCCCCAAGACAGGAAATTCTTAAATTATTAGGCAATCCTAGTCTACTTTAGCCCACTTCACATGAGCCGTTAGATCATGTGGGATCTACGTGCTACTTGCATTATTGAACAACTCATGTGGAGCTGGATAATGTAGACTCTTGAGTATTCAAAAAAAGCTCCCTCTAGACCTCATGGACATGCTATGTCGACCTTTTCTTTTTTCCTTTTTTCTTCTAATGGTACAGATCAATGTACAGATGTAGCTTACATGTTTTTCGGTCAAATTGTAATCGGATGTGCCTGGTTTAGTCTAGAGGGAGACTATCAGTTGCTAGTGTCGGAAAATGAACTGGCCCCACTTGGCTTAGCATACATTCTCTTGTCACGCCTGTGACTTTGTTTTATCCTCCGTATGGCATTCTGTGCTTTAAGTTGAAGCTGTACAAAGGTTGTCCTTACAAACCTGTCTCTCAGTGAACCTTTGCAACTTCCAATCGTGCTAATTTTTTGGGACCTGCACTTGGTGTTCATAATGGGAGCACGTTTCCTATTAAATGTATATTGTTGGGTTACACATATAGCTTGCTTAATCTAATTCATTATAGGCCAAATAGAAAGCTTGAGTATCTGGTTGTCAACATTTCCTTTCCCTTATCTGGAGCAGGTTCAAGCGATTTATCTCCTCATTCTCTGACGCTATGGAGTGGATTACTTGCTGTTATATCGGTCAATGCTGTCATTGGATTTTATATATACTTGGCAATGAAGGAGCCATCAGATAAGCATGAACCCGATCCTGCATTTCTTGCGCAGGCGAGAGCTAGCGTCCAAAAGCCTATAGAGTCGACTGAAGGTCCCTCGCATCCACGTGAGAAAGACGAGTAGACTCATTCTGAAGCTCGTACTTCTCTACCTGGCTAGCATGAGAAATTCCTTTTTCAAATGAAGGCCAAGAATTAAGTTCTTCTAGCGTACTGATGGTCTAGCAAATACCCTTTCGTATGGTTGTCTGTCTGTTTTTATAAGAAATCTGCCTTTTCGAACAATCGATTTCATGTGTAATTGTGTAGGAGCACTAGAGTGGCCATGTTAGGGATCATTTCCTCTAAACAATATTTTTGTACAAGCTTGTACCTAGAAACTTGGCAGAGTGGATGTAAATCCTTGCTCTTAACGAGCGTCCACTTTTTCCGATATTATTAGAGTCGTTGCTCTTGCAAACAAAAGTATAATCATGGCGATATAATGTTGATGCCAAGGATAGGTCCTAGACATGATTACTCTGCTGCATTCTGTGAAGAAATGGCTCCTCCTGGTTAATTTTTGACTTCATTTAAATGTGAGTACTTCGCGGTAAGCTCTTCAAGTGAATTGCCCATTTAAATTAACCGCCAAAAACACATTGGTTTAATTTGGAATTGTGCAATCTATAATGTTGCATTGTCCAGTGTCTCACCATTAAAACTCCATAAGAGATTTATGGTCCAAGATTTGTCGAGTTGCCCAATTGTGCTAGATCCGATCTCGCCGTTATTGGAACTAAAGTTCTCTTGTTAATATGTTCCTGCATTTTGGCCGAGTTCTCAGCGAGGGCATGACGACTCGAGTCTCTACTGTCCGGAATGAAATGGAGGAATTGCAACCTCGGACTGAAGTTCAATGGTCTTGAAACCAACTGCAGAAGAGTAATTATTAGTTGCATTCGGCTAACGCTCTCCCCTCCAAGAGCGAGTATACAATTGGCGCTCTACACATAAGAATCGTCGAAACAGGTGAGATTCATCTATCGGACGGTCCCAAGCGTTCGGTGCACGAGGTTGATTTAGTAAAATATTGGTTAATGCTAATAAAGTACCCAGGTCGAGATTATCTATCCTTCATCATCTGCACACGTACTCGAATGTGTCTCCATGTCAGTCCATTTGAAAACTAGACAACTTGAGAACAAATTCGCCGCATTTGTTGACCTCACCTGAGTGTGATGTGGACATGTAATCACGAAATGAACATCAAATGAGGAATAATAATCATGAATTGATTCTTCTGCTGGCGTTTCTGAGCTTCATGGGCAACACATTGCCGAAGAGTAACTTCCAAGGCTGGTCCTGGGCAAGACCTTAAAAGGCTTAAAGGTTGAAGGGAGGGAAAACCTCAGTGGAGGTTGGACCAAACTTCACCCTGTATTCTGGCCAGAGGAAGAAAAACTCTGGATACTCTGGGGGTCCAGGAGGAAAAACTTGGACTCAATTGGGGGCGCAGGGCGTGCGGGCACCGGCACGTTAAAATAAGGAACGCATGAGTTAAGGCGCTGGGCTAAACACCCACTTCACTGGCTTAGGCCCCTGTGTCTAACTTTGGGGAAACCTGAAGTTGGAGGGCTGCATCACACATGTGATGTTAACCTCACGTGGTGTGGACTCCCCCGGTTAACAGTGCATCGACATCATTTTCGACAGCAACGAGACAAGCAAATGCCACTTTCACACCGCATTCCCTGACTGAAGTTGAAAGACGAAAAGCAAATTAAAGCAGAATTTTTACACATGTTCACTGGGAAAATTGTCAAAAAAGTTCTAGACTTATTGCACTTTTACCTATTCGGTCTTAAACTTTTATTTTATCGTTCATAAACCTATTTTTTTTTGTATCAATTCAGTCTTAAGACATTTTATATTTGTACTAATTCAATCCATTCAGCTAACTTTTGCCAACATGGATGGTGGAATCTGCGCTCTCTCAACCGCAATGAATAAGTAGAACAATGGTCTTTATTGATCCGATTTTTAACTTGCTTTAGTGGACTCCTGTTGGTCTGGATGACCTTTTGCCAGCAATATAGATAATCAAGACGACAAACAAAATGACAGAAAAAGATTAAAGTAGTTTGAGCTTAATCATGGATGCGACTCAGGGCGTACACCTACTTCGTCTTAGGAAAATATTGATAAAAGTCCCCGAAGAGAATGGAACATTTCCCACATCAAATCTTTAACAAAAAAAGCATTGAGAAAAAGGACTGAATTGACACAATTGCAAAATGTTTAGAATTGAATTGACACAATTACAATATGTTTAGAACTTTTTGGTAATTCTCTGATGCCACTTTTATAAAAGAACAATTACTTAAGTTGTATGTCGATTAGCTGGAAGAGCCATGTTAGACTTAAATACAAGGCCAGACTTAATTTTTTTTGTCCACGTTGGACATCCAAATCTTTTTCCTTTTCAATTTACAGACAATCAAAGAAGAAAGAAGTGGTTGATGATGATGAGTCGCTGATGAAGATGAGGAAGGTAATGAAGACCGGAACGCAGAAATTGATGATCAAGAAGAAGATGAAGATGAATTTTTAAGAGCTAAACAATGAGATTTCACATTTGTTTGCCCTAAATTAACATATTAGTTATAAATTAGTTAAAATTCAATTTGTTCTTGAAACCCTAATTTCTCATTCTGTCTTAACTCACTTAGTGTTGCCATCATCGTCAACCTGCGTCCTCTCCATCGCTCAGGCAAAGCCGGATGCTTGTAGATATGAGCTCACCCCCAACTACACCCTGTTGATCCTCGACTCCACGAACTTCTTATCACGCTTTGATATCTTCCTCCTCGGATAGAGAGACTTCCTTGTGGTTGAAGTGTTAGTACCCAAACTCCTAACAGACGCAGGAAGTTTTGCTTATCTTGGTTAATTTGCACGAAGGAATTGTCCTTGCCATTCGGGTAGTCGCAGATTCGGCCGATGACTTCGACTAGGTGCTCTCCGTTCAAGATTTCGTTGAGGGCTGAGTTAGGGTTCGGAGATGGTCGTGTTGATTTGGGTCTGGAGGCAATTCTTGAATTGAGGGGCTTTGAAGCTTGTGTGGGATTGAACCCTAGGGTAGAAAATGCGAAGCTACGGGGAGATAGAGAGTGGTAACTAAGAAGCAGAGGGATTGGATCAGTTAAGGTCAGAGTCGTCCTCGAAGGAGTTGAAGAAATCGGTGTCGGCGAGCTTGTTGTCAACATGGAGGGGACACTCGCCGAAGATCGGAGCGGGTCGAAGTCGTTGACTTGCACCGCGACCGTTGTTTGCTGATCTTCAAGCTCCATGAAGTAGTCCATGATCTTTTGATTTAAATGAATGCTCCGGGTACGATTAAAGTAGAGAGAGAGTGGAAGAGAGCCAGCAAGTCCAGTAAGAATTGAAAGATTATTAAAAATGGTCTACGTTGTTCCTTTTTTTTTTTTTTTTTTTTTTTTTTTTTTTAAAAATAAGAACTGCCAAATAAGAATTAAAACATTATTAAACATGCCATGTAGGACGAATTGTCGGATTTTTTTTGGTGGAGGCACTTAAATGATCCTCTTTCCTCCAACGTAACACTGAAATGATGTAGCTAAATTTTTTGGCCTTCCCGAAAAATTGTAAGCTCGGTTCAGACGTTGAGTGAGGATAGCTCATACGTTAAAATGATGCTTAAGCTCTGAGAGAAGTGTTCACGTGCAGTAATTAGAACTTCAAGAGTAATTCAAAATGTTCTTAATTGATACATTATTCTTGAAAATTTTTGGGGATAGAGATCAATTAGGGACGCGGATCTAAGGAGACGAACGCGACTTTCCTATTGAAGGAATCCATCTATGGAAACCTAAGATCATAAGGTCGAGATCTTCTTTTGATATCGTCTCGTCTAAATGGGTAGTTTTAGAGGATTCATAATGGTTCGACTTTCTACGTCCACTTTTTCGGCTATAGATCAATCGGCTGGATTTCAATAGTGAACTGCTCAGAGGTTACAATTTAGTGATCTCCTTTGAGACACATGGCTCCACATCTAACGCTCAACACTCTTGTGTACACCTCTTTACAATTATAATAAATTGATCAAGAATAATATAAGCATTTGAAGTTCTCTCGATCTTGGAATTATGAACACTATTTCCTCTTAATGCCAATCTTTTTTCTCTTCGACCTTGAGATGTCTTTTATACTCTTCCGCCTCTAACTGACCGTTGCAAAAGCTTTAAGCTCAACCCTCATATGATCAATGCAAACTTAGCGTATATTGTGATACAGTTTGCATTGATCATATGAGGGTTGAGCTTAAAGCTTTTGCAATTCCAATTCTGCATTAAATCCAAAAAATTACACTATAATCACCTATTCACCTCCCTCTAGATGATAAGCTAGCTACAACACCTTGATATAGAATCTTTGAGAATCAACATTTTGGATCAACCAACTTATTGCATGGTGATTAAAGAAGGATTCGATGGAGAATGCTGGTATCATGATATTAAGAACTACCTGATGAAAAGTGAGTTTCCCCAGAATAGCTCACAAAGCGATAGGAAGTACATCACAAAAGCAGCTTCCAAATTTTTGCTCAGCGGACAGACTCTATACAAGAGATCTTTTGATTCGGTCTTGCTCAGGTAAGTAGACGCCCAGGAGGCCAACTTACTTATGAAGGAAATTCATGAGGGAGAATGTGATCCGCATATGAATGGCCATCTCCTAGCCAAGAAGATCATTAGACTCGGATACTATTGGATGACTATGAGGTCCAATTGCAATCAACATGTGATGTCCTACCACCAATGCCATGTATACGATGACAAGATTAATGCTCCTCCAAATGAGCTTCATCAGATGTCCGAAGCATGGCCAGTCTCCATGTGGGGCATGGATATGATCGGGCCAATCAATCCAAAGATTCTAACGGGCATCGCTTCATCCGAGTAGCGATTGATTATTTTACAAAGTGAATTGAAGCTAATTCCTATGCTAATGACACAACCAAGAGTGTGGCAAGGTTTATTAAGAATGATATCATTTCCAGGTATGGAGTTCCTCAAGCGATTATTACTGACAATGGATCAAATTTGAACAACAAGATGGTTAACGATCTTCTAGATCATTTCAATGTCCGACACCTTAACTCTTCCCCATACTGCTCACAAATGAATGGAGATGTGGAAGCGGCCAACAAGAATATTAATAAAATCAAGAAAATCTTGGCTAAGACAGCAGAGAAATATCGAGATTAGCATGAAAGGTTGCCATATGCATTGATGGCGTATCGCACCTCAATCCGGACTTCAACTGGGGTAACACCATATTCCTTAGTATATGGTATGGAAGTAGTCCTACCTGTCAAGGTTGAGATTCCGTCCTTGAGAATCGAATCTCAGATTGAGCTCTCAAAGACCAAGTCATCTTTGGAACCTTATCGACAATTACTCAGAAGGTTAATATGAGCTTTAAATTTTCAAATATCATTGCTCATTTGGTTCCATCTATTTTTCCCAGGAGGAACACAATTCAAATTGCTGTGGAACGAAGAAGCAGGTAATTCTACTATCCTTTAGATCCTCTTAGAGCTTGAAAATATATGAATCCTCGAAAAACCATTCAGATCTCAGAGATAAATCCTTTCTGAAAAGGTTCCTTTTTAAAGTTGACCAACATGTCTGAATAAAGCTTAGATCCTTAGGGAATGTGATTTTGATGAAAATGATTTGAAGCCTTTCAAAGGAGGGTATGCTTTCATGAGAAAAGATGCAAACCTAATCCCAAACACGTCCCATACACCCTTTGAGTGATGAGTGGTAGGTTGAGAGAAAAACCTTAATCTATGGGCATAGGAACTATTTGTAGTGATTACATGAATTGAGTTGAAGAGACATTCCTTTCATTTCTCCTCAAACACTTTTAATCCTTTGAAAACCCATTTTGAGTCAAAGAGGGACATTTTGAACATAACCATGTCAAGAACCACCCCCAAAAGATCTACCTGATGAACATCTCGGAGAAAAGATCAAGGTAAGTCTTTATTGTGCTAACTTGCATCAATATTTTTGTGATAGCTCTAGGTGATATCCCATGGAAGCTTGAAACATCATAAAGTGAGAAAGAGCATTTTATTTCTCTATCCCCAAACACTGTACCCTCTTGATGAGCCAATTTGGGCCTTTAAATGTTCATTTATAAGCCCTTGTTGGTGATTACCTTCCACACTGGGGAAATACATGTGAGTTACACCAACAGTTGATTGAGATCATATATGGAAAATCACCAAGAATCAGAAAGTGGTTGGACCCAAAAGAAAAACGATGAGAAAAGTAAATGCTTGTAAAAGCAAAGTGCTTGGTAAAAGCATGACCAAAACTCATTGGGATATGACGAGAGAATATGAATCTTCATTCGAAAGGAAAGGAAAGAAATATCTTTAGAAAAGTTCAAATGAAAGAAAATTTAGAGGGAATTGCAAACATATCTCTGACGAGTAGTTGGTAATGATGCAAAGGTGATCCCCAACATCTTAATACTATTTTTTTGTTGTTGAAAAAATGACCTTCTTAAAAGCCTGACTTAAGCAAACATTATATCTCATCCTAAACGCTCTTCTGATCTTGATGTTCCGGGCCAACATGAGATGTCACATAGGAAGCTACTGCATGAAGAAGTAAGCAATCCTGTCTTATCTTATCCTCGCGGTTTTTGATTTGAAAACCCGAAGAAGTTGATTGTCGGTGAGCAAATTCTTTCTAAGCCTCAAAGTGCATACACTTCGTGAAGCCTATGACCTAGCCTGAATTACGGTCCCAGAAAAAACCTTTTTTAAATCAATTGAATTGTATGCGCTGTGAATAGTTTCGAAATCCTAGATTGAGGTTTCGCGAGGAAGTTCGAGTGTTTTTCAATAAATATATCTCCTCATCATGGAGATTTGAAACCCTTCGAAAATGATAAGAAGTCCTCTTAAATGAAAACACCTCAATTGAAAATCCTTTAAATCAAACCATTTTGAAAAATATACAAATGAAGTCCGATTGATTCTTGTAGTTGAGTGTCAAGAGTAAGTTCAAATATGACTAGCTACAGCTTGGAGAGGGAATCAACATATAAGCAAGAAACACATGAACTAAATTCAATCAGCAGCGAAGTTCAAGTCGAGCATTAATATGAGTTTTTGGGTGAGTGACTGAAACGACTAAGAAGTACATAAGTTTCTTGTGGAGGAAGACGGTGCATTACCCATAGCATCATTCTTCAAATTCAATCCTGATATGTCCCCAGCTTCATTAAGCGATTTCTTTCACTTATGTACTAGCAAATTGTTAGTATGGCCGGCCAAACACTTTTCGAAACCATTCCCGAATCGCCCCTTCTGTTTTCGAACATCTCTTGGCTCAACTGTTAGAATATTCTGTTTTAATATTCAATTGTGGGCTTTATTAATTGTTACTGTAATTATTATTTGGTCTAATAAGAAAGAGATATATTATTTCCTAATTCAAGTAGGATATGGTGCTGGATAGTATAGGCCGAGATATCCTTATCCTTGATGAGGGGGTATGGTTCATTCTCTATAAATAGTGCTTAAGTCCCTCCTCTAAACCCTAATGTCCACATAACCTCACATATAGAAATCGTCAGAAACGACAGTGAGGGGCCGTCTCATTGAAGCCAGTGATCAAGGGGGTTCATAGAGGAGAAACTCTTAAGCGTTGGATTCTCGCAATTCCGCATCAAGAACGATGAATCCAAAACAATGTGTGTTAATTCTTTAACTCTATGGAACATGGATTTGTGTATCTGTACGTGTGTATTTTGGGTTGCTGCATAAGGATTAAATACGCAGCCTACATGTGGTATCAAAGCATGCGCGTATTAGGTCACGAATCACGTTCCCGGTGTATTTTCGAAATTTTATTTTTTTTATCGAAATTCAAATAAAATTATATATTCGGAAAGAGATCGTCGAGACGAGAAAAACCGTCCAAGAATCATCGCCGGCGACCGCCGGGCGCGCCGCCACGCGCGGCCGAGAGATACGGCCCATCGGGCGCGTGGCGCAACGCGCCTCACGCGCGGACCCAGGCCCGCACGTGCGTGACACGTGCGGGATGACGTCATCTGACGTCTTTCAGCCGGGTGCAGACCCGACCCGTGACCCGACCCAAATCAGTTGACCGTTGACTCGGACCCTCTTGTCGAATCGGTCGTTGACCGGTTCGACCGGACCGCCTCGACTCGGTTCGCGAAGTTCGATTTAAGGAGCAGTCAAACCGGTTGAGCCGGTCAGATTGGTTTCAGAACCGACTGGACTACGGAACACGTGCGCTGCACGTGTCTGCACGTGGGCCTCACGCGCCGAAGCTTCAAGCGGCGCGTGAGGGAGCGTGCGGCGTCTGATGGGGGTGTTCCAGGTACCGGCGTGCTCGTATGCTCATGCTCTACAAGATGGTATATTTATTTTTCATGTTTGGTACTTTTATGGATGGAAAATACATACGAAACTCTAAATACGTATATATTCTGGGATATTTTTAGCGTATTTTCTCGTATTTCTATATGGATTTGTGAAATACAGGTACAAGCTTACATGAAAGTACCACATGCAGTTATGTGGAGCATGATTTATCAATTACATGTTTATGGTTTGACATGTGTTGTTGGATGTATCAATGTGATTAGCAAAGCATGTAATTCTGAGGATGATTGCCCATAATTTCTGAAATTACATGCATATAGTAAATGTGAAATATAAAGTTGTATCCCAATTTCAGGTAAATTCAATTGGGTTGTGATCGCTAAAGCGGCACGCTTGGTTGAGTTTAATAAGGAACGGGTTAAATAATATTGGGATGTCTCCTGTTTTAGTGCGTAGTTATACTCCCAAAGGAGGTAATTGCGTATTCTTGCATGGAGGGTTATATGTACAGCATATGGTTGATGATTGATTAGTCTAAGTGCTGTTATACACCCAAATGTGGTGATTAACGAAGATTGAAATAAATTCTCATGGCCGTTGTAATGTAGGGAGTATACAACTGCATGTCATGTTTTCTGCCCAAAGGTGATTATATGATGATGTGTGTATCTCTCAGTGAAATTTCGCATTATGCTAATTAAAAATATCGGGTATTCTTCAGTCACCTTTTCTGTGAACGGCAATTCCATAACTATTGAGATTCTCACTGGTAGTAATTTTAAGAAGTGGAGAGAGGATTTTCTGTTTGGTATGGAACTGGCGGATGTTCATGCTGCTCTTAGTGTGGATAGACCCGCAGCTCTTACTGATGCTAGTATAGATGCTCAGAAACCATAATTTGCTGCTTGGGAAAAAAGCAATAGGATTTGCTTGCTGTCGATGAAACGATCCATACAGGAACATCTTAGGAGTGATTTTACTGCTGACATCACTGCTAGACAAATGATGGAGGACTTGGTGGCTAGAAATCGTGAATCCCCTAATGCTGAAGTTGGGACACATATGTCAGGATTATTCAGCTTGAAGTATGATGGTTCTGCTGGTATTAGGGAATATGTCATGAGGATGGTAGATCTGCAATCAAAGCTCAAGGGGTTTAATGTTCCCATTCCTGATGCTTGTATCATACATTTTGCGCTAAATTCTCTTCCACCTGAGTTTGGTATTATCCAAACACAATATAACACTGTTGATCAGGCATGGACAATCAACGACTTGATTGCTAGGGTGGTGCCAGAAGAGACCAAGCTGAAGAAAGGTAACGCGCATATAACTATGTATGCTTCTTCCAATTCTGGTGCCAAGAAGGGTAAGGGCAACAAGAATCGTAAAGGAACTCATTCCTCTGCTGGTCATCATGGCAACTTGGGACCAAAGAAACCGACCTTTAAAAAGGACGGTAATGCTGGTAAGGATGATTTTTGCTCTTTCTATAAGAAGGGAGGACACGTAAAGAAAGACTACGCTAAATATAAGAATTGGTTATCTACGAGTGAGCCTAAAGGTAATGGTTATTTGGCGTTGGTTTGTGAATCTAATCTGTCTGAAGTCCTATCTTGTTCGTGGTGGCTAGATAGCGGTGCAACTAACCATGTTGCGTTTACCATACAGGGATTCATAAACCGGAGGAAGCCAAATAAGGATGAATCAAAGCTCACCGTAGGAAACAACAATAAAGCTGACGTTGAGTTCGTGGGAGATGTCATTTTAATTCTAGATTCTGGTTTTAATTTGATGTTAAGAAATATATTTTATGTACCTTCTTTTAGACGGAATTTAATTTTCGTATCAAGTTTGGACATGTGTGGTTACTCTTTTGAGATTTCAAACTCTACAATTTTTATTTCTTTTAATTCAAATAAAATTGGGTATTGCACTATGTCCAATGGATTGTATAGATTATGTTTGTCTCCCAACGAAATATACATCGCTTATACAGCTGAAAAGGTTGTTTCCAAAAGGCCTCTACCTAAGGAACAGTCATACGCAATATGGCACAAACATCTTGGTCACATCTCTAAAGAAAGAGTGGAAAGACTGATAAAGGCTAGCATTCTACCCACTCTTATAAGTGACCTAGACACATGCGTAGACTGCTGTAGAGGTAAGATGACCGAAATAAAGAAGAAAATTGCAGTCCGTAGTTCTCACTTGTTAGAGATCATCCACACAGATATAAGTGGACCCTATCTAGCAACATTGTGTAGAAATTTTTATTTCATCACATTTATAGATTACTATTCCCGATATAGTTATCTGTACTTGATTAAGGAAAAGTCTGAATCTCTTGACAAGTTCAAGATTTTTCGGACTGAAGTTGAGAAATAGTTGGGAAAAGTCATAAAAATTGTCAGATCTGACCGCGGTGGTGAGTACTATGGTCGACATGGCGATGCTGGACAGCTTAAAGGGCTATTTGCCAAGTACTTAGAGAATTCTAGGATTGTGGCTCAGTTTACCATGCCCGGTAGTCCTGAACAGAATGGTGTAGCTGAAAGGCGTAATCGTACTCTCATGGATATGGTAAGGAGTATGATTAGCATAACTAATTTACCTGGTTTTTTATGGGGTGAGGCTTTGAAAACGGCGCTTTACATATTAAATCGTGTTCCTACTAAATCTGCGCCGCTTACTCCTTTTGAATTGTGGACTGGACGGAAGCCTAGCTTGAATCATCTGAAGGTTTGGGGATGCCCTGCAGAAGTAAAATTGTATAATCCAACTTTAAGCAAGTTGGACTCCAAAACCACTCGTTGCTATTTTGTCTCTTATCCAGATCATTCAAAGGGATATCGATTTTATAATCCCAGTGGAGGAACGAGAATTGTGGATTCACAGACAGCAAAGTTCCTGGAGCTTGATGTAGCAGAAAAGGGTGATTGCTCACAAACTATTAAGGATAACATCACGGTGAGTACTCCTATTTCGTTTTCTATACCTATACAGACAATTGTGGAAGTTCCTGTACCACAGATTGACCCTGTTGAGGCTCAGGAACCTGTTATTGAAGCAGTTCCTGATGAAGTTCCTCAAGCCTCTCAAGAACATAATGAAGTAGGAGATGCTCCTCTAAGGAGATCTGTTAGACAGAAACGATCAGCTATACCACAAGACTATATAGTTTATTTGGGAGAACATGATTATGATATTGGTTGTGTTGTTGATCCAGTTACTTATACAGAAGCGATTTCTTGTCCTCAATCTGATTTATGGTTAGATGCAATGAAAGATAAGATGTTGTATATGAAACATAATGATGTTTGGGAGCTTGTTGAATTTCCTGAAGGTTACAAACCTCTTGGTTGTAAATGGGTTTTTAACACCAAAAGGGACTCCACAGGAAAGATTGAAAAATTTAAAGCTAGATTAGTAGCTAAGGGATTTACTCTGAGAGAATGAATTGATTATGAATCAACATTTTCTCCAGTTTCTTCTAAAGACTCTTTTAGAGTAATTATGGCTTTAGTAGCTCATTTTGATATGGAGCTTCACCAGATGGATGTTAAACTGCTTTTCTGAATGGAGATCTTGATGAACAAGTTTATATGACACAACCAGAAGGTTTTGCAACAAATGATACAGGTAATCTGGTTTGTAGATTGAAAAAGTCTATCTATGGTTTGAAGCAAGCTTCTAGACAGTGGTACTTGAAGTTTCATAGTGTTGTTACTTCTTTTGATTTTGTTGAGAACAAGCTAGATCAATGTATATACTGCAAGGTCAGTGGGAGAGAGTTTATTTTTCTCGTTCTTTATGTTGATGACATCTTGCTTGTTAGTAGCAATATTGCATTAATGCATGAGACAAAAAGGATGTTGTCACAAAATTTTGATATGAAGGATCTTGGTGAAGCGTCTTTTGTCCTTGGCATTGAGATCCATAAGGATCGTTCTCGCCGCACATTGGGCTTATCTCATAGGGCTTATATTGATCGTGTTCTAAAGAGATTCAATATGCAAGAGTGCAAACCAGGGATTGCTCCAGTCTGCAAATGTGATAAATTGAGTCTTTCACAATGTCCTCATTCAGAAATTGAGAAAGCACAGATGAAGGTTGTACCTTATGCTAGTGCACTTGGTAGTATCATGTATGCTCAAGTTTGTACTAGGCCAGACATTGCTTTTGCAACAGGACTTCTAGGCAGGTATCAGTCAAATCCAAGACATGATCACTGGATCGCTGCCAAGAAGGTTTTGAGGTACTTAAAAAGAACTAGAGACTATATGCTAATTTACAGATGTATTCAGAACTTGCAGCTAGTGGGATATTCAGATTCAGATTATACTGGTTGTGAGGATGACAAAAAGTCGACAACAATGTATGTCTTTATGCTAGCAGGTGTTGCAGTATCATGGAAAAGTGAGAAACAGAAAATAGTATCATCCTCCACTATGCAAGCGGAGTTTATAGCATGCTTTACAGCTGCTACTCAGGCTATTTGGCTCCGGAATCTCATTAGAGAGTTGACCGTGTTTGACTTTATTGATAGACCCATACAGTTGTATTGTGACAATAACTCTGCCGTGTTGTTCATTAACAACAATAGAGGTCTCAAGGGGTCTAAGCATATGGAGATCAAGTTTTTGACCATAAAGGAGTCCGTGCAGAATGGTGACGTTGCAGTAGAGCATATAACTACAGATGCTATGATTGTTGATCCACTGACGAAAGGTCTACGCCCTTGTGTATTTGAACGATATGTCATTAATATGGGCTTAGAAGCATCATGGGATGCCATTGTTTAGTGGGAGCTTTCTAGTTTTTGCTCTAATAAAGTTTACAATGTTATATTACTTTTAGTAATGATTTTGATATGTATTGAACTTTTACATTCTTTGAAGTTTTTTGAATGTGATATTGAATGCATATCTGTTGAAAATCTCAAGGAATTGTGTAAACCTTGAGTGATGGCTGGGGCATTTATTTTAGCCAAAAGACATATGTCTTGTTACACGTAAAGCATAGTTAACTATAAATGTGAGACATATGTTGGTTCGTTGGAACCGTAAAGATGTTCTCTCGTGACACATCTGGTTTCGTGACACATAAAGTGAGAGAATGGTGACTGACAAGGAGGATAACATATAAGGTGTCTCTGTTATTTGAGATGTTATCCGATTGCCATACTACCATATCAAATCCATATCAATAAAGTTAAGAGTATTTGTGATTGTGGATGGCTTTGTGTCTTCTGATGCAGTTACTGGCATGGTCCGGTACTTAAGACTTTATGGGATCGGATTGACTGTTTGGAATTATCTCTAGACCAATATAAAGATGCGCATATACAGTACAGTTTCAATTAATTTAGCCTACGTGGGAGAATGTTAGAATATTCTGTTTTAATATTCAATTGTGGGCTTTATTAATTGTTACTATAATTATTATTTGGTCTAATAAGAAAGAGATATATTATTTCCTAATTCAAGTAGGATATGGTGCTGGATAGTATGGGCCGAGATATCCTTATCCTTGATGATGGGGTAGGGTTAATTCTCTATAAATAGTACTTAAGTCCCTCATCTAAACCCTAATGTCCACATAACCTCACATATAGAAATCGTCAGAAACGACAGTGAGGGGCCGTCTCATTGAAGCCAGTGATCAAGAGGGTTCATAGAGGAGAAGCTCTTAAGCATTGGATTCTTGCAATTCCGCATCAAGAACGATAAATCCAAAACAAGGTGTGTTAATTCTTTAACTCTATGGAACATGGATTTGTGTATCTGTACGTGTGTATTTTGGGTTACTGCATACGGATTAAATACTCAGCCTACATCAACATCATAGAAAATGGACAAAATCACTAGTCTTAACCTCCTGCGACACACCAGAATCTCCACAAGCTTGTTCAAGCACCATCTCGAGTCCGCGTAGTTGGCGGTGAACACGATGAGAGAAACCCTAGAATTATGGATGGCGTCGAGCAGCTTGGACTCGATGGAATTCATGGTCTCCACCTTGTTAATGTCCTTGAAGTAGCATATCCGCGCCTGCTTCAACATGTGGAAGAGGTGAGCCGCGAAGGTCTTCCTTATATCCTCGCCTCTGAAACTCACGAACACGTCATGCTTCCACCAATGAACTGAAGAAGAAGAAGATTGAATGCTCTGTATCATGATGCAATTGATGTATTCATTAGTCAAATTTTTCATTGTTTAGAAATACTAGTAATGATTATAATCCACGGATTGCATGCAAATTGCACATGGATTGCACATGCAACTTTGTGATGGACGATGATATCTCGATGATAACCATAATTGCCTAAATCTCCTATAATTTATGCAATTGCATTGAAACAATTAATTCGCAATATCAAGTTCTCCAAGCACGCATGAGTTAAAGAATTTTTTTTCTGCTCCTCTTGTCTCCATAATAATCTTCGCCTCGCTTCATAAAGTATTCTCTTGGTATGATTACCGAAACAATTGTATCGGGGGAGTGACTTCACACGGACATGAGCAGAAATTGCATTTATGCGTAATCCTAAGAGAATGGACCTAACTCTGTCAATATAGGTCTAAATGACCTAATTTTAACGCCAATAGTTTGATGACTCATAGATCTACAACTTTTGTGTTTTGAGTTTTCTAAGATAAAAACTGTAGAAGTGTCGATGAGGGGTTGAAGTGAACGTCTTGTGAATCAACATAATAAGAAAAAAGATAAAAACTTCAATGGCTTCTCTTCTAGGCTTCCAAGGAAGTCAATAAGGCATTAATTCTTTTGGATTGCTGGCCGCAAGTCTTCAAGGATGCAAATTTTGAAAAGCTCCAACTCTTCTAGGATGAAGTAAAAACATTCTAGGTTTTCAAGAATAAGAACTCTTCTAAATTCAAGGAAATGCAAAAGACAATTTTATTTAATCACATTTGTTTGCTTTACAATTGAGATTCCGCCTCTTTTAATAGAGGGATTAATACATAGAAAAATGGACAAAATAATAAATATTTGAGAAACAACCAACAAATATTGACATAGGGCTATACGACTATTAAAGATATAGGGACTAAATGACATGTGCTCCAAGTGAATTAAGCCAGATTCTAGATCTCCCATGAAATCCGATGATCTTATTTCTTGTTGATGGAAAAGAAAATTAATTCCCGTTCTCTAAGCCGAGTGGCCCCAAAGTCCTTTCATTGCTCTGAAATGTGAGAGAGCATACGACAATATACCCACAATAACTAGAAAATGAAGTCAAGTACTCTCAAGGATAATCAAGCTCAATCTACAGAATTAGAAACATAAAGCTAGTTAATCCCAACCCTTAACTGTAGAATATTGAAAATCAACATAAATGAAGCACACGTTTAATTAATTATATTTTGCTAGATGATGTAATAAGTTGTATTATATAAAATCAAGTGAATGTCTGAAGGTCATACCTCGCTTTCAACTCCCCCATCTCCACTATGATTAGGGGTCCGATCAATAGACTCATTCTTGTCGTACTCAAAAGTGATGGAGTAAAAAACTAATCTAGTTTTTACAATTATTCCTCTCACACCAGTGCTATGTCCATTTTTTAAAGGACTATCACCTTGACCTCCAAATGGCCCGATGGATTTCAAGAAACGAAGATCAGAAACTGGTTTAGAATAAACTCCTAATGCATCAAGCAGGACACTGGACCTTCCATCAAGTCCGACAGCATAGGGAGAGCTTTTTGGGGACAATCTCCAGGAGACGCCCAACAATTTGCTCAATGAAGTTCGATTGATCTTTGTAGTTGAGTGTGAAGAGTAAGTTCAAATATGACTAACTATAGCTTGGAGAGAGCATCAATATATAAGCAAGAAACACATGAACTAAATTCAATCAGCAACAAAGTTCAAGTCGAGCACCAATATAAGCTTTTGCGGTAAGTGATTGAAACGACTAAGAAAGACATAAGTTTCATGTGAAGAAAAACGATGCATTACCCATTGGCGTCATTCATCAAATGCAATCTCGATATGTCCTCAGCTTCATTAAGCAATTGCTTCCATTTATGCACCAACAACTCATCAATATGGCTGGCTAAACACTTTTCGAAGCCATCTCCCAATCGCCCCTTCTGTTTCTGAACATCCCCTAGCTCAACATCATAGAAAATGGACAAAACCACCAGTCCCAACCTCTTGCGACACACTAGAATCTCCACCAGCTCGTTCAAGCACCATCTCGAGTCCGCGTAGTAGGCGGTGAACACAAGGAGAGAACCCCTAGAATTGCGGATGGCATCGAGCAGCTTGGAATCAATGGAATTCATGGTCTCCACCTTGTCATTGTCCTTGAATTAGTAGATCCCCGCCTACTTGGCGGGTGGAAGTGGTGGGTCGCGAAGGCCTTCCTTATGTTCTCGCCTCTGAAGCTCACGAATATGTTGTGCTTCAACCGATGAGCCAAAGAGGAAGAAGATGGAATGCTTTGTATTATGATGCAATCCTGATATGACTACCGAAACAATTGGATCGGGACAGTGACTTCACAAGAACATGAGCAAAAATTTCAGTTTTGCGTAATCTTAGGAGAATGAACCTTACTATGTTGATATAGGTCTAAATGACCTGATTTTAACGTCAATAGTTTGATGACTCAAAGATCTACAACTTTTGTGTTTTGAGTTTTCTAAGATAAAAACTGTAGAAGTTTTGATGAGGAGGTGAAGTGAACAGCTCCTAAATTAACATAATAAGAAAAAAAAAATATAGAAACTTCAACGGCTGCTCTTCCAGGCCTCTAAAGAAGTCGTTAGGGTATTAATTCTTTTGGATTGCTAGCCGCAACTCTTCAAGGATGCAAATTTTGAAAAGCTCCAACTCTTCAGGACGGAGTAAAAACTTTTCTATATTTTCAAGAATATGAACTCTTCTCGATTCGAGGAAATGCACAAGACAATTTTAATTAATAACATTCGTTTGCTTTACAATTGAGATTCTGTCTCTTTTAATAAAGGGACTAATACATATAAAAAACAAACAAACCAATAAATACTTGAGAATTAAGCAACAAATATAGACATAGGGACTATACGACTATTAAAAACATAAGGAACTAAATGACACGTGTTCTATGTGAAACAAGCCAAATTCCAGATCTCCCATAAAACCCGACGATCTTCTTCTTCTTCTTCTTCTTCTTCTTCTTCTTCTTCTTCTTCTTCTTTTTTTTTTTTTCGTTTGATGGAAAAGAAAAGTAGTTCATGTTCTCTAAATCGAATGGCCCCAAAGGCAAAGGCCTTTTATTACTCTAAAATGTGAGAGAGCGTACGACAGTATATCTGCAATAATCTCCGTCGTAGTAACCAGAAAATAAAGGCAAGTACTCTCGAGGATAATTGAGTTCAATATAGAAACATAAACCTAGTTAATCCTAACCCATAAGTGTAGAATATTAAAAATCAGCATAAACGGAACACACGTTTAATAAGTTGTATTTTGTTAGATGATGTACTAAGTTGTATTGTATAAGATCAAGTGAATGTCTAAAGGCCATACCTCGCTTTCAACTCCTCCATCTCCACCATATTGAGGGCCACGATCCACAGACCCATTTTTATCCTACTCAAAAGTGATGGAGTAAAAAACAAATCGAGTTTTTATAGTTATTTCTCTCACACCAATGCTATATCCATCATCCCAAGGACGCCATCTCGACCTCCAAATGGCCCAATGGATTTCAAGAAACGAATATCGGAAACTTGTTTAGAGCAGGCTCCTAATGCATCAAGCAGGACACTGGAACTTCTATGAAGTCCGATAGCGCATGAAGTCCGATTGATCCTTATAGCTGAGTGTGAAGAGTAAGTTCAAATATGACTAACTATAGCCTGGAGAGGACATCGGTATATAAGCAAGAAACACAAGAACTAAATTCAATCAACAGCAAAGTTCAAGTCGAGCACCAATATTGTGACATCCCCTCCCTAGTCCCGCATTGCCTAGGGAGAGGTCTTGGCTTGACTTATAAGCCTTGGGGTCTCCTTAGATTTGCATGAGGCATTTTCCCAGCTGAGTGCTCGGAAAGTAAAATCGTGCGGGTTACAAATCTCAAAGCCGACAATATCGTGCAAGTGGGACCCCGTCCGTTACAAATGGTATCAGAGCCGACCCCCGACCGCATGTGTGGACTCCCGGCCGTAACTAGGTAGTGGTGTCGTCCGTGAGCCCCAGTGCGGTACGGGCACAACGGGGACGGTGTGTCCGAAGGGGCGAGATTGTGACATCCCCTCCCTAGTCCCACATTGCCTAGGGGGAGGTCTCGACTTGGCTTATAAGCCTTGGGGTCTTCTTAGACTTGTATGAGGCCGTTTCCCGGCTAAGTGCTCGGAAAGCAAAATCGTGCGAGTTGCAAATCCCAAAGAGGACAATATCGTGCAAGTGACCCCGGCCGTTAGGGGCGAGATTGTGACATCCCCTCCCTAGTCCCACATTGGCTAGGGGGAGGTCTTGACTTGGCTTATAAGTCTTGGGGGCTCCTTAGACTTGCATGAGGCCATTTCCCGACTGAGTGCTCGGAAAGCAAAACAGTGCGGGTTGCAAAACCCAAAGCGGATAATATTGTGCAAGTGGTACCCCGGCCGTTACAAATGGTATTAGAGCCGACCCCCGACCACATGTGTGGACTCTCGGCCATAGCTGGGTAGCAATGCCGTCCTTGAGCCCCAATGCGGTACGGGCACAACGGGGACGTTGTGTCCGAAGGGAGAGAGATTGTGACATCCCCTTCCTAGTCCCACATTACCTAGGGGGGAGGTCTTAGCTTGGCTTGGCTTGGCTTATAAGCCTTGGGGTCTCCTTAGGCTTACATGAGGCCTTTTCCCGGCTGAGTGCTCGGAAAGCAAAACCGTGCGGGTTGCAAAGCCCAAAGAGGACAATATCGTGCAAGTGGGACCCCGGCCGTTGCAAATATGAGCTTTTGAGGTGAGTGAATGAAACGACTAATGAGGGCATATGTTTCTTGCGGAGGAAGACGGTGCATTACCTATTAGCGTCATTATTCAAATGCAATCGCGATATGTACCTAGCTTCATTAAGCAATTCCTTACACTTATGCACCAGCAAATTATCAGTATAGCTTGTCAAACACTTTCCGAAACCATCCTCGAATCGTCCCCTCTGTATTTTGCTTTATCATTCCGTTGTTATATTTATATGTTATTGATTGACTGGATTGAATTGGAGTACCGTCTAGAGGATAGTTTGATCATGGATTGGCTTGCTTTATATAGAAGTGCTGCCCATTTTTTCCCCAACAAAATGGTATCATGGCTAGAGTTGAGATTCTAGTATTAGATGGAGAATACGAGTGGCACTATGTTTAATTTAAATGCCTCGTATTACTCTATATGGACGGATGAAGAAGTGTTGTATTGCAAAGATTAGTATGATCCGGTCGAAGGTGATGACGCTAAAGGAGATAAGGAAGACAAAGAGTGGGAGCGAATGAATTGGAAGATGGTTGGGTTTATCCAACAATGGATTGATGAGTGTGTTTCATCATGTTGCTCATGAAACGAAGGCGGATACTTTGTGGAAGAAATTACAAGATCTCTATGAGAGGAGAACTCCACAAAATAAAGCTCTTTTAGCGAAAAGACTTGCGAATTTGAGATACAAGGAAGGGAGTAGCATGACGGAGCACTTGAGTGAATTTCAAGATGTTGTAAATCAATTGACAAATCTTGATATTGACCTTGGTGATGAATTACAATCATGTTTGTTGCTCGGTATTCTTCCTGATAGTTGGGACACCTTGCTTGCGGCATTAAATAATTCAGCTCCTGATGGCGTGCTTTCCATGAGCATGGTTAAAGAAAGCTTGTTTAATGAAAAAAATAAGGAGAAAATGCTTGAATTATGCTTCCAAATCGGAGGCACTTGTTGTAGAACACAAAGGGAGAAGTCAATCAAGAAAGTTTCAAAGTAATGACACGGGTAAGTCAAGAGGAAGATCGAAATCAAGACCGAGGAGGAGTGTGAAGTGTTACAATTATGACAAGATGGGACATTATGCCAAAGAGTGTTGGGGGCCGAAGAGAGATAAATTCCATGATAGAAATGGAGATAAAAAGAAAGAAGCGAATCAGCCTACAACCGCAGTTACAGCTGACGGTGACATTGTGTTCATTTGTGATGATGGTTATGTAAATCTCACATGCCAAGATTCTAGCTGGGATGTCGATTCTGCAGCTTTTTATCATGTCACCTTACGACGTGACTTCTTTACATCTTATCGCAGTGATGATTTCAGTTGTATTAGAATGGGAAACAACGGTGTCTCTAAGGTTATAGGCATGTGAGATGTTTATTTGGAGACCGAAATGGAATGTACTTTGCTTCTGAAAAATGTGAAATATGTTTCAGATATTCGACTTCACTTGATCTCCACAGGTTCCTTAGAAGACGATGGTTATTGCAATTCCTTCTGTGATGACAAATGGAAATTGACTAAAGGCTCTATGATAATGGCTAAAGGCAAGAAGACATGTACTCTTTATACTATGCAAGCAAATTTGATGCGACAAGAGGTAAATACAGTGGGGGATTCCTCAGTTGATCTATGGCATAAGAGACTTGGTCATCTTAGCGAGAAAGGGTTTGAAACTCTTGCTAGGAAAAATCTTCTACCATTGAAGAAGAAAAATCTGACGAAATGTACTCATTGCCTCACGGGTAAGCAACATCGATTCTCATTTCATAGTACGTCTCTACATACAAAATCTAATGTACTTGAATTAGTTCACATTGATGTTTGCTGCATGGATGCTAAAACATTTGGTGGTGTATTGTATTTTCTGACATTTATCAATGATTGCTCTAGAAAAGCATGGGCTTTTGCATTGAAATCAAAAGATCATGTGCTTGCAGCCTTCAAACAATTTCATATCAATGTTGAAAGGGAAACATGAAAAAAGCTGAAATGTGTTCAAGCTGACAATGATGGTGAATATAGAAGACCGTTTGAGCATTGCTGCGGGGACTATGGTATCGAGCTTGAGAAGACTGTTTCAAAAACACCACAACAAAATGTAGTTGGAGAGAGAATGAACCGGACGATTAATGATCGGATTCGGTGTAGGCTATCTAATGCGAAATTGCCTAAGCCATTCTGGGGCGAAACGACGAGAATGTCAGTTGACTTGATAAATCTTTCTCCATCAGTTCCTCTAAAGGGGGATGTTCCACAAAGAGTATGGAGTGGAAAAGATGTCTCCTATAGTTATTTGAAGGTGTTTGGTTGCCGGGCGTTTGTGCATGTTCCAAGAGATGAGAAGTCTAAGCTTGATAACATGTATAAATAATGTATCTTCTTGGGTTATGGACATGAAGAATTTAGCTACATGTTATGGGATCCAGCTACAAAGAAAGTTATTAGAAATCAAGATGTGGTGTTCTTTGAGCATCAAACCATTGAAGACATCGAGAAGCCAGAGAAGCCAAAGAATGCAGCTCAACACACTGTTAGTTTCAGCCCAAGTCCTCCTACCGTGTTGGGCGAAAATCACGGGAGAGAAGTGCATGAAAATCTTGAAGAAGGTGAATCCTCACAGAATGTTGATTCGTTAGTTGAAACAGGTGAAACAGTTAAAATAGAACAATCAGTTGAGCAAGAGCAACCAATTGAGCCAGTTGAGCTAGAACAAGCAGTACGTAGACCTTCACAAAGATATCAGCCGCATGAGTATGTGTTACTCACTGATACAAGAGAGCTTGAAACTTATGAAGATGTTATGTCATGCGATCAAAAGAATAAGTGGCATGAAGTTATGCAAGAATGAACTCAAATCTTTGCACGAGAACCACACATTTGAGTTGGTGAAGTTGCCTAAGGGCAAAAGAACACTCACAAATAAGTGGGTGTCTAAGTTAAAGACAGAAGAAAGCAGTTTGAAGCTACGATACAAGGCTAGACTTGTTGTGAATGGCTTTCGTCAGAAAAAAGGAGTCGACTTTGAAGAGATTTTTTCACCAGTTGTAAAAATGCCTTCTATTAGAGTTGTTCTTGGGTTGGTCACCAATTTGGATTTGAAAATTGAACAGCTTGATGTAAAGATAGCTTTTCTTCATGGAGACCTAGAAGAAGAAATATACATAGAGCAACCGGAAGGTTTTTAAGTTAAAGGCAAGGAACATCTTGTATGTAGGCTGAGAAAAAGCCTATATGGTCTCAAACAAGCATCAAGACAGTGGTACATGAAGCTTGATTCATTCATGGAAGCTCATGGATATGGTAAAACCACTTATGATTCTTGTGTCTTTATGAAAAGATTCTGAAATGATGATTTTATTATCCTCTTGCTTTATGTGGATGACATGTTGATAATTGGGCATGATGTTAACAAAATCAAGAGCTTGAAAAATGAGCTGAGTAAAGCTTTTGCGATGAAGTATCTAGGGCCGGCTAAGCAAATCATTGACATGATGATTACTCGTGATAGGAAGAATAGAAAACTTTGGCTATATCAGGAGAAGTACAATGAAAAGGTGCTTGAAAGATTCAACATTGAGTACATGTAAATTGGTGAGTACTCCACTTGTTGGTCACTTCAAGTTAAGTAGTAACGAGCGTTCTACGAGTGAGAAAGAGAATGAAAAGATAATGAAAGTTTCTTATGCATCCGCCGTAGGTGGTTTGATGTATGCCATGGTCTGTATGGGGCTGGATATTGCTCATACAGTTGGGGTTGTGAGCAGGTTTCTCTCAAATCTAGGTAAAGAGCATCGGAGCGCTGTGAAATGGATTTTTCGGTATCTTAGAGGCATTTCCAGATTTTGCTTGTGTTATGGAAGTGAAAAGCCTAAGTTAAGTAGCCATTCAGATTCTGATTATGCCGATGAAAGTGATTCCAGAAAGTCTACATCAGGTTATATGATGACCTTTACAAAGGGAGCAGTTTCATGGAAATCAAAATTGCAAAAATGCATTTCTTTGTCTACTACTAAAGCGGAATATATAGCAATCACCAAAGGTGGCAATGAACTCTTGTGGATGCAAAAATTCCTACAAGAATTGTGTTTGAAGTAAGAAAAGTTTGTTTTCTATTGTGATGGCATGAGTGCTATTTATCTTATCAAGAATCTAGTGTTGCATTCAAGATCGAAGTATATTGATGTGAAATATCATTGGGTTCGAGAGAAGTTAGAAGAGAAGTCTTTTCTTCTTGAAAAGGTCCGTACCGACTACAACGGATCCGATATGAGGACCAAAGTCTTGCCCGTGAAGAAACTTGACTCTTGTAGAAGCAAAGCCGGCATGATGAAACTCCCCACATAAGGCGGAGGGGGAGATTTGTTAGCTAGGTCCGCCTCTTGTGGGGTCTAGTCGGTTTGTATTTTTGATTAAAAGAAAATAATTAAGAAAAAGATAGAAAAGAAAAGTAAAAAAAAAGGTGGCTGCCATTATTTATTTTTTCGTGCATGGGTGCTAGAGAGAGAGAGAGAGAGAGAGAGAGAGAGAGAGAGAGCATGCGAGCAAGGGAATAGAAAAGAAGGTAGCGGTTTCAGTGAAGTTTCGACGGTCAAACGTTATCGGAATTGGCTCAAATTTCAGTATGTTATTCGTGAGATCGAGATCTATGAGTTGATCGGTTTCATTTGTCGAGATTAGTCTTCGAATTCTCCAATCACGGTTAGGGTTTTCTTACCCCTTTTGTATTATTCCACCTTTGTGGTGATGAAAGCTCTTGTGATGTTGATGTTGAGCCTCTAGTGTGTGACTAGAGAGAAACACTTAATGTATTCTGCTATTCTTGGTGATTAGTGGAGGTTTTTGGGTAGTCCATGGTTTTTCCCGATTATCTTGGTGTATATGTTATTGGTTGATGCTGGATTGAATTAGAGTATCGTCTGGAGGATAGTTTGATCTTGGATTGGCTTGCTTTATATCGAAGTGCTGCCCGTTTTTTCCTCAACAATAAGGAGAGAACCCCTAGAATTGCGGATGGTGTCAAGCAGCTTGGAATCAATGGAATTCATGGTCTTCACCTTGTCATTGTCTTTGAAGTAGTAGATCCCCGCCTGCTTTGGCGCATGGAAGAGGTGGGCCGCAATGGTCTTCCTTATGTTCTTGCCTTTAAAGCTCATGAATACGTCATGCTTCCACCGATCAGCCAAGGAGGAAGAATATGGAATGCTTTTATCATGATGCAATCCCGATATGACTACCGAAACAATTGGATCGGGAGAGTGACTTCACACGAACACGAGCATAAATTCCAGCTTTGCGTAATCCTAGAAGAATGAACCTAACTCTATTGATATAGGTCGGAATGACTGATTTTAACGCCAATAGCTTGATGACTCAAAGATCTACAACTTTTGTGTTTTGATTTTTCTAAGATAAAAACTGTAGAAGTGTCGATGATGGGGTGAGGTGGACGGCTCGTAAATGAACATAATAAGAAAAAAATTATAGAAACTTGGCTGCTCTTCCCGTCCTCTAAAGAAGTCATTAGGGAATTAATTCTTTTGGATTGCTAGCCGCAACTCTTCTAGGATGGGAACTTCCCCTTGCAAGTATAAAGGGTTGAAAATGCTCCCGTCGCCTGTTTCGCGAGCAACTGTATACCCGGCGGTGCGTTGGTGATTCCGGCCGATCCCGACGGTGGATTGGGCTGATTTTTGGAGGTAACCTTCCTCTCTTCCTTCTATACACACCCTCCAAATTTGAGCTTCATCCGATTTATACTCCGGCCGGTAGAGCTCCCGCAATCTGCGTTGTTTCTCTGGTGGTGCCTTTCAAGGACGAGCTGCTGTCCATGGTGGTTCCGGCCGTTTCAGACGGCGCCATTGGCTAAGATTCTGGCCTGGAGGTCGTATACCTCCCTACTTTCGTCCCTCCAAACGGTTTTGCCATTGATAGGGGATTTGTTGCTGCCCCAACAGATCTGAGATTATGTGCCTAGTGCTGCCGAACGCTTGAATTTTCTTCGATCCGGGACCAATCTGTTGGTGTCTTGGGCTGATTTTTGGAGAGGTGGGTCACCGTCTACTCCTCTTCACTCCTCTTGCTCGTACTAGCTTTTTCTGATTCTGTGATTGTGGCATTACCCTTTTTCGCGGGGTTCTCTGGTTGGTATACTCGGTGGGTGGTTTGTGGACTGTGGTTGACGGGTTGTTCTGTGGAGTTTCTCTTGTTCTGCTTGTTTTATCCGGATTAATGCCTGTTGACTGGTTGGTGATTGGCTGAGTACTATGGAGATGGTTGACAATCTTGCCGTGGTAGTTGATGTGCTGAATATGGTTGGCGCTCCTGCTGTGGTTGATGATATTTCTACTGCTCCCTTGATGGTTGGTTCGGTTGTTTCCCCTCATGTAGAAGCTGGCACTCTTGACCCCTCTGTGGATGGGGGTTCTAAGGGTTTGGCCAACAAAGGAAAGTCAGTCATCCAAGCACCTGTTGGCCCTAATACTCGAACTGATGGTCAAGGTGGTAGACGAAGTAGAAGCAGGGGTAGACCTGACTTGAGGGATCCTCGACTTCTGCTGAATGGCCCAAATGATGCTGGTACCTCACGTTCTGCTCCATTGGTGGATAGCCTGGCTGGTGTTCTCGGTTGTGGTCCTATTAGAAACAAGAGCAGGGGGCATCCTCCTGCTATGGGTGGTGGTTCGCGGAGTCAAAGTAGGCCTAGTAAGGGCACTCAAGTTGGTGCCAATGTGCAGCATTTTCCACCCCGTTCTTGGGCCTCCATTGCCAAGGCGGCGGATAAGGGCTACAATATCTCTTATCACTCTCTCTCACTTGGGAATGGAAAATCTCGTCTTGAGGTTCCACAGGCGATAATTGAAGAGGTCAATCCGTTTTGGAGTGAATGCCTCGTTGGGTATCTTGTCGGGAGAAGACTCAACTACAAACTAATTGAAGAAGCTATGAAGCAAGCTTGGGGGACAAACCTTGCAGAGGTTCGGGTTAATGAGGACCGGTTTTTCTTTTTTAGAATTCCGGATGAGGCCTTTCGACGGAAGGTTTTGGAGGGTGGCCCGATAATGATACAAGGTGTTCATCTTGTTCTTCAACAATGGCATTCAAAGATCAAATTGAGGAGAGGATTTCACGAAGTTCTACCTATATGGATTCGCTTATGGTCTTTACCTTATGTTCTTTGGTCTGCCGCCGGTATTAGTTTTATATCTAGTGCCCTTGGTAGGCCTTTATATGTGGATAAAATGACGGAACAAATGGGTCGAATTTCCTATGCGAGAGTGTGTATTGAGATCAAGGCAGGACAACCCATTCTTGATTCGCTAGATATCACCTTGGAGGGTGAAAACTGCACCATTGATGTAGAGTACGAATGGAAGCCCATTACTTGTGAATCATGTGGGATCTTTGGTCACAAAAAAGGGGGGGAAGATCAACCTTGCTTTGTTGCTCCCCCTAATACTGAAGCTGTGATTCCTATTGACCCTAGTAATTTTCGTACAACCTCGGCTAATGATGGAGCGCCATGGCAACAAGTACGAAGGCGAAACCGTGGCCCGAAGAAGAGGTCTACTCCCTGTGCACCCACAAATGTTTTACATACTGATTTGAAAATAGGAATTACTATGGAGAAGAACGATGCTATTGATGTAGTAGTTGATTCGGAAGCTATCCTCGTCAAGGCAGTAAGGCCGCTGGAAGATTTGCCATCCTCGAGCCAGCTCCCTTCTTCTTAGTCTCTTTCTTTGCCTATTGACCAGCTGGAGCTTAGAGGAGGGGCTACTACGCCTCTCTTGCAAAATTCTGCCCCATCCATTGCTGTGGTTGGGGTGAGTTCTGTTCTTGTCACCGCTGGTGGTGAAAAATTGGATGCTACACTGGCCATGGTTGATGCTGCAACTCATCCACGGCAGCCTTCCTCTATGCCTAAGTTGATGGAAAAGAAGGGAGCTCCCGACCAGACTGCTACAGTGAAACAGAATGGTACTATGCAACATACTGATCAGGATGTCGCTGTCCAGATTATTGATGCACCTCAGCAACCTGCTCCTCCCATGTTTTTTTCTATTGATCTGCCGGTGCTTCAACCGTCCGTTGATCCCCCTCCGCAGCCTATAGGACAGGTGACAGCGGCACAAATTAGAGATTAGTTTGTTGCCGGTTTTGTATCTGAACAGGTTGATGCAGTTCAGAATGTACCTGTCTTGAGTCTCTCTCGGTCCACCTCAGTTGCTTCCATTGCTTCTTCGGCTTCTCATGATGGGGATGAACGGATGAGTGAAGTTGGAAGTGCTTCTGAAGAGGAACGGAAGTCTCCCTCCCCTCCTCGTACTCGGTCGAGGTTAACTGTTAGTGCTCCTTCTCAACCGGTAAGGAGGAGACGTCCTAATAGGCGATAAGCCTTCCCGTGCACCTTGTAAATATGTTTTTCGGATTTTGAAATATAAGGGGACTTGTTGACCCTCTTCGACAAGCTGAAGCTCGTTTGCTTATTAGAAGCAACTGATTATCTTGCATTGGGTTGATCGAGACTAAGGTTAAAGAGTCTCATTTTGTTGGTATCTCTCAAGCTCTTTTACCAGGTTGGAGTTGGACGTCTAACTATGAATACTCACCTCGGGGAAGAATATGGTTTGGCTGGGATCCTATGGCAATGGATGTGAATATCTCTAAGGTTTCCTCTCAAATTACCCATGTTCGACTTAGGTTGGTTAGTTTTGAGAAGACATGCTTCCTCTCTGTTGTTTATGGTGAGCATTCTTTTGGCTTGAGGAGGAGCTTATGGGCTGATCTTATTAGCCTCAGCTCTTGCCAGGACCCGTGGATGGTGGCGGGAGATTTTAATGCTATTCGGGATCACACGGATAGAATATGAAGCTCTAACACTTGGATCCCCGCATTTGATGAATTCGGGGATTGTCTTTCTCAAGCGGGACTTGAGGACCTCAGCTATGTGGGACATCGTTTCACGTGGTCTACATCAACTGGTGCTTCAAGGAAGCAACGTAAGATTGATAGGGTACTTGTTAATGACCATTGGGGCCGCTTGTTCTCTTACTCTGAGGCGACCTTTATTGCACCAGAGATTTCTGATCACACCCCGATGATTGTTAAGATCATGCAGCCTCCTCAGTCTAGAAAGCCTTTCAAGTTCTTCAACTGCTGGATCTCTCATCCGTCCTTTAAGGACATCGTAGCTGAGGTTTGGAGCTCTTCCTTTACTGGCTCATTGATGTTTATTATCTGCTGCAAGCTCAAACTCCTAAAGACTCGGCTCAAGCAACTAAATAGAAATTCTTTCTCTGATATATCGACCCGCACGGAGGAAGCAAGGCTTGCTCTCACCTCGATACAGGATGCCCGTCAACTTTCTCCTTTTGATCTGTTATTAGCTAAACGAGAAGGGGAACTCCTTCAGGAATTCTTTGACCTCAGGCTTCAGGAGGAGTCCTTCTTTCGGCAAAAAGCGCGAATTCATTGGCTCAAGGAAGGGGACCAGAACACAAGGTACTTTCACCATTCTGTTAACAAGCGTAGACTACATAACATAATCATTTCTGTCTTGGATGGGGAGGGGTTGGTTTTGACCGAACCTACACTAGTCTCGGCTCATATTGTCCATCATTTTCATGGCGTACTCACCGATGACGGTACTTCCATTCTGCCGGTGGTTCATGACATTCAGAAATTCATTGGTCGGACTCTAGATGATATTCAAGTGGAATCCCTTTCTCGGCCGTTTTCGGATGAGGAAATTCGTGGCACCTTCTTCTCTTTGGCTAGAGGTAAATCTCCTGGACCCGATGGCTTCAATGTGGACTTTTTTATATCCTCTTGGGATATTGTTGGTTCTTTTGTCATTCTAGCTATCAAGGACTTTCTTTCTAATGGATGCCTTCTTAAGGAGACTAATGCTACCATTCTTTCTCTTGTACCAAAAGTCCCTAACGCCTCGGCTATGACGGATTTTAGGCCTATTGCATGCTGTAACACCATATACAAATGCATAACCAAGATCCTAGCCAATAGGATTTCTTGCACTCTACCATACATCATTAGCCCTTCACAGAATGCTTTTGTCAAAGGCAGAAGGATTAGCGACAACATCATGCTTGCTCAAGAGTTGTTTGCGGGGTTTCATCATGAACCGTACAAACCGAAGTGTGCGATCAAGGTAGACTTCCAAAAACCTTATGATACTGTTGATTGGTCGTTCTTGGAGTTGGTGCTTAAAGCTTTTCGCTTCCCGGCATTCTTTATCAAATTGATCATGGAATGTGTTACTTCGCCAAAGTTTTCTGTGGCTATTAATGGTGAGCTTCATGGCTTCTTTTCAAGTAGCCGTGGTATTAGGCAAGGGGATCCTCTATCACCTTACTTGTTCACTATGGTCATGGAAATATTTTCTGGTATCCTGCATGCTAAGACAAGACCGCCGGGATTCAACTATTTTTGGAGATGTAAGCCATCGGAGCTATCTCATCTTTTCTTTGCAGATGATGTGCTACTGTTTGCAGAGGCGGATATGGGGTCCATCTCTCGGCTAAAGGAGGGTCTAGACCTTTTCTCCTCTTGGTCTGGCTTAAGGCCGAATGAGTGTAAAAGCGATGTCTACTTTTCTGGTGGGACGGATGCCCTGCGACATCAGATTCAGGATTGCTTGAGGTTCCAAGAAGGTACTCTTCCTTTTCGTTACCTTGGTGTCCCTGTTATTTCTTCAAGACTTAGAAAGCTAGACTGTGAAGTCCTGGTAAATACTATTACTGCAAGAGCTCGTTCTTGGTCCCAGAGATTCTTATCGTATGGTGGGCGCTTGCAACTCATTAGATCGGTTTTACACTCTATTCATGTGTATTGGGCCAGCATGTTCACCCTTCCAAAATCTGTCCTGAAGAAAATTGAGCAGATACTTAGACAGTTTCTTTGGAAGGGGCCGGACTTGGGTGTAGGTGGAGCCAAGGTCTCTTGGAATGATATATGCCTTCCGAAAGTTGAGGGAGGATTGGGTATTCGGCGACTAGTGGATTGTAACAAGGCCTTGACTCTTAAGCATATCTGGATTCTTTTCACTGATAAAGAGTTGCTATGGTGTAAGTGGATTCATTCTACTTTCTTGAAAAATGTAAACTTTTGGGTAGCTTCTAGGCCTACATTCTGCTCTTGGGCTTGGAAGAAAATATTGGACCTCCGTCCCGAATTCTACTTGCAGTTTAGATGGAGGATTGGAAATGGTTACATCACCTCTTTCTGGTTTGAACATTGGCATGACAGAGGTCCTTTGTATATGTTATTTACTCACGGGGATATATACCGCTCAAAAATCCCTCGAGATACATCAGTTCGATCCTTCTTTGATTCGGTGTGGCAGGGCTCGGCTATTCTTGATACTATTATGGGTTGGCTTGACTCTGTCCCTCACTTTGTGGAAGATAGGTCAGACAAACTCATATGGCAGTCTCATTCCTCGAGAACTTTCTCGGTGGCCTCTGCTTGGGATTTTATCAGAAGTAGAAGACCGGTTATGTTTTGGCATTCATTTATATGGGATCGTATTCATTCTCCTCGGCACACTTTCCTTTTATGGTTAGTAACTCTGAACCGCCTCCCTACTCAGGTGCTTTTACTTCATTATCGTATAATAGAGGAAGTGGATGGGGTTTGTGTATTTTGTAAATGTAGACCAGACTCGATTGACCATCTGTTTTTTGGTTGTTCTGTAACAGGTAGTATAGCTTTAATTTGGGCTTCCAAATGTAATTTATCTTGGCGTAACCAGCCATGGCTTGATCATTTACGTTGGGCTCTGCAACACCTAAATGGTCAATCCCTTCCTCATCGGCTGGCTAGATTTTCTTTTGGTGCCTTATGTCATATCATTTGGACGGAGAGAAATCACATCTTGTTTAGACGGAAGCCTCTATTTGTGCCGGGTATCGTCAAGCATCTCATTAAGGTAGTCAGGGACAAAGCTCTAACGCTTGGCCACTTTGAAGACAATCCTGGAAATAGGCGCGTGCAAAGGAATTGGGGGTTGTCCCAATCCATATTTGAAGACCGTCCTGGCGCCTCATAGTGTCTTTCTGGTTAGTTGAAAGTTTGGGCTCTTGTTTGGCTGTGTTTTTTTTGTTGGCTGCTTATCTTGCCCTTCTTTACCCTCCGCTAGCTAGCTATTCCCCTTGTTGGGCTCGTTTTCTCTATTTTGCTAGTATCTTACAACCGAAGCACCGTTGAACCCTAATTAGGCATCTTCAGTGCCATTGTTGGTTCATGGTTTTTGTGCTTGGTTCTCTTTTGTATCTAGCCATTTGGAAGGTTTCAATACATACTTACCTTACCAAAAAAAAAAAAAAAACTCTTCTAGGATGCAAATTTTAAAAAGCTCCAATTCTTCTTAGACGGAGTAAAAACTTTTCTATGTTTTCAAGAGTATGGACTCTTCTAGATTTGAGAAAATGCACAAGACAATTTTAATTAATCATATTCGTTTGCTTTACAATTGAGATGCTGTCTCTTTTAATAGAGAGACTAATACATAGAAAAACAAACAAATCAATAAATACTTGAGAATCAACCAGCAATTATAGACATATGGACTATATGACTATTAAAAACATAAGGAACTAAATGACATGTGCTCTGTGTGACAAAAGCTACACTCCAGATCTCCCATGAAACCCGAAGATTTTTTTTTTTTTCCATTTGATGGAAAAGAAAAGTAATTCATGCTCTCTAAATCAAATGGCCCCAAAGACCTTTCATTACTCTGAAATGTGAGAGAGTGTACGACAGTATATTCGCAATAATCTCCGTAGTGACTTGAAAATGAAGTCAAGTACTCTCGAGGATAATCGAGTTCAATATACAGAACTAGAAACATAAACTTGGTTAATCCTAACTCTTAACTGCAGAATATTGAAAATCAGCAGAAACGGAGCATACGTTTAATAAGTTGTATTTTGTTAGATGATGTACTAAGTTGTGTTGTATATGATCAAGTGAATGTTTGAAGGCCATACCCCGCTTTCAACTCCTCCATCTCCACCATGTTTAGAGTTCCGATCCACAGACCCATTCTTGTCGTACTCAAAAGTGATGGAGTCAAAAAGTAATCCATTTTTTACAGTTATTTCTCTCACACCAGTGCTGTATCCATCATCCCAACGACGCCATCTCGACCTCTAAATGGCCCAATGGATTTCAAGAAACGAATTTCTGGAACTTACTTAGAGTGGACTCCTAATGTATCAAGAAGGACAGTAGATCTTCTATGAAGTCCGATAGCATAGGGAGAGCTTGTTCTGGGAATAATCTCTAGGAGATATCCAACAATTTGCTCAATGAAATCCGATTGATCCTTATAGCTGAGTGTGAAAAGTAAGTTCAAATATGACTAACTATAACTGGAGAGGACATCGGTATATAAGCAAGAAACACATGAACTAAATTCAATCAGCAGCAAAAGTTCAAGTCGAGACCAATACGAGCTTTTGAGGTGAGTGACTGAAACGATTAATGAGGGCATAAGTTTCTTGCGGAGGAAGACGGTGCATAACCCTTTAGCGTCATTGTTCAAATGCAGTCCCGATATGTTCCCAGCTTCATTAAGCAATTCTTTACACTTATGCACAAGCAAATTGTCAGTATGGCTGGTCAAACACTTTCCGATGCCATCCCCGAATTGTCACCTCTGTTTCTGAACATCCTTTGGCTCAACATCATAGAAAATAGGTAGAACCACCATTGCCAACCTCTTGCGACACTCCAGAATCTCCACCAGCTCGTTCAAGCACCATATAAAGTCCATGTAGTTGGCGATAAACATGAAGAGAGATACCCTAGAAATGTGAATGACGTCGAGAAACTTGAATTCGATGGAATTTCTCATCTCCACTTTGTCAAATTTCTGTTCTTATATCTGCAGCCAAAGACCGCACAGTAAAGTACGTCCACCCATCTTTTTGTAGCTCTACTTCAACAAATATGTCTGATCCTACATTGTTATTTGTTGATTTCATGTGTATGGTACAAACGACCATCGAATGGCGTGCAAAAATCGTGATATTTTATTAATACTTGTGTCACTCTTCAATGGTTCCACAAACTCTCCTTTTGCTATCATGTGTTATTTGCTGTTATTTTAACATCAATTCATCCCTCTTGGCCATTTAACGACAAGTAATTTCCAAAAATAACATGTGGCGTGTCGTGTCGTGTGTAGTGTGTTGGTGTCGATTCTGCTTAGTCTATCATAGATCGACTTATTTTCCTATTGGGACATCGAAGTAGTCCATGAAAGAAGAAAACATTCTAAATAAGAGCCTAAAGTGTTCTTATTTTCTTAAATAAATGGTGGCCAAATTGTCTCAAATATTTGACAAAAAAAAAATCATCTCAAATAAATGTCTAAAGTGATTAAAACATCTCAAATAAGGATTTTTTGTTCGATCGGCAAGCATGTGACTATTTCGGCCATTAGAGAAGGAGTATTTTAGTAAAGCAGACTCCAAATATATAATTTTCTAAACTTTTTATTATTTTTATTTTTCTCTTTCCCTCCCTTGCTATAGTTGGCCATCGATGGCCTCACGTGAGGGCCGCCCTCTTGACATTGGGTGAGGACTGCCCTCATCTAGGATGGGAAGGCGAGGGCAAGCCGAGGGAAGAGGAAAAAATTGAAAAAGAAAAAAGAGAAAGAAAAGAAAAAAATAAAAAAGTAAAATGACGAAAATGCCATTTGGCCAACGAGGTCAGACTCTTCTTTAAGATTGATATGGCCACTTTTAGTCTTTATTTGAAACAATGTCCCATTCATACCGTATTTGAGATGATTTGGCCACTTTAAGTAGGGGTGTAAAAATCGAACTAGAAAATCAAACCGGTAACCAAACTGAAAAATTTTGTGCATTTCAGTTTAGGTAATTGAAATATAACCATTCTTTTTTCTAGTTCGGTTATTCCAATTCGGTTCGGCACGGTTAATCAAATCACACTTAAAATTTTCAAAATAACCCTTATTTTTTATTTTCTTCCTTTCTTTTTTTGGGGAAAAAGGCCGGCGGGCCACCAATCACTGGCCGAGGATGGGCAAAGGTCGTTGGCCCTCTTGGCGAGGGGCTGTGACTTCGCTGAAGCCGGCAAGGGCTTCGCGAACACCAGATTTGGCGTTGAGAGCCCTCAATCTCGTGGATCTTTTCCTTTTGTCGTGCCACCATATCGTTCACATTGATCTCGATTGGGACGTGTGCTTTCAAGGAAGCACTCTTCACGTTGAGCGGGAGTTTTGTGTTTGGAGTTAGGGACGGTTCTTCGGACGTATTAGGGTTTCGGGGTGAGGCCGCGTCGACCACGACAAGCTGGACTTGCGAGTTGTGTAGGATCTAGCAGTGCTCGATGTCGCGCCCATTCGACGGCCCTCGCAGGCGCTTGCCAGGAGGTCGCTGGCTCTCTGCCTGTGGCTTTGAAGCAAAAAGGAAAAGAAAAGAAAATAGAAAAAGAAAGACTAAAAATCGAACTGAACTAAACCAAACTGACCACAGGTCATGTTCAGTTCGGGGAGAGATTTGGTTCAATTCAAGCTTATACCTTAATGGTTTAGTCAGGCTCCGTTTTTCAAGAAAATCGAGCCGAACAAAATCATCGATGGCCTTAATTTCATGCCCTTATTTGATAACATGATGGCATTTTGGGTTCTTATTTAAATGTGTTCTCATGAAAGAACGGTTGCTGCTCCACCAACACTAAAAGCACTCGGGAAATTTATTTATATGAGACACAAAGAAGCTACATGCATTTAAAGTACCATATAAGTGAAATACAATAATAAGAAGAGTAACAGTTTTTTTCTTTAGGATAACTCCACAAATGTTAAGGATCTATGACCGAATATAATTAAGTTGTTGTCAAATATGGAATTATGGCCATTGTTGATATATTTTGATAACATAAATGGTAAGATTCTGTCTGTCTTTAATTACTTTTTCTACTTAATGAATTAAATAACCATTGTTTATTTATCCTATTTAGCGGTTGTTCGAACATAATTATTAGTTATGATTATCGAATTAAGCGCTAAATTTTTAACTCTCCGCGTTCAATTGGATCAGTCCTAAGTATAGTTTCAATAGGGGATTGTGGAGTAAGGCTTAACGGCTTTAAGGTAGGTAGGTTCCAGTGTTGAAATCTACCCTATCGGGAACGGTTCACAGTTTTTCGAAACCTGTAATCTACATGTAGACTATGTCATTGATGTTGCCACCAACCTTGTCGATCCTGTCCGATCCCATATCTAGAACCGCGAACCTGACTAGAATCAATTAGGTAAAGTCGGTCCAGTCCGATTCCAGAATCTACCCCGGTAGGTGCTCACGGAAGTCTATCATTTTCTGTCTTTGGCCTTTCTTCTATTCCAGTGTCTCAAGTATATAATTCCAATGGGATGTGAAGACCCCCCAAGCTGATTAGGAGGGTTTGATCCGAATAGTCACCAAAGTGCCCCAATGCACATGAAACGCGAGACAAAAAGAATATAATCAAATGAGAGAGAGAGAGAGAGAGAGAGAGAGAGAGAGAGGAGGGGCAGTTCGGAAATAACACGGCAACTCGGGGGGCAATCTCCAGAGCGAGAAGACTTGTGGCGGGAGATCTCCATTTATTTCACTTCCTCAGGTGAAAAGGCTTAAGTAAGGACTGAGCCTTGGACATTCTCCGTCATTTCGCAAGTGTAGCGGGAGCGTCCGCCGCATCGGAGGTTGCAGAGGCCCTTCCTCTCTCTCTCTCTCTCTCTCTCTCTCTTCTTCATCGTTTTTGTTTCTTCCCTGATCATTACTGGTCACGCGTTGGCTCGATAACTGCACAACCCTAACTGCATCATCTCCCTTCAGTTCTTCCGGAAGGTGCTGCCTTACATTGCCTTCATCGTATAACAGCGACAACGACTTTAACAGAGGAAAAAGGAGAAAGCTGACTAGAGATTGATTGTTGAATGGCAAACATAGGTCTGTGGTGGGGACTGGAGATGGCAACGTTGGACGACATCATTAACAGGCTGTTGGATTTTGGGAACAGAAGCGCTGGGGAGCTGTTCCCACTCACCGAGGCTGAGATCTGCCAGCTCTGCCTGGCCTCTCGCGACATCTTCCTTTCACAGCCCAATCTCCTCGAGCTCGAAGGCCACCTCAAGATCTTAGGTGATCTATTACGATCTCATCTAATCTAATCTCTGTCTTTCTGTTCGTCTTTAAGATGTGCCACCACAAAGCTCTTGATTTTGGATCTTACGGTGCTTGTTTCTTGTGGGTTGTTGCTTCTGGTTCTTTTGGGAGTTTTTTGTTAAAAGTTTAGTTTTTTTTTTTCCTTTTTTCGAGTCGCTGTATTTGATGACTAAACTATGAAAGTTTGGGCCTTTTGATTGGTTTGAGGGATAATTAGGTCTTGAGATGCACTCTCGGAGTTCACCGAGGGAACTTAAATGGCATTTGATTCGGATTTGGATTAGTGGTCAGGTTATTGAGTTCTCTCCTTGATGGAGGATTAGAATGTGTTGTGATGTTTGTTGAGACAGAAACTTTTTGTCACAGAAGAAAATGTTTAATCCTTCTATAACCTTAAGCTGATCGTGTTCCCTGATGCATGAGGTCTACTGGGGTTAGGGCGTATAATGTCGGGTTAGACGCACAAACACAATGAAATAGAGAATAAAGGCGAGATAGAGATATTGAGATACAAGGTTGATCCTGATTCACTATTAAACTAGGGTTACATTCAACATAGGAATCTGTTATAATTAGCACCTCCCAACTATCTGCTACAATCCGACCAAAAAAAAAAACTCTCTGCTATAACTCTCAATAACAAGAGAAATAGACTATAAATAAACGGCATAGTAGCTACATCCAGCAGAACCTCGTGCTTTTCTATCGATGGAAAGTGTGAACCACGCCCCAACATTCAAAACTTCAATGACATCAAGCACCCTCTTTAATTTGGCAGTGCCAATTGTATATCTATCCTCCTTATGTCATTGTGCTCCATTTAGTATAAAATCATACGGAAAGATTCACAATTTTTAAGCCTTTTGTCGCTGAGGATAACAATGACTGTTAGTTGGAGCTTTTGAATTGTGCATAGTACATTTCTATTCTGCATGATGACTCTTATCTTGCTAATCATATCCCGCACATTTGTTTTTGGTCGATCGAATCATATACCTCATACTCTCTTGTTCCAGGTGACATTCACGGGCACTATTCTGATCTTTTGAGGTTTTTTGAACAAGGAGGTTTCCCTCCTCATGCCAATTATGTATTTCTTGGAAATTATGTGGATTGGGGCGGGCGAAGTCTGGAGACAATCTGCCTTCTGCTTGCCTACAAAATTAAGTTCCCTGAGAATTTCTTCCTTTTACGAGGAAATCACGAGTGTGCGTCAATGAATCGGATATATGGATTCTACCATGAATGTAAATGCCGCATGACAGTTAGAGTTTGGAAGAAGTTTATTGATTGTTTCGACTGTCTTCCAGTAGCCGCTCTCATAGATTGCAAGATACTATGCATGCATGGTGGCCTTTCCCCCAATTTAACAAATTTGGATGAAATTAGACGCTTGCGACGCCCAAGTGAGGTCCCAGATCGTGGTCTGCTCCATGATTTGCTTTGGGCAGATCCTGATAAGGATGTCGAAGGCTGGGGAATGAAAGATCAAGGCGCCTCATATACCTTTGGCCCAGATAGAGTGTCCGAATTCTTGAAAAAGAATGATCTGGACCTTGTTTGTCGTGGCCACCAGGTTAGAGACACGTTAATGCTTTCTTATTTTGGTGCCTTTAGCCATAGAAACAGCTGCATTCATCACTATGTTTTTCACAGGTTGTTGAAGATGGCTATGAGTTCTTTGCAGATAGACAACTGGTGACCATTTTTTCTGCTACCAATTTTTGCGGTGAACATGAAAACTTTGGTGCAATGATGGATGTGGATGAAAACTTACTGTGCTCATTTCAAATTCTTAAACCTGCTGATAAACCAACTGATTCATCTGAGGATGACGTGATGATTGCTGCTGCAGAACCTCCAAAGTTGCAGTGTAATTAATGTTCTTTGTTTTTCTCATTCATTGTGTACACGAGTTTGCAGTTTGCACCCATCCCCCTTACTGCTCTATAATGATTTTCTCTTTACTCATTATTAAGGGAAAAAAAAGTGCATAGTAGTTACCGATGAAAAAGACCTTCTAATTGCATTAGATTCTGTCTTCAATTTTCCAGGAGTCATGGTGGCAACTGTGTCAATCTGTTAAGGTTGTGTGCATTATGATGACTGATTGCTTCTTTTAGTAGTAAGGGATTAGAATGTGTGAGTTCCAAGTAGCGTTTGTCATGAGAAATCCAAATATCTAATATTTTCCTCGTTCAGTTTCATGTTTCTACTTCATCAAATATTGCCACCCCTACCTATGAATCTCCGTGGTTCATGTTTCTACTTCATCAAATATTGCCACCCCTACCTATGACCAATGTTTCTACTTCATCAAATATTGCCACCCCTACCTATGAATCTCCGTGGTTCCATGAACGTATATGAAGAATGTGCGATGGTGCATGTGGATAAATGTCTTGTGGTTACTAAGCATTTACTTTACCTTGCAGAGCTCACATCATTTGGTCACTTGGGCACATAACTTGGAAAAGGAAGACAGAAAGGACTGCTGGTATTGAAGCTTCTGTGGTGCATCCTGTATTTGTTTTATCATGATTTATGTCTGGGGTCTATATAATGGTGTTCAAAAGGAGGACGAATGCGATGTGGGAGATTTAGCTTATCAATGGGAGTATGAAAGAGAATTGATTTTCATTTTTGCGATAATAAATTACTGATTGGTGCTTGATCTTCGAACGTGGATTCTAAAGGACATTATGATTGTTGATTTTGGATGCCTGGAAATGACTTTTGCATCTTACTTGGATGTAAACCTTTGTTTTACTCATGAAAGGGCCAGGGAAATGTAATAAAGAATGTATAATTTCTTTCTAGTCTTGATGGTTTGGATACAAAGGAGCTGTCATTAAGTTGTCTGCTCAAGGAGAATGCAGTAATTTGTGATTATGGGTAAATGGATGTCAAGGTTGAGTTTGTCTTTGATGGTTCACAGTTTTCATCAAGAATCTCCGCTTGATCCTAGCCTCAGCTTTCATTTCCTTTTGAAGAAAAAACTGTTGGTCCTGAGTGAAGAACTTATGTGTAAGCAGATTTGTGGTTCCTGTCTCAGAAAAATCAATTAGGAACGTGATTTCACATAATTTTGAAGATTTTTCTCTTGATGAAGTCTAAGAAATACACACTGAAGGATATTTGTCGATCATCCAAACTCTGTTCTTCCCTCATCCCTACCTCTGTCATTTGTACCAACAGAAGCACAGTAGAATAATTTAGTTTGCATATGTATATTTACAATTTTCAAAGGTTAGGTCACACTGTTCTCAGAAGCAAAGAAGGAAAAACCAGCATGGAAAAGGCATACCTAAACTAAACTCTTCTAGCTGCCAGGATTCGAGTTTCCAATCTTGGGAAGGGGAAAAAAGTAGTCAATTGACAAATAACGCTATTTGAAAAAAAAAAAATTGAGACAACATTCATGTAAACTTGATGAATGAATAGTAAAAGTTTAGGTTTTGGTCAAAGTTTAGGTTTTGCTTTTTGGAGGCGTTGTATTTAGTGACCTGGACTAAGAGAGTTTGGGCCTTTTGATTGATTTGAGGAACAATTAGGTCTTGAGATCCACTCTTAGAACTCACTGGTGGAACTTAAGTGGCATTTGATTCTGAGTTGGATTAGTGGTCATGTTTCTGAGTTCTCTCCTTGATGAAGGATTAGAATTTGGTGTGATGTTTGTCGAGATCGACTTTTTTGTCATAGAAGGAATATTTCTCATCCTTCTATAGCTTTAAGCTGATCGCGTTTCCTAATGTATGAGTTCTACTGGGGTTGGGGCATATAAAAGCTTTGATGACAGCAAACACCCTTTTTAATTTGGCAGCTTTAGCTGTATATCCATCTTCCTTATGTCATTTTGCTCCATTTGGTAAGAAATCACATGGAAAGATTCACAAGTTCCGAGCCTTTTGTCACTGAGGTTTACAATGACTTTGTAGAATGAAGTTTTTATATTGTGCACAGTACATTCCTTTTCTGCACGATGACTCAATCATTTACCTCATACTCTATTTTTCCAGGTGACATTCATGGGTACTATTCTGATGCTTTGAGGCTTTTCGAACAAGGAGGTTTCCCTCCTCATGCCAATTATGTATTTCTTGGAAATTACGTGGATCGTGGCAAGCAAAATCTGGAGACAACCTGCCTTCTGCTTGCCTACAAACTAAGTTCCCTAAGAATTTTCTTCCTTTTACGAGGGAACTACGAGTGCATGAATAGGATTTAGGGATATTACGATGAGTGTAAGTGCCGAATGATGGCTAGAGCTTGGAAGAAGTTTATTGATTGTTTCAACTGTCTTCCAGTAGCCGCCGTCATAAAGTGCAAGATACTATGCATGCATGGCGGCCTTTCCCCCAAGTTAACAAATTTGGATCAAATTACAGGCTTGCCAAGCCCAAGTGAAGTTCCAGATTGCGGTCTGCTGCACGACTAGCTTTGGTCATATTCTGATAAGGATGTCAAAGGCTGGACAATGAAAGATCGAGGCGCCTCATATACCTTTGGCCCAGATAGAGTGTCTAAATTCTTAAAAAAGCATGATCTGGACTTTCTTTGCCGCAGCCGCCAGGTTAATGACATGTTAATGCTTTCTTCTTTTGGTGGCTTTGGACACGGAAACAGCAACATTATTAACGATGCTTGTCACAGGTTGTTGAAGATGGGTATGAATTCCTTTCTGATAGACAACTGGTGACCATACTTTCTGCTACCAATTTTTTCCAGTGAACGTGACAAAATTGGTGCAATGTTGAATGTGGATGAAAACTTAGTGTGCTCATTTCAAATTCATATACCTGCTGATAAAACGGCTAATTCATCTGCGAATGACGCAATGATTGCTGCCGCAGCACCTCCAAAGTTGTAAAGTAAGTGATCTTCTTTGTTTCTCATTCATCTTGTACATGAGTTTGCAGTTTGCACCCATCCCCCTTGGTGCTTTATAATGATTTTCTCTTTAACAAAAAAAAGAAAAAGAAAAAGAAAAAATGCGTATAGTAGTCACAGATGAAAGGACCCTTTCATAATATCATTAAATTCTCTGTCTTCCTTCAATTTTCTAGGAGTCATGGTGGCAAATATGTCAATCTGTTAAGGTTGTGTCTGTGCCAAAAAAAGAGGTTGTATTCATTACGATGACTGATTGCTTCTTTTAGTACTAAGGGGTTAGAATGTGTCCGGTTTTCTGAGTTCTACGTAGTGTTTGTCATGCAAAATCCAAATATGTAAAATGTTTATCGTTCGGTTTCATGTTTCCGTTGCGTCCATTATTGCCACCCCTACCTAGGAATCTCCTTTGTTACCAAGCCCGCAACTTTACCTTGCTTAGCTCGCATCATTTGGTGACGGGCACATAACTTGCGATCAGAAGATAGAAAAGACTATTGGTATTGACGGGCACAACGTTTCATGATTTATATTTGGGGTCTTCAGAAGGGTGTTCCAAAGGAAGAGGAATGTGACATGGGAGCTTTAGCTTGTAATCTCATATCTTAGATGCAAACCTTTGATTTGATCATAAAAGGGCCAGAAAAGTGTAATTATTTTCGTGTTTTAATGGGTGGAAACCAAATACGGCGATTTCTCGTTTGCTTTTCAATGTCAGGTTGAAGAGGGGGAAGCTGTAGTGATAAAGCTGTTTGCATGTGGCTTTTTGTAAAATAAGGGTGCATGGGAAGGACCATAGTCCGCCCATGTAGGCTATCATAGCCCTTCACCCATTATAGATAACTGCCAAAGGGCAGTTACAATGTGTTAATAAACACGTTCGTCAAAAATATCGTTTGACAGACTTCTCCCAACGAAGAACAGTGAAGACGAACGGTGATTCTCCATTCTCCTTTCCAGAACGTCAAATGGGCGACGGATTCTCTCAATTGCATTGTAGACATTTAATCTGTGAACAACGAGGTATGTCCGTTCTGTGATGTATTTATCCGATCAGTGATACAAGACGATTCTAGGGCTTGTTAATTCGTGTAATTCCGCTGTATGTAAAAGGGATCGGTTCCCTTCATTCGCATCAGAGCAATATGTTCTTGAATTCTGATCTTGTCTATGTTTATAGTTAAATTAATTTTTTATGGTGATTTTCGTGAATTTTTTGGGAGAACGAGTATTTTGGGGCTTTTCTGGCCGTGGAGTTTTACTCAGATTCCGGCCAAATTCCGGCGAATCACGGACTGTCTTCGGAACAGTAGGGTCGCATCGCCATGGGGAACAAAAGCCCTAAAGTGTCTTGCCATTCGGTTGTTCGCCGGAGACGAATTTCGCGAAGGAAATTTGCGGATTAGGGTTCCGCGTCCGAATGGTTTTCGCTCGATTCCGGGCAAAATACTTCACCGTTTCTGTTGATTCTTGCACCTACGTGGTCGCGCCGACGTGATGTTCAAAACCCACCATTAATTTTGGTTTATGGCGAACTATCGAAGGAGAATTGGCCATGGAACGAGCGGCAAACGAGGGCGTTGTCTTTGCGCAAAAGAAAACGAGAAAATCCTTCCTGTTCTAGAGAAGATCACGTGCGGGTCATGCGCGGGCAGGTTTTTTTTTTTTTAAAAGGGTGGAATCGACCTCGATGGGATTTGAACCCACGCCGACCACTCAGAAGAAAACCTCCAGCCACCACTTTGACCACTGGGCCATACACATTTGCCACGGCCAAAGTATGAATCTAATAATACTTATAGGGTGGTGAAGATTTGCAAATACGACCCGGCCCGTTTTCCGGCCCAGTCCACGAATCCGGCCCGATCCCTTTTTCCGACCCGAATTTGACTTTGGATCGTTGACTGTCAACGTTGACCATTGACCGTAGAGCCAAATTTTTTCGAAATTGCATTTTGGTCCCTAAATTTTCTGAAAATTGCATTTTGGTCCTCGAAATTTCTAAAAATTTTCATTTGGTCCTTAAACTTTCATAGAATTTCAATTTGGTACTTGATCTTTGTCAAAATTGCAATTTGGTCCCTCAAGTCAACTTTGACCGTTGACCTCAGTTGAACAAATGGGATGAAACTTTGACCGGCTCGTACAGGCTCGTTTGAGCTCCGATTGGGGCATGTGAGGTACCATTACGTTCATATCGAATTTATCTTCAGTTTGATATGTTATATGAGCATGTTTGACGAATGTAAAAAAAATTATAAAATACGTATGAATCCTCTTAATATACATATTTTGCTTGTTTTTCGAGTATTTTTCATTCGTATTGTTTCTAATATAGAGGATGATTTACATGCTTATAATGATTGATGATAGCATAGTTCTATCTTGTAATATGAGGTTAAAGTATGATTTGATGCGTGAATGGCTTACGCATTAGTTCAAATCATGCTATAACAAATTACAAAATATGAAGATTATTATTTGATTTTTTTATCTTTATTTGAGTGGGGAGTTCTATAAAATTTTACTAATTTCAGTAAACTCGATTTTACATAAATAATTATGTTAATGATAATTTCAAGCGAGGATTCTCAGACGATGATTGGGAACATAGTGAACTTTCGACTTTGAAACCTTATGTGAAATTATTCATTAACATAATTAGTTAGTGTAAAATAGATGCATAAATGTTAGGCATCAATAGATTGTGATTACATGTCTATAGAACTTTGTGTTCAGATATTATGGCTTTAGCTTCTTGGAATATCGTAGCTAAGCCTAATTAGGATAGAAATTAGACGGCGAGAATTATGAAATTGGAATGTGAGAATCCAGTATATGTTAGAAAAGTTAAAAGCACTAGAAGCTCTTAACCTAGTTATGAAAGTACATGAAGATGAAAATACTGCATAATATAGAAGGAAAAAGAGTCATTTGCTGTATTGAACAAGATATACTCTATTACTCGCATTATATTGCTGAGTCGCATGAAAATATTTTTATGCATGAGTTCAGGCATTTATGAAAATGCCATAGTCAAGTGGGAGGCATTAAAAATTAAGTTTTGGTTAGATACTGTTCACCAACTTGAGACGGATCACTATAAGTTTTGACATCAATATGATGCATTGTGGGCTAAATCTAAATAGCTTTTGTGGCTTGAGTCAAACAAGATAAGTGAACTGTTAGATGCAGACCACATTTTGACTTGATGAGTAGCAAATGCAAGCAATAATTTGTTCTTTACCTCATAGCTATGTGTATATGAAAATCCACAATAAAGAGTAAAGACTCTTGAGGATGCTAGGTGCCATCTTGAACTAGAATACTGGTTCTAACTTAATTGGGGCTTCGTGCTGTTGTCAATAGCGTCAATGTGGGTTTGAGATGTGAAAAGTAAGGAAACAGATCTTCAGAAAAGAAATCAAAGTTTAATCGACATGGAAAAGGAAAATGTCCTTTTAAGAAAAATATTTCAAAAGTGAAGTGTTTTAACTGTGGTAAAAATGGTCACTTTACTCACAATTGTGATGAGTTAAAGAAGTTAGAATCTATTTGTACACTTAAGAGTGTATATATGTCTGTAGTTCAGTTTTGGTAACTGAATTTTATTCTTTGTGGATTGTAAATCTAAAGGCCACAGACCATGTTGTAGTGAAATTTTAATAAGTTTCACAATGAGCAAATTTAATAAATGTGAGAAATATTTCCTGAGTGAAAATCAAAGTAATTGGCACCTGCCAATTGAATATGTGCGATGGTCGCACTTTGTTCTTACTAATGTTTATATGCTCCAAAACACGATGGAATTTAGTTTCTGTGTTAGTTTGGTTAAACTTGATTTCAAGTTGGACTTTCATAACAATGGTGATGACTTGACGTTAGAAACAAGTTACTAGAATTCTAGAAGGTTTTAATGTGCAGATTGTTGAGTACAATTATGTGAATGATAGTTATTCCCTATTTTCATCTTTTGTGATGATATGAATATGTGGCAGGCTATGCTGGATAAAATAAGCTAAAGATGGCTTATTGGGCAGTATCGAAAATGTCGATTTGGCTATTTGTACGCATTGCCTGGTGGGAATAATAATGAGGAAACCATTTAGAAAATGAATACGAGCTGAGTTTCCTTTGCTGCTAATTCATTCAAACAGATGTGGTTCAATGAATGTGAGAGCAAGGCATGAGGCTGTTTATTTCGTCACACCGATAGAAGTCAAGAAAATCTGTCTGATCAGTTCGAATATCTATGTGATGAAAAAGGAAAAGAAAAACAGTTTTCTATTTCAGCGATTCCTTAATAGAATTGGTGTTGCAGAGAAAACAGGTCCCAATAGATATGGTTAAGTCTTTGATGGCACATTCTATTATGTGTATTATCTTTTGTGGTGATATTTTTGTTGTTGGCTATCTAGATACTTAACTGTGTGCCTTGTAAATCAATTACTCCTACTCCATGTGAGTTGTGGACAGGTCGATTATGAGATTTGAGTTTGCTCAAATCTTAATATGCTTCCTATACACACGTGTTCTCCCACAAGTATGAGAAATTGGGCCCTAGAGGCAAAAAAAGAGTATCTTCGTGAAATACTCAAAGCACTCGAAAAGGTAAGTGCTATAGGTGAGCAAGAAAGTGGGAAATGTAACTGAATTTGAATCACAAGATGTTACATTTTTAGTGAATGTACTTCCGAAAAGGGCGAGATAAGTGAAAATTTTATTCTGTTTGAATCTTGGATAGTGATAATGATTTTATTGGGACATCTTATCCAAGTGGGAGCAATGTGAGAAGTGAAAATTTGTTTCGAATTAGTCTCAATTGCAACCACTTGATGTGAAGAAGATGTCGTCGTTGTTTGATCTGAGTGGGAGCGTAATGGAGAATGATGTACTAAGTGTGCAATCTCCAATTTGGCGAGGACTTGCCTTGGTTAAATAAAAAAAATGGATATGAGCAATGTAAAAAGAGATGGAGTCAATGAGATCAAATCAAGTATGAGAACTAGTTGATCTTTCGAATGGACACAAAGTCAATGAGAGAAGTGTGTTCTCAAAAGAAAGTGTAAATTGAGAAATATAAGGCTCGTCTTGTGGTGAAATAGTATGATCAGTTCACCTTATTCTGAAAGTGATTGGTGTGGATCTTGCATTACATCAAATGGATGTAAAAATTGGGATTCTCAATGGAGAATTAAAAGAAGAATTTTTCATGAAAAACCTATTGGGTTTGTTACAGAAGGTCAAGAACAAAAAGGTATATCGACTTTTGATATCGATATATGGCCTTAAGCAGTCTTCGAGATAATGATATATACTTTTTCGTAATGCCACTGTGGCATATGTTTTTCTAATGATTAATGAGGATCATTGTATATATATATCAAAAGATCCAAAGATCAATATGTGGTCTTATCATTATATGTTGATGATTTACTAATTGCTTGGAGCAGTATGGAATTAATTGATGCAGTCAGAATTGGTTATGTTCCAATTTTTTGATATATGGATGAATCTGCATTCGTTTAAAGAGATTATGATCTCTTTTACAAGAGACTTATTTGGATAAAGTCCTTGAGTGATTCCGTATGCAAGACTGTAAAATAAAAGATACTCCTATTGTAAGAGGTGAAGGTCTGAGCCGAAGATGTGTCTTGAGACTCCACAAGCAAAATAAAGAAATGAAAAGTGTTCCATGTTCTAGTGTTGTTTGAAGCTTAATGTACACTATGTGTGTAAAAAACCTGATATTTATTTTGTAGTTGGAATGGTGTGTAGATACCAATTCACTGCTGTTGACACCTGATTTTTGACCATCCGTTATTATAGTTTTTTTTATTTCTAAAATTAATTAAAAATAGAAAAAAAGGTCAAAAAATTGCAAAATCAACTTTGGAAGCCTTAGCCTAGCCTTAGGAACCAATTTTGAACAAAAAATATTTTTTGTATTTTTAAATATTTTTTGGAATTTATTTAATTATAAAAATACCCAAAAAATCAGAAAAAATACCATCCGTGGTCAGAAAATTACACAAAAATATTATGAACTTTTATTTTAATTCTATCTTCAATATTTTCACTTTTTATTAGGGAACTTTGGCTTGGTTCATGGGGTTCCTTCACAAACCTAATCCCGAACCGGGCCTAAAAAATCCTTTTCGAGTCTTTTAATTTTCAATTCTCGGTTTTTTATAAGCTATTACATTGGACTCCAAAGTATTGAAATGAAATTGGGTCAATTTGCCCTCCAATTTGATCAATTTTAACCAAAAGGGCTTAATTGCATAAAAATCTTTCAATTTAGTCCCCGGTTTCACAGGTTTTGAAATTAAATTTCACACGGGTACACCCATTAAAATTAAACACCTCTACCCAACAGTTTTCATCATGCTGAATCCATTGGTGGGCTCAATTTTGGCTAATTCGATCGTTTAGGCCTTCGATTTGGCGAAATCAAATTTCGGATCCTAGGGACAATTTGGGGTTTTCACAGAATTTCAATAAATTGATTCACGAAAATACCCATATTTGATGGAAAACATGTCAAGGAATCCGATTTTGCCATCAATTTCATGAAAAGAGGTCATTTGGGGGGTCAATTTGACGATTTGGTCGATTTGGCCGAACCGGGTCGGTCGGGTCCGACCCGACCCGACCCGACCCGACCCGACCCGGTCCGACCCGGTTCTGCAACAATGCACAGAATGTGCAGCAAGGTGCCCAGAACGTGAAAAAAAAATAGGGGGGCGGCGAGTCGCGATTTTCTAAGAAAAAAAGGACGACGCATGCGGGGGACACGAACGGGTGGTCGACAATCGTTTGTGCGGGTTAAAGGACCCGAAAAAAGGGTTGGTCGGCCACGAGGAGGGGGATATACTCGGTTTTTTTAACCGACCTCGGAGGGATGAACAAAGGGGGAGCCGAGAGAAAAAGGAGGATTTTTTGAGCTGAGGGGAAGCGCGAAACGGCGTCCTCGGACCTTCAACATACCAAGGCGAACATCACCAAAGGCTCGGCGGTCGTCGGCAAGCTCCGGATAGGTCGGTATCTCGCCGGATCTCCATTTTTTTTTCCGCGCATGCTATGTGTTCGATAAAATGCTCAAATGAATGCTATGTCTTTGGGGGTCTCGGTCGTGTCTTCCCGAGCTCCATTTGCGTGTGTCTAGCCTCAAGCATGCATTAGAACCGACTCTAAGCCTCGTTTCCCCTTTATTTTGCATCGAACGCCACCGAAAAACGAGGGCCGGAGGTCGCCGAGCCATACCCGGACCAAGAGCTCACGCCGGCGAAGCCGGAGGTCGCCGACCATCAAAGGACCATAGGTAAGCTTCTAAACCTTCCTTAGATGCCACGTGAATGCCCGGAACCGAGTTTAGACGAATAAAATTTTCTCAAAATTCCTCGCCGGAGCCGGGTTCGGGGAGGTCCGGTATGGCCATTTTTCGAGGTAAAATCTGTCATAATTTGCTTATATGTTGTTGCTGAAGTTGTGAGGAGTTGAATGCCGCAAGAACGGGCGAAAAATACCAAGTTTCGGGCCCGTTTCGCAATTTTCCGGCGACCTCGCCGGAATTATTACTATTCATCGTCTTCTCCGGCGACCCTCCGGCCGGTCAACGGTCAACGGCTGACGTGGCGTGCCACGTAGGCAGCCACGTCAGCCGGGTGGGGTCCGATCCATGTATTTTCAAATAAAACAAACGGACGGCCACGATCGCGACACGTGTCGCGATCTTGGAATTTTTGGAAAATTAAATAAATGATTTTCGAATAATCGATCCGGCGGACGAGGATGTGCCACGTGGCTCACTGAAGGACGTCCGATCTTGTACAAGATCGGACGCACCAGAGGAGGCCACGTGGCACGTTCTAGAGCGTCCGATTTGTGGATTTTTCTAAAAAAGGAAAAGAAATTGATTTTTGATCCGACGGTCGTGATCGAGCCACGTGGCTCTCTGTGAGTCGCCCGATCTAGTGGAAGATCGGGCGCACGAGACGAAGCCACGTGGCACGACGTGGGCCGTTCGATTCAGGAATTTTCGGATAATTAAATAAAATAGATAAAAAAATCAAAAAAATTGTTAAAAAATGGAAAAATGTTTAAAAATATAAAACGACGTCGTTTTAGGCCGGTTTCGACCCCTAGGGTCGGGCCGGGCGCCCGAGAGGCGTGGGCCGGGTTTGACCCGGCCCGGAAAATATTTTTAAATATTAAAAAATTCAGAAAATAATAAAAAAAAAATTCAAAAATCAATAAAAAATAGAAAATCATAAAAAACTCAAAAAAATTCGGAAAATTCAGAAAAAAAAATTATAAAAAATTCCAGAAAATAGGAAATGGCCACTTTCAACTGACCACGACCTGTTTCGGGTCTTTTGACCCCTGATCTTTCCAAAAATGACGGTTTTGCCCTTCCGGCAAACCGTCTTCCAAAAAAAATTCTAAAAAAAATTCAGGAAAATCCCAAAAAATAGGAAATGGCCACAATCAACTGGCCAAGGCTCATCCCGGGTGTTTTGAACCCCGACCCCTCTAAAATGACGATTTCGCCCTTTGGGCGAATCGTCCTCCAAAAATTGAAGAAAAATCAAGAAATTCCAAAAAATTCTCAAAAATGGGAAATGGCCACAATCAACTGGCCATGGAATATTTTGAGTAATTCGGTATCCAAATCTTCCAAAAATTGACGATTTTGCCCTTCGGGTTAATCGTTCCCAAATCTTCCCATTTTGCCCCTGGTCCTAAATCACGCCTTCCTTAAACCTTTATGGTTATACTAGGAAGCCATTGATTTGAATTGATGTGCATTGATGTGATTTATTTATACACTGGATTGCGCTTTCACTTAAATTGATTGTGATTGATAGGAACAGTCTGCCAATCTGCATGAAATCCTGAATCAAACCTACCCCACCCAAAATTGCGCCTGCATGAATTCTTAGCTAGGAAAATCACTCGCGTTAGGTACCGAAAGGGCGTTGGCAATGACACCAGCGTAACCAAGTCCCCGAACCCAAAATCTCTGGTTCCGCAGAATTGATCGATCTCTCCCAATCGGTCAATAAGGTTTCCGGTCTACCCTCCAAGAAAGACCGGTGGCGACTCCAAATGCATGCACAAGTTGCACATGCCACCACGACCACACTAAGGTCGAAATCGATCGGCTCTTATCGCCGAACCCTTTAAAAATATACTCCCGCCGCGATTTGGTATGGGCCTGGGAGGGCCCGCGCCGATCCAAGGCCCGCGATCGGTAATCCATTAGCCGCGTCCGCCTTTCGGACGGGTCGCGACAACTGCAGATCAAGTGCTTTGAATTGCCGTCAAGAAAATTATGAGATATTTGAAAAGTGCTGCTGATTTTTATTGAGTTATCAAGGTAGAGATTTATACCTTGAAGGCTATATTGATGTTGACTAAGGAAAATGTCTAGATTTGCGTTCTTACTTAGAAATGGCGCCCTGTCTTAGAGTAATAAGAAGCAAAGGTGTATAGCCTTATCCACGATGGAAATTGATCACGTGGTGTTAAGCAAATGTGTATAGCCTTATCCACGATGGAAGATGATCTCGTGGTATTATCAACAGCAGTACAAGAGAATGCTTGGCTTAAAGAGATGTTTGGATCAATGAGGTGTTGCTAAAGATGCTGTAGGTACAATTATTAGTTGATTGTGACAGTCAAGCAATAAGAGCTTACACTAAGGATCCATTGCCAGACCAAGCAAATAGACATGCAATACGTTTTTTGTGAAACGTGGTTGTAAGAAAAGATGTGAACATACAGTACACATACATGCACAGAATGATAGCAGCTCTTCTGTGAAGTGAGTACCTAGAGATATTGCTCATCAGTCATGTGTTAGCAAATGGATTAGTTTCATATATTGAAATCTCTAGAAGTGCATAAAAGTGAGAGTACTGGACATTTATATTTCTCAATGTTCACAGTTAATGGTATTTGTTATCATTATTGATGCCTATGAGATTGTATGATATTTATGCTTATTAATGCTTAGTGCATTATGTTGAGAATGTATGTCGGACAGATGAGATTAGCCTACTCACACGGGTAATCGCCTTTATTTACTGCATGTTAAATAGAGATGAGACGATTTCAAGCTTATTATCTATGTGATAATTGAGAGCTGAAGCTTGAATTTTTTTTATGTCCCCTTAACAAAAGTGTTAAGATGAGGTCATAATATTTATTATGTCCGAAAGTGAAATACCGAAAATGATATAACCCACATATTTCACTTTATCTGTCTTAATGTCAGATATGAGTTCTGAAAGATTATATTAAAAAGAGTAGATTTGTGAACTCAAGCTAGACATTGAGTATGTCTGAGCTGTCATCTGTACGGTATTAAAAGTGAAAAGACATACGCTCCATGGGAAATGAGAGAATACCGTAATACGTCCTTCATATTACGTATGCATGAATCGACCAAGAAGAGTTGGCAATGGTTTTGATCTCAACTCTATAGCCGTGTGAGACTCTTGAGGACAAAAGTTCCTCAAATTAAGTCCCCTCATGACTCTTACTTATTCTCAAGATTTCTTTTTGGTGTTTGCTATCTTAGGGTGTTACCAATGGTCATGAGATTGATTCGACCTAATGGGACATTTCTAGAAAAGCGAGCTGGACTGAGATTGAGAGGTTTAAGGGAAGAGGAAGATCAAATTTGTTTGGATGTCACATTCAATCTTTGTGTTCACAGGTTGACCGATTGTGATTATTTGAGTTAATCATGATTGTGAATACAATGTATTGTGTTTGAGCGCTCAAAGAGATCAAAGAGATCAAGAGAGATATGATGTAAATGTGACTGATTGATCTAGGGTACTGCATACTGAATCTACTCTGAGTTAACATGCCATTTAAGAGCTGATATATACTCCCAACGGATGTATGGCAACGAGCTCTCGCAGTATGCTGGTCGCACGGATTATTTATCGATATAAACTTTGCAGAAAAGAGAGAGAGTTATATTTAACCCTTCATGAGTGAATGGGAGTTGTTGATTCTTAGTGGACAAATGACAGTTATGAATAGCCCTTCATGGGCGAGTGGGAGATGTTGGAAAATAAGGGTGCATGGGAAGGACCGCAGTCCGCCCATGTAGGCTATCATAGCCCTTCACCCATTATAGATAACTGCCAAAGGGCAGTTACAATATGTTAATAAACACGTTCGTAAAAAACGTCATCGTTTGACAGACGTTCTTCCAATGAAGAACAGTGAAGACGAACGGCGATTCTCCATTCTCCTTTCCAGAACATCAAATGGGCGATGGATTCTCTCAATTGCATTATAGACATTTAATCTGTGAACAACGAGGTATGTCCGTTCTGTGTTGTATTTCTCCGATCAGTGATACAAGACGATTCTATGGCTAGTTAATTCGTGTAATTCCGCTGTATGTAAAAGGGATCGGTTCCCTTCACTTTTCAATTGGCAATTTGTGCTTGTTTCGGCACATCATGATTTGTGATTAGGATGATTGATTTACTGTGAGAATGAAGTAGTAATCTGTGTTTTTTGGTTTAGAAGGATGTCAAGTCGAGTTTGTCTTGATGATGCTTTACAATCGCCGGTTAGAAGGATGTCAAGAAACGTGGTTTTGGTGGACGATTGATACGTATGAACTTCAGTCGATTGACAAAGTTCGTCTTCATCAGGAAAATTTACCAGATATATGGATGTGATCGAGCCTGGTCACCTCCAGATGCATCTTTCTGGAAAGGTTTTCTGCAATTTTTGCTCTTCCTCTCTTTCTGTTTCTCCCTCTGAAACCTTTGCAACTTGCCGTCCCTCATGAGCACACATTTCGTACGTAATGTGTCCTGTTCTTGGGTTACACATAATTAACAACGGATCCAATAGAAAGGTTGTTTTTTTATATTCAGTTGCCAATATTTCCTTTCCTTTTCTGGAGCACGTTCAAGAAATTTATGTCATTCTCTGACATTGTTGAGTGGATTCCTTGCTGTTATATCAGTCAATGCTGTGATTGGATTCTATATATATACTTGGCAATGAAGGAGCCCTCGGATAAGTATGAACCAGATCGCGCCTTTCTTGCGCAGGCGAGAGCTATCGTCCAAAAGGCTATAGAGTCGACCGAAGGTCCCTCTCAACCACGTTAGAAAGACAAGTAGGATCATCCTGAAGCTCGTACATCTCTCTACTTGCTATCAAGATTTCTCCAGGTTAGCATGATAATTCCGTACCTAAATGCAGGCCAAGAATGAAGTTCTCTAGCATACTGATGGTCTAGCAAGTACCCTTTGGAATGGTTTTTGGTTACGTCCTTTCTTACATCTAGCTGAAACATGGCGGAATGAATGTATATCCTTGCTCTAGATACACATCGACCTTTGCGCTTCGGCGCTATTGGGATCATTGCATTTGCAAACAATAGCGCTCTATTGGCAAAATAATCCGACGCCAAGGTCCTGGAGATCACTCTTTGCTAAAGTCTGCCTTTGGTCTGTTGTTGACTTCACTCTTAAATGTCCGAGTGCTTAGATGTAAGCTGTTCCAATGTATTGGCCTTGCTTTAACTAACTAATATTTGGTTTAGTTTGCGATTATGTCCTCTTCAATATTTCGATGTCCGATGTATCACCATTAAAACTCCATGAGAGATTTGCCATCGCAGATTTCTTTCTCTCTGAGTCGCCCGTTTTTGCTTGATTCGAACTCACCATCTTTGGTATTTTTTAGGTCCTCTCCTTATATGTTCCTGCATTTTGGCCGAGCTATAAGCATGAGCACGATCCCGTTGTGTCTCTACGCTCTCTCCAGGAAGCGATGTACCGTAGCGTGACCCGAGCAGCAAAAAGGTATGGAGGCGTTGCAACCTCGGGCTCAAAAGTCAATTGTCTGGAGACAGAATTACAGCAAGAGTAATTATCAGATGCGTTCGATGTGCGCTCTCCCCGTCAAAAGCCAGTATACATTGAACATCGATTTCTCGAGCACTCTGCACACAAATATAGTCAAAACATGTGGGATTAGCTTTCAAGGTATGCAAGGTAGATTTCAAGGTCCAAAAAGTGGGGAATCTAGTGTGCCGGGTAGGTTCCAAGTTTTAAGTAGGTGGACCTAAAATCTATAACTTGTGACAAGTTTTGTGTTTGCCCGGCGCTTTTTTCACTCCATTTATGGCTTAGACTCTTATTTTTGTGTGCTTTAACCATCCTATTCTTTGTGTGTGGCCCACCAAATCAGATATAATTTTATAAGATACTTATTTTTTATTGATTCTTTTATTTAGTTTCTTTTCTTCCTTGATGGTCCCACCTTTCTCCTTTTCTTCTTCCTTTTTTCTTCCCACGCCTCCCACTTGTCTCTCTGTTTTCTCTCATGCACAACGTTCACTTCGACGCCTCCCTGCCCTTCCAAAAACCTCAAATAGATTCGATACTTTACCATGTTCCCCACAAAATAGGATAAAGGGAACGAACAAACGCAGACAATAACACGTGTTTCACTAGTTTTCAACAAAAGTGCTATTCGGACCAAAAAAAGAAAAACAAACAAAAGTGCGATTACGAAATGTTTGTTGAGAAATCAAGTTCAGCTACGCACAACTATAATTTAGGGCTAAAAGTAGTAGCTGTAACGCAAACGGAAGAACAAACGCGGGATTGTACATTATTTTCCAAGAAGTTAATTCTATAAAAGCACATATTTTGTTTCAACACTCGCATATGACACTAAAAACTGAAATAAGATTAAATCACTAATTCAAATCTCGCTTCCTATTACTTGTCAGAACACAACTCGCCTAATATTACCTTAGTGCTTCTCAATTTTAACTTCATGCGGAGAAAAGGGGATCGTTGGAGGTCATTGGTGAGCCCAATGTCGATGCCGGCGAAATTATGGAGAAGGACAAGATTGACATAATAAAGCCGGCATTTTTGGAAGGAGAGGGAGGCGTTTGAAGTGAAAAGAGATGAGTGGAAGGCATGGGAAGGAGGAAAGTGAGACCCACAAGGAAAAAAATAAACAAAATAAAAGACTTAACAAAAAAGATTATATAAAATTGTATTAGATTTGATGGGCCAAAGGATATGATGTCAAAACACACACGAATGTCAAAACCATAAGTGGAGTGAAAAAAGCGCGAGCATTGTGTTTTTCTGTAGTATGTATGTTTAGGCGATCTTGCAGTATTTCATGGCATCCGATGATAAGTGTGAATATGAAACTACTAGTCTAAATTTTCATTTCCAGTTATATGGGTTGTGATCAGTGAATTATATAGCAATAAATTATGGTCATCACATGTGATGATTCACTTCAACAATCGTCCAATTAAGAATACAAGTGAAACATGGGTAGGCCATAAAATTGACTTTGAAACGTGTGACAAGGTATGTTATACGTTCCAAACTATGCAAGGTAGGTTTCAAGTTTTAAAAATTAAGGAACTTGTTTCGATTGATGATAGATTACGGAACCTGAATCCGCTCACCCCTACTACTGATGAATATAGTCGAAACGGTTGGGATTTATCTATTACTCACGAATATAGTCAAAACTGGTGAGATTTATATATCAGACGGTGTCCAAGTGACCGATGCACCAGATCGATTCAATCAAACATTGCTCATGCTAATAAAGTACAGAGGTCGAGGCTATCTAATTCTCATGACCTACACGCATGCTCGAAAGTGTGTCCATTTTCAACATCATTCACGAACCGAGACAACTCAAAAACAAATTCACCGTCGCCGCAACCTTTGACCTCACCTGGACTGTGAACATACATACATAACCATCATTGAAATGAAAGCCAAATCGGGGAACTTAATCATTAACTAATCCTTGTGCTCGTGCTTGTGGGGCTTCCTGGCCAACCCATCGCCGAAACGTGCCGCTAAATTCCAAGACCAAATGGCAAGCAAAGAAGGAAGAACTCCCAAGGCACCTGACACTTTTTTTTTTTAACAGCAACGAGACAAGCAAAGCCCACTTTTACACAGCAACTCCTGACTGGCAAAGTTCGGCCTTATGTTCGCACTGTCTTCCACGATCCCATTGCACTCGCGTGCCTCTTTGCCTGACTAGATTAATTACTCTTGCTTTTGCTTGTTTTTGAAGGCAAAGCAAAGAGAACACGCAATTGTGCAAAGCGAATCTTCCAATGTGTATTACCCAGAATTTCCAATTTTGATGTCCGGCTCAGAGCTTTCATATGTGTTGCTCAGCATAAATTTTTGCTTTCGATAAGGATCAGATGCAACTCGGACCCATTCGAATGCGTCGCCGTCTCGTACACATGTAAGATGAATGGCATTATTGAGCGGGTGGAGGTTAGTACTTTCGAACCTCTTCCTTAGAGCGGTAAGATGACGATACATTACGGATTATACCGGACGTTATGTGCAGGTAAGTAGGCAAGAAATAAGCTGACACCCGGAGAATTTCATTGTGATAGATCAAGCAATCAATTAACAGAAGGACAGAGGAGATTTGGACTCTTGAACTAGAGGATAGACGTTAGCCGACGCATGCATTAGTCGCTTGTGCTTCATCGAACCCTCATGATCCGAATGCTTATGTTTCATGAGAAAAATTTGCAGCATATAAGCCAGAAGAAGAAACATTTTGCTTGAAAGAAAAATGTTAACATCGCAATGTGGGCAAAAGAAGCCAAAAAAAAAGGAGAAGTCTCGTCGAGTTTGCCGGCGAATGAAGGACCTAAAGACGACCCACATTGTCTGCTTCGTTCAGTTTACTAGGGATCCAACTTTTTCCATCGATCGAGAACAGATAAAACGGCGACGAGTTCAACTCACGACAGTTTTTTGGGTACGTGACATGAGAAGAAAGAATCAGAAGCATGAAGGAGAAACTAATTGGCTACCAGCAATGAAAGAACGACAAACTAGCTGATCCACGAAGCTGGATGTATCCAATCTCTTACAGATTAAGTAAAACATCCATCCCCGATCTCACTTGAAAAAGACTATGTACTAAAAACTTACCAAATGGGACATCATTATTTTCTTAAATTCTGCAGCAAGGTCAATGAGTAATTCGCCGGCACTATGATCCGCACCAAACTAGTAACACCATCAAAAGATGCGAAGCATGAAAGGCTACTCAAACATGCTGTTGTCGCATTGAAAACTTTCTGGATTGCGAAGAAGAAGAATACATACATGAAGCCATGAGCGAGTTCTCGACCAAGTAACTCTCTTCTCGTCTGTTAGAAACACAAGTGTTGAGTCTACATAACAAATCAGAAATTCAACAAGGGTGACAAAGACTGAAAAATTTTGCCTGGCTCCATACTGTCTGCCTTTCCTTTCACTATTCTATTAGGAAACTGGCTCCCACCGCAAACCCTGGGTTCACATTGTGATTGTGCTCTCACCTGACAATCGGACAACAATGACCTTCTAGCTGCAACTGGAGATCCAACCGGAAGGCTTCCCGCCGGAGGGCGTTTCGGTCATTCCAACCTTCTCGGGAGAGTAAAACATGAGGAATTGCTTTTCCTCTGCGTTCACCCTTTTCTGATGATCTGGATGAAAGGCCGATACCCCACCAGTAGCACCCCTCTCCTCTCTCTCCATCTCTATAACATGGAGATGAAGAGAGAGAGAGAACAGAGAGGTCAATGAGAGAGGGGAGAGACAGAGAGATGGGATTATAAAGAGGGTGCCGGGGGCAAAAGGGCATTTGTCGATTTATATGGATTTCTCATTTGGCAAGCAGTTTGTGCAGAGTTTAATTTCCACGTGTCATCCCAAGCTTATGACACGTGCTATCTCGAGTTCAATTTGGAAAGCAAAATACAGCTTTTCCTGAATAACATACTTGCAGTCGCGCTTTACCCTTGTAAGGTTAGTGGAGTGATAAAACATTTGATCTTTAACCTGATATATTTCAAATTCAAATCACAGCGTCTTTCACTTGAAATGGCCTTGAGAGCTGTGCCGACCACATCGTGATCACTGTCTTGTACGATGAGGGCGGAGGGCGGACGGAGCGATTTACGTAAGTCCACAAGGATCAGTCGAACCGAAAGATTGGATCCTTGTGTTAATAAACTAATACAGAAATTGAGTACAGAATTATCTTGAGAGAGAGAGAGAGAGAGAGAGAGAGATGGTCGTCATCATTTTTGGCAAGGCACTGTAAGTTGGCACTGAGCGGCCGGTGAAAAGCCCCTTTCAACTTTATCTTTGGTCCGTTTTTCTGGTAAAAGACACAAAGCTCTCCCTTTCTCTCTCTGGCCCCACCGCCAATGCGTTTCAAACCCACTAATCATCATCACACTAATCTCACCTCACGCAACACGCCTTTTCTGTGCAACTTCCCCTCATTCGGTTTCGTTTTGTACCCACCATCACACCAACTTTGCACTCCGCCAGTTTTTTTTTTTTTTTTCTGCTTCTCCTGCATTTGTCTTTTCTCCTGGATTAACCCCTCATTCAACCCAGCAAAACCCCGAATCTCGATTTGATTAAGTAGGTCTTTTTGTCTGTGATTAGATTAGTGACCTCAAAGTTGTAAGTTTTCTCTGTTTTCTAGCTTGTTTGATCTTTCTGTAAGTTCCTGCTTCGAGCTCGACATGAAGTGACGAAGAACACGCGAGATCCAACTGATGTCTGAATCTAAAAATAAAATAAAATAAGGGGACATGAAAGAAGCTCTGGAACTGCACAAGTTTAGGATGTGAAAAGTTGGTACAGCATTGGAATGTCCACTCATTTCAGGACCCATCCTGTTGGATCAGTGACAAGACAAATTCCTGAGAAGAGTTTGTCATGTTCATCGACTAATTCATGGTTTTATGGGGATGGTAGGTACCATTATTGTTTTTTCGCTCATACCATAAGTTTTAATAAATTCATCACTTAAATGCCATTGGCGATTTGCCTCATCGAAAATCCGATGTGGGCGCCGGAAAATCAGGAGTAGACAATTTTTATAATTATATTTAACTTTTTTATTCTTATTCTTTTTTTCTTTTCTTTTTTTTGTGCTGGCAAGGGTTGCCGACGACTCTCGCTGACCGCAAAGGTCTCACGCATATTGGGCGAAGGGTGAGGGCATCGCTGGCTTGTTGGCTACAGGCAAAGTGGCCTCATCTAGATCTAGTAAGGCCGTGATTGCCCAAGGCCCTCGCCTTGCGACCGGCTGGGTGGCAATGGCTTTGCCCTGGGCCATCGCCGCCCTATTAGCCGAGGGCGAGGCCTTCATTGCCGACCCTCGCCAGCATAGAAAAAAAGGAAAATTAAATACAAAATGTACATTAGATGAGTTGTCAAAAATGGCACTCAAATGATATGTTTTACCATGATGTGGCACTTAAGTGAGCGCCATATGAAAGTTATAGCACTCGTGCTATTCTCATTACATGTTTTATTTATGGTTAGTTTATTATTTTGGTAATGAAAAATGATTAATTTCGAGTTTATTATGTGATTAGAAATATACACGAGGGTTGCAAATGTTTGAGGTATTCTTACTACGTTGTACCCTTAGGAAACACCTTAATTTCTCTCGTAATTCCTATTGGACTTATTATCTCATCAAACCCTCTTGACGTATCATCGGCAATCAACAAAGGACATTGAACATTGTTCCTTATTGGAAAACTACAACTTTTGGTCTCGGAACTATCAAGCGCTTGAACTTTCAATTCGTTAAACCGAGTCTTTGATCTTACATACATTTTGATTAGCGAGTCGCAATCTTGACGTGTATAGTTTTCAGTATATAACTTACGATTATGCAATGAGCCGTACTGAATTTAACGCGTCTTGTATAACAAGCAAATTACAAACCGAACTTAGAAAATGGATCTAGCATTTGTCTATGGAGGATCGGCTTCGATCGTCGCATCATTATCATCTCCTCGATTTGTTATGTATCAAAATCCAAGATATAACTATCCAAAACTCTTTCAAATGCATTAACATATCCAAGAAGCGTGTCAACTTCACCAAGCTTGATCGACTTTCATATCACATGCTTGCCTTGAGCCAAGCTTATTTTAGAATATACAAAGATTTATCTAGCATCTAAGGTGCCGGGGATTCGACTTCCCCTGGAGGTAGGGTACTAAGAAAGGAAGTTGATCATGGATTATCAATAAGCATAGAATTGATTCTTCATGGGTCGATGCCCAAAGCAATGGCAGGTGTATTCCAATTTCACTAGCATAAAGAGCGGTAAGGTTGTGTAAAATTCTATTGGCATGCTCCCACCTTTTATACATGCAAAAAATAAATTTGGTTGGTAAGTCTATAGATGAAAAATGAAAGCACTAGCAAAATTGATTGTTTACGAGAACAAAATGTTTTATCAGTGTTATTGTTTTCTCTGTAATTATGTTCGGTAACATCATTCAATAGACCTGCACTTATTGATATAGCAAATGACATTAATGGCCATTAAACTTTTCTTTTAATATTCAATATAGGATATAACTTTTTTTTTCAATTTTGTGACGCCCTGAAAATTTGTCTTTTGGTAAATCGACTAAATTTTGGACCGTAAGGAATTAAGATACGGATTGTGGACGATTCTCGAAATATCAGTCAGTTTAGATTAGGCTCCGGAATTCTTAATCGCCATGAATTAGGATTCAAATGCTCGTGCCCGAACCTAGCTTGTAAAATTGACAAAAATGCCATTTATCCAGTGTACCAAATTTCGTTCAGTCCTAAAATGCCAAATGATCATTTTGCTCCTCAATAATTCATGCACAAGAGACCAAAAAAAAATTCAAACCCCAAGGTGGGCCCCACAAGTCAAAGTCTCACCCACCATTGATCAAATCCCACCTACTAGTCAACTCTCCAACAACCTCTCTCTCTCTCTCTCTCTCTCTCTCTCTCTCTGCGTTTCCCCCTCCTGCCGTGGACACCCCCTCACCGAGACCTCATCATCCTTCTTCTTCTTCTTCTTCTTCTTCTTCTTCGAACCCCCCACCGATGTTGTCCTCCACCCGGCGACTCCACCTCCGACCTCAGCCATGACCCCGCCACAGTTCTGCGTCCGCCTCAGCCATCCGTCGAGTCCGAGATAGCCAAGCCGAGCCTCCCTCTCCTTGCTCTGTTTTCAGGGCAGAGGGCTGTTCGAGCTTTGTCTGCCCTCACCATTGCTCCCGTCGACCACCAGCCCTTGCCTCGCCGTCCTCCACCTCCCCCACGACCCCCTCGACCTCCTCTCGTCGCTCGTCGCCACTCGGAGCCGCCGTGGAGGCCTTGTAACCCGAGAACCGACTCGATGCCTGTTTCGGGCCCGGGACTGTTCCGCCGCTTTCGCCGCGACACCGCCGCTCACCGTCTCCCCCTTGGGTCATTCTTCAACGTATCGTCGTCCCTCTGACCTTGTGGAAGTCACTCGCTGTCCGTTGAGCTCAAAATCAAACCCGAGAGGCCATCGTCCCATGTTTTCGCTGCGCCTCCCCTGTTTCTGCCTCAGAACCTACTCAATTCTGCCCAGCCGTCGTTTCGCCGCCTCCGGCCGTCGTTCGCCGCCCTTCTCCGGTCCCGAAGGTCGCCCTCGACATGCTGGTGAGTCCCCCAGTCCTTCCCGGCCTTGCCTTGGCCTTTGAGGCCGAGAACCACCTCGAACAGTTCGATTTTCCCCTGTTTTTGTGGCTGACCGGTTCTATTTTCAGCCCTTCGCCGGTCCCTGGAGCTCCGCTGTCGCCGTTAGCCTCTTACCGGACCTTCGCCTTGAGTCCTAGCCGTTGTAGGGTAGTGTTGCCGCCTAAAGAGCCGCAACACCTGAGATTTCGAAAGGAAAATCGAGAACCGTCGTCTCGCCGCCGGCGTCGCCGAGGCAAGTCGTTGTCGCCGTGACTGCCCGAGCTAGTTAATTCATGATTTAACCCATAATCCTTGGTTATGGCGCTAATTACGTCTAGGATTAGCTAATTAGTTGTGGTGGTGGTTAATTAGATTAATCGTGGTAGATTTAGATAGAAATTGGGTTTTAAGGTAAATGGCCGCGATTGATTAAGCTAATCATATTAGTTCGGTCGTATGTGGCTAGTTGACTGCTAAAATTGTCTGATTGATTGATTAGGCAATTGATTGCCATTGTTTGATCGCGAGCGAGCGATAGTTCAGAGCCAAGCAATTGATCAATAATTTAATGAAGCTGGAATTAATCATTGTCGTTTGATTAATTGAATTGGTTAATCGATCCTGTAATTGACTTCTTGATTGACTGCAGTGGATTGATTGTCATGCGATATGATCATGATTTAATGAGTTCATCGTCCGTGTCAGGCGCAAGCCTAGTTATGGAATTGTGCATTCATATGACATGTGTGGGATCAAATTGCATGATTTAGCATGAAAATGGCCTTGGGCCAAGTCTTTGAGCACGTCTGTATGAGCATCCGGCTTAAATCAAAGATGATAAAATTGGTTGATTGTCAGATGAGATGTGTGGTCATATGATGGGACGATGAAATTCCTGCCAAGGTCCTGACAAAATTGTACCGTGACTATCGGAAGAATGCAACTTGTCGGAAGCACGTCATTCTGGGGCACCAGTTTGATGGATGCCGATCGCAGCATGTGACGAGCTGAAGCCCGAAAGGGATTCTTGGTAGTTTTGTGCCGTGACAGCCGGATATCGCATGAACTACTGGATGCAGTCGCCGGAAGTAAGGGACGATATCTGGTGCCGCCAGAAGGGTACCTGTCGCGACCCGTCCGAAATCGGACGCGGCTAATGGATTACCGATCGCGGGCCCCCACTCTGAAATGTGGATCGCGGGCCTTAGATCGGCGCAGGCCCTCCCAGGCCCATACCAAATCGCGGCGGAGGTATATCTTTAAGGGATTCGACGATAAGAGTCGATCGCTTTCGACCTTCAGTGTGGTCGTGGTGGCATGTGCAACTTGTGCATGCATTTGGAGTCGCCACCGGTCTTTCTTGGAGGGTAGACCGGAAACCTTACTGACCGATTGGGAGAGATCGATCAGTTCTGCGGAACCAGAGATTTTGGGTTCGGGGACTTGGTTACGTCGGTGTCATTACCAACGCCCTTTCGGTACGTAACGCGAGTGATTTTCTTAACTAAGAGTTCATGCAGGCGCAATTTCAGGTGAGATAGGTATGGTTCGGGTTTCATGCAGATTGGAAGACTGGTCCTATCAAATCACAGTCAACATAATGAAAGCGCAAGTCAAGTGCATAAATAAATCATGTCAATGCACATCAATTTCAATCATTGGCCTCCTAGTATAGCCATAAGGGCTTAGGGAAGATGTGATTTAGGGCTAAGGGTAAAATAGGAAGATTCTGGGACAATTAGCCCGAAGGGCAAAATTGTCATTTTTTGGAAGGTTTGGATACCGAATTACCCAAAATATTCCATGGCCAGTTGATTGTGGCCATTTCCCATTTTTGAGAATTTTTTTTGGAATTTCTTGATTTTTCTTCGATTTTTGGAAGACGATTCGCCCAAAGGGTGAAATCGTCATTTTCAAGAAGGTTCGGGGTTTAAAACACCCGAAATGAGTCTTGGCCAGTTGTTTGTGGCCATTTCCTATTTTTTGGGATTTTCCTGGATTTTTTAGAAAATGTTTTTTGGAAGACGGTTTGCCGAAAGGGCAAAACCGTCATTTTTGGAAAGATCGGGGGTCAAAAGACCCGAAACAGGTCGTGACCAGTTGAATGTGGCCATTTCCTATTTTCTTGAATTTTTTAGAATTTTTCTGAATTTTCCGAATATTTTGAATTTTTTATGATTTTTTCATTTTTTATTGATTTTTTGAATTTTTTATTATTTTTTATTATTTTCTGAATTTTTTAATATTTAAAAATATTTTCCGGGCCGGGTCAAACCCGGCCCACGCCTCTCGGGCGCCCGGCCCGACCCTAGGGGTCGACACCGGCCTAAAACGACACCGTTTTATTTTTTAAACATTTTTTACATTTTTTAACAATTTTTTTGATTTTTTAACTATTTTATTTAATTATCCAAAAATTCCGCGGATCCGACGGCTCTCATTGCGCCACGTGGCCTCATCCTGTGCGTCCGATCTTCCACTAGATCGGACGATCCACAGAGAGCCACGTGGCTCAACCAAAACCATCGGATCAAAAATTAATTTATTTTCCTTTTAAGAAATCCGCCGGATCGAACGCCCCACGTTGTGCCACGTGGCCGCTCTTGGTGCGTCCGATCTTGGACAAGATCGGACGATCCACAGGCTGCCGCTTGGCACATTCGTAGCCGTTGGATCGATTTTTTAATTAATTATCAGAAAATCATTTATTATTATTTGAAAATCATTTTTTAATTTTCCAAAATTACAGGATCGCGACACGTGTCGCGATCCGGACCGTCCGTTCGGTCTTGGTTTGCAAATCAACGGACCGGTCCCACCCGGCTGACGTGGCGCCTACGTGGCATGCCACGTCAGCCGTTGACCGGTTGACCACCGGCGATAGCCGCCGGAGAAGATGATGAATAGTGACTATTCCGGCGGCTATCGCCGGAATTTTCGCCGGAGGCCCCAAATCTTACCCGAAACTCAGTGTTTTTCCCTCATTCCTTCGGCATTTGACTCCCCTAACCACCCAAATTAGTGTACGACTAAAACATGGCATCGAACATCGTCAAGAAGCCCCGAATGGACGGCCACCGAACCGACTCCGGCGAGGTGGATTCGCAGAAAAATTTTGAGCTTTAAAATCAATTCTGGACGTCAACATGGCATACACGGGAGTCAAGGAGACCTGCATACGGTCGCTTGAGGCTCGGCGACCGCCGAAATCCCCCGGTCGAGCTCCCGGCTTGGGCCGCGGCCGGCGAAGCTCGAACCGCCGCCTTCAGCGGTTCCCGACGCAAAAATAGCGGACAATGGAGCGGAGGATCGATGATAGAACAATTTCTAAACTAGATTCGCATGAAATGAAGCTTGGCAAGGCATGGCCGAGGCCCACAAAATACATAGCTCGCTTGGGAAATTTATCGAGCACATGGTGTGCGACCGTGGAGTTAGAGCTTAGAGGGGCTACCGACCTGGTGGTGGCTTGTCGACGGCGGCCGAAGCTTCAACGGTGATCAGTGAGGTTAGCTCGAGGTCCAGGAAGGTCGCTCCAACGCCGGTCTCTGTCCAAAAAAAAAATCCCCTACCTCTCGGCCTCACTCTCCCCTTTAAACCCGAGCCAGCCTCTACCCCGGTGGCCGACCGCCCGCCTCGACGCCCGCTCATTCTGCCAAAACGCGAATATTCCTCTGCTCGCTGCCTCCCACGCTCGGTTGCCCTTTTTTTCTTCCCCAAAACCGCGCCCCATCTTCCCCTGTTTTTTATCCTTCTCGGCCAAGTGGTCTGCAACAATGTTGCAGACCCGGTCGGACCGGGTCGGGTCGGGTCGGACCCGACCGACCCGGTTCGACCAATTCTTTCAAATCGGACCCCAAATTGACCTATTTTCATGAAATTGACGGCATAATCGGACTCCTTGACACATTTTCTATCAAATAAGGGTATTTTCACGAATCGATTGATTGAAATTTTATGAAAACCCCAAATTGTCCCTAGGATCCGAAAATGAATTCCACCAAATCGAAGGTCCAAACGATCGAATTATTCAAAATTGAGCCCACCAATGGATTAAGCATGATGAAAACTATAGGGTAGAGGTGTTTGATTTTAATGGGTGTGCCCGTGTGAAATTTAATTTCAAAAATTGTAAAACCGGGGACTAAATTGAAAGATTTTTATGCAATTAAGCCCTTTTGGTTAAAATTGATCAAATTGGAGGGCCAATTGACCCAATTGCATTTCAATACTCTAGAATCCAATGTCATAGCTTATAAAAACCGAGAATTGAAAATTAAAAGACTCGAAAATGATTTTTTAGGCCCGGTTCGGGATTATGTTTGTGAAGGAACCCCATGAACCAAGCCAAATTTCCCTAATAAAAAGTGAAAATATTAAAGAGGAAATTAAAATAAAATTTCTGAATATTTTTGTGTAATTTTCTGACCACGAATGGTATTTTTCCTGATTTTTTGGGTATTTTTATAATTAAATAAATTCCAAAAAATATTAAAAAATTCAAAAAAATATTTTTTGTTCAAAATTGGTTCCCAAGGCTAGGCTAAGGCTTCCAAAGTTGATTTTGCAATTTTTTGACCTTTTTTGCTGTTTTTAATTAATTTTAGAAATAAAAACTATAATAACGGATGGTCAAAAATCAGGTGTCAACAGTACCAATTGACCAATGTACTAGGCACCATTGACCAGCGTGCCGGGATGACAGACCCCATCTCTTAATAAATGGCTTCGCATGGTGTCCTGCATGTGTAAGCTTGTGATGTCTTGCCTTGATTGGGTTGTTTGACTGTCATGTTGTGACCGTGTGATGTTTTACCTTGATTGGGCTATTTGACTGTCGTGTCGTGTCTGCATCGCATTATGTGTGACTTCCTGGGGGGTAAGTTGCATGTGACTGTATATTCGTGCTGGTTGATATGCCATGTTGATTTGCTAGGATATCCTGGGTGAATCAACGTCCTAACCGAGCTTAGACGTTGACTTCATTGAGATATATTTCTCACTCCGTCGTGGGATAATATTTTTAGGTCCCAAGCGACAGAGCCTCGAGGACACTAAAACGTGGACTTAATAGAGCAGTCCCGGAGATTGTATTAAACCGAACCTGATAGTCTGGGAGTTGTAAATCAAGAGCCGAAAAATGGCTTGTGACTATTGTCTAAACAAGATAGTTAAATAAAAAGGTTGACTTTGTAGGCTGTCATGATTTGATTGATATGACTAGCTGTTTAACTATCCATGTTGTTTGATTTAGTGTTGGGAGTTGCACGTTTCCGCATGTTTAATCAAAGATAAAATAAATGGGACAATAACGTGCTTGGGACGTTATCTCTTATGACCTAAGATGACATGGTAGGGATGGCGCGTACTCGAGGATCGGGGCATGACAAATTTACTCATTAAACTTTTATGTAGTCTTTCCATTAAGCGTACACCATGCCATGTGCATATATTTTTTTACGAGGGCTGCCATGTCAGCTTTAGTTGGACCAAAACAATGATGTGGATTGACACATCATTTTTCAAGTCAGGAATTTTTTTCGAGATTATAGCTTTACCATGGGATTCTTTCCGACCGAAGGAATCAAGGCTTGGAATTCTTACAAAGTGCTTTGAACGATGTCGGTTTCGCGTGTCAAGGTGAACATGTCTTGCTGAATACCATGCTGTTATATTCTGACTTACAAATTTGTTATAAGGTTATTTTGGGCCATTCACTTTGTATTAGGGTTTCTTAGATGGGGGCTATAAAAAAGATATCTTGGATATCTCATGGGGATGCTTACTTTAGCCTCTGCCCCGAAACCCTTTGTTTTTATTTTCTTCTTGTCAGATCTTTCGATCTTTGATTGTACGCTTATACTCGTTATTGGAGATAGTGAAACCCCTCTCTCCTCGTGGTTTTCCCATTTTGGGTTTTCCACGTATATCGTGTGTCGTGCTTTATTTTTCTTTCATCCTTGTTATTACGCGCTTGAATTTGCGCATATCTTGGGTTTTGCATTGTCTGTTCTGAGACGCTTTATCTTCTTACTAGTTTGATTTTCAATCAATATCTTTCACTTCTTGAACGTATCAAAGACGTCACTTTTACGCTTCAAGAAATAAACCCATACTTTTCTAGAAAAGTCATCAATAAATGTCACAAGATAAATTGCACCACCTTTAGATGTAACATGTGCAGGTCCCCACAAATAAGAGTGAATATAATCAATTGTGCCCTTCGTCGAGTGCACCCTAGTACTGAAACTAACTCTGCCCTGTTTCCCATAAACACAATGCTCACAAAAATCAAGTGGAACTGTATGCTCCCCACAGAGTAAACCATGCTTACTCAGGATAGTCATTCCTCTTTCGCTCATGCGGCCCAACCGCATATGCCGCAACCTTGATGTATCAGAATCTGAAGATGATGATATATTTAAAGAACCCACAATGGTACTTCCCTGCAGAACATAAAGACTATTCTTTTTGTTACCTCTCATCACAATCAAGGAGCCCTCTCTTCCATCTCCTCGATTTCTGCCGTCGTCATGTCATCGGGATACTTCCTATCCAAGGCTCTAACCGAACCTTCCCGGCACAGCAAATCTTTCATCTTTATCCTCCATAGCCCGAAATTATTTTGGCCATCAAAAGGTCCCACTTCAAACTTGATAGATACCATCTCAAACAATTGTTTTGGCCATCAAAAGTGCTCTTTTGTTTGAGATGGCATCTATCAAGTTTGAAGTGGTGCCTTTTGATGGCCAAAACAATTTCGGGCTATGGAGGATAAAGATGAAAGATTTGCTGTGTCGGAAAGGTTCGGTTAGAGCCTTGGATAGGAAGTATCCCGATGACATGATGACGGCAGAAATCGAGGAGATGGAAGAGAGGGCTCCTTGATTGTGATGAGAGGTAACAAAAAGAATAGTCTTTATGTTCTGCAGGGAAGTACCATTGTGGGTTCTTTAAATATATCATCATCTTCAGATTCTGATACATTAAGGTTGTGGCATATGCGGTTGGGCCGCATGAGCAAAAGAGGAATGACTATCCTGAGTAAGCGTGGTTTACTCTATGGGGAGCATATAGTTCCACTTGATTTTTGTGAGCATTGTTGTCGCGACCCTCCCGAGCGGAGGGCTAATGGGCCGCCCGATCGCTGGCTTGATCGGACGCGGGCCTCTCCCAAGGTCCATTTCCCAAGTCGCAACTGCTGGATATACGTGGTCAACCTTCAGTGTGTTCTAGTGACATGTGATGAGTGTACATGCCAAGGAGTCGCCACCAATCGTTTCGCGGAGGGTATGATCGAAAACCCTATCGAATAGTTGGGAGTGGTCTATTCGATTCTGCGGAAACCAGAGAAGTGGGTTCGGGGACTTAGTTACGTCAACTGTCAAAGTTGATGCCCTTTCGGTACCTAAGCTGAATGGTTTATCTGATCCTAGGATTTCATACATACGAATGGGGTACAGATCCTAAATCTAGGAGTTCATGCAGATGGGAGATACTACCCTATCAATCACAATCAATAGAAAAGAGTGCGCAAATCGAGGATCCAGTACATGCGGATAAAACACATGAAATCAGCATGGTATCCCTAATGAGGCCCTATTAGCCTAGAGAAATATCAATCAAGGCTTAGGAGTGATTTGGACATGATTCAACCATGAGGGGCAGAATCGTAATTTTGAATAATTCGGGGAAAATTTACCCTTAAAAGGGTAAATCTGTCATTTTAGACGAACTGAGAAGTCAGAAGACAGGGGGAATAGAATTGGCCATCAATCCAATCCATTTCCTATTTTTCGAGAATTTTCAGGATTTTTCTGGAATTTAAAAGTGATTTTACCCTCGGAGGGGTAAAATCGTCATTTTGGACAAAGATGAGAACTGAAAATCTCAAATATTAGGGTTGGTCGTCCACCTGACCCAAACCCTAACTTTAAGCAATTTTCAGAACTCGATTGAGACAAGAAAGACGATTTTCCCATTAAAGGGCAAAATCGTCATTTTGAGAGAAGGGACGGGACTCGAAAATCCAAACCTAAGAATTGGTCGCCTAATCGACCCTAATTCTTACTTTGGCATTATCAGCCTTATCTCGCATACACAGCAGAGGCGACTTACCCCTAAAGGGTAGTATCGTCAAATCTTGGAAAAACGGATAAGAAACCCCAAAAATAGGATTGACCAGTTGTCTGTGGTCAATCCTAGATTTTTAGGGATTTCTGGAATGTCTAGGATTTCCCCACAATTTTTCCACAATTTTTTTGGAATTTTCTGGAATTTTCTAGCATTTGTTTTGGATTTTCTAAGATTTTTCTGATTTTTTATTATTTTTTATTATTATTATTTTTTTAAATCATTTTTCGATTTTTTTATTTTAAAAATATTATTCGGACCGGGTCGACGCGACCCACTCGGGTCGGAACCCAGCCCAAACCCGGATCCGCGCGACTGAAGCCTTGAAACGACGCCGTATCGCCTTTTTTTATTTTTCTGATTATCCGTGCTAGATCCAACGGTTCCTATAGAGCCAAGTGTCTAATCCACGGCTGTTGGATGGACTGACTGAAATCTACGGCCTAGATTGAACAAAGACATGACTAGAGCCGTCTGATCGACATACCAAAATCTACGGTCAAGATTAGAACGCAAGACTCGATCTGGACCGTTCACCTTCTCTAGCCTAAAACGACGCCGCACTGCTACTAACCTAAACGGCACCATTTCAGCTCATTTTGATTTTCTGATTTTAAAGATTTTCGGATAAACCTAATTACTAATCGGACGGCGCTAGAATTTAGACTCGATTTATCTCATCCGTCCGATCTGTTTATTCAAATAACAGACCCTAACGGCCATGCTGACTAGGCTAGCACGTGGACTAATCGCAGGACGACACTTGGATATTTGACCAGTTGACTACGCCAGGTCAGCATCGTCTTCAACCTCCCGACCACAACTGAGCGAACGGCTGTGGATCTCCGACGATGATTCAACGGTGGATTTTCGATGAAATCGTATAGAACCGACGGCAATCGACTCGCGATCGTCCCTATTTTAACATATCTGAGAATCGAAGCATCCTACTCGAGGAATCGAGAACATCGTGCGAATTGCCGAGTACGGCCATGGAAGTTCAATCATGCGATTTACCCAAAATCAAAGAAATTTAGTCACAGAATAGCACCAACGGAGGTTTAGAAGACTTACCTTGAGCTCCGATTGAGCTCGCTCGACCCAGATTCGGCTGGGCAAGTATGAATAGTACTCGGCGATGGAGGCCGGGATTGGGAGACTCAATTCGGGGTGTTTAAGCAAGGTCGATGCAAAAAAGGTATGCGACGATGATCAGTAATGTTCAATAAATGAAACGCCCATAGAAATTGCAAGAACGGGCATGAAAGACAAAAATCGCCATTGAAGCACAATGAAGGACTCGAAGTCAAGACTCACCTGTTTCGGAGGTTTCCGGCTATGCGACTGACGGCGACAGCTTCCTCTCAACACGGGTGACCTCCTGGTGGTCTTCGCGAGCCCTGGTCTAGCCTGTGAAGGCTCGACCGCCGCTCGGTGATGTTGACACCTGATTTTTTATCAGTCTTTCATAGTTTATTTTTTAAAAATTCATAAAAAATATATAAAAAGTTAAAAAATTAAAAAATCATCTTTGGTAGCCTTGACCAAGCTAAAGGAACCATTTTTGATAAAAAAAAATAATTTTTCAATTTTTTAATATTTTCCAAAATAGAAAAATACATGAAAAATGAAGAAAAATAGCATTCGATGTCGTAAAAATATAGAAAAATAGTCAATATTTTAATTTTAATTTTCTTTTCATTTTGAACTCATAAATAGTCAAAATTCAAGTTCAATTGCATGTGTTTCTTCACGACGCATAGAGTTGAATTTGGCAAAAAAAATATCATTCGAGTCTTTTAATTTGTAAATTTCTACATCTTTTTTAGTCTTGATGTCCAATTAGATTGACCACCATATACAATAAATGCCCCTTGCTGAATATTTTCGTTTTTGTTTCACATGATTTCATGGTGTAAAATGCCGAGTGGATCCCCAAATATAATCGGGTCGGCATGAGCTCGATAGCTCGTCCAAGACCAAATCAGGGCACGGCGAACCCCATGTGAGTACTCTCGAACTCCTGCGATGCTTCCTAATGCTTTTCTTAGGTCAGATCGAGTGTAGAACGGCTAGAACAGCTAAATCATTCTTGAGCTGTGATTGATAAATAGGGCATTACTAGGAATGCCATGTGATTTATTTGCATATCTAGATTCCTTGAGTTGCGCATTTTATTACTGATTGTGATTGCTAGGATAATCACTCCTATCTGCATGAATTTCTAGATTTATGGTTCATACCTTACTCATCCGCATGAATCTCAGGCTAGAAAATTCAGTCAACTTAGGTACCGAAAGGGCGTCAACTCTGACGGTTGGCGTAACTAAGTCCCCGAAACCATTTCTCTGGTTCTCGCAAAATTGAATAGAAACTCCCAACTATTCGATTGGGTGGTCCAATCATACCCTAAAAAAATGATTGGTGGCGACTCCATGGCATGCACACTTAGCACATGTCACTAGACCACACTGAAAGTCGATCACGCATACCTCCGTTGCGATTTGGGTAATGGGCCTTGGGAGAGGCCCGCGTCCGACCAGACAGGACGGCCCATTAGCCCTCGAGAGCCCGACAACCTCAAGAGGGTCGCGACAGGTGAATTCGAGCTCAGTCCTCGACAATGGCGGTTGGAGGACGAGCCCTTCTCTCTCTCTCTCTCTCTCTCTCTCTCTCTCTCTCTCTCTCTCTCTCTCTCTCTCGATTCTGTTTTCTTTCTTTCAACTGAATCCCCTCCTCCTTTCCTTCGCGAAGGCCTGTTAGCTTATATAGCTTGTTCGATTTTTGGCGCCGAACGGTGGATCTTCAACTGACTCGGTTTGGAACTTGTAGTCACGTGCAATTGGGTCAAAACGAAGTCGGGGAAGATGGGCATTTCGCTCAATCCCTTTTGGTTCCGCGGTGAGCTTCATTTCGCACGAATTTGGCAAGGATTTGAGCTGTTTTTGCCTTTGTTGACTTTCGCAGGTCTGAAGGTTTGACTGACCTCGCCGGAGCTCGTCCGGCGGTCATTTGTCATGGGGCCGGTCTTGATCGGCAGGTCTTGAGGTAAGGAGTAAGACGCCCACCATTCCCCTTTCAATTAGTCGCTAATTGACCTTCAATTTGGTCTTGGAAACTCGGTCTGTCACTGTTCATTTGCACGGGTGTTTTGAGGAAGACGACGACACTGTAGAAAACCGGTTCGACCGGTCCGACCGGCGGTCTGATCGGTCTGAACCGGTTCCGAATTGGATTTTTCAAAATTAAACCCAAATCAGTAGGAAATTCTTACAATTAAACCTCCTAATCAAATCTGGGGCATGAATTTTATCTAGAAATGTGGTTTTGCCCAAAAGTTTTCATCAATTTCTACAAAACCCCCAAAATTTCATTTAATTGGAAATTGGGGATCGTGTAATTGAGGGTGCAAATGATCAAATTGAGTCAAACCACCTGTGCCAATCCATTTAAAATGGTGAAATCCATTGGGTAGCATGTTCAATTTGTAATGATAGTCATTGAATTGAAAGTAATTTCGATTATGCTCAATTTCAAGGACTAAAATGCATTTATGTTTGCAATTGAACAACTTGTCCGAGCAATTAGGTCAAATTGAAATAGGGAACAATTAGATTGAATGTCAAGATCCTAGAAAATGCCAAAATTGGAATTTAAAAGACTCGATTGATATTTTTTTCTCAAATTCAATAGTATGGGTTACAAAGGAACGCCCACAATTGAATTTAATTTTGAACTTTTTGTGAGGTCAAAAATACAAGGGATTAAAAATAAAAATATTGGATATTTTTCCATGTTTTTGTGACCTCTAATGCTATTTTTCTTGAATTTTTTGAGTATTTTCCTATTTTCTAAAAATACTAAAAAATGTGAAAAATATGAAAAATTATTTTTTGGTCAAGAATGGTTCCTTGGGCTTGGCCAAGGCCACCAAAGTTGATTTTGTAATTTTTTGACTTTTTATGGATTTTTTGTGATTTTTTAAAAATAAAACTAAAAAAAAGACTTGGTCAAAAATCAGGTGTCAACAGCTGCCCCTCTTTGAGAGGAATCTCGTGAGAGGTTTCGCTCAAAGACAAGTGACACCTGAGTCTAGACCGACTCGACTGGGGAAAAGAAAAACGAATCTTGACACTCAATCTTTCTTGTCCCACTGGTGAACGCTCTGCTCCTCATTCTTTTGCTGACGTGAGGGAGAAAGTAGAGAGACCCACCTGTTACTTACCTGTTGATCACCTGCCTGATGCTCGTACGGCATGCGCGGTGTATAGCAGGTTCAAGTGAATACCTAGGGACTCGTCTTTTGAGTATCCTAGGGCGGTTAAACTCTAGCCTGTGTGGTAGGCTGTACCAGAATGAGATTCCTATACTTGACAGGAACCTATGAATGACGCACCTAGTCTCTTAGGGATTGTCGGGGTTTTGATTCGCATGGTGGATCAGACCATGAATAGAACTCCTTTCTGCTAGGAACCTAGGGATGACGCACCCAGTCTCTTAGGGATTGTCAGGGGTTTTGATCCGTATGGTGGATCAGACCATGAATAGGACTCCTTTCTGCTAGGAACCTAGGGATGACGCACCCAGTCTCTTAGGGATTGTCAGGGATTTTGATCCGTATGATGGATCGGACTATGAATAGGACTCCTTTCCGCTAGGAACCTATGGATGACGCACCCAGTCTCTTAGGGATTGTCGAACATTTTGATCCTATATTCTAAGGAATTAACTAGGATTTATACAAATAAGGTGTGCCTAACCTTGAGGCTTTACCACATGAGCTATTCTGGGTTTATGGGTTACCTAGAACCTCACAGAAAGTAGATTTTGTCAATAGTTTTTGATCCTATATTCTAAGGAATTAACTAGGATTCATACAAGTGAGGTGTGCCTAACCTTTAGGCTTTACCACATGGGCTGTTCTGGGTTCAGGGATTACCTAGAACCTCACAGAAAGCTGATTCCTAAAATTGTCCTTTCGACACGCGAGGCGTTATTCTGGGATTTGGGGATTCCAAGTATCCTGCAGAAAACTTAAACCTGCAAAAACTTTGATAAGATTCTTCTAGGATCTAGGGGCTACCTGAGACCTTGCAGAAAAACTATCTTGAATATTGTCCTTTCGACATTGAAGGTGATATTCTGGGATCTGGGTACTCCAGGTATCCTGCAGAAAGATCAAACCTGTAAATTTGAAATCTCACAGATGGATGATTTCGGAAATTGTCCTTTTGACATTGGAGGTGACATTCTGGGATCTGGGGATTCCGGGTATCCTGCAGAAAGATCAAACCTACAAAATTGTTCATAAGAATGTGTTTTCCTGAGATATGGAATTACCACGGATCTTGCAGGAAAATAAACTTGAAAGCTCTTCTTCATAGAGCAAGGCATCCTTCTAGAATCTGGGGTTACCGTGATTCCTATAGAAGTTTAACCAAGAACAATAGCATTCTAGAATCTGGGGTTACCAAGAATCTGTCAGAAGCTCAGGCATATAAATCCTTCTTCTTAGAGAAATGTGTCGTTCTGAGACCTGGGGTTACCAGGGGTCCTGCAGAAGTTTAAACTCGAAATATATTCTTCACAAAAGAAGTAGCATTATGAGGTTTGGGTATACCAGGGGTCCTACAGAAGCTCGAACATGTAAACTCTTTCTTACCAAGAGAGGTTGTGTTCTTCTGAGATCTGGGATTGCCAGGAATTCAAAGGCACATCAATGGTCTTTGAGTGATATCTGATGTCAAACCGACGGCACTTTATGACTTATATCATAGTCATGAAAAAAATTTCAATGAATACATTACGATGCTGGAGGTTATCCAAAACACCTTGCAACATACGGGAGTAATTAAAAATTCCTTGTGGGGAAAGTTTGAATTAAACAATCTGAAATTACTAAAAGAGTTTGGTTAAAATGTCCAACGGAGTATTCTCATCAAAGAGGACTTCTCACCGTTTTGAGGTAATGGTCTTTTACCAAGAATGCACTCGAACTTCCTATCAAACCTGCGCCTAGGGTTCAGGATCATTCGCAGTGAATACACCTCGATCGATCAGGAGGACTTCCAAGGGACCGTAATATTGGGGCTTGGTCAACGGTTTTCAAAAGGGGGACTTGTGTGCACGTCAAGGCTTTCGAAGAGAAGTCTTCAATGTCTGCTCCAGGTTTACAAGTCAAGAAACCTGCAAAATGAGAAAGAAATAATCTTGCTCGAACTTCTTCGAGCTAAGCTTAGACATTAAACCCTATGTCAATCCCAGTGCTTTAATCAGAAAAGACTTTTCAGGGTGGTGACGTAGGTAGGGTTGGGGACCAAAAAAAGGTTTGTTTTTGGCTCAGAATACGTGAAGGGTTTAACATTGGTGATCACTGCAGATTTGCCGTCATTTGCCCCCCTTCTGGTCCAAAGAGCGTCTTCAGTCTTTGGAGTGCATTGTTAGTCTTTGAAGAGCATTGTCAGCCTTCGAAGAGCATGTTTGTCTTTAGAGAACATATTTCTCTCATGTTGAGACGGTGTCAACATGTTGTCTATGCTTTCATCATCTGAGTGTGACATAATCGGGGGTATCCTTTGCTGTCCAGCTCCCTTGGGATTTTCTTTTACAATCAGATCTCGCTAGTGACCTATACAAAGGTATTATGCCATCTTTTGGCATTTACAAGATCAAACACATGATTCACAAATGTACAAGTATTTGGATGGGTATTGGCCTTGCTTTTACCAGGCACTTTGCTTTTTCTTGATGCCCAGGATTGAATTTTTCTTTCTTTCTTCTTTTTTTGTTGAAATCCCATTTTTTCTTTTGAGAACCAGGATCTTCAAATGAGTGTGCTAGATGTGCAACTTGAATCTCAACACTCAAACATTAGTCCCAGAATTTTTCATAAATCCTATATTTTGAACTCTTCCGCTCTTGAAGTGACGTCGCTTCCGTCTTGGAATATGCAATGATCACCAACGGGTTTGTGAAACGAACGTATAGGCTCAACTGGGCTGTGCAAAGGGTAAAAGTGTATAGGATAGAGAAACAAAGGCTTTTCGTCATCTTAAAGCACCTGAATTACCATAGAAGTTAAAATGACAAGCAACACACGAAGATTGATGCAAGTCTGAGCAAGAGAACTTCTAACCATTTACCTCCTGATACCGCTGGATGTACCTCTAGTTTGCCCGGCTGTGGGGTGGTTCTTGACAGGGGTAAAGAATGAAACCGCCGTTCAAAGGGTTATCAATGGTCACCTGTAGTGTTTATGATAGAGAGACGAACGCCTCCGTCGTCTCGATTCATGTAATCACTGCGAATAACCCCTACTTCCGTAGGTCAAGGTCTCGTTGTACTTACCACTCCACTCATCTTTCCAGTGTGTATAGGACGTGTTTGGATCCAGCTTGCCTCTCGTCTGAGGAAATATCCTTTTAAACAGTTCTAAACAACTCTTGTTGGAAAAGTTCATTTTGCTTTCTCCAAAACTTACCCTCAAAAGGGGGTTTATGATGCACAATGTATATTTCAATCATGTTCGGATAACCTCCAGATCTAAACATGAATGCCAATGACATGACTGTGAGAATTTTGCGTCTTTCTTGGCATGAGATTTGAATGCATGCTAGATTCCAAGAAGCCTTCAAATTCTAGCAATAAAGATTCTGACAGTCTTAAGACCTAAAAGATTGGGAAAGGAATACTTACCTGCCCAGCGCGGCTAGGGATTCCTGAAAAATATAAAAAGGAATATGTCGGTGTATGCTCTCGAATTTCAGAAAACTTAGAACGATACACCTTACCCTTGATCCTGCACTTCAATGGAAGTGGATAGATTCATGAAAATCACGACAGTAAGTTCTCTTGACCATATATTCTGATTGATCGCGACCCTGTTTCCTTGGGGTCCTGCAATATTGAACACATGCTAATGTATGTATGGATGCATGACATGCTTATGCCAAAACTATCATGAAGAGCAGGCTTAGTTCGGGGTAAGTCATATGGTCGGAATCTGATTTTATTTCAAGGGTAATATTTCTTCACAGCATCTGAATTTACAAGGTGCCCCAGTTCTTCTCCCTTGGTGTTTACAAGAATCAATGCTCCTCTCGTGAGGATCTTCTTGACAATGTAGGGGCCTTCGTAATTCGGAGTGAATTTTCCCCCTGAATGGGTAGCACTCGGAAAAACTTTCCTAATTACCAAGTCATTTACTTCGAAGTTTCTAGTCTTGACATTTTGATTGAACGCCCTGGCTACCCTCTTCTGGTAAGTTTGTCCATGGCAAATGGCTTTAAGACGATTTTCGTCTATTAAATTCAGCTGTTCATATCTGTGTTTGAAATATTCTGACTCGGAGAATCTACCCTCTGATAAGATTCTTAAAGAGGGAATCTTAACTTCCACGGGTAGAACTGCTTCCACTCCATACACCAGACTATAGGGAGTTTCCCCTGTAGAAGTCCTGATTGACGTTCTGTAAGCCATTAAGGCGAAGGGTAGCCTTTCATGCCAATCCCTGTAGTTTTCTGCTGTTTTAGCCAAGATTCTCTTGATATTTTTGTTGGCTGCTTCTACTGCCCCATTCATCTGTGGGCGGTAAGGAGATGAATTCAGATGTCGAATGCTAAAGTGATCCAGTAGATCATCGATAATCTTGTTGTTCAGGTTAGACCCATTATCTGTGATGATCGCTTGAGGGGTGCCATATCGGGATATGATATCTCTTTTGACGAATCTTGCCACATTTCTTGCAGTGACATTCTTGTAAGAGCTGGCTTCTACCCATTTTGTGAAGTAATCAATCGCTACCAAGATGAAGCGATGACCATTTGAAGCCATAGGATTAATAGGTCTTATCATGTCTATGCCCCACATAGAGAAAGGCCAAACTTCAGACATTTGGTGCAGTTCGTTTGGGGGTGCATTAATCTTATCCCCGTATATTTGGCATTGGTGGCATGACCGGACGTGCTGACAGCAATCTGATTCGATGGTCATCCAATAATAGCCAAGGCGCATGATCTTCCTGGCGAGGAGGTGGCCGTTCATGTGAGACCCACACACACCTTCATGAATCTCTTTCATGAGAATATTTGCTTCTTTGGTATCTACACATCTTAACATAGTAGAATCAAACGATCTCTTATACAGAATTTGTCCATTGAGGAAGAACTTGCTGGCCATCTTGGTTATGTATTTTCGGTCTCCTGACTGGCATCCTTTAGGGAATTCCCCTTTCGAGAGGTAATTCTTGATGTCATAGTATCATGACTCTCCATCAAATTCTTCTTCAATTAGCATACAATAAGCTGGCTTTTCAACTATGCCGATTCTCAGGGGCTCTATATCCAACCCTCCAGTTGTTTGCAACATTGAGGCGAGGGTGGCTAACGCATCTGCAAATTGATTGTGGGATCTCGATAGGTATTCGAATGACACTTCTTCGAATTCGAGTATTAATTCTTCAAGGTATTCATGATAAGGGATGAGCTTTGCATCTTTCGTCTTCCACTCTCCCTGTGTCTGTAGAATGATGAGCATGGAATCTCCAAAAACTTGCAATCTAGGTATCTTCATGGAAATGGCCAATCGCAGACCTAAAATGCACGCCTCATATTCTGAGATGTTGTTGGTGCAAGGGAAAGTTATTTTTGCCGCCACAGGATAGTGTCGATCATTGGATATCAGTACTGCCCTAGTGCCTGCCCCTGATAGATTGACAGCACCATCGAAGTACAGGACCCACTTGTCCTCTGCTAAGTTCAGAATTTGACTTTCTGTGTTTATTACTTCGGGGGGTTCATTGCTTGATGGGTTTTCTGCCAGCATGTCAGCTATAGCTCTCCCTTTTACTGACTTTTGTGGGGAACACTTGATGTCAAATTCAGACAACATTACCTGCCATTTTGCTAATTTCCCAATTAAAGCGGGTTTCTCCAGGAGGTATTTGACAGGATTGTTCTCTGTTATGAGCTGGATATTGTGGTGTAGGGTATACTGCCTCAGTCTGCGAAGTACCCACACCGTTGCTACGCAGGCCCTTTCAACTGGTATATTTTTTTGCTTCAGATGGCGTGAATTTCTTACTCAGATAATAGATGGCCCTTTCTTTTCCATCTATCGGGTTTGTTTGGGCAAGTAAGGCTCCTAAAGACTCCTGCTGTATAGTTAGATATAAGATCAACGGGTGACCAGGAATTGGTGGCACAAGCACTGGCGGTGTGATCAGATAGTTCTTGATCATTTGGAATGCCTTGCTACATTCAGCATCCCATGTTACTTTCGCGCCTTTCTTAAGCATCCTGAAGATTGGCTTAGCCACATCAGACAGCTGATTGATGAATCTGGAAATATAGTTCAACCTCCCTAGAAGGCTTCTCACTTCTTTTACTGTGGATGGAGTTGATAAATCGTGGATGGCTTGAATTTTTTAGGGATCAATCTCAATGCCCCTGTTACTGACTATGAACCCAAGGAGTTTCCTGGATCTTGCCCCAAACACACATTTGTTAGGGTTCAGCTTTAACTTATATTTGCGCAGGCGCTCAAACAGCTTCCTTAATACCTGTATGTGATCCTGTCCTTTCTTGGATTTAGCGATCATGTCATCGACATATACTTCAATCTCTTTGTGGATCATATCATGGAATAATGTGACCATAGCCTTTTGGTAGGTAGCCCCGGCGTTTTTCAACCCGAAGGGCATGACTTTGTAGCAAATATTTCCCCATGGTATGGTGAATGCAGTCTTGGGTTTGTCTTCTTGTTTCATGAAGATTTGGTTGTATCCTGAGAATCCATCCATGAATGAGAATAATTCATAACCCGCCGTACTATCCACCAATACATCAATGTGGGGGAGTGAAAAATCATCTTTTGGGCTTGCCCTATTCAGATCTCGGTAATCTACGCAGATCCGAACTCTTCCATCCTTCTTCATGACGGGGACTATATTTGCAATCCAGTCTGAGTATGGGATAGTTTCAATGAAGCCTACCCTAAGAAGTTTCATGACTTCTTCCTTGATCTTGTCTTCTAACTCGGCTTTCATCCGCCTGCTGCCTTGTTTGACAGGTTTGATACCGGGATCTGTGGGCAATGCATGTTCCACAATCTTAGGGTCAAGGCCTGGCATATCCCCGTAAGACCATGCGAAGATGTCTTGATATTCTTTTAGTAATTTGGTGAACTCAAGCTTCTCATCTCGGGATAGGTGTCCGCCGATCTTGACTTCTTTGATGTTCACGGCGTCTCCCAAATTAATAACGACTGGTTCTTCTGTGGTAGGAGGCTTCAACTCTTCAAAGGTATTCCAATCTCTGCGGATAGATGGATGACCCTCGTCTTCATCTTCCTCAATGCTATAGGAGTGGTTAATTGAGGGATCCGAATTTTGTAACAACCTGGTATGCATGTTTGAGATGATATGCCTGAAATGTCATGAGTATGGTTAGTTTGTACTCCGTAAAAATGACATGCATGATCATGAAAAGTTTTTTCGAAAAAGTTTTCGAAACAAGTATAAGTACAAACGGGACTAATCCTCATATCATTGGACATCCCGGCCCCGCGGAAATCTTTTGGAAATTAGGAATCATATGGCAAATCAGGCCTCAAGCTTCTGTGTGGAAGACTATTATCATCATTGGACTGATTCGTGGTTCCATATGCCCTTAACCAAAACATGCGTGGTTTTATTGAATGCAAGATGGGCCGCGTTACAGGATGTGCCATTTGGACCAACGGCCGGAGATCCAAAGGCGTTTTCCTATGGGTACAATAAGGAAAAAAGATACAATAAAATACCGAAAGTTCTAAATGCAGTATTTAAAGGCAAAGAAAGAGTCTCTTTACTCAGAGGAAGTGGCTTCATTGTCCAGCCACTCCACGATGACATTCACAGAGTCATCTTCAAGAAAAGGATTCATCAGATCTGGTTCTATTGGTGAAGTGACATCCTCTTCAGACAGCCATTTGAAGTTCTGGTTGAAGTAGGCATTTAAGGGATTCTTGAACATTCGAGACATGCCCTTCCAGGTTGGAGAACCGATGAATGAGTTATTCGTGCTGCTTTTGCCTCCTCGGCGTCCCAGGCTTTTGCCTGGGCCTCGGCCTGTTGCTTTCGGGGCAGATTCATTCATGGGAAATTTCTGGTACCCTAAGCCTCTTCTATGAGGGTTAGCTTTTAACTGCAAGGGGGTATTTATCCCTTGGCTGTGTTTACCCAGACCTTTTTCGGGGTCAAACCCATATGCCAGTAGCATCTTAGCTGGTAAGAGATTGGCTTCTGAGATGTGAGGGGTTCTCAACCTTGTCCTTGCCGGGGTATGAACTGTTGCTACCAGTTCCAGGGAGTGATAACTTGCCTCTGTTTTCACTTCAGGTTCAACATAGGGTATGGCACTGTTCTGGTATGTCTGGAGGTCGACTTCCCCATGTACGGTAATCACCTTCCCGTCTACAACGAAACGTACTTTTTAATGCAAACTCGAAGGGACAGCTCCTGCTGTATGGATCCAAGGTCTTCCTAGCAAGAACCCAAATGCACTGGGCAGATCCATCACTTGGAAGTTTATAGAAAACTTCGTCGGGCCGATGAATACGTCAAGCTCGATCTCACCCACTACAGTCTTCTTCATGCCATCTAATGCTCTTACAGCTGTCTTGGATGCCTTAACCATCTCTTCATTGATTCCCAGCCTTCTTATGGTAGCCAAGGGGCAGATGTTGAAGGCTGATCCATTGTCGATCAGTATGTGTGCCACTCTTTTGCCATTACATTGCGCGTAGATGTATAAAGCTTTGTTGTGCCCTCTTCCTTCCATGGGGAAATCCTCGTCAGAGAAGCTCAATTGGTCTTTTAAAAGAATTGCCCCTAAAAAGTCCCCTAATTGTACTTCATTAATTGTTTCAGGGACATGTACTTCGTTGAGTATCTTTAACAGTGCGTTTTTGTGCTTCTCTGAATTGATGAATAGGTCTAATAAGGATATCTGTGCGGGTAACTTCCTCAGCTGTTCTATCACCTCAAACTCGCTGGTTTTGATGATCGATATGAGCTTTTCAGCATCTTCCTTCGTGACCTCCTTTTTTTCGGATTCACCTTCCCTTGGGGCATAAAATCGTCCAGACCTCATTACCGCGACTACTTGTGTGGTCCCATAGTCCCAATGGACTGCTTTAGGATCGTACTCTTCTACTGTGGGGACTTTTATCGTTACAGTTGTCCTCTGAGGTGTTTTTGGTTCAGACGTGTTGTCTTCTTCCTCTTGTGGCAATTGAATCACGACAGGCTTGACTGGGCAGTCTTCTTCCCTACTCAAGCTATCCAGTTCATCTAATCTAATCACCACGGTCGTGGCTACTTCGACCATCGATACGGTGTTGTCAAAGTCTTATGTGGAAGGTTCTTCCATGTTCTTCGTGGTTTCTAGTAGAGAGAGATCATCCATACATCCCCATCCGTCCGGTATGATGTCTTCCATCTTTTGATAAAAGCTGGGAGGGGCCGAATATTTCACTTTGAAGTTGTATCCTCCAGAATCTTGACCCAGGTTGTCTATAACTTCGCCCTTCTCAAGTGCGCCAGCCATAAACTTGAGGTCTGCTAGACTTCGCCTCTTGGCTTCTAGTTCGTCCTCTTTGAATTCTCTCTCTGACTGAGTCGCCGGTCCAAGATTGTTTACCAGATTCTCATGCGAGATACCCCAGGTATTACCCTGCTCAGTCTTGATCGCGAAGTAGTTACCTTCCAAAGATAAAGAAGCTTCGACTCCTTCGAACTCTTCATTGGTGATGTCAGACATTATGCCCAAGCTCATCATCTTGGCGATACATAACTTCTTTTGGTCAGCCGAAATCTCTCCCGCCTTTGGGTATGACGAAGCGGTTGTCAGTAGGTCAGTCAGCTTGGGCACATCTACCTTCAGCTCTAGGTAGTCTTCTTCACCTTCAGTGAATATAGCCCCTACTGTTTGATGATCTGGCAATGGATTTTCTTGCACATTTGGGGTCGTATTGTCAAATTTCAAAATCTGACTATCAATTAGGGCTTGCACTTTCAACTTAAGGATGTAACAGTTGTCCACATTATGCCCTCTTTCGCCCATATGATAGGCACAGGTCTGGTTCTCATCAAAGCCAGGATACCTTGCAGGGTTTGCCCTAGGTGGTTCTTTCGCCACCAGGTGTTGCTCCAGCAGCATCGGGAGTAGCTTGGATAAAGGCCTGGAGAGCTGGGAGAATTGCTTCTGGGCTGTTTTCTCCTAGGCTCTTGTACCTTTGGCACTGACCAGGATGATCCGCCTTTGGCCTGATTAGAATTGCCGAATGTCTTGAGCTTGTGGGGGTCTGGTATAAATGCTACGTCGAGCCCAGCTTCTTTCACCTTTCTTAAAGGATATTGTCTTTTGGAAGCTTCGTGGGGTTTTCTCTCCCTCAAGGCCCATTCCAGCCTTTCAGCATCCTTTATCAAGTGTGTGAACGTTTGACATCCGGAAGTGTTCAGCCTGTCAAAGTACTCGTAGGGGAGCGCCTTTAGGAATAAGTCGATTAGTTCCTCTTCTGGGATTGATGGCTTTACTTGGGTGGCCAAGGCTCGCCACCTCTGGGCGTATGTTTTGATCAACTCACCTCTTGCCTTTGAAGTTCGCAGAAGGTCCTCTCTTGTTGGGGCTGTAGCCGTGTGAACTTGTACTGTCTGAGGAAGTCTTCTGCGAGATCCTCCCATCCGTCGTAATCTTCCAGGTCTAGCTCAATGAACCAGGCCAGAGCGGCGCCAGCCAAGCTTTCTTGGAATGTGTTCATTAATAGCGGGATATAATCTGAATAGTGCGCCATCTTGCGCAGATAATACTTGAGGTGGGCACGGGGACAGCCTGTCCCGTTGTATTTTCTCACGAACTATGGTTCCTTATAGTCAGGAGGAGTCTCTACTTTAGCAAAAGGAGATATCTTGTCGAAGCGTGCCAGTTCGTAACCTTGGCTGCTCAAGCATTCCTCAATCTTGGCCAATCTTTTAGCTTCCGCCTCTGTTTTCATGGTCTGCTTCCCTTTCTCCTCCTTCTCGAGGTTGATGATGACAGGAGAGGCCTTTTGTTGTGATCGGCTGTTTAGTTCATGTATGTCATCCTCTGTACGCTGGGTATCTCTCGTTACCTCTTTATCAGCTACATCTGTTACCGCAGAAGGGCCCGAGTTGTTCTGGTTATGGGCCGTTGTTTATTTAGCCTGAGTGGCTTCCAGCATGGCCTTGATGTCGGTCATCATAGTTGCTAGGGCAATCATTTGGGATTCTAGCATTCCCACGCGCGGAGTCAATTCTTGCTGCTCCATTCTTGTCTTAAGGCGAGTACGGAAATGATGTGTCGGTAGTTCCGTGATGAGAGTGTACCTGTTTTGAAAAGATTTCTAGTGAGTACTTCTTTTATTTCTGGCAAAAAAGAAACAGCTAATCCTTTCAGTTGCATATTCCTTGTCAGCATATGAGAAAAAGGGCTACTCTGTGAGCCTTAGCCTCATGTAAGTAGTTCTTTCAATCATTTCTCAACAAGAATTCATGGAACTAAAAGAAGCGTAATTTCTGATGATAGTTTTTATGCGTTTGCAAAACATGTTCACATTCATACTCATATGTCCCAGATAGTGTCTAACAGAAATGAGAATGTATGAGAAGGTGTCACAATGTTTGCTTATTTTACACTTGACAGAACAGCTTATTCAAGTCTAGGACGTTTGAGGCCTAAGGTATCCTCATCATCCCAGTATGGATTCCCCTCTTCAGTCTGAGACTCCTCATCCTCTGAATATGACAGCGGTCCCATGTCTTCGGGTATGTACGGCTCTATTCCATGTACGTATGGTACAATGTATTCAGGTATGTAGGGTTCGACGAGGCTTCGTCGGATCGCTTTAAAGTGCTGAATGTGTTCTACGGTGGCTCTATGAATGTTTTCTTCACGAGTCATATTTTCTGGCTAATTTATTTCTTCGACCTGGGAATTCTTCAAAGAACGTATGATGGATGCCACATTGGCTTCAAATTGTCTCTTCTCCTCTTTAGTGAGGGTCTGGCTTGGTAAGTCAAAGGAAAAGATACCGGGTTGTGGTGGAGAAGGGATCTCCTGTAGTGCTCCGAACTGCCGAATCACCCTCCTTGGATAGTATGCAGTAGCGCCCGTGAATCCTAGCAAAGGGACTGGACTCCCGTCATCGCAGGTCAATCTGACTTTGCTTAGTGTTGGCAACCTTAGCCGCCATCGGAGTTGTTCGGGTTTTAGGACTTTAAGGAAGTTCCTCCATTCTATGAAGTTGAACTTAGGAACACGTGTATGGGTTCTAACAAATGTTTTTAGAGGGTGTGCATCAGGGCTGATCTCAGTGAAACCCATGCGGATGTGGAATTGTCTGATATGGGATGTGAACCATAGATACAGAAGATCACTAGAAGCTCTAAAGATTCCCTTTTTATTTTTTTTGAAACGATTTAAGGAAAGAAGGGTCTCAGCAAGGAGGATGTTCGAGTAATCCCACCCACAACAGACTTGTCTAGCTACTACAGCCATGATAGGGTCGAAGGTGACAGTTGAGATCGGGAATAGCACAAAGCTAAAGAATGCCAAGATAAAAGCTCTACCAGATTTGGTTCCTTTAGTAGCAGGAAGGCGGGAAAATCGATCTATAAGGAAGGATAGGGAGACTCGTCCAGAATTGCTTTTTGCATCTGCTTTGACTTCATTCAGGTTTGTGTCAAGGAATTCAGCTACCTGACTCAGGGGTTCAAGTCCTATAGGGGGTCGGACGAGCGTAGGGGTGAACTCAACTCCGATGACGGCGTTGCATTCCTCGATAGTGGGAGTTATCTCTAGTCCTTCCATGCAAAATGTAGCGGTGGTAGGATCCCAGTAAAGCGCCATGGCTTGAATAAAGGCAGGTGGACACTCAATCTTCAGTAAGTCCAATAGGTACCCTAGTCGTGATTCCGCATACTTCTGGCTGGCTTCGCCCATGCCATCCAACCATGATTGGAGTTCAGCTCGAGGGATTTTGAACACTTGAATATCGTTCTTTCCCATTAAGTCTAAAATATGCAAATGATTTTAAAAAGTCAATCATCAGAAATTACTTTAAACGTATGAATATGCAGATATCATGAGACATGCATGAGCTAACTTGATTGCATAGTTCAATTTGAAGAAATGGATATTAGGACCTTTTTCAGGTCTTGAAAGCCTGACTCAAAGCCTAATTTGCATTTCAGGGAAGTGAATTATGCAATTTAGTCAGGTTTACTCAGTGACTAAAGGGAACAGCAATGTCACATTCCATTGGTCAACACATCAAAGGAACAAAGTGGGATGCATTTTTATTACAGTCAAGATGTCTAATAGAAGAAAGGTAAAGAGAGGTCTTTTCAAACAAGAAAGCCATAAAAGCTAATGGAATGTGAGGATCTAAATCATTCTTTTTCCAGAGGTCTACCCAAATGACAGTCGGTCAGGAACTCTCCCTTAATCTAGGGTAGGGGAGTTATCTTCAGTGTTTTGGTCGAGAGGTTGTAGTTCCTCTGGCCATTCTCTAGTCCAGGGTATGATGACTTCGGGAGCCTTCTCGGGTTTCACCTTCTTGAGTGTGATACGCTTCGATTTTGTCTTGGTCGCAGGGCGTCTTCTTTTTCCCCAGAAGGTGATCATGGATGTACTTTCTTTGGTCAGTAATTTGGTCTTCCGGCGGGCGTATGCCTCCCTGGCTAACTGGTTGCGACGCTGCCTCTTCATCTCCAGATAGTCCTTGAACATCTCGTCTGCTTGTCGCTTGAATCTGAGGTTATCGACATAGTAACGGGTTTAGCAATCTTCGGCGTATCCCAACTTACGTCCAGTCAGCTCCCGACCATGCACGAATCTAGTGAAGTGCAGCCTTGTGTTCGGTCCGGGGCGAGTGACCTTCCTCAGGTATTCGAAGGTTACCAATTCTGTCGAGCTCTTAGGGAACAGCGACATTCTAACCTATTACCATTGATGTTTCAATTAGTCACTTGAGCGATTCGCATGACGTAAATGCACATGAATGTATGTAATGCATGAGTCATATCACGGAACAGGGAATAGTAAAGTACATTGGAAGTAAATGCCTTACCAACCATACCTGGGGGAATGTGGAATATCCCCCTCTTATTAATGGGTGGTTTTAGGTATACCAACCATCCATAGACATGCGTATGAGACAAGTGGGTATACTCTAAAAACCAAAAATCAGGTGAGGAACCTACGGCTCAGGCTCCCACGATCCACACGAGGCAGATTCCTCCCCAAGGGTACCTACCCAAGAGGGTTAGATATCGCCAATACAGATGGTAGGCGGGAACGGGTACGAGAGTCTCAAGTGCCATCAAACACAAGATCCTTTTCGCACATTTTCCCTATCTAAGGTAACCTAAGGGTGGTTGCAGTCGGGGTTTGACCGCCAGTGTGTGCAATGTGTCGTGATCATCACAATGCAAGGTCATGCACAGCAGTTTGTATCAAACACCGCTTCAGTATGTGCGTAAAGTAAACATACATTCCCAACTCCAACCTGCAGAAAAATGTCAACAATTACTCCACCCCTTATTTCTCCAATTTGCAAAAATATCTAACACAATAGTTAGCATACGTACCTCACCTTCGAGAGCATCTGCAGAAAACAAGGTCAGATAAACCAAACAACTTTTTAATCGGCTCAAATCCTCTAGAATTCTTAATCAGAGGTTTTGGTTTAGAATAAACTCCCCAGCGGAGTCGCCAGTCTTCGCGACCCTCCCGAGCGGAGGGCTAATGGGCCGCCCGATCGCTGGCTTGATCGGACGCGGGCCTCTCCCAAGGTCCATTTCCCAAGTCGCAACTGCAGGATATACGTGGTCGACCTTCAGTGTGGTCTAGTGACATGTGATGAGTGTACATGCCAAGGAGTTGCCACCAATCGTTTCGCGGAGGGTACGATCGGAAACCCTATCGAATAGTTGGGAGTGGTCTATTCGATTCTGCGGAAACTAGAGAAGTGGGTTCGGGGACTTAGTTACGTCAACTGTCAAAGTTGATGCCCTTTCGGTACCTAAGCTGAATGGTTTATCTGATCCTAGGATTTCATACATACGAATGGGGTACAGATCCTAAATCTAGGAGTTCATGCAGATGGGAGATACTACCCTATCAATCACAATCAATAGAAAAGAGTGCGCAAATCGAGGATCCAGTACATGCGGATAAAACACATGAAATCAGCATGGTATCCCTAATAAGGCCCTATTAGCCTAGAGAAATATCAATCAAGGCTTAGGAGTGATTTGGACATGATTCAATCATGAGGGGCAGAATCGTAATTTTGAATAATTCGGGGAAAATTTACCCTTAAAAGGGTAAATCTGTCATTTTAGACGAACTGAGAAGTCAGAAGACAGGGGGAATAGAATTGGCCATCAATCCAATCTATTTCCTATTTTTCGGGAATTTTCAGGATTTTTCTGGAATTTAAAAGTGATTTTACCCTCGGAGGGGTAAAATCGTCATTTTGGACAAAGATGAGGACTGAAAATCTCAAAAATTAGGGTTGGTCGTCCACCTGACCCAAACCCTAACTTTAAGCAATTTTCAGAACTCGATTGAGACAAGAAAGACGATTTTCCAATTAAAGGGCAAAATCGTCATTTTGAGAGAAAGGACGGGACTCGAAAATCCAAACCTAAGAATTGGTCGCCTAATCGACCCTAATTCTTACTTTGGCATTATCAGCCTTATCTCGCATACAAAGCAGAGGCGACTTACCCCTAAAGGGTAGTATCGTCAAATCTTGGAAGAACGGATAAGAAACCCCAAAAATAGGATTGACCAGTTGTTTGTGGTCAATCCTAGATTTTTAGGGATTTCTGGAATGTCTAGGATTTCCCCACAATTTTTTCACATTTTTTTGGAATTTTCTGGAATTTTCAAGCATTTTTTTTGGATTTTCTAAGATTTTTCTGATTTTTTTTTATTTATTATTATTATTATTTTTTAAAATCATTTTCCGATTTTTTATTTTAAAAATATTATTCGGACCGGGTCGACCCGACCCACTCGGGTCGGAACCCAGCCCAGACCCGGATCCGCGCGACTGAAGCCTTGAAACGACGCCGTATCGCCTTTTTTTATTTTTCTGATTATCCGTGCTAGATCCAACGGTTCCTATAGAGCCAAGTGGCTAATCCACGGCTGTTGGATGGACTGACTGAAATCTACGGCCTAGATTGAACAAAGACATGACTAGAGCCGTCTGATCGACCTACCAAAATCTACGGTCAAGATTAGAACGCAAGACTCGATCTGGACCGTTCACCTTCTCTAGCCTAAAACGACGCCGCACTGCTACTAACCTAAACGGCACCGTTTCAGCTCATTTTGATTTTCTGATTTTAAAGATTTTCGGATAAACCTAATTACTAATCGGACGGCAGCTAGAATTTAGACTCGATTTATCTCATCCGTCCGATCTGTTTATTCAAATAACATACCCTAATGGCCATGCTGACTGGGCTAGCACGTGGGCTAATCGCAGGACGACACTTGGATATTTGACCAGTTGACTACACCAGGTCAGCATCGTCTTCAACCTCCCGACTACAACTGAGCGAACGGCTGTGGATCTCCGACGATGATTCAACGGTGGATTTTCGATGAAATCGTACAGAACCGACGGCAATCGACTCGCGATCGTCCCTATTTTAACATATCTGAGAATCGAAGCATCCTACTCGAGGAATCGAGAACATCGTGCGAATTGCCGAGTACGGCCATGGAAGTTCAATCATGCGATTTACCCAAAATCAAAGAAATTTAGTCACAGAATATCACCAACGGAGGTTTAGAAGACTTACCTTGAGCTCCGATTGAGCTCGCTCGACCCAGATTCGGCTGGGCAAGTATGAACAGTACTCGGCGATGGAGGCCGGGATTGGGAGACTCAATTCGCGGTGTTTAAGCAAGGTCGATGCAAAAAAGGTATGCGACGATGATCAGTAATGTTCAATAAATGAAACGCCCATAGAAATTGCAAGAACGGGCATGAAAGACAAGAATCGCCATTAAAGCACAATGAAGGACTCGAAGTCAAGACTCACCTGTTTCGGAGGTTTCCGGCTATGCGACTGACGGCGACAGCTTCCTCTCAACACGGGTGACCTCCTGGTGGTCTTCGCGAGCCCTGGTCTAGCCTGTGAAGGCCCGACCGCCGCTCGGTGAATTCGAGCTCAGTCCTCGACAATGGCGGTTGGAGGACGAGCCCTTTCTCTCTCTTTCTCTCTCTCTCTCGATTCTGTTTTCTTTCTTTCAACTGAATCCCCTCCTCCTTTCCTTCGCGAAGGCCTGTTAGCTTATATAGCTTGTTCGATTTTTGGCGCCGAACGGTGGATCTTCAACTGACTCGGTTTGGCACGTGTAGTCACGTGCAATTGGGTCAAAAAGAAGTCGGGGAAGATGGGCATTTCGCTCAATCCCTTTTGGTTCCGCGGTGAGCTTCATTTCGCACGAATTTGGCAAGGATTTGAGCTGTTTTTGCCTTTGTTGACTTTCGCAGGTCTGAATGTTTGACTGACCTCGCCGGAGCTCATCCGGCGGTCATTTGTCATAGGGCCGGTCTTGATCGGCAGGTCTTGAGGTAAGGAGTAAGACGCCCACCATTCCCCTTTCAATTAGTCACGAATTGACCTTCAATTTGGTCTAGGAAACTCGGTCTGTCACTGTTCATTTGCACGTGTGTTTTGAGGAAGACGACGACACTGTAGAAAACCGGTTCGACCGGTCCGACCGGCGGTCTGACCGGTCTCAACCGGTTCCGAATTGAATTTTTCAAAATTATACCCAAATCAGTAGGAAATCCTTACAATTGAACCTCCTAATCAAATCTAGGGCATGAATTTTATCTAGAAATGTGGTTTTGCCCAAAAGTTTTCATCAATTTCTACAAAACCCCCAAATTTTCATTTAATTGGAAATTGGGGATCGTGTAATTGAGGGTGCAAATGATCAAATTGAGTCAAACCACCTGTGCCAATCGATTTAAAATGGTAAAATCCATTGGGTAGCATGTTCAATTTGTAATGATAGTCCTTGAATTGAAAGTAATTTCGATTATGCTCAATTTCAAGGACTAAAATGCATTTATGTTTGCAATTGAACAACTTGTCCGAGAAATTAGGTCAAATTGAAATAGGGAACAATTAGATTGAATGTCAAGATCCTAGAAAATACCAAAATTGGAATTTAAAAGACTCGATTGATATTTTTTTCTCAAATTCAATAGTACGGGTTACAAAGGAACGCCCACAATTGAATTTAATTTTGAACTTTTTGTGAGGTCAAAAATACAAGGGATTAAAAATAAAAATATTGGATATTTTTTCATATTTTTGTGACCTCGAATGCTATTTTTCTTGAATTTTTTGAGTATTTTCCTATTTTCTAAAAATACTAAAAAATGTGAAAAATTATTTTTTGGTCAAGAATGGTTCCTTGGGCTTGGCCAAGGCCACCAAAGTTGATTTTGTAATTTTTTGACTTTTTATGGTTTTTTTGTGATTTTTCAAAAATAAAACTGAAAAAAAGACTTGGTCAAAAATCAGGTGTCAACAATTGTGTTTTTGGGAAACAGCGCAGAGTTAGTTTCAGTACTGGGGTGCACTCGACAAAGGGCACAGTTGATTATATTCACTTCGGTTTGTGGGGACCTGCACAGGTTACATCTAAAGGTGGTGCAGTTTATCTTCTGACATTTATTGATGACTTTTCTAGGAAGTCTGGGTTTATTTCTTGAAGCGTAAAAGTGACGTCTTTGATACGTTCAAGAAGTGAAAGATATTGATTGAAAATCAAACTAGTAATAAGATAAAGCGTCTCAGAATAGACAATGGTCTTGAGTTTTACGGAGGTGATTTTAATAAGTACTGTGAAAATTCAGGGATTGTTCGACATCAAACAGTCAGGTATACGCCTCAACAGAATGGGGTGGCGGAGCGCATGAACCGAACACTTTTAGAAAGAGCTAGATGTATGTTTTCTAATGTTGGACTTGATAAAGATTTCTGAGCTGAAATCGTGAACACGGCATGTTATTTGGTGAATCATTCTCCTTCTACTGCAATTGAATGTAAGACTCCAAACGAGGTATGGTCTGGTAAACCTTCTGATTATTCTGTATTGAAAGTATTTGGATGTTCTGCTTATTATCATGTAAAAGATGGTAAGCTTGAACTTAGAGCCAAGAAATGTATGTTTATTGATTATGCAGATGGGGTTAAGGGATATAGATTGTGGTGTTCTGACCCTCAGTCACCAAAGTTTATAATTAGTAGGGATGTTACTTTTGATGAAAATTTTATGCTAGATCAAAGAAAAGTTGTTGAGTCTACAGATATTCAGGAAGAGAATATAGCGAAAGAGGTGGAGTTTAGTGTAAAGCATCCACAAAGAACCTTTGAAGACATCCTTATTTAGCCAGAAAGTGACAATGAGCAACAAGACTCAGATTCAATTAAAGAAGAAGTAGAAGAAGTTGAATAACCTCAGACTTTAGCTGTAGGGAAAGCTAAAAGACAAATTAAGCCTCCTCAAAGGTATGGTTTTGCTGATTTGGTAGCATATGCTCTTACAGTTGCTGAAGAGCTTGGTATTGAAGAACCTTCTACGTTCATGAAGCTACTATTTGTTCTAAATCTGAGAAGTGGCTTGTTGCGATGAATGAAGAGATGGAGTCTCTTCATAAGAACCAAACTTGGGATCTTATGAAATTGCCTAAGGGCAAAAGAGCAGTTGGATGCAAGTGGATTTTCAAAAGACAAGAAGCAATTTGGTGATTGCTAGGATGCATGTGTGAGTTGTGTTAGAGAAGTCTCACATAGGAGAATTGATGTGGTACTAAGCAGTTAATATACCAAAAGTTGGCCCATAACTCATTGGCTTAAGTTTTTTAGTAAATGTGGGTCCAACTGGATATATTGACGGGCTCGGACTTGGGATCCCTCTTGGCGATCTCCCTAGGTTAAAGTATCAAACTTCCGCTGCGCACTCACAAGAAATAGTATCAGAGCCGATGATTGATTAGTGGGCCTCCAATCTGTTCCGGCGAATATCTCAAGAATGAATCTGGTGATCGCGTCTCAAAAAAAGAATTTGGTGCCAAAACAGTTTCCGGGCCGGTGGACGCTATGATGTAGCAATGCGAGCCCGATGGGCGTTGATGGAGATTCAGGTTGAGATGGAGGCAATGCGGTTTTCGGGCCGGGTGGACGTTGTGGTGTAGCAACGTGAGCCCGATGGCCGTTGATGAAGATTCAAGTTGAGATAAGTTGGTGTGGAAAGATACTTGGATTAAGGGGGAGCAAATCTAACACTGGAACTCACACATGAGGGGGAGATTGTTAAGATGCATGTGTGAGTTGTGTTAGAGAAGTCTCACATAGGAGAATTGATGTGGTACTGAGCAGTTAATATACCCAAGTTGGCCCATAACTCATTGGCTTAAGTTTTTGAGTAAAGGTGGGTCCAACTGGATATATTGACGGGCTCGGACTTGGGCTCCCTCTTGGCGATCTCCCTAGGCGAAAAGTATCGGACTTTTGTTGCGTGTGCACCCAACACATGCGGTGTTTTTAAATCTATTTTTTTAGTAACATAGTCAACCTTGTCATTCAGAAACGGGTAAGTATTGCGTCGAAATTCTGTGTCTTTTAGGCAAGTTTAGAGTGGGGAGATGGGGTCAATAAGTGCAAGGGTTACTTCTTTTTATATTTTTTGAGTTCTTTCTCTGCATCTTTCATTGATAGATGTAGTTTTATATGACTTTGTGCTCGTAAATTGTGGATTACCTACTTAGAATTTACCTTCTCTTTCTCCTTTTCGAGAGAGTTTTACATGGTATTGGAGCAAGTTTCCCATGCATCCATATCAATTGCCCAACGGAAGTGTTACCATTTCAGAAGCAAATGGTTAGAAAATTACATTATAATTCGATAAATGATTATCTGTTTAAATGATAGGGATGTTGCGTTCCAAAAGAACATGAATCGTTGAGAAAATTGTCCAAAAAGTCCTAAATTCATTGCACCTTTGCTAATTCAGACTTAAAATTTTTAATTTTGTCAAATGAGTCCTAAACCTTTCAACTTTTTGCCAATTGAGTCCAGCTGGCCAATTTTGACCGAAAATCACTGAGATGGACACCGGCTGTCCTATGTGTCAAGATCGTTGCTAACGCGGGCGCTTTTTAATAGTATTTCAAGATTTTCTGAATTTTATGTTTTTCTATTAGTTTCTTTCTTTTTTCCTTTTTCTTTTCTTTGCTTTGTTTTTTTTATTATATATAACTCATGGGCTAGCGACTCTCAGTTGGTTTGTGCAGGGCGTCGGGCCCTTACCCAGATCCAAGTGAGGGCCGACCTTTCGCCAGCCACAACTGAGGGCCTCCGCGTGTTGCCAACATCTAGGCGAGGGTGTCGCTGCCCTCACCTAGACCTCCGCACCCTTGCCTAGATCTGGTGACAGCTCAACACCCTCATCTATGGTCGGCACGAGCCTTTTTATTTAAGTGGATCTTGTTATCGTGAAGATTACTAACCATTGAATAGTTTCCTTAGAGAGACTTTTCATTTACTCTTATGCCACCTCCTATGCTACCATGGAACGGCAGAGAAAGGAAGCTATTGGAGCAGTCTGCTTAGATGGAAATGCACCAGGAATCAAAACGAGCGATGTCTTCCAAACATTAGGTTCCTCAAATTAGCTAGGGGACATTTTGTTGGAGGCTTTAAGATTCAGCTTTCAAGGTTAAGATCCTTGTCCTGGAGTAGGTGTCTCATGAACTCTTGGCCATCAATATCCATACAAGCGATGTTGTAGTTCTGTCTTATATTTCTATCACGGAGGACTCTGCTGGATGGAGTCAATTTAAGGTACCATCCCTCACTATCTGTTTATCTCTATCTGCATTGAATTGTCTCCTACAAAGTTTAAGTTCTGGTTTCCTTTTTTTAACTCCTAATGACTATGCCATAACTATATAGGCAATAAGCCCTTGCAAATAAAGTGGGTCATGAACGTTGTGATCAAGGCCATTGGCAAGTAAGACTAAGCTGGTATCGTGAACAAGGACATTTTCGATTTTGATTGTGTCAAATAATTAACATATCCTGGGGAAGAAGTTGAGTTGATATGTAGGTGGATATGTGGATCCGATTGGACTAGTATCGGTACCAAATTGTATGGATTATATGGGGAAAACGAGGAATCCAATTGCAGTTCAGTTCCAACACAACCATTTAGAGCCTCTAAATTCACATTTGATTCTCCCTTTACTCTCTTTTAGCTATTGTAGCAGGTTCAGGATGTTGAAAGTTCTGGATTTCGCAAATTGCAACAATAAGACCAGGACTGCAAACTTCTCTAATTATTTAGTGCCTCTAAACTTCTCTCTCTCTCTCTCTCTCTCTCTCTCTCTCTCTCTCTCTCTCTCTCTCTCTCTCTCTGAAAGAAAATTTTCATTTCACTTGAAAGAGAGGTACATCACTTTAATATAAACATAAAAATCAAACAAAACAAGTAAATCTGAAAGATAAATCAACTTGATACAGCCTGCAGAGACTCGCTCATACCACAAGATCGGATGAGCGAGTCTGTGATAGCATCAAAGCACAACCGATGACTGATCGCCGAATCTCGTATCAACATCAGTGATAAGCACGCACTGAGATTTTCTTCTCTAGTAGCTACAATTTTGCCAAAAATCGGTGCGCCCCTAGATTTGACCTTCCAAGCACCATCACCAAATAAGGACAACAACAACACCACCAATAGGTTGGAAGAGCACAAAAAACGACGTATAAATTTCAGATCTATTTCTAGAGCAGAATAGAAGGGCATCCAAATCTAAATCTAACTTTAGATGTTAGATTGATAGAGAAAACCTGCAAAGAAGATACCAGCTGATCACAAAATCACTTTCAAATAAGCCGACTGCTGAAGCAGTAGAAAACTGCCCTAGATTATAGGAGCAAGCACCGGAGCTGAAGCAAACGAGCAGATCCGGAATAGCAGATTCTTTCGAGATACTCACGCTTCAAACGCTGATCTCACTGAACAAAACTCTTCATGTAAAAGAAGAAGTTGACGAGATCGTCTGCAAAATCAAGAAGCAGCCTTTAAGAAAAATTTAAGGATACAAAGGCGTAGATAAGCAAGAAGAAAAAGGAGAGGAGGGGGAGGGGGAGGGAGAGAGAGAGAGAGAGAAGTTTCTCTCTCCCTCAAGAAGGTTGCTGCAGAAAGGAGGGTTGGAGAGGGAATTTGACTGTTACAAAAGCTCAAGTACTTGTACGTAGGTGTTAGAATAATTAAATATTAAACTATGCCTTCTTCTAATAGCTTAAACTTTTAGAAGAAAGCGTAATTTAATATTTAATTATTCTAACACATTGTAACTTTTGGGGATTGATTGTCTTGAAATCATGTATTTCTCTTTTACGCGAAACGATAATTTTCCTTTAAACAGGAAAAAAAAAACTCGAAAGACCAGAAAATCCCTCGAGAGGAGTTCGAATCCTTCCTATTCGAATTCAATTAAACATTCAAGCTCACTGAGTTGCATTTCCTTCCAATGACATTTAAGAAACAAAAATGCACAAACGTGTCAATATATCAGGCTGCGATGAAAGGACAAATTGGTTATTGATTCATGATATCCAAGTGACAATGTCGGCAGAAACGGTGGAAGGAACATGAGGGATTGTTGCCATGGACCATCTAGGGCAAGCGAACAAAGGACAACAGTTCTGATCGGGTACGCCATAGCTCAAATCTGCCAACTTAGTTAGGTTTCAGAGATCCAGGATTTTAGGGATCTTGAATGGGAGCTTAGGCTTACAGAACTTGTGGGAAACTGAAGCAATACTTCCGAGTCTGCCGCAACCTCATAAGCTCGATTTCTCTAGGTGAGAGAGTCGTTTGATCATTCTGGGGACTTGGCCATTTCAGATACAGGCAATTCCCCCCCACGTAGCTCTTCTAACTCTCTAAGCGTGACAGTACTTCTCGGTAGGTTGCTTATCCTAGAATTTGAAATCTTGATGACTTTTAATCTACTTAAAGTCCCCAATAAGTCTGGATAACCGCAGACATCGTGTTCCGGAGACATTCAACTCGAGTAGATCGAGAGCGAGACCGTAAGTTTATTTATTTTAGTACGTGATAGAGGGGTACTTAAATTCCCCATGAATTCCCAACAGAACTAGAAGTTCATCGATTTCCGTATAACTCAGTGTAATTACTAACAAGGAGTCGGATAATCAAGTATGATGACCTCCGATGCCACTCTTGCAAATGATTCAGGTAACTTCCTCAACTTTGTGCAATTGCCTACTGTTAGAATAATTAAATATTAAACTACGCCTTCTTTTAAAAGCTTTTAGAAGAAGGCGTAGTTTAATATTTAATTATTCTAACACAATGCAATGCAAATCTGAAAAATTAATGAACTTAGTAAAGCCTACGATTCGCTTATCCCACAAGAACGGATTTGTCATAGCATCATAATACCATCGGCAACCAATCACCCAAACTTGCATCATCATCATCATCATCTATGATGGGCATACGCCGAGGCTTTGCCAAAAGGTGGTGCGCGCCTAGAAGAATGAAAATGTATAAATAACGCATTGTAAATCCCACATCTATATCTAGATCGAGATAGAAGAATACTCAGATTGAGAACTGCCTTTAGATTGAGAGCGAAGAGCTGCAAAGCATACCAGTTGATTAGAAAATTTCAAATAAGCCCATCGTTAAACACCGCGGGAGAGGAGCTTCGGAGACTCGTGGATGCTCGACTTTCGAGAGAAGGCACCTAAAGCCAAAACAAGCGAGCAGCTCTGGAGAAAGCAAATTCTTTGGGGACGCTCGCGCTTCGATGTTCAAAACTTATAGGGGACAAAATTTTCCACTTCGGTGGAGGAAGTCGACAATGTTACCACGAAATCAACGAACAAGCTTGAAGTTTTGAAGGAGTTGAAAAGGTTGAAGCTGATCTATTGCTCAAATCTAACAATTGCAAACAAGAGAATGTCCTCAGAATGTCCTCGGATTTGTAAAAGCTGGAGTCCTCGGTAATTCAAGGATCCGAAGACCTTCCGGTGGTTAATGGCCTAGATGAACTTGAGACTCTCGGAAGATTGGATTCGAACCGTCGCAGATCATTGGAAAGTTCCGCTAAATTGTACAATTGGAAAAGTACCAAATTGAGTGCTGCATGAGCTTTTTCAGCTGCTCAAAGTTAGAAGGAGATGGCCCATCGTATCTAGACCAAGGCATCACCTCGTACATGCTTTGTAGTCCCGGAACTGTACAACAGGCAAGCAACGAGTGGCCGAGATGGCTCCGTCACTCCAGTTAAAAGTAAGGCAAAATGACACAAATAGTCCCTGAACTTTGGCAGAATGTGCAATTTGGTCCCTGAACTTTTAATTTGTTCAATTTAGTCCCTGAACTTTGACAGAATGTGCAATTTGATCCCTAAACTTTTGACTTGTTCAATTCAGTCCCTGAACTTTTAGTAAATGTTCAATCCAGTCCTTGAATTATAGGAAAATGTTCAATATAGTCCTTTTGTTAATTTAAGATCAGGGATAATGTTGAACATTTTCATATAGTCTAAGGACTAAATTGAACATTTACTAAAAGTTTAGGGACTAAATTGAACAAGTCAAAAGTTTAGGGATTAAATTGCACATTCTGTCAAAGTTCAGGGACTAAATTGAACAAATTAAAAGTTCAGGGACCAGATTGCACATTCTGCCAAAGTTCAGGGACTATTTGTGTAATTATCCCTAAAAGTAATGTAGCGGTCATAAAATCAATTCTCTTAGGTTAATTCCTCACCGTTGATTCTCTTATTTGATCTATACCCTTGACAATCACATAACAATTTCAAGAATTTTCAGCTACCCCAAAATTCTGGCGTGCTGTCCTTCTTTGCAGTTCCCACTCGAGGCATATTAGGTCAGCCATGTCCGACCAATTTATCATGGTATGTGTTGACATTTTCGTTATGAAGTTATCATATATTCCATTGCATGTGTTTGTCTTTATTATTAAAACTTCCGTGGTGCTTAGGAAAATTATCAAAAAAGTATTAAACATATTTCAACTGTGTCAATTCAATACTATTTATTTCCAATTGAGTTTTAAAACTTTTGCATTTGTGTCAATTCGGTCCATTCGGACAATTTTGACTAGAAATTGTCGAAGTGAATACCAGCTATCCTATGTAGCATGACCGGCGCTGATGTGAATAATTTTTTTTCAATTTTTATTAACATTTTTCTTTTCTTTTTCCTTTTTTATTTTCTTTTATTATGGGCACAGCCCTCGCCGACCGCTGGCACTTGTGCTGCAGCCCTAGTCAGGTTTGGGCCAAGGCTGCGAGGCCCTCGTCTAGTTCCGGCGAACCGGCTGGCTCTTAGCCTTACACCATAATAAAATGGAAATTTAAAAAACCTCAAAAAAATATTAAAGTACTATTGAAAATAAATCACTCAGCGCCAACTATGACATATAAGACGGCTGGTGTGCATGTCAGCGATTTTCTACCAAAATTGATCAAATGGACTGAATTAGCACCAATACAAAAGGTCTAATACTCAATTGGTGGAAAAAAGATTAAGACTGAATTGCCACAATTACATTTGATTTAAGACTTTTTTGGTATCTTTCCGTAGTGCTTTCATTTCATAAATGAAAAGGCATGCATTATTTTATGTTTCCGTATCCGTAGAATTGTTTTTTTTTCTTTTGAATCCATATGATTGTGCTAATCTTTTTAAAGGCCAAACATGAAATATCTAATTGATGAGCTATTTTGCAGTTGAGGGGAGAAGGAGATATCAACTGCATTATGTCCCCCTCTTTGATTGATATTGACCTTAGTGGGTAATGTCAAATTGGTGTTATTATAGCTAACACCCTTTCACGTTGAATTTATACAGTAGACACGAACTTGAGGAGTCGATTCTTATTTCGAATCAATTGATTGTTGATTTATATGTTCACTTGTCTTTTCCAAGAAATGACTTCACCAGTGGTATGGTAGCAAAAACAATGTCAACATCAGCTCTGTCGGTCCTTCCTATCGAGTACATAACTTTTTAGCTATCACAGCATGGTGAAACGGACCTCTAATTGTACTTGCATGCCTGTCCGATCTCCAAACCATTAAAGGGAAAGTTTTCCTTATCAGTCGAAGGGGAAATTTAATCGTTGGTTTGGGGGACACCTCTGACTCAAACTTGGGCGACATAAGGACGAACAATACTAGGACGCAACTCACACCTTGTCTAATCTGTGCGTGACCTTAATCAAGAGATCCGAATCGGACGAATTTGGTACTAAAGGCCCCGAATGAGTCTAACCAAGTAATGCTAAATTGTGGAGCTCGTATCCGGAAGTCACCTCAGCTCATGGGCCCTTTGGAATTCAATCGAAGAGTGCAAAAGTCTTTTGGCTTAGCTGAAAGATGAAACAGTGATTTATTGTCCACAAGGGGGGTATCATTGAGTAGATCAGATTGTTAAAGCCTACCGGTGTCAAATAGGTGGATCGGGTTGAATATGGTCCAACCCATATTGACCCATATCATGCAATAAAAATTCAATGACGCATACCCGACCTGACCCATACTCGATTCAACTCCCCCCCACAAAAAAAAAAAAAACAAACAAGAGAACAAAGAAGAAGTCCATCTCTTTCTTTTGCTTCAAGGATTCAACTTTCTACAACTTTAGGGTCTTTCTATTTTCCCTCTTCTGCAGTGATTGTTATTTTTCTGATTCTATTTTTCTGGGTACGAAATGTTGTTCAGCCGCCGCAGGTGATCACGGTGGAGCTCAGCGTTCAAATGCACCGCGAGGCCTGTGCTCAGGCAATCGAGAAACGCATTCTCAGAATGAAAGCTGAGAGCTTTTTCACCTCGGATGTCATTTACTGTCGTGCTGTCTTCGTATTTGATGATTTCGTAATGTGGTTGTTGAAAAAAGAAAGAAAAAACTTTTCCTTTTCAGATAGAAGTTTCACGCTTTACTTTGAATCTCTATAGAAAAGGAGTTCATGAGTTCAGATTCTGGGGAATGCCGTTGGACTGGATTGAATAATTAATGCATTCTCATATGACCGAATCCGTTGAATTAATATCTCAACCGGAAATTCCACCAGTCGACTTGTATCGACCCTTCTCTTGGCATTCACCAAGCCAAAGCCCGATCCTGACAATAACAAACGGATGTTGGTCGTTTCAAGGTTGGAATCAGCTGAGCCAGATCGGAAGAGCTCACTGGTGACGTTGAAGGGGGTTGTCGAGCCCCACGAGCAGTGGCAGCAATTAGACGGCAACCGTTGGCGGGCGGTAGCAGCGGGTGGATGGCAACGGTGGGCGGGCGGGCGGCGGCGGTAGCAGGCTGGCTGTGGGGGCTGGTGGCGGGCAGCTGCAGTGAGCGGCAGTGGTGGGAGGTAGTGGGCAAGGCAGCCATTAGGAGGGGGCAGGCGGCGGCGATAGTGGGCGAGCGGCAGGGGTGGGCAGCTGCATCTAGAGGTGGTGGGCAGCGACGTTAGTGGGCAGTGCGAGCGGCGACGAGAGACTTGGAAAGTTATAGCTCGAGGGTAAAAAATGGTTGAGCTAAAAATCTATATTTGAATGGGCTTTATAATTTTAAACTCATATTTAACTATTTTCTTTTAATTTAATGAACCCATATACAACCCAACTATATAAAGGCAAGTAAAAAAGTGTGTGAATGACTCATATTGATACATCTACTTATCATTTAGGGCTTTCTCTTTCAATTGGCTGTCTAAAACCCCAACTTCTTTGGGACTTGTTATGTGTGGATGCTAGAGATCCGGATCCCCTGCCAAGCCGCAATCTTGGCAGGGGGTACCCAAGTGAATCTGGGCCGTCCGATCAACAACAGACGGCCCAGATCTTTCACAATTGCGACTGAGTTTTTTTTTTTTTTTTTTTGCTTTCTTTTCCCCATCAAATCGGGGCTGTCCATGATTGAATGGATGGCCCCGATTGACAGGGGCATCCCTGTCAAGATATAAATCTTGACAGGGGATCCGTTCACGGATGCTAGTCATTGTTATGCTACTCTCTTTTCTAATTAAATGAAATTGGTTTTTTTTTTCAGAAAAAAAAAACAAAACAAAAAGGGATATATTCACTAGAAGTCCTAAAACTTGTTACAAAAGTGCAATTGAGTCCTAAAACTTATAAAAGATGCAATCAAGTCCTAAAACTTGTCAAGATGAAGCAATCAAGTTCTTTTGTTAACTCCATCTCCATCCAATTGACTAACAAAAAATGATGACGTGGCATTTTTTAAATTATTTTTTACAACCCATCTTGCTGACATGGCGCCGGGTCAGAAAAAAATGAAATTAAAAGGGAGAAAATACGAAAATCAACCGGTGAATGCCTTTTTTTTCTACTGTTCATCATCTTCCTTCCTTTTCATGTTCTTCTTTCTCTATTTTTTTTTTTCATCAGGTAAGGATTGGCAACTGCCTCTTCGTTTTTTCTCCGTCTAGGTCTCCCTCCCCTCTTCGAGCTGGATGTGCAGCGGAGCTTGAGCCCCAGATCTGAGTTCAAGCTCTCTTCACGAGCAAAGGTCAAGCCCAGAACTAAGGCTGACCTCGAAGCTGCAAGCGCAGCTCGACCCAAAATGGGGTCGACTTCGAGTGGCACGGTGCTCGCTCACTGTGAGCTTCACGGCCACCATGGCCAGAACTGGCTTCGAAGCTCGTGGCCATGGCTGTTTGCACCGAGATCTGGGCGGCCATGGCTGTTTGCGCTCAAACTCAAATCTGGGCGGCCAAAGGACATGGTGGACACTAGATGAGTGCAAGATCTTGTGACTGAAATCAATTTGGCAGAAAGAGAGGTGAAGGCACTGAAGGGGAAGCAGGAAGAGAGGTGGCGCCTGGTGATTGTCCTGCATCCGAAGAAACATCATCGCTCATCGCTGGATTTCTCGTAGCAATTTGTCCAGGCAGCTGGTAAATCTTGAAGAGGGGAAGGAGACCTAGACGGAGAAAAAACGAAGAGGCGGCGAGGTCTGCCAATCCTTACCTGATGAAAAAAAAAAACAGAGAAAGAAGAGCATGAAAAGGATGGAAGGTGATGAACAGTAAAAAAAGGCCTTCGCCGGTTGATTTTCGTATTTTCTCCCTTTTAATTTCATTTTTTCTGACCTGGCGCCATGTCAGCAAGATGGGTTGTAAAAAATAATAATAATAATGCCACATCATCATTTTCCGTTAGTCAATTAGACGGAGTTAATAAGGGGACTTGATTGCTTCAACTTGACAAATTTTAGGACTTGATTACATTTTTTATAAGTTGTAGGACTCAATTGTCCTTTTATGATAAGTTTTAGGACTTCTAGTAAACATATCCCAAACAAAAAAAGCAAAAAGTAATGCTAAGTTCCAAAGTTGCAAATTTGCTTGAAAGCAGGCAAGTTGTCAATGTCATCAGGCTCATCACATTCGCTTTGGGATTCACCCCACTTTATGCTTCTAACAGGACAGATGTGTCTTATGACTCAAATCATCTTTTGGGAGATTTATAACAGAAACTCATTGTTTTTAAAAAATATCATCTTTAAGTGAAAGTGAATATTTTCGCAGGTGGCTTGATGTAGGCAGTTCTTGTGTATGATTAAAGAAAGAATCCATTCAGTGATCAAAATAATACTCGAGAGGTATATAGAAAACTTAAACATAACAAATCCCAGATAACTGCAAATTAAAGTTAATGCAAAAAAGCAAATAACAAAGCATAGTTTGTAGCTAGAAGTAAACTCTCATCCATCAAGAACAAATTTGTCACCACAAATAATGACGGCCAATTACTAGATTCAATGATGAACAGACGGCAAGATCTCCCACTCCATTTGCAACAGCCTTATGGTGCGTGCTTAGGTTCAATGTCCTCATCACCATGACTGCGTAGAGATACAAACATCAATACATTGAAAGAATACAAATCAAATACCTATAAGGAACTTCTAAATTTATATCTAAATCTAGTTTGGAAAGGTAAAATCCTCAAATCTTGACCTAAATTTAGATTGGGATGGGAGAGAGGCCTAATTTCGAAAAGGTTGTGGAGTTTCGTCACGTCACGAACATCCTGACCAAACTGGTCTCCATGTTCACCCATAATCAACTGCAAAAATTTATTCTCACTCACAAACTCCCAAAACAGACTGGAAGAGAAAGTAAAAGATAATCAAGCAAAGAAAAAGAAAATCAGAGCCTACATGAGAGGTTCAAAAGAAGGAAGGGTCTTTGGGAAATGGTGTTGAGAGAGAGAGAGAGAGAGAGAGAGAGAGAGAGAGAGGGGGGGGGGGGGGGGGGGGAAACTAGGCATGCAAAATGTGCATTCGATTGACAATGAACTACCTATCTTTAACACCATAAGTACTATGTGACAACATAATTTTATAAGCACACGAGACTTCTATAACTATAAAATTCCAACCTAGAATGCGCCTTAAACACACATTAAAGTTGGCTTGCCAAACACTTGCGACAATGTTACAATGCATCATGATATATGATATCGAAATTTCCAAACACATTACAGTAATTGTGGTTGAAATATTATTACGCAATGTGAAATCACTACGCTCATATGTTGTCTTTCTTGCTCAAAATCAAAATTCAAAATTACATGGCGTCATACATTGTCTTGAATCACTCCTACACCATAGATCTAAGGCTGCATTTGATCGTTCAAATAAAACTCGGGATGTGATATTTTTTTTTAATAGTTGTCCAAGACATGATAAGAATATATATGTGAGATAAAATTATCTCAAGGGAAGGGGTGAGATAGAGCTGGATAGGATGTTCTTATTCATTTCTCAAGCCACCCCCTCTCCGTAACTATCCATCCACCTCTCCTCCACGCCCAGTTGCCTCACCGGCAGTGGACCGCCACTTCGGCGGCACTGAAAATACTCGAGAAAGAAAGATTGAAGCCCCACAAAGACGACGAGCCGACGAAGCTCCCTGACGAAGCTACTTTCCTTGGGCGAGCCCCTAAGCCACCGCAATGATGACAAAAAGTTGCTTTATCTGTCCCAACGACGTCACTGCCCTAATCCGCGAAGTCCCACAGCGACCACGATGAGTTGCTTCTGCACCTTCTACCTCAAGAACGAGGAAGTCCGGCTGTCCTCAAATTGAGCCATCAACTCCCTCGGTGATCTCAGTCCTCTTTCGCTACAAAGTCAGCTCCTTGTTCCTCACTTTATTTCATCTCTTCTACATTGTCTGACATATCTTCCGTTTTCTTGGATCATGTTGCTCACTCAACGAGACATTTACACACACCTCTTTCGTTGAGGGGTCAATACTGAGTCTGACCATGATAATCATTTCGTGGTCTTTAAGGGTCCATTTACTCCTTTTTACTGGGCATAAACTGCTCATTTCGAACTTCTTGTGGTTGATCGGGATCTCTCTTGCTGGGCAATAATAGAGTACGTTGATTTGTGCCTCCAAAGCTTCCTGCGAAGATCGATTTCTTCTTCGCCATTAACATGTAGGATCACAATTCATTTGTTGGGAAAAAGACTGCGTCCGTATGTAATAAACAATGCAATGGATTGGAATATTGTAACTTTAGTAGGATAAAAATTTAAACTTTTTTCCAATCTACAATGTACAAGAATGGAACTACAAGGATTAAGTTCAACGATTAAATTCTATACTACACCACAACGACACTTAATTAATTTTTTGTTCTTTCACGAATTCACAATGTAGCTGTACAGTGGGGACCTGCAAAAGAGAGTGAGCATAACCACGGGCATATGCATCCTGATCCAGACCAAGCCGGAGAAGAATAGCGAGTGCTACGAGGCCATCTTCAGCTTCTACTTCGGGGACTACGGCCACATCACGGTCCAAGGCCCTTACCTCAATTACAAGGATAGGTACTTGTCCGTGATCCGGCGGGTCTGGTGGCGGTTTTCAAAGTGCAACACGAACTCCAACCCGGCGAGCGGCTGGAGATCCGTTGTGCCGACTCCGGAGAAAAGCCTTTAAATTATACAAGTCAAGAACCATTATACTGATATACATCTTCTATCAAACAATGAATATGACATGACTTATAGTATTCGACTTTAAATCCGCAGTTCACCAAACTAGAGATAGGATATAATCAAATCTCGGGATTTCTTATCTTATCATATCATGATTAGAAATCCGAACGTCCAAAACGGAGTATAAGTGTTTCTAGTGACTCATGATTTGTGGTACATGCAAAATTAATTAGAGGCAATAATGACATTTGGCCTTTTCTTCAACATTTAGAAAGAAAAATAATAATAAATATCACTCAAAATCCCAAGGTGATAGGTCCATATGGTATTGAGCCTCGAATTGATTTACATGTCACAAAAGATCTCAAACTAGTGCACCCATGCTACATTTACTCCAAATTAAATTTTGGCATAGCAGAAATGCATAAATTGATACGTCCGTTAATAAATCAAATTCACAAAATTGAGGCAAATGTAGTACGAATGTACCGGTTTGAGATTATTATTTGTGACATGAGTTTAGTTTAGAGTAAATGTAACATGATTGTACCAGTTTAAGATTTTCGATCAAATAAAAGCTGATGTGAGTAAATAAAATATTAATTTGAATTTTTTGGCGATATTAACTTCGATAAAGAAAAAACCATGAAAAAGCTAATTACAATTTTGAGATTGGTCATGGACCTCCACAAGCACTGCACCGCGGAAAACCGACAGCCAAATTCTTGAAGATATAACCCAAAAAACAAAACAAAACAAGAAAAAAGACAAAAAAAGAAGGGGAAAGAAAAGGGGAAGAGAAGCAAACAAAGAAGGGAGGAAGGAGACGGTGGAGAATCGGATAGTCGAAGGAGAGGCAGAGGAGCGAAGTGCATCGAACACCACAACCATTATCGTTGTTAGCAGAGGATAAGATTTAATCTTTTGCCTTCTCTTTTCTTCCACACTTCCCAATCCTTCGACCCACGCTCTCCCTCGCGTCATCTTCATCCTCAATTCTCGATCCCGATCTCAACCTCTGCTTCTTGTTCTTGTATTTATTCGCTTCCCTAGCGTTCTTTCCCTCTCTCTCTCTGGTTACTATACTAAACTTGCCCTTTGCCACTACCGAGTCCCTCCAACTGGAATTCAGGATGCAGCCCACTTCCGAAGCCAACCAACGCATCGCAAGAATCTCTGCTCACCTTCACCCGCCTAATTTCCAGGTAACTCCGTTGAAATTGAGCTCTTCCTTGATCATGGGTCATGCCCTTTTTTCTCTTTATTCTCTCACTTTCTCGGTGATGGCACGGGATTCTCTGTAGTTTGTGGATTGGCGAGTCGTCTCTGTTACTCTAAAATGACCAAATTGAAATGGGTACTTGTTAAATTTCTTGAAAGGTTATGCGATTTGTAAGCTTTAATTGAATCGTGAGCTGCGGCTATCGACGCTGGTGGTACTTTTTTTTTTATACATGTGCGCGGCAGATTATGATACTTACTTTCTTGGGTTGAAGTGCTTACGAGGAGTGATTGTGCATTGTGGTTGATTCTTAGATGGAGGAGAGCTCGGGCTTAAGGCGTGCGAATTGCCGGGCAAAGGGCGCAGCTCCTGGATTTAAAGTCGCGATCTTGGGAGCGGCTGGAGGGATTGGGCAGCCTCTGGCAATGTTGATGAAGATGAACCCGCTCGTCTCTGTTCTTCATCTGTATGATGTTGTGAACACTCCTGGCGTCACCGCTGATATCAGCCACATGGACACAGGTGCCGTGGTGAGTTTCCGCTCCCATCGATGACTCGCTTGCTATTTGCTGAATTTAGGATGAACAGAATTGTTGATCTGTATATGGTGATCGAAATTGATATGGTTGATCGTTTTCTGGGGTCAGTGTTTGTCTTACCTTTTCAGATGAGTGAGATCGATATCATCATTGAGTTTCTAACACGTCGGACTTATTTGTTGCTTCTATAATCAGGTCCGTGGATTTCTGGGACAGCAACAACTGGAGGAGGCCCTTGTAGGAATGGACCTCGTCATCATCCCTGCCGGAGTTCCTAGGAAACCGGGAATGACAAGAGATGACCTGTTCAAAATAAATGCTGGAATCGTCAGAACCCTTTGTGAAGGAATTGCCAAATGTTGCCCGAAAGCCATCGTCAACCTGATTAGTAACCCTGTTAACTCCACGGTTCCCATTGCAGCTGAAGTTTTCAAGAGTGCTGGCACTTATGATCCAAAGAGACTGTTGGGTGTGACCATGCTCGACGTAGTTAGAGCAAATACTTTTGTGGTAGGTTCCACTCCTGCTTCAATTGTCCTACTTCAATTGTCCTGCTTATATTTTCTAGAAGCATGAAGTATCTTCATAGAGTTCAGATTATCACATTATCACTTTGTATGAGCCTACAAAGTTAGAATCGTAGTTCACCTTGTTTAGGACACTCTTTTGTCTAAAACTTTAAATCTAGAATCGGAGTTCACCTTGTTTAGCACACTCTTTTGTCTAAAATGCTAAATCTAGCGTACCTGCAATTAATAACTTGCTCCAAGGGCTTCTAACATTTTCCTGGCTTGCGAGTAGACAGATTAGTGCACCCGGTATTTTATTTAATAGGCTGATGCCTCATGTATGGGATCAGGTGGACGGTGTACAAGTAAAGTTAATAAAACTAGTCTATTTGCAAGTCTAGCAGTACAGTCCAGATTCCCCATGTATTTTATTGGTTTGGGTGAAGTAATCATGTAACTGTTGTTGTGTTTTAGTAAGTGTTATTTGGTTCTCTTCTCATGATCATGAGTTTGTTTATTGTCACACATACTTCATCCTAATGCTCATGCAGCAAAATTGTACTAGATATCAGGTTTTAGACAATGCCATGAAAGCCAACAGCTTTGTCCCTTTCCCAGAATATTGCAGATGTTTGCTAAAATATCTCATGAGATTTCTGGTCTATTATGTTTCTTGCAGGCAGAAGTACTGGGTCTTGACCCTAGAGAAGTCGATGTTCCAGTTGTTGGGGGTCATGCTGGAGTGACGATTTTACCTCTTTTATCTCAGGTTTGTGATGTATTCTTTTTAATAAGAACTTGTATGTGTTCGACAGGGATGCCGTCAGATATTTTGCTTTACTGTGGAATGCTAAATGTCAGTTAGCATTTTGAAATATGTAGGTTAAACCACCTTGTTCTTTCACTCCTCAAGAAATTGATTACTTGACATCACGCATCCAAAATGGCGGGACAGAAGTTGTTGAGGTAAATAAATTTGAAGGTGTTATGAATTTAGACATTAATTAGGCGGTGTTGCTGTCATATTCCATTCCATTAGTCTTTTCATTTTTGGGTTTTCAGGTCATAATATAGTGCTTTAGCTGTTCTAGTATGCTCTTTGTTATGGGTTTGTGACAAGCTCTGGACTACTGAGGCTGCCTAAGTAGTACACTGTTACGAGCAAGCATTTTTTCCCCCGACACACAACTGCATGAGTCCCTAATTTCTTTAAACTACAAGCTCTTTCGAAGATGTACTCTTGAGAACTTACTTTATGAGAAGGATGAGATTTTCGCAAGAATCACATCTTAGGTCCATGTGGGCATATGTCTTTTTTGAGTTAACTCTTTGGTGCGAAGCCTTTGCCAATACACTGTGATGAACATAGAATAGTTTGTTGTTATCTGTCGGAATTAAGGGGACACGTAGCGTGTGGAAGTATTTATAAGGTGATTATTTTGTCTTGGGCTATAGGCAGAAGCAAGCAGTTGTGGAAAATATCTTAGTTTCTCATTATTTTGTGTGGTCCTCTTTAAGGAAAACATAGGTAACATAAGGAATGTAGAAACAGAGCTCCAGATATCTTTTGTTGTTAAGGCTAGGAGAATGACTTGCATTTTGATGATAAGTGGAGAAGTCGAGCAATGACAGAATTGTTAAATAGATCAGATCTTCTTAATGTGATTTTCAATTTCTACTTGAAACTGGATCTTTCTGTATATTTTCCCACAGTGAAATTAACATGATGTCTTAGTTTTCAGTTCTCTGCTTCCTTCCTTTGTGTCGTGAAGCCAACTGAAATGTGTACGTCTGTGGTTTGACCACTTTCAGGCTAAAGCTGGAACTGGCTCAGCAACCCTCTCGATGGTCAGTCCTTTTAGTTGGCCCTTGAGATGTACTCTGATCTCTTTCATGAACACGAAATCTGATGGCTATTTGATATGTGGACTCTATTTGCTTGCTAAAACAATGTGTAAATGGAATATGCAGGCATATGCTGCTGTGAAGTTCGCCGATGTATGCCTGCGTGGATTGAGGGGTGACGCTGGCATTGTCGAGTGTGCATTTGTTTCTTCCCAGGTTTGGTGCCTTGAAAAAACTTACCGACATCCATTTTTTTTTTCCTTCTCTCTAGTTCAAACTGAAACGACAAATGATTTTCTTTTAATTGTTGTCCCCATTTTTCAGGTGACTGAGCTTCCGTTCTTTGCATCCAAAGTGCGCCTCGGCCGTACTGGGGCTGAGGAGGTTCTTCCTCTTGGCCCGCTGAACGAGTATGAAAGGTCTGGAATTTTAATAATCGTGAGATTTTTAGGTCAGGCTTTGATTACACATCAAGGAAGATGAAATTTTCTAATTTCGACCTTTGTTTGTTAACTTGTAGAGCTGGCTTGGTAAAGGCAAAGAAAGAGTTAGCGGAGAGTATTCAGAAGGGCGTTTCATTTATCAAGAAGTGAGCTGGTTGAAGACGTTTCTTTTCCGTGCGAAAGAGATGGCCTCTTCATAGTTGCTGGTTATTTTATACACAGAATTGGTTCTTGGGAATAAGTGGTTCAGACCTAGGAAGATGTCAAAGTTTATTCTGCATATCTGACGTAGCAAAAACACGAGTTTTTTATTTTTATTTTTCCTTTTCTTGAATGTAGCGTACCGGAATGAATGGTAATTTGTGTAATAACAAGGTGGACGGATGTTTGTACTTTGTATATTATAGTTCTATGTCCATCTTTCTCGTCTTCATGGTTGCCCGCGTTTTCGACTTTCGTATGCAGCTGTGGTGTTTGTCTCCAAGTGGCACTTCAATTGTGCAATGCCGCCATCAGCAAATGATAGACAGAGGGTGCTGAGCCGAATAAGCTGAAGCTCGCCTTTGGCCCTTGGGCTTGAAGTTTAAGAGATTCAAAGTTCATCTTCTCACGGCTTTGTCTAGAAGATTTAAGACACAAATGAGCAAAGAGAGCCGGTACAAAGGTGATGCGGATTCTATTAGTAGTGCGTTTCTGGATCGATTGGACCTGCAGAAATCCAATTGGAAGTTGAAGTGATGATACGTCTTGAACCGGCGAATCGGATCGACGATATCGGAACGGGCTCAAATTTGATCGGTTGAAGTGAAACGGCATGCTAATCAAAACTCACCGGTGAACTGCGATGGATTTCGGCGATCCGGGATCGTTTAGACGGATTTTTTCAATTTTTTAGTATTTTTCGGATAAATTTTTTATTATTAGTGGCAATGTTGTAATTTTGGGTTTTTGATTTTTTTAATCCTCGTAGGATTAGGTTTAGGAATAACACCTTATATAAGGTGTTTTATAGCATTTTCGAGGGCTTAATACCCAAAAAAACTCAAACTTTAACATTTGTGACAATTATTTCCAAAACTTTTTTTGTCTCATAAAAAACCTCAAATTTTTATATTTGTCCCAATTCTACCCAAAATTTTTATTCTTATTTCAATTTTACCAGTCTAGTATAAAAAAAAACCCTCAACTTTAACATATGTCCTAATTATATCCAAAACTTTTTTGTCTCATAAAAAATCTTCAACTGTTACTTTTATCTCAATTCTACCACCGTTAGCATTCCGTCTATAATCATCATTAGTTAAACTCACGTGGCATTTTCACGTTGTTAATGAATTATATCTTAGCAAAGCTAACATGAAAAAATCTCTGAACTTCTCTTATGTTGTTTGCTTCACCTACATATTGATGGGAGATACAAAGTCACTCAAGACGGTACGTTTAGTATTCTTTTCGGCTCTTAACAGCCCAGAAAACTGCTAAACATGGAGATATTTGGACTAACGATCTAAAATCTCGCTGTTTCTGAAACCTATTGTTTCTAAATTTCGAAGATTCATTGGTAAGTTCAGCAAGAAAGCTCAAGCCACATATGATTAAATAATGGTGATTGACGGAAGATTAACGATGGTAGAATTTGGATAAAAGTAAAAGTTTTGAAGTTTTTATGAGACTAAAAAAAGCTCTGGATGTAATTGGGATATATGTTAAAGTTGAGGTTTTTTTTTTAATACTAGATTGGTAAAATTAAGACAAAAATAAAAATTTTCGGTAAAATTGAGACAAAAGTAAAAGTTTTCGGTAGAATTGAGACAAATGTAAAAGTTTGAGGTTTTTTATGAAATAAAAAAAGTTTTGGATATAATTGTCACAAGTGCTAAAGTTGGAGTTTTTTTTGTATTAGGCTCGTTTTTTATAGCAGACTTTGACATTATCAATATAGAATTTTGAAATTTTTCTCTTAAGTAAAGATTTGTTTATCTTCACTTAACGTTGAGTCAATAGGCTCTTCTTGGGTAGTGGGCAGAGGGAGAGTTGAACTTGTCATGTGGACACAGAATCACAAGTTTGAGAATTTTCAATTGGAGATGCCTCTCCGGAGATTGTCCCCTCATCACCAGCAGCAATTTTTCACCACAAGTTCTCGTTGCGAGTCTTTTTCCTTTGACTTGTAAAAGTTCAAGTAAAATTCATTTACAACAATAAAAGTAGGGATATGATATGCATATGCCCACCAAAAATCCTAAAACTTCCAAAAAGAATAATTGATTCTTAAAATTTGACAAATTGATAAAATCAAGTTTTTCCGTTAATATCATCATTTTTTTAAACAAAAAATATTGACGTGACACATTTCTTTTTCTTACGTGGCAAATATACTAAATCAGCTTATTCACGCCATCAAAACTACGTTGTTTGGGTTACTTGCTTATCTTTTCAAGAACCAAAACGACGTCTCCCTCAGTCTCCTCTCTTCCTCTCCATGCCTCTTCTCCCCGTCTTCTCTACGTACTTTGTCGAACCTTAGAACGATTAGGCGTCCAGGGGGAGTCTCATAGTGGATCAAGCGTCGGCGATGGCAAAGATCTCTCCTCCTCGCGTTCTCCGTTCATGTGAACCCTAAAACCCCAAATGAATTTTGTCAATTTGGCATCCTGCGAGAGTCTCGGCGGCGGACCGAGTGTCGGCGATGGTCTCCAAGCTGTCTTTTACTCTTAACTCCAAGAAAGTCGGACAAAGGGAGAGCAAAATTCAACGAAAAATGTAACAGCTTTCGCGTGTTGTTTCCCTCGCGAGGGATAGCTTCGTCTTCGTCTGCTCCCCACTTTCTTTGGTGACGGATTCGAATCAGCTTAGTTTAGTAGTTTTATCTGTAATCGTTCATGTGATGTCATATCATCGTTCTCTCTTTCGTTTGATGTTTTGAGGGATGTGAATTAGCATACTGATTGCATCTCCTCTGTTGCTTTTCACGGGCACTGTCGCTTAATTGGTTTTTAATCTCACTTTCGTTTTGAGATTGTAGTTCTTTTGAAATTTTGAAGCTGCAACTAGTTTTTGTCTTTCGTTTCCCACTTGTTTTTATGGCATGGCCCTGAATTATTGTTGGTATGTTAAACGCTTTGTTCTCGACCTCAGTATTGTTTCATTTCCATTCGGTTTTGTTGATTGATTTGGGCATAAATCTTAGGAGCCTCTTGCCCGGATGATCCATCAAACCGAACATTTCTCTGTGGGTGTTGCATCATTGGGTTTTTCATTTGCTAATCTGTGCCGTCGTTCCCCAACCCTTTTGGATCATAAGAAAAAAATGCTGAATTCTTTTGTTAGCTACTTAGTTGGGCTGCAACGACAAAATTGATCATCGACATTGCCCTTTTATTTGCTATTTTGTCAAGCTGCAACGAGAGAGTTGATCATTCATAGTTGAATTGCCTGCGTATGTCCATGGTTTTAATAAATTTTTCTAGTCTGGTGGCTTCGGAGTCAGGTTACCTCTGACTTGACCTCATTAGGAGTTACAACACTTGATTTACACGTTGATGCCCTCATTCTTCTTGTCGCCACATTTGGAAAGCATATCTGGATTGCAAATCAGCAAAATAGAGGCATGTTACTTCATTGAAAAGTATCTTAAGCAAAACCTACAACCCATATATATAAATGCCCCAATATCACAATCTCGATACCCTTTCTTCTTACTCAAAAAGAATAGCTCGTGAGAAACCCAGTATCAGACCTATGTGATGGCAGAATGTCCATAAAATACATATTTCCTTGTCTTCGTCTTGTGACAGATCGTTTGTTATTTTGGCTAATTCCTGAACATTTATCTTCCACAAAAGAGATTTTGAAACCGATATCACATAATTGACTACTACCGATGAGATTATAATTTAATCCCTTTGTTGCGCGGAACAAGCGATCGAACAATAAATAGACAGAATGAGCAAAGTAAATCGAACACCAAATGTACGTGGTTCGGTCGTAAAGACCTACGTCCACGGGGAGAGCAGCAACGAATTCCACTATAGATCAAGCGATACAAGGAGATTACAGACTACTCGAGTTACACAAACACACTCTTGATGTTTCCCAACCCCAATTACATCCAAGAACGCACACAGTGTTTAGCCCACAATTCCTAACGAAATAATATCTCAATCTCGCAAAGGAATTAAAACACAAATCTAACCTCAAGATTTAATCGGCTTCGAAACTTGAATTCTTGATGTAATTTCACGAATAAAACAAAGTCTCAATATTAAGCACTCGCTTCGGAAACGGCGCTTCAAGAACTTCCTTCGTTTCCCCGAACATGAACGGCACGAAGACCCCACTACTCAAGCACGAAGACCCCACTACGGTTCGACGCTTCAACCCTCACGTAACCTAGCTTGTAGTGAAGATATATACGGAGAACTATTATGCCCCAAATCTGTATCTTCGGAAATATGCGTAACCACCGCCCAAGAAGCCCCCATGCATGAAGTCGTCCACCGCCAAGATTATATGCGTATTAACGTGGCTGAAAGGATTCGGTCAACTCGTTCTTTTTTTGACCACGCTAGTATTCATAAAGCAATCTTGGCAGAATCAAAAAATAACTTTCCTCTTTGTCTTTTTTGTTTCTTTTCTTCACAGTAGAACTCCCAGTCAACAACTTCAAGTCCACGTTTGGACTTTTGCATATTCGTTAATATCTTGTCCACTGCACTACGAAACCGATTCCATAGAATTAAAAAACAAATTTCGTCTTATACGAAATCCAAAACGGATATCTCTTTCCATTCTCATTTCTGACTAAAATTCGAGACATAATTTAACAATCTCCACATTAGCTCGATATTTGAGCCATGTCACAATCGCTTCGCTAAAATTCCGAACTTCATCTGCTACTCTTCCAACAGCCTCAATAGGCTCAACCGCTACAGACATCATCCAAGTCCAAGCTGGTTTGAATTTCGCCATAACCGATGACCTTATCAGAACACCAACTGAACATGCACATTTAACTACTCCACAAGGACTATCTGACATAAGCTCCTTAATTATAGATAAAGCAAAACCATCGTTGCATCCATATCTGTCAAGAGACCGAAAACGTACCTTGTCAATATTAGCAGTTACAGCAACTGTTGGCTCTATAAGCTTGTCGCAACCCTCCGAAATCGAACGCGGCTAATGGATTACCGATCGCGGTCCCCACTCTGAAATGTGGATCGTGGGCCTTAGATCGGCGCGGGCCCTCCCAGGCCCATACCAAATCGCGGCGGGAGTGTCTTTTGAGGGATTCGACGATAAGAGTCGATCGCTATCGACCTTAGTGTGGTCGTGGTGGCATGTGCAACTTGTGCATGCATTTGGAGTCGCCACCGGTCTTTCTTGGAGGGTAGACCGGAAACCTTACTGACCGATTGGGAGAGATCGATCAGTTCTGCGGAACCAGAGATTTTGGGTTCGGGGACTTGGTTACGTCGGTGTCATTGCCAACGCCCTTTCGGTACCTAACGCGAGTGATTTTCCTGACTAAGAGTTCATGCAGACGCAATTTTGAGTGAGATAAGTATGGTTCGGGTTTTATGCAGATTGGAATACTAGTCCTATCAATCACAATCAATTTAACGAAAGCGCAGTCAATTGCATAAATAAACCGCATCGATGCACATCAATTCAAGTCAAAGGCCTCCTAATATAGCCATAAGGGCTTAGGGAAGGCATGATTTAGGACCATGGGCAAAATGGGAAGATTTGGGAACGATTAGCCCGAAGGGCAAAATCGTCAATTTTTTGGAAGATTTGGATACCGAATTACCCAAATATTCCATGACCAGTTGATTGTGACCATTTCCCATTTTTGAGAATTTTTTGGGATTTCTTGACTTTTCTTCAATTTTTGGAAGACGATTCGCCCAAAGGGCGAAATCGTCATTTTAAGAAGGGTCGGGGTTCAAAACACCCGAAATGAATCTTGGCCAGTTGTTCGTGGCCATTTCCTATTTTTTGGGATTTTCTTGAATTTTTTTAGAATTTTTTTGGAAGATGGTTTGCCGGAAGGGCAAAACCGTCATTTCGGAAACGATCGGGGGGGCCGAAAGACCCGGAACAGGTCATGGCCAATTGAATGTGGCCATTTCCTATTTTCTGGAATTTTTTTATAATTTTTCTGAATTTTCCGAATTTTTTGAATTTTTCATGTTTTTTTATTGATTTTTTTATTTTCTTATTATTATTGAATTTTTAATATTTAAAAAATATTTTCTGGGCCGGTTCAAACCCGGCCCGCGCCTCTCGGGCGCCCGGCCCGACCCTAGGGGTCGACACCGGCCTAAAACGACACCATTTTATATTTTTAAATATTTTTTCCTATTTTTTTAACAATTTTTTGTTTTTTTATCTATTTTATTTAATTATCCGAAAATTCCCCGGATCGGACGGCTCTCATTGCGCCATGTGGCCTGTTCTTGCGCGTCCGATCTCTCGCTTGATAGGAGGACCCACAAAGAGCCACGTGGCACATTCTCGGCCGTCAGATCGATTTGAATTAATTATCAGAAAATCCTTTATTTTATTCGAAAATCATTTTTTTTTAATTTTCCAAAATTCCAGGATCGCGACACGTGTCGCGATCTAGGCCGTCCATTCGGTTTTATTTGCAAATAACGGATTGGCCCCCACCCGGCTGACGTGGCGCCTACGTGGCATGCCACGTCAGCGAAGACCAGTCAACGTTCAACCTCGCTGCCGGAGAAGACAACCGGCGACTCGCCGGAACAGTGATTATTCCGGCGAAGTCGCCGGAAAATGCCCAAAACCGAACCAAAACTCAAAATTTTTGGGAAATTTTTGTGGCATTCGGACCCTCAGACTCTTGGCGTAAATATACACACAAAACATGGCATTTGTTACGTCGGGAAACGACCGAACCGGACCCCCACAGTCCCGGCGCCGGCGAGGTAAGTTGCAGAAAAATATTTCTTGTTTAAACTCGGTTCTGGGCATTCACACGGCATCTAAGGGAGGTTTAGGGACTTACCTGAGGTCCCTCGATGGTCGGCGACCTCCGGCTTCGCCGGCGTGAGCTCCTGGTCCGGGTATGGCTCGACGACCTCCGGCCCTCGTTTTTCGGTGGCGTTCGATGCAAAATAAAGGGCAAACGAGGCTTAGAGAAGATTATCACGAAGGTTCAAGGCCAAACTTTCAGCAAACAGGGGTCGAGACGGGTCGGCCGAGAGTTACGAGATCAAATGCTCACTGAGGCATTTCGTCAAGCAGGTGGTGTACAATCTAAAAATGAAGCTCCGGGGAGAAGACTGACCTGTTCGAGAGTCGCCGACGGCTATGGAGGCTTTGACGACGATCTGTGGGTGAGCTGAAGGTCCGGGGTGCTCGCCTCTCCCTCGGGTTCGCCCAAAAAAATCCTCCTCTCCTCTCGGCCAAGTTCCCCCTTTTATCCGAGAATCCCGCCGATTTTTATGGCCGACCGGCGACCTCGATGCCTGCTCCCCGTTCAGAACACGAGCATGGGTATCCCTCTTCTGTCCCCCACGCTCGTTCGCCTTTATTTTTCTCGAAAACCCGCATGCCCACGTTCCCCTGTTTTTTTCCCCTTCGGTGCGCTGCACGGGTCTGCAACTGAGTTGCAGACCCGGTCGGGCCGGGTCGGGTCGGGTCGGGTCGGGTCTGACCCGACCGGCCCGGTTCGACCAAATCACTCTAATTGGGCCCCAAATTGACCTAGTTTTATGAAATTGATGGCAAAATCGGACTCCTTGACATGTTTTCTATCAAATATGGGTATTTTCGTGAATCAATTGATTGAAATTTTGTGAAAACCCCAAATTGTCCCTAGGATCCGAAAGTTAATTTCGCCAAATTGAGGGCATAAACGATCAAATTATTCAAAATTGAGGCCACCAATGTATTCAGCATGATGAAAACTATTGGGTAGAGGTGTTTAAGTTTAATGGGTGTGCCCGTGTGAAATTTAATTTCAAAGATTGCAAAACCGGGGACTAAATTGAAAGATTTTTATGCAATTAAGCCCTTTTGGCTAAAATTGGTCAAATTGGAGGGCAAATTGACCCAATTGCATTTCAATACTTTAGAGTCCAATGTCATAGCTTATGAAAACCAAGAATTGAAAATTAAAAGACTCGAAAGGGATTTTTTAGGCTCGTTTCGGTTTTAGGTTTGTGAAGGAACCGCATGAATCGAGCCAAATTTCCCTGAAAATATTAAAGAGGGAATTAAAATAAAATTTCTGAATATTTTTTTGTAATTTTCTGACCACGGATGGTATTTGTTCTGATTTTTTGGGTATTTTTATAATTAAATAAATTCCAAAAAATATTTAAAAATACAAAAAATATTTTTTGTTCAAAATTGGTTCATAAGGCTAGGCTAAGGCTTCCAAAGTTGATTTTGCAATTTTTTGACCTTTTTTGCTATTTTTAATTAATTTTAGAAATAAAAACTAAAATAAAAGATGGTCAAAAATCAGATGTCAACAGCTGCCCCTCTTTGAGAGTGAGATCATCAGAGGTTGCTTTCAAAGACAAAATGACACCTGAATCTTAACCGACTCGACTGGGGAAAAGAAATGCTATGACATTGGATTCTTAAGCCTTTTGATGAACGCTCAAATTAATGCCCGGTTTGCTCTTGCAATTCGAACATGGGCCGGAGTGAGAGAGGCTTACCTGAAGCTCACCTGTCAGATACTGCCGGTTGCGATGACTTTCAAGAAGATACCTAGGACTCGTTCAGAATATCCTAGGGAGATTAAGTTCTGACATGTATGGTAGGTCATACCATTATGGGGTTCCTGACTGGTAGGAACCTAAGGAAGGCGCATCCCATGCTTTGGGATCTGCCAAGGATTTTGATCCGTATGGTGGATCGGACCTTTGTATTGATCCTTCAGGCGGTTTCTACCTTTGGTTGAGTTTGACCCTTATAGCGGTTTCTACCATCAAGTTGACCCTTATGGCGGTTTCTACCATGCAGTTGACCCTTATGACGGTTTCTACCATCAGTTGACCCTTCAAGCGGTACCTACCTTTGATTTGACCCTTATGGCGGTTTCTACCATCAATTTGACCCTTATGGCGGTTTCTACCATCAGTTGACCCTTCAGGCGGTATCTACCTTTGATTTGACCCTTATGGCGGTTTCTACCATCAATTTGACCCTTATGGCGGTTTCTACCATGCAGTTGACCCTTATGGCGGTTTCTACCATCAGTTGACCCTTCAGGCGGTATCTACCTTTGATTTGACCCTTATGGCGGTTTCTACATCAATTTGACCCTTATGGCGGTTTCTACCATCAGTTGACCCTTCAGGCGGTATCTACCTTTGATTTGACCCTTATGGCGGTTTCTACCATCAATTTGACCCTTATGGCGGTTTCTACCATTCAATTGACCCTTATGGCGGTTTCTACCATCAAGTTGACCCTTATGGCGGTTTCTACCATGGTGAGACTCCAGACTGATAGGAATCTCAGGATGACGCGCCCGTTCTGTAGGGTTTGTCGGGGACTCGATCGTTCTGTAGATCGGTCTTGGAAAAGGTTTGCCTGCTAAAAGGCTTCGCCTATGGAATGACATATCCCGTCTTGTTGGGACTAGTCGAAGACTCGATCGTTCGTCCGTAGATCGGTCTTGGAAAAGGTTTGCCTACTAAAAGGCTTCGCCTATGGAATGACATATCCCGTCTTGTTGGGACTAGTCGAAGACTCGATCGTTCGTCCGTAGATCGGTCTTGGAAAAGGTTTGCCTACTAAAAGGCTTCGCCTATGAAATGACATATCCCGTCTTGTTGGGACTAGTCGAAGACTCGAGCGTTCGTCCGTGGATCGGTCTTGGAAAAGGTTTGCCTACTAAAAGGCTTCGCCTATGAAATGACATATCCCGTCTTGTTGGGACTAGTCGAAGACTCGATCGTTCGTCCGTAGATCGGTCTTGGAAAAGGTTTGCCTACTAAAAGGCTTCGCCTATGAAATGACATATCCCGTCTTGTTGGGACTAGTCGAAGACTCGATCGTTCGTCCGTAGATCGGTCTTGGAAAAGGTTTGCCTACTAAAAGGCTTCGCCTATGAAATGACATATCCCGTCTTGTTGGGACTAGTCGAAGACTCGATCGTTCGTCCGTAGATCGGTCTTGGAAAAGGTTTTCCTACTAAAAGGCTTCGCCTATGGAATGACATATCCCGTCTTGTTGGGACTAGTCGAAGACTCGATCGTTCGTCCGTAGATCGGTCTTGGAAAAGGTTTGCCTACTAAAAGGCTTCGCCTATGAAATGACATATCCCGTCTTGTTGGGACTAGTCGAAAACTCGATCGTTCGTCCGTAGATCGGTCTTGGAAAAGGTTTGCCTACTAAAAGGCTTCGCCTATGAAATGACATATCCCGTCTTGTTGGGACTAGTCGAAGACTCGATCGTTCGTCCGTAGATCGGTCTTGGAAAAGGTTTGCCTATCAAAAGGCTTCACCTACAGACGACTCATTGAAGTCTCTTTTGGAAGGTTTACCTAACTTTAGGTTAACCTGATGGCTATTCTAGGATTTAGGGGTTACCTGAAATCTTGCAGAAGGCTGAATTGTCCTTTCGACATGCGAGGTACCTTTCTGGGATATGGGGACTCCAATTATCCTGCAGAGAGATGAAACCTGCAAACTTTTCATTAAAAAGGTATCAGTTTGGGACCTGGGTTCTCCAGGGATCCTGCAAAACATGACCCTATGAGCTTTTCTTGAGAGAGCAAGGCATCCTTCCGGGATCATGGGTTCTCCACGTCCGATGAGACTGCCTGACTTTTGAAAATGGGTCTCATGACGAGGGTTCTCCACGTCCGATGAGACTGCCTGATTTTTGAAAAAGGGTCCCGAGACGAGGGTTCTCCACGTCTACTGGGATTGCTTGATTTTTTTGAAAGGGGGTCTTAGGACGAGGGTTCTCCACGTCATGCTAGGACTGTTTGATATTTTTGAAAATGGGTCCTAGGACGAAGGTTCTCCACGTCAAGCTAGGACTGCTTGATTTTTTTGAAAAAGGGTCCCGAGACGAGGGTTCTCCACGTCTACTGGGACAGTTTGCTGACTTCTTTTGAAAAAAGGTTCTATCCTCATCCCTTCTTTGAAAGATCCCGAAATTTGTTGAGAATTCAGTTTTGAAGCCGTGAAAGATTTTATTTTGACAAAGCTTCACTTGAGCCTGTTGAGGCGACATTCTGGGAGCTGGGTTCTCCAGGTATCCTGCAGAAGTTTGAGCTTGAAAGATTTTTCTTCACCAAGAAAACGTTAGTAATCTTTGGGAAGACCACGGCTGTCCATTTGACAAAAACCGTATGACTTGAGTTTTAATCATGAAATGTGCATTTTGATGCTGGAGGTTATCCAAAGCGTTCTTGCAGCATGCAAATGTGATCACAAATCCCTTGCACGGAAAATCTGGATCAACAGTTTGAAAATTCTAAAAAGAGTTTGTTCAAAATATCAATTGGAATATTTCTCGACAATGAGGTCTTCTCACCTGTTTTGAGATAATGGTTTTTATAGGGGATGCACTCAATTCCCTACTAACCTGTGCCTAGGTTTTAGGCTCATTCGCAGCGCATACATTTTGATCGGTCGGGAGGTCTTCCACGGGACCGTAATGTTAGGCTTGGATATTGGCTTTCAAGGGGGACTCGCTTTGGAGTCGAGGCCATTGAATGAAAGTCTTCACCATCTGCTCCAGGTTTACAAGTCGAGAACCCTGCAAAATGAGAAAGAAATAGTCTTGCTCGTACCTCTTCGAGCTAAGCTATATGTTAACCCAAGTGTCTTAGTCAGAGAATACTGTTTCAGGGTTGTAATGTTGGTAGGATTGGGGACCGAAAAGGCTTATTTTTGGCCCAGAATTCATGAGGGGATTGACGTTGGTGATCATTGCAAACTTGTCACCTGTCTTTTCCATTCTGTATCTTCAATTTTTTGAGGTGTGCAACCGCTTTTGAGGTGTGCACAAATTCTTGTGAAAGCGCATCTGGCTGCATTAAGAGACTAACAACTCTATCTGCGTCTATGCTCCGCGCTTGATACCGTTTGAGGAGTAGTTTTTGGAATCTGACTCCTTCTGAATTTTTCTTCTCCCCTTTTCAAACAGGTTTCACTGGGGGATTGATACAAATTGTTCACCCAAGCATCGGCCTTGCTTTTACCAGGCACTTTGATTTTTCTTGATGCTGGGGATTTTTCTCATCCTCTTTTCCTTTTCATTTTTCTTTCGAAATCCCGCTTTTCTCATCTTCGAGAGATCGTGTTAGACATGTGACCAAAGGTCTAACAAGCTTCAGCATTAACTTAGGGATTTCTTCGCAAACCCTAAGTTTGAACTCTTCCGTTTTTGAATTGGCGCTGCCTTTGTCTTGGAACTTGCAATGACCACCAACGGGTTTATGAAATGAATTTGCAGGCTCAACTTGGTTATGCAAAGGATATGGTGTGTGGGATAGAGGAATGAATGCTTCTCGTCATCCTATGGCACTTGGATTACCATATAAACAACACACAAAGATTAATGTTAGTCCGAGCAAGAAAATTTCTAACCATTTTCTCCTGATGCTGCTGGACTTGCTCCCTTTTTGCCCCGATGTGGGGTGGTTCTTGACAGGGTTGAGAATGAAAACCGCCGTTCGAAGGGGTTGTCAATGGTCACCTGTAGTGTTTGGGGATATGAAACGAATGCCTCCGTTATCCCAATCCATGTAATTGCTGCGAATAATCCCTACTTCCGTAGGTTCAGATTTTGCTATCTGATTCGCTCCACTTCTCTCTCAAGTGTGTATAGGACGTGTTTGGATTAGGTTTTGCCTCTCGTCTTTTGAGAAAATGTCCTTTTGAAAGTTTTGAACAACTTTTGATTGGAAATATCTCGTTCATTTTCTCCAAAAATTTTACCCGTCAAGGGGATTTTATGATGCACAATGCATGTTCTTATTCATGCTCAGACGACCTCCTGTTTTAAAACTTGAATGTCAATGAAATTTGAATTCTATGTCTTTTCTAGACATTAGATTCTGAAAGCTTTTCTTTTCTTCTCTATTTTTTATTCAACATCTTCAATGGATTGGGGAGAGAGATACTTACCTGTTCCCCGCGGCTGGAGATCCCTGAAAATGCGGAAGAAATATGTTATTGTACGTTCATGAATTTTCCAAAAAATTAAAACGATACATCTTACCCTTGGTCATGTGTTCCAATGGGTAATACATGGGATGTGAAAACCTGTTTCGCCTTGATGGCGAGCCCCTGTCAAAGACGAGAAATATGTGTCAGTTTGCGTTCCAAAATTCAGGGCAAATTGGAACGATACAGCCTTGTTCTTGCTTTGTGTTTCCATTTGAACACAAACGCGCGGCTTGTAGAAGTTGGCCATCTATCTTGTGGCCATGATCCCTCCGTCTCGTTGGCAATGAATCATTCTCAAGGATTTGCACTGGAGGAGATCCATTTAAGCTTTCGGACGCATTCCAACGTCGTTCTTCAGAGTTCCTTTTATTCAAGGAAATTTTTATCAGAATGCATGTCAAAGCATGAAGTGTGGAAGCGATACTTTTTACCCTCCACTCGATCTTATAATCAAAGACCATTTCTTGGAGTGCTGACTCCCAAGGTCAATAATTTTATTCGTCTCCTCGTTGGCGAGTTCTTCTCTTTTGAGGCTTTCGGTGCCAACGACTTCCTGTTAAATGAGTAAAAACTCATGTTAGACATGTGATCTTCGAAGACCAAATTGGAACGATACGAGGTTACCGTTCACCCAAATTCCTATCTTGGGGTTTGATTCTGATGCGGACGACTCTGTTATTGCGTCCATTGACTTTGCCGGAGGAGAAACGTCATTTTTTGTCCGGCGCACAAATGATTCACTTGCCCCAGTTGGGTGTGATTTGTCGTAGCTAGGCGACGCTTGCCCCAGCTAACTTCATTTTGCATTTTGCTGCAATCCTCATCCTCTTTGGGGATGTCTTCTTTCCTGGGATCCATGGTGGCGTCTTACTGACGTATTCATCTCTTTCGTCGATAATTGACGCGCCACATTTGATGTAGACGATGGATGTTGCTTCCTCTCGTTTGTATTTGTGGGTGTTGTTCGTGAGACGATCCTCAATCACATCAACAACTGCTTTGCCCCAATTGGGCGGTGTTCGTCTTGGCAACGTGCCTTGGCATTCCCATGCTCCTTGACGATTTTCAATCCAATTTGAAGACGTTCATGCACCTGCATATGAAGAGACATGCGTGGGTATTTATCCGGCTTCACTTGGAATTTCAGGAAGGAGATATTCCCTTCGAGGCTTCGTCCTTCCAACATTTGAAGGAACGGTGTTTCCCAAGTATTCCGCCCCAGGCAAGCTTGTCTGGGCGTTTGTCATCTCTGGGTTTAATGACCCTGGTCTGATGCGCCTTCATGGGGGATCATGAGAGGTTGCCCCCGGCTTGGCTCCTCGAAGCAAATGGGGGAGCCGCTCCCATGAATTTTGTCGATTCTGGTCATTTATCTCAATTGCCAAAGTCTTCGATTATTTTCTTCTGTCTCTAGGCAGCTTGACATTATTGGGATTTGTCATGTGGCGGTTTTGTGATTCTCTCAATCATCGTTGCCCTTTGAGGTATTTGATGTTTCCCTGTTGAAGGGAAAAAACCTCATAAGTAAAGGGTATGTACAATTGACTATTGGAGTCGATACAATTTACCCTTAAAATTTGTCTTGCGGGAACCGGCATTTCTCCCTTTGGGTTCTCTGTATGTGCATGATGCATGTTAGGTATGCTTGCAACGAAAAATGAGTTCGTGCTTTTCACTCTATTCAGAGAAAGCATTTTTATCAGATGTGTCGATCTGCAAAACTTGAATTTTTCTTTTTAAGTGTTCTTTTCACAAAGATTTCTAAATGATGGAAAACTTCTTCAGGTTTCCTCAAAGGTTTTGTTCATAAATTGAGCCATTAGAACGCTCTTGAAAATATTTAGCCACAGTGCGTGTCTGAGATGCCATGAAAAGGGGTACTCCCTGTTTGTCATTGGAAAGCACTGCATCCTGAGTCCTCTGCTTTTGATCATCATCTGAGAGGAAAAGGAAGGGAAGCATTACTCTCATATCAAGAAAATAATTATTTTGGAACGATACGTCCTTTTACCGAATGGATGGTTCCGCATTGCTCTTCTTCTCATTTAGAAGGGCTTGATGCATTTTGCTTTTGATTGATTACTCCATTTCATCCCGCTTCATGGGTGATAACTATTACTTTAGGAACTTTCCCCGTACATCCCCATGGTGAATTCGGCACATCCTACATTCGGTACCCTTTCTAGGTAGAGAGTGATTTGCCCCCGGCAGCTGAGTGATTCGTCTGGGCTGGCTAACTTAGTCGCGGGCAGTTTGAACACGTCGCATTGATGCATTCATGCTCAGTTGGAGTCGGTCCACTCCCTGCCAGGTGATTTTGGCACTTCGCACCTTTTAAATTTCTCTGACATCTGGTATCTACTCTGTACTCTCTTTTGTGACACCAGATGACATGATCGTACGATCTTCCGAAGATCTTAGCATTTGATGTTCCGCAACGTTTGACACTTCTTGGTCCTATCCATGCATTCCAAATTCTTCATGCATCTTTTGCCTTGTCATCGTTTCATGACGTCCCTCGAGCATCTTACTATTTAACATCAGCAAGCACGGGTTTACTTGTGGCTGAGTATTTCAACATCCTGAAGTGTCACTTCACAGGCAACAATTTCCTTCATTGTGTCCTGTCGTATTCACCTTACGCTTTAACAATCTTTTATTCCACCTATGCGATGAAATGAATGAATGAGTCGATTGCTGCATAAGGAGCTTTAATTGAAACAACTACGGATTTACTATCCCCGCTCTAGTCACTTCTGGCCTCCAAGATGCTGGAAATTTCTCAGTGGGTCCGTTCATTCTCGTCATCACCTGCAAGAATGGGAAACCATATCAACTCGTGAGCCGGTCAATCCGATTTGGAACGGATACAACCTTTTCGACTTAGGGAGAGCCAATCCTAATTAGGTTGCTCCTTCTTTATGCTGTCTGCCTAGGTTTTACCAAAATTGATCCATCTTGTCTTTGCAATCACAATGGGTGACATCTGATGGAGGCATACTCCTTTTCATCTTGTAGGGAAGGTAAGTTCCCTTTCGTTGGTTCTCGATCATCTTATCCCGCTTTTCACCTGAGAGGAAGAGATAGGAAATATTATGCCGGTATCTGATTGAAAGTCAATTAGGAACGACACGTCTTTACACTTGATCCGGCTGCCCCGGTCAGGTGGCGTCTGCCCTAGTTGAGTGGGATATGCCCCAGTCGACTGCTTTGATCCTTTCACAATTTTTACGGTTTCCTTTTCAATTAGGGGATATCTGCCGTTCGGAGCTTCCTGTCTCTTTTCATCTTGGCGGGCTTTGCCCCATTATGTCGTCTTAGTGAGAAGTTGACTTCTTTGTCTGTCTTCAAACATCCATCCTAGTGACTCGAGTTGTCGACTAGCTTCGATATTTTTGAAGGACCACTCCTGAGGATCAATAAAACACAATCAACAAATTTTCAAATTTAAAGAGATTAGATTACAGCTAATTCTCTTCCGCATGTGGCTTCTTTGATTGCATGCTGTTCCACGTCTTGAAAGATGGCAAAATGCCCTCATCAGTTGACTATGTTTCTTGAGGATTCCCTGATCTTCCTTCATCAGTTGACTCTCTAGGGTGGCCCAGCGCTTTTAACTTGCGACTGATTTTTCACACAAGTCTTTGGATTTTGATTCTGGAAATTGTCTGCTTGGAATGACAGGAATATGTCAGAAAGGGAAGTAAAGCATAAATCCTTTCAATTTTATGCTTTCTTGTGATTAACGAAGATAAGGACTTTTACACAAGCCTTAACCTCATGTGAAAAATTCTTATCAATGTTTTTCAAGAGAAAACATAAAACTAAAAGGAGCGTAATCCATGGTTATCACTTTTGGCAAATCCCTAGAAAATCTGTGGAATTTCCAAAAAGATAAAATTGCAATTCCAATGCGTCCTAAATTCGGTGGGAAATAGGACATCCAAATTGAAATGATTTCCCGAAGGTAATTTGGATATCATGTCTCCTCTTGAATTCAGGAAACATGGACGACTTTAGTTAATTACCAAGGGTTACCAAGGATGCATGCTATAAACCGGTTCAATTCCATGTCCGGCGCACCATGAAATGAATGTTAGATTCTCGTACTTGGGTTAAACATGCCAAGTGTGAGTTCTAACGAAAATTTCATCTGGGTAAGACATGCAATTGAATCGAAAAATCCGAATGGTTGAGAGAAATTCCAGTGTCGCGCTCCAACGTGAAGACACTTAGACAAGAATTAGAAATCGAGGTGCAGAAGATAGATGGGAGACCCACAGGCGAGTGTTCCTTACGGACTCGATGATCCTGATAAAAGGAAAGGGACGATTGGAACGTGGCCCTTATGAACCTAAAGAGATGTCCCAAGTCGGGTCTTCAGAGGACGGCACTTGGTGTCTTCGGTTCGGCTATTTCGGGTCTTCATTTTCATCAGGTGCCCTTTTGATAATGTCCGGTAGGTGTCTTGAATTTGCCGTTATTGCTTGTCCTTCAACTATCGGTATGGTCACTGGATCATTCCTTGGACAGCTCAAAGAGGGTAAACTCCGTTGAATGTCCCGACAATCTGATGGCGGATGAAGCGTCGCTCATACTTGAATACGTCCGGGATGTGGGACCGACTTGGAGAGATCATCTCTTTTATTTATACTCTAAAATGGAATTGGACTCAACCATCGAACTTGATGAATGCAGCATGTCGTGCGAAATAAAAGACTGCAAGTGAATTTAAATAGAAATGGCAGGACCTTACCATGAGAGGTACCCAATGATTTTTGGTTTTGGGTATACCAACCATCCATATACACGCGTATGAGACAAGTGAGGCTTGACTCTAGAAATCAAAATGGCTTAGGTGAGGAACCTAGAGGCTTCCCTCTATCCGAGTCGATAAATTCGTCCATGAGCGCAATCCACAACAAATGGATAAAAGTCTCGACTTGGATAGTGAGTGGGATCAAATATGGTCGACCCCAGCGCAATCCACGCTAGAGCGTTGCATATCGATCCCTGATCTATGACTACCTGAAAAGGTGATTTCGCGGCCTGGGTTTGGGCGCTTTGTGCAAAGTGTCGTGATCCTCAGATATGCAGTGAATCATGCGCAACAATTTATATATCAATCAGCGCTTCAAATCATCCATATAACATACATTCCTACGCCCATTCTCATTAAGACAATGTTAATCACAAACTACACCCCTTATCACTCCAATTCTGCAAAAACATATAACACCTATCGTGAGCAGACTTACCTCACCTTCAAGAGTGCCTCCAGGGTTAGAAAAATCACTCAACGTTTTAATTACGGCCTAAGTCCACTTGAGGTCCAGAACCATAAGTTCTAGAACAACGTCCCCAGCGGAGTCGCCAGCTGTCGCGACCCGTCCAAAATCGAACGCGGCTAATGGATTACCGATCGCGGCCCCCACTCTGAAATGTGGATCGCGGGCCTTAGATCGGCGCGGGCCCTCCCAGGCCCATACCAAATCGCGGCGGGAGTGTCTTTTGAGGGATTCGACGATAAGAGTCGATCTCTTTCGACCTTAGTGTGGTCGTGGTGGCATGTGCAACTTGTGCATGCATTTGGAGTCGCCACCGGTCTTTCTTGGAGGGTAGACCGGAAACCTTACTGACCGATTGGGAGAGATCGATCAGTTCTGCGGAACCAGAGATTTTGGGTTTGGGGACTTGGTTACGTCGGTGTCATTGCCAACGCCCTTTCGGTACCTAACGCGAGTGATTTTCCTGACTAAGAGTTCATGCAGACACAATTTTGGGTGAGATAAGTATGGTTCGGGTTTCATGCAGATTGGAATACTAGTCCTATCAAACACAATCAATTTAACGACAACGCAGTCAATTGCATAAATAAACCGCATCGATGCACATCAATTCAAGTCAAAGGCCTCCTAATATAGCCATAAGGGCTTAGGGAAGGCATGATTTAGGACCAGGGGCAAAATGGGAAGATTTGGGAACGATTAGCCCGAAGGGCAAAATCGTCAATTTTTTGGAAGATTTGGATACCGAATTACCCAAAATATTCCATGACCAGTTGATTGTGACCATTTCCCATTTTTGAGAATTTTTTGGGATTTCTTGACTTTTCTTCAATTTTTGGAAGACGATTCGCCCAAAGGGCGAAATCATCATTTTAAGAAGGGTCGGGGTTCAAAACACCCGAAATGAGTCTTGGCCAGTTGTTCGTGGCAATTTCCTATTTTTTGGGATTTTCCTGAATTTTTTTAGAATTTTTTTGGAAGATGGTTTGCCGGAAGGGCAAAACCGTCATTTCGGAAAAGATCGGGGGGCCGAAAGACCCGGAACAGGTCATGGCCAGTTGAATGTGGCCATTTCCTATTTTCTGGAATTTTTTTAGAATTTTTCTAAATTTTCCGAATTTTTTGAATTTTTCATGATTTTTTATTGATTTTTTTTATTGTCTTATTATTATTGAATTTTTTAATATTTAAAAAATATTTTCTGGGCCGGTTCAAACCCGGCCCGCGCCTCTCGGGCGCCCGGCCCGACCCTAGGGGTCGACACCGGCCTAAAACGACACCGTTTTATATTTTTAAATATTTTTTCCTATTGTTTTAACAATTTTTTGTTTTTTTATCTATTTTATTTAATTATCCGAAAATTCCCCGGATCGGACGGCTCTCATTGCGCCACGTGGCCTGTTCTCGCGCGTCCGATCTCTCGCTTGATCGGAGGACCCACAGAGAGCCACGTGGCACATTCTCGGCCGTCAGATCGATTTGAATTAATTATCATAAAATCCTTTATTTTATTCGAAAATCATTTTTTTTAATTTTCCAAAATTCCAGGATCGCGACACGTGTCGCGATCTAGGCCGTCCATTCGGTTTTATTTGCAAATAACGGATTGGCCCCCACCCGGCTGACGTGGCGCCTACGTGGCATGCCACGTCAGCGAAGACCAGTCAACGTTCAACCTCGCTGCCGGAGAAGACAACCGGCGACTCGCCGGAACAGTGATTATTCCGGCGAAGTCGCCGGAAAATGCCCAAAACCGAACCAAAACTCAAAATTTTTGGGAAAGTTTTGTGGTATTCGGACCCTCAGACTCTTGGCGTAAATATACACACAAAACATGGCATTTGTTACGTCGGGAAACGACCGAACCGGACCTCCACAGTCCCGGCGCCGGCGAGGTAAGTTGCAGAAAAATATTTCTTGTTTAAACTCAGTTCTGGGCATTCACACGGCATCTAAGGGAGGTTTAGGGACTTACCTGAGGTCCCTCGATGGTCGGCGACCTCCGGCTTCGCCGGCGTGAGCTCTCGGTCCGGGTATGGCTCGGCGACCTCCGGCCCTCGTTTTTCGGTGGCGTTCGATGCAAAATAAAGGGCAAACGAGGCTTAGAGAAGATTATCACGAAGGTTCAAGGCCAAACTTTCAGCAAACAGGGGTCGAGACAGGTCGGCCGAGAGTTACGAGATCAAATGCTCACTGAGGCATTTCGTCAAGCAGGTGGTGTACAATCTAAAAATGAAGCTCCGGGGAGAAGACTGACCTGTTCGAGAGTCGCCGACGGCTATGGAGGCTTTGACGACGATCTGTGGGTGAGCTGAAGGTCCGGGGTGCTCGCCTCTCCCTCGGGTTCGCCCAAAAAAATCCTCCTCTCCTCTCGGCCAAGTTCCCCCTTTTATCCGAGAATCCCGCCGATTTTTATGGCCGACCGGCGACCTCGATGCCTTCTCCCCGTTCAGAACACGAGCATGGGTCTCCCTCTTCTGTCCCCCACACTCGTTGGCCTTTGTTTTTCTCGAAAACCCGCATGCCCACGTTCCCCTGGTTTTTTCCCCTTCGGTGCGCTGCACGGGTCTGCAACTGAGTTGCAGACCCGGTCGGGCCGGGTCGGGTCGGGTCTGACCCGACCGGCCCGGTTCGACCAAATCACTCTAATTGGGCCCCAAATTGACCTAGTTTTATGAAATTGATGGAAAAATCGGACTCCTTGACATGTTTTCTATCAAATATGGGTATTTTCGTGAATCAATTGATTGAAATTTTGTGAAAACCCCAAATTGTCCCTAGGATCCGAAAGTTAATTTCGCCAAATCGAGGGCATAAACGATCAAATTATTCAAAATTGAGGCCACCAATGTATTCAGCATGATGAAAACTATTGGGTAGAGGTGTTTAAGTTTAATGGGTGTGCCCGTGTGAAATTTAATTTCAAAGATTGCAAAACCGGGGACTAAATTGAAAGATTTTTATGCAATTAAGCCCTTTTGGCTAAAATTGGTCAAATTGGAGGGCAAAATTACCCAATTGCATTTCAATACTTTAGAGTCCAATGTAATAGCTTATGAAAACCAAGAATTGAAAATTAAAAGACTCGAAAGGGATTTTTTAGGCTCGTTTCGGTTTTAGGTTTGTGAAGGAACCGCATGAATCGAGCAAAATTTCCCTGATAAAAAGTTAAAATATTAAAGAGGAAATTAAAATAAAATTTCTGAAATTTTTTTGTAATTTTCTGACCACGGATGGTATTTTTTCTGATTTTTTGGGTATTTTTATAATTAAATAAATTCCAAAAAATATTTTTTGTTCAAAATTGGTTCCTAAGGCTAGGCTAAGGCTTCCAAAGTTGATTTTGCAATTTTTTGACCTTTTTTGCTATTTTTAATTAATTTTAGAAATAAAAACTAAAATAAAAGATGGTCAAAAATCAGGTGTCAACAAGGCTCCACCTCACTATAAGCACCATCTATGTCGATTAGCTCGCTAGTATCCGCTACCTCAGAAGTTTCTGATTGCAATTCCACCTCAAGCTGAACACCGTTCAGATCCATATGAACACTGCTGTTGACACCTGATTTTTGACCATTTATTATTGTGATTTTTATTCTTTAAAATTAATTAAAAATATCAAAAAAGGTCATAAAATCACAAAATCAACTTTGGAAGCCTTGGCCTAGCCTCGGGGACCAATTTTGAACAAAAAATATTTTTTGGTATTTTATAATATTTTTCGAATAAAAATACCCAAAAAATCAGAAAAATACCATTCGTGGTCAGAAAAATACACAAAAATATTCAATAATTTTGTTTTAATTTCATCTTCAAGTGTGTCACCTTAAATCTTGAAAATTCGGCTCGGGTCACTATGTTTCTTCACAAACATAAACTCGAACCGAGCAAAAAATTCCTTTGCGAGTCTTTTAGTTTTCAATTCTCACTTTTTATAAGCTATGACATTGGATTCTAAAGTCTTAAAGTGCAATTAGGTCAATTTGCCCTCCAATTTAATCAATTTTTACCAAAAGGGCTTAATTGCACATTTTTCTTTCAATTAGTCCCCGGTTTCACGGATGTATACGTATGCTCTACGTATTTATACGTCATACGTATTTATACGTTATGCATATTTGTACTGTTTGGTAACCTCTTTAACTCTTGTAATAATAATAATGGTTATTATTTTTAACACCTTTGTTAGTGCTTTTTTTTAGCATTTTTGTATTGTGAGTGCTATTGTTAGTGTTATTTTTAAATAGCATTTTTGTATTATAAATTGTGAGTGCTATTGTTAGTGCTATTTTTAAATGACATTTATTTATCATAAATTGTGAGTGCTATTGTTAGTGCTATTTTTAAATGACATTTATTTATCATAAATTGTGAGTGCTATTATTAGATAGAATTTATAATTGTTAGTGCTATTTTTAAATAGCATTTTTGTATTATAAATTGTGAGTGCTATTGTTAGTGCTATTTTTAAATAGCATTTTTGTATTATAAATTGTGAGTGCTATTGTTAGTGCTATTTTTAAATGTCATTTATTTGTGAGTGCTATTTTTAGATAGAATTTATAATTGTTAGTGCTATTTTTAAATACAATTTATTGGAAGGTATTTTTGGCTATAAAAGGATGGCAAGAGTTTTGAGGTTGGAAGGGGGAGAGACATTTTGTAGAGTGTGCAAATTTTTGAGAGCTTAGAGAGAAGAACACAAACACTCTCTATATTCTCATAGTCTTGAGTGAGCAAAATATACTAAGTTCGGAATATTGATTCCGCATATTGCTAGCACAATTGTTGTGGAGTTATTAGTCGTCTCCCCGTTCGTCAATTGGTGGTGCGTCTGAACTAGATGCCTAACACTTGTGGAGGCTGAGATCGAAGAACATCGAACCGACACCTCCGTTCAAGCACGCTACGAGAGGTAATCTATTTACTCCCTTTGAGACTTTGTGATTTTTTTCGATTGAAATGCACGAAGTACGCCTCTGGAGATACATGTATGGGTTGTTATTTATTTCCGCTACGTGTTACGTGGATCCCAACAGTGGTATCAGAGCCAATCCTTAGGTGTTTTCGTGCATTTAATTGATTTTTTGCAATTTTTGCTATACTATGGCCAATATGTATTAACGAATTGTTCGTCTTACATGTCTAATGGAGGTTGATTATTTTATATGATAAATTAATCAACGTAGCAAAAATTGAGACTAAATCAATTTTGAATCGAAAATTTATGGCTATCTTATTTTACGTGAAAATTCTGAATATGATTCAACGTAGAATTTTTATTGTGCCTTCCTAAGTTTTAAATTGTGAATTTATTACTTACGTGGAAGGGTGGTGATCATGGAAAAATCCTAATCAATGTGATTGATGTATATATGAATGTATGATGATTATTTATATATTTGGGGTTGTAATTATTAAATGGAGGCTGCGTACTCCTTTTATTTTTCATGTAATCTTTATTTTTAGCATAGTCAATTGTTGATGTAAATGCTACGAGGATTACGTGGAGGAGCCTTTTAAGTCGGCGAGCTCTTTGGGGCCCAATTCTTGAAGAGTTTAAGAAACCAAGAAGAAGCGAAGAGCGGCTCTCCGTTATTAAAATATTAAAATGATTAAATGTGGTCTCATTGGCTCGAGACCCATTAAATCAAAATTCCATGATCACCACGTAGGATAGATGTTTATGTGATTGACATCTATTTATTTATTATGATTACGTGAGCATGTTAAACTGGTTAATGTGCAAAGTCAGACTTACCTCACCCAAAATTGCGCCTGCATGAAATCCTAGTTAGGAAAATCACTCGCGTTAGGTACCGAAAGGGCGTTGGTAATGACACCAGCGTAACCAAGTCCCCGAACCCAAAATCTCTGGTTCCGCAGAACTGATCGATCTCTCCCAATCGGTCAGTAAGGTTTCCGGTCTACCCTCCAAGAAAGACCGGTGGCGACTCCAAATGCATGCACAATTTGCACATGCCACCACGACCACACTGAAGGTCGAAAGCGATCGACTCTTATCGTCGAAGAATACTCCCGCCGTGATTTGGTATGGGCTTGGGAGGGCTCGCGCCGATCCAAGACCCGTGATCGGTAATCCATTAGCCGCGTCCGCTTCCGGACGGGTCGCGACAGCTGGCGACTCCACTGGGGACTTGTTCTAGAAACTATGGTTCTAGACCTCAAGTGGACTTAGGCCGTAATAAAAATTGAGTGATTTTTCTAACCCTACAGGCGCTCTTGAAGGTGAGGTAAGTCCGCTCACGATAGGTGTTATATGTTTTTGCAGATTGGAGTAATAAGGGGTGTAGTCTGTGATTAACTTTATTTTACGCAGGTGTGGCGTAGGAATGTATGTTGTGTGGATGATTTGAAGTGCTGATTGATAAATTGTTGTGCATGACTTGCATTGTGATGATCACGACACATGGACACACACAACCGCGCCTAAAACCCCAGGCGCCGCCTTTAGGAACACAATAGAAGGAATTGAAAATGGAATCTCCGTGAGGAAAAACACGGGGTAATCCACTTCTCAATTCCGCTCACTTCGAACTATGGATTGAGTCCCAATGCAACGATAGTTGTGCAATGGAATCGGCTCTTTCTAGAACTCGAGGTGGGAACCTTAACCTTAGGTGCCAAACCCTCTGATTTTTAGAAGTTCACCATCACTTGTCTCATGCGCATGTCTTTGGGCGGTTGGTACACCTAAAATCGCACATAAGTCGACGAGTTGGGTTGGTAAGACTCTCTATCCCTCAAAACTATTACAGTTCATATAAATATAGGCATTTCATTCATTGCATTCTGGTGATTAGATTAAATGCCATTTCAAGGATAGATGCATGTGTTTTTCCCAAACGTCCTTGATAGAAGACGAGGAGGATGATATCCCATGGCGAACACCGAGTGAGCAACAAAGGAGCCTACTATGAACATTATTGAGATATCGTCCAATGAAGATGACGAGTTGGGGCAAGTGATCCGGAAGTCACAGATCGAACTTGGGGCATCCTTAAACGTTAGGATCACATTCCTTGGTTTCATTTTCCATTACTAGTCCTCTTGTATAGGGTTTATTTTTATCGAGGCTTTCTCTATCTCACCCCTTAGAGTGATTGTATTAGGGATCTATTGGTGTATACATTCATATGGAACTCGGTTGTATTTCTTTTGACGGGTCATGGGAATGTGATAGTGGCATTTTCTCTAATCATCTGAATACTCCCAAGTCAAGTTTATAATTCCTTTAGAGGAAACTAAAGTTGAAAATCTTACACGACCTTTTTGGTCGTACAGGGTAATCCAACCCCAATTTCGCTAGAAGGAATTATACACTTGAATTGGTCCATGCATGTCATACGTCACTAAGTAATCCACGATAATTGATCAAGAGTATTGACGTTATTTCGAATTTAATGACGAGATAGATGTCCAAATTGCTCTCGTTCTTAACAAAACGGCCTTGATTTGGATGCCGTATCTTCAATTAAATTTAAAAACACGTCGTTATGCCTTGCATTTTTGACTAATTCGCTCTTCTGAATATTGGTCAAAAGCAATTATCGTGAATTACATTCCTTTCAATAGTATGCTTTCTTTCGAGGAATATTGATAAAAACTTTTCGCACAAGATTAAAACCCTTGTAAAAGTTCTTGTCATTATTAATTACGAGCAAGCATAAGATTGAAAGGGGTCTATGCTTTCTTTTTCAGATTATTCCTTTTGACTCGGTCTTTTCATTTGCAGGTGAAAACAAGTAGCATAAAGAAATCTTTTCTTGGATAAGTCTGAGGCTATTCTTTCATCTGACCATGAGTGAGTTAGAAAATCAGAACACATCTACTCGACTTATTATGGATCGGCTCATCCAAGTCTAAGATGTCCGGATGCTCGAAGAAATGGATCATATAAAAGCTAAAACAAACACAGGGGCTTTCATTCATTCTTGCCCAAACCAGATCATACAATTCATTGGGGTGGAAAAGTAAAGCAGAAGTGAGCCCTAATCAACGACACAAAGGAGCCCAGCTGGCCCTCCAGGTTATGGATGCTTTGTTTATACACACCACTCCGCGTATCATGGTCCGCAAGCCTGAGGTGGAGGCGTTTGCGTTCATCATTGACTGCAACAACCTGAGTCTCGTGATCTTCGGCGACTGCTTCCAAGTCCCGAACAAGTCCATTCTCACGAGTTATATCCTCGTTTATGCCGTTGAGCCTTTCTTCCAGCCACTCGCTCCGATTCCTTAGCAGGGCATTACGTCGATCGCGCTCATAGGTAGCCAGAGATAGAGCTAAGTCCTCCACCAGATTCCTCCTCTCGCGTAGCAATGTCGAAACCCGCTCTTTGGCGAACTCAACAGCCTTTTTGTGACTATCGGCCAGGTAGTCAGCCAACGCTAGGCGGTCGGACTGATCCTCATAATGGGCTCGTAAGACACGAGCCACGGTAACTCCCCGATGAGCAGCGCGGTAGACCTCCAAGGAGTTCGTAAAGAGCGTTGGAAAAATATTGTATTCCCTCCCCAACGCGGTACCCTCGAGGGAGGTGATGTCCAGGTCCCCGAACATGACTCTGATCTCATCCTCGGTTTCGGGATGATCGGCTATGTGAGCGTAGCCTCGACCCAAGAGGTTATAGAACTCTTTCCATCGAGTCAAAGCTTCGGCTGAGAAAATGTGAACTTGGGAAGAAGCCATTTTCGACGGAGATGTGTGTAGTGGAGCGATTAGAGGATGGAAGCAAATTATATGAGAGCGTTAATCTCCCAAACACCAACTCCGCATTTTATAGCGTCTCGAGAGTGGAGAAAAGTTGCAGCAATAATGCTTGTGGAGCCGGGTTAATTAATGTAAAGCGAGGGCTGCTCCTCCCGTGAATCATCAGACATGTCCTGATCCGCAATTTCAGGCCTGACAAATTCGGTCTCGCCATTATTAAAGCTGGGAGGGAGGCGAGCGCAACTATCGAAGAAGCCGCGAAAGGATTGTGTTGTTCCATCACGCATGAAGCTGGGCGGCGAGTGAACAGCTCTGCCACTTAAAAAGAGAAGACAATGCTGAACAGGCATGACTATTGAGGAAAAGTGAAAGGCGAGCGCAACTATCGAAGAAGCCGCGAAAGGATTGTGTTGTTCCATCACGCATGAAGCTGGGCGGCGAATGAACAGCTCTGCCACTTAAAAAGAGAAGACAGTGCTGAACATGCATGACTATTGAGGAAAAGTGAAAGGCGAGCGCAACTATCGAAGAAGCCGCGAAAGGATTGTGTTGTTCCATCACGCATAAAGCTGGGCGGCGAGTGAACAGCTCTGCCACTTAAAAAGAGAAGACAGTGCTGAACAGGCATGACTATCGAGGAAAAGTGAAAGGCGAGCGCTACTATCGAAGAAGCCGCGGAAGGATTTGGTTACCCCTTCGTGTCGGAAAGCTGAGCAGGAGGTAAACAGTTCCGTCGTTTCAAAAACAGAACGCTGAACAGACCTAGCTTTCGAGGAAAAGGAGGCAACAAATCGAAAGAGCGAGTATACAAAAGAGAACAGAGAACCCCGAGTGACGAGTTCGTTGAAAGACCTCAAATTCTCTAGAATCAGATTCGACATCGAAGCCATGGAACTCAACATCGCCGGTGACGAACATCAAGATCGCAGTGGTGACGACGGCAGTGGCCACGACGCTCAACCCCGGAAAAGAAAAAGTCGTCAGCGCTACGCTCGGAAAGAAATCCAGGAGCTTGAAGCTTTCTTCGATGAATGCCCTTGCCCAAACGAGGAACAAAAGATTGAATTGGGTCAGAAGCTGGGAATGAATCCTATGAGAATCCATTTTTGGTTTCAGAATAGACGTTTCAGACTAGGTGTCCAACACAGGCGTAAGGAGATCACGGCCCTAAAAGAGCAGAACCAAAACCTTCAAATGGAAAACATGTGGTATGAGAAAATTCTCAGTACTATTACCTGCCCTGACTGCGGTGGCCCTACCACCCTCAGTAAATTGTTCCCCAGTAAGCCTTCTACGAAGATGGAAGGTGCTCATTTATCCCCCTGCTCCCTTGAGCCATCTCCGGTACAATCAGATCCTGCTAATGGCGCGCATGAGCAGATCGATCCTACAGAAATTATACCAGTGTCTTCGGAGGAAGAAGATACGTGTCGTTATGATCGGAGTCACCTCATCGAAGCCCATGAATCTACTCCACAACAGCTTCCGGTAAGATCAGATACGGTTCAAGAGGAGTTAGAGGTTAGTCGGCAGGCTATCTACGCCACTCTGGACGACGAGAAGAAGAAATTCACTTGGCCCCCGGAGCTTCATCTCAAGTTCTTGGACGCAGTTCGACAGATAGGACTCGACTTCATAGGTCCGACAAGCATACTTAGGGTCATGAACGTACCGGGACTTACCAAGCAATTAGTCGCGAATCACCTTGGTTGCTACAGAAGGGCGTTAGGACAGCGTTATGCAGAACTGAATCCGAGCAATAGACTCGGCTGCGAACCCAGCACCCTTATGACAAATGAGGCCCGGTCGAATCTGGACGACTATTGGGGATTTGATCAGGATATCCTCGCGAGTCATTTCAATATTCCTCAAGAACACGCATCACAAGTGCAACGAGTAAGCACTCCTCCGTCTGAGCAGCAGCTAGTCAGTGTTCATCCTGTCGCAGATCAGCCCACCACGCCCAGTGCTCAAGGGTTTGCCCAATTAGAGCATATGGCTTCAGATGATCTAATGGGAGAAAGCTTGGAGCACTCTTATTTCCCTAATCCCCAAGTGGGAGATGCTTGTGGTAGTCAATCGATCAAATCTCCTCTTATAATCCCAGACAAAGATGGAGGTTCCAGTTCGAAGAACCCGTCGGGCGATGCAGCTCAACCTACACATCAATCGTTCGAGGGGTCGGGTGATTTCTTCGATGAAGGACTTGATACCTGGTTCGATCAGTTGGAAGCTATTAAAGGTTGGCAACCATGATCTGCACTTGGTAATGGCACACCTAAGCTGAGGCCAGACTGGTTAGTCATTGGACATGCCCCAAGAAAGAAGGGGATGTACGCGAGAAGGATGTATCTCCTATTGTAAAGTTCTCATCGGTGCATGCGTTTGTTTCTTCAATAGCTAGAGTTGATTCTGCATAATGTTTTTCGCAAACGTCATCTCGTGTGTATACGGTAATTCCTTGTTATTAAGTTTAAGGTAAAATCAGCCCCGACGCGTGAAGGCAGAATTGATAGCATGAGTTACTAGCAGAATGTGATCGAGCTCGAAAGTGAAAGATTACTAGCGGCCCCAAACGCAATGACCGCAAAATCAGGGGCAATCTTTAAGTTTCGAGCAACTACAAATCTATTTCTCACGAGGCATTCAGGTCAATCAAATATAAAGCGTCGGGCTGTGAGAATGATGCGTAGTCAATCTGTTGACACAGGCGAAAAAGGAGTCGCGTAGATCCGAAAGCAAAAACCTTTCTTGGCTAGTCAACAATGCAGAATGAAAGAGCATATATAAACAAACTCGCATTTATTTCATTCAGCAGGAAAGTTTACAAGTGGATCACTGAGGGGGAGCAGTAAACCCAAAATGAGTTCTGACAAGCATCACAAAAAAGCTTAACTGACTCTCCATGCTATCCATGCCTTGCTTACAACCCACACTCCGGGAATCGAGGTCTACAAGCTTGAAGAAAAGGAGACGACATTTCTCCTTAAGTTCGTTCACCTTGGTGTCATAGTACTCGAACTCAAGCTCTAAGTCATGAGCCAGCACCCTCCCGCGAGCTATATCCATGCTCAGGTCTTCAAGCCTTTCCTCCAACCAGGCACACTGGAACCTCAGCACGAAGTTGTGCTGGTCTTGCTCAAAGGCGGTGTCAAAAAGAGCCAGACGCTCCACCAAGTTGTCCCTCTCACGGACCAGCATCGAAACCTGGGCGTGGGCGTATTCAACAGCCCTTTTATGGTTATCGGCCGTCAGCATGGCCAACATCAGGGACTCAGTTCGGTCCTGATAACGGGCTCGCACGATACCAGCCAAAGTGACCTCCCGGCTAGCAACTTCGTAAGCCTGCATGAAATTGTTAAAGAGAGTTGGGAAGATCACAAACTCCCTTTGCAGTTTCGTACCTTCAATACACGCAGTATCCAAGGCCGGAATCAGAGTACGAACTTCAACCTCAGCTTCAGGATGATTGTTTATGTAGCCATAACCCCTACCCAAGAGGTGGTAAAATCTCTCCCATTGGGTCGAAGCTTCAGGTAAGGCAACAGGCATAGAGGAGGAATCCATATGCGATGGAATGACGGAGAAGAGAGTGAGAATGTGAAGAGTGTTTGAGAGGCTGAGTCTGATAAGGCTAAAGTGTTAATCTTCTTGACATCAATCTATCACCTTATAAATGCTCGAGTACAGGGAGAAGTGGTAATAATATTTTATGTGCAGTAGAGCCAAGCGGGTTTCGTTAATGCATCCCCGATGAGTCACGAATCCACCACCGTCCTGTGATCTCGGGTTTTACGAAACATAATGGCGCCGAAAGGTGGGCAGGCTTGTTACTCTAGAGACTGGGCCAGGGGGACAAGCGTAGTGCTCGACAAAGCGAAATCAACGCAAGAGATCTTCAGGCTCCGTTCACGTAGAAAAGAGCAAAAAAGGACAAAGTGGGAATTACGAAGCCTTGAGAAAAACGCTCGTCAAGTAGCCATCACAAAAGGACGAAGTGGGAATCTCGAAACATTGAGAAGAGCGCTCGTCGGGTAGCCATCACCTTTGATCGAAGAACGGTGATCCGGCTCCTTTAACCTCTCAGAATTTGCAGAGAAAGTGAAGATCCAAGGAGGAACAAAGAAAGCTGAGTTAACGGAAAATCAAACAGTGATATCCCGGTCAAAATGTTCAAGGGATTCTGTCATTTACTGGAAGCGCCAGACTTGGAGGTCTCCGAGCTTGAGCTGCTGGAAGAGTTTGAAGATCTCAGGACCGAACCTGACACGAGGGCCATGGAGACCGATCCTTCTAATGATGAAACCCGCGGCTTGGTTAACGAGAACAGTACCCGCGACGGTTATCAGCGTCAGAAAGGGGAATATCTCAAACGCAACACTTCAGGTCAAGTCCATAAACTCGAATTATTTTTCAGGGAATACCCTTATCCGGACATGGAACAGAAAATCAAAATGGGCCAGGAGATAGGGTGGGAGCCTCGGAAGGTCAAGTGCTGGTTTGAAAACAAACGAACCCGGCTGAAGCAGCAACGCGATCGGCACGAGTTAGCGGTTGTAAGGGAGGAAAATGAAAAGCTTCGAATAAAAAACACTCAGTACAAAAAAGCTCTAAGCATCGCTATTTGCCTGGAGTGCGGTAACCCTGTTCCCACGGACGGAGTATTCACTGAAGAGCCAGATCTGGGGGTTTATAATGCTCATTTGTTGCAATGCCCTTCGCAACATCTTTCGGAACAGGCGGGTACCGCCGAGGATCTACAAGAGGAAACTAGTGCTATAAGGTCAAAGTCGACGCCCATTGTGGAAGGGAACATGCGTCATGACAAGTCGGGTCCGCTCGATGATGAACTCACCATCATGACCAGCCGATCTGAGACCACTAAATCCCCTCCAGAGCAACCTCCAACACGACCAGATTCCGAGAAGAGTAACCGCCAAGTTGCTGACACCACTTCGGCTAGCAAGAAAATAAGATTTCGTTGGACCCCGGAGTTTCATAGCAAATTTGTTGATGCAGTTCAACAGTTGGGGATCAGTTTTGCTTGCCCATTGCGCATACTCGAAATCATGAACGTGCCGGGACTGACTAAAAATATGGTCAAGAATCACCTTTGGCGCTACAAGAAACTACTGAGAGATGGACGAGCGTCGCTAGACCAAGATAGAGGCGGTTCAACACGACCAGATTCCACGAAGAGTAGCCGCCGAGTTGCCAACCCTACTTCGGCTAGCAAGAAAACAAGGTTTTATTGGACCTCGGAGCTTCATAGCAAATTTGTTGATGCAGTTCAACAGTTAGGGATCAGTTTGGCTCGCCCATCGCGCATACTCAAGATCATGAACATGCCGGAATTGGATAGAAATAAAGTCAGGAACCACCTTTGGTGCTACAAAAGACTACTGAGAGATGGACGAGTGGCGCTAGACCAAGAGAGAGGCAGTTCAAGTTTAAACGATGAGCATGGCTGTGATCGCAATCCTCATGAAGCAGGAAGCATCCAATCACCTCTTAACACCGATGGGACTGACAATTACACGGTCGATTGTTCAGGCATCAATCAGAGTACTCCCATGGGTTATCCCAGTACTCCTCAGGAGTATGTACCGCAATTTCAGCAAATCGGGACTCCCCAGTCTGAGCACCGACTGGCCGTTAATACTAGTCCTACAGCGGATCTAACACTGGCAGGAGATGCACATACAATCTTGCGAGACGATTACGGAGATTCCGGCTCGAAGAATCAGGTGGTCCATGACGAAAATGGCAAAAAGATTCCTTCTCCAGTAGTCGACAATACTCAACCTGAGTGTCAGTCGCTCGATGGTTCAGACGATCTCCTTGAAAACATCTATTCTTGGTTCGATCGGCTGAATTCCCCCCTGAGTTACCCTGGTACTCCCCAAGAGTATGTACAACAATTTCAGCAGGTATGGACTCCCCAATTTGAGCACCAACCGATCGTTAGTGTTATTTCTACGGCGAATCCAGCATCGGGTACAAACCTACTGGACAACGATGAAAATACCAACTCGAGAAGTGAGGTTGTTCATGTCGAAAGTAGTGTGAGGAACCCATCGCCAACGGTTGAGGATGCCCGACTTGGGCGTCAATGGCTTGAAATTTCAAGCGAGTCCCTCAGTGAGCAACTCGGCGTGTGGATCACGCATAAACCGAGAAACCAGGTTGTTCATGCCGAAAAAGGGAGAAGTCCGTCACCAACAATTAAGGATGCTCAACTTGGACGACTCGAGCGGTCGGACGATCTCCTGAATGAGCAACTCAGCCTATGGGTCAAGCATTTTGGAACAAGTGCATCTTCGCAGTCGTGACCGGTACCGGCGACCGGACATCTGGTTCGAAGCTCGTGTGCTAAATCATTAGAAGGCTCAGGAGAGTGAGAGGTGAATACATCGAATGAATGTGTTACGGATTTCGTTGTAAAGTTCCCGCGGGAACATTGTAATTAACGCTGAAAACTAACCGCTCTGAGTGTCAACATTACCCTTTGAACGTCTTCGAGCCAAGGGCCATGGATTAATCACTTAATCCGTGGAGCAAATTCCATGAACGATGACTATCACCCGCGGAGCATAATGGGATCTACCCCCATTCAGCACGAAATACGTTTGGTCACGAAGCCTCCCATTTGGTAAAACGATGTATCGTTCCTAAACGATCTTCAACCGAATACCAAAGTAATGTCTCATTTCTTTCCCTTCTCAGGTGTTAAACGTGGATAAATCACCCAAGGAGCCATCTGTTCAAATAACAAAACAGACGTTGCCCAACCGGGGGCAGCTGAACCATTGATATTGCAAATATTCCAAGCATGGATAAGCGGATTTGATAGACGTGGTTCATATCAATACGCGACGTCAGAACGGGATGAGAACCAAGAGTAAAGTTGTATTGTCCCAATTTGTCTTCAATTTGGGAATATGAGTTAACACTTGCTATTTATCCTTGATAGGGACTCACCATCAAGGAGGACAAATTTTGACAACCTGTGTGCACTCGCAGGGGCACACGACCGAGGGTAAGATGTATCGTTCTAATTTTTTGAAAAATTCATGAACGAACAATAACATGTTTCTTCCGCATTTTCAGGGATCTCCAGCCGCGGGGGACAGGTAAGTATCCCTTTCCCCAATCCATTGAAAATGTTGAATAAAAAATAGAGAAGAAAAGAAAAGCTTTTAGAATCTGATGTCTAGAAAAGACATAGGATTCTAACTTCATTGGCATTCATGTTTTGAAACATGAGGTTATCTGAACATGCATTGGGCATCATAAAATCCCATTGACGGGTAAAATTTTTGGAGAAAACGAAAGAGATTTTTCCAATCAAAAGTTGTTCAAAACTTTCAAAAGGACGTTTTCTCAAAAGACGAGAGGCAAAGCCTAGTCCAAACACGTCCTATACACACTTAAGAGAGAAATGGAGCGGATAAGACAGCAGAATCTGGACCTACGGAAGTAGGGACCATTCGCAGCGATTACATGGGTTGGGACGACGGAGGCATTCGTTTCATATCCCCCAAACACTACAGGTGACCGTTGATAACCCCTTTGAACGGCGGTTTTCATTCTTAACCCTGTCAAGAACCACCCCACATCGGGGCAAAATGGAGGTGAGTCCAGCAGCATCAGGAGAAAATGGTTAGAAATTTTCTTGCTCGGACTAACATTAATCTTTGTGTGTTGTTTATATGGTAATCCAAGTGCCATAGGATGATTAGAAGCATTCATTTCTCTATCCCACACACCGAATCCTTTGCATAGCCAAGTTGAGCCTGCAGAATCATTTCATAAACCCGTTGGTGATCATTGCACATTCCAAGACGGATGCAGCATCACTTCAGAAACGAAGAAGTTCAAGACTTAGGGTTTGCAAAAGAATTCCTAAGTTAATGTTTAACCTTGTTAGACCTTTGATCATAGGTCTAACGCGATCCTATGAAGATGAGAAAAAGTGGGATTTCAAAAATCAATGAGAAAAATCCACGGCATCGAGAAAAAGCAAAGTGCCTGGTAAAAGCAAGGCCGATGCTCATGAAAGCTGTTTGCTTGATCCCCAGTGAAACTTGGATGAAAAAAAAAAATTCTTAAAGGAGTCAAATAAAAAAAAGCTGCTCCCCAAATGCTGCCAAGCACAGAACAAAGACATGGAGAGAGTCGGTCTCTGAATGCAACAAGGGACGCTCTCTAAAGAGCTGGTGCACACCTCAAAATCGGTTGTACACCTCAAAAACTAAAGATGCAGAAAGGAAAAGACAGGAGGTAAATCAGCAATGATCACCAATGTCAAACTCGTCATGAATTCTGGGCCAAAAACAAGCCTTTTTCGGTCCCCAATCCTACCAACATCATAACCCTGAAACAGTCTTCTCTGACTAAGACACTTGGGTTAACATACAGCTCAGCTCGAAGAAGTACGAGCAAGACTATTTCTTTCTCATTTTGCAGGGTTCTTGACTTGTAAACCCGGAGCAGTTGGTGAAAACTTTCATTCAATGACCTTGACTCAAAAGTGAGTCCCCCTTGAAGACCAATATCCAAGCCCAACATTACGGTCCCGTGGAAGACCTCCCGACCGATCAAAATGTATGCGCTGCGAATGAGCCTAAAACCTAGGCACGGGTTAGTAGGGAATCGAGTGTATCCCCTATAAAAAAACACGATCGCAAAACAGGTGAGAAGACCTCATTGTCGAGAAATATTCCAATTGATGTTTTGAACAAACTCTTTTTGGAATTTTCAAACTGTTGATCCAGATTTTCCGTGCAAGGGATTTGTGATCACATTTGCATGTTGCAAGAATGCTTTGGATAACCCCCAGCATCAAAATGCACATTTCATGATTAAAACTTAAATCATACGGTTTTGTCAAAATGGACAGCCGTGGTCTTCCCAAAGATTACTAACGTTTTCTTGGTGAAGAAAAATCTTTCAGGCTCAAACTTATGCAGGATACTTGGAGAACCCAACTCCCAGAATGTCGCCTCAACAGACTCAAGTGAAGTTTTGTCAAAATAAAATCTTTCACTGCTTCAAAAAACTGAATTCCCGACAAACTTCGGGGTCTCAAAAAAAGGGGAAGAAAAATCCTTTTAAAAGAAAAAGTCCTATCAGACGTGGAGAACCCTTGTCCCAGGACCCATTTTCAAAATATCAAACAGTCTCATCGGACGTGGAGAACCCTCGTCATGAGACCCCTTTTCAAACATGGTAGATACCGCCTGAAGGGTCAACTCAAGGTAGAAACCGCCTGAAGGGTCAACTCATGGTAGATACCGCCTGAAGGGTCAAACCAAGGTAGATACCGCCTGAAGGGTCAACACAAGGTAGAAACCGCCTGAAGGGTCAACTCAAGGTAGAAACCGCCTGAAGGGTCAACTAAAGGTAGAAACCGCCTGAAGGGTCAACTCATGGTAGATACCGCCTGAAGGGTCAAACCAAGGTAGATACCGCCTGAAGGGTCAACACATGGTAGAAACCGCCTGAAGGGTCAACTCAAGGTAGATACCGCCTGAAGGGTCAAACTCAAGGTAGAAACCGCCTGAAGGGTCAAACTCATGGTAGATACCGCCTGAAGGGTCAGCACAAGGTAGAAACCGCCTGAAGGGTCAAACTCATGGTAGATACCGCCTGAAGGGTCAGCACAAGGTAGAAACCGCCTGAAGGGTCAAACCAAGGTAGAAACCGCCTGAAGGGTCAACTCAAGGTAGAAACCGCCTGAAGGGTCAAACCACGGTAGATACCGCCTGAAGGGTCAAATATGGTAGAAACCGCCTGAAGGATCAGCCTAATGGTCCGATCCACCATACAGATCAAAACCTTGACAAATTCCAAACACGGAAAGAGTCGTTTCCCTAGGTAAACCTTACAGTAGGTGAACCATTTCTGATTCGATCCACCATACGGATCAAAATCCTTGGCAAATCCCAAAGTGTGGGACGCGCCTTCCTTAGGTTCCTACCAGTTAGGAATCCCATAATGGTATGACCTACCATACAGGTCAGAGCTTAATCTCCCTAGGATATTCTGAATGACGAGTCCTAGGTATCTGCTTGAAAGTTGTCGCAACCGGCAGCATCAGACAGGTGAGCTTCAGGTAAGCCTCTCTCACTCCGGCCCATGTTCAAATTGTTAAAGCAAACCGGGGATTAATTTGAGCTTTCATCAAAGGGCCTTAAGCGATCCAATGTCGTAGCATTTCTTCTCTCATTTTCCCAGTTGAGTCGGTTAGAAATCAGGTGCCACCTTATCTTTGAGAGAAACCTCTAACGAGATTCCTCTCAAAGAGGGGCAGCTGTTGACACCTGATTTTTGACCATTTATTATTGTGATTTTTATTCTTTAAAATTAATTAAAAATATCAAAAAAGGTCATAAAATCACAAAATCAACTTTGGAAGCCTTGGCCTAGCCTCGGGGACCAATTTTGAACAAAAAATATTTTTTGGTATTTTATAATATTTTTCGAATAAAAATACCCAAAAAATCAGAAAAATACCATTCGTGGTCAGAAAAATACACAAAAATATTCAATAATTTTGTTTTAATTTCATCTTCAAGTGTGTCACCTTAAATCTTGAAAATTCGGCTCGGGTCACTATGTTTCTTCACAAACATAAACTCGAACCGAGCAAAAAATTCCTTTGCGAGTCTTTTAGTTTTCAATTCTCACTTTTTATAAGCTATGACATTGGATTCTAAAGTCTTAAAGTGCAATTAGGTCAATTTGCCCTCCAATTTAATCAATTTTTACCAAAAGGGCTTAATTGCACATTTTTCTTTCAATTAGTCCCCGGTTTCACGGATGTATACGTATGCTCTACGTATTTATACGTCATACGTATTTATACGTTATGCATATTTGTACTGTTTGGTAACCTCTTTAACTCTTGTAATAATAATAATGGTTATTATTTTTAACACCTTTGTTAGTGCTTTTTTTTTAGCATTTTTGTATTGTGAGTGCTATTGTTAGTGTTATTTTTAAATAGCATTTTTGTATTATAAATTGTGAGTGCTATTGTTAGTGCTATTTTTAAATGACATTTATTTATCATAAATTGTGAGTGCTATTGTTAGTGCTATTTTTAAATGACATTTATTTATCATAAATTGTGAGTGCTATTATTAGATAGAATTTATAATTGTTAGTGCTATTTTTAAATAGCATTTTTGTATTATAAATTGTGAGTGCTATTGTTAGTGCTATTTTTAAATAGCATTTTTGTATTATAAATTGTGAGTGCTATTGTTAGTGCTATTTTTAAATGTCATTTATTTGTGAGTGCTATTTTTAGATAGAATTTATAATTGTTAGTGCTATTTTTAAATAGCATTTTTGTATTATAAATTGTGAGTGCTATTGTTAGTGCTATTTTTAAATAGCATTTTTGTATTATAAATTGTGAGTGCTATTGTTAGTGCTATTTTTAAATGTCATTTATTTGTGAGTGCTATTTTTAGATATAATTTATAATTGTTAGTGCTATTTTTAAATACAATTTATTGGAAGGTATTTTTGGCTATAAAAGGATGGCAAGAGTTTTGAGGTTGGAAGGGGGAGAGACATTTTGTAGAGTGTGCAAATTTTTGAGAGCTTAGAGAGAAGAACACAAACACTCTCTATATTCTCATAGTCTTGAGTGAGCAAAATATACTAAGTTCGGAATATTGATTCCGCATATTGCTAGCACAATTGTTGTGGAGTTATTAGTCGTCTCCCCGTTCGTCAATTGGTGGTGCGTCCGAACTAGATGCCTAACACTTGTGGAGGCTGAGATCGAAGAACATCGAACCGACACCTCCGTTCAAGCACGCTACGAGAGGTAATCTATTTACTCCCTTTGAGACTTTGTGATTTTTTTCGATTGAAATGCACGAAGTACGCCTCTGGAGATACATGTATGGGTTGTTATTTATTTCCGCTACGTGTTACGTGGATCCCAACAGTGGTATCAGAGCCAATCCTTAGGTGTTTTCGTGCATTTAATTGATTTTTTGTAATTTTTGCTATACTATGGCCAATATGTATTAACGAATTGTTCGTCTTACATGGCTAATGGAGGTTGATTATTTTATATGATAAATTAATCAACGTAGCAAAAATTGAGACTAAATCAATTTTGAATCGAAAATTTATGGCTATCTTATTTTACGTGAAAATTCTGAATATGATTCAACGTAGAATTTTTATTGTGCCTTCCTAAGTTTTAAATTGTGAATTTATTACTTACGTGGAAGGGTGGTGATCATGGAAAAATCCTAATCAATGTGATTGATGTATATATGAATGTATGATGATTATTTATATATTTGGGGTTGTAATTATTAAATGGAGGCTGCGTACTCCTTTTATTTTTCATGTAATCTTTATTTTTAGCATAGTCAATTGTTGATGTAAATGCTACGAGGATTACGTGGAGGAGCCTTTTAAGTCGGCGAGCTCTTTGGGGCCCAATTCTTGAAGAGTTTAAGAAACCAAGAAGAAGCGAAGAGCGGCTCTCCGTTATTAAAATATTAAAATGATTAAATGTGGTCTCATTGGCTCGAGACCCATTAAATCAAAATTCCATGATCACCACGTATGATAGATGTTTATGTGATTGACATCTATTTATTTATTATGATTACGTGAGCATGTTAAACTGGTTAATGTGCAAAGTCAGACTTACCTCACCCAAAATTGCGCCTGCATGAAATCCTAGTTAGGAAAATCACTCGCGTTAGGTACCGAAAGGGCGTTGGTAATGACACCAGCGTAACCAAGTCCCCGAACCCAAAATCTCTGGTTCCGCAGAACTGATCGATCTCTCCCAATCGGTCAGTAAGGTTTCCGGTCTACCCTCCAAGAAAGACCGGTGGCGACTCCAAATGCATGCACAATTTGCACATGCCACCACGACCACACTGAAGGTCGAAAGCGATCGACTCTTATCGTCGAAGAATACTCCCGCCGTGATTTGGTATGGGCTTGGGAGGGCTCGCGCCGATCCAAGACCCGTGATCGGTAATCCATTAGCCGCGTCCGCTTCCGGACGGGTCGCGACAACTGCCACAATCACTCCCACAATCACTCATAACTAGAAGTACTGGAGACTCGTCAAAGGTAACTTCTCTGCTGCAAACAGGTGAATTTATACTCGGGCACCACAACTAATCACCATACTCACCTTGTGCATATCCATGGAATATGCACATTGCCCTCACATCGAGCTTACCATCACTTACTCGATAATAACACGGGCAACTAAACATTCTAAAAATAGAATCATCAGCAACATTACCTGACCACACTTATTTGGGAGTCCGATATCCAATCGCAGTCGATGGAGATCTATTCACCGGGTAGCTCGCCATACTAAACACTTCCGTTGGAATTCTCCCGGCCATACCAACACTAGATATCCTTTTACGGGCCATTTCTAGTAACTATCTGCTCATCAATACTGCAAACTGTTGTGGTTTTCTGGCATTAGTGCATTGTTTCACTATACTCTTTTTCATGCAAAATTTATTTGCCAGCTTCGAGCAGGACTCCATGCTACTGTCAGTTTGCACATGCTTGATCAACTTACCAGTCTCCATTCCGATCAAACCTCTCGACCGCGTATTCCTGACAACAGCATCAATCGGCACAATCACCCAAGCCTTCCTCAAGTAGCCGTTAGACTTTCGAACAGATGTCGACGTCTCAAGAGCAAAACTTATCAATGTCTCACCTTGAAGTTCATACAGGCTACTATGCTTGATTTCTTTCATTATCACCAGGGCACCTCGAACAATCTTCAGGACTCCACCTCGTAGAGAATACCTGCATCCAGCTGAATCTAGGGCACCCAAGGAATTTAAATTCTTTTTCAATTCTGGAACATATCTTACCCCAGTCATTGTCCTCACAATTCCATCATGCATTCTGATTTTAACATCACCAATACCCACAACATCGCATTCAACGTTGTTTCCCAACTGCACTTTACTACTATCCATGTATTGATAAGAAGTAAATCAATTCCTGTTTGGTGTAGCATGAAAAGAACAACCATAATCCATAATCCATCCGTCAAATGATGAATTCTCAGTAACAAACAAGACACTATCGACACCATCATAATTTTCAGCTACAGCTGCAATATCATCTACAGATTTAACTCCAATTCTCTTAGCCCTTTCGTTTTTCAACTTAAAACAATTTCTTCTAAGATGCCTTCTCTTACCACAGTTCCAACAGACATCACCGTCAGTCCTAGACTGACTGCGTCTATTCATATTCATACTACTTCTACTAACACAAGTACTATCTCTTCCTCTTCCACCTACTAAAGCAGCAGATACAGATTCGCCAAATTCTCTTCAACGGATATCCACACTCAGAATTAAATCTCGAATCCCATCAAACGTCAAACTTGTCGACCCAAAGGAATTACTAACAGCAGTAACAATAGTATTCCAACTATCAAGCAATGAGGATAATAGAATCAAAGCACGTACCTCATCTTCAAAGTCAATCTCAACTGAACTTAATTGACTAACGATCACATTGAATTCATTGATATGATTAGCAACTGATGTACCTTCGCTCATCTTTAAGTTAAACAGACGTCGCATCAAATAGACTGTGTTGATCGCAGAGGGCTTCTCGTACATGTCCGACAGGGCTTTCATCAAACCCGCAGTGGTCTTCTCTTTAACAATATTAAATGCGACGTTACGAGCCAACGTCAGCCGAATAACACCAATCGCTCGTCTATCCAGCAATTTCCAATCGGGTTGCTTCATCGTTTCTGGTTTATTCCCAGATAGGGGCTCGTGCAGTTTCATCTTATATAAATAATCTTCTATCTGCATCTTCCAGAAACCAAAGTCCTTCCCCTCAAATCTGCCGATTTTCACTTTAGCTTCTTCTGTCGCCATCGATTCGCTTCAACTCAACCAAGCCTAGCTCTGATACCAATTGTTGCGCGGAACAAGCGATCGAACAATAAATAGATAGAACGAGCAAAGTAAATCAAACACCAGATGTACATGGTTCGGTCGTAAAGACCTACGTCCACGGGGAGAGCAGTAACGAATTCCACTATAAATCAAGCGATACAAGGAGATTACAGATCACTCGAGTTACACAAACACACTCTTGGTGTTTCCCAACCCCAATTACATCCAAGAACGCACACAGTGTTTAGCCTCCAATTCCTAGCGAAATAATATCTCAATCTCGCAAAGGAATTAAAACACAAATCTAACCTCAAGATTTAATCGGCTTCGACACTTGAATTCTTGATGTAATTTCACGAACAAAACGAAGTCTCAATATTAAGCACTCGCTTCGGAAACGGCGCTTCAAGAACTCCCTTCGTTTCCCCGAACATGAACGGCACAAAGACCCCACTACTCAAGCACTCGACACTTGACGGTTCGGCGCTTCAACCCTCACATAACCTAGCTTGTAGTGAAGATATATACGAAGAACTATTATGCCCCAAATCTGTATCTTCGGAAATATGCGTAACCACCGCGCAAAGAAGCCCCCATGCAAGAAGTCGTCCACCGCCAAGATTATATGCATATTAACGTGGCTGAAAGGATTGGGTCAACTCTTTCTTTTTTTGACCACGCTAGTATTCATAAAGCAATCTTGGCAGAATAAAAAAATAACTTTCCTCTTTGTCTTTTTCGTTTCTTTTCTTCACAGTAGAACTCCCAGTCGGCAACTTCAAGTCCACGTTTGGACTTTTGCATAATTGTTGATATCTTGTCCACTGCACTACGAAACCGATTCCATAGAATTAAAAAACAGATTTCGTCTTATACGAAATCCAAAACGGATATCTCTTTCTATTCTCGTTTCTAGCTAAAACTCGAGACATAATTTAACACCCTTAATCAAGGACACATAGTTGATGATGAGGTTGCCAATCTTCATGGTTCCTCTATCTTTCCTTTGTTGTTATCGCCAAAGGAAGCGCTTCCTCTGTCAAATTCTGTTAATTTGATAAATCCTTTTGGATCTGTAGTCATGTGTCTCGAACATCCACTATCGAGATTCCATCTATTTCTTCTTTTGATTGTTACCTGCAAACATCAAAAGAATTCAAGTTTTTTTTTGTACCCAAATTTGTTTGGGTTCTTTTGAGTTAGAAGATTTTGCAAATCTCAGTATGTCTCGGTGGATATGTAGATCTTAGGATAATAACTTGTGGAGTGTTTTGGATCACCACAATTTGAGTATTTAGAAAAATTCTGCCCCTAAGATCTTATAAAGTTCCGACCAAAAAAAAATCTTATAAAGTGCTTATAAAAGTGATTTCTATATGAACATTTTGAAGGTCTTCTTTGGAGTCTTTCTTCACTTTTGAAAAATTATTTTTCAAATCACTTTTCTTTGAAGACCAAATCCAGATTTAGTGTAGTATTAAACTTATATGGAAAGAATATTTTGTAAGGTTTTTGAACTAGAGGAAAACTTTTTATTAACGTCTGAAATTTTCTTTTTCAAAGAAGCGTTTTCCTTTTTAGAGAATCGTTCTCGATTTGGAAAAGCTCATTTTTCTTTGAAACCAAATCAATTTTGTCGTTGATTTAAGAAAACTTGCTTTGAAGAAAATTTATTTTATTCTTTTGAGAACCATCATTTTGTTTTAAACACAAGATTTTCTCCTTCAATTCAAGAATTCTTTTAAGAGCAGTTTTATAATCTAAGCACAGTTCATCAATATACTCAAAGAAGGAATAGCAGAGTGGGGTTACCTCAAATTCTTCCTCGGAGTTTGAATTAGCCATTAAGCATATGGTGGTGTATTCCTCATCACTTTTACATTATGTATCGCTCTGAATTTCAACTTTCAGAGTTTTCTTGGATTTTTCATCCATTCCTTTCTTTTTTAGAAGAGGGTAGCTAGGCTTGATATGTCCATTCTTCTTGCACTCAAAGAAAATTACGTCTTTGCCCTCAAATGATCTTTTCAGAAAATACTGTTTGAAAACCCTTTTTTCTTTGAAATTTCTGCATTTCTTTGCCATTCTTCTGAACCTATTGACTATGTGTGCTAATTGCTCATCGTTTTTGTCTTCAGAATATGAAATATCATAATCAGTATTAGATTTCAAAGCAATGGATTTCTTACCTTTCGAATGAGCTTCCTCATTGATTCTTTCATCTCGTTGGATTGAACAGTTCTAATGAGTTCATCCATGGACAATCGAATGGACGTTTTGATATTGTCTCATTCCTTTGTGAGTCATATTAGAAGCTTCTTAAATATTATCGGGTCAGATACTGGTTGCCCATGATAGGTGAGACCATTCATTATTTTAGGGAATCTATCAAATATCTCTTTCGCCATTTCGTAGGGCTTCATTTTGAAAGTTTCGTACTAGCCGAGTAATATATTGATCTTAGTCTCCTTGACCCTATCCGTTCCCTCTTAGCTTACATGATGCTTGTCCCATATTGCTTTTGAAGATAAGCTGCAATACTTTTGTATTCAGTGGGAGATAATGCACTATAAAAAGAATAAATAACTTTAGCATGAAGTGCATCACTCTTCGCTAATTCAATTGCAGATAGTCTTGCAGTGGGAGTAGTGTTGTTGTTCCCTACATTTGAATTTACACTAGTTGTTGTATTTGTAGCGGGATCAATGCCTCTTTGTACAACATCTCATATTTGCGGGTCTTGGCATTTGAGAAGCGCCTTGAATTTATTCTGCCAGTCGTTGTACTCCTTTTCGTCGAAGTAAGGTGGCCTCTTGTTGCTTCCTCCTCTAATCCAGGTGGGAACAAATTTGCTAGCCAAAGAGATCGTTAGCTCAAAAGTAATAACACTTCAATATAAAATATGAGCACTAGGTTTTGATACCAATTGCTATAGCTAGCAATATCATCTAGAGCGGTGAATAGGTGATTTAAAAAAAAATTGAATATCAATGCGAAAATATAAATGAATAAGATCATAACTTCGCACTCAAATGATAAATGATAGTAAGATTTGAGATACCCTCAGAAGCAGTATCATGCAGAGTTCTAGTATTACATAATATAAATAGAGATTGAGGGATAGAGAAATTACACAAAGGATTTATAGTGGCTCAGCTTTAGTTTAAGTCTTACGTCCACTTCTTTATGCCGGCAGCCAATCGGCTAGATTCTATAAGTAAATAACTTAGAGGTTATAATGCTTGTGACGATTCACCAGTGACTATACTTCTCGTCTAACACTTGAATGCACTCCTCTAAGTATTACATTGTTTGGATCAAATGTGTATAAAGAATTTGAAGCTCTCTTAATCTTGGAATTTAGAATTTTGCTCTCTCGTCTCTTCTTCTCTTCAGCCTTGAGGTCTCCTTTGATACTTATCCATCTCCAACTTCCCATTGTAAGGTCTCCAGAGAATCATTCTTCAAACTTTCCGTTTGAACGAGACTGTGTACAAAAGATCTCATAGCAATTGAGGTTGGACGAAGGAAAGAATTCCCATTAGATCAAATCGTCTGAGCTACCTGCTCAACGTTTGAGTTCTATACATCATTTGAGTCCTTCAGAACATCGTCTAAGCCTTTTTTGCCAGATTCGATCCCGTGTACTACGTTAGGACAATCTGCAAAATAACATTCCATTGCATTGACTGGGATATTAGAGATTATGGATTGTTTTGGCAACTTCAAAATCAATTAGGGGCTTTTCTCAACATATATGACATGAACCGATCCGAACCAAAATGAATTATGTAGGTATCCAATTTTTTTCTCTCTCGCTATCTGAACCGAAAAGACTCAGCTCACGGAAATAGCCGCCCTCTACTATAGTCAACTCGTCCGCGTATCTTTCTGGTCTCCTTTCCTTCGTAGCACCTGCACATTATCTTATATTTATTTATCTTGGTTATTAAGTTACCATCAAGATGAAGCTTCATAGAAGGTACTGGTAGTGGCAGGGTTGGGAGAGAGTTGGGCTTGAACACGCTTATAATAACTTGATAATAATAACTAATAGTAAATATCAAAAAGGACCTCATTGTTTAAGGTGCCGTCCCCCTATGCATCCCATTTTTAATTTCTGATCCACTTTTACTTTTCTTGCACTAATTTACACGGTTATAGATGTTTCTTGGTGCCAGCAACTCCCGTTGGACACCATAAGCAACAGCACGTGCTTTCAGTCGGTCTCGTACAGCTGAACGAGCAATATAGTAAACGTAACATGTCTCGCTTCAAGCAAGCTCATTGACAATCTTCGCCAAGGAAAGATGATCCGATTTGAATTTCCAGGCCTTTTAGGCAGCATCAGGAGGGCTTGGATCTAAGATAAATCTGCTCAAGATGGAATTTTGTTTAATGAGGTCCCGAAACCAATTGGACAATCCTATTAAATGCACAATATAACTAATCTAGACACAAGCTCTTATCACTTACCAGGTATTGATCATTGGAAGTCTACAAAGAACCAGGAGGGCATGGAAATCCAGATCTAACATAAATCTGACCAAAAGGGCTTACTTTTTTTTTTACAGGCTCCTTGATCCTGCTCGCAATATTTCAAAACAAAGAAGTGAACCAAGAGTCCAATTCAATCATTGAACAATTGAAAGGAGAAACAACAATATGTTTTAAAAATTGTGTACGATGCTCGTGTCAAAAGTTTCGTCCGAATGATTGTAGTGCCTTTATTTAAAAGAAGAACTGGGATAATAAACAACTTTTGCCGCCGCCACTGCGCCTCCGTCGCCAACAATGGCTGGCAATAGATTAGAAAGCTTATCAAATTTGCCCAGACTGAATGGTTAGAATCTCTCGGCCAGCTTTGTGTTCATTTTTAATATCAGATTTGGTTACTTATTTTACATGTGTATATCTTGATTTAATTAATATCAAGAGGAAGTTTAATAAAAAAACAGTGGCAGGGTGGGGAGAGAGTTGGGCTTGAAGACGCTTAATAACGTAATAATAACAATTAATAATAACTTTATCTATGTTTAAGAAATTCGAGGTCCTGTCCGCCCCCATGTGCATCACATAGGAATTTGGATCCAGTCTTATTTTTGTTGTGCTAATTTAAACGATAATAGAGTTGGTGTCAGCAACTCCAAAAGCTAGAAGAGTGATATAGGAACCGCTACATGTCTAGCCTCGAGCATGCAGATTGACAATTTTCACCAACCAACGATGCTCCGGTTTGAATCTCCTGATCTTTTCAGAGCATCAGAGGGCTTGGATATGTAGATCTACGATAAATCGGCTCAAAAGGGCTTGCTCTTTTTTCAGGCTCTTGGATCACGTGGTGCGACTGAATTGGTATAATTGAAATTTAAAAATGATCATGCTAACGCCAGTTGCATAACGTAACGATCCAAAAAATGTCCGAGTTCGGTGTTTCGAATTTAAAAATTATTAAATTATGTCTCGAGTTTGAGCCGTTTGCTAAACTCGATCCAATTGGATCGTTATTAATGTTGGAACCAAAACAAATAAGGTAACTTTTGAAAATTTAGAAGCGAGCACAAAACGAGTGGAGAGATAATTTATTGAAGAACACTAAAGGATACAACACCAAGCTTATTCTACTTTAATGGCTCCTTTTATACAAAGATGACTCCCTCCCGTACTTATAGCAAAATATGCTCTGATATCAAGCATTCTCTATACGCACTGCGTCTTGTCTTCATTCCTCCATCAGCATAAAATCCAAACCAAAAGACAACCCACTCACAAAACACCATCTGATAACCCTATCTTAAAAAAAAAAACCACAAACAAAAAACACAAAAAAGAAACACTAATGCACGTCTACACCACAACCACAAAGCACTATCCAAATATATTTTATTAATATTTTAACAACCTCCCTTAAAATTGATTTTGGAATTCAACCACGCCAAGCATTTTTTTTAGCTTTTCGAACGAATCTGCCTTTGGTACTTTTGTCAAAATATATGCAATCTAATCTTCTGATATGTAGAAATTAAGTTCAATTTCACCATCTTTGACTCGCTCACGAATATAGTGATATTTGATGTCGATGTGCTTGCTCATGCCATGAAATACAAGATTCTTGGCTAGTGCAATAGTCGACTTATTGTCACACATAATTTTAGTAGGACCTATTTGCCCATGCATCAATTCATATAGCATCTTACAAAGCCAAATTGCCTAACAAGCCACTGAAGCTAACGCCATGTATTCTGCTTCAGCTGTCGAGAGAGCAACAACTTGTTACTTTTTGGAAGACCAAGAAATTACTCCTGATCCGAGAAAGAAGGCATACCGTGATGTACTCTTCCGAGTCTCGGTATCACCTACCCAATCATTGTCTATGTACCCCACCAGACCAAAGTTGTCAGTATAAGAATATAAAATTCCATGATCACGAGTTCCACCGACATACTGTAAAATTCTTTTTGCAGCATACAAATGTGATTGGTACGGTTTTTCCATAAGCCTGCTAATAATACCCACTCCATAGGTAATATCTGGCATCGTAGAAGCCAAATATCTCAGGCTGCCAATAATGCTTTTAAAATAAGTGGGATTTACTAGCTCACCGGATCCTTCTTTCTTCAGCTCCAACCGTTCTACTACGGGAGTTCGGATTGGCTTGAGCGATTCCATTTTAAATCGCTTCAAAATATCATTAGCATATTTCTGCTGTGAAACAAATATGCCATCCTATGTTTGCTTCACTTCAAGGCCAATAAAATAGGACATCAATTCCAAATCAGTCATCTCGAACTGGCTAGTCATAGCCTCCGTGAATTCAACAAACAATTTTTCACAGCTCCCTGTAAATATCAAGTCATCAACATAAAGGCACACAATTAAGATGTCACCGCTAGTATTTGACTTGATATATAGTGTATGCTCATACGGACACTTTTGAAAATCATGCTCCAATAGGTATGTGTCAATCCGCGTGTACCAAGCACGAGATGCTTGTTTTAGCTCATACAGAGCATTCTTTAGTTTGTACACCTGATTTTCATGCCCTTTCTTCTTATAACTTTGTGGTTGTTCCACGTAAACTTCCTCTTCAAGAACACTATTGAGAAATACTAATTTCACATCCATTTAATGGATCCTCCAACGGCTTTAAGCTACATGTGCTAAGACCACCCGGATGGTTTCCATCCGGGCCACTGGTGCAAACATTTCAAAATAATCAATACATGACTTTTGCTTGTAGCATTTTACAACCAGTCTAACCTTGTAACGGTCCATTTGACTGTCGGGTTTGTACTTCGTCTTGTACACCCAGAAGACATCAATAGGCTTCTTACTAGGCGGTAAAGAAGCTAATACCCATGTGTCATTCTTCTCAATGGAGTGAATTTCTTCATTCATTACTTGAATCCATTTTTCATCTATATCTACTTCATCATAGGATACAGGATCACGTTCAGCAATAAGCAAAATTGTACTAGTGTTTCATAAGTGATGTCTCTATTATTGTTATTGTCTCTTGTGAACACATAATCCCTGAATTTTGCTGGCGTCTCCTTCAATCGTTGTGAACGACGTAGTTGTGGTTCTGAAGCTACTGTTGGTAAAAGTGTACCACCAGTCGAAGTTGATGAAGAAGATGGACAGCTCGTTGAAGATGATTGAGGTATTTCTGTCTCACCCGCCAATGGTTCATCTTCAATGGTGATGTTTTTCTGGTCACATTTTTTATTCCAGTCACAGGTTTCATCTTCTAAAAACTGGACATCCCTGTTGATGATGACCTTCTCAGTGACTGGGTTATACATCTTATAACCTTTATTAGTGTCATTGTAGCCAATGAAGATGCATTTCTCGCTCTTGTCATGTAACTTCTTTCTTTGTTCATCTGGTATAAGGGGATATGCCACACACCCAAATACTCGCAGAAACGAAATATTTGACTTGTTGCCACTCCAAGCCTCTTATGGAGTTCGTCCAATAACACTCCTTGTTGGACGCCTATTTAATAAAAATACAACACACGCAATAGCTTCTACCCAAAATTTCTTGGGTAAATTTTTAGATTTTAGCATACTTTTGGCCATTTCAAAGATTGTCTTGTTCTTTCTTTCTGCTATACCATTTTGCTGAGGAGTATAGCCGGCAATCAACTGATGTTTTACTCCATGAATTTTACAATATTTGTGAAATTCATTTGAGGTAAATTCTCCTCCTCTATCCGATCTCAACGTCTTTAAATTAAAGCAACATTATTTTTCACATAGACTTTAAATTCTTTGAACTTCTCAAAAGTTTCAGATTTTTCTCTCAAGAAATATGCCCTAGTTTTTCTGATAAAATCGTCGACAAAAATAAGCATGTACCTCTTTTGTCCGAACGATTCCATCTCAATAGGGCCACATATGTCAGTATGTACCAGCTCCAAAAGTTGCTTTGCTCTTCTGGTTTGCCCAACTGGAAAAGAATCTTGATGTTGTTTTCCAACGAGACATCCTTCGCAAGGACGACCTGGATCGTCAATCAATGGCATGCCAGTCACCATTTTTTTCTGGACTAATAGTTTTATTTCACAAAAATTAAATGTCCGAATCGAAGATGCCACAACCAACTGTTGTCTTTCGTCATCGCTTGAAAACTCAAGAGATTCTTCGTCTAAAGAGTCATGGGAAACATCCGGTTCTTCGTCATCTGTACTGTCGTAATCAACTTATTGTTGACACCTTTGATGGGGCAAACTCCATTTTCAATGTGAACTTTGTGACTTTTTTCGAAAAGTTGTCCAGCACTTAGAAAATTCTAAAAAAGTCATAACACAAAGTAAACATCTGCAATAGCAATATTAGTACCATCTTTGGACTTAATATTAATGTTACTTTTTTTCATCATGGGAATTTTTTTTTTTTATTCCCGAAGTTGACTTCACCACGACTCGTCTCATCTAACTGTGAGAATATCTACTTTTTGCCGGTCATATGATTGCTACACCCAGTATCTAGGTACCATGTGTTGGTATTTACAATACTCTAGTCATTTTTCGCACATGCTAGTACCATATATTCTTCAGCATATGTGGCATGTGCGTGCTCCGCCTGTTCATACGTCGCCTTTGCATGGCATTCGAATTTGTAGTGACCGAATTTGTTGCACTTAAAACACTTGACTTTTGATTTGTCTAGTGTTTGAAATTTTCTGATGAAATTCGTATTTCCACATCTACCTCGGCCTCCTCCACGACCCGACTACCTTGATAGCCTCATCGGCTTGGTTGAATGACCCGACTTTGCAATGCTTGCTCAGGAACTGAACCAACGGACTTCTAATTCATTATTTGCTCGTGCGGGCACAATGAACCCATCAACTGCTCCAACATTAGGGGTGACACATCTTGCCCTTCCTTGATCGCAGCGATCACATAGTCAAATCTTGAGGTCTTCTTTCGGTCAAAGAGCTCAAGATTTTTTCTACGACACGAACATCTTGAAATTCTTCACCATTAACCCTCAATTGGTTGACGATGGCATGCACACGATCGAAATATGCCGATATTGATTCTAAGTTATTCATGCGTAAAGACTCAAAATCACCTTGAATGGTCTGAAGCCGCACTCACCGGACACGATCATCGCCTTTGTAGGATTTTTGCAAGATATCCTAGGAGGCCTTCATGGTCTCCGCACTCGATATTTTTTCAAATATCGTTTCCTGCACAGCTTGAAAGATCGCATACAATGCTTTCTGATCTTTTTTTCGGAACTCCACCAAAGATTCTTTTTCATCCTTTTTTAAAGCCTCGAACGCTTCGACATCGGCCACTTTGTTGTAGCCATTTTCAAACAGATTCCATAAATCTTACGATTTGAATGGAACCTTCATTTGGACGGATCAATTATTGAAATTCTTTCCATTCAGCTTTGGAAGCTGCATTTGAACGAAACTAATAGATGCCATAAGAAGGCTCTGATACCAAATGTTTGAACCAAAACAAATAAGATAACCTTTGAAAATTTAGAAGCGAGGCACAAAACTAGTTGAGAGAAATATTTTATTGAAGAACACTGAAGGATACAACACGAAACTTATTCTGCTTCAATGGCTTCTTCTATACAAAGATGACTCCCTCCCGTACTTATAGCAAAATAAGCTTTGATATCAACCATTCTCTATACGCACGGCTCTTTGTCTTCATTCTTTCATCGGCATAAAATCCAAAGCAAAAGACAATCCACTCACAAAACATCATATGATAACCCTATCTTCGAAAAAACACACAAATAAAAAACACAAAAAAAAATACTAATGCACGTCTACACCACACCGACGAAGCACTATCCAAATCTATTTTATTAATATTTTAACAGTTGAGCGGCCAAGCCTCAACGCTAAGATATGCACCGGTCATCTGGTCTCGTCCAATGTTTGACCATTTGACCGAGGAGTGGGACGTGGATAAAAAAGGGCGCAATGTGGGGCACATGGGAAGCCAGAAGTAAAAGAAAAACAAAAGAGAAATGTGGGCTTTCTTTTGTTGTGGCCCTCTGGTTGGTTTGTCCTTTCTTTTCTCAGTAGCTCTGGCACACTACTTCAGCACAGTCAAGAAAAAAGCAGGAGAAGTCGCCGGTCTCCTTCCTCCGTTGACGTGACAGGACAGCTGCGGCGTGTCGTCCTACAGCGAGGAGGAGCAAAGCCATTGAAGAGCAGCCACAGGTTAAAAGCTCCTCGCAATCTGTGGACTGAGTTTTTTCTTGCATGTTTGACAACGGGGCAAAGCTTAAATGCGACAGTTGTGCGGAGAGATTTATTTTTAAGATGAGTTGTTTATCTGTCAATACTTAGAATTTAGGTTTAATTTAGGATCGAGCAATACCCTGACGTGTGAGCACTTTATAATTGAGATTCGATTATTAGTCAATTATTTACTATTAGCTCCCTCCGTAGATATAAACAGAAGTGATTAGTTCATAGAATGGATGATTTTACCTTAAAATTGAGAATCATTTGTTAGGAATCGATTCCGCAAAATACGAACCGTGAACCAATTGAATTATTGATCCGATTCGATTTTCGATTGAATTTCGATTACATTTTTACCGAGCGAAAAAATAAAAAAAATAGGCGAAAAGAAAAAAATACGCCTTATTTTATCGCAAAAAGACATAGGATTATGCTTTAAGATAATGATCCCCTGCCGTATCTCCCCCCTCAGTCACTCTCTCTCTCTCTCTCTCTCTCTCCTCCTGCGGCGACCTTGGATCTTTCTCTCGGTCAAGTTTTGCCAAAGTCGCGTTCGTCTCCAGTTTCGTTTTCGATGTCTTCGTGGAATGCTTCGCATTTCAAGTGTTCTGCGACTTCGATCTCTACGTTCTCCATTTCTTCAGCAGTTTTGCCATACTAAACCATACCCACCATCTGCTACTTTGCCCAATTCATGTCCTGCCTCAAGCAAGCTCATTAACATTTTGGTTCAGCTCGATTCTTTCTCAAGTCCCATTCGCTACGCGAGATGGCTCCATCCACTAACACTTCAGGAATGAAGTTCGAGGTCTTCCTGAGTTTCAGGGGACCGGATACGCGGGACAACTTCACTAGTTGCCTCTATCACGACATGGTCGAGAAAGGAATCCGAGTCTTCAAAGACAGTGAAGAGCTCCAAGTCGGCCAGAAGATTGAGGGAGAGCTTTTGCAAGCCCTCGAAGACTCTCAAATCTATATCCCCATCTTCTCTAAGGGATTCGCTTCCAGTGCGTGGTGTCTCCGTGAGGTTGCACACATGGTAGATCGCACTTTAAAGTCGGACGGGAAGAAGGTGATCCTTCCTGTTTTCTTCGACGTGGAGCCAGACGATGTCAAACTTAAAACCAATTTGTACAGAGATGCCCTGCCTGAGCATGAGAAGAAGTATGTCTCCCATGAAGTGAAGCGCTGGGGAGATGCTCTTGTTGAGGTTGCGACCAGAGGAGGATGGAAGCTGGAAGGAAAAGGGTAACTTCTTCACAACCTTTTTTGAGCTATATCTTTAGTATGATGCCTGAAGTACTTTATTTTTGTAAGCTTAAGATTAACTGGTAGAGTTTTACATTTTAATATATAGATCGATTTATAGTGTTGAACCCAATGGAGTAACAGTTAATAGAATTCCATTAAATTTCAGCAAAACAAGTACTACATAGATGATTCATAGAAGCAATAATCTCGCATCACACCTGTTGACAGGTATGGGGAACTTACAAAACTGATTGTTCGAGAGCTTCTTCTTAAGTTGAAGGGGAAGAACAGACCTCTTCCAGATCATCTAGTTGAAACGGGTGATCTAGAATGTATAGAGGAATTGTTGGATGTTGACTCTGAGGACCATGTACGTTTCGTTATAATCCATGGGACGGGCGGTATTGGTAAATCAACTCTTGCTAGTGTCATCTTCAACCGATTCCGGCCTAAATTCGATTGTAGTAGTTTTCTTGAAGATGTCCAAAGTCATGGTCTTATAGACATGCAAAAGAAACTATTATCCGAAACATTGGGCTCAAACTCTGCTCAAGAAATCTATGACACCCACGATGGGATCGATCGCATAACAAGAGGACTTGGCAAAAAGAAAGTTCTGGTTGTTATCGATAATGTGGACGAGAAGAAGCAACTTGAGAACCTCGCAGGGAGCTGCAATTGGTTTGGTTGTGGAAGTAGAGTCATTGTCACATGCAGGGACCTAAGGACAATACGAAATAAAGACATTCAAAAACGACCTTGCAATTACTTGGACTACTCAGTAAAGGAGATGCCTTTGGATCAAGCGGTTCAGCTTTTCAGCAAGCATGCTTTCAGAAGCAATACTCCTACGAAAGATTGCTATAAATTCTCAAAAGAAGTCGTTTCGAGCATTGGAAAGCTTCCTTTGACACTGGAAGTCATGGGTTCTCTTTTTGCCAACACAGTCTGGTCAGAGTGGTATGAGACATTCGAGGACTTAAAGCAAGTCCCATATACAGACGTCCGACAGTCACTGATGATAAGTATCAACAAATTGGACGACACAGAAAAGGCCATATTCCTAGACATAGCATGCTTTTGCATCGGGGAGGATAAGACTTACGCGGACTACATGTGGCGAAGTAGCGGCTATTCTCCACATGGCGCGATTGATGTTCTTCTCCTCATGTCGTTGATAAAGATCGATGAGCACAATAGATTCTGGATGCATGATGAAGTTCGAGACCTGGGAAGGTACATAGTCAAAAGAGACAATGTTGAAGATGCTGGAAAGCGCACTTGGGTGTGGATTGATGAGAATACTTTAGACATACTGAGGAGCAATGAGGTAAAAGTTATTAGGAGAAGAAGATATAGTCAATCCAGCAAAATCTCTCGTCCATGTGCTTTGAAAAATCAAGGTTATTTGTTGATGGTGTTCCTTGTTTACTAATATATAGAGAATAGAAAGGAACTCCATAAACAACAAGAGTATATGCTTTCATGCCTAACCGGTGTGAAATTCCTCCTTTTCAAATTGATGTACGAAATGAAAATTGTTTTGTTACAAACCTTTCATTAAATTATTTTGGGGATGAAGAAGAACCACTGATATCATTGTAGGCTCGTCTTTATTCTCTGCTGCTGCTGGCAGGAAAAACAAGCCGTACGAGCACTCAGTGTGTGTATTAGTCACGACTTCACACCTGAAGAGTTAGTCCGTCTGCCAAAGCTGAGGTTCCTTGGAGGGGAAAGTATGAATTTTGTGGGCGACTTCAAAAATCTTCTTCATAATCTTAAATGGCTTTCTTGGCGTCATTGCCAATTGGATTTTTCACTAACGAGTCTTGACATGGTGAATTTGGTCGTGCTTGACCTTTCGCAAAGCCACATCACCGACGACTGGGCTGGATGGTCCCAAATCGAGGTACCAACACACCTTGCTCATGTTCGCTTCATATTCTACCAATTGACCTTCACTAGCTAGTTGTGTTCCACTGTTTTCTCATACTGATCGTGGGTGTAGAATCGGCTTTTTATTTCATTGCAGATGGTAAAAAAGTTGAAAGTTCTAGATTTGACGTACTGCAAAGAGTTAACCAAGACACCTGATTTTTCTGAGTTTAGCAAGTTGGAGAAATTGATTCTCTCTTGGTGTGTGAAATTGTCTGTGATTGATAGCTCCATCGGTAAGCTAAAACTTCTTAGTACTCTAAATATCCAGGGATGTCATTCCCTGCAAGGTTTGCCCGATGAAATCGGTTCTCTAGAATGCTTGTCGGAAATTGTCATGCCCTCCGGAATCAAACCGTTCAAGCTTTCTGAGAAACTAGGCAATCTAAAATCGTTGACTCAGTTTGAAATTCGACTTCATTATGGTATTAGCCTACTTCCCCATTCCATTGGAAGGTTAATGAATCTCACAAAGTTGAGTTTACATGCATGCAAGAATCTGTGTGAGCTTCCGGACTCTATTGGGGAACTACAATCTTTGGTTGAGTTGGATTTACAATTATCGGGGATATCCATTCTCCCTGATTCTATTGGAAATCTGAAGAGATTAAAAGTCATTAGGTTGGGACACTCGAAGATACACACAATACCTTGTGCTTTGGGAGGGGTGGAGACTCTGGAAGTGCTTGATGCATCGTTTTGTTCATATCTCAAGGGTAAAGTCCCATGGGAATGGCGGAGCCTGACCCGTCTGAGAATCTTGGACTTATATAGGACCCCGATCTCCAGAGTGCCGACGAACATCAGTGGTTTCTCTAACCTCCAAGAGCTCAAAATTTCAAGCCACCAGCGTCACCCGTTGCTAGAGCTTCCCTCGAGTTTGAAATGCCTCGTTGTTGAAGCTGCTAAATTTCCTGTTCTTCCCAACCTCTCGAGCCTAGTTGATTTACATCATCTCGAAGTGTGTGGAAGCCGACGACCCACAAGCACGAACGAGGATATCTGGCCTGGGAAGGACGAGGATATCCCTCAATTCCCTGTTCTACCCAACCTCTGTGGCCCAAAGAATCAAGTTTCAGATTTTCTGGTCTTCAAAAGATTGGAGAAAAGAGGCTTGTCTGCGGTTGAATACTTGGTGAGGTTAAGGGAATTGAAGATATCGTCGTGGGAATTCCTGGAGAGCACACCCGATCTATCGGCCTTGAAGAGGCTTCAAGACTTGCATCTCAGTGGCTTGCCCAAGCTAGCCGAGTTTCCGGGTTTGGGGGAACTGGAATCACTGAAGTTTCTATGCATTGGGTGGTGTAATGTGATAACACAATTGCCTAATCTCTCGAAGTTGAAAAATCTGCAGCGGCTCAAGCTATATTATTGTAGCATGTTGAGAACCGTGGAAGGGTTGAAAGAGTTGAATTCTTTGAAGAAAGTAGAGATCCAAAAATGCATGTCCCTGGAAAGGTTGCCCGATTTGCCAGAATTCACCAAATTGTATACAGATTGGATGCCGCCAAAGGCTGCAGAGCAGACCATTCAATCCGCCGTGCCAAGGAAGCGATTGCGACTGTCGATATTGCAGGACCAATAAACCTGAAGCAGAATGTTTCATCCCGAAAGGTGAGTGGTTTTGTATTCCTCTGAGATTTCCTTTGGATCCAAATTGCGCCTCGATCGTACTGGGGCCAGCGAGGTTCTTCCAACTTGGCCCGCTGGACAGGTACGAAAGGCTTGGAAGCAGAGCATTGTCAAAAGTTTCGGGTGTTAAGTTGATGTTTTCATTGTCAGATTGAATTCTCGAGATGCATGAAGATTTTTGCTCTATTCATTTCAATCATCCGCAAAGTATAATTGTAATTTATGTATGACTAGGCTTAACGAAAACTGTTTCTAATTTGTCATCCATCACACATTTGATGAAACGGTTAGAGGGATCAATCCAATTGTCAAATCCGCTTATTGAAATGTTGCCTACGTGATTCTACATGGCCAATGAGTTGTATCACACATCAAGTACTTGTTTTGCATCTAGCGTTCAAAAACCACGTTAATGTTTTTCACTGAAGTAATAAATTAACCCCCTCCCTCCCCCAAATTTTGATTTCAAAAGTATGGGAGATTTTAGGACTTGATTGTCTTATTTATTCAAGTACAAATATGCTTAGATGATCATATATGATACGGCTCTGAAATTCTTAACTCGGTTGGTGTTTGTAATAAATACAAAGTACCAAGCAATGATATTAAAGAGTAATCTGCATGGGAGCGAATTAGATACATTGTGCATATGTGGTAATTCATTTCCCACAATTGGATAGTTCCCCCCTGTAACTTGATGTGGTTGTAATACAAGTTATACTTTTAATGCTTTTAGAGGAGAAGTGATCCCGTGCATAAAGTGCGATAGTTTGGATTAGGGTGATCTAGTTTGGATTAGGGTGATCGATTCCTGGTCCAGTCCAATTCCTAGATGGTGCAGTGGAAACGATCTTGCCATTGTTTGCTTGAAGATTCCGCTTGCAATTTTTGCATTACACGTATGTATTTGGAAATTGCCAAGAAAAATTAATTAGTTGCTTCTAGTTTAAAGGGACACATCGTTTTGGAGGAGAGACAAAGAGGAGAAAATGTCGGTTACAACATGTGGCGTAAGACGCAAATTCTAGGGACGAGGAGACTTGATGGATCGATCATCATCAAATAAGTGTGTATATCCTTATTTTAAGAAGGGCGTAGGATGATGAGGATTTTAATGTTATGAGCAACTTTTGATTGTCGCCAAACCTCTTGATAGCAAGGTTCATGGAGGTCGATCCGCGATGAGGTTAAGGTCGTCCCTAATGAATAAAGGAAGTGCGTACTTCGTTTGACATTGTGAATATTTACTTATCGATAACGTTGAATATCACTACGGTTATACAAACTTGGTATTTAAGTTTATCAGATACATTATTAATGGGATACGGTAAATTTTGACATCTTCGCAATGGGCTTTCTCCTATATCATCAGCATAATGAAATGTAATTTCAGAATGCACGCTTAGCAATACCGTGTAATTACTGCACAACTAATAATTTTTTTTAGCAATACTTATTTATCCGTTGGAATTTCCCAGAAATGGGACTTCTTTGCTTTCGACATTCACCGTCGCCGTCCATGCTTTTACCCAAGAAAAGGCAAAAGCCAACCGATTTTTCTCTGGCCTCCTTTCCATGGATTTTAAAGCTTCGAAACCAGTTAATCTCGAAGCCTTGTCTTCTCACCAAGTTGCTCCAAACCGAGCAAGTAGAGCCATCCAACATGTATTGTGGATTGTTCACTTGTTGCCTGCCAAGTCTACCAAATGTCTTGACGATAATAACACGCCCATCCTCTACTCACTACAGTGTTGGAAAATATGAGGTATTTTGATGGGTGAGTGAATGAGAAATTATTTCTCAAAAAACACCCTTGAGTTGGAAAAAAATTAAAACAAAAGGCAAAAATGGGCTTGTTGCGAGACCCGCTTTCCTATCCTGCATTCGCGTACACAGGTCGTGCGCTCGCGCTCAAGTTTCAACTTGTCGGAGTTTGGAATTTGCACCCCTGCGTGCGCGCGTGAGGCATAGTACTTGTGTTATGATAGTTACCACTCAAAGGGAGTGTAACCACATATAAAGCACTTCAAGGCCTTCCTCCTTTCCAATGTGGGATTAGTGCTTTGCCAATTCTCACTTCCAACTCAAGGGTGTTCTTTGAGAAACAATTTCTCATTCATTCACCCATCAAAATACCTCATATTTTCCAACACTTAGGTCCCTCAAATTGCAGTAATTACAGAACGCTAAAAAGAGCTTATTGCCCTCACCTAAAAAAGAAAGAAAAAAAAACTCAAAATCAATAAGATGTTAGCTGAAGTAGCATTCCCAATGGGCTTTGGGTGTCGAAAGTCCCTTGGCAAAAATTTTTGGTGTTTGGCAAACTTTTTATTTTTAGCCTTGGCTCAATGTGAGCCTTCAAGCTGCCGTGGGCTTTCAGCATTCTCGATAGGCAACAGTGCCTGAATTAGTGATTTTTTTGAATTTCCAATATTACCCTCATTTAGTCTTGATAATTCCACAATTTACCCTCATTGTCCATCGATCTTCCCCTTTTCGCTGCTCCCTTCACCTTTAGCTCCACCGGTTGGCTGCTGCCGAATGCCGTCGCCGCAAGCGCTGCCGAAGAGGCCGCTGTCGAATGCCGCTATCGAACGACGCCGCCGCAAGTGCCACCGGCATCAAGCCACCTTTACGTGCCCTCCATCGCGACAACTACCCCCTCCTCCTTGCAATCCCAACGCACCCCACTTCCCCAGATCCGAGCTTGCGAGGGCTCGTCCTCACCGTCGCTGCCTTGCCCGACGAAGGCGAGGTCGAGCCTCGCCATGGCCAGGCAATATTGAAGAGGCTTGCGAAATTTCGCACAGTTCGCGTGAAGTCTACAAGTTTGGTCCACATGGAGGATCGAAGAAACTGAGAGGAAACGGATGAAGAAGATGATGAAGGACCGGTGAAGGAAGAGATGGAAGCAACCGATTCGGAACCCTAGCACGAGGCAGAGGCAGAGGAAGATGGAAGACGACTTCGCTTTTAAAAAAGCCGCGTCTTTTTCTCTGAGGAACAAAAGCAATTCCTCTTGGAGAAATCGACGAAAACCTTGCGATGCTGAAGAGGCTTCGATAGGCGTTGTTTGTGGGTGGATGCTTCTGCGTGAAGTCTTTTGATCCTTGGCTATTTCGCGAGGATTGATCGAAGGGCGCAAGTTGGATTGAATCAATTTGGACACAGGAAGAGATGCAGACGGAGGTGAGAGTTGGAGGGCGCGAGTTGGCCGATCGGCTGGAGGTAGGGGAAGGGTTGGGGAAGGAAAAAAAAAAGAAAAAGAGAAGAAAAAAATAAAAATTTTACAAAAATCATAAAAATATATATATTAAAATACTCAGCTAAAGATATTTGCGAATTTATATTTACCAAACAACATTTTCCCAAACTTTCTTTTCAAAGGCACTTTTTAATTACAGTTTACCAAACAGCTTTTGCATTTCACCAAATCACTTCATACCAAAGGTATTTGCATTTTCCTAAAGGCTTTCCCCAAAAGTCTTTCCAAACGCACCCATACATGTTGTACACCCTCTGTACAAAGACAAGACGCTCATACCGAATAAGGTCCCGACTCGAGGCAATGTTGGGAAGGATGTGTCCATGTTGTGCCTTCTATTCATCTGAAATGCCAAATTCTGGTGCTTCCGGATAAGGATACGGATCCGTAACAATATTTGCCCGGTTTACGTTTTGATCGATAAGCAAAGAGCTTCCGGCCTCGCATTCGGACCCGTAAACGATTTTAGAAACCCGAGATTTCGAGAATTTTCTCACCAAGAAGTGTATATATGGACGCCGGTCTATGAGGTTATTGCTCACACAAGTCGTGAACATTTCAGGATTTTTCGGTTGATTTATTTTCCCTTTTGAAGGAAAATTTTCTCTAGTTAGTCTTTTTGATTAGTAGGTTACCAACATAAACATTACCTACATTAGATTTAGTTAGGTTTGCACGTAAATGACGTCATAACTTGTAACTCATCAAGCAGAACCATGGTTGGTGGATAAGAGCTTTACATCTTTATTCTAGTCACTTTAGCCGAACTTTGATCATCACTTGGATTTATACATAATTCATCCTTCTATTGAAAAGATCGGTTTAACCCTATGAATAATGACATTTTTGTCTATTTGCGATTTGAATGTGTTGCAATCTTGTGTTAAGGGTGATCGTTAACGAGTGCCTATTTTAACCGTGTCACGTATGTATATGACCAAGTTGAGTCGAGTGAATTTATAAGACACCCTATAAGGGCTCTTAATGAAAAACCTAGATGGTCACATATATATTTTTATCGTTATGACTAGAGATGTCAAACAGATGGGTCAAGTCGATTTGAGTGGAATCGAATATGGTTCGACTCATATTGACCAATTTAATCCGTTTTGACCCATTTTCTTACAATACAAATTTAACAACTCATACCCGACACAACTCATACTCAACTCATACCTAACTCGGCGCATGTTAGTTAAATACTTTTATATATAATCAAATTATGAATTTTTTTTATTATTTATTAAGAAAATTGATATTGCTCAATTGAATTTTTTTTAGAAAAACACTTTTTTATTCTCTGCCTCCTGCCACCCACAACCACTCCCCGCTGCCGACCACCATCATCATCGTCCACCGTGCCGATCACCTCCTCGCGCAAATCCACGAGCCATAGCACGTGACCAGCAAGATGAGTTCGCGCTGCGCATCTCAAATAGAGCCGCGTGCCACAGCAGGAGCCCGAGCGCCACGAAATAGAGGGCCAAGGCATGGGCAAGGCGAAACCATTCCCCATCAAGTGAAGATTCCATGTTGAATAAAAAGTATTTTCTTTAGTATTTAATTTTTTTTATTTATAAAGAATAAAAAATATAAATTGATATAATTGAGGCCAATTTACAATTGATGCTTGGGAAGCTGAAAGCCATAGATCAAAAATGGGTCAGAAATGGGTTGAGTTAAAACCCATATTTACATAGCCTTTATAAGTCTAAATTCATATTTGACCTTTTTTTTTTAAAAAAAATCTAGTGAACTCATATGTGACATAAGTGAATAAAATTTGGTTAAAAAGTGGGTCAACGATTCATATTGACACCTCTAGTTATGATAGATGTCTTTTCATAATGTGGAAATAACAAGATAATATATCATTACGAAAGTAAACTGTCGTACATCCTTTTTGAACTAGGTTTTACTCCATCTATAGTTGGAGGAAACCGGCCATTGGTGAGTAATGAATATAAATACTATGCGCATTCTAATTAAGTTTCCATTTGAAGTATGTCCGTGACTTGTAACCTATCAATCAGAGTCATGACCGAAGAAAGTTTCCTCCATTTGAAATATGACCCTTGTCTTGTAATATTTTGAATCTTTTTTCCGTGGAAATGAATAGGTGTAACTAGATCAAGTGAAAAATCTGCTTTAAACAAAATACTTTAAAGTTTATCTTGCGAGGGTAAATGACCAAATCGAGTGGACTTAGGTCATGGGTAGTTGCAAAAGAGACTGCAAAATCATTGTGATAAAAAAAAGTTTGGACCACATTGCAAGAGTCTCGTCCACTTCGTCTCGTTTCTTTCTTTTCTTTCTTATTTTTAGATATTTATTTATCTATTATTTATTTTTCCTTTCTTTTCTTTTTTTCCTTCCTCTTTTTCTACTGCGATGGCTAGCGGTGGCCATGGGTGAATAGAGGCTCGCCAAATCCAACGAGCTTGAGCTAGCCGGCTGAAGGCAAGCTCTGGCAGGTCGGATCTGGCAAGCGAGCTCGAGCTCTTCATATCTGCTTCGGCCGAGTATATGTTACTGGACATCAACAAAACTATGGTTCTTGCTTATCTACAAAGCAACATTCGAATGAGAAATGACATATTATATGAAGGAATACTAAACTAACGATTAACATGTTCCCAATAGAAGTTTGTTGATTGGTTGATAAATGTGAAAGAATTTGAACGTGAATTTGATCGCACACACAATGATGTGGCGATTTGCATTATATTTATAATATGTACAAAAGATTTTACAAAAGGTAAGAATATACACTATCTTTGCAAAATCATGAATGATTTTCTCTATCAATAAAATCAACACAAATCATAGAAGATTGATTTGCTCTATCAATAAGATCAACGCAAATCATAGAAGATTGGCTCAATTAATGAAATCAACACAAATCATGGAGGATTTGCTTTATCATGATTTGCTTTGTCACACCCTCTCAAGAGAAATGGTGGCGGTTGCACTGTGAGCTTGTCACGCATAATAAGAAACTTGGATATTGATAGAGGCTTTGTCATGACATCAGCCGTTTGCACCTGTGTCGGAATGAAGCGAACTTCCAACATCTTCTTATTGATTAAATCACGAATAAAATGATAGTCAATTTCCATGTGCTTGGTCTGTGCATGGAAGATGGGGTTTGCGGCCATATATATTGCCCCAACATTATCACAAAGAACAAAATTGCCCCGACATTATCACAAAGAACAAGTGGTGATCGATGAAGAGTGTATCCAAGATCTCGGAGTAGATGTAATAACCATAACAATTCAGACGCTGCATTAGCCACCCCCTTCTACTCTGTTTCAGTACTGGATCGAGAAATAATTGGTTGCTTTTTAGAACTCCAAGAGACCAAGTTGGGACCAAAATAAATACAATAGCCACTTGTTGACTTTCGATCATCAAGACAACTAGCCCAGTCAGCATCTGTAAACGCAATGAGGGTTAATTGATGCATAGTCTTCAAGGTAATCCCATGATTAATAGTAGCTTTGAGATAGCGTAAAATTCGTTTGACGGCTGATCAATGATCTATAGTTGGACAATGCATAAATTGACATACTTTATTGACAGCAAAGGATAGATCTGGTCTGGTAAGAGTGAGGTATTGCAGGGCCCCAACCGTACTCCGATATATGGAGGCATCAGTTAGTGGTTCACCACTTTTCCTAGACAACTTAGAAGCTGAGGGAGCCATAGGCGATGAGCAAGGTTTTGCATCGGCCATTCCTATGCGAGTGAGAAGAGCAGTAGCATACTTGGATTGAGTAAGAGATAGCCCAGTAGAGGATCTCTGGGCTTCAATGCCAAGAAAATATGATAGATTGCCCAAATCAGTGATTGCAAACTCAATGCCAAGTTGAGTGATTAAGTCGGTGATGGAGGAAGTAGAGCTCCTAGTAATTATGATATCGTCAACATAGGTGAGAAGAATTATAATATGATCAGATCTGCGTTGAATGAATAATGAAGAGTTGGCAGTAGGCGCCACAAATTCGATAGATAATAAATATGAACTTAGTCGAGAAAACCAGGCTCTTGGAGCTTGTTTTGACCCATATAGAGCTTTCCGAAGACGACAGACATGGCCAGGATAACGCGAATCAACAAATCCTTGGGGTTGCTTCATGTAGACTTTTTCTTTAATGGTTCCATGGAGAAATGCATTCTTGATGTCTAATTGGCGTAGAGGCTAGTTATATGTAACAGCTAGAGAGAGAACAACTCGAATCGTTGTCGATTTGATAACTGGATTGAAAGTTTCATCATAGTCCTGTTGACACCCCGATTTTCGACCAAGTCTTTTTCAGATTTATTTTTGAAAAATCACAAAAAATCCATAAAAAGTCAAAAAATTACAAAATCAACTTTGGTGGCCTTGGCCAAGCCCAAGGAACCATTTTTGACCAAAAAATAATTTTCCACATTTTTCATATTTTTTAGTATTTTTAGAAAATAGGAAAATACTCAAACAATTCAAGAAAAATAGCATTCGAGGTCACAAAAATATAGACAAATATCCAATATTTTTCTTTTTAATCCCTTGTATTTTTGACCTCACAAAAAGTTCAAAATCAGATTCAATTATGGGTGTTCCTTTGTAACCCGTACTATTGAATTTGAGAAACAAATATCAATTGAGTCTTTTAATTTGCAATTTTGGCATTTTCTAGAATCTTGACATCTATTCTAACTATCCCATATTGCAATTTAGCCCAATTGTGTGTACAAATTGCTCAATTGCACGAATTTGGTAAAATTGCATATTAAAATTGCATTTTTAGTCCTCGAAAATGAGCATAATTGAAATTACTTTCAATTCGAGGGCTATCATTGCAAATTAAACATACAACTCAATGGATTTTACCATTTTGAATCGATTGGCACAGGTAATTTGACCCAATTTGATCATTTGAACCTTCAATTGCATAATTCCCCAATTTGCAATTAAAAGAAAATTTGGGGTTTTTATAGAAATTGATGTAAAATTTTGGGCAAAACCACATTTCTAGATAAAATCCATGCTCTAGATTCGATTTTGAGGTTCAATTGCAGAATTTTCCCATTAATTTGGGTTTAATTTGGAAAATGGTAAATCGGAATCGGTTCTGACCGGTCAGACCGCTGGTCGGACCGGTCGAACCGGTCTAGAACAGTGTCGTCGTCTTCCTCAAAACGCTCGTGCAAATGAACAGTGAGAGACCGAGTTTCCAAGACCAAATTGAAGGTCAATTCGCGACTAATTGAAAGGGGAATGGTGGGCGTTTTGTTCCTCTCATCTTCCCCCGTCGATTGACACCAACGGCACCATCCGACGTCGCCGTAGGAGGGAGCAATCGGCCGGTCAAAGCCCCGGTACCTGCAAAAGTCAACAACGACAAAGCTTGGATGAAATTGGTTCGAATTCGTGCCAAATGCAACCGCCTGAGGTCCCGAACGGAACAACCACTTAACACCCGTCGATTGCCAGTCGCCGGTGACCATTTCGCACGTGTTTTCACGTGCGAAGGTCACATGCTCCAACTTCCCGATTCGGCGTCAAACTGAAAATGATATAAAAGCTAACAGACCATTCGCGAAGCAAAGGGAGGTCGATTCAGTTAGAAGAAGAAAAACACGGTTGGAAGAGGGAGAAGGAGAGAAAGAAAGAGCCCGCTCTCCATCGCCATTGTCGAGAGCGAAGCTCGAAATTGCAGAGCATCGGTCAGGCCCTTCCAGGCTAGACCAAAGCTCGGGGAGACCTTCAGGAGACCGCCCAGAGTGCCAGGAAGCGATCGCCGCCGGCCGCGCCTTGCGAAATCGCAAGAACAGGTGAGGCTGAGCTTCGATTCTTGTACTGAGCTTCAGTGGCGATTCTTGCATTTCCTGCCCATTCTTTCAATCATTGTGTGCGTTTCACTCCTTGAACATCACTGACCATGTTCGCGTCTTGATTTTGCATCGATTTTGCTCACATCCCCCGAATCGAGTCTTTGAACTTAGCCTCCACAGCCGATTCTTGCCCAGCCAAATCTGGGTCGAGCGGGCTCAATCGGAGCCCGAGGTAAGTCTTCTAAACTTCCCCTGGTGCTATTCTATGACTGGATTGCCATGATTTGTTACGAATCGAGCTATTGAATTTCCATGGCCGTACTCGGCATCGTGTATGATGCTCGTGATTCGGTGGATCATGAGCTTTGATTCTTAGATATGGTAGACTAGAGGTGACGGCGGGTCGATTAGTGTTGGTCTCGCACGATTCCATCAAGATCCCACCGTCCGATCGTCGCCGGAGAAGCACAACCGTTCGTTCAGTTGCAGGCGCGAGGTTGAAGACGAAGCTGACATGGCGTGGTCAACCGGTCAAACTCCTAGTTGGCATTCGGCCATTGGTCCACGTGTCTGTCGAGTCAGCTAGACCGTTAGTCTGTTAGGGTGAGTCAGCGTAGATCGGACGGTTCAGGTTAATCGAGTCCAACAAATGGTGGTCGTCCGATTAGAAATTAGGATAATTCGAAAATGATTTTAAATCGGAAATAAAAAATGGTTGAAACGGCGCCGTATGGGTTAGTTAGTGGACGGCGTTGTTTAGGTTAATATGAATAGACGGTCTAGATCGAGTCTTAGGATCTAATCGTGGCCGTAGGTTTAAGTAATCCGATCAGACGGCCCTGATCGGGTCTTCGCCTAATCTGAACCGTAGGTTTTAGTAATCTGATCTGGCGGTCGTGGATTTGCCGCGCGGTTCAATAGGAACCGTCGGATCAAGTCTAAATAATCAGAAAAAAAATAAAAAGGAATAAACGGCGTCGTTTCGTGTCTGTGGGTCGCGCTGGTCCGGGTCTGGGCCGGGTTCCGACCCGAGTGGGTCGGGTCGACCCGGTCCAAATAATATTTTTTAAATAAAAAATAATCAGAAATGATTTTAAAAAAAATAAAAAAAAAATCAGAAAAATCCTAGAAAATCCAAAAAATGCTAGAAAATTCCAGAAAATTCCAAAAAAAATGTGGAAAAATTGTGGGAAAATCCTAGACACTTAGAAATTTCCAAAAATCGAGGATTGACCACAGACAACTGGTCAACCCTATTTTTGGGGTTTCTTATTCGTTCTTCCAAGAATTGACGACAATGCCTTTTAGGGGTAATTCGTCCCTGCTTTGTATTTCGAGATAGGTTGAAAAATGCCTAGATTAGGATAGGGCCAGTTAGGTGGCGAATCCTTTTGTGGGGATTTTCGAATCTTATCATTTCCACTGAAATGACGATTTTACCCCTCTAAGGGTAAAAATCACTTTTAAATTCCAGAAAAATCCTAGAAATTCCAGAAAAATAGGAAATGGATCGGATTGATGGCCAATCCTATTTCCCCTGCCTTCGGACTTCCCAATTCTTCTAAAATGACAGATTTACCCTTTTAAGGGTAAAATTTTCCCGAATTATTCAAAATTACGATTCTGCCCCTCATGGGCGAATCATGCCCAAATCACTCCTAAGCCTTGATTGATATTTCTCTAGGCTAATAGGGCCTCATTAGGGAGACCATGCTGATTTCATGTGTTTTATCCGCATGTACTGGATCCTTGATTTGCGCATTTATTTTTATTGATTGTGATTGGTAGGGTAATATCTCCCATCTGCATGAACTCCTAGATTTAGGATCTGTACCCCACTCATCTGTATGAAATCCTAGGATCAGATAAACCATTCAGCTTAGGTACCGAAAGGGCGTCAACTTTGACAGTTGGCGTAACTAAGTCCCCGAACCCACTTCTCTGGTTTCTGCAGAATCGAATAGATCACTCCCAACTATTCGATAGGGTTTCCGATCGTACCCTCTACGAAACGATTGGTGGCGACTCCTTAGCATGTACACTCATCACACGCCACTAGATCGCACTGAAGGTCGACCACGCACATCCAGCAGTTGCGACTTGGGTAATGGACCTTGGGAGAGGTCCGCGTCCTATCAAGCCAGCAATCGGTCGGCCCATTAGCCCCGCCCCGCCTCGTGGAGGGGGGGAAGGGTCGCGACAGACTGGCGACTCCACTGGAGACTTATTCTAAACCCGAATCTCTGGTTACGAATTCCAGAGGGCTTGAGCCGATTAAAAAATTATTTGGCTTATCTGACCTTATTTTCTGCAGATGCTCTCGAAGGTGAGATACGTACACTAACCATTGTGTTAGATGTTTTTGCAGATTGGAGAAATAAGGGGTCGAGTGATTGTTGACATTTTTTCCTGCAGGTTGGAGATGGGAATGTATGTTTATTTTTATGCACATACTGAAGCGGTGCTTTGATATAAACTGCTGTGCATGACTTTGTATTGTGATGATCACGACACATTGCACACACTGGCAGTCAAACCCCGACTGCAACCACCCCTAGGTTACCTTAGATAGGGAAAGGGTGCGAAAAGGATCTTGTGTTTGATGGCACTTGAGACTTTCGTACTCATTCCCGCTCATCATCTGCATTGGCAATGTCTAGCCCTCTTGGGTAGGTACCCTTGGGGAGGAATCTGCCTCGTGTGGATCGTGAGAGCCTGAGCCGTAGGTTCCTCACCTGATTTTTGATTTCTTAGAGTATACCCACTTGTCTCATGCGCATGTTTATGGATGGTTGGTATACCTAAAACCGCCCATTAATAAGAGGGGGACATTCCACACTTCCCCAGGTATGGTTGGTAAGGCATTTACTTCCGATGTACTTTACTATTCCCTGCTCCATGATATGACTCATGCATTACATACATTCATGTGCATTCACGTCATGCAAATCGCTCAAGTGACTAATAAAAACAGCAATGCTAATAGGTTAGAATGTCGTTGTTCCCTAAGAGCTCGACAGAATTGGTGACCTTCGAATACCTGAGGAAGGTCACTCGCCCTGGACCAAACACAAGGCTGCACTTCACTAGATTCGTGCATGGTCGGGAGCTGACTGGACGTAAGTTGGGATACGCCGAAGATTGCCAAACCCGTTACTATGTTGATAACCTCAGATTCAAGCGACAAGCAGACGAGATGTTTAAGGACTATTTGGAGATGAAGAGGCAGAGTCGCAACCAGTTAGCTAGGGAGGCATACGCCCGTCGGAAGACCGAATTACTGACCAAAGAAAGTGTATCCATGATCACCTTCTGGGGAAAGAGAAGACGTCCCGCTACCAAGACAAAACCGAAGCGTATCACGCTCAAGAAGGCGAAACCCGAGAAAACTCCTGAAGTCGTCGTACCGTGGACCAGAGAATGGCCAGAGGAACTACAGCCTCTCGACCAAAACACTGAAGACGACTCATTTACACTTGATTAGAGGAAAACTCCCGACCAACTATCATTTGGATAGACCCCTATGAAAAGAGTGATTTAGACCCTCACATTCCAACGGTCTTTTATAGCTTTCTTGTTTGAAAGATCTCTCTTTACCTTTCTTCCATTAAAACACTTGGATTGTAATAAAAGTTTACTCCACTTTATTCTTTTGATGTATTGACCAATGGAATGTGACGTTGCTATTTCCCTTAGTCACTGAGTAAACCTGACTAAATTGCATAATTCACTTCCTTGAAATTCAAATTAGGCTTTGAGTCAGGCTTTCAAGACCTGAAAAAGGTCCTAATTTCCATTTCTCCAATTGAACTATGCAATCGAGTTAGCTCATGCATATCTCATGACATCTGCACGTTCATACGTTTGAAGTAGTTTCTGACGATTGACTTTTCAAAATCATTTGCATATTTTAGACTTCATGGGAAAGAATGATATTCAAGTATTCAAAATCCCCCGGGCCGAACTCTAATCATGGTGGGACAACATGGACGAAGCTAGCCAAAAGTATGCTGGATCACGGCTAGGATACCTGTTAGACCTGCTGAAGATTGAGTGTCCACCTGCCTTTATCCAAGCCATGGCGCTCTATTGGGATCCCACCACCACTACATTTTGCATGGAAGGACTAGAGATTACTCCCACTATCGAGGAATACAGCGCCGTCATCGGAGTTGAGTTCACTCCTACGCCCGTCCGACCCCCTATAGGATTTGAACCCCTGAGTCAGTTGGCTGAGTTCCTTGACACAGGTCTAAATGAAGTCAAAGCATGTGCAAAAAGAAATTCTGGATGAGTCTCCTTGTCTTTTCTTATAGACCGATTTTCCTGCCTCCCTGCTGCTAAATGAACCAAATCTGGTAGAGCCTTTGTCTTGGCATTCTTTAGCTTTGTACTATTCCCGATCTCATCTGTCACCTTTGACCCTATCATAACCGTAGTAGCTAGACAAGTCTGTTGTGGGTGGGATTACTCAAACATCCTCATTGCCGAGACCTTCCTCTCCTTAAATCGCTTCAAGAAAAATAAAAAGGGAATCTTTAGAGCCTCTAGTGATCTTTTGTATCTATGGTTCACATCCCATATCAGACAATTCCACATCCGCATGGGTTTCACTGAAATCAGCCCTGATGCACATCCTCTTAAAACCTTTGTCAGAACACATACACGTATTCCTAAGTTCAACTTTGTAGAGTGGAAAAACTTCCTTAAAATTCTAAAGCCCGAACAACTCCGATGGCGGCTAAGGTTACCAGCGCTGGGCAAAGTCAGATTGGCCTGTGGTGACAAAGGTCCAGTCCCCTTGCTAGGATTCACGGGCGCTACAGCATACTATCCGAAGAGGGTGATCCGACAGTTTGGAGCGCTATAGGGAGTCCCTTCTCCACCACAACCCGATACCTCTTCTTTTGACGTACCGAGCAAGACTCTCACAGAGGAGGAGAAGAGACAATTTGAAGCCAAGGTGGCATCCATCATACGCTCTTTGAAGAGTTCTCAGGCTGAAGAAATAAGTTGGCCAGAAGACATGACTCGAGAAGAAGACACTCATAGAGCCACCACAGAATACATTCAACACTTCAAAGCGACCCGACGAAGCCTTGTCGAGCCCTACATACCCGAATATATCGTGCCGTACATACCGGGAATAGAGCCGTACATACCCGAAGACATGGGACCACTGTCGTGTTCAGAGGATGAGGAGCCCCAGGTTGAAGAAGGGAATCCATACTGGGATGATGAGGATACCTTAGACCTCAAACGTCCTAGAGTTGAATAGGCTATGCTGTCAAGTGTAAAATAAGCAAACATTGTGATATCTTCTCATACATTCTCATTTCTGTTAGATACTATCTTGGACACATGAGCATGAATATAAGCATGTCTTTCGAATGCATAAAAACTATCGTCAGAAATTACGCCTCTTTTAATTTCATGAATTCATATCAGGAAATGACTAAAAGAACTACTTATGTGAGGCTAAGGCTCACAAGGTAGCCACTTTTTCTCATCTACTGACAAGAAACATGCAACTGAAAGAGTTAAAACTGCTTCTTTTTGCCAAAATAAACGAAGCACTCACTAGAAATCTTTTTGAACAGGTGCACTCTCATCACGGAACTGCCAACACATCGTTTCCGTACTCGCCTTAAGACAAGAATAGAGCAGCAAGAATTGACTCCGCGCGTGGGCATGTTGGAGTCTCAGATGTCTGCCCTGGCAACTATGATGGCTGACATTAAGGCCATGCTGGAGGCCACCCAAGCTAAACAGACAACCGCCCATAATCAGAACAACTCAGGCCCTTCTACAGTGCCTGATGTAACAGATAGAGAAGTCACAAGGGATACCCAACATACAGAGGAGGATGTCCATGAACCAAATAGCCATTCACAACCAAAAGCTTCGCTTGTTGTTATCAACCTCGAGAAAGAGGAGAAGGGGAAGCAGACCATGAAAACTGAAGCAGAGGCTAAAAGGCTGGCCAAAATAGAAGAGTGCTTAAGCAGTCAAGGTTACGAGCTAGCCCGCTTCGACAAGATACCTCCTTTCGCTAAAGTAGAAACTCCTCCTGATTATAAAGAGCCAGAGTTTGTAAGGAAGTACAATGGGACAGGTTGTCCCCGAGCACACCTCAAGTATTACTTGCGCAAGATGGCGCACTATTCAGATTATATCCCGTTACTAATGAACACATTCCAAGAGAGTCTGGCTGGCGCCGCTCTGGCATGGTTCATTGAGCTAGATCTAGAAGATTACGATGGATGGGAGGATCTTGCAGAGGACTTCCTCAGGCAGTACAAGTTCAACACGGCTACAGCCCCAACGAGGGAGGATCTTCTACGAACTTTAAAGGCGAGGGGCGAATCAATCAGGACATATGCTTAGAGGTGGCGAGCCTTGGCTACCCAAGTAAAGCCGTCAATCCCAAAAGAGGAGCTGATCGACTTATTCCTGAAAGCACTCCCCTATGAGTACTTTGACAAGCTGAACACTTCTGGGTGTCAAACATTTGCACACTTGATAAAGGTTGCTGAAAGGCTAGAATGGGCCTTGAGAGAAAGAAGGCCTTATGAAGCTCCTACTAGGAAGCAATATCCGTTGAGAAAAGAGAGAGAAGCCGGACTGGACATAGCGTTTATACCGGATCCCCACAAGCCCAAGCTGTTTGGCAATTCTAATCAGACCAAAGGAGGATCATCCTGGTCGACACCGAAGGTGCAAGAGCCTAGAAGAAAGCAACCTCAGAAGCAATTCTCCCAGCTCCCGAGGCCTTTATCCAAGCTGCTCCCGATGCTGCTAGAACAACACCTGGTGGCAAAAGAACCGCCTAGGGCAAACCCTGCAAGATATCCTGGCTTTGATGAGAGCCAGACCTGTACCTACTATATGGGCGAGAGAGGGCATAATGTGGATAACTGTTATATCATTAAGCTGAAAGTGCAAGCCCTGATTGATAATCAGATTCTAAAATTTGACAATGCAGCCCCGAATGTACAAGAAAATCCACTGCCGGATCATCAAGCAGTAGGGGCAATATTCTCTGAAGGGGAAGAAGACTACCTTAAGCTGAAGGTAGATATGCTTAAGCTAACCGACCTGCTAGTAATCGCTTCATCATGCCCAAAAGCAGGAGCGATCTCGACTGACCAAAAGAAACTATGCATCGCTAAGATGACGAGTTTGGGGATAATGTCCGACATCACCAATGAAGAGTTCGAAGGAGTCAAAGCTTCTTTATCTTTGGAAGGAAGCTACTTCGTGATCAAGACTGAGCAGGGTAATACCTGGGGTACCCCACATGAGAATCTGGTAAACAATCTCGGGCCAGTCACTCAATCGGAAGAAGACTCTGAAGAAGACGAACTGGAAGCCAAGAGACGAAGCCTAGCAAACCTCAAATTTATGGCCGACGCACTTGAGAAGGGCGAAATTATAAACAACCTTGGTCAAGATTCTGGAGGGTACAACTTCAAAGTGAAATATTCAGCCCTGTTGACACCTAAATTATGATCAACTTTATTATTATTATTATTTATTATTTTTTATTTTTATTTTGAAAATTCATAGAAAATCCATAAAAAGTTTAAAAATTGAAAAATCAATTTTGGTGACCTTAGCCAAACTAAATGAACCATTTTGACCAAAAAAATAATTTTCATAATTTTCATTTTTTTAATATATTTTCGAAAAATACAAAAAAAGAGAAAAAAAGAAAAAGAAAATTAAGAAAAATAATATTTGAGGTCACAAAAATATATAAAAATAGTCAGTATTTTTATTTTTATTTTATCCATTTTCTGACCTCATAAAATAGTAAAATTCAGGTTTGATTTTAGGTGTTCTTTGATCATCATAAAATTGAATTTGGCAAAAATATTAGTAATGATTAAAAGGAAAAGGAATGAAAACATCATCATTTAAAAGGAAAAGGGGACTAATCATTTTGTCTTCGCTTTTGATTATTTTATTATTATTTTTACTTTTTAATATTTTATTATATTATTATTATATTATTATTTCATTATTTTATTTTATTTTCATTACTATTTATTCCCCCTTCATCATCCGCACGTCTTCTCTCCTTCTCTCCTCCTCCTCCTCCTCCTCCTCCTCCTTCTTCTTCTTCTTCTTCTTCTTCTTCTTCTTCTTCCTCTCCCACGCTCATTTTTTTCCCCATATTCTCTCTTCCATTTTTTTTTTGTCATCACACTACCACCCTCCACATTTCTTGTGTTTCCGGCCGATTGGACCGTTGGATCGAGCTGATTTTTTGTGTACAAGGTCTTCTTGATCCCTTCTTCATATCCACCGTTCGGATCTTTAAACAAATCTCTCAAAGTGGTCGTACAGCAACCAAATCAGAAGCTGTTCCAGGCGTGGGAATTGTATACCCGCCGACATTTCTTGAGTTTCCGGCCGATTGAGCCGTTGGATCGAGCTAATTTTTTGTGTACAGGGTCTTCTTAACCCCTTCTTCATATCCACCGTTCGGATCTTTAAAAAGATCTCTCCAAGGGGTCGAACAGCAGCCAAATCAGAAGTTGTTCCTGGCGCGGGAACTGTTCATCCGCCGGTATTTCTTCAGTTTTCGATCAATTCGACCATCGGATCGAGGTAAAATTTTGTGTATAATCTCATCTCAATTCTTTCTTCATCTTCACCGTTCGGATTTGTGAAAATAGTTCAACGTCCTCCTCATCCGAGCTCGGATTATTGTTTATTTTGTATTTTTTCGTATTTACTGTGTATTTACTTTATGTCATAGCATTTTTATATTTCGCATAAAAGACCCAGAATCGGAAGGCCGAGCCTCCTGTTGGTGTCTAAATATTTACTGTGTATTTACTTTATGTCATAGCATTTCTATATTTCGCATAAAAGACCCAGAATCGGAAGGCCGAGCCTCCTGTTGGTGTCTAAATATTTGCTGTGTATTTACTTTATGTCATAGCATTTCTATATTTCGCATAAAAGACCCAGAATCGGAAGGCCGAGCCTCTTGTTGGTGTCTAAATATTTGCTGTGTATTTACTTTATGTCATAGCATTTCTATATTTCGCATAAAAGACCCAGAATCGGAAGGCTAAGCCTCCTATTGGTGTCCAAGGTGTTTTATTTATTTATTTTCTGTAAATCATATTGTGCTACCCCAGAATCGGAAGGCCGAGCCTCCTGCTGGTGGTTTATACCCCCACACATTGTTGCACGAGCACCGACGGACTCCGACGTCGTAAAATTCACCGGATCCCATCTCCTTTGCTTATGTTTATGTTGTATAATGATTTAATATCTTCTTTATTTTTTGCATTGTGTTGCGTCCTATAAAAACAAAAACAAAAAAAATGCTAGATCGGACGTCTGCAGATGAGCCACGTGTCGTGATTAGGTGATTTTCAGAATAAAAAAAAATTCCAAAAAAATGAATTATTAAGGAAAAATTCAAAAAAAAAATTGAGAAAAATTGCAGAAAATTCCTAAAAAAATTCTAAAAATTTTTGAAGGCTGAAAATGACAAAAAAATTGATTTGTTTCCATTTTTTGGATTTTCTCCCATTTAATCCAAAATGGCGATTTTACCCCTCAAAGGGTAAATCGTCTTTGATATTCCGATGAATTGTGGAAATTGCTTAGAATTTGGTGATGGGCCAGATAGGTGGCTAAACCTTATGTCTAAGATTTCCACATTTCATTCCCATTTTTAGAAAATGACGATTTTACCCCTTCGAATGGTAAATCGGTTTCTAAAATTCCAGAAAATCATGAAAATTGCAAAAAAAATAGGAAATTGGTCAATTGAGTGACCAAACCTATTTTTGACATTGTTTTACTCCGGATTCATTCCGAAATGACGATTTTTCCCTTTTTAGGCAAATTGTCCCTTTTGTCTCAAAATTACGACTTTACCCCTGATGGGTAAAATCATGTCTAAATCATTCCTAAGCTTGATTGATACTTATTTAGGCTAATAGAGCCTTATTAGGAGTGTCATGTTGATTTGATGTGATTATTTTACATATTTGGATTCATTGATTTGCGCATTTTATTATTGATTGTGATTACTAGGATAGTCATTCCTATTTGCATGAATTCCTAGATTTAGGATTCGTACTCCACTCATCTGCATGAAATCTTAGGTAAGAAAATTCAGTCAACTTAGGTACCGAAAGGGCGTCAACTCTGACAGTTGACGTAACTAAGTCCCCGAACCCATTTCTCTGGTTATCGCAGAATTGAATAGAAACTCCCGACTATTCAATAGGGTGGTCCAATCATACCCTCCAAAAAATGATTGGTGGCGACTCCATGGCATGCACACTTAGCACATGTCACCAGACCACACTGAAGGTCGACTGCGCATACCTCCGTTGCGATTTGGGTAACGGGCCTTGGGAGAGGCCCGCGTCCGACCAGACTGGACGGCCCATTAGCCCTCGAGAGCCCACATGCAACCTCGAGAGGGTCGCGACAGACTGGCGACTCCGCTGGGGACTTAGAGAACTTGAGCCGATTAAAAAGTTGATTGATTTTTCTGACATGTTTTATGCTGATGCTCTTCAAGTTGAGGTACGTACTTTAACCCTTGAGGTGTTAAATGTTTTTGCAGATTGGAGAAATAATGGGTGAAGTGTTCGTTAACTCTGTCTTATGCAGGTAGGAGTTTAGGATGTATAATTGTGTGGATGTTTATATTGAAGCGGTGTTTGCTAAATGAAATGCATGTTTATTGCTTTAGCACGACACAATGAACACACACAGCCGCGCCTAAAACCTCGGGCGCTCTCTTTAGGAAAATAATAGAAGGAATTGAAAATGGAATCTCCGTGAGGAAAAACACGGGGTAATCCATTTTTAATTCTGCTCATTTCGAACTATGGATTGGGTCCCAATGCAACGATAGTTGTGCAATGGAATCTACCCTTTCTAGAACTCGAAGTGGGAGCCTTGGCTTTAGGTTCCAAACCCTATTTTTGATTCTTAGAAGTCAAACCTCACTGGTCTCATGCGCATGTATGTGAATGATTGGTACACCTCGAAACCAAAAGGTCATTCAGCGCCGCTTATGAATCAAAATCCAAAGACTTGTGCGAAGAATCAGTCGCGAGTTTAAACGAACCAGGATGGCATGGAAAAGCGCTGGACCACCCTGGAGAGTCAACTGATGAGGGCAAATGCCTTTTGACCGGGGCAGTCGGGTCAAGTGTAAAGATGTGTCGTTCCTAATTGATTTTCAATCAGATACCGGCATAATATTTCCTATCTTTTCCTCTCAGGTGAAAAACAGGTACAGAAGGAAAATCCATTTGTGGATAGACACGAGGGACATGTTTTACATGGCATACATTTGTCAAAAATGTCCTCATCCGATCACATGCAAGATGATCATGGAACGATGGTGAAACTGTAATCGTTCCAATAAGCCATTCGAATATTATACATGACGGGGACCTTTATGTCTTTTGTCTACAGGATAAGATGGTCAAAGACAAACGAAAGAAAATTTGTCTTCCCTATAAGACAGAAAGAAATGTGCCTTCAGCAGATGTCACCCATTGGGATTGCAATGACAAATTAAATCAAATTATGAAGAAGGAGCAACCTAATTAGGATTGGCTCTCCCTAAGTCAAAAAAGTTGTATCTGTTCCAAATCAGATTGACTGGTTCACGAGTTGATATGGTTTTTCATTCTTGCAGGTGATGACGAGAATGAATGGGACCACTGAAGAATTTCCCCCGTCTTGGACGCCAGAAGTGACCAGAGCGGGGATAGTAAATCCGTAATCGTTTCAATTAAAGCTCCTTACGCGGTGATTGACTCTTTCACTCCTTTCATCGCGCAGGTTGTTGAAGTACTCAATCACGAGTAAATCCAAGCTTACTGATGTCAAATAGCCTGAATGCATCAATGCGGTAGGATCAAATTGCCTATGACTAAATCAGCCAGCCCCAGACAAAGCATCCAGTGGCTGGGGACAAATCACTCCGCTACCCGGAAAAGAGAAACATCAAATACTTCAAATGGCGACGATGATCGAGAGAATCACAAAACCGCCACACGAAAAATCCCAAGAACGTCAAGCCATCTAGATATGGATAAAAATAATTGAAGATTCTGACAATTGAGATAGAAGATCAGAATCGGCGAAACCCATGGGAGTGAGTTCTCCCATTTTCTTTGAAGAGGCCAAACCGGGGGCAAACTCTCATGATCCCCCATAAAGACGCATCGGACCAGGGTTATTAAATCCAGAGATAACAAACATCAAGACAAGCCTTACCAAGGCAAAATACTTGAAGAACACCGTCCCTTCAAATGTTGGAAACCCCGAAGGGAGTATCTCTTTCCTGAAATTTCAAATGAAGTCAAAACCTACACCTGTTTCTTCATGTGCAGGTGCATGGACGTTGTCAAAATTGAATTGAAAATTGCCAACAAACACAGAAAGTGCTAAGGCATGTTGCCAGGATAAACGTCGCCCAACTGGGGCAGAACGGCCGTTAATCTCACGAACAACACCCATAAATACAGACGAGAGAAGACATTCCCAAAGTGGATGATGATTGCAGCAAAATGCAGGAATGAATTTAGTTGGGGCAGTGTTGACACCTGATTTTTGATCAGTCTTTCATAGTTTATTTTTAAAAAATTCATAAAAAATCTATAAAAAGTTAAAAAAATAAAAAAATCATCTTTGGTAGCCTTGACCAAGCTAAAGGAACCATTTTTGATAAAAAAATAATTTTTCATATTTTTAAATATTTTTTAATATTTTCCAAAAATAGAAAAATACATGAAAAATGAAGAAAAATAGCGTTCGATGTCGTAAAAATATAGAAAAATAGTCAATATTTTTATTTTAATTTCTTTTACATTTTGAACTCATAAATAGTCAAAATTCAAGTTTAATTGCATGTGTTTCTTCACGACGCATAGAGTTGAATTTGGCAAAAAAATGTCATTCGAGTATTTTAATTTGTAAATTTCTACATCTTTTTTAGTCTTGACGTCCAATTAGATTGACCACCATCTACAATAAATGCCCCTTGCTGAATATTTTCGTTTTTGTTTCACATGATTTCATGGTGTAAAACGCCGAGTGGATCCCCAAATATAATCGGGTCGGCATGAACTCGATAGCTCGTCCAAGACCAAACCAGGGCACGGCGAACCCCATGTGAGTACTCTCGAACTCCTTCGATGCTTCCTAATGCTTTTATTAGGTTAGATCGTGTGTAGAATGGCTAGGACAGCTAAATCATTCTTGAGCTGTGATTGATAAATAAGACCTTATTAGAAATGCCATGTGATTTATTTGCATATCTAGATTCCTTGAGTTGGGCATTTTATTACTGATTGTGATTGCTAGGATAATCACTCTTATCTACATGAATTTCTAGATTTAGGGTTCATACCTTACTCATCCGCATGAATCTCAGGCTAGAAAATTCAGTCAACTTAGGTACCGAAAGGGCGTCAACTCTGACAGTTGGTGTAACTAAGTCCCCGAAACCATTTCTCTGGTTCTCGCAGAATTGAATAGAAACTCCCAACTATTCGATTGGGTGGTCCAATCATACCCTAAAAAAATGATTGGTGGCGACTCCATGGCATGCACACTTAGCACATGTCACTAGACCACACTGAAAGTCGATCACGCATACCTCCGTTGTGATTTGGGTAATGGGCCTTGGGAGAGGCCCGCGTCCGACCAGACAGGACGGCCCATTAGCCCTCGAGAGCCCGACAACCTCAAGAGGGTCGCGACAGACTGGCGACTCCGCTGGGGACTGGTTCTTAACCATTTAGTGGACTTGAGCCGATTAAAAAGTTGATTGATTCTTCTAACCTAATTTTATGCAGATGCTCTCGAAAGTGAGGTGTATATGCTAACGAATGTGTTAGATGTTTTTGTAGACGGGAGAAATAAGGGGTGAAGTGCTTGTTAACTTTGTTTTATGCAGGCAGGAGTTTTGGATGTATGATTGTGTGGATGTTTATATTGAAGCGGTGATTGTTAAATAAAATGCATGTCTTTTACTTTAGCACGACACAATGAATACACACAATTGCGCCTAAAACCCCAGGCGCCCTCTTTAGGAACACAATAGAAGGAATTGAAAATGGAATCTCCGTGAGGAAAAACATGGGGTAATCCACTTTTCAATTCCGCTCACTTCGAACTATGGATTGAGTCCCAATGCAACGATAGTTGTGCAATGGAATCGGCTCTTCCCAGAATTCGAGGTGAGAACCTTGGCTTTAGGTACCAAGCCCTATCTTTTGATTTTTAGGAGTTTTCCCTCACTTGTCTCATGCGTTTGTCTATGGAAGGTTAGTATACCTAACACTGCTAAAAATACAGAAAAGCTTGATTTTCTCTTAAGTTTGGTTGGTAAGACTTTTCTATCCCTCGAACTTGTTACAGCTCTTAATCATTATATTCATTGCATAATTCCGGTGATTGGATTAAATGCCATTTTGAGGATAGATAGGTGTGTTTTCCTCCCAATGTTCTTGATGGAAGATGAAGATGGTGTCATCCCATTACGAGCGCCAAGTGGACAAGAAGAGCCTGCTATGGACATCATTGAGGTATCATCTAATGAAGATGACGATTTGGAATAGGTGATCCTGAAGTCACGTCTCAAAGATCGAAACTGGGGCATCTCTAAGTATTAAGATCACATTCCTTTGTTTTAATTTTCATTTCTAGCCTTCTTGTATAGGATTTATTTTGCTGAGATCCTCTCGATCTGACCCCTTAGATTGATTGTATTAGGGATCTATTTGTGTTTATATACATTCAGATTGAAATTTGTTGTATTTCTATTGACTTGTCATTGGAATGTGATAGTGGCATTTCTTCTAATCACTCGAATACTCCAAAATCAATTTTATAATTCCTTTGGATGAAATTGAAATTGGAAGTCTTATACAACCTTTTGGCCGTATAGGGCAATACAATCCCAATTTCGCCAGAAGGAACTATAAACTTGAATTGGTTCATGCATATTTTGCATCATTGGTAATCCACAATAATTGATCAAGAGTATTCGTGTTTTTCAAATTTAATGAAAAGATAGATATCCAAATTACTCTCGTTCTTAGCAAACGGCTTTAATTTGGATACCGTATCTTCAATTGAATTTAAAACATATCGTAATTGTGTACTTTTGAACATTCCATTGATTTTCTTGGAATTGATCAAAGGCGATTATCGTGAATTACATTCCTTTCAATGATATGCTTTCCTTTGAGGAATATTGATAAAAGCTTTTGCACAAGGTCAAAACCCTTGTAAAAGCTCTTATCCCTATTAATCACAAGTAAGCATAAAATTGAAAGGATTTATGCTTTATTTTTCAAATTCTTTCTTCTGATTCTGCCTTTTCATTTGAAACAGGTTAAAAACAAGTAGAGAAGAGAAGTCTTTTTGTGGATAATCGTGGTGGGAGGTTCCTTTATCCGATCATAAGCAAGATTAAAAAATCAAGATGTACACGCTCGAATCATAAATGTCAAAGCGCAGCTTGCCTAGGTTGAGAGTGGTCAGGTGTTCGAGAAAGTCAGCCATACAGAAGTTGAGACACACACATTAGAGCTTTCATTCATTTCGCTCAATCGAGGGACCTTAAAAGCAGATCATACAAATCATCGGGGTGGAAACATAAAACCGCAATGAGCCCTAATTAGCATCACAAAGGAACCAAGTTGGCCCTCCATATTATTGATGCTTTGCTTATACTCACCACCTCGAGACTCGAGATCTGCAAGCTTAAGAAGAAGGCGTTTACATTCCCCTTTAAGCTCGGCAACCTTGGTCCCGTGATCTTCGGCGGCTATTTCCAGGTCCCGAACTAGTCCTCTCCCATGGGCTATATCCGCGGTAATGCTGTCAAGCCTTTCTTCCTGCCACTCACATTGAAACTTCAACACGACATTACGACGGTCGTGCTCATAGGTGGTCAGGGATAAGGCCAAGCGCTCCACCAAATTTCCCTTCTCGCGAAGCAACATCGAGACTCGCTTGTTGGCGAACTCAACAGCCTTTCTGTGACTATCGGCCACAATGTTGGCCAACACCAAGCAGTTGGACCGATCCTCATAGCGAGCTCGCAAAACGTGAGCCACGGTAGCTTTTCGATGAGCGACACGGTAAGTCTCTAAAAAGTTTATAAAGAGGGTTGGGAAGATTCTATATTCCCTCTCTAAATTAGTGCCCTCGATGGAGGTGGTGTCTATTTCCACGAGCAAAATGCAGATTTCATCTTCAGTTTCTGGGTGATCGGCTATATGAGCATAGCCTCGACCGAGGAGGTTATAGAGTTTTTCCCACTGGGCCAAATTTTCGGCCGAGAAAGCGCGAATAGGAGAGGAGGTCATTTTCGTTGGAGTGGGGGAGAAGAAGATGAGTGTGGTAGAGTGATTAAAATAAGAAAAGGCAATTATGTAAGAGTGTTAATCTTCTCTGCATTAACTCCTCCTTTTATAGCAACTCGAGAATGAAGAAAGGCATAGCAATAATGCTCGTGGAGCCAAGTTAATTGGGTAAAGCAGTGGTGGCTCTTTCGGTGAACCATCAGATCTGTCCCAGTCCGCGATTTCAGGCTTGATAAACCTAAAAAAGTTGTAAAAAGATATGTCGGTGTCACCATATTAAAATTGAGCGGGAGTTAAGCGCAACTATCGAAAAAAGTTGCGAAAGGATTTGGCGGTCCCATCATATTAAAAAACTGAGCAGGAGGCGAGCGTAGTTCCACCTTTTTGAAAATAAGTGGGAGACAGACATGGATATCGAGAAAAGGAAATCGATTTGGTGTCCCTCCACGTTGAAAAGAAGAAAGAAGACGACAAAGCGGGAAATACGAAATCTTGGGAGCAACGCTTGCCTGATGATCTTCATCCATGTTTAAAGAACGTTTCATGGGCATACAGAACCACTCAAAAGAAAATTTAGAGAGAGTGAGCATACATGAGAGAGTAGAGAACCCTGAGTGAGCAAAAATTGATCGAACATTTCTCGATCCAACATGTTTGAGGGTTACCATCAGTTGCTAGAGGCGACTGATCCAAAAATCTCAGAAAATGAACTACTGAGAGATCTCGAAGATTCCAGGATGGCGTCTGGTACCAGAACCACAGAACCCAACCCTTTCGGCAACGAAGTTCAGGAGCTCAGCAGCGATGACAACAGCAGCAGCGATGGTCAATCTCGGAAAAGGAAACGTCGCCAGTGCCACACTCAGAATGAAATCCAAGAGCTTGAAGCTTTCTTTAGTGAATGCCCTCTCCCGAACATGAAACAAAGAAATGAATTGGGCCAGAAGCTAGGGATGAAACCTTTGAGGGTCAAGTTTTGGTTTCAAAATAAGCGAGCCAAATTGAGGGCTCAACACAGACGTCAAGAACTTGCGATTCTAAAGGAGGAAAACGAAAAGCTTCGAGCGGAGAACATGAGGTATAAGAAAGCTCCCAGCACTATCGCTTGCCTTAATTGCGGTGGCCCTATCACTCTCGGCGAAATGTTCCTTGATAAGCCTTATATGAGGATTGAAAATGCTCATTCACCACCCCACTCCCTCGAACCATCTTCGATACAATCGGATTTTGTTGGAGATATGCATGAACAAATCAATTCTACGAAGTCAATATCGATGCCTTCTAAAGGATGTGATATGCGTCACCATGATTGGAGTTTCCTTAACGATGAGCTTACTATCACGACCGACCAATCCAAAGCTGATGAATTCCCTCCACAACAATTTCTGGCTCGATCAAATTCTACTGGAAATAGGCCAGAGAGCAATAGCCAAGTTGTCAACACTGTTCCGGGTCGCAAGAAGACGAGGGTCAATTGGTCCCCCGAGCTTCATCTCAAGTTCCTTAGTGCGGTTCAGCAACTAGGGATCAACTCAGCATATCCAACGCGCATACTTGAGATCATGAACATACCAGGACTCACTAAAGATGGAGTCGCGAGTCACCTCAAGAGCTACAGAAGGGCGCTAAGACAGCGCCACACAACACTGAACCTGAAAGAACTCAACTTGTGCCTAAACACTAGGCATGGCTATAACTACAATGCCCCTGAAGTAAGAAATACCCTGCCGAATTTAGGCACCGACCAAGCTGGTAGCAGCACCATCGACTACTTGGGCGCTAATCAGAATATTCCCCCGAATCATCTCAGCACCCCTCAAGAGTATATGCCACAAGTGCAGCAGGTACGAACTCCTTGGTTTGAGCAGCAACTTTTCGCTAGTGCTCTTCCTATCCCCGATCAACATATTGCGCCTAGTGTTCAAAGATCTGCCCGGCTTGGGCATATGATTTCGGAAGATCAAGCGGGCGGATGCTTTGAGGATTTTTGTTTCTCCCATTCCCAAATGGAAGGTGCTTTTGATAGTGAACCGATCAATCATCCTCTTATAATCTCGAGCAACGACGAAGGTTCTAGCTCGAAGAATCAGATCGCTCACAACAGAAACAGGAATCCTTCAACGCCAAGCGATGATGGTCAACCCGAATATCAGTTGCTCGAAGAATCAAAAGATTTCCTTGATGAGGAGCTCCATATCTGGATCGATCAGTTTAAAACTGATGGACTTATGAAGTTATGATCCAAAATGACGATTATATGTCTGATTCATGGTGTAGCTGGCTGATCACCGAGAATCCTCAAGGGAACTAGGCACATGTGAATGGATGTATCATTAATCTTTCTGTCATAAAGTCTTCCATGCAAGATAATCTTCCTTAATGCCTAGAGTTAATCTGGGGCAGCGATCAGTACTACCTGCGAGCATCATCATGCTTGAGTACAACAATCCCTTGTTAGATTAGAGTCGAGGCGAATCAATTGAACGCCACGAAGAAAAACATTTAAAGGCTTCACATAGGAAAATGCGAGCAAAAGCCCGAGCGAGCTCAAAGACGGTTAGCTCTGTATCGTTCTAAGGGACCTTTAGTCGTTATGAACTCTAAATTGAGCTTGTTTCATTCTCGATGGGGGTCGCTAACTGCTTCAAGAATTTTATAACAAAAAACGAACCAGTTAGGGACGCCAATAGTGCTTTGTCCTGGTAGTCAGTGAACTGGAAGTGGTACGAAACGTCAGGAGTTCGATATCAGGATTGAAAAATCATTTTATCAGTTTGTCTATCACCCGATGAAGTTCAAAGAGATTCGACGCAGATGACTATAGAACTTGGGGCAATTCGAAAATCATCGATTCATTTTCATCAAGCGGCGAAGTTGGTATTGTAAAATGTGAAGCACGCAAATGACAAATCCGAAGCAGAAGGAGATGAATCATGATTCGCTTATCCAAGGTCGGGATTTCAACCTTCGACTAAAGCAAAATCTAGGATGAGTTTTTGATCTTGCCCACTCGACAAAACCCATCTCCACTGAAAATGGGGGCAAACCATTCCTACATCTGGAAAGCATGTCGAAGCCGAAGACATCAAATTCATCGTTTGATCCGTGGGGCAAGTCCCCGAAGCGATAGTTATCATCCGCAGAGCGTAATGGAATCCATCCTTTCAATGTAAAACACATTTGGCCGCGGAGCCACCCATTTGGTAAAAAGAACGTATCGTTCCTAAATGATTTTCAATCAGATGCGGGGATAATGTTCTCTCATTTTCCTCTCAGGTGATGAACAGAGATGAGGCACCCAAGAAGCCATGCATTCAAATAACAAAACAGTGCATGAAACACGCCCAAAAAGATGAATGAATCTCCTCCGACGTAAATCCTCGAGGTGGATTCGTTGCCCAACCAGACGAAGAAATCATGGCCACAAGCTTGAGGGCCGGCTTCTACAATCCGCACATTGGCATGCAGAAGGAATTCAAATCAAGAGTAAAGTAGTATCGTCCCAATTTGTTTTGAATTTGGAAACCCAAAATAATGCTTAATATTTATCCTTGGCAGGAGCTCGCCATCAAGGCAGACATGTAAGTTTCATTTTTCTCCAAAAACCAAGAAGTCGAAAGAACTTTAGAACACCCAACAATCTTGTGTTACTATGTGAAGTGCAGATTTTCACAACCCTTGTACACTCGTTGGAGCATATGACCAAGGGTAAGATGTATCGTTCCAATTTTTGTAAAGTTTTAGAATATACAATGACATATCCCTTTTATATCTCCAGGATCTCCAGCCTCGATGGGCAGGTAAGTATCCCTTTTCCCAATTCATTGGAGATTAAAAACTTTCAGAATTAATTTGATTCTCACATCTAAAAAGACATAGAATTCTTACTTCATTGACATTCATGTTTTAAAACATGAGATTGTCTGAACATGAATTACACATGTATGGTGCATCATAAAATCCCTTTGAAGGATAAATCTTGATGAAATGAAATGAATTTTTCCAATAAGAGTCGTTTGAACTGTTCAAAAGGGTATTTTCTCATAAGAGAAGCGAGCCTAATCCAAACACGTCCCATACACACTTGAGAGATGAGGAGATTGGAAATGATAGAGAAACCTTAACCTATGGATATAAGGGTCATTCGCAACGATTACATGGATCGAGATGACAGAGGCATTTATTTCTTCATTCCAAACACTACAGATGCCCATTGAGAACCCCATTGAACGGCGATTTTCATTCTCAACCCTGTCAAGAACCACCCCACATTGGGGCAAATGAAGGTTAGTCCAACAGTATCAGAAAGTAAACGGTTAGAAATTTTCTTGCTCGGACTAACATAAATCTTTGTGTGTTGTTTATATGATAATCCAAGTGTCATAGGATGACGAGAATGATTCATTTCTCTATCCTACACACTGTTATCCTTTGCACAACCAAGTTGAGCCAGCAAATTCATTTCATCAACCTATTGGTGATCATTGCATATTCCAAAGCAAAGGCAACATCACTCTAGGAATGGAAGCGTGCCAAAGTTTAAGTTGCATATCTAGCATGATTGCCGAAAATCCTAGCTCCAAAAGAAAAGAAAAACACGGGATTAAAAAAAGGGGGAAAAGAAAAATCCCTAGACATCAAGAAAAAGCAAAGTGCCTGGTAAAAAGCAAGGCTGATGTCTATTCAAAATATCCCCAGTAAAGTCTAGAGAGACGATGAAAAGACCCTGCAAAGGAGTTAGATCAAGATGACTACTCTCCAAATGTTGTCGTGCTCAAATTGCAAACACACAAACAGACGGTCTCTTAATGTAACAAGAGACGCTTTTAAACATCCTTGTGCGCTCTAAAAGAGGAGTGTACACTTCAAGAAATGGAGATGTTCTTCGAAGGACATGTGGCAAATTTGCAATGATCACCAATGTCAAACCCTTCACAATTTCTGGGCAAAAAATAAGCCTTTTTCGGTCCCCAATCCTTCCAATGTTACAACCCTGAAGTAGTCTTATCTGACTAAGACACTTGGGTTAATGTATAACTTAGCTCAAAGAAGTACGAGCAAGACTATTTCTTTCTCATTTTGCAGGGTTCTTGACTTGTAAACCCGGAGCAGATAGTGAAAAATTTCGTTCAACGGCCTTGACTCAAAAGTGAGCCCCCCTTGGAAACCGATATCCAAGCCTAACACTACGGTCCCGTGAAAGACCTCCTGATCGGTCGAAATGTATGCGTTGCGAATGATCCTGAAACCCAGGCACAGGTCGGTAGGAAATTGAGCACTTTCCCTATTAAAGATCATTATCACAGAGCAGTGAGGAGCCTTCTTGGGTGAGAAATACTCCAATGGATGTTTTGAGCAAACTCTTTTTGAAATTTTCAAATTGTTTGATCTAGAGTTTCCGTGCAAGGAATTTATGATCACATCTGTATATGGCAGGAATGTTTTGGATAACCTCCAACAATCAAAATGCACATTTCATGACTAAAACTTAAGTCGTAGAATTTTGTCAGTTAGACAATTATTGTCTTCCCAAAGATTACTAATATCTTCTTGGCGAGGAAAATTTTTTCAGGTCTAAGCTTTCTACAGGACTTTTGGCCACCCCAAAGACTGGGTGCGTCATCCTTAGGTGAAGCCTTTTAGTAGGCAAATCTTTTCTAAGACCGATCCACAGAATGATCGAGTCTCCGACTAGCCCCGAAGAGCGGGTACGTCATCCTTTGATTCATATCAATTTGGAATCTCATAAATGGTAGAAACCGCCTGAAGGGTCAACTCAATGGTAGAAACCGCCTGAAGGGTCAATCAATGGTAGAAACCGCCTGAAGGGTCAACACAATGGTAGAAACCGCCTGAAGGGTCAATGTATGGTAGAAACCGCCTGAAGGGTCAATGTATGGTAGAAACCGCCTGAAGGGTCAACCAATGGTAGAAACCGCCTGAAGGGTCAACTCAATGGTAGAAACCGCATGAAGGGTCAATGAATGGTAGAAACCGCCTGAAGGGTCAAAGGACTGGTAGAGACCGCCTGAAGGATCAACCCAATGGTCCGATCCACCATACGGATCAAAACCTTGATGAATCCCGAACGCGGGAGGAGTCGTTTTCCCTAATAAGCCTTACATTAGGCAAGCCATTTCTAGTTTAGTCCACCACACGAATCAAAACCCTTGGCAAATTCCCAAATGTGGGATGCGTCTTCCTTAGGTTCCTATCAGTTAGGAATCCCATTATGGTTTGACCTACCATACAGGTCAGAGCTTAACATCCCCAGGACACTCCGATGACAAGTCCTTAGGAATCTACTTGAACCCATCGACACAGCAAATGCCGCAAGCATTCGGCAGGTAAGGGGCAGGGAAGTCTATCTACTCCTTAACTTTCTTACATCATATCATGGAATTGAATGAGCACATCTCTTTTTAAGGAAAAGCACACATTGATGGGCATGAAAATTGGATGTCATGATTTCTTTTCTTTTCCTAGTCGAGTTGATCGGAACACAGGTGTCACCTTGTCTTTGAGAGAAATCTCTGACGAAATTCCTCTCAAAGAGGGGCAGCTGTTGACACCTGATTTTTGATCAGTCTTTCATAGTTTATTTTTAAAAAATTCATAAAAAATCTATAAAAAGTTAAAAAAATAAAAAAATCATCTTTGGTAGCCTTGACCAAGCTAAAGGAACCATTTTTGATAAAAAAAATAATTTTTCATATTTTTAAATATTTTTTAATATTTTCCAAAAATAGAAAAATACATGAAAAATGAAGAAAAATAGCGTTCGATGTCGTAAAAATATAGAAAAATAGTCAATATTTTTATTTTAATTTCTTTTACATTTTGAACTCATAAATAGTCAAAATTCAAGTTTAATTGCATGTGTTTCTTCACGACGCATAGAGTTGAATTTGGCAAAAAAATGTCATTCGAGTATTTTAATTTGTAAATTTCTACATCTTTTTTAGTCTTGACGTCCAATTAGATTGACCACCATCTACAATAAATGCCCCTTGCTGAATATTTTCGTTTTTGTTTCACATGATTTCATGGTGTAAAACGCCGAGTGGATCCCCAAATATAATCGGGTCGGCATGAACTCGATAGCTCGTCCAAGACCAAACCAGGGCACGGCGAACCCCATGTGAGTACTCTCGAACTCCTTCGATGCTTCCTAATGCTTTTATTAGGTTAGATCGTGTGTAGAATGGCTAGGACAGCTAAATCATTCTTGAGCTGTGATTGATAAATAAGACCTTATTAGAAATGCCATGTGATTTATTTGCATATCTAGATTCCTTGAGTTGGGCATTTTATTACTGATTGTGATTGCTAGGATAATCACTCTTATCTACATGAATTTCTAGATTTAGGGTTCATACCTTACTCATCCGCATGAATCTCAGGCTAGAAAATTCAGTCAACTTAGGTACCGAAAGGGCGTCAACTCTGACAGTTGGTGTAACTAAGTCCCCGAAACCATTTCTCTGGTTCTCGCAGAATTGAATAGAAACTCCCAACTATTCGATTGGGTGGTCCAATCATACCCTAAAAAAATGATTGGTGGCGACTCCATGGCATGCACACTTAGCACATGTCACTAGACCACACTGAAAGTCGATCACGCATACCTCCGTTGTGATTTGGGTAATGGGCCTTGGGAGAGGCCCGCGTCCGACCAGACAGGACGGCCCATTAGCCCTCGAGAGCCCGACAACCTCAAGAGGGTCGCGACAGGCAGGCATGAAAAACCATGCCTAACTAGGGCAAGTGAATCATTTGTACGCCGGACGTTTCTTCTCTGGCAAAATCCAGGGACGCAATGACATAGTCGTCCGCATCAGAAGTAAACCCCAAGATACAAATTTGGGTGAACGGTAACTTTGTATCGTTCCAATTTGATCTCCAAAGATCCCACATGTAACATGAGTTTTTCCTCATTTAGCAGGAAGGCGTTGGCGCCGAAAGCCACAAAAGAAAAGAACTCACTAATTGGGGAGCGAACAAAATTATCGGCCTTGGAAGTCATGCACTCCAAGAAATGGTCTTTGATTATAAGATCGAGTGGAGGGTAAAAAGTATCGCTTCCACACATCATGCTTTGACATGCATTCCGATAACAATTTCCTTTTTCCTTGAATAAAAGGAACTTTGAAGAATGGCGCTGGAATGCGTCCAAAAACACAAATGGATCTCCTCTGGGGCAAATCCTTGAGAATGATTCATCGCCAACCAAACGGAGGGATCGTGGCCACAATATAGTTGGCCAATTTCTGCAAGCCGCGCGTTTGTGTTCAAATGAAAACGCCAAGCAAGAACAAGGCGGTATCGTTCCAATTTGTCTTGAATTTTGGAACGCAAACTGACACTTATTGTTTGTTTTTTATAGGGGCTCGCCATCAAGGCAAAACGAGTTTTCACATCCTATGTATTACCCGTTGGAATACATGACCAAGGGTAAATTGTATCGTTCTAATTTTTTGAAAAATTCGTGAACGTACAATAACATGTTTCTTCCGCATTTTCAGGGATCTCCAGCCGCGGGGGACAGGTAAGTATCCCTTTCCCCAATCCATTGAAGATGTTAAATAAAAAACAGAGAGAAAAAGAAAAGCTTTCAGAATCAAATGTCTAGAAAATACATAGAATTCAAACTTCATTGGCATTCATGTTTTAAAACAGGAGGTTGTCTGAACATGAATAAGAACATGCATGGTGCATCATAAAATCCCCTTGACGGGTAAAATTTTTGGAGAAAATGAAAGAGATTTTTTCCAATCAAAAGTTCAAAACTTTCAAAAGGACGTTTTCTCAAAAGACGAAAGGCAAAGCCTAATCCAAACACGTCCTATACACACTTGAGAGAGAAGTGGAGCGGATCAGATAGCAAAATCTGGACCTACGGAAGTAGGGACCATCCGCAGCGATTACATGGAATGGGACGACGGAGGCATTCGTTTCTTATCCCCAAACACTACAGGTGACCATTGACAACCCCTTCGAACGGCGTTTTTCATTCTCAACCCTGTCAAGAACCACCCCACATTGGGGCAAAATGGAGGTGAGTCCAGCAACATCAGGAGAAAATGGTTAGAAATTTTCTTGCTCGGACTAACATCAATCTTTGTGTATTGTTTATATGGTAATCCAAATGTCATAAGATGATGAGAAGCATTCATTTCTCTATCCCACACACCATATCCTTTGCATAGCCAAGTTGAGCCTGCAAATTCATTTCATAAACCCATTGGTGATCATTGCAAGTTCCAAAGCAAAGACAAATCACTTCAGGAACGGAGAAGTTCAAGACTTAGGGTTTACGAAGAAAACTACTAAGTTGATACTCAAGCGTGCTAAGAGCCAAGTCATATATCTAGCACAATTGCCAAGCATCCCACTTTCGACAAGAGATTAAAGAAATCCCCAGCATCAAGAAAAAGCAAAGTGCTTGGTAAAAGCGAGGCCGATGCTCGGGTGAACAATTTGATCGATCCCTAAAGAAACCTGGTAGGGAAAAGAAGAGGGAAAAACCCCTAATGGAGTCAGATCAAGAAGACTGCTCCCCAAATGATGTCAGCCGTGGAGCAAAAACACAGAAAGAGTTGTCAACCTCTTAATACCACAAGAGACGCTCTCTAAAGAGCTGGTGCACACCTCAAAATCGGTTGCGCACCTCAAAGACTAAAGATGCAGAAAGGAAATGACAGGAGGCAAATCAGCAATGATCACCAATGTCAAACCCGTCACGAATTCTGGGCCAAAAACAAGCCTTTTCGGTCCCCAATCCTACCAATGTCACAACCCTGAAACAGTCTTCTCTGACTAAGACACTTGGGTTAACATATTGCTTAGCTCGAAGAAGTACGAGCAAGACTATTTCTTTCTCATTTTGCAGGGTTCTTGACTTGTAAACCCGGAGCAGATGGTGAAGACTTTCATTCAATGGCCCCGACTCAAAAGTGAGTCCCCCCTTTGAAAACCAATATCCAAGCCCAACATTACGGTCCCGTGGAAGACCTCCCGACCGATCAAAATGTATGCGCTGCGAATGAGCCTAAAACCTAGGCACAGGTCGGTAGGGAATTGAGTACATCCCCTATAAAAATCATTACCTCAAAACAGATGAGATGGCCTCCTTGTCGAGAAATATTCCAATTGATGTTTTGAACAAACTCTTTTTGGAATTTTCAAACTGTTGATCCGAATTTTCCATGCAAGGAATTTGTGATGACATTTGCATGTTGTAAGAATGCTTTGGATAACCTCCAGCATCAAAATGCACATTTCATGACTAAAACTTAAGTCATAAAATTTTGTCAATTGGATAATTATTGTCTTCCCAAAGATTATTAACATTTTCTTGGTGAAGAAAAATCTTTCAGGTTTGAACTTTCTGCAGGATACCTGGAGAACCCAGCTCTCAGAATGTCGGCTCAGCAGACTCAAGTGAAGTTTTGTCAAAATAAAATCTTTCACTCCTTCAAAACTGAATTCCCGACAAACTTCGGGATCTCTAAAAAAAAAGGGGAAGAAAAACCCTTTTAAAAGAAACAGTCTCATCGGACGTGGAGAACCCTCGTCATGAGACCCATTTTCAAAAATCAGGCAGTCTCATCGGACGTGGAGAACCCTCGTCATGAGACCCCTTTTCAAAAACCAGACAGTCTCATCGGACGTGGAGAACCCTCGTCATGAGACCCCTTTTCCAAAATATCAAACAGTCTCATCGGACGTGGAGAACCCTCGTCATGAGACCCATTTTCAAAAATATCAAACAGTATCATCGGACGTGGAGAACCCTCGTCATGAGACCCATTTTCAAAAATCAGGCAGTCTCATCGGACGTGGAGAACCCTTGTCATGAGATCCCTTTTCAAAAATCAGGCAGTCTCATTGGACGTGGAGAACCCTCGTCATGAGACCCCTTTTCAAAGCAAAACCAAGGTAGATACCGCCTGAAGGGTCAACACAAGGTAGACACCGCCTGAAGGGTCAAAACAAAGGTAGATACCGCCTGAAGGGTCAAATTCAAGGTAGATACCGCCTGAAGGGTCAAAACAAAGGTAGATACCGCCTGAAGGGTCGAAACAAAGGTAGATACCGCTTGAAGGGTCAAAACAAGGTAGATACCGCCTGAAGGGTCAATCAAAGGTAGAAACCGCCTGAAGGGTCAATCCAATAGTGAAAATCACTTAAATGGTCAACTCAATGGTCTGATCCACCATACGGATCAAAATCCTTAGCAAATCCCAAATGGGACGCGTCTTCCTTAGATTCCTATCAGTTAGGAATCCCATTATGGTTTGACCTACCATACGGGTCAGAGCTTAACCTCTCTAGGATACTCTAGTAACGAGTTCCTGGAAATTCTCTTGAATCCATCAAACACCGCGAAAATCGCACAAACATCGAACAGGTAAGTGGCAGGTATGTCTCTCTATTATCTCACTCTCTTATGTCAAATGAATGTTTCTCCCTTCAAGAAAGAGCATACATGGACAAGCATGAAAATTGGATGTCATGACTCCTTTTCCTTTAGTTTCCTAAGTCGAGTCGATCAGGACTCATGTGTCACCTTATCTTTGAGCGAAACCTCTAACGAGATTCCTCTCAAAGAGGGGCAGCTGTTGACACCTAAATTATGATCAACTTTATTATTATTATTATTTATTATTTTTTATTTTTATTTTGAAAATTCATAGAAAATCCATAAAAAGTTTAAAAATTGAAAAATAAATTTTGGTGACCTTAGCCAAACTAAATGAACCATTTTGACCAAAAAAATAATTTTCATAATTTTCATTTTTTTAATATATTTTCGAAAAATACAAAAAAAGAGAAAAAAAGAAAAAGAAAATCAAGAAAAATAATATTTGAGGTCACAAAAATATATAAAAATAGTCAGTATTTTTATTTTTATTTTATCCATTTTCTGACCTCATAAAATAGTAAAATTCAGGTTTGATTTTAGGTGTTCTTTGATCATCATAAAATTGAATTTGGCAAAAATATTAGTAATGATTAAAAGGAAAAGGAATGAAAACATCATCATTTAAAAGGAAAAGGGGACTAATCATTTTGTCTTCGCTTTTGATTATTTTATTATTATTTTTACTTTTTAATATTTTATTATATTATTATTATATTATTATTTCATTATTTTATTTTATTTTCATTACTATTTATTCCCCCTTCATCATCCGCACGTCTTCTCTCCTTCTCTCCTCCTCCTCCTCCTCCTCCTCCTTCTTCTTCTTCTTCTTCTTCCTCCTCTCCCACGCTCATTTTTTTCCCCATATTCTCTCTTCCATTTTTTTTTTGTCATCACACTACCACCCTCCACATTTCTTGTGTTTCCGGCCGATTGAACCGTTGGATCGAGCTGATTTTTTGTGTACAAGGTCTTCTTGATCCCTTCTTCATATCCACCGTTCGGATCTTTAAACAAATCTCTCAAAGTGGTCGTACAGCAACCAAATCAGAAGCTGTTCCAGGCGTGGGAATTGTATACCCGCCGACATTTCTTGAGTTTCCGGCCGATTGAGCCGTTGGATCGAGCTAATTTTTTGTGTACAGGGTCTTCTTAACCCCTTCTTCATATCCACCGTTCGGATCTTTAAAAAGATCTCTCCAAGGGGTCGAACAGCAGCCAAATCAGAAGTTGTTCCTGGCGCGGGAACTGTTCATCCGCCGGTATTTCTTCAGTTTTCGATCAATTCGACCATCGGATCGAGGTAAAATTTTGTGTATAATCTCATCTCAATTCTTTCTTCATCTTCACCGTTCGGATTTGTGAAAATAGTTCAACGTCCTCCTCATCCGAGCTCGGATTATTGTTTATTTTGTATTTTTTCGTATTTACTGTGTATTTACTTTATGTCATAGCATTTTTATATTTCGCATAAAAGACCCAGAATCGGAAGGCCGAGCCTCCTGTTGGTGTCTAAATATTTACTGTGTATTTACTTTATGTCATAGCATTTCTATATTTCGCATAAAAGACCCAGAATCGGAAGGCCGAGCCTCCTGTTGGTGTCTAAATATTTGCTGTGTATTTACTTTATGTCATAGCATTTCTATATTTCGCATAAAAGACCCAGAATCGGAAGGCCGAGCCTCTTGTTGGTGTCTAAATATTTGCTGTGTATTTACTTTATGTCATAGCATTTCTATATTTCGCATAAAAGACCCAGAATCGGAAGGCTAAGCCTCCTATTGGTGTCCAAGGTGTTTTATTTATTTATTTTCTGTAAATCATATTGTGCTACCCCAGAATCGGAAGGCCGAGCCTCCTGCTGGTGGTTTATACCCCCACACATTGTTGCACGAGCACCGACGGACTCCGACGTCGTAAAATTCACCGGATCCCATCTCCTTTGCTTATGTTTATGTTGTATAATGATTTAATATCTTCTTTATTTTTTGCATTGTGTTGCGTCCTATAAAAACAAAAACAAAAAAAATGCTAGATCGGACGTCTGCAGATGAGCCACGTGTCGTGATTAGGTGATTTTCAGAATAAAAAAAAATTCCAAAAAAATGAATTATTAAGGAAAAATTCAAAAAAAAAATTGAGAAAAATTGCAGAAAATTCCTAAAAAAATTCTAAAAATTTTTTAAGGCTAAAAATGACAAAAAAAATTGATTTGTTTCCATTTTTTGGATTTTCTCCCATTTAATCCAAAATGGCGATTTTACCCCTCAAAGGGTAAATCGTCTTTGATATTCCGATGAATTGTGGAAATTGCTTAGAATTTGGTGATGGGCCAGATAGGTGGCTAAACCTTATGTCTAAGATTTCCACATTTCATTCCCATTTTTAGAAAATGACGATTTTACCCCTTCGAATGGTAAATCGGTTTCTAAAATTCCAGAAAATCATGAAAATTGCAAAAAAAAATAGGAAATTGGTCAATTGAGTGACCAAACCTATTTTTGACATTGTTTTACTCCGGATTCATTCCGAAATGACGATTTTTCCCTTTTTAGGCAAATCGTCCCTTTTGTCTCAAAATTACGACTTTACCCCTGATGGGTAAAATCATGTCTAAATCATTCCTAAGCTTGATTGATACTTATTTAGGCTAATAGAGCCTTATTAGGAGTGTCATGTTGATTTGATGTGATTATTTTACATATTTGGATTCATTGATTTGCGCATTTTATTATTGATTGTGATTACTAGGATAGTCATTCCTATTTGCATGAATTCCTAGATTTAGGATTCGTACTCCACTCATCTGCATGAAATCTTAGGTAAGAAAATTCAGTCAACTTAGGTACCGAAAGGGCGTCAACTCTGACAGTTGACGTAACTAAGTCCCCGAACCCATTTCTCTGGTTATCGCAGAATTGAATAGAAACTCCCGACTATTCAATAGGGTGGTCCAATCATACCCTCCAAAAAATGATTGGTGGCGACTCCATGGCATGCACACTTAGCACATGTCACCAGACCACACTGAAGGTCGACTGCGCATACCTCCGTTGCGATTTGGGTAACGGGCCTTGGGAGAGGCCCGCGTCCGACCAGACTGGACGGCCCATTAGCCCTCGAGAGCCCACATGCAACCTCGAGAGGGTCGCGACAAGCCCCTCCCAGCTTTTATCAGAAAATTGAAAACATCATACCGGACGGATGGGGAGGTATGGATGATCTCTCTCAACCAGAGACCTCGAAGGGCATAGAAGAACTTGACAACACCGTATCGATGGTCGAGGTCGCTACAACAGTGGTAATCAGATTGGAAGAACTTGATAGCATGAGCGGGGTGAAAGACTATCTAGTCAAGCCTGTTGTGATTCAACTGCCGCAAGAAGAAGCGGACGACGCGACTAAACCGGAGATATCTCATCAGGCAACCGTGACTATAAAAGTCCCCCCAGCAGAAGAATACGACCCTAAAGCAGTCCATTGGGACTATGGGACCACACAGGTAGACGCGGTAATGAGGTTCAGACGATTCTATGCCCCCAGGGAGGGCGAATCCGAAAAGAAGGAGGTCTCAAAAGAAGACGCGGAAAAACTCATATCGATCATCAAAACCAGCGAGTTTGAGGTGATAGAACAGCTGAGGAAGTTACCCGCTCAGATATCCCTATTGGATCTATTCATTAATTCTGAAAAACATAAGAACGCACTGTTGAGGATACTTAATGAAGTACATGTCCCTGAAACAATTAGTGAGGTACAATTAGGGGACTTTGTAGGGGCGATCCTTTTAAAAGACCAATTGAGTTTCTCTGACGAGGACTTCCCCATGGAAGGAAAAGGGCATAACAAGGCCTTGTATATTTCCACACAATGTAACGGAAAAAGAGTGGCGCACGTATTGATCGACAATGGATCAGCCTTCAACATCTGCCCTTTGGCTACCTTAAGGAGGTTGGGAATCAATGAAGAAACAGTTAAAATATCCAAAACGGCTGTGAGAGCTTTCGATGGGATGAGGAAGACAGTGGTAGGAGAGATTGAGCTTGACGTGTCTATTGGCCCGACAAAGTTCTCTATAAATTTCCAAGTAATGGATCTGCCCAGTGCATTTGGGTTCTTGCTGGGAAGGCCTTGGATCCATACAGCAGGAGCTGTCCCTTCAAGCTTGCATCAAAAAGTACGCTTCGCAGTAGATAGGAAGGTGATTACCGTACATGGAGAAGTCGACCTCTAGACATACCAGAGCAGTGTCATACCCTATGTTGAACCTGAAGTGAAAACAGAGGCAAGTTATCACTCCCTAGAACTGGTAGCAACAGTTCATACCCCAGCAGGGACAAGGCTAAGAACCCCATACATCTCAAAAGCCAGTCTTCTACCAGCTAAGATGCTGCTGGCATACGGATTCAACCCCGAAAAAGGCCTAGGGAAACATAATCAGGGTATAAATACCCCACTGCAGTTAAAAGCTAACCCACATAGAATGGGCTTGGGGTATCAGAAATATCACATAGATGGATCTGGCCCAAAGACAACGGGCCGAGGCCGAGGCAGAAGCCTGGGACGCCTGGGAGGCCAGAGCGGCCCGAATGACTCATTCATTGGTTCTCCAACTTGGAAAGGCAGGTCTCAAACGTTCAAAAACCCTTTGAATGCCCACTTCGACCAGAACTCTAAATGGTTGTCTGAAGAAGATGTCACTTCATCGATGGAACCAGATCTGACAAATCCTTTCATCAAAGATGACGCTGTAAATGTCATTATGGAGTGGTTGGACGATGGAGCCACTTCCTCTGAGTTACGAGACTCTTCCCTTGTCTTTAAATACTGCATTTAGAACTTTTAGCATCTTGTTGCATTTTCTTTCCTTATTGTACGTATAGGGAAACGCCTTTGGATCTCCGGCCGTTGGTCCAAATAGCACATCTTGTAATGCGGCCCATCTTGCATGCAATAAAACCATACATATTTTGTTAAGGACATATGGAACCACAAATCAGCCCGATGATGATACTAGTCTTCTGCACAGAAGCTTGAGGCCTGATTTGCCGTATGACTCCTGATTTCCAAAGAGATTTCCTTGAGGCCAAGATATCCGATGACATGAGGATTAGTCCTGTTTATACCTGTACCTATTTCGAAAACTCTTTCGAAAAGACTTCCCATGATCATACATGTCGTTCTTATGGAATACCAACTAACCATACTCATGACATTTCAGGCATATCATCTCAAGCATGCATACCAGGTTGTTACGAGATTCGGACTTCTCCAGTAACCATTCTTATAACATTGAAGAGGATGAAGATGAGGGTTATGCGTCTATCCGCAGAGATTGGAATGCCTTTGAGGAGTCGACACCTCCTACTTTGGAAGAACCAATCATTGTTAATCTAGGAGACTCCGCGAACATCAGAGAGGTCAAGATCGGAGGGCATTTATCCCGAAATGAAAAGCTCAAGTTCATAGAGTTATTAAAAGAATATTAAGACATCTTCGCATGGTCTTACGCTGATATGCCAGGCCTAGATCCTAAGATCGTGGAACATGCATTACCTACGGATCCCGGTGTCCAACCTGTCAAGCAAGGCAGCAGACGGATGAAGGCTGAGTTGGAGGACAAAATCAAGGAAGAAGTCATGAAGCTTCTTAGGGTAGGCTTTATTGAAGCTGTCCCATATTCAGACTGGATTGCAAATATAGTCCCCGTCATGAAAAAGGATGGTAAAGTTCGGATCTGCGTAGATTACCGAGATCTGAATAGAGCAAGCCCAAAAGATGACTTTCCACTTCCTCACATTGATGTGTTGGTGGATAGCACAACATGTTATGAATTGTTCTCGTTTATGGATTGATTTTCGGGATATAACCAAATCTTCATGAAACAAGAAGACAAACCAAAGACTGCTTTTACCACACCTTGGGGGAACTTTTGCTACAAAGTCATGCCCTTTGGATTAAAAAACGCCGGGGCTACCTATCAGAAGGCCATGATCACATTATTTCATGATATGATCCACAAAGAAATTGAAGTATACGTCGACGACATGATCGCCAAATCCAAGAAAGGATAGGATCACATACAGGTGTTGAGAAAATTATTTGAACGCCTGCGCAAATATAAGTTGAGGTTGAACCCTAACAAATGCGTGTTTGGGGCAAAATCTAGGAAACTTCTTGGGTTCATAGTTAGTAACAGGGGCATTGAGATTGATCCTTCAAAAATTCAAGCTATCCACGATCTGTCGACTCCCTCCACAGTAAAAGAAGTGAGAAACCTTTTGGGGAGACTGAACTATATTGCCAGATTTATCAATCAGCTATCTAATGTAGCCAATCCGATCTTCAAATTGCTTAAGAAAGGCGCAAAAATAACATGGGATGCTGAATGCAGCAGGGCATTCCAAATGATCAAGAACTATCTGATCACACCGCCGGTACTCGTGCCACCAATTCCTAGTCACCCATTGACCTTATATCTGACTATACAGCAGGAATCCGTGGGAGCCTTACTTGCCCAAACAAGCCCGATAGATGGTAAAGAAAGAGCCATCTATTACATGAGTAAGAAATTCACACCATCTGAAGCAAAATATGCACCAGTCGAAAGGGCATGTGTAGCAGCGGTATGGGTACTTCGCAGACTGAGACAGTATACCCTACACCACCACATTCAGCTCATAACAGAGAACGATCCTATCAAATACCTCCTGGAGAAACCCGCTTTAATTGGGAAATTAGCGAAATGACAAGTAATGCTATCTGAATTTGACATCAAGTGTTCTCCACAGAAGTCAATTAAAGGAAGAGCTATAGCTGACATGCTAGCAGAAAACCCGTCAAACGGTGAGTCTCCTGAAATAACGAACACAGAAGGTCAAATTCTCAACTTAACAGAAGACAAGTGGGTCATGTATTTCGATGGTGCTGTCAATCTATCAGGGGCAGGCACTGGGGCAGTACTAATATCCCCCAATGATCAACACTATCTTGTGGCAGCAAAGATAACTTTCCTTTGCACCAACAACATCTCAGAATATGAGACGTGCATTTTAGGCCTACGATTGGCCATTTCCATGAAGATACCTAGGTTGCAAGTTTTTGGAGATTCCATGCTCATCATTTTACAAACACAGGGAGAGTGGAAGACGAAAGATGCAAGCAGTGAAGCAATGGCGATTTCGTCAACGTGAGAACGGCGAGAGAGAGGTAGACTGTTTCTTTTCACTCATGATCTGCTCCGGCCGTATTTTGAATCTGTGAATGATAGATCTGACTTAGTTGATTTATGTTTGATTTATCTACTTGGATATCTCAGTCTTGTTCCTGCTCTACAATCACCCTTCATTCTCATTCCCGTCCCCACTCGTAACTATGGTTTTCTTGCTTTACTTTCTATTTTCTTTCATCTGAGGATTGCTCCCTTGTTTCTGTTTTTTGTAGAGCCAAGATTAGTCCATCTACTGTTGTGTTGACTTTATTTCTCTTTGACAATGAATTGCTCTTCCCTGTTTTGTATGGAACCAATTCATATCTAGCATCATTTCTTAGTAGCTGTATTTCATTGATCGTGAAGACCATGGTCACTATAAGTTCACCATCTCTCTACTCTTCTTGTTCTAAGACAATTTGCTATTGTTGATGATGGCATTCCAACATGAGAATCCTGGTCACTGGAGGGGCTGGATTCATAGCTTCTCACTTAATAGATAGGCTGATGGAGAATGAGAAGAATGAGGTGGGTTCCTTCCCTAGTTTTTTGTCACTTCCTATCAAAACAGTTCACTTAGGACTCACACCTGGCACTGGCACGTTTAACTTTCTAGCCTTAAAATTCATGTTTTCTTAACTTATTTGTTTTGCACACTCAATCTCTAACTGTAAGTTATTTGTCACTGTAGTTCTTTTTTAGAAGTCCTTGTTTGTGAATTGTCAATGTGCTTGCTCCTGATTTGCATATATTGCTGAAACTTGTGATTGATTGTCACGCTTTATTGTAATCATCTTTTGTTTGAGCTTCAGCTTTGAGTAGTCTCCTAAGTCAGATCACCTTTGTCGCCAAGTTTGAAACAACACTTTGCCAGTTCTGTGAGAAATTGGTAAGTCACTTGTTGTTTGCAATTGGCTGTTGAGCATTTTCAAATTTGTAATACCAACATGTAATTGTTCTTATGCAGGTTTCTGACTGCCATGGAGGAAGCACTAACTGCCATGCTTAGCACTAGCAGTGAAAATATCCTTCAAATGGAGTCTTCCTCCCAAATGGATGATGATGGCACAAGGTAAATAATGTCTTGATGATAGTATGTTAGTTTATCTTCTGATTTATTGTTCTTAATTCAAGTTTGTCATCTAAATCCACCTTGTCCACTACTGTTGGTGTGATTTTATCAGGAGTAATGATTGGACTCCACAAATGGGCATGGAATTTAATGATGTAGATGAGGCGTGAGAGTTTGGAAGAAGTATGCATTGAAAATTGGTTTTGGTGTACGTAGGAGAGGTCATAACAAAGGGAAGGATGGTGCCATAACTCTTGTGCGCTTTTGTTGTGCGAAAGAGGGACATCGAGGTATAGATAAACGGGTGTAATTAGTACAAAAGCCTAGGGCTGAAACGAGAATGGACTGCAAAGCCAGAATGTATCTGAAATTGGTTCGAGGGAGCGGTAAATATTCTGTGTATAATTTTGAGCCAAATCATTCCCATCCACTCCACTTTGCAGAGTGTACTCACTTGATACGGTCACATAGGAAAATAAGCGATATACAAGCTCAGCAAATTATTTTGGCTGACAATGCAGGCCTCACACTGAGACAGCAGCATGATTTGTCTAGCGTTCAATCCGGGGGCAAAGAAAATGTTGGTTACACGAGGGTTGATATGAAAAACTATCTTCGCACAAAACGACAGAGAGACATGGAGTATGGAGACGCAGGATGTTTATTGAGGTACTTTGAAAAACGACAAATCTTAGACACATCTTTTTTCTATGCTGTTCAGCTTGATAGTAATGAGCAAATTACGAACATATTTTGGGCTAATTCTATGACAATTATAGATTATGCTCTTTTTGGTGATGTTGTGACCTTTGACACCACATTGTCCACCAATAAAGAGTATAGGCCACTTGGTGTATTTATTGGATTGAATCACCATAGAGAGCTTGTGATTTTTGGGGCTGCACTTTTATATGATGAAACCGCCGATTCATTCAGATGGCTTTTCGAAACATTCTTGGGGGCACACAAGAGTAGGCGGCCTGCAACAATTTTTACTGATTAAGATGCAGCAATGTCGAAGGCATTAGAGGAGGCGATTCCTGAGACAAGACACGGATTGTGTACATGGCATCTAATGCAAAATGCCATAAAAAATGTTGGTCATTTGATGAAGAATGGATCTAATTTTTTGTCTGATTTGAAGAAGCTTGTGTATGAATATGTTGATGTGCAAAAATTTGAAAATGCTTGGGCTTCATTACTTTCATCATATGAAGCTACCGACAATTCTTGGCTCAAAAATCTGTATAAGTTGAAAGATAAGTGGGCTAGATGTTATATGAAATCTACAGTGACCTTGGGGATACGTAGTACACAGTTGAGTGAGAGTTTGAATGGGGATTTGAAGGATTATCTTGCATGTACTATCAATCTAAGTAGATTTTTCAAGAGATTTGATAAGGTCGTGAACGATAAGCGATACAAAGAGTTACAGGCTGAGTTTAATGCTAGAGAGAAATTGCCAACGATCTTTTCTCAAACATCACCTGTGTTGCAGCAAGCAAGGAAGGTCTATACACCTGCAATGTTTGAAAATTTTCAAACAGAAGTGATGAAAACTTTAGGCCTGATTGTCAAGGAACGCAATGAGGTAGGTCTCTTGCGGGAATATGTTGTTAGTTCATATGGTACAAATGATCCAGAGTACAAGGTCACGGGTGGCCCAAGCAATGAAGTGGTGAATTGTTGTTGTAATCATTTTGAGACTGTTGGGATCTTATGTTGCCATGCCTTGAAGGTGCTTGATTCGGTGAACATTAAGTTTATTCCGAATGATTACATTTTGAAGAGATGGACACGTGAAGCAAGAGATGGAATACTAGAGAAGCGTGGTTTAGATGCGAAGGTATAAATTGTCGTTGTACTCTTTTTTATTCAATTTATTGTTTCAATTTATTGGTAACTTCTAATAAATTCTATATATTCCTTCAGGGAAATGGTGACATGGATGCTACTGATAGATATAGAGAGGTGTGTCCCGAGTTTGTGAAGATAGCAGTCAAGGGCTCACAAACTATTCAGAGATATGAATTTATCAAGAACATGATATTGACCATGAACAAATCTCTTGACGAAATGCCACTTGGAGGTGAGTCTCAAATAAATTCGACGGGCTTAAGTGAAGATACGAGTCTCGTGGCAAAATGTACGGGTCTAAAAAAGAAAGATGCACGCAAAGGAGGAAAGCGGCATAAGAGCTGTCTAGAGAAGAGTAAGACAAAAAGAAAGAAGATAGGAGATGCACCTCAAGCTTCTTCGCAAGCGTCTTGTGCACCTCAAGTTCTTGGAAGTTACAATAACCCTCCGGGTTTTTACAGTAATTTACTGAGTACGTTAGATGCACCTCGATACTTCAATATGCCTTCCATGATAACACCGCTTGGTGACGGGTAATGCACTATCTTATCTGCACTTATTGTACGTTCATTTGATCATGCATGTTAATTATGATTTGTTATGTCTCATTGCGAATTTTGTGGATTTGTTATCTGTAGTAATGGGTTTATTATGGATGTTTAGGCATATGAGCATGGCTATGCTGTCCCACCAACTCCCCACGAACTTAGAAGATGTAGCCCCACCACAAGTTCATCCATTTCAGGAAGATGATATAATTGAGGTACTGTGAAGTGGCTTTAGTCATATGTTGTTGGAGCTACGAGCTGAAATTCCACGGTCATGGCTGATAAGGCTTCATGTCTTGGAAAATATTCTCAAAGTTGGAAGATCTGATAGTGTTAACTAATCTTGGAGGATTGTTTATGATGATCGCTTCAGTTGTAGACATTTTTCAACTACCACGTTATAGGTGTGGAATAGGAAAGTTACTTGGAACTCTCACTGGAAATGTATAATAAGTAGCCTGTGCAGCATGTTGAGTTCAGTTGAAAGTTCTGAAGTAGATAGTGACATTATAGTGAAGATTAGACATCTTGCTTTAGAAGTATTAATACGAGTCCGGTGACAGGTAATTGTGCGTTGTCTTATGACATTGAAAATGCAGTACTGTCTCCCAAATCTATTGATAGTGAGTTGCCCTTGATGATGGATTGAGGCTGGCAGGAATATTGGACCACCACATGAGTGGGTTCCTTTATTGGTTTTTGTTTCCGTTGATTGTGTGGGGGTGCTTATGGCTCTTTTGTTCGTTAAAGTTTTTTAGCATGGCGATCGCGTTCCAGTTTATGAGATTTATATATGACGTTCCTTTCTGTTGTTGGCTCTTCCTATTGAAACAGGGACAAGCACGAGGTGGAATTGGACTTTAAAAGATTTTGGGAAGAGTTCCGCTCATCCAGCTCAGAAAAGGTCCTTTGATCGTACCTGGTTTTTTTTTCCTGTACCTGGTTTTTTTTTTCTTGTACCTGGTTGAAATTGCTGCATCTTTGTGTTATGCTAGACAGAATGCAATAATTGTCCATTGGGTATTTGTTGGTCAAAACTGGAGCTGCCTGTTAATTTTAAGGTGATGCCTGTTTTGCAGGTGTATCTATTACATTTGCAAGTACTACAAAGAAATTCAGAAGTTGGAGGAAGTAGAGAAGAAATTCAAGGATCAGTGATATAATGCGCGTTCTTTATTTCCTCCAGATGGTCAACTGAGTTAACTTCTGGATGAAGTACCCACTGTCTTTAAAAATCTCTCTTGCCGTGACCCTTTTTTTAAATCTTCGTGTACTTTCACTTTCATACTTGACTTTCATGTACGTTAAGTTCCGCCAGCGTACACTAGATACTTTACCAATGCATATATATATATATATATATATATATATATATATATATATATATATTTGGATATAAGATGCCTATTTGTTTCTTGCTTTTAGTTGTCGACATATGTTGCAGGTACCGGATTTACCTGGATTACCATCCTATAATTGATTTGGGGTCTAAAATAAGAGTCGGGCTTGTTTGGTAACCTCTCAGTTTTAGTCCATGTTGCTTGACTACATCGCCTCTGAGCCTGATGCTGGAAACAATCCAAAACTTGATAACTAGAGCATTTCATAGTTTCAAAATGGAAATATCTCTCAGAGATGTTGTTCAGAGTTTCCCAGATTCATTCGATAGATGAGCACTATCGCGGCCCGCGCCGATCCAAAGCCCGCGATCGGCAATCCAAAAGAACTGCAAAAATAATGAAAGGAGTCGCCAGCTGTCGCGACCCGTCCGAAATAAAAACGGACGCAGGCTTTGGATCGGGGCGGGCCCTCCCAGGCCCATACCAAATCACGGCGGGAGTTTCTTTTGAGTGATTCGACGATAAGAGTCGATTGCTTTCGACCTTAGTGTGGTCGTGGTGGCATGTGCAACATGTGCATGCATTTGGAGTCGCCACCGGTCTTTCTTGGAGGGTAGACCGGAAACCTTACTGACCGATTGGGAGAGATCGATCAGTTCTGCGGAACCAGAGATTTTGGGTTCGGGGACTTGGTTACGTCGGTGTCATTACCAACGCCCTTTCGGTACCTAACGCGAGTGATTTTCCTGACTAAGAGTTCATGTAGGCGCAATTTTGGGTGAGATAGGTATGAGTCAGGGTTTCATGCAGATTGGAATACTAGTCTTATCAATCACAATCAATTTAAATGAAAGCGCAAGTCAAGTGCATAAAAAAATCATGTCAATGCACATCAATTTCAATCATTGGCCTCCTAGTATAGTCATAAGGGCTTAGGGGGTAAAATGGGAAGATTCGGGGACAATTAGCCCGAAGGGCAAAATTGTCATTTTTGGAAGGTTTGGATACCTAATTACCCAAAATATTCCATGACCAGTTGATTGTGGCCATTTCCCATTTTTGAGAATTTTTTGGAATTTCTGGATTTTTCTTCAATTTTTGGAAGACGATTCGCCCAAAGGGCGAAACCGTCATTTTAAGAAGGGTCGAGGTTCAAAACACCCGGAATGAGCCTTGGCCAGTTGTTTGTGGCCATTTCCTATTTTTTGGGATTTTCCTGGATTTTTTAGAATTTGTTTTGGAAGATGGTTTGCCGGAAGGGCAAAACCGTCATTTCTGGAAAGATCGAGGGTCAAATGACCTGGAACAGGTCATGGCCAGTTGAATGTGGCCATTTCCTATTTTCTGGAATTTTTTAGAATTTTTCTGAATTTTTTGAATATTTCATGATTTTTTATTTTTTATTGATTTTTTGATTATTTTATTATTATTTTTTATTTTCTGAATTTTTTTAATATTAAAAAATATTTTCCGGGCCGGGTCAGACCCGGCCCACGCCTCTCGGGCCCCCGGCCCGACCCTAGGGGTCGACACCGGCCTAAAACGACACCGTTTTATATTTTTAAATATTTTTTCCTATTTTTTAACAATTTTTTTTTATTTTTTATCTATTTTATTTAATTATCCGAAAATTCCCCGGATCGGACGGTCCACGTCGTGCCACGTGGCTTCGTCTCGTGCGCCCGATCTTCCACTAGATCGGGCGACTCACAGAGAGCCACGTGGCTCGATCACGACCGTCGGATCAAAAATCAATTTCTTTTCTTTTTTAGAAAAACCCACAAATCGGACGCTCTAGAACATGCCACGTGGCTTCCTCTGGTGCGTCCGATCTTGTACAAGATCGGACGTCCCTCGGTGAGCCACGTGGCACATCCTCGTCCGCCGGATCGATTATTCGAAAATCATTTATTTAATTTTCCAAAAATCTAGGATCGCGACACGTGTCGCGATCGTGGCCGTTAATTTTGTTTTATGTATAAAAATTCCATGTGGCCCCCACCCGGCTGACGTGGCTGCCCACGTGGCACGCCACGTCAGCGTTGACCGTTGACCGCCGGCGAAGTCGCCGGAGAAGACGATGAACAGTAAAAAATCCGGCGACTTCGCCGGAATTCTCGCCGGAAAACTTCGAAACCGAGCCAAACCTTGGTGTTTTTTGTTCCTTTTTTCAGCATTAGACTCCCTAAGACAACAACATCATTACACGACCAAAACATGGCATACACAACGTCGGAAAACGGCCACACCGGACCTCCCCCAGACCGGCGCCGGCGAGGATTTTTTTAGAAAATTTTTTTGCAACTAAATCCGATTTCTATCGATCACACAGCATCCAAACAAAGTCTAGGGACTTACCTGAGGCCGCCTACGGCTCGGCGGCCGCCGAAATCCCCTCGCCAAGCTCCCGGTTTGGACCGCGGCCGGCGAAGCTCGGACCTCCCCTCTCGGTGGTTTCCGATGCAAAACGAAGGTCAACACGAGGCTTAGAGTCGGTTCTAATGCATGCTTGAGGTTAAACACGCGCAAATGGAGCTCCGGGATGGCTCGGCCGAGAGCCAAAAACTCAAAGCCCGTTTGGGCATTTCATCGAACACATGGCCTACATGTGAAAAACGAGGGTCGGGGGAGGAAAACCGACCTTGTGGTGGCTTGTCGACGGCGGCCGAAGCTCCGATGGCGGTCGGTGAGGTGCGTTGAAGGTCGAGGACGTCCGCTCCTCCTTGGTTTTTGCCAAAAAAATCCTCCCACTTCCCTTGGTCGAGCTCGGTCTAAAACCGAGAATCCTCCCCCGTTTGTGGTGGCCGACCGGCCATTTTTTATCCCCCACGCCACTGCCACACACGACCCCCGACGCCTGCCATCGTCCCCCACGCGTGATGTCCTTTTTTCTTAAAAAAAAACGTCGCCCACGCCGTTCTTCAGTCCCCTGTTCTGCTGTCCACGGGTCTGCTGCACATTCTGTGCATTGCTGCAGACCCGGGTCGGGTCGGACCCGACCGACCCGGTTCGGCCAAATCGCCCAAATCGCCAAATTGACCCCCCAAATGACCTCTTTTCATGAAATTGAAGGCAAAATCGGATTCCTTGACATGTTTTCCATCAAATATGGGTATTTTCGTGAATCAATTTATTGAAATTCTGTGAAAACCCCAAATTGTCCCTAGGATCCGAAATTTAATTTCGCCAAATCGAAGGCCTAAACGATCGAATTAGCCAAAATTGAGGCCACTAATGGATTCAGCATGATGAAAACTATTGGGTAGAGGTGTTTAATTTTAATGGGTGTGCCCGTGTGAAATTTAATTTCAAAAATTGTGAAACCGGGGACTAAATTGAAAGATTTTTATGCAATTAAGCCATTTTGGTTAAAATTGATCAAATTGGAGGGCCAATTGACCCAATTGCATTTCAATACTTTGGAGTCCAATGTCATAGCTTATAAAAACCGAGAATTGAGAATTAAAAAACTCGAAAAGGATTTTTTAGGCCCGGTTCGGAATTAGGTTTGTGAAGGAACCCCATGAACCAAGCCACATTTCCCTAATAAAAAGTGAAAATATTAAATATATAATTAAAATAAAATTTCTGAATATTTTTGTGTAATTTTCTGACCACGGATGGTATTTTTTCTATTTTTTGGGTTTTTTTATAATTAAATAAATTCCAAAAAATATTAAAAAATTCAAAAAATATTTTTTGTTCAAAATTGGTTCCTAAGGCTAGGCTAAGGCTTCCAAAGTTGATTTTGTAATTTTTTGACCTTTTTTGATATTTTTAATTATTTATAGAAATAAAAACTAAAATAAAAGATGGTCAAAAATCAAGTGTCAACAGCTGCCCCTCTTTGAGAGTGAGCTCGTCGGAGGTTGCTTTCAAAGACAAAATGACACCTGGATCTTGACCGACTCGACTGGGGGAAAGAAATGCTATGACATCGGGTTCTATAGTCTTTTGATGAATGTTCAAATTAATCACCGGTTTACTCTTGCAATTCGAACATGTGCCGGAGTGAGAGAGGCTTACCTGAAGCTCACCTGTCAGATGCTGCCGGTTGCGACGACTTTCAAGAAGATACCTAGGACTTGTTCAGAATATCCTAGGGAAATTAAGCTCTGACCTGTATGGTAGGTCATACCATTAGTTGACCCTTATGGCGGTTTCTACCATCAAGTTGACCCTTATGGCGGTATCTACCTTGAGGTTGACCCTTATGGCGGTTTCTACCATTCGATTGACCCTTGTGGCGGTTTCTACCATTCGATTGACCCTTATGGCGGTTTCTACCATGCAGTTGAGACTCCAGACTGATAGGAATCTAAGGATGACGCGCTCGTTCTGTAGGGTTTGTCGGAGACTCGATCGTTCTGTAGATTGGTCTTGGAAAAGGTTTACCTACTAAAAGGCTTTGCCTAAAGAATGACATATCCCTCCTTGTCGGGACTAGTCGAAGACTCGATCGTTCTGTAGATCGGTCTTGGAAAAGGTTTGCCTACTAAAAGGCCTTGCCCAAAGAATGACATATCCCTTCTTGTCGGGACTTTGGGTGGAATAAATGTCTCTTCCGCGGCTACCGGTGTTGACACCTGATTTTTGACCCAGCCTTTTTCATTTTTATTTTTTGAAAAATCATAAAAAATTCATAAAAAGTCAAAAAATTACAAAATCAACTTTGGTGGCCTTGGCCAAGCCCAAGGAACCATTCTCGACCAAAAAATAATTTTTCATATTTTTCATATTTTTTAGTATTTTTTGGAAAATAGAAAAACACTTAAAAAATCAAGAAAAATAGTATTTGAGGTCACAAAAATATGGAAAAATATCCAATATTTTTCCTTTTAATCCCTTGTATTTTCGACCTCACAAAAAAATCAAAATCAGATTCAATTTTAGGTGTTCCTTTGTAACCCGTACTATTGAATTTGAAGAAAAAATAATAATTGAGTCTTTTAATTTGCAATTTTGGCATTTTATAGGATCTTGACATTCAATCTAATTGTCCCCCATTTCAATTTGACCTAATTGCTCGGACAAGCTGTTCAATTGCAAACATAATTGCATTTTAGTCCTTGAAATTGAGCATAATCGAAATTACTTTCAATTCAAGGACTATAATTACAAATTGAACATGCTACCCAATGGATTTCACCATTTTAAATCGATTGGCATAGGTGGTTTAACCCAATTTGATCATTTGCACCCTCAATTACACAATCCCCAATTTCCAATCAAATGAGAATTTGGGGATTTTGTAGAAATTGATGAAAACTTTTGGGCAAAACCACATTTCTAGATAGAATTCATGCCCTAGATTCGATTATGAGGTTCAATTGCAAAAATTTCCCATTAATTTGGGTTTAATTTCGAAAATGGTGAGTCGAAACCGGTTCTGACCGGTCAGACCGCCGGTCGGACCGGTCGAACCGGTTTGCTACAGTGTCGTCTTCCCCAACAGAGCTCGAGCAGATGAACAGTGATGAACTGAGTTTCGAACGCCAAATTGAAGGGCAATTCGCGACTAATTGAAAGAGGAATGGTGGGCGTATTGTTCTTTACCTCGAAACCTACCGATCGAGACCAACCCCAAGGCCAATGGTCGCCGGAGGAAGGAGTAATCGGACGGTCAAGGTCGCCGGACCTGCAAAAGTCAACAAAGGCAAAAACAGCTCAAATCCTTGCCAAATTCGTGCGAAATGAAGCTCACCGCGGAACCAAAAGGAACTGAGCGAAATGCCCATCTTCCCCGACTTCGTTTTGACCCAATTGGACGTGACTACACGTGCCAAACCGAGTCAGTTGGAGGTCCACCGTTCGGCGCCGAAAATCGAACAAGCTATATAAGCTAACAAGCCTTCGCGAAGAGGGGGAGGTGGATTCAGTTGTAGAAAGAGAAACTGAATCGAGAGAGAAGGAGAAAACGCGAAGCAGAGATCGTTCTCCGACCCCCGTCGTCGAGAATTTGAGCTCGAATTGCAGGGCGCTGGTTGGGTCTTTCCAGGCCAAACCAAAGCCATACGAGGCCACCAAAAGGTCGCCCAAAGTCCCCGGAATCGATCGCCACCGGCCACGCACGAGGAATCCGCGAGAACAGGTGAGCTGCAGTCTCGAGCGTTTCTTCAAGCTTTCATGGCGATTCGTGCGTTTATTGCTCATTCATGCAATTAGTGTGGGCGTTTCATTCCCTGAACATCACTGACCATCATCGCGTATCTTGTTTGCATCGGTTTTGTCTTAACATGCCCAATTGAGTCTTCAAATCCAACCTCCATTGTCGAGCTACTGTTCATCTTTCCCCAGCCGAATCTGGGCCGAGCGAGCTCAATCGGAGCTCGAGGTAAGTCTTCTGGATCTCCATTGATGCTATTCTATGACTGAAATTCTTTGATTTTGAGTGAACTGCATGATTGAGCTTCCATGGCCGTACTCGGCGATTTGTAAGATGTTCTTGATTCTGCGAATAAGATGTTTCGATCCTTAGATATGTCGAACTAGAGCTAATCGCGAATCGATTGCCGTTGGTCTCGAGTGATTCCATTAAGATTTCACCGCACGATCATCGCCGGAGAGCCACAGCCGTCCATTCCGTCGGAGTCGCGAGGTTGAAGACGAAGATGACATGGCATAGTCAACAGGTCAAAGTCTTAGGTGTCAGTCCATCATTGGTCCACGTGGTGCCGAGTCAGCATGGCCGTTGGGTCTGTTATTCGAATAAAAAAGATCGGACGGTTCAGATAAATCGAACCTAAATTCTAGCGACCGTCCGATTAGTAATTAGGTTTATCCGAAAATGTTTTAAAATCAGAAAATCAAAATAAGCTGAAACGGTGTCGTGTAGGTTAGTGTTCGTGCGACGTCGTTTAGGTTAGTGAGAATCGACGGTTCAGATCGAGTCCCATGTTCTAATCGCAGCCGTAGGTTCAAGTAATTAGATCGGACGACCCTGGTCAAGTCTTCAATCAATCTGGACCGTAGGTTTTAGTAAACAGATCTAAGCGACACGGACAAGCCACGTGGTCCATCAGGGACCGTCGGATTAAAACCAGAAAATCCAAAAATAAAAAAGTGTGATACGGCGTCGTTTTTGATCAAGGTTTCCGCGGGTTTGGGTCTGGACCGGGTCCCGACCCGAGTGGGTCGGGTCGACCCGGTCCGAATAATATTTTTTAAATAAAAAAAATTCGAAAATGATTTTAAAAAAATAATAAAAAAATCAGAAAAATCCTAGAAAATCCAAAAAAATGCTAGAAAATTCCAGAAAATTCCAAAAAAATGTGGAAAAATTGTGGAAAAATCCTAGATATTCCAGAAATCCCCAAAAATCGAGGGTTGATCACAGACAACTGGTCAACCCCATCTTTGGGGTTTCTTACCCAATTTTCCGAGACTTGACGACATTACCCTTTAGGGGTAAGTCGCCTCTTTGCATACTAGGTAAGGCCGATAATGTCAAGGTGAGAATTAGGGTCAATTAGACGACCAATTCTTAGGTTTGGGTTTTTCGAGTCCCGCCTCTTTTCTCAAAATGACGATTTTGCCCTTTTAGTAGGAAAATCGTCTTTCTTGTCCCAATCGAGTTCTGAAAATTGCTTGAAGTTAGGGTTTGGGTCAGGTGGACGACCAACCCTAATATTTGAGATTTTCAGTTCTCATCTTTGTCCAAAATGACGACTTTACCCCTCCAAGGGTAAAATCACTTTTAAATTCCAGAAAAATCCTGGAAATTCCAGAAAAATAGGAAATAGATTGGCTTGATGGCCAATCCTATTTCCCCTGCCTTCTGACTTCCCAATTCGTCTAAAATGACAGATTTACCCTTTTGAGGGTAAATTTTCCCCGAATTGTTCAAAATTACGATTCTGCCCCCTCATGGGCGAATCATGCCAAAATCACTCCTAAGCCTTGATTGATACTTCTCTAGGCTAATAGGGCCTCATTAGGGATACCACGCTGATTTCATGTGTTTTATCCGCATGTACTGGATCCTTGATTTACGCACTTATTTCCATTGATTGTGATTGGTAGGGTAATAATTCCCATCTGCATGAACTCCTAGTTTTAGGATCTATACCCCACTCGTCTGTATGAAATCCTAGGATCAGATAAACCATTCAGTTTAGGTACCGAAAGGGCGTCAACTTAGACAGTTGGCGTAACTAAGTCCCCGAACCCATTTCTCTAGTTTCCGCAGAATCGAATAGACCACTCCCAACTATTCGATAGGGTTTCCGATCGTACCCTCCGCAAAACGATTGGTGGCGACTCCTTGACATGTACACTCATCACATGTCACTAGACCACACTGAAGGCCGACCACGTACATCCAGCAGTTGCGACTTGGGAAATGGGCCTTGGGAGAGGCCCGCGTCCGATCCAGCCAGCGATCGGGCGGCCCATTAGCCGCTCCCCCGCCCTCGAGGGGAGGGTCGCGACAGACTGGCGACTCCGCTGGGGACTTATTCTAAACCTGAATCTCTGGTTACGAATTCCAGAGGACTTGAGCCTATTAAAAAATTGTTTGGTTTATCTGACATTGTTTTCTGCAGATGCTCTCGAAGGTGAGGTACGTATGCTAACTATTGTGTTAGATGTTTTTGCAGATTGGAGAAATAAGGGGTGGCGTGATTGTTGACGTCTTTCCTGCAGGTTGGAGTTGGGAATGTATGTTTATTTTTATGCACATACTGAAGCGGTGTTTTGATACAAACTGCTGTGCATGACTTTGCATTGTGATGATCACGACACATCGCACACACTGGCGGTCAAACCCCGACTGCAACCACCCTTAGGTTACCTTAGATAGGGAAAGGATGCGAAAAGGATCTTGTGTTTGATGGCACTTGAGACTTTCATATTCGTTCCCGCCTACCATCTGCATTGGCGATATCTAACCCTCTTGGGTAGGTACCCTTGGGGAGGAATCTGCCTCGTGTGGATCGTGGGAGCCTGAGCCGTAGGTTCCTCACCTGATTTTCGATTTTCTTTAGAGTATACCCACTTGTCTCATGCGCGTGTCCATGAATGGTTGGTATACCTAAAACCACCCATTGATACAGGGGGCATTCCACATCCCCCAAAGTGTGGTTGGTAAGACATTTATCTCTAAACGTACCTTATTTCCTGCTCCATGATATGACTCATACATTGCATACATCCATGTGCATTCACATCATGAAGATTACTCGGGTGACTAATGAGAACAACAATGATTATGGGGTAGGATGTCGCTGTTCCCTAAGAGCTCGACGGAGTTGGTGACCTTCGAGTACTTGAGAAAAGTTACTCGCCCCGGACCAAACACGAGGCTACACTTTACTAGATTCGTGTATGGTCGGGAACTGACTGGACGTAAGCTGGGGTATGCTGAAGACTGTCAAACCCGCTACTACGCTGATAATCTCAGATTCAAGCGACAATCAGACGAAATGATGAAGGATTATCTGGAGATGAAGAGACAACGTCGCAACCAGCTAGCTAGGGAAGCGTACGCTCGCAAGAAGGCTGAATTGCTGGCTAATGAGAACATACCCATGATTACTTTTTGGGGTAGGAAGAGACGCCCTGCGATCAAGACCAAGCCAAGGCGTATCACAATCAAGAAAGTAGAACCCGAGAAGGCTTCCGAAGTCATCGTATCCTGGACTAGAGAGTGGCCGGAGGAACTACAACATCTCGACCAAACCACTGAAGATAACTCCCCTACCCTAGATTAAGGGAGAGTTTCTGACCAACTGTCATTTGGGTAGACTTCTGAAGAAAGAGTGATTTAGATCCTCACGTTCCATTGTCTTTTATGACTTTCTTGTTTGAAAAACCTTTCTTTACCGTTCTTCTATTAGACATCTTGACTGTAATAAGAGTACATCTCACTTTGCTCCTTTGATGTGTTAACCAATGGAACGTGACATTGCTGTTCCCTTTAGTCACTGAGTAAACCTGACTAAATTGCATAATTCACTTCCCTGAAATGCAAATTAGGCTTTGAGTCAGGCTTTCAAGACCTGAAAAAGGGTCATAATCTCCATTTCTTCAAATTGAACTATGCAATCAAGTTAGCTCATGCATGCTTCATGACATCTGCATATTCATACATTTAAAGTAATTTCTGGCGATTGACCTTTTAAAATCATTTGCATATTTTAGACTTGATGGGAAAGAATGATATTCAAGTGTTCAAGATCCCCCGAGCTGAACTCCAATCATGGTGGGATGGCATGGGCGAAGCCAGCCAGAAGTATGCGGAGTCACGACTAGGATACCTACTGGACCTACTGAAGATTGAGTTCCCACCTGCCTTTATTCAAGCCATGGCGCTCTACTGGGATCCTACCACCGCTACATTTTGCATGGAAGGATTAGAGATCACTCCCACTATCGAGGAATACAGCGATGTCATCGGAGTTGAATTCACCCCTACGCTCGTCCGACCCCCTATAGGACTTGAACCCCTAAGTCAGGTAGCTGAATTCCTTGACACAAACCTAAATGAAGTCAAAGTAGATGCGAAAAGCAATTCTGGAAGAATTTCCCTGTCCTTCCTTATAAACCGATTTTCCCGCCTTCCTGCTTCTAAAGGAACCAAATCTGGTAGAGCCTTTATCTTGGCATTCTTTAGCTTTGTGCTATTCCCAATCTCAACTGTCACCTTCGACCCTATCATGGCTATAGTAGCTAGGCAAGTCTGTTGTGGGTGGGATTACTCAAACATCCTCCTTGCCGAAACCTTCCTCTACCTAAATCGTTTCAAGAAAAGCAAAAAGGGAATCTTTAGAGCTTCTAGTGATCTGCTGTATCTGTGGTTCACATCCCATATCAGACAATTCCACATCCGCATGGGTTTCACTGAAATCAGCCCCAATGCACACCCTCTTAAAACATTTGCTAGGACTCATACACGTGTTCCTAAGTTCAACTTCATAGAATGGAAGAACTTCCTCAAAGTCCTAAAACCCGAACAACTCCGATGGCGGCTAAGGTTACCGACGCTAAGCAAAGTCAGATTGACCTGCGATGACGGGAATCCAGTTCCCTTGCTAGGATTCACAGGCGCTACTGCATACTACCCAAGGAGGGTGATTCGGCAGTTTGGGGCACTACAAGAGATTCCTTCTTCACCTCGACCTTGTGTCTTTTCCTTTGACTTACCAAACCAGACCCTCACAGAGGAGGAGAATAAACAACTTGAAGCCAAGGTGGCATCCATCATACTCTCTTTGAAGAATTCCCAGGCTGAAGAAATAAGTTGGCCAGAGGACATGACTCGAGAAGAAAACACTCATAGAGCCACCACAGAATACATTCAACATTTCAAAGCGATCCGACGAAGCCTTGTCGAGCCCTACATACCTGAATACATCGTGCCATACGTACCTGGAATAGAGCCCTACATACCCGAAGACATGGGGCCACTGTCGTGTTCAGAAGACGAGGAGCCCCAAGCTGAAGAGGGAAATCTATACTGGGATGATGAGGATACCTTAGGCTTCAAACGTCCTAGACTTGAATAGACTATTCCGTCAAGTGTAAAATAAGCAAGCATTGTGATGCCTTCTCATACATTCTCATTTCTGTGGAATACTATCTTAAACACATGAGCATGAATGTGAACATATTTTTACAAATGCATAAAAACTATCGTCAGAAATTACGCTTCTTTCAATTCCATGAGTTCTTGTCGAGAAATGATTAAAAGAACTACTTACATGAGGCTAAGGCTCACGAGGTATCCCTTTTTCTCATCTACTGGCAAGAAGCATGCAACTGAAAGAATTAACTGCTTCTTTTTGCTAAAACAAGCGAAGCACTCACAGAGATCTTTTGAAACAGGTACACTCTCATCACGGAATTGCCAACGCATCGTTTCCGTACCCGCCTAAAGACGAGAATGGAACAGCAGGAATTGACTCCGCGCGTAGGCATGTTGGAATCTCAGATGACTGCCCTAGCAACTATGATGGCTGACATTAAGGCCATGCTGGAGACCAACCAAGCTAGACAGACGACCGCCCACAATCAGAACAACTCGGGCCCTTCCATGGTACCCGAGGTAACAGATAAAGAAGCAACCAGGGATACCCAACATACAGAGGAAAACGTTCATGAACCAAATAGTCAGGCACAACAAAAAGCCTCGCCTGTTGTCATCAACCTTGAAAAAGAGGATAAGGGAAAACAAACTGTGAAGACAGAGGCAGAGGCTAAGAGATTGGCCAAGATCGAAGAATGCCTGAGCAGTCAAGGCTATGAGCTGGCCCGCTTCGACAAAATATCTCCTTTCGCTAAAATAGAGACTCCTCCTGACTATAGGGAGCCAGAGTTCGTAAGAAAATATAATGGGACAGGCTGTCCCCGTGCCCACCTCAAGTACTACCTGCGCAAGATGGCGCACTACTCGGATTACATTCCGTTGTTAATGAACACATTCCAAGAGAGTTTGGCTGGCGCCGCTCTGGCTTGGTTTATTGAGCTAGACTTAGAGGATTATGACGGATGGGAGGACCTTGCAGAAGACTTCCTCAGGCAGTACAAATTTAACACGGCTACAGCCCCAACAAGAGAAGACCTCCTACGAACTTCAAAAACGAGGGGCGAATCGATCAGGACATATGCTCAGAGGTGGCGAGCCTTGGCTACCCAAGTAAAGCCTTCAATCCCAGAAGAGGAGCTGATCGACTTATTCCTAAAAGTACTCCCCTACGAGTACTTTGACAGACTGAACACTTCTGGATGTCAGACATTCGCACACCTGATTAAGGTTGCTGAGAGGCTGGAATGGGCCTTGAAAGAAAGAAGGCCTCAGGAAGCTCCTACTAGGAAGCAGTATCCTCTGAGGAAGGAAAGAGAAGCCGGACTGGACATAGCATTTATACCAGATCCCCACAAGTTAAAGCCATTTGGCAATTCTAATCAGGCCAAAGGCGGATCATCCTGGTCAGCGCCAAAAGTACAAGAGCCTAGAAGAAAGCAACCCAAGAGGCAATTCTCTCAGCTCCCGAGACCTTTATCCAAGCTACTCCCGATGCTGCTGGAGCAACACTTGGTGGCAAAAGAACCACCTAGGGCAAACCCCGCAAGATATCCTGGCTTTGATGAGAGCCAGACCTGTGCCTACCATATGGGCGAAAGAGGGCATAATGTGGATAACTGCTATGTCCTGAAGCTGAAAGTGCAAGCCCTAATTGATAGTCAGATTTTGAAATTTGACAATGCAGCCCCAAATGTGCAAGAAAATCCGTTGCCAGATCACCAAACAGTAGGGGCAATATTCACTGAAGAAGAAGAGGACTACCTTAAACTGAAGATAGATGTGCCTAAGCTGGACACCCTGCTAACAATCGCATCATCATACCCAAAAGAAGGGGAGATATCAACCGACCAAAAGAAGTTGTGTATCGACAAGATGAAGAGCTTGGGGGTAGTGTCCGATATTACTGATGAAGAATTCGAAGGGATCGAAGCATCTCTATCTTTGAAAAGAAACCATTTCTTGATCACAGCTGGGCAGAGTAACACCTGTGGTACCTCACATGAGAACTTGGTAAGCAGCCTGGGGCCAGCTACTCAGTCAAAGGAAGAATTTGAAGAAGACGAAATAGAAGCCAGAAGGAGAAGTCTAGCAGACCTCAAGTTTATGGTTGACGCACTTGAGAAGAGTGAAATTATAGACAACCTGGGTCAAGATTCCGGAGGATACAATTTCAAGGTAAAATATTCGGCCCCTCCCAGCTTTTATCAAAAGATTGAAGACATCATACCGGACGGATGGGGAGGTATGGATGATCTCTCTCAACCAGAAACCTCAAAAGGTATGGAAGAACTCGACAACGCCATATTGATGATCGAAGTAGCCACGGCCGTGGTGATCAGATTGCATGAGCTGGATAGCCTGAGCAAGGTAGAAGATTGCCCAGTGAGGCCTGTCGTAATTCAATTGCCTCAGGAGGAAGAAAGCAACACGTCAGGGCCAGAGATACCTCATCAGACAACTGTAACGATAAAAGTCCCCCCAGTAGAAGAGTATGATCCCAAAGCTGTTCATTGGGACTATGGGACCACACAAGTAGACGCAATAATGAGGTCTGGAAGATTTTATGCCCCCAGAGAGGGAGAATCCGAAAAAAAAGATGTCTCAAAGGAAGATGCCGAAAAACTCGTATCGATCATCAAAACCAGTGAGTTTGAAGTGATAGAGCAGCTGAGGAAGATGCCCGCTCAGATATCCCTGCTAGACCTATTCATCAATTCAGAGAAGCACAAGAACGCACTATTGAAAGTACTCAATGAAGTACATGTCCCTGAAACAATCAATGAGGTACAACTAGGGGACTTTGTAGGAGCCATTCTCTTAAAAGATCAGTTGAGCTTCTCTGACGAGGACTTCCCTATGGAAGGAAGAGGACACAACAAAGCCTTATACATCTCTGCCCAATGTAACGGCAAAAGAGTGGCACACGTATTGATTGATAATGGATCAGCCTTTAACATCTGTCCTTTGGCTACCATAAGGAGGCTGGGAATCAAGGAAGAGATGATCAAGACATCCAAGACAGCTGTGAGAGCATTCGACGGCATGAGGAAGACTGTAGAAGGAGAGATCGAACTTGACGTATTCATCGGCCCGACAAAGTTCTCTATAAACTTTCAAGTAATGGATCTGCCCAGTGCATTTGGATTCTTGCTAGGAAGACCCTGGATCCATACAGCAGGAGCTATCCCTTCGAGCCTGCACCAAAAAGTACGTTTCGTTGTAGATGGGAAGGTGATTACCGTACATGGGGAAGTCGACCTCCAGGCATACCAGAACAGTGCCATTCCCTATATTGAACCTGAAGAGAAAGCTGAAGCGAGCTATCACTCCCTAGAGTTGGTAGCAACAGTTCATACCCCAGTAGGGTCGAAGTTGAAAACTCCCTACATCTCAGAAGCCAGTCTTCTACCAGCTAAGATGCTGCTGGCATACGGGTTCAATCCTGAAAAAGGCCTAGGCAAACATAATCAGGGTATAAATGCCCCGCTACAGTTGAAGGCTAATCCACATAAAATGGGCTTGGGGTACCAAAAGTATCCCATGAATGATTCTGTCCCGAAAGCAACAGGCCGAGGCCGAGGCAAAAGCCTGGGACGCCAGGGAGGCGAAAGCAGCATGAATAACTCATTCATCGGTTCTCCAACCTGGAAGGGAAGGTCTCGAATGTTCAAGAATTCCTTAAGTGCCTACTTCGACCAGAACTCCAAATGGCTATCTGAAGAGGATATCACTTCGCCGATGGAACCAGATCTCACAAATCCTTTTCTCGAAGATGACTCTGTAAATGTCATCATGGAGTGGTTGGACAGTGAAGCCACTTCTTCTGAGTAAATAGACTCTTCCTTCATCTTTAAATACTGTGTTTAGAACTTTCTGCATTTCACTGTATTTTCTTTCCTTATTGAACGCATAAGAAAACGCCTTTGGATCTCCGGCCGTTGGTCCAAATAGCACATCTTGTAACGCGGCCCATTTCGCATTCAATAAAACCACGCATGTTTTGTTAAGGACATATGGAACCACGAATCAGCCCGATGATGATAATGGTCTTCCATATAGAAGCTTGAGGCCTGATTTGCCATATGATTCCTAATCTTCAAAAGATTTTCAAGGGACCGGGATATCCAATGACATGAGGATTAGTCCCATCTGTACCTACATCTATTTCGAAAAACTTTTTCAAAAAAGACTTTACATAAGCATGCATGTCATTTTTACTGAGCACAAACTAACCATACTCATGACATTTCAGGCATATCATCTCAAACATGCATACCAGGTTGTTACAAAATTCGGATCCCTCCATTAACCACTCCTATAACATTGAGGAAGATGAAGACGAGGATTACGCGTCTATCCGTAGGGATTGGAACACCTTTGAAGAATCAAAGCCTCCTACCTCAGAAGAACCAATTGTCATTAATTTGGGAGACGCCATGAACGTCAAAGAGGTCAAGATCGGCGGACACCTATCCCGTGAGGAAAGGCTCAAGTTCACCAAGCTACTAAAAGAATATCAAGACATCTTCGCATGGTCTTACGCGGATATGCCAGGCCTTGATCCTAAGATTGTGGAACATGCATTGCCCACGGACCCTGGCATCAAACCTGTCAAACAAGGCAGTAGGCGGATGAAAGCCGAGTTAGAAGACAAGATTAAGGAAGAAGTCATGAAACTCCTTAGGGTAGGCTTCATTGAAGCTATCCCATATTCAGACTGGGTTGCAAATATAGTCCCCATCATGAAGAAAGACGGAAAGGTTCGGATCTGCGTAGATTACCGAGATCTGAATAGAGCAAGCCCAAAAGATGATTTTCCACTCCCCCACATTGATGTATTGGTGGATAGTACGGCGGGTTATGAATTATTCTCATTCATGGATGGATTCTCGGGATACAACCAAATCTCCATGAAACAAGAAGACAAACCTAAGACTGCATTTACCACACCATGGGGGAATTTTTGCTACAAAGTCATGCCATTTGGATTGAAAAACGCCGGGGCTACCTACCAGAAGGCTATGGTCACGTTATTCCATGATATGATCCATAAAGAGATTGAAGTATATGTTGATGACATGATCGCTAAATCCAAGAAAGGACAAGATCACATACAGGTATTAAGAAAATTATTTGAGCGCCTGCGCAAATATAAGTTAAAGCTGAACCCTAACAAATGCGTGTTTGGGGCAAGATCCGGGAAACTCCTTGGATTCATAGTCAGCAACAGGGGCATTGAGATTGATCCCTCAAAAATCCAGGCCATCCACGATTTATCAACTCCATCCACAGTAAAAGAAGTGAGAAGCCTTCTAGGGAGATTGAACTATATTGCCAGGTTCATCAATCAGCTGTCTGATGTGGCTAAGCCAATCTTCAAATTGCTTAAGAAAGGCGCGAAAATAACCTGGGACGCCGAGTGCAGCAAGGCATTCCAAATGATCAAAAACTATTTGATCACACCACCGGTGCTTGTGCCACCAATTCCCGGTCACCCATTGACCTTATACCTGACCATACGACAAGAGTCCTTGGGAGCCTTACTTGCCCAGACAAGCCCGATAGATGGAAAAGAGAGGGCCATTTATTACCTGAGTAAGAAATTCACGCCATCTGAAGCAAAATATATACCAGTTGAAAGGGCCTGCGTAGAAGCAGTATGGGTACTACGAAGACTAAGGCAGTATACCCTACATCATCACATTCAGCTCATAACAGAGAACGACCCCGTCAAATACCTCCTGGAGAAACCCGCTTTAATTGGGAAACTGGCAAAATGGCAAGTAATGTTGTCTGAATTTGACATTAAATGTTCTCCGCAGAAGTCGGTAAAAGGAAGAGCTATAGCGGACATGCTGGCAGAAAACTCATCGAGCACTGAATCCCCTGAAGTAACAAACACAGAAGGCCGAATTCTGAACTTAGCAGAGGATAAGTGGATCATGTATTTCGATGGTGCTGTTAACCTATCAGGGGCAGGCACTGGGGCAGTACTAATATCCCCAGATGGTCAACATTACCCTGTCGCGGCAAAGATAACTTTCCCTTGTACCAACAATATTTCAGAATATGAGACGTGCATTCTGGGTCTACGACTGGCCCTTTCTATGGAGATACCCAGGTTACAAGTCTTTGGAGATTCCATGCTCATTATTCTACAGACACAAGGGGAGTGGAAGACGAAAGATGCAAAACTCATCCCCTACCATGAATACCTTGAAGAATTGATATTCAAGTTTGAAGAAGTGTCATTCGAGTACCTATCAAGGTCTCACAACCAATTCGCAGATGCATTAGCCACCCTAGCCTCGATGTTACAAACGATTGAAGGGTTGGATATAGAACCTCTGAGGATCGGCATTGTTGAAAAGCCAGCTTATTGCATGCTAATCGAAGAGGAATGTGATGGAGAGCCATGGTACTATGACATCAAGAATTACCTCTTGAAAAGGGAATTCCCTGAAGGATGCCAGTCAGGAGACCGAAAATACATAACCAAGATGGCCAGCAAGTTCTTCCTCAATGGACAAATTCTATACAAGAGATCGTTCGATTCCACTCTACTGAGATGCGTAGATGCCAAAGAAGCAAATATTCTCATGAAAGAGATTCATGAAGGTGCGTGTGGGCCTCACATGAACGGCCACCTCCTTGCCCGGAAGATCATGCGGCTAGGTTATTATTGGATGACCATCGAATCAGACTGCTGTCAGCACGTCCGGTCATGCCACCAATGCCAAATATACGGGGATAAGATTAACGCACCCCCGAACGAACTACACCAAATGTCTGAAGTTTGGCCTTTCTCTATGTGGGGGATAGACATGATAGGGCCTATTAATCCTGTGGCTTCGAATGGTCATCGCTTCATCTTGGTAGCGATTGATTACTTCACCAAATGGGTAGAAGCCAGCTCTTACAAGAATGTCACTGCGAGAAATGTGGCAAGATTTGTCAAAAGAGATATCATATCCCGGTATGGTACTCCTCAAGCGATCATAACAGATAATGGGTCCAACCTAAACAACAAGATTGTCGATGGTCTGCTGGATCACTTTAGCATTCGACATCTGAATTCATCTCCTTACCGCCCACAGATGAATGGGGCAGTGGAAGCAGCCAATAAAAACATCAAGAGGATTTTGGCTAAAACAGCAGAAAATTACAGGGATTGGCACGAAAGGCTGCCCTTCGCCTTGATGGCTTACCGAACGTCGATCAGGACTGCTACAGGGGCAACTCCCTATAGTTTGGTATATGGGACAGAAGCAGTTCTACCAGTAGAAGTTAAGATTCCCTCTTTGAGAATCTTATCCGAAAATAAACTCTCTGAGTCAGAGTATTTCAAGCACAGATATGAACAGCTGAACTTAATAGATGAGAAACGTCTTAAAGCCATTTGCCATGGACAAACTTACCAGAAGAGGGTAGCTAGGGCGTTCAATCGAAAGGTCAAGACCAGAAACTTCGAAGTAAATGACTTGGTAATTAGGAAAGTTTTGCCGAGTACTACCCATCCAGGGGGAAAATTCACTCCGAATTACGAAGGCCCCTACATTGTTAAGAAGATCCTCACGGGAGGAGCATTAATTCTTGTAAACTCCGAGGGAGAAGAACTCGGGCACCCTGTGAATTCAGATGCTGTGAAGAAATATTACCCTTGAAATAAAATCAGATTCCGGTCATATGCCCTGCCTCAAATTGAGCCTACTCTTCATAATAGTCTTTGCATAAGCATGTCATGCATCTATGCATACATTAGCATGTGTTCAATATTGCAGGATCCAAGGAAGCAGGGTCGCGATAAGTTGGAACGCATGAACAAGGAGACCTAACGTCATGGTGGTCAGGTGCACGTCTTCTTCTCCAAAGACTGAGAATTTCAAGAAATTTTAGAACAACTTAACCATCTTGTGTTGTTAAGAAAAATGCAGATTTTTGTGAATCTATCCACTTCCATTGGAGGGCATGATCAAGGGTAAGGTGTATCGTTCTAATTTTCTGAAATTCGAGAGCATACACTGACATATTCTTTTTATGTTTTGCAGGAATCCCTAGCCGCGCTGGGCAGGTAAGTATTCCTTTCCCAATCTTTTAGGTTTGCAAGACTGTCAGAATCCTTATTGATAGAATTTGAAGGCTTCTTGGAATCTAGCATGCATTCAAATCTCATGTCTAGAAAAACGCAAAATTCTCACAGTCATGTCATTGGCATTCATGTTTAGACTTGGAGGTTATCTGAACATGATTGAAATATGCATTGTGCATCATAAATCCCCTTGGAGGGTAAGTTTTGGAAAAAAAAAACAAAATGAACTTTTCCGATAAAAGTTATTTAAACCGTTCAAAAGGATGATTCCTCAGACAAGAGGCAAGCCTGGTCCAAACACGTCCCATACACACTTGAGAGATAAGTGGAGTGGTAAGGATAGCGAGACCTTGACCTACGGACGTAAGGGTTATTCGCAGTGATTACATGGATCGAGACGACGGAGGCATTCGTTTCTCTATCATAAACACTACAGGTGATCATTGATAACCCTTTGAACGGCGATTTCATTCCATACCCCTGTCAAGAACCACCCCACATTGGGGCAAACTAGAGGTACGTCCAGCGGTATCAAGAGGTAAATGGTTAGAAATTCTCTTGCTCAGACTCGCATCAATCTTCGTGTGTTGCTTGTCATTTTAACTTCTATGGTAATTCAGGTGCTTTAGGATGACGAAAAGCATTCGTTTCTCTATCCTATACACTTTTACCCTTCGCACTGCCCAATTGAGCCTATACGTTCATTTCACAAACCCGTTGGTGATCATTGCATATTCCAAGGTGGAAACGACGTCACTTCAAGAGCGGAAGAGTTCAAAAACACAGGATTTGTGAAAAATTCCTAAATTAATGTTCGAGTGCTGAGATTCAAGCTATACATCTAGCACATTCATTTAAAAATTCTGATCCCCAAAAGAAAGGAAAAGATGGGGTCTCAAAAAAGAGAGAAGAGAAAAATTTGATCTTGGGCATCAAGAAAAAGCAAAGTGCCTGGTAAAAGCAAGGCCAATGCCCATCCAAATACTTGTACACTTGTGAATTATGTGTTTAATCTTGTAAATGCCAAAAGGGGGCATGATACCTTTGTATAGGTCACTAGTAAGAAAAATTCCAAGGGAGCTGGACAGCAAAGGATGCTCCCAAATCATGTCACACTCAGATGATGTAAGTATAGACAAGATGTTGACACCATCTCAACATAAGAGAGATATGTTCTCTAAAGACAAACGTGCGCTTCGAAGGTTGACAATGCTCTTCAAAGACTATCAATGCACTTCAAAAACTGAAGACGCTCTCTGAACCAGAAGGGACAAGATCGGCGGCAAACCGGCAGTGATCACCAATGTTTAAACCCTTCGCGTATTCTGAGCCAAAAACAAGCCTTTTTTGGTCCCCAAACCTACCTACGTTACAACCCTGAAGAGCCTTTTCAGATTAAGGCACATGGATTGACATAGGGTTTAATGTCTAAGCTTAGCTCGAAGAAGTTCGAGCAAGATTATTTCTCTCTCATTTTTGCAGGTTTCTTGACTTGTAAACCCGGAGCAGACATTGAAGACTCCTCTTCAAAAGCCTTGACTTGCACGCAAGTCCCCCTTTGAAAACCGTTGACCGAGCCCAACATTACGGTCCTTGGGAAGTCCTCCTGATCGATCGGGGCGTATTCACTACGAATAATCCTGAACCCTAAGCGCAGGTTTGATAGGAAATTCGAGAGCATTCTTGGTAAAAGACCATTATCTCAAAATGGTGAGAAGTCCTCTTTGAAGAGAATACTCCGTTGGACATTTTAACCAAACTCTTTTGGTAATGTCAGATTGTTTGATTCAAACTTTCCCCACAAGGAATTTTTGATCACTTCCGTATTTTGCAAGGTGTTTTGGATAACCTCCAACATCGTAATGCATTCATTGAAATTTTTTCATGACTATGTTAAAGTGCTGTCAGTCTGACATCAGATATCATTTAAAGACCATTGATGTGTCTTTAATAAAAAAAATTTTAGATTGGAGCTTCAGCAAGATTCTTGATGACTTCAGCTCCTAAAATAGCTTGTATCACTCTTGGTGAGAAACATTTAACATGTCTAAACTTCTGCAGAATTCTTGGCAATCCCAGATCTCAGAAGAGCACAACTTCTCTTGGAATCACAGTAACCCCAGATTCTAGAAGGATGCCTTGCTCTATGAAGAAGAGCTTTCAAGTTTACTTTCCTACAGGATCCCTGCTAATTCCATATCTCAGGAAAACACATTCTTATGAACAATTTTGTAGGTTTGATCTTTCTGCAGGATACTTGGAGCTCCCAGATCCCAGAATGTCACCTCACATATCAAAAGGACAATCTCCGAAATCATCCCTCTGTGAGATTTCAAATTTGCAGGTCTAAGTTTTCTGCAGGATACTTGGAATCCCCAAATCCCAGAATAACGCCTCGCATGTCGAAAGGACAATTTTCGAAATCAGCTTTCTGTGAGGTTCCGGGTAACCCCTAAACCCAGAATAGCCCATTTGATAAAGCCTGAAGGTTAGGCACACCTCACTTGTATAAATCCTAATTAATTCCTTAGAATATAGGATCAAAATGTCCGATAATCCCTAAAAGACTGGGAGAGTCATCCATAGGTTCTTAACAGAGAAGAATCCTATTTCTCGGCCTGATCCCCCTGAAGGATCAAAACTTCTGACAATCCCTAAGAGACTGGGTGCGTCATCCATAGGTTCCTAGCAAGAAGGAGTCCTATTCATGGTCTGATCCACCATACGGATCAAAACTTCTGACAATCCCTAAGAGACTGGGTGCGTCATCCATAGGTTCCTAGCAAGAAGGAGTCCTATTCATGGTCTGATCCACCATACGGATCAAAACTTCTGACAATCCCTAAGAAACTGGGTACGTCATTCACAGGTTCCTGTTTAGTATAGGAATCCCATTTTGGTACGGCCTACCATACAGGCTAGAGTTTAATCGCCCTAGGATACTCAAAAGACGAGTCCCTAGGTATCCACTTGATCCCGCTGTACACCGCGCATGCCGTACGAGCATCAGGCAGGTAATCAACAGGTAAGTAACAGGTGGGTCTCTCTACTTTCTCTCTCACTTCAGCTAAAGAATGCAGAACAGAACGTTCACCAGCGGGACAAGAAAGATTGAGTGTGAAGATTCGTTTTTCTTTTCCACAGTTGAGTCGGTCTAGACTCAGGCGTCACCTGTCTTTGAGAGAAACTTCTCACGAGATTCCTCTCAAAGAGGGGCAGCTGTTGACACCTGATTTTTGACCCAGCCTTTTTCATTTTTATTTTTTGAAAAATCATAAAAAATTCATAAAAAGTCAAAAAATTACAAAATCAACTTTGGTGGCCTTGGCCAAGCCCAAGGAACCATTCTCGACCAAAAAATAATTTTTCATATTTTTCATATTTTTTAGTATTTTTTGGAAAATAGAAAAACACTTAAAAAATCAAGAAAAATAGTATTTGAGGTCACAAAAATATGGAAAAATATCCAATATTTTTCCTTTTAATCCCTTGTATTTTCGACCTCACAAAAAAATCAAAATCAGATTCAATTTTAGGTGTTCCTTTGTAACCCGTACTATTGAATTTGAAGAAAAAATAATAATTGAGTCTTTTAATTTGCAATTTTGGCATTTTATAGGATCTTGACATTCAATCTAATTGTCCCCCATTTCAATTTGACCTAATTGCTCGGACAAGCTGTTCAATTGCAAACATAATTGCATTTTAGTCCTTGAAATTGAGCATAATCGAAATTACTTTCAATTCAAGGACTATAATTACAAATTGAACATGCTACCCAATGGATTTCACCATTTTAAATCGATTGGCATAGGTGGTTTAACCCAATTTGATCATTTGCACCCTCAATTACACAATCCCCAATTTCCAATTAAATGAGAATTTGGGGATTTTGTAGAAATTGATGAAAACTTTTGGGCAAAACCACATTTCTAGATAGAATTCATGCCCTAGATTCGATTATGAGGTTCAATTGCAAAAATTTCCCATTAATTTGGGTTTAATTTCGAAAATGGTGAGTCGAAACCGGTTCTGACCGGTCAGACCGCCGGTCGGACCGGTCGAACCGGTTTGCTACAGTGTCGTCTTCCCCAACAGAGCTCGAGCAGATGAACAGTGATGAACTGAGTTTCGAACGCCAAATTGAAGGGCAATTCGCGACTAATTGAAAGAGGAATGGTGGGCGTATTGTTCTTTACCTCGAAACCTATCGATCGAGACCAACCCCAAGGCCAATGGTCGCCGGAGGAAGGAGTAATCGGACGGTCAAGGTCGCCGGACCTGCAAAAGTCAACAAAGGCAAAAACAGCTCAAATCCTTGCCAAATTCGTGCGAAATGAAGCTCACCGCGGAACCAAAAGGAACTGAGCGAAATGCCCATCTTCCCCGACTTCGTTTTGACCCAATTGGACGTGACTACACGTGCCAAACCGAGTCAGTTGGAGGTCCACCGTTCGGCGCCGAAAATCGAACAAGCTATATAAGCTAACAAGCCTTCGCGAAGAGGGGGAGGTGGATTCAGTTGTAGAAAGAGAAACTGAATCGAGAGAGAAGGAGAAAACGCGAAGCAGAGATCGTTCTCCGACCCCCGTCGTCGAGAATTTGAGCTCGAATTGCAGGGCGCTGGTTGGGTCTTTCCAGGCCAAACCAAAGCCATACGAGGCCACCAAAAGGTCGCCCAAAGTCCCCGGAATCGATCGCCACCGGCCGCGCACGAGGAATCCGCGAGAACAGGTGAGCTGCAGTCTCGAGCGTTTCTTCAAGCTTTCATGGCGATTCGTGCGTTTATTGATCATTCATGCAATTAGTGTGGGCGTTTCATTCCCTGAACATCACTGACCATCATCGCGTATCTTGTTTGCATCGGTTTTGTCTTAACATGCCCAATTGAGTCTTCAAATCCAACCTCCATTGTCGAGCTACTGTTCATCTTTCCCCAGCCGAATCTGGGCCGAGCGAGCTCAATCGGAGCTCGAGGTAAGTCTTCTGGATCTCCATTGATGCTATTCTATGACTGAAATTCTTTGATTTTGAGTGAACTGCATGATTGAGCTTCCATGGCCGTACTCGGCGATTTGTAAGATGTTCTTGATTCTGCGAATAAGATGTTTCGATCCTTAGATATGTCGAACTAGAGCTAATCGCGAATCGATTGCCGTTGGTCTCGAGTGATTCCATTAAGATTTCACCGCACGATCATCGCCGGAGAGCCACAGCCGTCCATTCCGTCGGAGTCGCGAGGTTGAAGACGAAGATGACATGGCATAGTCAACAGGTCAAAGTCTTAGGTGTCAGTCCATCATTGGTCCACGTGGTGCCGAGTCAGCATGGCCGTTGGGTCTGTTATTCGAATAAAAAAGATCGGACGGTTCAGATAAATCGAACCTAAATTCTAGCGACCGTCCGATTAGTAATTAGGTTTATCCGAAAATGTTTTAAAATCAGAAAATCAAAATAAGCTGAAACGGTGTCGTGTAGGTTAGTGTTCGTGCGACGTCGTTTAGGTTAGTGAGAATCGACGGTTCAGATCGAGTCCCATGTTCTAATCGCAGCCGTAGGTTCAAGTAATTAGATCGGACGACCCTGGTCAAGTCTTCAATCAATCTGGACCGTAGGTTTTAGTAAACAGATCTAAGCGACACGGACAAGCCACGTGGTCCATCAGGGACCGTCGGATTAAAACCAGAAAATCCAAAAATAAAAAAGTGTGATACGGCGTCGTTTTTGATCAAGGTTTCCGCGGGTTTGGGTCTGGACCGGGTCCCGACCCGAGTGGGTCGGGTCGACCCGGTCCGAATAATATTTTTTAAATAAAAAAAATTCGAAAATGATTTTAAAAAAATAATAAAAAAATCAGAAAAATCCTAGAAAATCCAAAAAAATGCTAGAAAATTCCAGAAAATTCCAAAAAAATGTGGAAAAATTGTGGAAAAATCCTAGATATTCCAGAAATCCCCAAAAATCGAGGGTTGATCACAGACAACTGGTCAACCCCATCTTTGGGGTTTCTTACCCAATTTTCCAAGACTTGACGACATTACCCTTTAGGGGTAAGTCGCCTCTTTGCATACTAGGTAAGGCCGATAATGTCAAGGTGAGAATTAGGGTCAATTAGACGACCAATTCTTAGGTTTGGGTTTTTCGAGTCCCGCCTCTTTTCTCAAAATGACGATTTTGCCCTTTTAGTAGGAAAATCGTCTTTCTTGTCTCAATCGAGTTCTGAAAATTGCTTGAAGTTAGGGTTTGGGTCAGGTGGACGACCAACCCTAATATTTGAGATTTTCAGTTCTCATCTTTGTCCAAAATGACGACTTTACCCCTCCAAGGGTAAAATCACTTTTAAATTCCAGAAAAATCCTGGAAATTCCAGAAAAATAGGAAATAGATTGGCTTGATGGCCAATCCTATTTCCCCTGCCTTCTGACTTCCCAATTCGTCTAAAATGACAGATTTACCCTTTTGAGGGTAAATTTTCCCCGAATTGTTCAAAATTACGATTCTGCCCCCTCATGGGCGAATCATGCCAAAATCACTCCTAAGCCTTGATTGATACTTCTCTAGGCTAATAGGGCCTCATTAGGGATACCACGCTGATTTCATGTGTTTTATCCGCATGTACTGGATCCTTGATTTACGCACTTATTTCCATTGATTGTGATTGGTAGGGTAATAATTCCCATCTGCATGAACTCCTAGTTTTAGGATCTATACCCCCACTCGTCTGTATGAAATCCTAGGATCAGATAAACCATTCAGTTTAAGTACCGAAAGGGCGTCAACTTAGACAGTTGGCGTAACTAAGTCCCCGAACCCATTTCTCTAGTTTCCGCAGAATCGAATAGACCACTCCCAACTATTCGATAGGGTTTCCGATCGTACCCTCCGCAAAACGATTGGTGGTGACTCCTTGACATGTACACTCATCACATGTCACTAGACCACACTGAAGGCCGACCACGTACATCCAGCAGTTGCGACTTGGGAAATGGGCCTTGGGAGAGGCCCGCGTCCGATCCAGCCAGCGATCGGGCGGCCCATTAGCCGCTCCCCCGCCCTCGAGGGGAGGGTCGCGACAACCGGCTACAATCCGTTCCGAAGGGTGAGAGCTTCGAGGCATGGCTATTCGGCGCGTACTTCGCGAAAAAGGCGGTCACCGTATCTTTAGGCGGCAAGTCGCGAGCGTTATGGGCTCCGATCTCGAACTGTGCTTTGAGACACCTCTGTCGTATATCCCTGTCTGGTGGGATTTGGGGTGGAACAAATGTCTCTTCCGCGTCTACCGGCTGCAATCCGTTCCGAAGGCTGAGAGCTTCGAGGCATGGCTATCCGGCGCGTACTTCGCGAAAAAGGCGGTCACCGTATCTCTAGGCGGCAAGTCGCGAGCGTTATGGGCTCCGATCTCGAACTGTGCTTTGAGACACCTCTGTCGTATATCCCTGTCTGGTGGGATTTGGGGTGGAACAAATGTCTCTTCCGCGGCTACCGGCTGCAATCCGTTTCGAAGGGTGAGAGCTTCGAGGCATGGCTATCCGGCGCGTACTTCGCGAAAAAGGCGGTCACCGTATCTCTAGGCGGCAAGTCGCGAGCGTTATGGGCTCTGATCTCGAACTGTGCTTTGAGACACCTCTGTCGTATATCCCTGTCTGGTGGGATTTGGGGTGGAACAAATGTCTCTTCCGCGGCTACCGGCTGCAATCCGTTCCGAAGGGTGAGAGCTTCGAGGCATGGCTATCCGGCGCGTACTTCGCGAAAAATGCGGTCACCGTGTCTCTAGGCGGCAAGTCGCGAGCGTTATGGGCTCCGATCTCGAACTGTGCTTTGAGACACCTCTGTCGTATATCCCCGTCTGGTGGGGATTTTGGGTGGAAGAAATCTTCTAAAGCTGAAAATTGGCGATCCGGTCCGGAAGATGACAGATCCGCGGCTACCAACCTGTGAACACTTACAAAGAGATTTATCTAGGTCATCGCGCTTTTGGGGGATCCCATGACGCTGACTAGCGGGGTCAGAGGGGATTTTTGTGTTTTTTGAAAGGGTTTTCCATGACAAGGGTTCTCCAAGTCAGAGGGGATTTTTTGAATTTTTGAAAAGGGGTCTCAGGATGAGGGTTCTCCACGTCCATTGAGACTGTTTGATATCTTGGAAAGGGGTCCTAGGTGTTGACACCTGATTTTTGACCATTTATTATTGTGATTTTTATTCTTTAAAAATTAATTAAAAATATAAAAAGAGGTCATAAAATCACAGAATCAACTTTGGAAGCCTTGGCCTAGCCTCGGGGACCAATTTTGAACAAAAAATATTTTTTGGTATTTTATAATATTTTTCGAATTTATTTAATTATAAAAATACCCAAAAAATCAGAAAAATACCATTTGTGGTCAGAAAAATACACAAAAATATTCAATAATTTTGTTTTAATTTCCCCTTCAAGTGTGTCACCTTAAATCTTGAAAATTCGGCTCGGGTTACTATGTTTCTTCACAAACATAAACCCGAACCGAGCAAAAAATTCCTTTTCGAGTCTTTTAATTTTCAATTCTCACTTTTTATAAGCTATGACATTGGATTCTAAAGTCTTAAAGTGCAATTAGGTAAATTTGCCCTCCAATTTAATCAATTTTTACCAAAAGGGCTTAATTGCACATTTTTCTTTCAATTCGTCCCCGGTTTCACGGATGTATACGTATGCTCTACGTATTTATACGTCATACGTATTTATATGTTATGCATATTTGTACTGTTTGGTAACCTCTTTAACTCTTGTAATAATAATAATGGTTATTATTTTTAACACCTTTGTTAGTGCCTTTTTTTAGCATTTTTGTATTGTGAGTGCTATTGCTAGTGCTATTTTTAAATAGCATTTTTGTATTATAAATTGTGAGTGCTATTGTTAGTGCTATTTTTAAATGACATTTATTTATCATAAATTGTGAGTGCTATTGTTAGTGCTATTTTTAAATGGCATTTATTTATCATAAATTGTGAGTGCTATTATTAGATAGAATTTATAATTGTTAGTGCTATTTTTAAATAGCATTTTTGTATTATAAATTGTGAGTGCTATTGTTAGTGCTATTTTTAAATAGCATTTTTGTATTATAAATTGTGAGTGCTATTGTTAGTGCTATTTTTAAATGTCATTTATTTGTGAGTGCTATTTTTAGATAGAATTTATAATTGTTAGTGCTATTTTTAAATACAATTTATTGGAAGGTATTTTTGGCTATAAAAGGATGGCAAGAGTTTTGAGGTTGGGAGGGAGAGACATTTTGTAGAGTGTGCAAATTTTTGAGAGCTTAGAGAGAAGAACACAAACACTCTCTATATTCTCATAATCTTGAGTGAGCAAAATATACTAAGTTCGGAATATTGATTCCGCATATTGCTAGCACAATTGTTGTGGAGTTATTAGTCGTCTCCCCGTTCGTCAATTGGTGGTGCGTCCGAACTAGATGCCTAACACTTGTGGAGGCTGAGATCGAAGAACATCGAACCGATACCTCCGTTCAAGCACGCTACGAGAGGTAATCTATTTACTCCCTTTGAGGCTTTGTGATTTTTTCGATTGAAATGCACGAAGTACGCCTCTGGAGATACATGTATGGGTTGTTATTTATTTCCGCTACGTGTTACGTGGATCCCAACAGTGGTATCAGAGCCAATCCTTAGGTGTTTTCGTGCATTTAATTGATTTTTGCAATTTTTGCAATACTATGGCCAATATGTATTAACGAATTGTTCGTCTTACATGGCTAATGGAGGTTGATTGTTTTATATGATAAATTAATCAACGTAGCAAAAATTGAGATTAAATCAATTTTGAATCGAAAATTTATGGCTATCTTATTTTACGTAAAAATTCTGAATATGATTCAACGTAGAATTTTTATTGTGCCTTCCTAAGTTTTAAATTGTGAATTTATTACTTACGTGGAAGGGTGGTGATCATGGAAAAATCCATAATCGATGTGATTGATGTATATATGAATGTATGATGATTATTTATATATTTGGGGTTGTAATTATTAAATGGAGGCTGCGTACTCATTTTATTTTTCATGTAATCTTTATTTTTAGCATAGTCAATTGTTGATGTAAATGCTACGAGGATTACGTAGGGGAGCCTTTTAAGTGGGCGAGCTCTTTAGGGCCCAATTCTTGAAGAGTTCAAGAAACCAAGAAGAAGCGAAGAGCGGCTCTCCGTTATTAAAATATTAAAATGATTAAATGTGGTCTCATTGGCTCGAGACCCATTAAATCATAATTCCATGATCACCCCGTAGGATAGATGTTTATGTGATTGACATCTATTTATTTATTTTGATTACGTGAGCATGTTAAACTGGTTAATGTGCAAAGTCAGACTTACCTCACCCAAAATTGCGCATGCATGAAATCCTAGTTAGGAAAATCACTCGCGTTGGGTACCGAAAGGGCGTTGGTAACGACACCAGCGTAACCAAGTCCCCGAACCCAAAATCTCTGGTTCCGTAGAACTGATCGATCTCTCCCAATCGGTTGGTAAGGTTTCCGGTCTACCCTCCGAGAAAGACCGGTGGCGACTCCAAATGCATGCACAAGTTGCACATGCCACCACGACCACACTAAGGTCGAAATCGATCGGCTCTTATCGCCGAATCCTTTTGAAAAATACTCCCGCCGCGATTTGGTATGGGCTTGGGAGGGCCCGCGCCGATCCAAAGCCCGCGATCCGCACCCTTGTGCGAGGGAAAGCCCGCGATCGGTAATCCATTAGCCGCGTCCTCTTTCGGACGGGTCGCGACAGCTGGCGACTCCACTGGGGACCTTGTTCTAGAACCTATGGTTCTAGACCTCAAGTGGATTTAGGCCGTAATTAAAACGCTGAGTGATTTTTCTAACCCTGCAGGCGCTCTTGAAGGTGAGGTAAGTCCACTCATGGTAGGTGTTATATGTTTTTTGCAGATTGGAGAGATAAGGGGTGTAGTCCGTGATTAACATTGTCTTATGCAGGTTGGCGTAGGAATGTATGTTGTATGGATGATTTGAAGCGCCGATTGATTAACTGTTGTGCATGACTTGCATTGTGATACTCACAACACATGAACATACACAATCGCGCCTAAAACCCCGGGCGCCGCCTATAGGAAAACAATAGAAGGGATTGAAAATGGAATCTCCGTGAGGAAAAACACGGGGTAATCCACTTTTCAATTCCGCTCATTTCGAATTATGGATTGGGTCCCAATGCAACGATAATTGTGCAATGGAATCTACCCTTTCTAGAACTCGAGGTGGGAGCCTTGGCCTTAGGTTCCAAACCCTTTTGATTTTTAGAGTCAAGCCTCACTTGTCTCATGCGCATGTATGTGAATGATTGGTACACCTCGAAACCAAAAGGTCATTCAGCGCCGCTTATGAATCATAATCCAAAGACTTAGTCGCGAGTTTAAACGAACCAGGATGACATGGAAAAGCGCTGGACCACCCTGGAGAATCAACTGATGAGGGCAAATGCCTTTTGACCGGGGCAGCCGGGTCAAGTGTAAAAACGTGTCGTTCCTAATTATTTTTCAATCAGATACCGGCATAATATTTCCTATCTTTTCCTCTCAGGTGAAAAACAGGTAGAGAAGGAAAATCCATTTGTGGATAGACACGAGGGACATGTTTTACATGGCACACATTTGTCAAAAATGTCCTCATCCGATCACATGCAAGATGATAATGGAATGATGGTAAAACTGTAATCGTTCCAATAAGCCCTTCGAGTGTTATACTTGACTGGGACCTTCATGTCTTTTATCTACAGGATAAGATGGTTGAAGACCAACAAAGGGAAGCTTGCCTTCCTTACAAGATGGAAAGAAGTACACCTTCATCGGGCATCACCCATTGGGTTTGCAAAAACAAGATGGATTTATTGCGATGAGCCTTAAGTAGACAACGTGAAGCTGGGGCAACCTAATTTGGATCGACTCTCTTGAAGTCGAAAAGGGTGTATTCGTTCCAAATTAAATTGATTTATTCACAAGCTGATATGGTTTCCCATTCTTGCAGGTGATGATAAAAATGAATGGGACCACTGAAGAATTTCCATCGTCTGGGATGCCCGAAGCGACTAAAGTTGTTGAAGTACTCAATCACGAGTGAACCCATGCTTGCGAATAGCACGAATGCATCAACACGACATGATCAAACTGCCTACAAATAAATCAGCCAACCCAGGCGAATCACTCATTGGCCGGGGGCAAACTCTCATAAGCCCCATGAAGACACATCAAACAAGGGTTATCAAATCCAGAGATGACAAACAGCAAGACCAACTTCACGGGAGCAAAATCCTCGAAAAGCACTGTTCCTTCAAATGTGCGTGGACGCCTTCAGATTGGACTAAAAATCGTCGACAAACGCGGAAAGTGTTAAGGCATGTTGCCAAGACGAACGTCGCCCAACTGGGGCAGAACAGCTGTTAATCTCACGAACAACACCCATAAATACAGACGAGAGAAGATATTCCCAAAGTGGATGAGGATTGCAGCAAGATGCATGAATGAATTTAGCTGGGACAGACATGAAAAACCATGCCTAACTGGGGCAAGTGAATCATTTGTACGCCGGACGTTTCTTCTCTGGCAAAATCCGGGGACGCAATGACAGAGTCGTCCGCATCAAGTAAACCCCAAGATGCGAATTTGGGTGAACGGTAATCTTGTATCGTTCCAATTTGGTCTTCGAAGACCACATGCCTAACATGAGTTTTTTTACTCATTTAACAGGAAGTCGTTGGCACCGAAAGCCTCAAAAGAAAGGAACTCGCCAACGAGGAGGCGAATAAAACTATTGACCTTGGAAGTCAGGAGTCCAGGAAATGATCTTTGATTATAAGACCTAGTGGAGGGTAAAAAGTATCGCTTCCACGCTTCATGCTTTGACATGCGTTCTGATAAAAATTTCTTTTTCCTTGAATAAAAGGAACTCTGAAGAGTGGCGCTGGAATGCGTCCAAAAACACAAATGGATCTCCTCTAGGGAAAATCCTTGAGAATGATTCATCGCCAACCAAACGGAGGGATCAAGGCCACAAGATAGAGGGCTAGATTCTGCAAGACGCGCGTTTGTGTTCAAATGGAAATGCAAAGCAAGAACAAGGCTGTATCGTTCCAATTTGCTTTGAATTTTGGAACGCAAACTGACACTTAATTCCCATCTTTGACAGGGGATTGCCATCAAGGCGAGCAAGTTTTCACACCCCATGAATTACCCGTTGGAGTACACGACCAAGGGTAAGATGTATCGTTCTATTTTTTTTGAAAAATTCGTGAACGTACAATAACATGTTTCTTATGCATTTTCAGGGATCTCCAGCCGCGGGGGACATGTAAGTATCACTTTCCCCAATCCATTGAAGATGTTAAATAAAAAACAGAGAGAAAAAGAAAAGCTTTCAGAATCTAATGTCTAGAAAAGACATAGAATTCAAACTTCATTGGCATTCATGTTTTGAAATAGGAGGTTATCTGAACATGAATAAGAACATGCATTGTGCACCATAAAATCCCCTTGACGTGTAAAATTTTTGGGAAAACGAAAGAGATTTTTCCAATCAAAAGTTGTTCAAAACTCTCAAAAGGACGTTTTCTCAAAAGACTAGAGGCAAAGCCTAGTCCAAACACGTCCTATACACACTTAAGAGAGAAGTGGAGCGAATCAGACAGCAAAATCTGGACCTACGGAAGTAGGGACCATTCGCAGCGATTACATGGGTTGGGACGACGGAGGCATTCGTTTCATATCCCCCGAACACTACATGTGACCGTTGATAACCCCTTTGAACGGCGGTTTTCATTCTTAACCCTGTCAAGAACCACCCCACATCGGGGCAAAATGGAGGTGAGTCCAGCAGCATCAAGAGAAAATGGTTAGAAATTTTCTTGCTCGGACTAACATTAATCTTTGTGTGTTGTTTATATGGTAATCCAAGTGCCATAGGATGATGAGAAGCATTCATTTCTCTATCCCACACACTGAATCCTTTGCATAGCCAAGTTGAGCCTGTAAAATCATTTCATAAACCCGTTGGTGATCATTGCACATTCCAAGACGGATGCAGCATCACTTCAGAAACGAAGGAGTTCAAGACTTAGGGTTTGCAAAAAAATTCCTAAGTTAATGTTTAACCTTGTTAGACCTTTGATCATAGGTCTAACACGATCCCATGAAGATGGGAAAAAGTGGGATTTCAAAAATGAATGAGAAAAATCCAGGGCATCGAGAAAAAGCAAAGTGCCTGGTAAAAGCAAGACCGATGCTCGTGTAAGTTGTTTGATCGATCCGCAATGAAGCCGGATGGGAAAAGAGGAAATCCCTAAAGGAGCCATATCAAAAAGACTACTCCCAAAATGGTGTCAAGCGTGGAGCAGAGACGCAGACAGAGTCATCAGTCTCTTAATGCGACGAAACGCTCTCTGAAGAGCTGGTGCACACCTCAAAATCGGTTGCGCATCCCAAAAACTGAAGGTGCAGAGAGGAAAGGGCAGGTGGTAAATTTGCAATGATCACCAATGTCAAACCCTTCGTAATTTCTGGGCCAAAAACAAGCATTTTTCGGTCCCAAATCCTACCAATGTTACGACCCTGAAACAGTCTTCTCTGACTAAGACACTTGGGTTAACATATTGCTTAGCTCGAAGAAGTACGAGCAAGACTATTTCTTTCTCATTTTGCAGGGTTCTTGACTTATAAACCCGGAGCAGATGGTGAAGACTTTCATTCAATGGCCTCGACTCCAAAGCGGGCCCCCCTTGAAAACCAATATCCAAGCCCAACATTACGGTCCCATGGAAGACCTCCCGACCGATCAAAATGTATGCGCTGCGAATGAGCCTAAAACCTAGGCATAGGTTAGTAGGGAATTGAGTGCATCCCCTACAAAAACCACTATCTCAAAACAGGTGAGAAGACCTCATTGTCGAGAAATATTCCAATTGATGTTTTGAACAAACTCTTTTTGGAATTTTCAAACTGTTGGATCCAGATTTTCCGTGCAAGGGATTTGTGATCACATTTGCATGTTGCAAGAATGCTTTGGGTAACCTCCAGCATCAAAATGCACATATCATGATTAAAACTTAAATCATACGGTTTTGTCAAATGGACAGCCGTGGTCTTCCCAAAGATTACTAAAGTTTTCTTGGTGAAGGTAAATCTTTCAGGCTCAAACTTCTGCAGGATACCTGGAGAACCCAGCTCCCAGAATGTCGCCTCAACAGACTCAAATGAAGTTTTTTCAAAATAAAATCTTTCACTGCTTCAAAAAACTGAATTCCCGACAAATTTCGGGGTCTCCAAAAAAAAGAGGGGAAGAAAAACCATTTTAAAAGAAAAAGTCCTATCAGACGTGGAGAACCCTCGTCCCAGGACCCATTTTTCAAAATATCAAACAGTCTCATCGGACGTGGAGAACCCTCGTCATGAGACCCATTTTCAAAAATCAAGCAGTCTCATCGGACGTGGAGAACCCTCGTCATGAGATCCCTTAAAAAAATTTAGGCAGTCTCATCGGACGTGGAGAACCCTCGTCATGAGACCCCTTTTCTTAATTTAGGCAGTCTCATCGGACGTGGAGAACCCTCGTCATGAGACCCCTTTTCAAAGTCAAAACATGATGGTAGACACCGTCTGAAGGGTCAAATCAAGGTAGATACCGCCTGAAGGGTCAAACAAAGGTAGAAACTGCCTGAAGGGTCAACCAAGGGTAGATACCGCCTGAAGGGTCAAACCAATGGTAGATACCGCCTGAAGGGTCAAACCAAGGTAGATACCGCCTGAAGGGTCAACACATGGTAGAAACCGCCTAAAGGGTCAACTCATGGTAGATACCGCCTGAAGGGTCAACTCAAGGTAGAAACCGCCTGAAGGGTCAAAACAATGGTAGAAACCGCCTGAAGGGTCAGCTCAAGGTAGATACCGCCTGAAGGGTCAACTCATGGTAGATACCGCCTGAAGGATCAAATTAAGGTAGAAACCGCCTCAAGGGTCAACATGATGGTAGAAACCGCCTGAAGGGTCAACTCAAGGTAGATACCGCCTGAAGGGTCAACTCAAGGTAGAAACCGCCTGAAGGGTCAAAACAATGGTAGAAACCGCCTGAAGGGTCAGCTCAAGGTAGATACCGCCTGAAGGGTCAACTCATGGTAGATACCGCCTGAAGGATCAAATTAAAGTAGAAATCGCCTCAAGGGTCAACATGATGGTAGATACCGCCATAAGGATCAACACATTAGTAAATACCGCCATAAGGATCAACACAAAGGTCCGATCCACCATACGGATTAAAATCACTGGCGAATCCTCAAGCGTGGGATACGCCTTCCTCAGGTTCCTACCAGTTAGGAATCCCATAATGGTATGACCTACCATACAGGTCAGAGCTTAATCTCCCTAGGATATGTTGAATGACGAATCCTAGGCATCTTCTTGAAAGTCGTCGCAACCGGCAGCGTCCGACAGGTGAGCTTCAGGTAAGCCTCTCTCACTCCGGCCCAGGTTCAAATTGTTATAGCAAACCGGGAATTAATTTGAGCTTTCATCAAAAGGCTTAAGAATCCGATGTCATAGCATTTCTTCTTTCATTTTCCCAGTTGAGTCGGTTAGGAATCAGGCGCCATCTTATCTTTGAGAAAAACCTCTAACGAGATTCCTCTCAAAGAGGGGCAGCTGTTGACACCTGATTTTTGACCATTTATTATTGTGATTTTTATTCTTTAAAAATTAATTAAAAATATAAAAAGAGGTCATAAAATCACAGAATCAACTTTGGAAGCCTTGGCCTAGCCTCGGGGACCAATTTTGAACAAAAAATATTTTTTGGTATTTTATAATATTTTTCGAATTTATTTAATTATAAAAATACCCAAAAATCAGAAAAATACCATTTGTGGTCAGAAAAATACACAAAAATATTCAATAATTTTGTTTTAATTTCCCCTTCAAGTGTGTCACCTTAAATCTTGAAAATTCGGCTCGGGTTACTATGTTTCTTCACAAACATAAACCCGAACCGAGCAAAAAATTCCTTTTCGAGTCTTTCAATTTTCAATTCTCACTTTTTATAAGCTATGCCATTGGATTCTAAAGTCTTAAAGTGCAATTAGGTCAATTTGCCCTCCAATTTAATCAATTTTTACCAAAAGGGCTTAATTGCACATTTTTCTTTCAATTCGTCCCCGGTTTCACGGATGTATACGTATGCTCTACGTATTTATACGTCATATGTATTTATATGTTATGCATATTTGTACTGTTTGGTAACCTCTTTAACTCTTGTAATAATAATAATGGTTATTATTTTTAACACCTTTGTTAGTGCCTTTTTTTAGCATTTTTGTATTGTGAGTGCTATTACTAGTGCTATTTTTAAATAGCATTTTTGTATTATAAATTGTGAGTGCTATTGTTAGTGCTATTTTTAAATGGCATTTATTTATCATAAATTGTGAGTGCTATTGTTAGTGCTATTTTTAAATGGCATTTATTTATCATAAATTGTGAGTGCTATTATTAGATAGAATTTATAATTGTTAGTGCTATTTTTAAATAGCATTTTTGTATTATAAATTGTGAGTGCTATTGTTAGTGCTATTTTTAAATAGCATTTTTGTATTATAAATTGTGAGTGCTATTGTTAGTGCTATTTTTAAATGTCATTTATTTGTGAGTGCTATTTTTAGATAGAATTTATAATTGTTAGTGCTATTTTTAAATACAATTTATTGGAAGGTATTTTTGGCTATAAAAGGATGGCAAGAGTTTTGAGGTTGGGAGGGAGAGACATTTTGTAGAGTGTGCAAATTTTTGAGAGCTTAGAGAGAAGAACACAAACACTCTCTATATTCTCATAATCTTGAGTGAGCAAAATATACTAAGTTCGGAATATTGATTCCGCATATTGCTAGCACAATTGTTGTGGAGTTATTAGTCGTCTCCCCGTTCGTCAATTGGTGGTGCGTCCGAACTAGATGCCTAACACTTGTGGAGGCTGAGATCGAAGAACATCGAACCGATACCTCCGTTCAAGCACGCTACGAGAGGTAATCTATTTACTCCCTTTGAGGCTTTGTGATTTTTTCGATTGAAATGCACGAAATACGCCTCTGGAGATACATGTATGGGTTGTTATTTATTTCCGCTACGTGTTACGTGAATCCCAACAGTGGTATCAGAGCCAATCCTTAGGTGTTTTCGTGCATTTAATTGATTTTTGCAATTTTTGCAATACTATGGCCAATATGTATTAACGAATTGTTCGTCTTACATGGCTAATGGAGGTTGATTGTTTTATATGATAAATTAATCAACGTAGCAAAAATTGAGACTAAATCAATTTTGAATCGAAAATTTATGGCTATCTTATTTTACGTAAAAATTCTGAATATGATTCAACGTAGAATTTTTATTGTGCCTTCCTAAGTTTTAAATTGTGAATTTATTACTTACGTGGAAGGGTGGTGATCATGGAAAAATCCATAATCGATGTGATTGATGTATATATGAATGTATGATGATTATTTATATATTTGGGGTTGTAATTATTAAATGGAGGCTGCGTACTCATTTTATTTTTCATGTAATCTTTATTTTTAGCATAGTCAATTGTTGATGTAAATGCTACGAGGATTACGTGGGGGAGCCTTTTAAGTCGGCGAGCTCTTTAGGGCCCAATTCTTGAAGAGTTCAAGAAACCAAGAAGAAGCGAAGAGCGGCTCTCCGTTATTAAAATATTAAAATGATTAAATGTGGTCTCATTGGCTCGAGACCCATTAAATCATAATTCCATGATCACCACGTAGGATAGATGTTTATGTGATTGACATCTATTTATTTATTTTGATTACGTGAGCATGTTAAACTAGTTAATGTGCAAAGTCAGACTTACCTCACCCAAAATTGCGCATGCATGAAATCCTAGTTAGGAAAATCACTCGCGTTGGGTACCGAAAGGGCGTTGGTAACGACACCAGCGTAACCAAGTCCCCGAACCCAAAATCTCTGGTTCCGTAGAACTGATCGATCTCTCCCAATCGGTTGGTAAGGTTTCCGGTCTACCCTCCGAGAAAGACCGGTGGCGACTCCAAATGCATGCACAAGTTGCACATGCCACCACGACCACACTAAGGTCGAAATCGATCGGCTCTTATCGCCGAATCCTTTTGAAAAATACTCCCGCCGCGATTTGGTATGGGCTTGGGAGGGCCCGCGCCGATCCAAAGCCCGCGATCCGCACCCTTGTGCGGGGGAAAGCCCGCGATCGGTAATCCATTAGCCGCGTCCTCTTTCGGACGGGTCGCGACACTAGGACGAGGGTTCTCCACGTCAAACTAGGACTGCTCGATTTTTTTGAAAAAGGGGTCCTAGGACGAGGGTTCTCCACGTCATGCTAGGACTGTCTGATATTTTTGAAAGGGTCCCGAGACGAGGCTTCTCTACGTCTACTGGGATTGTTTGATTTTTTTGAAAAATGGGTCCTAGGACGAGGGTTCTCCACGTCATGCTAGGACTGCTTGATTTTTTTGAAAAAGGGTCCCGAGACGAGGGTTCTCCACGTCTACTGGGATTGTTTGATTTTTTGAAAAAGGGGTCCTAGGACGAGGGTTCTCCACGTCATGCTAGGACTGCTTGATTGATTTTTTTTAAAAAGGGTCCCGAGACGAGGGTTCTCCACGTCTACTGGGATTGTTTGATTTTTTGAAAAATGGGTCCTAGGACGAGGGTTCTCCACGTCATGCTAGGACTGTTAGATATTTTTGAAAAGGGGTCCTAGGACGAGGGTTCTCCACGTCAAGCTAGGACTGTATGATTTTTTTTTTTTGAAAAGGGGTCCTAGGACGAGGGTTCTCCACGTCAAGCTAGGACTTTTTCTTTTAAAAGGGATTTTTTTTCCCTCTTTTCAGAGATCCCGAAGTTTGTCGGGAATTCAATTTTGAGGCAGTGAAAGATTTTATCTTGACAAAACTTCACTTGGGTCTGTTGAGGCGACATTCTGGGAGCTGGGTTCTCCAGGTATCCTGCAGAAGTTCAAACCTGTGTGCTCCACTCCACGGAGCAAATGTTTTTCTGGGATTTGGGGTTTCCAAGAATCCTGCAGAAGTTTGAAAGATTTTTCTTCACCAAGAAAACGTTAGTAATCTTTGGGAAGACCACGGCTGTCCATTTGACAAAAACCGTATGATTTGAGTTTTAATCATGAAATGTGCATTTTAATGCTGGAGGTTATCCAAAGCATTCTTGCAACATGCAAATGTGATCACAAATCCCCGGCACGGAAAATCTGGATCAACAGTTTGAAAATTCCAAAAAGAGTTTGTTCAAAACATCAATGGGAATATTTCTTGACAAGGAGGTCTTCTCACCTGTTTTGCAATAGTGGTTTTTCATAGGGGATGCACTCAATTCCCTACTAACTTGTGCCTATGTTTTAGGCTCATTCGTAGCGCATACATTTTGATCGGTCGGGAGGTCTTCCACGGGACCGTAATGTTGGGCTTGGATATTGGTTTTCAAGGGGGACCCGCTTTGGAGTCGAGGCCATTGAATGAAAGTCTTCACCATCTGCTCCGGGTTTACAAGTCAAGAACCCTGCAAAATGAGAAAGAAATAGTCTTGCTCGTACCTCTTCGAGCTAAGCTATATGTTAACCCAAGTGTCTTAGTCAGAGAAGACTGTTTCGGGGTTGTAACATTGGTAGGATCGGGGACCGAAAAAGGCTTGTTTTTGGCCCAGAATTTATGAGGGGATTGACATTGGTGATCATTGCAAACTTGTCACCTGTCTTTTCCATTCTGCATCTTCAATTTTTGAGGCGCGCAACCGATTTTGAGGTGCGCACCAGCTCTTTAGAGAGCGTCTCTTGTTGCATTCAAAGACCGACTCTCTTCGTTCTGTGCTTAGTAGCATTCGGGGAGCGGCCTTTTGGATTTGGCTCATTTATAGGTTTTTCTCTCTTCCCCACGAGGCTTCACTGGGGGTCAATTTAACAACTTTACACGAGCATCGGCCTTGCTTTTACCAGGCACTTTGCTTTTTCTTGATGCTGGGGATTTCCTTCGTCCTTATTTTCCTTTTGAAATCCCGCTTTTCTCATCTTCGGTAGATCATGTTAGACATATGATCGAATGTCTAAACATGCTTTAAGCATTAGCCTAGGAATTTCTTTGTAATCCCTAAGTCTCGAACTCCTCCGTTTCTGAAGTGATGATGCATCCGTCTTGGAATGTGCAATGACCACCAACGGGTTTATGAAATAATTTGGCAGGCCCAACTTGGCTGTGCAAAGGGTATGGTGTGTGGGATAGAGAAATGAATGCTTCTCGTCATCCTATGGCACTTGGATTACCATATAAACAACACACAAAGATTGATGTTAGTCCAAGCAAGAAAATTTCTAACCATTTTCTCCTGATGTTGCTGGACTCGCCTCCATTTTGCCCCAATGTGGGGTGGTTCTTGACAGGGTTGAGAATGAAAACCGCCGTTCAAAGGGGTTGTCAATGGTCACCTGTAGTGTTTGGGGATATGAAACGAATGCCTCCGTCATCCCAATCCATGTAATTGCTGCGAATGGTCCCTACTGCCGTGGGTCCAGATTTTGCTATCTGATTCGCTCCACTCCTCTCTCAAGTGTGTATAGGACGTGTTTGGATTAGGCTTTGCCTCTCGTCTTTTGAGAAAACGTCCTTTTGAAAGTTTTGAACAACTTTTGATTGGAAAAATCTCTTTCGTTTTCTCCAAAAATTTTGCCCGCCATGGGGATTTTATGATGCACCATGCATGTTCTAATCATGTTCAGACAACCTCCTGTTTCAAAACATGAATGCCAATGAAATTTGAATTCCATGTCTTTTCTAGACATTAGATTCTGAAAGCTTTTCGTTTTCCCTATGTTTTTATTTAACATCTTCAATTGATTAGGGAAAGGGATACTTACCTGTCCACCGTGGCCGGGGATCCCTGAAAACGTAAAACAAGCATGTCATTGTATGTTCACGAATTTCACAAAAACTTGGAACGATACATTTTACCCTTGGTCATGTATTCCAACGGGTAATACATGTGATATGAAAACCTGTTTCGCCTTGATGGCGAGCCCCTGTCAAAGACGGGAATTAGGTGTCAGTTTGCGTTCCAAAATTCAAGGCAAATTGAAACGATACTGCCTTGTCCTTGCTTTGTGTTTCCATTTGAACACAAACGCGCAGCTTGCGGAATTTTGGCCCTCTATCTCGTGGCCTTGATCCCTCCATTTGGTTGGCGATGAATCCTTCTCAAGGATCTGCACTGGAGGAGATTCATTCATGCCTTTGGATGCATTCCCACGCCAATCTTCAAAGTTCAATCAAAGACCACTTCTTGGAGTCATGGCTTCCAAAGTTGATAATTCTATTCGCCTCCTTGTCGGCAAATTCCTTTCTTTTGCGGCTTTTTGGCGCCAACAATTTTCTGTCCATCTTGACGGCGAATCCCTCCATTTGAACGCAAATGTAAGGCTTGTTGAAGTCGGCCATCTAGCTCGTGGCCATGATCTACCCGTCGGGTTGGCAACGAATCCTTCTCTAGGATTTGAACCGGATGAGATCAATTTGTGCTTTTGGACGTATTCTAACGCCATTTTGCGGGGTTCCATTTCCTGGCAGCTTGCCCCCTACAACAGATATTTCTTTTCGCTTCCACGTTGGGCGAGATCCTTTCTTTTGTGGCTTTTTGGCGCCACCAATTTTCTGCCAAATGAGAACAAACTCATGTTAAGCATGGGATCTTTGGGAGATCAATTTGGAACGATACAAAGTTACCGTTCACCCAGGTTTGTATCCTGGGGTTTACTTCCGATGAGGACGACTCTGTCATTGCGTCCATGGATTTTGCCAGAGAAGAAATGTCCTTCCTTTGTCCGGCGCACAAATGATTCACTTGCCCCGGTTAGACGTGGTTCATCATGGCTAGGTGATGCCTGCCCCAGCTAAATTCATTCCTGCGTTTTGCTATAATCTCCATCCTCTTTGGGGATGTCTTCCCTCTTGGGATTCCTGATGACGCCTTACTGACGTATTCCTTTCCTTCGTCGATTATTGACGCTTCTCATTTGATGTTGATGATGGATGCTGCTTCATCTCGTCTGTATTTGTGGGTGTTGTTCGTGAGACGATCCTCAATCACGTCGACAACTGCTTTGCCCCAGTTGGGCGATGTTCATCTTGGCAGTGTGCCTTGGCATTCCCATGCTCCTGGACGATTTTCAATCCGATTTGAAGACATTCATGCACCTGCATATGAAGAGACAGGTGTGGGGATTTATCTGGCTTCATTTGAAATTTCAGGAAGGAGGTACTCCCTTCGAGACTTCGTCCTTCCAACATTTGAAGGAGCAGTGTTTTCCAAGTATTTTGCCCCAGTGAGGCTTGTCTTGATGTTTTTCATCTCTGGGTTTGATAACCCTAGCCTGATGCGCTTTCATGGGGGATCATGAGAGTTTGCCCCCGGCTTGGCTCCTCGAAGCAAATGGGGGAGCCCGCTCCCATGCATTCTGTCGATTCTGGTCATCCACCTCAATTGCCAGAGTCTTCGATTATTTTTCTCTATCCCTAGACAGCTTGATGGTCCGGGGATTTGTCGTGTGGCAATCTGGTGATTCTTTCGATCTTAGTCGCCATTTGAGGTATTCGATGTCCCTGTTGAAAAGAAGCAATCTCATGAGTAAAGGGCATGTGTGATTGACTATTGGAATCGATACAATTTACCCTTGAAATTTGTCTTGCGGGAACCGGCATTTCTCCCCTTGGGTTCTTTGTGCGCAGGGTATATGCATGATATGCATGTTATGTATGCTTAGAATGGCATTCCTAAAATGTCACCAAGATGGTTAGTTGACATATAGGGAAAAATCCATGCACGATGCATTTCTCTGGGAGATGTTTTAAGAACAAAGATTAAAACTGAAAACGTGAGATGGGGGCTAGTCCTCATATCATTGGACTTCCTTGCCTCCCAAAATTTTGAAAACTAGGGGACGTGTGGGAAATCAGGTCTCAGGGCTTTTCTTTTCTTTTCAATCTCTTCTTTTCTTTGCATCCTTTATTTTCTCTCATTTGGATCGTCATCGACTGATTTGTGTTCCCATACGTCCCCCATTTTTGATTTTTTTGTTTTGTTTTGTTTTGTTCTGTTTTGTTTTGTTTTGTTTTTTTGTTTTTTTTTGTTTTGTTTTGTTTTTTTTTTTTGAAACTGCACTTGAAATTACAAATGAAGTAAAATGCAAATAGACTAAAGAGTAATGATGGAAAGGAGGAAGTGACTCCCTTATCCATGTAATCGGCCGTCATCGTTTGTCCGATCAGCTGGGTTGGGATAGTCTTCGATAGGGTTACCCATATACGTCTTGTCCAGTCCTTGGCAATCCGATGACGGGTCTTGCTGGCTATTCTGCTTTATCTCATCAAGATCCAAAACGCCATTGTCGATGAGTTTCTGCACCTTGATTTTCAGTCGGATACAGTTGTTTGCGTTGTGCCCCTTCTCCTCTGCATGGTAGGCGCACGACATGGCTTCATCATATCCTTCGGACAATGGAGGATTATACCTCGACACCTCCTTGGTCACCATCCCTTTTTCCGAGAGTATTGGGAGCAGCTTTGATAGTGGCATGGGAAGTGATGTAAACTGCATTGGCGACTTCTTCTTGGGCTCGCAAACTCTCGATGTTCCGCACAAGGCATTACCCCAGATAGGAGTTGGGGCCGACGAGTCCTCCTGCTTCAATGAGCTTGGTATAACTGTCTTGCTAGGCTCACATACCGGACGATGCCTTCTAAGTGGCGTCCCGCCCCCTTTGTTGGCATTCCAGGTGAACTTTCTGTCCTCTCGGGACGCTTCTTCCAGACGCTCTCCGTACTCCTCTAATTCTTCGATCTCTTCAATGTCCTCGACACTCAATGAGTACCCAGCAGGGATCTCCCATGACTCTTTCCTCATAGTCTCTACCGCATATCCTTTAGAGGTTAAGTTAAACTTCTCGAAGGATGCCGTAAAAGCGGGGTCTTCAACCCTACCGATGATGCCCATATTACCCATCTCGGCTAAGCATGGTTCTTTTCGCCCTATCGAGGTGGTACCCGTCATAGGGTTTCGAGAAGATAAAGTTGGTACCTCATGTAATTCGGGTACGTTGATGATAAGCCTTAGGTCACATTCTGGTCCATCTTCGGATACATCGCTGATTTCGTGATTCGGCAAAAGGTCTGGCCGGACGTTGAGTCCTGCCCTATCGAACACCAGCAGGTTGTTGTCGATGAGAGCTTGCACATCATACTGTAGTGCTCGACAATTGTCGACATTATGTCCCTTCTCACCCATATGGTACGCACATGTTCGATTCATGTCAAACCCTGGGAACTTTGGCGGTTTCGCCCTCGGTGTTTCTTGGGCTACTAACCTTCCCTCCAAAAGCCAAGGGAGTAGTTCTGACATAGGAAGTGGTAGTGGTGTAAAGAAAGGAGGACCTCTCTTGCTTGATTGGCCAGCTTTCTCTATCTTGGGCGCTGGTTGTCTCCGGTGAGGGACGGAATCAGGTGACTGATGTTTCGACTTGTGTTCAGAAATTTGACTTGCGACCATCGTCCCTCGATAGTTGGTCTTCATCCCCATGATCGGCTCTTTACTCATTTGAGAAGATTCTCCACGCCTTTGTTTGTCTCTGATTATAGTATTGCGCTTAGCCCATTCCCATCTTTCACCCGCGTGTACCAATTGTGAAAATGATTGGTAATGAGCCGTACTCAACCGACTAAAGGAATCATAGGGGAGAGCTTTTAGAAAGTGCTCTATCAACTCCTCTTCGTCCAATGGAGGTTGGACTCGGGCTGCTTTCGCTCTCCACCTTTGTGCGAATGATTTAAAGCTTTCATTTCTCCTTTGCCTCACAAGTACCAGATCCATCCTGGTACCCGGTTCGGCCACCTTTTCATGAAATTGAAGGCAAAATCGGATTCCTTGACATGTTTTCCATCAAATATGGGTATTTTCGTGAATCAATTTATTGAAATTCTGTGAAAACCCCAAATTGTCCCTAGGATCCGAAATTTAATTTCGCCAAATCGAAGGCCTAAACGATCGAATTAGCCAAAATTGAGCCCACCAATGGATTCAGCATGATGAAAACTATTGGGTAGAGGTGTTTAATTTTAATGGGTGTGCCCGTGTGAAATTTAATTTCAAAAATTGTGAAACCGGGGACTAAATTGAAAGATTTTTATGCAATTAAGCCCTTTTGGTTAAAATTGATCAAATTGGAGGGCAAATTGACCCAATTGCATTTCAATACTTTGGAGTCCAATGTCATAGCTTATAAAAACCGAGAATTGAGAATTAAAAAACTCGAAAAGGATTTTTTAGGCCCGGTTCGGAATTAGGTTTGTGAAGGAACCCCATGAACCAAGCCACATTTCCCTAATAAAAAGTGAAAATATTAAATATATAATTAAAATAAAATTTCTGAATATTTTTGTGTAATTTTCTGACCACGGATGGTATTTTTTCTATTTTTTGGGTATTTTTATAATTAAATAAATTCCAAAAAATATTAAAAAATTCAAAAAATATTTTTTGTTCAAAATTGGTTCCTAAGGCTAGGCTAAGGCTTCCAAAGTTGATTTTGTAATTTTTTGACCTTTTTTGCTATTTTTAATTATTTTTAGAAATAAAAACTAAAATAAAAGATGGTCAAAAATCAGGTGTCAACAAGCACCAATCGGTACCTTGTGGAGAGAATCATCATGACCTCAACCCCGTGTTATGTGCATATTGTGTACAAACCTCACTTCACGGGAGCATGATAGTGGACATTTCAGGTGAATGTGCCTGGTATGCTACATACTTAGTAGACATTTTAAAGCAATGGACAAATGAAATAGCAAATGTATGACATTTCCGAACTTTTTTTTTATCACTTGACCTTTGTTACGTCCCTTTACGTTCTTATATAAAAAAAAGCGTTTCTAATTGCACTTTGCTTTCCGTGAAGGACCACCGGCCTTTTTTTTTCGTAAAATAACATTTCCGAACTTTTTTCCCCTTTCTTTTGTTACGTCCTTTGCGTTCTTATATATATAAACACGTTTCTAATTGTACTTTGCTTTCCGTAAAGGACCACCGACCTTTTTTTTTTCGTAAAATAACATTTTCGAACTTTTTTTCCCCTTCCTTTTGTTACGTCCTTTGCGTTCTTATATATATATATATATATATATATAACACGTTTCTAATTGTACTTTGCTTTCCGTAAAGGACCACCGACCTTTTTTTCGTAAAATAACATTTCCGAACTTTTTTTCCCCTTCCTTTTGTTACGTCCTTTTTTTTTCCCCTTCTTTTTCCTTCAAAAGGGAAAATGATAGTAAGCCGACTTAAGTAGGCAAAGCTCTTCCACAGCACTGAAAACGTCATATATTCAAGGGAGGAATTTTCTAGTGTCGCACAAAGTTTGACTAGACTCTAATTGCTGAAACTCTATCAGACAACCCATATTAAACAACACCATACTAGCTCCACCTACAATACACTTTTCCTCTTAAATACATTGCAGAGAATGTTTATGCAGAACTTAATACAGTGGTATTTGAAGGGTACGTAAAGGAGGCAATCTTACATCAACCTAAAAACTAGAATCCGTCAGTAACTCATGCTCTTTTTACTTATAGTGGCAAGAAGAGAAGAGCACAATGTCAACAAAACAACCAGAATGGCCTCATTAATGGTGGAGTTCACACACAAATTGCTCCTGTTCTCCTCGGAATTATACTAATGACACTAGCCAAAAGCAATGACAAAGAAAACATAATTCAACATTACACAGAGAACATGAGCAAAGAACGCACAATAACGGATAAATAGGAAGATCAGCTACGCATAATAACAGAAAAGTTTCATTTTTTGTTTTGAGCTTGTCCCACATTAAGGGTTAATCAAGGAGACGCCGACCCTAGTGCAGATTACAACACCGAGAAGAAGAATAAAAGCTCGATCAACTAACAACACAACCCTCTACTTCAATCTACAACTATTTAACTCATCATCAGCGAGATAAAGGCCATTCAAACCTAAAGCAACAGAACAAACGAACAGGGAGACACAAAAATAAGATAAATCGAGACTTAGAACACATATAAGTCAATAAATCGAGATCTTAGAACACATAGGAGCAACAACAGAAATTTATAAGAGAAAAGAAACTGTCGATGAATACAGTGAAATGCGCAAAACCACAACTGAATTCAAACAATCCGCAGCAATTTCTGGGTGTATTAACATCAAATAAGTCAATAAATCGAGATCTTAGAACACATATATCCAGCCAATTCCAAATTCCAATCTATGCGCACCCCGAATTTATTGGTGAAAATCATGATTGAAGAAAAAGAAATCGCGGCTTTCGCTAGAGAGCGGCTCTCTTGGAAGAGAGGTGGCCACTCAACACGCCCGCAGTTGGAAGAATCAGAACAAAAACTCGGGAATACAGAGACGAATTGAGATAGCGACCATATAAACAAGCAATACAGCGAGGAAGGCTTGAAAAGACCCACGGAAGCAAACTTCACCGTGGACGGCTTGAGCCCTTCGAAAGACGGAATCACTCTAATCGCGAATTCGGGGCGAGCACAAGCGCACCGACCCAAAACGGAGAGAGGCAAGCTCAAGCGCACCGACAGTCGCCGGAGGGAGGCGAGCTCAAGCGGCTGAGATCCCGGATGGAGGCGACCACAAGCGGAGATCCGCCAAAGGGAGGCAAGCTCAAGCGGCTGAGATCCCGGACGGAGGCGACCACAAGCGGAGATCCGTCGGAGGGAGGCGAGCTGAAGCGGTTGAGATCCCGGACGGAGGCGCACACAAGCGGAGATCCGCCGGAGGGAGGCGAGCACATTCGCGGTTAGCGTCGTCCGTCGGGAGAGAGAGAGAGAGTGAATGAGAGAGGAAGAGTTTTCGAAAGAAAAGAAACACAAACAGTCCAGATCTAAGAGTTTTTCTCTGCATCAAAAAAAATTTAAGTTTTGAAATTCAAATTTTTAGGCAAAGTTAAATCTCAGCCGTCCGTTTGGAACGGACGGCTGAGATTGGTTATGGGCAGGGCCCTGACCACAGGCTTGTGGTCATGCGATCCCGATCCCCGTACAAGGACAACACGCTTATTACTGAATAAGGTCCCGACGCAAGGCCATGCTGGGTGGGATGTGTCCATGTTTTGCCTTCTATTCGTCTGAAATACCAAAGTCTGGAGCTTCCGCATAAGGATATGGATCCGAATTGGCCCGATTTACATTTCGGTCAATAAGCAAAGAGCTTCTGAGCTTGCATTCGGACCCGTGAGAAATTTTAGAAATACAAGAGATTTTGAGAGTTTTTCTCACCAAGAAGTGTATATATGGTCGCCTGTCTATGAGATTATTGCTCACACAAGATGTGGACATCTCAAGATTTTTCTGTTGATTTTTTTTCCCTTTTGAAGGAAATTTTCTCTAGCTAGTCTTTTTGATTAGTAGGTTACCAACATAAACATTGCCTTACATAAGATTTGGTTAAGTTTGCACGTAAATGAGGTCGTAACTTGTAACTCACCAAGCAGAACCATGGTTTGAGGATAAGAGTTTTAAATCTTTATTCTAGTTACTTTATCCGAACTTAGATGATGACTTCGATTTATATGTTGCGCGGAATAAGCGATCGATCGAAAAATAGACAAAACGAGCAAAGTAAAACGGACACCAAATGCACGTGATTCGGTCGTAAAGACCTATGTCCACGGGGAGAGCAGCAATAAATTCCACTATAGAACGAGCGATACAAGGAGATTACAATCCACTCGAGTTACACAAACACACTCTTGGTGTTTTCCAGCCCAATTACATTCAAGAACGCACACAGTGTTTAGCCCCTAATTCCTAGCGAAATAATCTCTTAATCTCGCAAAAGGAATTAAAACACAAATCTAATAACAAGATTTACCCGGCTTCGACACTTGAGTTGTTGATGTAATTCCATGGACAAACGAAGATAAACCTCGCCAAACACTCGACGTTAAATCGGCACTTCCTTGTCTACACGTATTCAACGTGTTCGAGCGCTCACGGAAGGCGCTTCCCAGACTCGCATCAACCCCTCCCTTACGAGCACTCTCCTTTCCAATATATATACATGCCTGGAGGGTGGAAGATTAGACCCAAAAAGGGAAGTCTAACTTGAACAAATATAAATATTGTTACAATCACAGCCGATATCTTTAGAAGATTCGGCACCCCGCAGGATATGTCTTTTATTTCGGCCTAATTCCAAAAAAAACCTCAAACTTTGATGTTTGTCCCAAAAATATCCATAACTTTTTTTGGTCTCCTAAAAAACCTTCAACTTTTGATTTTGTCCCAAAAAAACCTCAAACTTTGGTCTTTGTCCCAAAAATATCCACAACTTTTTTTGTCTCATAAAAAACCTCCAACTTTTGATTTTGTCCCAAATTTACCACAGTTATTAAAAAAAGGAGTATTTCGCGCCCAGTTGAACAGAACCCATGATTGTTCGACAAAGATCAAAATGTACTTCCAATTATTTCAAGGAAAAATGTTTGACACATTGCAGCCGCATTAATTCATTTTGAGACATAATTGAGTTACACGAGATTCACATAAAAATTTAAGTGGGAACAAGATATTAACAAATCTTTTTCTTATACTTCAAATCTTTACCGAAACGATGATCACAAGAAAGCATTGGGGGCATCAGCTTTTCGTCACAAAGGCAGGGTCGACAGCAGCTTGTTGTCACAAATGCAAGGTCGGCACGATGGTCCTTGGTGGAAGGCTCGATTGGCATCGAGAACTATCAACGGGTAAGGAGCCGATGACGAGGGTTGCTATTGTCTCGGGATAAGGCTACAACATCGAGCGACGGTTGAGAATCACTTGGAATTTCGACAGAAGCTAAACGGCCAATGTCGGGTCGTCGGGACTTCTACGATATGGGTTTTGAGGGTTTTTTTGTGATCGGACTAGTAGATTTGGGACAAATTCAAAAGTTGAAGGTTTTTTATGAGACAAAAAAAAGTTGTGGATATTTTTGGGACAAATGCCAAAGTTTGAGGTATTTTTTGGGATTGGATTGGTAGATTTGGGACAAAATCAAAAGTTGAAGATTTTTTATTAGACAAAAAAAAGTTGTGGATATTTTTGGGACAAATGCTAAAGTTTGAGGTTTTTTTTGGGATTGTGCCCTTTTATTTCTTGCCATCCTTGTTTGACCGAGTCAAAAACCTCAAGCTCAATTTTGGAATTATCTTCTTTCCTTTTCTTTAGATACGTCCAAATCCCCATACAAAGTTGCAGGATCAGCCTTTGCTCATTATATCCGATGTCCACGTAATTTATCTTTCGGACTCTAATACTGAACAATAACAGGACTTTCGTGCCACATATTTCAACGCCAACTAATTATAATTCATCTCAGATTGGGACTTCGCTCGCGAAACTCAAACTCGAGACATAATTTTAACAATACATAATTCATCTTTTTACAGTAAGATTGGTTTCTTTATTTGTGAATTGAGTACGTCGCAACCTTGTGTTATGGGCGACAGTTAATGACTGTCCATTTCAACCGTGTCACATATGTACCTTATTAAGTTGGGTCGAATGAATTTAGACACAATATATCAACAATGATCTAACTTGGATGACACTTTGCCATTTTGTCGCAATGAGAATGTATCACTAAAAATTAGTTGATGGCCATGCTAGATGACGTTCTCTTAAGGGAATTTTGGAATTCATGATTGTGGACGTGTAGGTGCATTTGATTGAAGAATGGGAAGTTGCTAGGAGTTATAAAGCAGTGATCGAGTCAAGCACATTATGCACAACATGAAGACATAGGAAGTTACAGAGCATGTGAAGTGGGGGGAAGCTAGACAGAATTAAGAGGACTAGTCAATCTTGGACGCGCACAAAGAGTTTGTTGGAGTCTATAAAGTCGTGTAATTATTGTCGTTTTAAAGAAGACTTAACAAAAAGTGTCGACCCCATTACAAAAGTGCCTTGTCTTCATTTATCATTCCTATCTTACTTTTTTTATGGACACTTTGCCCACTTACTCTTAATTGAGTTGAATTGATAAAAGAAAGAAGTGTTGTGGAAAACAAATGCCATGTGTCTTCACCTTTTGCTTTATCATCTCTCCAAATTTTGAAAAGATTCTCCTTTTTTGGGCCCTTTTGCATGAAAATCATGAGGATGGATTGTAGCGGAAGATACTCTTTTATTACTTCTGAGTACATCAAAGAGACATGCGTCCGAGTCCTTTGACTAGTCCCTTCGTCCGAAAATAATTTAGGTGTGTATAGCTCAAACTCGAGACATAATTTAAATATACATATAATGAATTTTGCTTGTCTTTGAAAACTAATTAAATGAGATTTTGCATATATGTCTTTTCACTCTTTTGTTTATAATATCTGGCAGGGATGAGTCCCCATCGTAATATAAGAGTCGAGCCACGCGTTTTCGCTTTCCCCGCGTCTTCGATGGGGGCTTTCACGAGGAGTTTGAGTGGAAGCTTCATGTGTACGTTATTTGGACATGGCTTGAAAATGCTATTTTCTGTCCTAAACAAAATCTTCGGCTTTAGTGTTTTCCCGGAAATCTCTCTCTCTCTCTCTCTCTCTCTCATGGATTACGGCTTCGCCTTGTCTGTTGGCCGTCAAGCAGCCCACTTGTACTCTCTCTTTATGTCAGATTCATCTTCGATCACCTCATGGAATGTTTCGTTTAGGCGTGGCCACAGTTCAGGAGCCAGATGGTTCCCATGTGAATCACGCCACGTTTTTAGCTTACAAATTAGTCGCAACATCAATGTTACTTTGGAAAAAGAAGAAGCAAAAGGTCAAAGAGACATTGCTGGTCTCTAAGGACGTGGAGTACATGGGAGGACCTTAGTTATCATCGAGGCCTTGATGCTTCGTGTCCTAGTAAAACAACGGATGAACACGCAGGACGCGAAAAGACCAAGAAGCTCCTAACTTCATGAACGTCCAATCCAATCAAATGTCGCATCGGCCATGAGAGACGGTTAAATTTTTGAAAAAGGAATTTAAAAAAATTAGTTGTTAGTAAATTTTAGAATCTATTTTAATTTTTTTTAAAAAAAGTTTAAAATCCTTCTTAGACTTAATTTTTTTTTATAAAAAAAAAACTCATACTTTCTCCTTTCTTCTGATTCTCAGAAGTAATACTTTTTTTATTTTTATTTTTGTTTCAAAATTATTTTCAAGAATAGAATCATAATTATATAAGTTATTAAATATATTTCTCATCCTTTTTTTTTATTTTGAAGAACAAAATGATAAAATTAGAATCATCTCATTTAGCAACTAAAAAAGCCAGAAAGAAGTTTCGATCCCCTTGCAAGAGTCGTACTCTTTGCACGCGTCTCTCCCCTTTTTTTTTTCCAACATAATAATAGAGTCGTGCCATGCGTTTGATCTTACCTTTATATCCTGACTCAGGGTTACCTTTTTTATTTCTTTCACAGCCAATTTGGCATTTTCTTTATCCCTTGCATATCAAGTCTTCTAGAGAAGATTGACTTTCTTCTGGTGCATTTTGGAAGTCTTGGATGCAATCTATAGTGTTTTCCCCGAAATTGCTATTTCTTTTGTCTTGGACGGATATAATTTAATCTTATTTTGGGATAGGTGAAACTTCGATTTGGACTAATAGACAGTCCCATTCGCAATAAGCTCTGACGATGCTAGATGAGGTCCTTCAAGGGAAGTAGGAATTGATGATTGCGGCCATCACCACGTGACGATGAGACCATTTGAAGCATAGGCGTGTTGGGTGAATTGGATTGAAGAGTGGGAATTTGCTTGGAGCTATATCAAGTAGTGAGTTGAGCAAGTTATGCACAAAATGAAGACACAGAAAGTACAAGAGGACTCGACCAATCTTGGGACGCGCACAAAGAGTTTAGTGGGGGGGGGGGGGGGGGGGGGTTTTCATAAAGTCGCGTAATTATTGTCTTGTTAAAGAAGACTTAATAACAAAGCAACTAAAAAGCCTCGAATAAGTGTCTTCTCCTCTTCATTTATCTTTCCTTTTTTCATGGATGCTTTGGCGTGGCCCCTCCTCTTCTGTCCTTTTGCGTGAAATATCGTGAGCGTGGATGATTGAAACATCTGTAAATGCGATGAATTTTGTTATACTTTGCAACGAATTAAGCGAGATTTTTTGCGTCTATGTCAAGTCATTCTCTTGTTATAGTATTTTTGGTAGGCAGGTGTCCCTTTGACTTGGCTAAGATTATATGGGATACAGATTCAATTTCTTAGGCGCTTCGAAAAGGCGTTTGGGAGCATGTGAAGTGCGGGATCTTGAGAAGAAAAAGATGAATTGGAACATCGATCATAAGAAGACTCAACCAATCCTGCAGGACGCTCCCAAACAATACAAACATTCGCGTCGACTTTGTCCTTCCGATTTCCTCATCATTTCCCTTTCATCCACTTACTTCTGTGTGTAATTTCCTTTCAATGATTTCAATTTCCAATTCCAACGCAATTTACAATTCCTTATCGAACATTTCTTGAAATTAGGAATTAATCCATTTTCTCTAACCTGCCTGTTTTTCATATATTTCATTATACCAATTTGAATTCAAATCAAAATTTGAAGACAGATGTTTTCTTCATTAAGCCTGTGGATAGTCAAAATCTAGTTATAGGAATCATTCATGTCTTGTAGATTTTCCACTTTCTGTAGAAAAAAAAATATTACCAAAAAAGTCATAACTCTTTTACAATTGTGCCAATTCATACATAATTTTTTTGGGTCAATTCTGTCTTAAACCTTTCGCATCTCAGCCAATTTTGACTGAAAATCACTAATATGGCATGGTTGGTGATGACGTGAAATTTTTCTAATAATATTTTAATATTTTTACAATTATTTTTTTTTCTCCTCTTATTCTTCTTTGTTTGGCCGGCAAAGCTCGCCTTGTTGGCCATTGGCGAGGGAGGGTGAGGCTTGCCTCGCTAGTGGCCAGCGGGGGCGAGCTTCGTCGACACTCTCGCCTTTAGCTGGTCGCCGGACTCGTATGGTTAGAGGAAGAAGAGAAAAATAAAATAAAAAGAAAATATAATAAAAGAGTGGTGCGAAAACACGAAAGATAAAACTAAAAGTCATGCACGCGTCTTGTCCTTTTGCTTTTGCCGACATAATAATGGAGTCGTACCACGCGTCCGATCCTGTGTCCTTTACCCTGGGTCATGTCGCCTATTATTTCTTTCACAGCCAATTTGGCATTTATTTTATACTTACCGTCTCGTCTTGTCTCTCTCGATCTCGTGGTTTGTGGCCTTGCCTTTGTCTGTTGGCCGTCAATCAGCCCGCTAGGTTACTCTCTCTTTATGTCAGTTTCGTTGTCGATTACTTGATTGAATATACCGATTTGGGTGTGCTGTGATTTTGATTTCTTCGACAGTTTGCCATCATCAATTGATGCTGTGAGTCGTGACTAACCACACCACTACTTTCGTTCAGTTTGATTCTGTCTAAAAGTTCGGTTTACTCCGTTTGATGGCACCCTCCACCAACGCCTCAGGAACGGAGTTCGAGGTGTTCCTGAGTTTCAGGGGTTCGGATACTCGGGATAACTTTGCTAGTTGCCTCTATCATGACATGGTCGAGAAAGGAATCCGGGTCTTTAGAGATGATAAGGAGCTCCAAGTCGGTGAGAAGATTGAGGAGCTTTTCAAAGCCCTCGACGACTCTCAACTCTACATCCCCATCTTCTCTCGGGACTTTGCTTCCAGTGCATGGTGTCTCGATGAGGTCGCCCGCATGTTAGACCGCACTTCAAAATCGGAAGGGAAGAAGGAGATCCATCCCATTTTCTTGGACGTGAAGGCCAATGATGTCAAGAGCAGAAAAGGATCGTACAGTAAAGCGTTGTCTAAGCATGAGGAGGAAGGACGTGACCACACTGTGGTGGACGGCTGGAGAAAGGCTCTCCGTGAGGTTGGGAGCAGAGTTGGTTGGAAGCTGGAAGGAAAAGAGTAAGTTTCCACAACTTTTTCGGGTAACTAATAATTTTAATATGATTTATCAAGGACTTATGTATTTTAGATAAACTCTAATCGGCCGTGTTATGCATTTAACGATATTAATCATCCCTGTTCTCCTGAGTCATTAATTTCTCTGTGGGTTGGAAATGTTGACGTAAATGTTACGTCATCGTCAAGTTGGTGCTGAATGCAAACTTGGCATCCTGTTTGGTTGTCAAAAAACCGTATAACAAATTTAAATGGCAAAACTAATAAATCGTTTGAAAAACTGCCATTCTTTGTAAATCGTTCTTAATATATTTAGCTTATGTTGGCAGGTATGGTGAACTTATAAAATTGATAGTTCGAGAGGTTCTACTTAAGCTGAAGGGGAAGAACAGACGAGTTCCCGACCATCTAGTCGAAACAGGTGATCTTAGAAGTATAGTGGAATTGCTGGATGTTGAATCCAATGACCATGTACGTTTTGTTATAATCCATGGGGCAGGCGGCATTGGCAAATCAACTCTTGCTAGTGTTATCTTCAATCGATTCCGGTCTAAATTCGGAGGCAGCAGTTTCCTTGGAGATGTCCGGAGTCATTCTCTTTTAGACATGCAAAAGAAACTATTGTCCGAAACACTAGGCTCGAACTCTGCTCAAGAAATCTATGACACCAACGACGGGATAGGTCGCATAACAAGAGGACTCGGCGAAAAGAAAGTTCTGGTAGTTGTAGATGATGTGGACGAGAAGAAGCAACTCGACAACCTCGCAGGGAGCTGCGATTGGTTTGGTCGCGGAAGCAGGATCATTGTCACGCTCAGGGACATAAGGATAATGCGAAATAAACAGAGCAAAACGCGACCCAGCAATTATATGGACTTCTCGGTAAACAAGATGCCTGTGGATCGAGCTATTCAGCTTTTCAGCAAGCATGCCTTCAGAAGTGATTCTCCTCCGATAGAGCGGCGCAATTTCTCGAAAGAAGTTGTTTCAAGCATAGGAAGACTTCCTTTGACTCTGGAAGTCGTGGGTTCTCTATTTGCCAGCAAAGACAGATCGGAGTGGGACGAGACATTGGAGGAGTTAAAGCAAGTCCCCTGTAATGAAGTCCAAGACGCACTGAAGATAAGTATTAGAAAATTGGACCGCAGAGAAAAACGCATGTTCTTAGACATAGCATGTTTTTGCATTGGGGAGGATGTGATGAAGGCATGTTACATGTGGGATGAATACGGATGTTCTCCACGCAGCGCAGTGGATGATCTTCTCCTCATGTCATTGATACATATTAATGAGGACAATACATTCTGGATGCATGATGAACTTCGCGATCTAGGAAGATACATTGTCAAGGAAGAGAATTTTGCAGATGAAGGAAACCGTTATTGGGTGAAGATTGATAAAAAAAATCCATCCGGAATGAGGAGCAACAAGGTGAAAGTTATTTAAGAGTAGAAGATATATTCAATCCAGCAAAATCTGTGGACTGTCGGTTGATGGCCTGCTTTGTTTTTTTTTTTTTTTTTTTCCACTCTGACCTATAAATAATTAGAAAGCACCTCTATATACACAACAAAAGTTTATGTTTTGATGCCTGACCATGAGAAACGAGAAGAAAGCTTTGTTTTTCTTATTTTCAAGTTGATATAAAGAAAAGTAATTATCTTGTTACGACTTGCGTTCGATTTAATTCGTTTCGGGTTGAAGGAGAACTACTGATACTGTTGACTCCTAGCATTGGTTCTTTACTTCCTATGTTGCACACTCATCTTTATTCTCTGCTGCTATTGGCAGAGGAAACGAAAAGAACGAGCACTCAGTTTGGGTACCAAGTCACCTGAAGAAATGTCCTATTGGCCAGAGCTGAGGTTCCTTGGAGGGGAAAGACTGAATTTCGTAGGCGACTTCAAAGATCTTCTTCCTAATCTGAGATGGCTTTCTTGGCATGATTGCCCGCCGGAATTCTCGGCGACCAATCTTCACCTGATGTGCTTGGTCGTGCTTGACCTTTCGTATAGCGAGATCACCGACGACTGGGGTGGATGGACGCAAATCAAGGTACCAACACACCTCACTGACCTCACCGATGTGCGCTTCAAATTCTATCAATTGACCTTCATAGTCTCATGCTTTTTGTCACCATGTAATCCACTTTTTTTTTCCTCTGCAGATGGCGAAAAACCTGAAAATGCTAGATTTGACGCGGTGCAATATGCTAACCAAGACACCTAATTTTTCAGAGTTTGGCAAGTTGGAGAAATTGATTCTTAGATGGTGTCGGAATTTGCGTACGATTGATAGCTCCATTGGTCAGCTAAAATCGCTAAATACTTTGGATATCAGAGAATGTGAATCCCTCGAAGAATTGCCCGAAGCAATTGGTCAGCTAAAATCGCTAAATACTTTGGATATCACAGGATGTGCATCCCTCGAAGAATTGCCCGAAGAAATTGGTCAGCTAAAATCGCTAAATACTTTGGATATCAGAGGATGTGCATCCCTCGAAGAATTGCCCAAAGCAATTGGTCAGCTAAAATCGCTAAATACTTTGGATATCTCAGGATGTCAATCCCTCGAAGAATTGCCCGAAGCAATCACTTCTCTAGAACGCTTGTCGAAGATTATCACGTCCCACGACTGGTCCAAGCATCCTGAGGAACGAGGCATTGTAATTTCAAGCTCTTATTATTCGAGTATCAAAGAAGTTCCTCACTCTATTGGAAGGCTGAAGAATCTCACGCATTTGGATTTGTCCCATTGCAAGAATCTACATGACCTTCCATGCTCTATTGGAAAGCTGGAGCTGTTGGTCGAGTTGGATTTATCATTCTCGGGGATCTCCACTCTCCCTTCTTCCATTAAAAAGCTGAAGAATCTCAAGCGATTGTTTTTATTTGGATGCGAGAGTCTACTAGAGCTCCCGGACTCTATTAAGGGACTTGAATCATTGATTGAGTTGTATTCAAGTAATTTGGAAATAGCCGTTCTCCCTAATTCCATTGGAAGGTTAACGAGTCTCACGCATTTGTCTTTTCGATATTGCAAGAATCTACTTGAGCTTCCGAGCTCTATTGGGGAGCTAAAATCATTGGTTAAGTTGGACTTACGTTACTCGGGTATCTCCATACTCCATGATTCCATTGGAGGGTTAAAGAATCTCAAGTGTTTGCTTTTAGAAGGATGCAAGAAAGTACACAAGCTTCCGGACTCTATCAGGGAACTAAAATCATTGGTCAAATTGGATTTAAACTGCACGGGGATCTTCGTTCTCCCTGATTCTATTGGAAGCTTAACGAGTCTCACGCATTTGGCTTATCCTATAAACAAGAATCGACGTGACCTTTTGGACCCTTGGATGGATGCCGAATCATGGTCAAGGGATGTAAGAATCTCGGGGATCTCCGCTCTCCCTGATGTTGGAAGGTTAAAGAATCTCAAGCATTTGAGCTTTTCTATAAGTTCAGTCGCATTCATGGAGTACTCATATCTATCGGGGAACCGGAATCATTGGTCGAGCTGGAAAAAAAATTCTCGGGGATCTTCGTTCCCATGATTCCATTGGGAGGTTAAAGATTCTCAAATGCCTGACAATCTTGTGCTTACAAGGTTAGCCCAATTTCTAGGGTGCTGACAAAGGGCAGTGATTTCTCTAGTCGCCAAACGCTTAAAGTTTCAAGCCACCGCCTCCGCCCGTTGCCAAAGCTTCCCTCAAGTTTGAAGTGTGGACAAGGTTATCTCGACTTGGAAGGATGCGCAGTCCATCGATCGGCTTTCATGTTGCTATCAAATCTTGCATCTTTGCTGGATCCCACAATCGACAGATTTTTCCTTACTTCAAAAGCTTGTCGGCTCTCTCTATCAGCATATGTCCGACGCCATGCTTGCTTGATCTATCGCACTTGAAGAGCCTAAGAGAGTTGTGTAAAGTTGAGAGCCGTCCCAAGCTGGAAAAAATTCAATTCTTTGAAGAATGCAAAGATCAAATTGGGAGGCTATCGAATCGGTCGCGACTTCCAGTATTGGAGGAGCTGAAGCAGAATGCATCATGTCCGGGTTAGAGCTAGTGCAGTACTACGTGGCTTTGAGCTCCTCCCAGGAGTGGAAGTATAAGCCTTGTCGGAATTGTGATTACATCGGAGGGAAGTTTTCCTTTCGGCTTTTGTTTGCTAAAACGTAGAGTATTTAAAGTTTTCAGGCCCTGCACAATGCACATAGAGTAAAGCAAATTTGCAGCCCGGCATGTGGAGTAAACTCAAGTATTATGTTTCTTCATTTTTTTTTTTTTACATCCTTGATTTGAATTCTTGCGATGCATGAATATGGTAAGGCTCAAGAGAACATTCACTGCCAAATTGTCAATTGTCATGTCCTAGCGTTTATGCTTTAGCCCATGAAAGACTAAAACTTTATCCAAATTGTCAATTGTCACACACATCACTCATTTGACGAAGCAATAATGGGGTCTGCTGCAATAACCAAATCTACTCATTGAAATGTTGCCTACATGCTTCTACATGGCAATGAATTGCTAGTGTTATCTTGTCCTCTTCCTTTGTCTTTCCTCTCTTATATCGTGTGAATGTGTCTCCCCCTTTTGCTTTTTCCAGCATCACTTCAGATTATATCCGCGAATTATGGAGAGATTCTCTCTTTATTTATTTTGGTATGAAAGATGTTGAGTATGGATGATTGGAACTTCTGTAAATGTATAGAGCGTGCATGTAGTTGTCATGCGATAAATAACGCCAAGCTTTACAAATAATTAAATGAGATTTTCATCTACCTCTAGTTGTCCTTTAGCTGAAGTATTAAGGTAGAAAGGAGTCCCTATCACTTGTCACAGATTATGACTTACACAGATTATATTTGGCTAACATGTTTTCTAATTTATCTCTCATCTACTTTGTCTACTTTTCTCTCAATTTCTAAGGCATTTGGCTAAGCCATTTTACCGCTTGCTAGGATTTTGTCGATTTACGCCAATGAAAACAGTCGGTCGATGCGATAGATATCAGTGTCGGTCATACCAAATCATGTCAGACAGAGAGAATACTGATATTTATGGCAATTAATACACTCAAAATAGATGACTATTTAGTACGGTTTTTTTCGTTATACTTGTGAAAACGGGTGTTGCTTTGTTTGGTGTTTGGCAAAGTTTTTCATAGTTGCAGTAGCTTACAGCAGCATTTCCATTTCAATTCCATGTGTTTCCTCTCAATGTAAGTTCAAATTCCCATTGCTACTTCCATTTCTTTATTGGGATTGCCCCACTGTTGGAAGCGACTGACTGAATTTTTTTTTTTGGGGGTCAAATTATGTTTTAACGCTTTGATCGCTCGGATCGCTCTTATCCAACACCTGATTGATATAATTCTTGTGCTGACGAAAAGCTTGTAACCCCACCTTTCTAAAGATCTGATCTAATTTATTTCTAGAAATCTGATCTAATTTTCCCCGAAAAGTGTTGGGGTCATTCATTTCTGCGAAACAGGCCAAATGATAAAAGCGAATATTTTTTTTTTTATATATATAACGTGGAGGAGCTTCAATTTTAATTATAGAGTGAAACAACTACTGAGGAGAGAGGAATGAGGAGGGCAATAAGTAAATAACCGGCTTGGCAAACCTTCCAACATTGGCATCGTCAGTTAGGACGTTGAGAGATTTTCACCTCAATAATTGGAGGCCAGTCGTTCAAATCTCAATCAATTAAAGGTTCCGTTTATTTCTCAGAAAATGAAGATTTAGAAGATATTTTCGTAAAGACGATGGTGTGTATCGCCTAAAATAATTAGTCAATGAGAAATGTTTTCATTATCTATAACAATAAAAGCAACTATTTTTTTTATAAAAAAAAAATCATTTTTATAATCGATAAAAGCGACTATTTTTTTTTTAAAAAAATCATATTATTTATTATTTACTAAACAAATGCACCTTAAATAGATATTGTTCTAACTTAAGCTAAAACCCGAATCAGAACTTGTTGATGGGGGTGTAGGAGAGGTTAATGAGTCTCCAGGTGCACGTGCATCTATGCTCTCGTCCGTAGGATATAATAAAAAGGTTCCAAAATAAACAAAATGACCCCCCAAAAAAAAATTAACTTTCACTAGCGAAAATTCCCACGCGATAAATCTATGCAGAAACTAACAAGTGAAAGACTCAGCAAAATCGCCTTCTTATGGAATATTTGCATTCTTAATTAAAGAAAAGAAACTATTGACACAATATACAGAAATTGTCAAACATATAATGTTGAAAGAGAAAGAAATTTTATTGTAAGGCTGTTATGAGATAGAAAAATTTCTAGATATACATAGTGAAAATATTATTAGTTTATGCATATGTCCACCGACTTTAACATTTCTAAAATCTGTAATTGAGGATATTTTAGGAAGAACAAAAAAACAGATTGAAGATCCTTTAGGGTGTTACTAGGACCTGGATCCCCTGCATGTAAAGCATGCAGGGGATCCTTAATTTTAGGGCCATTGGATTTCCCCCTTTTATAGGGGGGAGGAAATCCAATGGCTGAAAAAGCCTGGATCCCTTGCCTTACATGCAGGGGATCTAGGCGCTGTTACTTTTAAAGTCATGTAATAATTGCAGAAGTCTCATGAACATGAGAGAATTCTATACTTTGGTTAAATTATTTAGGAACGGGACACAAATGCGGTTTTTTCCACTAAAAAAAAATAGGAATTGTTCCATATTTGGATGCCCGTGTTGTGGTATTTGACATATGTGAAGACTTAATTGCCGGTAATCGAATTTCAGGTCATGTTAAATTAATACGTTAATCGCGGAACAAAAGGTACAGCGCAACGTCATTAAGAAGAGAACGTGACATATGTAGCCGATCCCAAGTTCGCAACTCGTGCCAAAGGGAAGAAAGCAACGTTAATTCGACAGCATCGTGGACTTTGCACTGCCTCTCTTCTTCTAATCATAATTCGCATTTATGTCCGATACGAAGATCTTCCTTCCTTAATTATATTCTGCTCATTACTCACATTAATTTGGGCCTAATACCCAATAAAAAAAAACTCTAGCTTTAACATTTGTATCAATTATATCCAAAACTTTCTTTTTGTCTCATAAAAAAATCCGCAACTTTTACTTTTGCCCAAATTTTACCTACCTAATACAAAAAAAAAAAAAATCCTCAACTTTTAATTTTGTCAAAATTCCACCCAAAACTTTATTTTTGTCTCAATTTGCCGCGTACCAAAAAAAACCAACCTTCAACTATTACTTTTATCTCAATTCTACCACCACCAACCTTTTGATCATAATCATCATTAGTTAATCTTACGTAACTTGAATTTTCTTGCCAAATTTACTAATGAATTTTTGAAATTTAGAAACAGTAAGTTTCGGAGACGATGTGATTTTAAAAAATTCGTCAGAATATCTCCATGTCTAGCCGTTCTTTAGGCTGTTGAGTGCTGAAAAGAATATGAAATGTGCCGTCTTTAATAACTATATATCTCTCAGCAATATATAGAGGTAGCAAAACAGAAGAGAATTTCGAAATTTTTTCATGTCAGCTTTGCCGATGTGTAATTTATTAATGACGTGACAATCTCATGTAAGATTAACTAACAACGGGAGGCTAGCGGTGGTAAAATTGGGACAAAAGTAAAAGTTGAGGGTTTTTTTTAGTACTATGCAGGTAAAATTAGGACAAAAGTAAAATTTTGAGTGGAATTGGGACAAAAATAAAAGTTGAGGGTTGGTAGAATTGGGACAAAAGTAAAAGTTTTGGGTAGAATACAAAAGTGAAAGTTTGAGGTTTTTTATGAGACAAAAAAAGTTTTGGATATAATTGTCACAAATGCTAAAGTTAAAGGGATATATATATTTATTTATATTTATATGTTAATTTTGTATTTTATTTTCATGGAGACTATCTTAATTCGCTGAAAGTACAGTAATTTTTTGTCTCGGTATTAGAGACATTTAGATCAATTGTTTACTGCACACGTGGCATTAATTTATATCATTGCCGTGACAAAGGAATTACACAAATTTAATAACAATTTTTAATCAATTTTCACACGTGAATTCTTGATGTAATTCCATAAAATAAACCCAACAAAGATAAAATCTCTCACAACGAGACAGTGCTTCAATAAATCACGTCAACAACGGCACTCTTCAAGATTCCCGAAACTTATCTTTATATATGGGGCATGGAACCAAAATATTAATCTGACTCCTACAAAGAAACGTTGACAAAGCCGACTCTATCTCGTAGAACGATCCACGCGTCTTGATATTTGAAATCCAGAATTTTTTGGATAAAGATCAGCAACAACTTTCCTCTTTCTTAAGCTTTCTTCTCGCGGTCGAAGTCCAATGGCGTCTTTGGACACTACGTGCAAATATAGTTCAATCTCGAAGAAGGCAGCCACAAAGTCCAATTTGGACTTTCCTTTCCTCTTTTAGTTTAAATGGGTTTTTATGGGCTCATACTCGAGACACACATATATATATATCGCTAATCATGGTAATCCCCAGGTGCCATGCGCATGACATTCTCATGTCTTAATATTATGCTTCAACTCTTCTCCTCGCGCTTTAGGGATGTGTGTTGTCGGACGAATTATTGTTAGTGTCGGTTTGATTCCGTAGCTGTGTGATGCACATTTGATGATAATTTCACGATAAATTTGTATTTCAACAAACGCGTGAATCATATCACTGGATCAGAATCCAATTATAATTAATGAATTTGACGAAAATTTACTTCAAATTAATTTATCACATATTTATTTCAAATTGATTTTCGCGTCACAAAAAAAATTCAACTAGTACATCCATACCACATTTGTTAGATACTAATTTTTCTGTCATAAAAGAAAAATCTCCGCGCAAGTACGCCGATGCCTAAAAATACCCCCAAACCACATTTTGGTGATTTGATTTTCTTTCGCGCAAAAAATAATTTGAGATAAATGATATGATTTTTCCTGCATGTGACAATTTCGCTACTGGCACTCATACGATGCCCTGAAAAAGATCCATTGGCGGGGGTGCGCATGGCAACACTTCTGCTTCATAAATCATTTCTGAAGCTGAAGTTGATTTTTCAACTTTTCAATCAGAAGTAGAAGTTGATTTTTCAACTTCTCCATCAGAAGTTGATTTCTACTTCTGAAATTTTCTACTTTTGAAACATTATTAACAAATCTCCGGCGGCGGCCGGCTACCGGCAGCGGTGGGCGGCGGGCGGCCGCAGCCGGCGACGGGCGTTGGTCGGTGAAGACCGTTGTAATTGAAGAAGTGATTTCTTCTTGAGAAGCTACAATTTTTAGCTTCTCAAAGTTGGTAAAAAAATCCAACCAGAAGTAGAAATCTCTTCCAGAAGTAGAAATTCTCAATATTTTTACCAAACGGCTTTTAGCTTCAGAAGCACTTCTGAAGTGTCTTTACCAAACGAATTTCTGCTCCAGAATGACTTCTGAAGCAGAAATTCTCTTCCAGAAGTGTTATCATGCGCACCCTTAGGTCCCAAGAGGAAATTATACGTTCGATTATTGTTGCTACATAAATTCAGCATTTATGTTTGTTCCTCCTGGTCATTAAGTTATTGTCGAGATAAATTTTTCTAAACGGGCATAAATTATTTTAAGATGCTTGACTTTGTCCGTTTGATTCTGCGCTTTGTGCATCACATTTGATGCTAGTTTTGTACTAGAATTGTACTGAATAAACACCTTTTTTTTTGTGACGCAAACTCTTTCCCGAAAAATAATTACGCTAAATAAAAAATGTATTTTTTAAAAAAAGATACAAATTTTTTATTACTGCGATTTTAATCTTTCATTGCGATTTTAAATAATTGCATAAATACAAATTATTTTTAATTAATTACTGATGATTATCTTATAAAAATAAGCTTCAAAAGATAAATAATTATAAATAAAATAATTATAATAACTATCAATATTTTTTTTATTTTTCCAAAAAAATTTGATTTTTTTTTATTTCGCTTAATTTTTCGAGACGAATCCATTGGTAAATCGCCATAGGCCGGCCTTTTTCCCCAAAAAACGCCATTTTCCTTGTCAATTTTTCATTTTCTACCTTTGATGCCACGTCTCGATCACGAATGAACCGTCATTTCCATCTTTCTTCTTTCGATCTTTTCATGACGGACTCATTATATCATGTCTTTTGTAGTGGGAAAGGGGTTTAGGTGGTTTTTCATGCTCAAATAAATATCACGTCTTTTAATGAGTGTCTGCGAATGATATTGTCAATTGTGTTGTTTGCCTCCTTGGTTGTTGATTGGGTGAAGTGCTTTGGTGGTGGTGGGTTCCATTCCCAGCCTGTTCCATCTTTAAATTTTTTACTTTTTTATTTTTCCAAAAAACTCGAAATAAAAAAAATAAATGTCCGTCCAGCTCGGCCAATGGGTTGCCGAGCGGCACCCAATCGGCATTGGTATTTATTTATTTTTAATATTTTTTGGGAATTTTTTTTGAAAATTATAATTTGAAAAATTGCCCGAACTCTTGCTGGATGGTAGTACAATACCAAATTACCAATCATGTTTCGCTTTCCATTAAATGTTTTCACAAATTTTTTCTTTATTTTTATTTGCCAGCCACAAGGTTGTGTGGCTGGCATTTTGCCATCTACAGTGGATGCTCAGGCTAGCAAAGCCCTAATATTTGACAAAGAAAACGACTTTTTCACACTAGTTTGCTCCACAGCCTATGCCTTTTAACACTAGTTTAATAATATTATCTGAATTGAATTTTTCTAGTGGGCCCTTACTGTTCAAGGAGTTTGTCTTTGTGTGTTTGATTCCGTCGCTATGTGCATCGCATTTGACGACAATTAGATTTGTATTATTAATTTTTTTTTGTCAGAAAAAGCGATTCAATTCAATTAACTTCACTAAAGAGAGACTACATAAACATAAAAGATTCCATAGAGGTAAAGGTGGATTGGATAACCAATTTGGATGGAGAAGGGCTTTTATACACTGGGCCTTTGCAATCCAATCCGCACGCTGATTTGCTTCTCTCGGATAATGGGCCACTTCGAGATTCGGGCTACGCTTTGCTTGCAGTCTCCGGTTACTACCCTAAGCTCCCACGGGCTTTGGTTTGAGCCCGAGATAAGCTATCAGTTTCCAAAATCACGTGGGGGGCCTTTCTCGTCCCACAGTTCGCGCTTGTCTTCCAAGCACAGGAGGGCAAACCTCAACGCTAAGGCTTCGATGGCAATTACAGAGGAGGCGCACACTCGATCTGCAAATCCAGCAATCACACAGCCAGAGTAGTCACGGCAAATCACGGCGATCGCTCCCTCCTGCTCGCCATCGAGGATAGAGCCGTCAACACTAAACTTCAGCCACCCTCCAGGGGGAGGAGTCCACTGTACTGGTCCCTTCTTGTAACATAAGCATTATTAGCTTTGTGATAAAGCGACACAGATGGACTAGCTTAGTTTGATATAAATGTGTGTGACGTGTGTGGGTGTGTGTTTTTTTGTGTGTGTGCGCTAGTGACATGTTTTTGCTAGCCCTTGGAACGATTACCTCCTCTTATTATATATTCTTACGTCGTTCGTAAAAAAACATATTTTCATTGTCCTCAAGTCCTGATATATATCCCAATAGCTAATAGACAAATTCTTCTCGGCTTAGGTCCTGCAAGGAAGCTATCAATTAGATTATTGTCGCTACAAAATTTTAACATCTGCATACTATTTTATAATTGTATGTGCTTGTCATTAAGTGAGAAAGTTTCATAGGATTGAGAGGGACTTGGTCTTCGAGATGCTTGATAACTTTATTAATAATATTATCCCATAATGTTATCTCATTGTTTAAATTTTTTGACGATTTGGCCATTATAGTCATCCCATCTAATTTTGGCCACAGAACACTAACATGAACGCCAATGGTCCTATGTGACTAGACCTCCACGCAGCGATTTGCTAGCCAAAGTTAGTCAATAGATTTTTAAAAAGTTTAGCGCTAAATTAGCAATCAATCAAAAAAGTTTAGAATTAAAGTGACAAAACTGAATAGTTTGTAATCGAATTGGCCACCGTATACTAAGTTGGACTTTATGAACAATTACCCTCACATAATAAATAATACATGCTTCTAGTCTTTCTTGTCCAGTGGCCAACGAACATCATGTCTCGCCTTTAGATTAAGAACTTTCAATTGGAGATGTCTCTCGAGAGATTCGCCCTAATCACCGGCAGCATTTTCCCGCACCTATTTCTCCTTACGTGGAGCATTCAAACTAAAAGATTACCGAGTGTGTGTATATACTGTTTGGGTTCTATCTGTTTCGCGAAAAATATTCTTAATAAAAAAAAACATCTCCCTCGTTTTTTTGGTATTTGGATCGCTTAGGAAAACAAGTCAACGACTCAACGTAAAATGCTTTTTGGATGACAGAAAACCTATGTTTAATTTCAGGAAAATGATTGAAATCAATTTTTAAAATATGATTGGATATCGGCGCTTAGATCAGAAAGCCTGCGCTTAGGCATGAGACTCCTAACGCTCATTCTCGAGTCTCCAGCATCTAGGATTGGGTCCGCACTTGGGCCCTGGTCCATTAAGGTGGGCCTTGCAACCCAAGTGCTCGCCACCTCAGAGCTCGTGCCCAGGAACGGGTCCTCTGCATCCAAATAACGAAAAATATTGACATTTTTTTTTTCTTTCTGAAAACTGATTTTTCAAAAACGTAACATTTTTCGTGCGATTATTTCGTACGATTTGTCACAAGAACTAGGAATTGTGATTACATAGGTCACCGAAGAGAAGCTCAGCGGTCAGCCACGATTACGTACCCACGGGCCACGCCCACTCCACAGTTCGCTGCAGGTTTTGGACCGTAAAACGGAAACCTTAATGATAGTTTTCCTTTGTTTCAGCAGATATGGATTGAAGGCTTTGTGCGCTGTGCTATACTAACAGAGGTATTAGAAACTTTGCTGTTGTAGCAATGGAGACTAGAATTATAAACTTCTTGGGGAGTTCTACTTCGAGGAAGTGCGGTATATCGTATGGATCGTTCGTCGAACAAGCAAGATCCCTTGAGCAAGAAGAGAGAAAGACGCGAGCAGCTTCTTGCCCTCCAGTCAAATTTACATCGAATTCGGTCGAGACGATGGTTTTTTTCTCTGGAGGAGAAAGAAAAAATAACAGCATATAGTTTACATTCAGGTCCTTCACTGATCTGCTGAAATTGACGTTGCAACATTCCACGATCAGCATGATGCCACGGACATTCCCCTCTTCGAGTTCCCTAAATTGTGACAAGTGAATGCATTGCGTTCCAAGTTCGGGAATCGTGAAGACTGTCCTTAAGGAGCGTGGAAACAATTCGTAATCTCTACTTCCTGATTCAACGTTCCAGTCCTTAGCGAAGCAGCAGAATATCGCTCCGAGGACCGAACGAGACCCCCGTTGTTCCACAGGACTGTACAGAGCATTTGAGCTAAGTGACGGTGTTTACGCTCCGCCCGACCATTTTGTTCCTGCCTGTGCGGACATGAAAGACGGTGCAGGATACCATGAAGACAAAGATAAGGATCAAATTTCTTATACTCACCCCCTCCATCAGTTTGAAGGGCCTTGATCTTACAGTTAAAATATTTTTCCACTTGGGATTTAAATCGCACAAAAGTAGAGAGAGCATCAGATTTCACAGTAAGCGAAAAAAGCCATGTGTATCCACTGTAGGCATCAATAAAAATGATGTAATAACGTAAATCATTCAATGACGTAACTGGAGAAGGTCCCCATAGATCAGAATAAATTAATTCCAAAGGAGCATTACAAGTGGTAACTGATCTAGTAAAGGGAAGACGATGCGACTTGCCCAAGTGACATGATTCACAGAAACTAGATGATGATGAAGCAGATATTGAGAGGCCATTCTTTGAAATAACTAAAGAAGTAACACAAGCAGTTGGATGACCCAAGCGCTCATGCCAAGTAGAAGTAGAAACTCATTCACCAATGAAGCAAGAGGAAGCTGGAGGTGATTTATTTGACTGCAGAGGTACCTTATTAATGGTACGTGCATTAGTAAAACGATAGAGTCCATTCTTACTCTGGCCTTGGAGCAGGAGGTTCCCCGAGAATCGATCCTTGACACAACAGAAAGTAGGATGAAATTCAAATACCACATCATTGTCCTTAGTAAATTGCGAAACAGATAGAAGGTTCTTCTTGACAGATGGAACGTGATAAATATTTCGTAGATTAAAAGAACTGCTAGTAGAATGTAAGATGGAAGAACCAATATGTGATATTTGCAAACCTGATCCATTTGCAGTTCGAATTTGATCGGTGCCAGAATAATTATTTCGAATGTTCAAATTTGCCATGTTAGCTATAAGATGATGAGTGGCACCAGAGTTTGGGTACTGGTATGGGTCAAACGAATCACTAGTTGAAGAGGCATAGAGTGCAGATGGAGAGCCAGAATTGGCTTTATAACCCGGATTGAACCGTTGGTAGCATTGGAGAGCTGAGTGACCTGCACGACCACAGACCTGATAGATGATTCGAGAATTAGAATAAGTTCCATCATAAAAATTACGACCACGGCCTCGGTCGCGTCCTCGTCCTCGGCTACGACCTCGACCATTAAATGGAGTATTTCGAGCATTAGTTGATTTGACTGCAACATTCACAATTGGAGAAGATTGAATTAGAGATTTAGTGGTGCGGCTTTGAAGAATAACCTCCTGATTGTAAAGAAGGCCAAGGAAGTCATAAATAGGTAGTGGATCGAGATGAGATGTAACTGAGGTAACGAATGCATCATACTCCGACCCCAGGCCACCAAGGATGCTGAGAACTAATTGAGAATCGGAGATCGGATGACCAGCCACAGAAAGATGATTTGCAATACTCTTAGCCTTTTGAACAAAGGCCTCCATGGAAAGAGATCCCTTCTTTAGAGATTGGAGCTAATACTCTAATTGCATTATGCGAGCTTGAGATTGAGGAGCATAAAGTTTCTCAAGCGAAGTCCAGACATCATGAGAAGTCTCTAGACCGACAATGTGCGAGAAAACTGATTCAGTAAGAGTAGAAATGATACAACAGAGGATGAGTTGATCTTGATAATGTAGGAAGTATGATCCGGGTTGACGGTCGCAGTACCATCAGCAGTAGTGATAGTAGGTGCTGGGCAAGGATATGAGCCATCAACAAAACGAAGATAACCATGAAGACGAAATAAAGGAAGAAATTGCACTCGCCACAGAAGATAATTGTTGCGATCTAGTTTGATTTGGAGAACATGAGATATATTGCCGAGAGCAAAGGATGGTTGGGAGGGAGCCAACAAGGATGGAGAGTTAGCAGCAACGGTAGCGGTAATGGTGTTGGAGGATGCTGAAGAAGAAGACATTGTAAAGAAGAAAAGAGATAAGACGAGAAAAAAAATTGAGAAGGCTCTGATACCATGAAAGAATTTGAACGTGAATTTGATCGCACACACAATGATGTGGCGATTTGTATTATATTTATAATATGTACAAAAGGTAAGAATATACACTATCATCGTAAAATCATGAATGATTTGCTCAATCAATAGGATCAACGCAAATCATAGAAGATTGATTTGCTCTATCAATAGGATCAATGCAAATCATAGAAGATTGGCTCAATTAATGAAATCAGCACAAATCACGGAGGATTTGCTTTATCATGATTTATTTTGTCAAAATGAATGCCCACTTCGTAAAGTTACACCATATATCTCGAAAACAAATGTTTCAATAAATCAATTTCAGGTCCGTGCAGCGCATGCGACTCCAACTAGTTTGATAATGATGGTTATTTAACATTAAATTAATGTCCGCTTCGTTAATTTAGCACTTGCAGACTATTTTATATTTGATTAGCTCGATCATTTAGTTACTCTCAGGAGGGAGTTTCATCGAAGGCAGAGTGGCACGCGTAATTTAATAATAACTTTATCTGAAGGGCCTCATTGTTTAGGAAATTCGATGTCCAGTCATACGTGCATCACATAGGAATTCAGATTCACTTTTACTTTAGTTGCGCTAATTTACACAGTAACAGTTATTTCTTGTTGTTACCAGCAACTCCAGCTGGACGAATAAGCCACAGCAAATGCAATTCAGTCAGTCTTGAATAACTGGACGAGTAATAGAGTAATCGTAGCATGTCTAGCCTCAGGCGAGACACCGTTTGCATCACACTTGACGTTAATTTCGAGATAGTTAACAAACGTGTAAATCACTTCATTAAATAAGAATTAGTGAGAACAGATAAATTTGAGAAAGGAGAAGGATTAATTAACCTCAGCTTGTCTTGCCGTCGCTCTTCAGATTTCCTGCAAATAGCATGACTGGATGACACATCCAAAGGCAACTTTTTTAAAAAAAAAATTACGGAACAAAATAGGTTAATACTATGAAAAATCTCAAATTTGTATACTTGTATCATTGTACCTCAAACTAATCATGTCACAAAAACTCTCGAGTCAGTATACATACCCGAACCATATTTATTATAAAAAAAAAAAGAATTCGCGGCACAAAATTAATTTTGGATAAATATGACATGGGTTTACCAACTTGGGATTTTTCTGCTATACAAAATTTAGTTTGCGGTGATGTATGTTTGAAGTTTTTCATAAAACAAATAGCAGTTTGACGTAAATATGGCACAACAGTACTGGTACGTGGTCGTGGAAAGGGGAGGGAAAGTAACATTCGGAACGTTTAGCTCCTCTTATTGTTCTTGCGTCATTCGTTACCTGCATCGGGTTATTAGCAATCAAGAGATTTCAACAGTCATAATAGACAAATCCCTTATAGCCGGCTTAGGTCATAAGAGGAAGCTATAAATTAGATTATTGTTGCTACAAAATTTCAACATCTGCAGATTGACCAGAGGAAGTTTCATAGAAGGAAGTGGCAAGGATGGGGGCAGTTGGGGTTCCAAGAGGCTTATTAATTTAATGACAAATTGACAATTAACTCATAATAAATTCTTCTCAAGGGGTCTCATTGTTTAAAAAGTTCCGCCTAATCCGTTTGATTTCATGTCTACGTGCAGTCGTGCGTCGCATTTCGTATTAGACTTGCATTTAACAGCTGTAGGAAGACTTCTATATGATTAGAACGCGGTGACAATTTGACCAAGAGAAGAGAAGAACTTACCGAATCCCATTTGCTTTATTTTCCCCCCCTCCATTTTTGTTTTGTTCTGCTGTAATTTACTCAACTTTATATGTTTTCTAGTACCTCCAACTCCAGTTGCTCACATAAGGGATAAATTGCGCAAAAAAAAAAAAAGTCCTCAATGCAATTTCGCACGAAAATCACTAATGTGTACGTTGACCATTCTGCAAGATACAACCGTCACTTTAGCAATTCTTGATCAAAATTAACCATAAGGGTTATATTGTAAAAATATTTAAGACTAAAACGATATAAATGCAGAGTTTAAAACTCAATTGCCCATCATATAATTGTTTAAAAAGTGTTTGGAGAAGTATCTCTCACATAAGCAGCAGTACATGCTTTAGTCCTTCTCCTAAGGTTGGACAAGGAACATCACGTCTCCTCAAGACTGACAATTTTTATTGGAGATATGCCTCTGTGGAGATTCGGCATAATCACCAGCAGCAATTTGTCATGAAAAAAAAAAAAATTTAATTAGTCAACTCTTCCTCCGTAAAATCTTCCAATTACGCCTGAGGTACGCAGCATTGGTACAACACAAGACACGATATGTCGATACGATAGTTTTTAAAAAATAAAGAATTTCGACATGTCGGGACACGACATATATTAAATGTATGTGTATATATAAATGATCATTTTTATAAACTCTAAACATCACTATGTCTAAATGTTATTGCTATTTCATATTTGACATTCAGATATGATTACTTTGCGATAACGGCGATCCCCAAATAGTAGCTTCAAACTTATAAGATCACATCATATTTAAAAAAAAAAATACCAGCCAGACGTGTTGAGATGTGTCCCGGACGTGTTGAGACGTGTCCCGGACGTGTCGGACCAGACCGATGCCGGACACGGCGGTTCTTTTTTTTGGGCTATCTGGACACGCAGCTCCTCGTGTCCCCCCGTGTCCGTGCCGTGTCGCCGTGTCTGACACGAAAAAATTCTTTTAGTAGGCGTGTCCGTGCCGCATAGAAAAGAACCCGTCTCCCCGGCCTTGCAAAATTAGTTCTCGGGTGAAACCGGTTTGGAACCGATTTCAAAACCGGTTCTCAGATGAAACCAGTTTCAACTGTTGAAACCAAATTCCAAAATGTTTTTAAATTTGGAACACCTTGTACTTTCTACTTCACGCTTTCAGATCTGGCCTCTCCCTCCCTCTCCTCTCCACTCCAGCGGCGCCCTTCTTTTTTTCTCTCTCTGGTCTCGCCTGAGTCGCCGTCTCGTCTGGTCTCTCTCGATCTCGCGGCTTGCGGCCTCGCCTTTGTCTGTTGGCCGTCAATCGGCCAACTGGGTACTCTCTCTTTATGTCAGTTTCGTTTTCGATTACTTGATTGAATATTCCGATTTGGGTATGCAGTGATTTTGATTTCTTCCGCTGTTTGTCATCACCAATTGATGCTGTGAGTCGTGTGACTAACCACTGTTTTCGTTCAGCTTGATTCTGTCTCAAGTTCGGTTTACTAAGTTTGATGGCACCCTCCACCAACACATCAGGAATGGAGTTCGAGGTGTTCCTCAGTTTCAGGGGTTCGGATACTCGGGATAACTTTGCTAGTTGCCTCTATCATGACATGGTCGAGAAAGGAATTCGCGTCTTTAAAGATGACAAAGAGCTCCAAGTCGGTGAGAAGATTGAGGAGCTTTTCAAAGCCCTCGACGACTCTCAAATCTACATCCCCATCTTCTCTCAGGACTTTGCTTCCAGTGCATGGTGTCTCGATGAGGTTGCCCGCATGTTAGATCGCACTTCAAAATCGGATGGAAAGAAGGAGATCCATCCCATTTTCTTGGACGTGAAGCCGGAGGATGTCAAGAGCAGACAAAGATCGTACGGTAAAGCGTTGTCTAAGCATGAGGAGGAACGTGGCCCCGCTGTGGTGGAGGGCTGGAGAAATGCCCTCCGTGAGGTTACGAGCAGAGTTGGATGGAACCTGGAAGGAAAAGAGTAAGTTTCCACAACATTTTCGGGTAACTAATAATTTTAATATGATTTATCAAGGACTTATCTCTAATCGGTCGTGTTATGCATTTAACGATATTAATCATATCTGTGCTCTCACCTCGTATTCAATCTAGTCTCGTGAGTCATTAATTTCTCTGTGAGTTGGAAAAGTTGACGTAAATGTTATGTCATCGTCAAGTTGGTGATGAATGCTAACTTGGCATCCTGTTTGGTTGTCAAAAAAAAAAAAAACATATGCAATGACGTAATTTCCTTCATTTCATTTTTTTGTTCTTTCGTGAGCATAGAAACATTCATAGAATCAAACCGTTTCTTTCTTTTGGTCAATATCCGAATCCATCCGCATCCAAACTGAGTATTATTGTTTAAACTCAATCAGTGATAATCAAAGCAGTAGTTAGTATCTAAATCCAACCAATAGGAATCTGGCGGCAGCCACAGCAACCGATTCAAGCCCTTTACAATTTAGGTAATTTTCGTTGTAGGTTGAGATTGTTATGTTCGTAAATCGTTCTTAATGTATTTAGCTTATGTCGGCAGGTATGGTGAACTTATAAAATTGATTGTTCGAGAGGTTCTACTGAAGTTGAAGGGGAAGAATAGACGTCTGCCCGACCATCTAGTCGAAACGGGTGATCTTGAGCGTGTAGTGGAATTGCTGGATGTTGAATCCAATGACCATGTACGTTTTATTATAATCCACGGGACAGGCGGCATTGGTAAATCAACTCTTGCTAGTGTTATCTTCAATCGATTCCGGTCTAAATTCGAAGGCAGTAGTTTCCTTGGAGATGTCCGAAGTCATTTTCTTTTAGACATGCAAAAGAAACTATTATCCGATACACTGGGCTCAAACTCTGCTCAAGAAATCTATGACACCAATGACGGGATAGATCGCATAACAAGAGGACTCGGCAAAAAGAAAGTTCTGGTTGTTGTAGATGACGTGGACGAGAAGAAGCAACTCGACAACCTCGCAGGGAGCTGCGATTGGTTTGGTCACGGAAGCAGGATCATTGTTACACTCAGGGACATAAGGATAATGCGAAATAAAAAGAGCAAAACCCGACCCAGCAATTATATGGACTTCTCGGTAAACCAAATGCCTTTTGGTCTAGGGCTTCAGCTTTTTAGCAAGTGTGCCTTTAGAAGTGTTACTCCTCCGATAGATTGGCGCAATTTCTCGGAAGAAGTCGTTTCAAGCATAGGAAGGCTTCCTTTGACTCTAGAAGTCGTGGGTTCTCTTTTTGCCAGCAAAGACAGATCGGAGTGGGGCGAGACGTTGAAGGACTTAAAGCAAGTCCCGTGTGATGAAGTCCGAGACACACTGATGATAAGTATTAACAAATTGGACAACAGAAAAACACACATATTCTTAGACATAGCATGTTTTTGCATTGGGGAGGATGTGATGAAGGCATGTCACATGTGGGATGATTGCGTATGTTCTCCACGCAGCGCAATAGATGATCTTCTCCTCATGTCATTGATATGTATTAATGAAGACAATACATTCTGGATGCATGATGAAATTCGAGATCTAGGAAGGTACATTGTCATGGAAAAGAATCTTGCAGATGGAGGGAACGGTCATTGGGTGAAGATTGATGAGAAAACTCCATCCGTAATGAGGAGCAACAAGGTGAAAGTTACTTAAGAGTAGAAGATATAGTCAATTCAGCAAAATCTGTGGACTATCGGTCGATGGCCTGCTTTTTTTTTTTTTCCTAACTTATAAATAATTAGAAAGCACCTCTATATACACAACAAAAGTATATGTTTTGATGCCTTACCATGAGACTGGCTAGTTGAAATTCTTAGTTTCCTTAAAAAGGCATTTTGTTAAACATGCTTTGTTTGTCTTGTTTTCAAGCTGAGAGAAAGAAAAGTAATTATCTTGTTACAACTTGCGTTCGATTTAATTAGTTTGGGGTTGAAGAAGAACTACTGATACTGTTGACTCCTAGCATTGGTTCTTTACTTCCTATGTTGCACACTCATTATTCTCTGCTGCTACTGGCAGAAGAAACGAGATGAACGAGCACTCAGTTTGGGTATCAGTCGTGACTTGACACCTGAAGAAATAGCGTGTTGGCCAGAGCTGAGGTTCCTTCGAGGGGGAAGACTGAATTTCATAGGCGATTTCAAAGATCTTCTTCCTAATCTGAGATGGCTTTCTTGGCATTGTTGCCCGCCGGAATTCTCAGCGACGAATCTTCACCTGATGTGCTTGGTCGTGCTTGACCTTTCGTATAGCGTGATCACCGACGACTGGGGTGGATGGACGCAAATCAAGGTACCAACACACCTCACTCACGTCACTGATGTTCGCTTCAAATTCTATCAATTGACCTTCATAGTCTCATTTTGCCGTCGGCATGTAATCCGTCTTGTTTTTCCTCTGCAGATGGCAAAAAACTTGAAAATGCTAGATTTGACATGGTGCGATGCACTAACCTTGACACCTAATTTTTCAGAGTTTGGCAAGTTGGAGAAATTGATTCTTGCATGGTGTCGAAATTTGCGTGCAATTGATAGCTCAATTGGTCAACTAAAATCGCTAAATACTTTGGATATCAGAGGATGTAAATCCCTCGAAGAATTGCCCAAAGCAATTGGTCAGCTAAAATTGCTAAATACTTTGGATATCAGAGGATGTGAATCCCTCGAAGAATTGCCCGAAGCAATCAGTTCTCTAGAATGCTTGTCGAAGATTATCATGTCCTACAACTCGTCTGATCATCCTGAGGAACGAGGCTATCCAGATTCGAGCCCTTATTATTCTAGTTTAAAAAAAGTTCCTCACTCTATTGGAAGGCTGAAGAATCTCACGCATTTGGATTTGTCTTATTGCAAGAATCTACATGAGCTTCCATACTCTATTGGAAAGTTGAAGCTGTTGGTCGAGTTGGATTTATCATTCTCGGGGATCTCCATTCTCCCTCCTTCCATTGAAAAGTTAAAGAATCTCAAGCGATTGTTTTTATTTGGATGCAAGAGTCTACTTGACCTTCCGGACTCTATCAAGGGACTTGAATCATTGGTTGAGTTGTATTCAAGTGATTTGGAAATAGCCGTTCTCCCTAATTCCATTGGAAGGTTAACGCATCTCACGCATTTGTCTTTTCGTGGATGCAAGAATCTACTCAAGCTTCCGAGCTCTATTGGGGAGCTAAAATCATTGGCCAAGTTGGACTTACGTCGCTCAGGTATCTCCACACTCCCTGATTCTATTGGAGGTTTAAAGAATCTCAAGTGTTTGCTTTTATCTGGATGCCACAATGTACACAACCTTCCGGACTCTATGAGGGAACTAGAATCATTGGTCAATTTGGATTTAAAATTCACGAGGATCTCCGTTCTGCCTGATTCTATTGGAAGGTTAACGAGTCTCACGCATTTGGGTTATTGCAAGAATGACCTTCCGGCTCGGACGGAAGAGGAAGCGAAATCATGGTGGTCAAGGGATGCAAAAATCTCGGGGATCTCCGCTCTCCCTGATGTTGGAAGGTTAAAGAATCTCAAGCATTTGAGCTTTTCTATAAATTCATTCTCATTCATGGAGTACTCATATCTATCGGGGGACCGGAATCATTGGTCGAGTTGGAATTAAAATTCGCAGGGATCTTTGTTCCCCTGATTCCATTGGTAGGTTAACGAGTTTCATGCATTTGTCTTTTTGTGGATGCGAGAATCTACTTAAGTTGAACCCGAGTAATTGGTCCAGTTGGGTTAAAATGCTTGGTTGCGAGAATCTACTTGAGCTGAACTAGAATCCTTTCTCGATGCCTCGTTTTGTCCGTGTATCATGGATGAAATCCTGTGGCAAACATGGAGCCTCAAACGCCTGACGATCTTGTACTTACGAGGGTAGCCCAATTTCTACGGTGCTGACAAAGGCAAGTGATTTCTCTTGTCTCCAAACGCTTGAAGTTTCAAGCCACCGCCTTCGCCCGTTGCCAAAGCTTCCCTCGAGTTTGAAGTGCGTAGTGGTTGAAGGTGCTCGAGTTTCCTGTTCTTTCCAACCTCTCGAACCTACTTCATCTAGAACATCTCGAAGCGCTTTGAAAACATTGACCTACTATATTTTGGAGTGTGGACAAGATTATCTCGCTTTGGAAGGATGCGCAGTCCATCGATCGGCTTTCACTTAGCATATCCGATCTTCCATCTTTGCTTTTTCTCACAATGGATGGGATTTTCCTGACTTCAAAAGCTTGTCGGTTCTCTCTATCAGCATGTGTCCGACGCCATGCTTGCTTGATCTATCGCACTTGAAGAGCCTAAGAGAGTTGTGTGAAGTTGAGAGCCGTCCCAAGCTGGAAAGAATTCAATTCTTTGAAGAATGTGAAGATCCAACATTGCGTGTCTCCAGAAAAAGTGGCCTGATATCTCGGCATTCACCAGGTCAGAGACAAATTCGGACGTCATCGAATTGGTGGCGACTTCCAGTATTGGAGGAGCTGAAGCAGAATGCATCATGTCCAGGTTAGAGCTAGTGCAGTACTACGTTGGTAAGGCTCAAGAGAACATTCACTGCCAATATCTATAATATCGGGTGCATTAGGCACGATGGCATGTCCTAGCGTTTGTGCTTTAGCCCATGAAAGACTAAAACTACATCCAAATTGTCAATTGTCACATACATCACTCATTTGACGAAGCAATAATGGGGTCTGCTGCAACAACCAAATCTACTCATTGAAATGTTGCCTACATGCTTCTACATGGCCAATGAATTGCTAGTGTTATCTTGTCCTCTTCCTTTGTCTTTCCTCTCTTATATCGTGTGAATGTGTCTCCCCCTTTTGCTTTTTCCAGCATCACTTCAGATTATATCCGCGAATTATGGAGAGATTCTCTCTTTATTTTACTTTTTTTTTTGGTATGAAAGATCTTGAGTATGGATGATTGGAACTTCTGTAAATGTATACAGCGTGCATGTAGTTGTCATGCGATTATGGATGAGGATAATAGATTTTGGATGCACGATGAAATTCGAGATCTAGGAAGGTACATCGTCATGGAAAAGATTGTCGCGGGGCCATTATGGATGAGGATAATAGATTCTGGATGCATGATGAAATTCGAGATCTAGGAAGGTACATTTCATGGAAAAGATTGTCGCGGGGCCCATTACCGATCTTGCATTCGTGTACGCAGGTCGTGCGCTCGCGCCCAAGTGTCAGCGGGGCCCATTACCGATCTTGCATTCGTGTACGCAGGTCGTGCGCTCGCGCCCAAGTGTCAACTTGTCGAGCCTCCGTTGAGGTCTAGGTTATGCACCCCTGTGCGAGCGCGCGAGGTATAGCGCATGTGTTATGAAAGTTACCACTCTAAATGAGTAAAACTCTATATAAAGCACTCACAAGCCTTCTTTCTCTCCTATGTGGGATTAGCATACTTTCACTTTCCACTTCCAACTCAAGAGTGTTCTTTGAGAAACAATTTCTCATTCACTCTCCCATCAAAATATCTCAATTTTCCAACAATAAGTAGAGAAGTCGCGCAGGGAGAAGTCGCGCAGTGATAAAATTGTTAAATAGGTTAGATTTGCTTAGTATGATTGTCGATGTCTACTTTGAAACTGGATTTTTCTGCATATTTCCCCACAATCAAATTATGATTTGACTGTCTTAATTTTCAGTTCTCTACTTCCTTAGATGGTGTCGTGAAGCCAACTGAAATGTGTATGTCTGTGGCTTGATTACGGTCGGGCTAAAGCTGAAGCTGGCTCAGCAACCCTCTAAATGGTCTGTCCTTTTAGTTGGTTCTTGAGAATTTAGTCTGATACTCTTTCATGAACAGCAAAATCTGATGGCTATTTGATATGCGGACTCCATTCGCTTGCTCAAACAATGCGAAAATGGAACATACAGGCATATGCTGCCGTGAAGTTCGCCGATGCATGCCTACGTGGGTGAAGAGGCGACGCTAGCAGTGTGGGTGTGCATTTGTTTCTTCCCAGGTATGGTGATTTGAAAAAACTCACCAAGATCCGTTCTTTTACCTCTGTCTAATTCAAACTGAAATGACGAATGATTGTAGTTGTCCCCATTTTTTAGGTGACCGAGCTTCCATTCGTTGGATCCGGATCGTCTAATCTTTCCTTAGAAAGTTAGGCACCTATCTTTAGGATCCGGACCGTCCGTTTTTGAACGAACGATCTAGATCTCCTGTCTTTATGGGGTAATTTTTTGAATATATATATTAGTGTTGATACCTAAATTTTGAATTCATTTATTTTATAAAATGAGAATTAATCATAATTCTCACAAAAATAAATTCTCATGCATTGCATATTTATTTCCTAGTTGTGTCATTTGTATTTAGGGCATGGGCGGGTCAATTGAGCTTAACTTTGAGGTGCAGTCAGACCAAACTCAATTCAGAATTTTTTGCCTATGGCTAGATAGGGTTTGCCGAGTTTCTTATGGGCAAAATTAATCGATTCAGGATTAAATCAATTATTAAGGCCTTTATTTAACTGTCCATTATTCGGAAAAGCCTTAATTTGATTGGAAAAATCTATCAAGAGGTAAATATGTGAATGCCGAATTTGTAAGTGAGTATGGGCTCAAAATCTCTCATTAGATTAAATACGAAAAGGCTCTAATTAATTGACGAATTTGAGCTTAAATTAAACTAATGGAGCCCATCCTATGAAATTGTTACAGCAGCCCATTGTTATACACTCCATGGCCGAAGGTCTCAAGAAATATTAGTGGATGGGGACACATATGTTTTGATCTAGCGGGTAGAACTTAGAATTCCTAATCTAATGGTTGAGAAGAGTCCAAGTCTCACTCGGTTTACAGAACCTTGTTCTATAAATACATAACTAAGCCTAGGGTTAAAGGGGGGATTTTTTTTGGCTCACGGACTTGCATATTTAACGTGAGAAAAGTGAGAGGGAGAGCTTGAGAAATTCTTTTCGAAAGGAACGTGAGAACAAGGATCAGGAAAAAAAAGTTCTTCATCCGCTCCCTTGGTCTCCGGCAATCTATCCCACGACGGTGCCGTTGTTGTCCCCGCGCGATTCTAGCACCATATCCGCTCGAGCTACTCAGTCAAAGTCTGCACCTGCCCAATCGCCAAACACGTCCCGCAAGCCACTAGAGTAGCCCGCTTAGTCGCTGTCCGATTAACGGTTCGTTCAGCTCCCTGCTCTCGGAGAAAGGAGATTCTTTCGCGCGGTTTCCACGAGGCTACGGTCGCCGGAATTAAGCTTAAAAAAGAGGTAACTTTCTCGACTTTCAGTTGCAGATCCATGCTGGTTTAATTCATAACACGTGCACATGTTCATGTGTCTAAACGTGTTTATACCAGTTATGGTAAAGGGATTAGCAAATCTAAGCTTTTTTGTTGATCTTGTGCAAAGAACTGAAAATTAAACCATTCTTGCCATATAATTTTTTTTTTATCAAGCTTAACTCATTCATGAATTGATTAGTTCATGGGACGTTCTTTTGAGAATTGATCAAATAAATTTGAAATCTTTCTTTCCTCAGAAGGCCGAATTGGACTAGTTTTCTTAAAAAAAAGAAGAAGGGAAATCAGACTTTTTGTGAATTCCAGTGGTTACCTTCTTCTCGGCCAAAGCCTATGTGTTATGCTTTAGACCCAGGTTGAATGCTTGGCCAATTTTGTCATGTAGTTGAATGCATGGTTTATTTTAACGGTTTGGGGATGATTCTTGTTGGAGGTAATGGGTTTTGAGAGAGTAGAGAGTGTTTGCTTGAAGTATTACACCTTGAGACATCAAGTTTGGAATGCTCAACAGTGTTATCTCCAGCGTAGGGCGAACCCTAGAATATATATAAGCAAGCTATTGGGCTCCAGCCCATATGGACCCAAATAACCAAGCCTCCACCTATTGGGCTTGTATGTGAACATATTACATGGATTATATTCACAATAAATCCAACAATCTCCTCCTATGTTCACCATACAGCACAATCCAATACGGTGTCAGTGTGATGTTCAAACAAACATGAATCATCCACATTCAGTCCAAATAAGTGAATCATCCTTATCATGAATCTGTTCTGAGATCAGCATACCATAATAAATCTCTGAATCAGTTCACAATCAACATATGCATAGCAGTCAAGTATAAGTAGGCCAATCAAAATAGTCTAAGGTATTACAAATACAAAAGATAAGCATAATGATGTTCACAACACAAGAACAGAAAATATAAGTCTCAAGTAAATGGACTTCATCAAAATGGGCATTTGCAGGTGAACTGTCAAGTCCCCCACACACTCTGAATGATATATTCATTCATCAAGTAGGTCATCCTGGTCAGGATCCCACTCATTAAGCTCTCATCCATCTCTGTCATCCCCTGTAGAATTTCACATATGAATTTCATAGTACTATGAATTCAATCATTTGAATAATCTACTAAAAGTGTCCAGTTCTACTAAAAGAACTTAGCACCATAACACAAGGCAAAGAAGAACATATATTGATGTCATAAAGCATCATAATATCATGTTCATAAGCATCAAGCCAGTTTCATAAATTATGAACAAGGCCTAAACAGTTTGATTTACAAAGAGCCATCAACCCAAGTTTATTCGTAAGAGAATAACCATTGCCTAGTTTCAAAGAACCGGACCAACAGTCAAGTCACTTACAATAACTGGTTATGTAATGTCAAGTTTCAATTAAGAACAAGACCAACAGGCTTCTTATGCAACCAACTATTTCTGTGTTCCAATTTGGAATGTCACAATTACTGATTCTTTAAAGTCAAATAATCTCGCATCAAGTTTGGAATGGGATCATTTAACCAAAGGATAGTCCAAACCTGGTCGGGTTGTATCATCAAGTTTGGAATGACACAAACTTCCCAGATAGAACCTCTGAATCAGGTTAAAGCCATCTTCATCAAGTTTGGAATGAGACAACTAACCCTTTTCAGATTTATCGGCAACCATGAACATCGATGAAACACATAGAATGTGCTTATCATTTTGGCCAACAAAAGAAGATTCGATAATTCAAAACACACATTTAGAAGGTAAGTAAATGGTAATTAAGACTTATCTTTCAAAATCTTTAACCCCATTTCCCCCATTGTTTTGAATAATCGATCTTTAAACAAACCTTTTGTGAGAGCATCGGCCATGTTATCCTTCGATCTCACATCGATCAAGGTGATAACTCCTTGTTCTCTCAGATAATTCAACAACGCATGTCTCAGTCTCACATGTCTTCTCTTTGAATTAAAGAGAGCATTTTTGACGACTTGGACTGCCGCTTGATTATCATAGAACAGGCTTAAAGAATTTATCTTTAGCCGAGATAACGGAATATCCATAATCAGATTCTTTATCCACTCTGCCTCTTCACCGGCTGAAGCTAAAGCAAAGAGTTCTGATTCCATAGACGATAATGCAATACAAGTCTGTCTTTTGGATTTCCAAGTAATAGCAGCTCCACCCAACGTGAATACATATCCACTTGTGGACTTACTATTTCCAATCTCTGAGCACCATGAGGCATCAGAATATCCATCCACAGTTGGAGGAAAATCAGAGTAACATAGAGCATAATCTTTAGTACCTTTAAGGTATCTCATCAGCCTATTGATGGCATCCCAATGCTCTTTACTAGGATTACTAGTGAAACGACTCAGCATGCCAACTGTAAAGGCTATGTCAGGTCTAGTGCAACTCATAGCATACATGAGACTACCAATCAGTTTCGAGTACTTTAACTGATCCACGCTGGTCCCTTCATTGGGACTCAGTCTTTTATTATAATCATATGGTGTCTCAATCGGTTTACACTCACTGTATCCCCAGGTAGAAAGTAGCTGCTCAATATAATGAGTCTGGCTAAGGGAGACGACTTGCCTTTCAAAGCTTACTTTCATACCAAGAATGGTATTGGCAATACCAAGATCTTTCATGTCAAATTCTTTAGCTAAAATAGCTTTCACGTCACTCACAACAGAATGATCGGAGCCAAGAATTAACATGTCATCAACATACAAGCAAATGATAACTATCTTATTTGACATAGAACGATGGTAAAGGCATTTATCTGAGTAACTAGACTGGAAGCCAAAACTCTTTACCACTTTGTCAAACTTAAGATGCCACATCTTAGGTGCTTGTTTAAGACCATACAAAGATTTGTTCAATTTACAAACTTTGTCCTCAAGTCCTTTCATGACATACCCTTCCGGTTGTTCCATGTAAATTTCCTCATTTAACTCTCCATTTAGGAAGGCTGTTTTTACATCCAATTGATGCACTACAAAGTGTTCAATAGATGCCAAAGCAAGAATAATTCTTATAGTTGATAGATGACACACAGGTGAATAGACATCAAAATAGTCTATTCAACTCTGCTGTTTATAGCCTTTAGCTACTAAACGTGCTTTGTATCTGGCTATTGATCCATCACTATTCAGTTTCTTCTTCAATACCCACTTACAGCCTATAGCCTTAGCCCCTTTTGGCAAATTGACTAGCTGCCAAGTGTGGTTCTGTAGCAGAGAGTTGATTTCATCATCTATAGCTTCTGCCCAAAGTAGAGATTCCCTAGATCTCATTGCTTCCTGATAGGAGAATGGATCATCCTCTAGATGATAAGTGACAAAGTCCTTACCAAAACTTTTGGAAACTCTCTCTCTTGTAGATATTCTAATTGGATCTGGTTCAACAACCAGTTGTGTGGGATTAGTGTCAGAAGGGCCTGTTTCAGATTCTACATTAGACTCTGTAATCATATCTGTAGATCCAGAAACACTCAATCCATGATCTATGAGAAACTTATTTTCAAAGAATTCTGCATCTCTAGATTCTATCACTGCGTTAGTAGATAGATCCAAAAACCTGCCTGCAGCACTATCTTCTGCACTACCTAGATATACACAAGTAATTGTTCTAGGTCCCACCTTAGTTCTCTTAGGATCTTGTATTCTTACATAAGCAATACAGCCCCAAGTTTTAAGAGTATCATATCTACAAGGATGCTTATGCCATATCTCATAAGGTGTCATAGACAACTTAGAGTGTGGCAACCTGTTCAGGATGTGATTAGCAGTTAGAACTGCTTCTCCCCAGTAGGAGGAAGGCATGCCAGCTGTAAGTAACATAGAATTTAACATTTCTGTTAATGTTCTGTTCTTACGCTCTGCAACACCATTTGATTGGGGTGAGTAAGGAGCGGTAGTTTCAAGTATTATGCCCTCTGAAGCACAAAATTCCTTGAACCCTGTCATTGTATATTCTCCTCCTCTATCACTCCTAAGCCTTTTAATTTTCAAGTTGAGTTGATTTTCTACTCTGGACTTGAAAATCTTAAACTTCTCAAAAGCCTCATCTTTCGATCTCAACAAATAGACATGACAATATCTTGAAAAATCGTCTATGAATGTTATCAAATACTTCCGACCACCTCTTGTGACGAAATTTCTAAAGTCACAGAGATCAGAATGTATTAGCTCAAGAAGTTGTGTGCTTTTAGAAACCAACTTAAAAGGTTTTCTAGTGATTTTAGCTTGTGCACACACTTCACATTTGTCAAATCGAATAGAGGTGTCCAATGGAATGTTGTGAGTTTTAGCTAGATGTTGCATTTTCCTGTAGTTCACATGTCCAAGTCTATTGTGTAATAACTTTGGATCAATCAAAGTAGAACTCACATGGTTTATGCTATCAGTATCTAAACTCAACCTATACATGCCATTAATCATGAATGCACAACCGAAATAACATGAGTTAACTGATAAAGTTACTCTACCATTCATAGTTGAAAAGGACATACCAGCTTTATCAAGTAAACTCATAGAAATCAAATTCTTTTTCAGTAAAGGTACTACTCTAACATGTTTAAGAGTTAGTAATTTACCTGAAGAAAGCACCAAATTTGCAGTTCCAGCATGAGTCACCTCTGCCTTACCACCATTGCAATTTTCTACGGTGTCTTTCACTTCTGTGACCTCAGTGAGTAAGTTCTTGTCATTTGTAGCATGACAGGTAGCGCCACTATCCAACCACCACTCGGAAGAGACATTGGCCTTTCCATCCTTCATCATTTCAATAAAGGCTTGAGGCTCAGACTCATTAACTAGCATATTAGCCTCATTTTGTGGTGTGTCTTTCTTTGGCTTCTTTGGTAGCTTACACTCTGCTGCCCAGTGACCCCACTTTCCACAGTTGTGACACTTGCCCTTCTTCTTTCTTTTGAAGATAGTCTTTTTGGCCTCTAACTGTGAAGAAGATTCACCTTTTGGTGACTTGAACCTTTTATGAGGTTTATAGGAATGTGAAACTAAGTTGGCAACTGACTTTTGTTGTCCTGTTTGTTCCAAACTCTTCCTAGAAAAGTTTTGATCCTCAATATGAATATGCCTCTTTAGTTCATCAAGTCCCATCTGTTCTTTCTGTCTGTGCATTTCAGTCTTGAAAGAACTCCATTCGGCAGGTAGCTTACTCAACACAAAGCCGACAAAGAGATTATCGGACAAATCAGAGTTATCCTCTTTCAACTTGTTCCTCATGTTCTCAAGTTCAACTAACTGTGAGGTGACACTCGAATTCGTATTGAATTTAAAATCAAAGAACTTCTCCGCTAGGAGAGTTTTAGAGAGCCCCTCTTGCTTTTGGAACTGAGTGTTCAAGTGATCCCATATCTCTTTCGCCGTCTTATACTCACTATAAGTCATAGCTAGACGAGGATTTAGAGAATTCAACAAGTAATCTCTACAAAAATCTTCATCTTTGTTCCATTGATATTCATCGACATCCTCAGTGGTAGATGCAAAGTCACTTAAAACAGTGTAGAATATTTCACGCTCTTTCATGCCAAATTGAACGTGCAATTTCCAACCATGAAATTCAGTGACATCAAATGATTTCAGCTTTATAATATCATAGGAACTATGTTTTGCCATTCCAATCAGAGCAAAGAGTTAGAAAGAGTGTACCTTGGAGTCCTCGAAGCTCCCAAAGTCGAATAATGCCTCTAACCTTGGTCTAACTGCTCTGTAGAGATGGAATTTGCCAAAACTGACCCCAAAATTGAGTCCGGAGCGCCCAAACACCTTAAGATGGACTGCCCTTGTCGTCGGAAACTCGCTGAAAATTGGTCAAAAATATGCCACAAATACGCTGGAAATACGCCAGAAATACACTGGAAATACGTCGAGAATACACCTGTAAATACTCCGGGAATACACTGGGGAATACGTCGGAAAATACTCCACAAATACGCCTGGAAATACACCGAAAAATACAGTACCCGCGCGGTGCTACAGTAAATCTTCAATCTACAGTAAATCTTCAATCTACAGTAACCTCGAGCTACAGTAATCTCAATCTACAGTGTTTCTTCCGACGGTCGTATCTCCTTCGTCCGACCTCCGTTCGACGCGAGTGACCACTCAAAACGTTCGTATCGATGAGACGAACAAAACCCAAGTAGTCTCACTTTCTGAAGCTAGCTATAATTTCTGAAATCTTGATTCAAAGATTTCGGGTGCTATAGTAAAACCCGAATCTTCAACCTCAGATCTTGGCCAAACCAACCGTCGAAATCGAAAGTAATTCGTACCTGCGAGTTCGTCTCGACGAGACTTTCAAGTAGACACCTTGCTCGCTCAAATCCGACACCCGAAGTTAATACTTCAAGATTGTTGGAGGTAATGGGTTTTGAGAGAGTAGAGAGTGTTTGCTTGAAGTATTACACCTTGAGACATCAAGTTTGGAATGCTCAACAGTGTTACCTCCAGCGTAGGGCGAACCCTAGAATATATATAAGCAAGCTATTGGGCTCCAGCCCATATGGACCCAAATAACCAAGCCTCCACCTATTGGGCTTGTATGTGAACATATTACATGGATTATATTCACAATAAATCCAACAATTCTCGCGTAGAACAAGTTGGTTTTCCCGATATGCACATCTTGTCATGATTGAATTGCCATGTATACCCGAGAATGAATGCTTCTTGCTTTGGGCAATGGCTGTCCTCTCGTTAAATTATTCAGATATTGACGTTCATCCTTAACACACGTTTGGGTGAGAGTGCTTATCAATTAATTGAGTAAATTTATCTCGTAATTTTCTGATAATGTTCTACCGTTAGAGATAATGTTTGGCTGAATCAGACAATGTCAGAAAATTGAAGGGTTATCTAAAATTAATTTTTTCAAACCTTAAAGATAATTTTCTCAAGTCAAGTTGGATAAAATTTCATTCCAATTGACCATATCTTTTAAATGGATAATTATCTAAAAATTCGTTTCAAATCTTGAGAGATAGTTTTCTTAATTTAAAAGATATGAGATCCTTCGCGGATAAGACCTTATGTCCTTGAAAATTTCGGCACCTATCCCTAGTTGGCCGATGATCATCCTTTTTAATTTAATTCAAATAATTTTATAATCTACCTTGAGTATAATACATGCTCCCTTGTGCCTTGTCCCTCGGAATTATGTGCATTGTGATGACTATCTGACCCGACCCCCAGGGTACGACGTCATCCGCACACCAATTTGTCTAACCTATCTCATAACTTTGGGACCGAACTGACAAATTTTTAAATTCACTATCTGACCCGACCCCCAGGGCACGACGTGAATAAATTACCTTCTGACCCATCCCCCAGGGTACGAAGCGAATTCATCGGAAAATTCGGAATTTAAGGTGTATTATGCTCAAGGTTTATTATATCTTTATTTGATTCATTTTCCATAAAAAAACACAAAAAAATACCAAAAATCATGAAAACACAACAAAAAATCATCATGCTGTGACATTAAATGAATTTTTTCAGAATTCACATTTAAAAGACTCTTAATATAAGTTGGATTTTAATTAATCAATTTGTGTTAATTGTCGAACCAATTCATGAAAAAACTGAAAATTCATTAAAGGTCATGACACCCCATTTGCATTTCATATAGTTTAATTTGTCACGCATTTTATCATTTCATTAGCATAATTCATCTATTTTTGTGACATGTAGTTAGGATTCATATTTTCCTTGCATCAAAATTCAACTTTCAAAATATTTCATGCATATTGCCCGTCATTCATGCATTATTATGCCATGTCATCTAAGCTCATGCATCATCATATCGCATGTCATTTAGATTAGAATTTACATTCTTTATTGCATTAAAATTAAATTTTTCAAGAATCATCATGCATGGTCACCTTTTCTTATGTCATGTAGTTTCATATCTTTGCATGTCATCTAGTCGCATTTTGCATGGCATTCATTTAATCCAAGAAAACCCAAAAAAATGAATTGCACCTCGATCTTAAAGTGAAATCAATGGAATTTGCCAATCAAGGAAATTTGTCACAAGAATGGTACCGAAAGGGTGTTAATTGAAAAAATTAACATAATCAAGTCCCCGAACCTAAATCTCTGGTTAGCAGAAAATAAAGTATTCTCCCGTACTTTATTTAGGTATCTAATCTACCTACCAAAAAAGATTAGTGGCGGCTCCAAAACTAAAAATCATTCAAACCTAAGTTGCGAATTGGTAGAGCTTGGGAGAGCTCGGACTAGGTTAGTTAATTCATTTAATTAATCTGGTAATCCATTAACCTAAAAATTCAAACCCGAATTTTTTAGGTCGCGACAATTAGTGATAATCTGGGCCGTCCATTCATAACACGAACGGCCCGGATTTTTAGGACATGACATAATCTTCTGAGAAAAGGTTAGGTGATCCATTTCCCCGTTCTTTGTATCCAAAGTGCACCTCGGCGGTTCTGAGGCTGAGGAGGTTCTTCCTCTTGGCCCGCTTGAGGATCCGGATCCCCTGCTTGTATGGCAGGGGATCATTATTACCTTGGCCATTAGATCTTCCCCCTTTTTATAGGGGGGAAAGATCTAATGGCCTTTAATGCTATGATCCCCTACCATACAAGCAGGGGATCCAGACACCGCTCGACAAGTACGAAAGGCGTGGAAGCATAGCCTTGTCGAAAGTTTCAGGGTGTGAAGATGATGCTTTCATTTTTAGATTGAATCCTTGTGATGCATGAAGTTGTTTGCCCTACTCATTTCAATCATCTCCAAAGCATGTACTTATTATGTTTAACTAAATAACGAATAGTGATTGTTAGCACCTAAATTTTAATTTTTAGAAAATTCATTTATTTCATAAAATGAGAGTTAATCCTAATTCTCGCAAAAAAAAAAATTTCATGCATTACATATTTCATTTGTCTGTCATGCATTGGCAATCAATCGCAAGCGATCTCGATTGAGCAGAATTTAACAGGCAGCGGAACCGAAATCAATTCGAGAATTTTCGATCATGAAATGGGGAATTATCGGAAATTGTAATGGTCTCAATTTAAAATCTCATTCGGTCCATTTTGTGAAAATAAGGCTTTTAATTAATTATTCGTTAATTAATTAAAGCCCACTTAGGCCCTAAGTGCGCGCGAATGAGCCCATCCGAGAAACCCTAGCCCGATAGAGTTGTTCAAGAGAATTATGATCCTACGGTGGATATCGCGTCGGAAACGTTTAGAGTCGACGGCTTAGATTGGATCTTAGAGCACAACCCTAATATTCACTATAGATACCTCGTTAGATCTAGGGTTGTGGGAGGCACGACAATTTTTTTTTCTTTTTTTTTCTTTTTTTTCGGACATCCCTTTGCCTCACGCAGATTTTCCCTTGAATTTTCTCTCGGTCCATTTTCTGAGGGGACTGATTCTCGTCACTTTCTCCCTCGCTTTCCACCTCGACGCTTCTATCTCTCATACACACTAGACAATCTTCACGATCCACCTCTCTCTCTCTATCATCCATCCTTCATCATCACCCTTTGGCCAATCTCTCGGTGGACGCCATTTTTCTCTATCATCACCATCGTTTTCTCTCACCATTTCTCACCATCAGATCCTGACACATTGGGGGAAACTCATAATATACGACAGAAACTTGGGAGTTCATCCATGATTTCCTCATGTCCAAAAAAAAATCCATGATTTCCTCTGAGGATATTTGACAGGCCTGACACATTCATTGATTGATGGCCAAGAGGGAGAAATCAATCCTGGGGGGTTCTCCCTCTCTGGGCCTTGTCTCTCCTCTGCCAAGTCGTGAGAATATTCTTCGAGGGAGATCCATAGACGAGCATATTGTTTCGCCACAAAATAGCCACTGCTTCAGTCCATTGAGAGAATCCATGGCGACGATTTTTGTCCTTACTTTGCAGGTGCGGTCTTCAAATCAGAAAGCCCTCAGGCGCTCGCCGTAGTCTCACCCCAACGTGTTCGGCGATTCACTTGCGCCGATTGTTGGCGCTCCGATGCCTAGCGAAGCCGCCCCTTATTCGTGCCTCTCCTGCTTTATCCCGACGTGCGCCTGTTTCTCGAGTCTACCCGGCGGGACAGAGGACGTGCGAGGAATTATGGGATGCTTGGCTCCGTGCACGGACACGCAAAGCAAGATGGACAATTGGTGAAGAATCTGGAGACTGACTGCTAAAACGGCTGAGCTATGTTGGTGCTTTTCCCAAACGCACGAAGTTTGGCTCTCCTGGACACGTCCCCAGACCAGTCAACACGAGATCCCCACTGTTATTGGTGCTTTAGTTTTTTTCGGAGTCAAAGTAAGCCGAGACCTCATCATCCTTCGAGAGGCATGACCCATTGTTTGCTCGAACATTGTCGCGAATCCCACCAGCAGCGCCCTTCATAATCCGAGCACCACCCAATCTGTGCACGTGGGTCTCTGGTCGTCGATCTGTGGAGCACAAACTTGGTCAACAAGTTTCGGCGAGATTCGAATTTGGAAGGCAATTTTCGCAAGATCAGGATATCGAATTGGCTTTGGAAGTGCTTAACTCGAAGAGGGAAAGGAAGCTCGGCTTAGGTACAATTTTTTTTAATCCCTATTTTGGTTGATAATTGGCTTGCCATGCTTGGTTGATTTTAGTTTAATTGAATTTAGTGATTTTTGCGTGTTTCGCGAATCTACAAAATCAAAAACCATTTTTCGCTAAACAAAAAATCGAGTTATGGTCGGTTCCGCCCGTTACCCAGCAGGTGCGAATTGCCAAGCTTAAAAAAAAAAAATGCTAAATTTGCAGGTCTGAAATTTTAGAAATAAAAATTTGATTCTTGCGGATTTCTGGATTCCTGCCATGTCGGTGTGATCGTTTGCCTAATTGATAGGATTTGATTGATTGATTGATTTATTAATTGTTTATCGATTGTCTAATTGATTGGTTGATTGATTAATTGATTGATTGTCTGTTGCCATATCCAGAAAATTTCTAAAAAAAAATTTCTCCGAATTTATCCAAGATACTGAAGACATCAAAATCTTTCAAAATGTGATTGATTAGGAAAATTTCCTAATCCGCAACCGCTATTTCCATAGCGGGTGTTTCGAATTTGAGGGTCGATCTGTCAGACTTCAGATTGAATCTTGATTCGAAATAAATGGCGATAATTATCTTTCCATTAAAAGATTTGCAACTTTAATTTAAATTCATTCATAAAACATATAATCACAAAAAAAAGCAAACGAAAATCATTCAGGTCTCATGTTTAATTTTCATGTCAGAAAACCACAAAAAAATAAAAAAAAAAATTAGAAAGATATGGTTTCGTTTAAACCACGTCTCATCATTTTTAGAAAGATAGGATTTTCTAGAAATTCTATCTCATGGATCACATTCAATAAATAAAATCGTTTGAATCCATTCCAACTTTTAAAATATATAGAAATAGGGTGAAAAGACTTTCTTGAAAAATTGGAAATTAATGCAAATTAAATCCAAAAGCTTTAAGTTAATCTTGAACCAATTCATTCTCATTTTTCATTAATTTTAAATTTCGAAAATTCATAAAAAAAAAAGTCATAAAAAGAAAACACAAATATTGCACCTTTGAACTTCAATTCAGAATTCATCAAGATTGCCAAATTGAACATTTCTCATGAAGTTGGTACCGAAAGGGCATTAATTGAAAAATTAGTGTAACCAAGTCCCGAACTTAAAATCTCTGGTTCGTAGAAATAAAATAGTTTCTCCCGCTATTTTATTTAGGTTTCCAATCAACCTACCAAGAAATGATTAGTGGCGGCTCCAAAAGTATAAAAATCTTTTGCAAGATAAACACTTGAACCATAAGTCACGATTTGGTAGAATTTGGGAGAGTTCGAGTTAGGTTAGTTAATTTAATTAATTAACCTGGTAATCCATTAACCTAAAATTGGAAACCCGAATTTTAGGTCGCGACAGCTTGGCGACTCCGCTGGGGATTTACTTGATTTTTTTGAAATTTAGGGAGGACTTAGGCCAGATAATTTCATGAAAAAGTCACTCGGTTTGGCAATCGTGGTTGAATTTTAACTCTAGGTGTTAAATGGTTTTGCAGGAGGGAGTTATAAGGGGAGAAGTCTATGGCTAACCCTTTGTTTTGCAGGTTTTGGTGAATTGGAATTGTGATTTAATTCTTTTGAACTATTGAAGCGTTGTTTGCATTTAAATGTTGTGCATGTATTTACAGTATTTGCACTACACTACACACAACCCGTGACTGGACCTGGGTCACACCAATAGTTTTAAAATGGTATTTAGATGGTTCTTTAACCTTGGCGGTAAGACTTCGCTAAAGGTTATCCCATCTGGATCCCGAAAGTTTTTCCAAAAAATGGCTCAAGGGTCGTTCTCATGCACGTGAGGCTATGATGCATGAGCGTTGCCCTTGTCGACCGAATCAAGCCGAAGTGATTGGACCCGACTAGTCATGACTATTGTACGTGAGGCTGTGACTAGACATGATGATTGTGCGCGAGGCTGCGATGTGTCGTTCCGTCCATTACTTCATTTCGCCAAGCCATTAGGTAGATAGACTAAGGTTATCCTCACAATCCATGTGCATGTCTATGTGATTGGCATTTTATTTTTCAAGGTAAAGTAAGTTCTCTAATTTTATCTTGATTTTTATTTTTTGGTCAATCCATGTTAGGCGTGTTGGGTGAATTGGATTGAAGAGTGGGAATTTGCTTGGAGCTATATCAAGTAGTGAGTTGAGCAAGTTATGCACAAAATGAAGACACAGAAAGTACAAGACGACTCGACCAATCTTGGGACGCGCACAAAGAGTTTAGTGGTGGGGGGTTCATAAAGTCGCGTAATTATTGTCTTGTTAAAGAAGACTTAATAACAAAGCAACTAAAAAGCCTCAAATAAGTGTCTTCTCCTCTTCATTTATCTTTCCTTTTTTCATGGATGCTTTGGCGTGGCCCCCCCTCTTCTGTCCTTTTGCGTGAAATATCGTGAGCGTGGATGATTGAAACATCTGTAAAATGTACATGCGATGAATTTTGTTATACTTTGCGATGAATTAAACGAGATTTTTTTGCGTCTATGTCAAGTCATTCTCTTGTTGTAGTATTTTTGGTAGGCAGGTGTCCCTTTGACTTGGCTAAGATTATATGGGATGACAGATTCCAGTTGTACGACATGTTTTTGTTTATAATTTAATCTTTCATTTGTTGTCTTCTTTTTATCTCAATTTCTTAGGCGCTTCGGAAAGGCATTTGGAATCATCGATCACAAGAAGACTCAACCAATCCTGCAGGACGCTCCCAAACAATACAAACATTCGCAACGACTCTGTCCTTCCGATTTCCTCATCATTTCCCTTTCATCCACTTATGTCTGTGTGTAATTTCCTTTCAATGATTTCAATTTCCAATTCCAACGCAATTTACAATTCCTTATCGAACATTTCTTGAAATTAGGAATTAATCCATTTTCTCTAATCTGCCTTTTTTTCATATATTTCATTATACCAATTGAATTCAAATCAAATTTTGAAGACGATGTTTTCTTCATTAAGCCTGTGGATAGTCAAAATCTAGTTATAGGAATCATTCATGTCTTGTAGATTCTCCACTTTCTGCAGAAAAAAAAATATTACCAAAAAAGTCATAACTCTATTACAATTGTGCCAATTCATTCATGATTTTTTTTTATCAATTCTGTCTTAAAACTTTCGCGTTCATGCCAATTCATCCTTTCAGCCAATTTTCACAGGAAATCATCGACATGGCATAGTCATTGGTGACATGGCAAATTTTTAATAATATTTTAATATTAAACAAAATTCTTTTTTCCTCCTCTTGTTCTTCCTTGTATGGCCGGCAAAGCTCACTTCATTGGCCATTGGCGAGGGAGGGCGAGGTTTGCCTCTCTAGTGGCTAGATAGGGCGAGCTTCTTTGTCCCTCTCGCCTCTAGCCAATTGCCAAACTCATATGGCCAAAGGAAGAAGAGAAAAAATAGAAAGAAAAAGAAAGAAAAAACAATTTAAAATAAAAAAATATTATAAAAATTGATCATGTCAGCGCCAACAGCACCACGTCAGTAATTCTCGATAAAAGTTGATCGGAAGGACTGGATTGACATAAATACAAAAGATTTAGGACTGAATTGGCAAGAATGCAAAAGGTTTTGTAACTGAATTAGCAAAAAGAAAAATGTTTGAGACTGAATTGGCAAAATTGCAATAGGTTTATGATTTTTTTTTGGTAATTTTCCCATTTTCTACCTAAAATTTTGTCCAGATATTTAAACAAGTGGAATCAACATTGAAGCTTGTAGAAAATACAAAAGCGTTGCTAGAGATGGGAAACATTTACATACGTACGACTCAAATGAAAAACCTAGATGGTCACATACTCTATAGTATTGTGGGCATGGCCTTTGTCTTTTCATAACATGGACATAACAAGATAATACATAATTAAGGAAGTAAATTTGTGTGCATCGTTGCTAAAATCATATTTTCCTCTGTCTATATTGGGAGAAAATCACCCTTCTGATTGGTTACATACATAGATATCAGCCACATCATAATTTAGTTTTCACAAACCGAATCACGACTATCGACGAGAGAGAGAGAGAGAATCGCAAGGCGTGTTGGGTGAATTGGATTGAAGAGTGGGAATTTGCTTGGAGCTATATCAAGTAGTGAGTTGAGCAAGTTATACACAAAATGAAGACACAGAAAGTACAAGAGGACTCGACCAATCTTGGGACGCGCACAAAGAGTTTAGTGGTGGGGGGTTCATAAAGTAAAGTCGCGTAATTATTGTCTTGTTAAAGAAGACTTAATAACAAAGCAACTAAAAAGCCTCGAATAAGTGTCTTCTCCTCTTCATTTATCTTTCCTTTTTTCATGGATGCTTTGGCGTGGCCCCTCCTCTTCTGTCCTTTTGCGTGAAATATCGTGAGCGTGGATGATTGAAACATCTATAAAATGTACATGCGATGAATTTTGTTATACTTTGCGATGAATTAAACGAGATTTTTTTGCGTCTATGTCAAGTCATTCTCTTGTTTTAGTATTTTTGGTAGGCAGGTGTCCCTTTCACTTGGCTAAGATTATATGGGATGACAGATTCCATTTGTACGACATGTTTTTGTTTATAATTTAATCTTTCATTTGTTGTCTTCTTTTTATCTTAATTTCTTAGGCGCTTCGGAAAGGCGTTTGGGAGCATGTGAAGTGCGGGATCTTGAGAAGAAAAAGATGAATTGGAATCATCGATCATCCCGCAGGACGCTCCCAAACAATACAATTCCGATTTCCTTATCGTTTCCCTTTCATCCGCTTATATCTGTGTGTAATTTCCTTTTCAATGATTTCAATTTCCAATTCCAACGCAATTTAAATTCCTTACCGAACGTTTCTTGAAATTAGGAATTAATCCATTTTCTCTAATCTGTCCGTTTTTCATATATTTCATTATACCAATTTGAATTCAAATCAAATTTTGAAGACGAGTTTTTTCACCAAGCCTGTGGATAGTCAAAATCTAGTTATAGGAATCCTCCATGTCTTGTAGATTATCCACTTTCTGCAGAAAAAAAATTCAAAAAAGTCATAACTCTATTACTATTGTGTCAATTCATTCATATTTTTTTTTGTCAATTCAATCCTTTCAACCAATTTTAACAGGAAATCACTGACATGGCATGGTCGATGGTGACGTGCCAAATTTTTAATAATATTTTAATATTTTTTCTTTTTTCCCCCTCTTGTTCTTCCTTTTATGGCCGGCAAAGCTCGCCTCGTTGGCCATTGGCGAGGGAGGGCGAGGCTTGCTTCGCTAGTGGCCAGCGAGGGCGAGCTTCGTCAGCCCTCTCGCCTCTAGCTGGTCGCTAGACTCATATGGCCAGAGGAAGAAGAGAAAAAATAGAAAATATAATGTAAAATTTTTAAATATATAAATATTAAAATATTATTAAAAATAGTCATATCAGTGTTGAGAGCATCACATCAGTAATTCTTATAAAAGTTGATCGGAAGGACTTGATCGACATAAATACAAAAGATTTAGGATTGAATTAACAAGAATGCAAAAAGTTTTATGATTGAATTAACAAAAAGAAAAAAGGTTTGGAACTGAATTGACACAATTGCAATAGATTTAAGACTTTTTTTTTATAATTTTTCCATTTTCTACCTAAAGTTTTGTCCAGATATATAAACAAGTGGAATCAGCATTCGAGCTTGTAGAAAATACAAAAACGTTGACCGAATATCATTCGCAACGACTTTGTCCTTCCGATTTCCTCATCATTTCCCTTTCATCCACTTATATCTCTGTGTAATTTCCTTTCAATGATTTCAATTTCCAATTCCAACGCAATTTACAATTCCTTATCCAATATTTCTTGAAATTAGGAATTAATCCATTTTCTCTAACCTGTCTGTTTTTCATATATTTCGCTATACCAATTTGAATTCAAATCAAATTTTGAAGACGAGTTTTTTCACCAAGCCTGTGGATAGTGAAAATCTAGCTACAAGAATCCTCCATTTCTGGTAGATTATCCACTTTCTGCGGAAAAAAATTACCAAAAAAATCATAACTCTATTACAATTGTGTCAATTTATTCATAATTTTTTTTTATCAATTTTGTCTTAAAACTTTCGCGTTCATGCCAATTCGTCCTTTCAGCCAATTTTCACAGGAAATCACCGACATGGCATAGTCAGTGGTGACATGGCAAATTTTTAATAATATTTTAATATTAAAAAAAATTCTTTTTTTCTCCTCTTGTTCTTCCTTGTCGGGCCGGCAAAGCTCACTTCATTGGCCATTGGCGAGGGAGGGCGAGGCTTGCCTCTCTAGTGGCCAACGAGGGTGAGCTTCTTTGTCCCTCTCGCCTCTTGCCAATTGCTAGACTCATATGGCCAAAGGAAGAAGAGAAAAAATAGAAAGAAAAAGAAAGAAAAAATAATTAAAAATATTAAAATATTATTAAAAATTGATCATGTCAGCGCCAACAACACCACATCAGTAATTCTCAAAAAAAGTTGATCGGAAAGACTGGATTGACATAAATACAAAATATTTAGGACTGAATTGGCAAGAATGCAAAATGTTTTATAAGTGAATTAGCAAAAAGAAAAAGGTTTGAGACTGAATTGACAAAATTGCAATAGGTTTATGACTTTTTTTTTTGGTAATTTTCCCATTTTCTACCTAAAGTTTTGTCCAGATATTTAAACAAGTGGAATCAACATTGAAGCTTGTAGAAAATACAAAAGCGTTGCTAGAGATGGGAAACATTAATTTACATACGTACGACTCAAATGAAAAACCTAGATGGTCACGTACTTTATAGTATTGTGGGCATGGCCTTTGTCTTTTCATAATATGGACATAACAAGATAATACATAATTAAGGAAGTAAATTTGTGTGCATCGTTGCTAAAATCATATTTTCCTCTGTCTATATTGGGAGAAAATCACCCTTCTGATTCGTTACATACATAGATGTCACCCACATCATAATTTAGTTAAGTTTTCATAAACCGAATCACGACTCTCCACGAGAAAGAGAATCGCATGCAATTGCGACTAGCTCTAGGGCAAAGGTTGGAAGATTAGCCGTATGTCGAGGAGTGTTCATGACTTGTAACCTAGAATCAGGGTCATAGCTTCTTCTTCTTCTTCTTTTCCTCTTTTTGATCGGAAATCAGAGTCATAGCTGAAAAATCTGATTTCCAGCAATTAAATAATTGCAAATATAGACAACCAAATAGAGTGGGACTTTGGTTGCAAAAGAGAGTGCAAAATCACTGCCCCCACAATTTCGTGTCGTTTACAGTTTAATATCCAAGCAACTTACAGAAGCCGGAAAAAGTTTCGACCCCATTGCAATTGCAAGAGTCTCGTCCTCTTTGTGTCTCATCAGTCATCTACTTACTCGCAATTGAGATGAATTTTCCAAACGGGGAAAGAAGGAGAGGAGGGCAATGTGGTGGAGATTGCAGGGCATCGTCTGCCCCTGGGCACGCGTTTCATCTTTACCTTATCCTCACTCAAGTCGCCTATTAATTCCCTTCACATCTAATTTGGCATTTTCTTCATCCCTTGCATTTCAAGTCTTTTCCGGAACATTGACTTTCTTCTGGTGGGATTCGGAAGTCTTTGATGCAATCTAGCGTTTTCCCCAAAATTCTTTTTTTTTTCTTTTTTGAAACTTCACCCTTACATTTTGATCATGTGTGTAATAACTGTGCCGGGCTGACTTGCCCTATTCTCGGGCTGACATGCCCTGGGTTGACATGCCCTATCTCATAATAAATGGACTACGTGTGACTTCATGTATGTCAATTGATGTGATGCTTGCATTGATTGGGCTGTTTGATTGTCATGTCGCATCTGCATCGCATTTTGTGTGGCTTCCTGACGAGTAAGTTGCATGTGATTGGATATCTATATTGGTTGATATGCCATGCCTGTTTGGTAGGATATCCTGGGAGAATTAACGTCCTAACCAAGCTTAGGCGTTGACTTCACTGAGATTTATTTCTCACCCCGTCGTGGGATAACATTTTCAGGTCCCAAGTGACAGAGTCTCGAGGATACTAAGACATGGACCTATTAGAGTATTCCCGGAGAACGTGTTAACCCGAGCCTGATAGTTTGGGAGTTGTAGACCAGGAGCCGAAGAATGACTTGTGATTATTGTCTAAACAAGATAGTTAAATAAAAAGGTTGACTTTGCGAGCTATCGTGATTTGATTGATATGACTGGCTGTTTAATTATCCATGTCATTTGATATGATGTTTGGAAACGTGCAATCAAAGATAAAATAAATGGGTCGATAACGTGCCTGTGACGTTATTTCTTATGACCTGAGGTGATTTGGTAGGGATGACGCGTGCTCGAGGATCGGGACGTGACACTTTGCCATTTTGTTGCAATGAGAATGTATCACTAAAAATTAGTTGGTGGCCATGCTAGATGACGTTCTCGTAAGGGAATTTTGGGATTCATGATTGTGGACGTGTAGGTGCATTTGATTGAAGAATGGGAAGTTGCTAGGAGTTATAAAGCAGTGAGTCAAGCGCATTATGCACAACATGAAGACATAGGAAGTTACAGAGCATGTGAAGTGGGGGAAGCAAGATAGAATTAAGAGGACTAATCAATCTTGGACGCGCACGAAGGGGGTGCATGAAACCCATTCTGTTTCATGGCACAATTTCTGGCAAGAAATAGGTTTTTCCATTTCTATTTCCTAGATGAGTTTCTTACTAAAAATCGCGTTTGATAATGATATAATTTTTCTATTTCCGAAACAGAAATTCGTTTGATAATAGCATAAAATTTCTCTTCCCTAACTCTATTTCCGACGACGGCGGCCGGCGACGGTGACCGGAAGCGACAACCGGCGGCGGCGGCCTGCGACCGGCGGCGACGGTCAGCGACCGACCGTGGGGGGGGGGGGGGGGGGGCGGCGGCGGCGACGGCGGCGATCGAAGACTTTTTTCTATTTCTCAAATCTATTTCAGAAATAAAAAAGCTACTTTTTTCTATTTCTCAATTCTTAGCCCAAATCTATTTCTTAGCCAAAAGTTTGGCCGGGGAATAGAAAAACAGAAATGCGTCGTCAAACGAATTTCTCGTCCAAAGCTATTTTCTGGAACAGAAAAACAAAAAAATAAAAAAGCAGAATGGGTTTCATGCACCCTCGATGAGTTTATTGGAGTCTATAAAGTCGTGTAATTATTGTCGTTTTAAAGAAGACTTAACAAAAAGTGTCGACCTCATTACAAAAGTGCCTTCTCTTCATTTATCATTCCTATCTTACTTTTTTATGGACGCTTTGCCCACTTACTCGCAATTGAGTTGAATTGTCAAAAGAAAGAAGTGTTGTGGAAAACAAATGCCATGTGTCGTCACCTCTTGCTTCATCATATCTCCAAATTTTGAAAAGATTCTCCTTTTTTTGCCCTTTTGCGTGAAAATCAGGAGGATGGATTGTAGTGGAAGATACTCTTTTATTTACTTCTGAGTATATCAAAGAGACATGCGTCCAACCTTACCAAAAAAAAAAAAAAAAAAAAAGAGACATGCGTCCAAGTCCTTTGACTAGTCCCTTCGTCCAAAAACAATTTAGGCGTGTATAGCTCAAACTCGAGACATAATTTAAATGTACATGTAATAAATTTTGCTTGTCTTTGAAAATTAATTAAATGAGATTTTGCATATATGTCTTTTCACTCTTTTGTTTATAGTATCTAGTAGGGATGAGTCCCTATCATAATATAAGAGTCGAGTCACGCGTTTTCACTTTCCCCATATTTTCGATGGGGGCTTTCACGAGTTTGAGTGGAAGCTTCATGTGTACATTATTTGGACATGGCTTGAAAATGCTACCATCCGTCTATCTTTTCTGTCCTAAATAAAATCTTCGGCTTTAGTGTCTTCCCAGAAATTGCTCTCTCTCTCTCTCTCTCTCATGGATTAGCTTCGCCTTGTCTGTTGGCCGTCAAGCAGCCCACTTGTACTCTCTCTTTATGTCAGATTCATTTTCGATTACCTCATGAAATGTGTCGATTAGACGTGGCCACAGTTCAAGAGCCGATGGTTCCGATTTGTGGCAATGACTTATTCGGAACCAACTCTTTGAACGGGCGATTTCGGTTGATGGAATGGCCGGTTTCGACATTTAAATTTAATTTTTAAATAATAAAATGTGAAAAATAAAAAATAATCAATAATTAATTATAAAATATAAGAAGAAGCAAAAGGACAAAGAGACATTATTGTCCTCTAAGGACGTGTAGTGGATGGGTAGACCTAGATAGCGACGGAACATGCAAGACGCGAAAAGACCAAGATGGCCTTAACTTCATAGAAGTCCAATCCAATTAGAGTCGTGCCACGCGTTTGATCTTTACCTTTATATCCTGGCTCAGGGTAACCTGTTTAATTTCTTTCACAGCCAATTTGGCATTTTCTTTATCCCTTGCATATCAAGTCTTCTAGAGAAGATTGACTTTCTTCTGGTGCATTTTGGAAGTCTTGGATGCAATCTATAGCGTTTTCCCCGAAATTGCTATTTCTTTTGTCTTGGACGGATCCAATTTAATCTTATTTTGGGGTAGATAAAACTTCGATTTGGACTAATAGACAGTCCCATTCATAATAAGCTCTGGCGATGCTAGATGAGGTCCTTCAAGGGAAGTCGGAATTGATGATTGCGGCCATCACCACGTGACGATGAGACCATTTGAAGCATAGGCGTGTTGGGTGAATTGGATTGAAGAGTGGGAATTTGCTTGGAGCTATATCAAGTAGTGAGTTGAGCAAGTTATGCACAAAATGAAGACACAGAAAGTACAAGAGGACTCGACCACTCTTTTGACGCGCACAAAGAGTTTAGTGGTGGGGGGTTCATAAAGTCGCGTAATTATTGTCTTGTTAAAGAAGACTTAATAACAAAGCAACTAAAAAGCCTCAAATAAGTGTCTTCTCCTCTTCATTTATCTTTCCTTTTTTCATGGATGCTTTGGCGTGGCCCCCCCTCTTCTGTCCTTTTGCGTGAAATATCGTGAGCGTGGATGATTGAAACTTCTGTAAAATGTACATGCGATGAATTTTGCTATACTTTGCGATGAATTAAACGAGATTTTTTTGCGTCTATGTCAAGTCATTCTCTTGTTATAGTATTTTTGGTAGGCAGGTGTCCCTTTCACTTGGCTAAGATTATATGGGATGACAGATTCCATTTGTACGACATGTTTTTGTTTATAATTTAATCTTTCATTTGTTGTCTTCTTTTTATCTCAATTTCTTAGGCGCTTCGGAAAGGCATTTGGGAGCATGTGAAGTGCGGGATCTTGAGAAGAAGAAGATGAATTGGAGCATCGATCATAAGAAGACTCAACCAATCCTGCAGGACGCTCCCAAACAATACAAACATTCGCAACGACTCTGTCCTTCCGATTTCCTCATCATTTCCCTTTCATCCACTTATGTCTGTGTGTAATTTCCTTTCAATGATTTCAATTTCCAATTCCAACGCAATTTACAATTCCTTATCGAACATTTCTTGAAATTAGGAATTAATCCATTTTCTCTAATCTGCCTTTTTTTCATATATTTCATTATACCAATTTGAATTCAAATCAAATTTTGAAGACGATGTTTTCTTCATTAAGCCTGTGGATAGTCAAAATCTAGTTATAGGAATCATTCATGTCTTGTAGATTCTCCACTTTTTGCAGAAAAAAAAAATATTACCAAAAAAGTCATAACTCTATTACAATTGTGCCAATTCATTCATGATTTTTTTTTATCAATTCTGTCTTAAAACTTTCGCGTTCATGCCAATTCATCCTTTCAGCCAATTTTCACAGGAAATCATCGACATGGCATAGTCATTTGTGACATGGCAAATTTTTAATAATATTTTAATATTAAACAAAATTCTTTTTTCCTCCTCTTGTTCTTCCTTGTATGGCCGGCAAAGCTCACTTCATTGGCCATTGGCGAGGGAGGGCGAGGTTTGCCTCTCTAGTGGCTAGATAGGGCGAGCTTCTTTGTCCCTCTCGCCTCTAGCCAATTGCCAAACTCATATGGCCAAAGGAAGAAGAGAAAAAATAGAAAGAAAAAGAAAGAAAAAACAATTTAAAATAAAAAAATATTATAAAAATTGATCATGTCAGCGCCAACAGCACCACGTCAGTAATTCTCGATAAAAGTTGATCGGAAGGACTGGATTGACATAAATACAAAAGATTTAGGACTGAATTGGCAAGAATGCAAAAGGTTTTGTAACTGAATTAGCAAAAAGAAAAATGTTTGAGACTGAATTGGCAAAATTGCAATAGGTTTATGATTTTTTTTTTGGTAATTTTCCCATTTTCTACCTAAAATTTTGTCCAGATATTTAAACAAGTGGAATCAACATTGAAGCTTGTAGAAAATACAAAAGCGTTGCTAGAGATGGGAAACATTTACATACGTACGACTCAAATGAAAAACCTAGATGGTCACATACTCTATAGTATTGTGGGCATGGCCTTTGTCTTTTCATAACATGGACATAACAAGATAATACATAATTAAGGAAGTAAATTTGTGTGCATCGTTGCTAAAATCATATTTTCCTCTGTCTATATCGGGAGAAAATCACCCTTCTGATTGGTTACATACATAGATATCAGCCACATCATAATTTAGTTTTCACAAACCGAATCACGACTATCGACGAGAGAGAGAGAGAGAATCGCAAGGCGTGTTGGGTGAATTGGATTGAAGAGTGGGAATTTGCTTGGAGCTATATCAAGTAGTGAGTTGAGCAAGTTATGCACAAAATGAAGACACAGAAAGTACAAGAGGACTCGACCAATCTTGGGACGCGCACAAAATTATATGTTTTGATGCCTGACCATGAGAAACGAGAAGAAAGCTTGGCTGGTTGAAATTCTTAGTTTCCTTGAAAAGGCGTTTTGTTAAACATGCTTTGTTTTTCTTATTTTCAAGTTGTTAGAAAGAAAAGTAATTATCTTGTTACGACTTGCGTTCGATTTAATTCGTTTCGGGTTGAAGAAGAACTGCTGATACTGTTGACTCCTAGCATTGGATCTTTACTTCCTTTGTGGCACACTCATCTTTATTCTCTGCTGCTACTGGCAGAGGAAACGGAAAGAACGAGCACTCAGTTTGGGTACCAAGTCACCTGAAGAAATGGCCTATTGGCCAGAGCTGAGGTTCCTTGGAGGGGAAAGACTGAATTTCGTAGGCGACTTCAAAGATCTTCTTCCTAATCTGAGATGGCTTTCTTGGCATGATTGCCCACTGGAATTCTCAGCGACGAATCTTCACCTGATGTGCTTGGTCGTGCTTGACCTTTCGTATAGCCAGATCACCGACGACTGGGGTGGATGGACACAAATCAAGGTACCAACACGCCTCACTGACCTCACCGATGTGTGCTTCAAATTCTATCAATTGACCTTCATAGTCTCATGCTTTTTGTCACCATGTAATCCGCTTTGTTTTTCCTCTGCAGATGGCGAAAAACCTGAAAATGCTAGATTTGACGTGGTGCAATAAGCTAATCAAGACACCTAATTTTTCAGAGTTTGGCAAGTTGGAGAAATTGATTCTTAGATGGTGTCGGAATTTGCGTACGATTGATAGCTCCATTGGTCAGCTAAAATCGCTAAATACTTTGGATATCAGAGAATGTGAATCCCTCGAAGAATTGCCCGAAGCAATTGGTCAGCTAAAATCGCTAAATACTTTGGATATCACAGGATGTAAATCCCTCGAAGAATTGCCCGAAGCAATCTGTTCTCTAGAACGCTTGTCAAAGATTATCACGTCCCGCGACTGGTCCGAGCATCCTGAGCATCGAGGCTCTATATCTGACACCTCTTATTATTCGAGTATCAAAGAAGTTCCCCACTCTATTAGAAGGTTGAAGAATCTCACGCATTTGGATTTGTCCCATTGCAAGAATCTACATGACCTTCCATGCTCTATTGGAAAGCTGAAGCTGTTGGTCGAGTTGGATTTATCATTCTCGGGGATCTCCACTCTCCCTTCTTCCATTAAAAAGCTGAAGAATCTCAAGCGATTGTTTTTATTTGGATGCAAGAGTCTACTAGAGCTCCTGGACTCTATTAAGGGACTTGAATCATTGATTAAGTTGTATGCAAGTCATTTGGAAATAGCTGTTCTCCCTGATTCCTTTGGAAGGTTAACGAGTCTCACGCATTTGTCGTTTCGATATTGCAAGAATCTACTTGAGCTTCCGAGCTCTATCGGGGAGCTAAAATCATTGGCCAAGTTGGACTTACGTCGCTCGGGTATCTCCATACTCCATGATTCCATTGGAGGGTTAAAGAATCTCAAGTGTTTGCTTTTAGAAGGATGCAAGAATGTATACAAGCTTCCGGATTCTATCAAGAAACTTAAATCATTGGTCGAATTGGATTTAAAATTCACGGGGATCTTCGTTCTCCCTCGTTCTATTGGAAGCTTAACGAGTCTCACGCATCTGGCTTATCCTATAAGCAAGAATCTACGTGACCTTCCGGACCCTTGGACGGATGCCGAATCATGGTCAAGGGATGTAAGAATCTCGGGGATCTCCGTTCTCCCTGATTCCGTTGGAAGGTTAAAGAATCTCAAGCATTTGTGCTTTTCTATAGGCCTAGGCTTAAGTGTGAGTTACTCATATCTATCGGGGAACCAGAATCATTGGTCGAGTTGGAAAAAAACTTCTCCGAGATCTTCGTTCCCCTGATTCCATTGGGAGGTTAAAGATTCTCAAATGCCTGACAATCTTGTGCTTACAAGGTTAGCCCAATTTCTAGGTGCTGACAAAGGGCAGTGATTTCTCTAGTCGCCAAACGCTTAAAGTTTCAAGCCACCGCCTCCGCCCGTTGCCAAAGCTTCCCTCAAGTTTGAAGTGTGGACAAGGTTATCTCGACTTGGAAGGATGCGCAGTCCATCGATCGGCTTTCATGTTGCTATCAAATCTTGCATCTTTGCTGGATCCCACAATCGACAGATTTTTCCTTACTTCAAAAGCTTGTCGGCTCTCTCTATCAGCATATGTCCGACGCCATGCTTGCTTGATCTATCGCACTTGAAGAGCCAAAGAGAGTTGTGTAAAGTTGAGAGCCGTCCCAAGCTGGAAAAAATTCAATTCTTTGAAGAATGCAAAGATCAAATTGGGAGGCCATCGAATCGGTCGCGACTTCCAGTATTGGAGGAGCTGAAGCAGAATGCATCATGTCCGGGTTAGAGCTAGTGCAGTACTACGTGGCTTTGAGCTCCTCCCAGGAGTGGAAGTATAAGCCTTGTCGGAATTGTGATTACATCGAAGGGAAGTTTTCCTTTCGGCTTTTGTTTGCTAAAACGTAGAGTATTTGAATATGGTAGGGCGCAAGAGAACATTCACTGCCAATATCTATAATATCGGGTGCATTAGGCACGATGGCATGTCCTAGCGTTTGTGCTTTAGCCCATGAAAGACTAAAACTACATCCAAATTGTCAATTGTCACATACATCACTCATTTGACGAAGCAATAATGGGGTCTGCTGCAACAACCAAATCTACTCATTGAAATGTTGCCTACATGCTTCTACATGGCCAATGAATTGCTAGTGTTATCTTGTCCTCTTCCTTTGTCTTTCCTCTCTTATATCGTGTGAATGTGTCTCCCCCTTTTGCTTTTTCCAGCATATCACTTCAGATTATATCCGCGAATTATGGAGAGATTCTCTCTTTATTTATTTTGGTATGAAAGATCTTGAGTATGGATGATTGGAACTTCTGTAAATGTATAGAGCATGCATGTAGTTGTCATGCGATAAATAACGCCAAGCTTTACAAATAATTAAATGAGATTTTCATCTACCTCTAGTTGTCCTTTAGCTGAAGTATTAAGGTAGAAAGGAGTCCCTATCACTTGTCACAGATTATGACTTACACAGATTATATTTGGCTAACATGTTTTCTAATTTATCTCTCATCTACTTTGTCTACTTTTCTCTCAATTTCTAAGGCATTTGGCTAAGCCATTTTACCGCTTGCTAGGATTTTGTCGATTTACGCCAATGAAAACAGTCGGTCGATGCGATAGATATCAGTGTCGGTCATACCAAATCATGTCAGACAGAGAGAATACTGATATTTATTGCAATTAATACACTCAAAATAGATAACTATTTGGTACGGTTTTTTTCGTTATACTTGTGAAAACGGGTGTTGCTTTGTTAGGTGTTTGGCAAAGTTTTTCATAGTTGTAGTAGCTTACAGCAGCATTTCCATTTCAATTCCATGTGTTTCCTCTCAATGTAAGTTCAAATTCCCATTGCTACTTCCATTTCTTTATTGGGATTGCCCCACCTTTCTAAAGATCTGATCTAATTTATTTCTAGAAATCTGATCTAATTTTCCCCGAAAAGTGTTGGGGTCATTCATTTCTGCGAAACAGGCCAAACGATAAAAGCGAATATATATATATATATATATTTTATATATATAACGTGGAGGAGTTTCAATTTTAATTATAGAGTGAAACAACTACTGAGGAGAGAGGAATGAGGAGGGCAATAAGTAAATAACCGGCTTGGCAAACCTTCCAACATTGGCATCGTCAGTTAGGACGTTGAGAGATTTTCACCTCAATAATTGGAGGCCAGTTGTTCAAATCTCAATCAATTAAAGGTTCCGTTTATTTCTCAGAAAATGAAGATTTAGAAGATATTTTCGTAAAGACGATGGTGTGTATCGCCTAAAATAATTAGTCAATGAGAAATGTTTTCATTATCTATAACAATAAAAGCGAATATTTTTTTTTATAAAAAAAATCATTTTTATAATCGATAAAAGCGACTATTTTTTTAATTCATTTTTATAAACGATAAAAACGACTATTTTTTTTTTAAAAAAATTCATATTATTTATTCTTTACTAAACAAATGCACCTTAAATAGATATTGTTCTAACTTAAGCTAAAACCCGAATCAGAACTTGTTGATGGGGGTGTAGGAGAGGTTAATGAGTCTCCAGGTGCACGTGCATCTATGCTCTCGTCCGTAGGATATAAGAAAAAGGTTCCAAAATAAACAAAATGACCCCCCAAAAAAAAAAAATTTAACTTTCACTAGCGAAAATTCCCACGCGATAAATCTATGCAGAAACTAACAAGTGAAAGACTCTGCAAAATCGCCTTCTTATGGAATATTTGCATTCTTAATTAAAGAAAAGAAACTACTGACACAATATACAGAAATTGTCAAACATATAATGTTGAAAGAGAAAGAAATTTTATTGTAAGGCTGTTATGAGATAGAAAAATTTCTAGATATACATAGTGAAAATATTATTAGTTTATGCATATGTCCACCGACTTTAACATTTCTAAAATCTGTAATTGAGGATATTTTAGGAAGAAACAAAAAAACAGATTGAAGATCCTTTAGGGTGTTACTTTTTAAGTCATGTAATAATAGCAGAAGTCTCATGAACATGAGAGAATTCTATACTTTGGTTAAATTATTTAGGAACGGGACATAAATGCGATTTTTTCCGCTAATAAAATAGGAATTGTTCCATATTTGGATGCCCGTGTTGTGGTATTTGACATATGTGAAGACTTATTTCCGGTAATCGAATTTCAGGTCATGTTAAATTAATATGTTAATCGCGGAACAAAAGATACAGCTCAACGTCATTAAGAAGAGAACGTGACATATGTAGCCGATTGTTGACACCTGATTTTTGACCATTTACTATTGTGATTTTTATTCTTTAAATTAATTAAAAATATAAAAAAAGTCATAAAATCACAAAATCAACTTTGGAAGCCTTGGCCTAGCCTCGGGGACCAATTTTGAACAAAAAATATTTTTTGGTATTTTATAATATTTTTCGAATTTATTTAATTATAAAAATACCCAAAAAAATCAGAAAAAATACCATTCGTGGTCAGAAAAATACACAAAAATATTCAATAATTTTGTTGTAATTTCCTCTTCAAGTGTGTCACTTTAAATCTAAAAAATTCGGCTCAGGTCACTATGTTCCTTAACAAACATAAACCCGAACCGAGCCCAAAAATTCCCTTTCGAGTCTTTTAATTTTCAATTTCCACTTTTTATAAGCTATGACATCGGATTCTAAAGTCTTGAAGTGCAATTAGGTCAATTGGCCCTCCAATTTGATCAATTTTAACCAAAAGGGCTTAATTGCATAAAAATCTTTCAATTTAGTCCCCGGTTTCACGACTTTTGAAATTAAATTTCATGCGGGCATACCCATTCAAATTAAACACCTCTACCCTATATTTTTCATCATGATGAATCCATTGGTGGCCTCAATTTTGACTAATTTGGTCGTTTGGACCGTCAATTAAGCAAAAATCGTTTTCAGATCCTAAAGACAATTTGGGGTTTTCACTAAATTTCAATCAATCGATTCGCGAAAATACCCATATTTGATAGAAAACATGTCAAGGAGTCCGATTTTGCCATCAATTTCATGAAAATGGGTCGATTTGGGACCCAATTTGGCTAAATTGGTCGAACCGGGCCGGTCGGGCGAACCCGACCCGGCCCGGTCCGACCGGGTCTGCAACATGGTTGCAGACCCACCGTGGCCGGCGCAAAACATAAAAAAAAGGGCAAAGTAGGGGGGGCCAATGGAGCTCGTCCGGCGGCATTTCTTTAAGGAAAAGGGAACATTAAGAGTGGGGGACATGGGCAAGTGGTTGACAGGGCGCGACAAAGGCGGTCGGCCATGGAAAATAAAAAAAAAGAGGGGAACCGGGGGGTGATACCAGGAGCTCGGGCGTGAGAGGCAGGGAGGTCGGGGGGAAAAGGAAGAGGAAGCGGACGATCACCGACCTCCAAGGCGACGTATCAACCTTCACGGAAGCTCCGGCCACCGTCGACAAGCCATGAAAAGGTCGGTATTCCCTCTAAACTTTCATTCCGCCGAAGCATACTACATGTTTGACAAAATGCCCAAGTGAGCTTTAGATTTTTTCGAGTCTCGGCCGTGTCTCCCCGGCCATATCTTGTGCGAACTTAGCCTTAAACTCCCTGTGGAACCGACTCTAAACCTTTGTATGCGCTTCTTTTGCATTAAAACCGCGAGGGAAACCGAGCTCGGGAGTTCGCCGGTCATGATTCGGCCCGAAAGCTAGGCGAAGGGCTTCGCGTCGTCGCCGAGCTCCAAAGGAGTCCAGGTAAGCTCCCTGACCCTCCTCTGATGATGTTTCGATGCTTGGAATTGAGTTCTTCTAAAAAAAAAATTCGGCAATGTCGCGACCCGTCCGGAAGCGGACGCGGCTAATGGATTACCGATCGCGGATCTTGGATCGGCGCGGGCCCTCCCAGGCCCATACCAAATCGCGGCGGGAGTATTCTTCGACGATAAGAGTCGATCGCTTTCGACCTTCAGTGTGGTCGTGGTGGCATGTGCAAATTGTGCATGCATTTGGAGTCGCCACCGGTCTTTCTTGGAGGGTAGACCGGAAACCTTACTGACCGATTGGGAGAGATCGATCAGTTCTGCGGAACCAGAGATTTTGGGTTCGGGGACTTGGTTACGCTGGTGTCATTACCAACGCCCTTTCAGTACCTAACGCGAGTGATTTTCCTGACTAAGAGTTCATGCAGGTGCAATTTTGGGTGAGGTAGGTTGATTCAGGGTTTCATGCAGATTGGAAGACTATTCCTATCAATCACAATCAATTTTAGTGAAAGCGCAATCAATTGCATAAATAAATCACATCAATGCATATCAAATCACATCAATGGCTTCCTAGTATAACCATAAAGGCTTAAGGAATGTGTGACTTCGGACCATGGGTAAAATGGGAAGATTTGAAGGCGATTAGCCCGAAGGGCAAAATCGTCAATTTTTGGAAGGTTTGGATACCGAATTACCCAAAATATTCCATGGCCAGTTGTTTGTGGCAATTTCCCATTTTTGAGAATTTTTTGGAACTTCTTGATTTTTCTTCATTTTTTGGGAGACGATTCGCCCAAAGGGCGAAATCGTCATTTTTAAGAAGGATCGGGTTCGAAACACCCGGGATGAGCCTTGGCCAGTTGATTGTGGCCATTTCCTATTTTTTTGGGATTTTTCTAGAATTTTTAGAATTTCTTTTTGAATTTTCCTGAATCTTGATTATTTTTTTATATATATTTTTTTAATTTATTAATTAAAGGGAGCCGGGTCCGGGTCGGTTTTCTCGGACCCGGACCTGGATCGGGCCCAATGACCGGATCCGGTCTGAGAAGCAGAATCGGGACCGGGCCTGGTTTTCCCCAAACACAGCCCATCCCGTCCAAATAGAGCTAAAAGGGCAAAAGCCCTCTTCAGCCCTTTTGACCCAGCTGCCCAGTTTAAAAGAAACCACCTAGGCCCACCTGCTTCAACAAGCCCAAGTGAGCAAAACAACGTGAATTAGTTTAGCAGCCCAATATGGCACTGTTCAATCGTCTTCTTCACACGACGCCCCTGCACTTCCGACGCCAACGGTCTCCGAATGCTTCGCCGCCGTGCCGCTCGGACTTGCTCATCGCACCGCCTGTCGCGACCCGTCCGAAAATCGGACGCGGCTAATGGATTACCGATCGCGGCCCCCACTCTTAAATGTGGATCGCGGGCTTCGGATCGGCGCGGGCCCTCCCAGGCCCATACCAAATCGCGGCGGGAGTATATCTTTTGAGGGATTCGACGATAAAAGTCGATCGCTTTCGACCTTAGTGTGGTCGTGGTGGCATGTGCAACTTGTGCATGCATTTGGAGTCGCCACCGGTCTTTCTTGGAGGGTAGACCGGAAACCTTACTGACCGATTGGGAGAGATCGATCAGTTCTGCGGAACCAGAGATTTTGGGTTCGGGGACTTGGTTACGTCGGTGTCATTACCAACGCCCTTTCGGTACCTAACGCGAGTGATTTTCTTAACTAAGAGTTAATGCAGGCGCGATTTTGGGTAAGATAGGTATGAGTCAAGGTTTCATGCAGATTGGAAGACTAGTCCTATCAAATCACAGTCAATATAATGAAAGCGCAAGTCAAGTGCATAAATAAGTCATGTCAATACACATCAATTTCAATCATTGGCCTCCTAGTATAGCTATAAGGGCTCAGGGAAGATGTGATTTAGGGCTAGGGGTAAAATGGGAAGATTCGGGGACAATTAGCCCGAAGGGAAAAATCGTCATTTTTGGAAGGTTTGGATACCTAATTACCCAAAATATTCCATGGCCAGTTGATTGTGGCCATTTCCCATTTTTGAGAATTTTTTAGAATTTCTTGATTTTTCTTCAATTTTTGGAAGACGATTCGCCCAAAGGGCGAAATCGTCATTTTCAAGAAGGTTCGGGGTTCAAAACACCCGGGATGAGCCTTGGCCAGTTGTTTGTGGCCATTTCCTATTTTTTGGGATTTTCCTGGATTTTTTGAATTTTTTTGGAAGATGGTTTGCCAGAAGGGCAAAACCGTCATTTCTGGAAAGACCGGGGGTCGAAAGACCCGAAACAGGTGATGGCCAGTTGAATGTGGCCATTTCCTATTTTCTGGAATTTTTTAGAATTTTTCTGAATTTTTCGAATTTTTTGAATTTTTTATGATTTTCCATTTTTTATTGATTTATTGATTATTTTATTATTTTTTGAATTTTTTTTAAAATATTTAAAAATATTTTCCGGGCCGGGTCAAACCCGGCCCGCGCCCCTAGGGGTCGACACCGGCCTAAAATGACACCGTTTTATTTTTTAAAACATTTTTCTATTTTTTACAATTTTTTTGATTTTTTATGTATTTTATTTAATTATCCGAAAATTCCCCGGATCGGACGGTCCACGTTGTGCCACGTGGCTTCGTCTCGTGCGTCCGATCTTCCACTAGATCGAGCGACCCACAGAGAGCCACGTGGCTCAATAATAGCCGTCGGATCAAAAATCAATTATTTTTCCTTTTTTAGAAAAAACAATCAAATCGGACGCTCCAGATTGTGCCACGTGGCTACCCCTGGTGCGTCCGATCTTGGATAAGATCGGACGATCCACAGAAAGCCACTTGGCAAATGCTCGACCGTCGGATCGATTTTAATTAATTATCCGAAAATCATTTATTTTATTTTCCAAAAATCTAGGATCGCGACACGTGTTGCGATCCGGACCGTTCATTGCATTTTATTTAAAAAAAGCATGGACTGGCCCCACCCGGCTGACGTGGCGCCTACGTGGCCGGCCACGTCAGCCGTTGACCGGTCAACACTCGCTCGAGCCGCCGGAGAAGACGACCGGCGACTCGCCGGAACAGTGGTTATTCCGGCGAAGTCGCCGGAAAACATCCAAAACCGGACCAAAACTCAACATTTCTTGGCGATTTTTGCGCCGTTCAACTCCCCTCATCTCCCACATCAACATATAACAACAATAATGGCCATTAACACGTCGGAAACACCCCGAATGGGCGGCCACCGAACCGGCCCCGGCGAGAAGATTTGCAGAAATTTTTCTGCGCCCAAGCTTGATCCTAAGCATTCAAATAACACCCTTAGAGAGTTTAGGGACTTACCTGAGGTCCCATGAGGATCGGCAGCCGCGGGAAAGCCCTCTCCGAGCCCTCGGTCTGAGTTTCGGCCGGCGAAGCTCGGGTTGGCATCCTCGGCGGTCGTCGATGCAAAATAAAGATTACAGTGTGCTTAGGGTCGGTTCTAATGCACGGTTGAGGCTAAACACGGGCAAATGGAGCCCCGGGATGGCTCGGCCGAGAGCCAAAAGTTTAAAGCCCATTTGGGCGTTTTATCGAACACTTGGCATGCGGCGATGGAGTTGGAGTTTTGAGGAAATACCGACCTGGTGGTGGCTTGTCGACGACGGCGGGGGCTCCGGTCGTGCTCAGGGAAGTATGCTGAAGGTCGATGACTGCTCCTCTCGCCGGTTCTTTGCTCGAAAAAAAAAGAACCCCCTCGCTCTCGGCCAAACTCGGTTTTAACCGAGATTCGGCCGGTTACGCGTGGCCGACCGCCCGCCTCGGCACGTCCACCACTCCTGCCAAAGCCGAACACGCTCTGCCAACTGCCTCCCACGCTCAACTCCTCTTTTTTTTCTTCAAAAACCCCGTGCCCGACATGCCCTGTTTTGCTCTGTTCGGTGCGCATGGGTCTGCAACTTTGTTGCAGACCCGGTCGGACCGGGTCGGGTCGGGTCTGACCCGACCGGCCCAGTTCGACCAAATCACTCTAATTGGGCTCCAAATTGACCTATTTTCATGAAATTGACGGCAAAATCGGACTCCTTGACATGTTTTCTATCAAATATGGGTATTTTCGTGAATCAATTGATTGAAATTTTGTGAAAACCCCAAATTGTCCCTAGGATCCGAAAACGAATTTCCCCAAATCGAAGGTCCAAACGATCGAATTATTCAAAATTGAGCCCACCAATGGATTCAGCATGATGAAAACTATTGGGTAGAGGTGTTTAATTTTAATGGGTGTGCCCGTGTGAAATTTAATTTCGAAAATTGTAAAACCGGGGACTAAATTGAAAGATTTTTATGCAATTAAGCCCTTTTGGCTAAAATTGATCAAATTGGAGGGCAAATTAACCCAATTGCATTTCAATACTTTAGAGTCCAATGTCATAGCTTATAAAAATCGAGAATTGAAAATTAAAAGACTCGAAAAGGATTTTTTAGGCCCGGTTCGGGATTAGGTTTGTGAAGGAACCCCATGAACCGAGCTAAATTTCCCTTATAAAAAGTGAAAATATTAAAGAGGAAATTAAAATAAAATTTCTGAATATTTTTGTGTAATTTTCTGACCACGGATGGTATTTTTTCTGATTTTTTGGGTATTTTAATAATTAAATAAATTCCAAAAAATATTAAAAAATATAAAAATTATTTTTTGTTCAAAATTGGTTCCTAAGGCTAGGCTAAGGCTTCCAAATTTGATTTTGTAATTTTTTGATCTTTTTTGCTATTTTTAATTAATTTTAGAAATTAAAACTATAATAAAAGATAGTCAAAAATCAGGTGTCAACACCGCCGCCGAGTCTCGCTCGGACGGAGCTTCTCGCCACAGCTTCAAGGTCAGCTTATACCAAGATCTGCCCGACACGCCGCTACCTCACGTTCGGCCTCTCAGTCCCCTACGTCGGAGCACCACCTTTCGGAGCCTCGCCTCGGCTTGCACACACTAGCCTCATCGCTGCCTCGAGCTTGAATACCGCGTCGGTCACACACTCGTCGTCACTGACCCGAGCTCACGTCCAGACCCGGTTCTCACCCCGCTGCTCCTGTCGTCGGGCGACTACTGGCTCCGGTCCTGCGCCGCCTCTCACGGCGGCGTCGTCTTGACCCGAGCTCATGGAAACACTGAGAAAGTGAGCATCATTCGGTTAGGGTACTCTTCTCTGATCTTTGAAATCAACAAGGTTCCCATTCCAGAACCTGTTCCACCACCAAGCGAGTGGCAGACTTGGAACCCTTGAAGACAGTCACAATTCTTTGCTTCCTTCCTCGCAACATCAAGAACGTGTCGCGACCCGTCTGAAAGGCGGACGCGGCTAATGGATTACCGATCGTGGGCCTTGGATCGGCGCGGGCCCTCCCAGGCCCATACCAAATCGCGGCGGGAGTATTTTTGAGGGATTCGACGATAAGAGTCGATCGCTTTCGACCTTAGTGTGGTCGTGGTGACATGTGCAACTTGTACATGCATTTGGAGTCGCCACCGGTCTTTCTTGGAGGGTAGACCGGGAACCTTACTGACCGATTGGGAGAGATCGATCAGTTCTGCGGAACCAGAGATTTTGGGTTCGGGGACTTGGTTACGCTGGTGTCATTACCCAACGCCCTTTCGGTACCTAACGCGAGTGATTTTCCTGACTAAGAGTTCATGCAGGCGCAAGTTTGGGCGAGGTAGGTTTGATTCAGGGTTTCATGCAGATTGGACGACTATTCCTATCAATCACAATCAATTTTTGGAAGACGATTCGCCCAAAGGGCGAAATCGTCATTTTAAGAAGGTTCGGGGTTCAAAACACCCGGAATGAGTCTTGGCCAGTTGTCTGTGGCCATTTCCTATTTTTTTGGGATTTTCCTGGATTTTTTTAGAATTTTTTTGGAAGACGGTTTGCCGGAAGGGCAAAACCGTCGTTTTTGGAAAGATCGAGGGTCAAAAGACCCGAAACAGGTCGTGGCCAGTTGAATGTGGCCATTTCCTATTTTCTGGAATTTTTTATAATTTTTCTGAATTTTCCGAATTTTTTTGAATTTTTTATCATTTTCTATTTTTTTTTATTGATTTTTAAATTTTTTATTTATTAAAAAAAAAATCTCCGGGCCGGGTCAGACCCGGCCCACGACCCGGGCCCGGCCCACGACCCGGGCCCGGCCCGCCTTCTCCCTGATCAAAACGGCGTCGTTCCGTTGGTTTCGAACGGACGTCTCAGATCGAGACACGTGTCACATTTATAACCATTAGATCATCATTTTTTATTTATTTATTTTTATCTTCTATTTTTTTTATTTATTTATTCCCCCACGCTGACGTGGCCGCCACGTGGCTGCCACGTCAGCGACACGTAGGCGTTGACCAGGTCAACAGGCGTTGACCGGTCAACGACTCGCCGGGGAAGACGACCGGCGCCGGCGCTATTTCGCCGGCGCCTCGTCGGAAGGCGATAACTCGGCCTACAGGACTCCAAATCGCACAAGATCAACGGCGTTAAACTCGTACAGACCTCATCTACAACATAACCGAAGCTCGACATAGCAGAATTACATTTGGCCCACCTGCAACTCCGGCCAAACCTATTTTCCGGCGAGAGATCGCCATAGCCATTCTACACGTAACATGATGGATATGAACTATCAGGGAGCATCTAAGGGGTTGCAGAGGACTTACCTGGCCATCACGGAGCTTCGGTATGGCGTGGAACGAGCCGTGGAGCTCGCGGCCGGTCGGTGGACGTCGGAGGCCGCCTCAGATATTTATCCGACGAAATCATGTGTAGTCAAAGGCAAAAAGGATCAGCAAGGTGTATAGATCGAATCGCAAGTTATACCACATGAAATGACCCACTCTAGTTCAACTTGCCATGTGAGGCCGAGGAAGAGCTCGAACTTGTGTCTCGCCTTTTCCCGGCAGTCTCCGGCGAATCTGATGGGCATGGGGGCTTCCTCATGACATCGCCAAGCTCCGGGAATGATTCACGGGCTTCGTCTCTGTTCTGCCGAGGGTGACGCAGGCTGCCCCGAATTTTTCCAAAAAAACTGCCGGTCCTCTTCTCCTCCTCCGCTTTTTGGCCGACCACTTTGTTCCCTCCTCTTCAGTGGACGTCCCCCCTGCCTTTTGCCAGCCTTGCTCCGCCGAAAGTGGAGTTTAGAAAAACCAAAAAACTCTGTCGCCCGACCCCTCCCCTGCGTTTTTTTTTTATTTTTGCCTTCGTCCCGCGCGGGTCTGCAACTGAGTTGCAGACCCGGTTCGGACCGGGTCGGGTCGGGTCTGACCCGACCGGCCCGGTTCGACTCTCCTCGCCCAATTTAGCCCCAAATCGAAATCTTTTCATGAAATTGACATCAAAATCGGACTCTTTGACACGTTTTCTATCAAATAGGGGTATTTTCGTGAATCAATTGATTGAAATTTAGTGAAAACCCCAAATTGCCCTTAGGATCCGAAAATGATTATCGCCAAATTGAAGGCCCAAATGATCGAATCAGTCCAAATTAAGGCCATCAATGGATTTATAATGATGAAAACTATAGGGTAGGGATGTTTAATTTTAATGGGTGTGCCCGTGTGAAATTTAATTTCAAAAATTGTGAAACCGGGGACTAAATTGAAAGAATTTTATGCAATTAAGTCCTTTTGGCTAAAATTGATCAAATTGGAGGGCAAATTGACCCAATTGCATTTCAATACTTTAGAGTCTAATGTCATAGCTTATAAAAAGTGAGAATTGAAAATTAAAAGACTCGAAAAGGAATTTTTGGGCTCGGTTCGGGTTTATGCTTGTTAAGGAACATAGTGACCCGAGCCGAAATTTTGAGATTTAAAGTGGCACACTTGAAGAGTAAATTAAAACAAAATTATTGAATATTTTTGTGTATTTTTCTGACCACGAATGGTATTTTTCTGATGTTTTGGGTATTTTTATGATTAAATAAATTCGAAAAATATTTAAAAATACCGAAAAATATTTTTTTGCTCAAAATTGGTTCCTAAGGCTAAACCAAGGCTTCCAAAGTTGATTTTGTGATTTTATGATCTTTTTTGATATTTTTAATTAATTTTAAAGAATAAAAATCACAATAATAAATTGGTCAAAAATCAGGTGTCAACAGAACGGCATTAATGAGCTCTGCACCCTCCGTGTAATGCCCATTGGCCCAATTGTTACCAGCACCAGACTGCCCAAAAACGAAGTTGTCTGGCCTGAAGATCCAGCCATAAGGATCTGTTCGGACACTGTCCATAGTACCAGGCTCAAGATCCATGAGCACCGCACGAGGTACAAAGCGCCCGCATGAAGCCTCATTGTAGTACACATTGACACGCTCCAACGGGAGATCAGAGATGCCAGTGTAGCGTCCAGTTGGGTCAATGCCATGTTCATCACAGACAACCTCCCAGAACTTGGATCCAATTCGGTTCCCACATTGCCCCCCCTTGAATGTGCAGGATTTAGAGGGACAAACTGATGCCCACATGTCAAGGGATCATTCCAAGGAAGCATGCAAGATATTTCCTTACCATTGATCAACATTCATCCATAGCAGGAGTCAGGACAATCACGCAACGAAAATAGACGAAGAAGTAGGCATGCATGGGCTGGCATTCAACGTAGGGGAAGCAACCCCATTCGAGATTCAGATTCGCACTCAACGCAAAGGAGTCTACGAGCCAAGTTTATCGAAAACGGCTCGCTCTATACCTATATACGCATGACCCAGATGAAACAAATCTCGGCACCGAGTCCGACTGAGACATAGCAGAATAGAAGTTTGAGGCTTACCTCGACCTTCAGGCATCACGGTCAACTCGGAACCATTGCCTGATTCATCCACAGTGGGCGTCCGGGCGGTAGCGAGCTCGGCGGAGGCTATGGGTGCGTAGGTCCAGGGCTAGGCTCGAGCTCACGAAGTGCGGCCTTGGCGGATCGGCACGGCGGGATGGCAACGGTTCGCTCGCGACTCGGGCCGGGGCTGGTGGCGGTGGTTAGTGACGTGAGGCCGCCGTCGATGGGTCACGACGGCGGCCGGGCTTCCTCGCTGTCCAACTCTCTCTGGCCTCCTGCTCTTTTTTTTATGTCCCCTCGAGCCGCGCACTTCGTTGCCTCCCTCTTTCTTTTATTTCTCACAAACCACCCACTGCACTCTCTTCTTTTTTTTTTTAATTCCCCTTTCCTTTTGTACTCCCCCACGTTAGTGCAGAATGTTCGTCCCCTGCATGTTGGGCCACCCCTTCTATTCTATTCTTGTTTGGTTTCTAGCCGTCCATTATCCACCATTGGCCTTCCCTAGAAACGTATTTTTTATGACAACCCCTCCAAAAATATTCTTCCTTTTGGTCGGTCAATTATGTTCCATTCTTTTATTATTTATGAGCGATGCCATTGGCTTTTCCTCTCAAATCGTCGACGCGAAGAGAAAGAGCAATGTGAAAATTTCTTTTGCGGCCTTATTCAACTGGGTTGAATGGGTCGAATCGATTCAATCCAGCTGACCTAGTTCAATAATTCTCTTCAGATTCGGCATTCAAATGAGCAAATCAGCATGCAATTGAACAAAAATCGGAATGCGCAGCAGTCCAATTGAAAGTCAAGATTCTAAAAAAAAAATACAAAAATCCCAAATAAAAAGACTCAAATAGCAATTTTTGGACAAATTCAACTTATGTATTGTGAAGGAACACATGCAATTGAACTTGATTTCGGACTCTTTATTTGGTCTAAATTAAAAGGAAATAAAAATACTGACTATTTTTCTGACCACGAATGGTATTTTTCTGATTGATTTTTTTTGGGTATTTTTAATAATTAAATAAATTCGAAAAATATTATAAAATACCAAAAAATATTTTTTTGTTCAAAATTGGTTCCTAAGGCCAAACCAAGGCTTCCAAAGTTGATTTTGTGATTTTATGACCTTTTTTTGATATTTTTAATTAATTTTAAAGAATAAAAATCACGATAATAGATGGTAAAAAATCAGGTGTCAACAGGCAAGTATGGTCGTCGGCGTCGTTTCCGCGGTCGTCCGTCCAGCCTCTTCTCCTGATGCTGCTGGACTTACTTCCTTTTTGCCCCAGTGTGGGGTGGTTCTTGACAGGGTTAAGAATGAAAATCGCCGTTCAAGTGGGTTGTCAATGGTCACCTGTAGTGTTTATGATATGAAACGAACGCCTCCGTCGTCCCAATCCATGTAATCGCTGCGAATGGTCCCTACCTCCGTAGGTCCAGATTTTACTATTTGATTCGCCCCACTCATCTCTCAAGTGTATGTAGGATGTGTTTGGATTTGAGCTTGCCTCTCTTTTGAGAAAACATCCTTTTGAGAGTTTTGAACAACTTTTGATTGGAAAAATCTCTTTCGTTTTCCCAAAAATTTTACCCGTCAAGGGGATTTTATGGTGCACAATGCGTGTTCAGACAACCTCATGTTTCAAAACATGAATGCCAATGAAGTTAGAATTCCATGTCTTTTCTAGACATCAGATTCTGAAAGCTTTTCTTTTCTTCTCTATTTTTTTATTCAACATCTTCAAGGGATTAGGGAGAGGGATACTTACCTGTCCCTCGCGGCTGGAGATCCCTGAAAATGCAGAAGAAACATGTTATTGTTTTTTTTTTGGTTAGGTGAGTTTGTATATACTTTCCAAATCACTAGGTACAAATGGATCCGGACACAAAAACTTGAACCGGTAATGGCAGTGATGCCAAAACAGGTTCAGCGGTGTCACGGTTGCAAGAACCAACAACGCGTTATGCGCGAAAATGGACGCCACAAGGCAACCATCATATCATCTAAAACAGAACCAAGAAAATACAAAATGCCAAACAAGCGGCAAAGCGTGGCTAGAGGAGGTCTGATCAAAAGCCGAACAGCTAGGGAAGGGGTACAATAAAAACAGTAGCTGGAGATAGTAGCAAGGGAGCAGCCAGCCAAAGCAGTAGACCAAGATTAGTTGGTTGTAAAACGCCATCAACAATGGCTGGGTTCTGGTCGTGGCAGGGAGGGGCAAGTAGCAAAGCCAAAGCATCACCAGATGTAGAGGAACAGCAACATAGGGACGGCTGATATATGGGAGCCGAGCAGTAGTCAACAGAAGTGGTACCAGCGGGCAGTCAAGGAAGAGAAGCCATAGCACCACAGGAGCAAAAGGAAAAACTGCAGCACAGCTTGTGTCGATGGGAAAGAGGGGACCAGTCGGCTGGAGGAACAGCAATGAAGAGAGCATCCCAAAGGGCCCAAGGTGGCTGAAGGACCGCCAAGTCGAGACCAGCATAGATGAAGGCTCTTCTACCATAATCAAAAGGAAAAGTAAGGAGGCGTAGCAGTGGAGGGAGATATGGATAATCAGTCGGCAAGATCCAGCAGGGAGAAGGCTGAACCGGTAGTCCTGTAATAAAACCAAATAACAGGATTCACTATACCCCATCCACCATAGCAGCCGAAGCAATAGAGTACTTATTGTGCCATTTAGGAAACGATAACAAATCTGACAAGTCCTGCCCCAAAGCTGTGTTTCTTTCACAGTAGTATGAATATAGTAAGCCATATAACGTTCAGCAAAAGATGACCAGCAAAGCCGTGTAGGGAGGGGCCAGCAAAGTCGAGAAGGGAAGGGCAGAATTGAGCAAAGGCACACAGTACACAGATTGCACAGCCATGTGAGCTCTCGGCTCATGCCTGCAGGTGAGGAATCCAAATGTAACAGAATGGAGCAGCTCATGGGTGATCGCCATTGCAGAATGTAAGACCATAAAGAACCACCAGACTTAGGGATAATTGTATAAATCATGTAGGAGGGCTCAAGTTATTGTCTACCTTCCACAAAGATAGTAGGAGAAAGGCCCCAGTTTCTCTGGATTCTCCTATTCCGGGCATGATCACGGATTCCCCCCAATGCAATAGCTTTGTCCTTGACCATCTTGGTGAGATGTAGAACGATAGCCGGCACAAAGAGATCCTTTCTCCGAAAAAGTATGTTGTTCCTCTCTGTCCATATAATATGGCACAAGGCTCCTAGAGAGAACCTGGCAATACGGTGGCAAAAGGATCGTCCACCAATGGACTGTGTCGCCCAAGAGGAAGGAATCCCGAGGGGCAAAAGTGTTATCCCAAATAAAGGAATGCCAGTGGACCCGTTGTCCTTCAAGTCTAATAAGTTCCCACGCTGAAGATACAGAGAACTCACCAGAATTATGACCACTCCATTTGAATTTATCCTCCCTATTTTGCAGGAGAGCAGGGTCCGGCCCCAGCAATGCATTTAGATCATCCAAAATAGTTGACGTTCCCCAATCTGAGTTGAAGAAGCCCCAGACCGAAATGTCGCGTGGGATTCTCGATCTATAGATATCTCCCGCCTCAAATCGTAGGTGGAGGGGTCCAGTGTCATGCCAGTGGTCAAACCAAAAAGAGGTGGATTGTCCATTGCCAAGTGCCCATTTGAACTGTAATCCAAATTCTTCCCTGAGATCTAGTATCTTCTTCCACGCCCAAGAACAGACGGTGGGTCTTTTAGCTACCCAAAAGTTAATATTCTTCAGAAAAGTTGAGTGGATCCATTTACACCACAATGATTCACTGTCAGTAAAGAGGAGCCAAATATGCTTTAGAGTCATCGCCTTGTTACAGTCTTCAAGCCTGCGAATCCCCAGACCTCCTTCATTCTTGGGCAGACAAATATCAGCCCAAGAGATTTTGGCTCCACCAACACCAAGATCCGGACCCTTCCAGAGGAACTGTCTGAGAATTTGTTCAATCCTATTAAGCACAGACTTTGGAAGCGTAAAGACACTTGCCCAGTAAACCTGTATGGAATGCAATACAGATTTCAAGAGTTGGAGTCGGCCAGCATACGATAGGAATCTCTGTGCCCATGACCGCGCTCTGGAGGTAATGTTGTTAACTAAGGCCTCACAATCAGATTTCCCCAATCGCGATGCAATGACAGGCACTCCCAAGTAGCGGAAGGGAAGGGCGCCTTCCTGGAAGCTAAAAAGTTGACGGATATGGCCCTTTAGGGACTGCGAGCCTCCTGAGATAAAGATTTCACTTTTGTTGTGGTTAGGCTGCAGCCCGGTCCAACTAGAGAAGAGATCAAGGCTTTCTTTGAGGGCTTGAAGGGTAGGCAAGTTCCCTTCGGCAAATAACAGTACATCATCTGCAAAGAAGAGGTGGGAGAGTCTGTTTTCTTTGCATCGCCAATAAAATTTGAACCCCGGTTGGCTCGTCTTTGATCGAAGAATACCAGAGAATATTTCCATGACTAAGGTAAAGAGATAAGGAGAGATAGGGTCCCCTTGCCTAATTCCCCGCTTACTTGTAAAGTACCCATGAAGTTCACCATTCAAGGAAATAGAAAATTTGGGAGTCGAAACGCATTCCATAATTAACTTGACCAAAGTATCCGGAAATCGAAAGGCTAGTAAAACCACTTCCAAAAACTTCCAGTCAATTGTATCGTAGGCCTTTTGGAAGTCCACCTTAATAGCACATTTCGGAAGGTACGGCACATGATGAAAGTCGGCAAATAGCTCTTGTGCTAGCATGATATTATCGCTTATTCTCCTTCCTTTTACAAAGGCAGTCTGAGAAGGTGAAATAATGGATGGTAAGGTCGAGGCAATCCGATTAGCAATAATCTTGGTGATGCATTTGTAGAGCGTGTTGCAGCATGCGATGGGGCGAAAGTCATGCATCGCCACCGCATTGGGAGTTTTCGGAACCAAGGTAAGTATGGTCGAGTTGATCTCTTTAAGGAGCCGACCAGTCCTGAAGAATTCTCGAATGGCCAGTAGAACCGAAGGCCCCACAATATCCCAGGAAGCTATGAAGAATTCAACGATAAAGCCATCCGGGCCCGGGGCCTTACTCTTAGCCAAGGAGAAGAGGGTGGCTCGTATCTCATCATTCGTTATCGGTTGAGATAAGAGGAGGACTTGGTCATCATCCAGGGGCTTTGCAATGAACTCTCTAAGCCGGTGAACATCCGGGCTTGTAGTTGGCGGATCCCCATTAAGCAATGTCTCAAAGTGATTAACTATATGTTGCCGAACCAGAGCCGGTTCTGTGATAGTCTCTCCAACCGAATTCATGATGGACAGAATGTGATTTTGGAGCCTCCTCTTGTTGACAAAGTGGTGGAAGTAACTTGTGTTTGAATCCCCTTCCTTTAACCATTTAATTCTGGATTTCTGTCTAAAGAAGGATTCTTCTTGAAGCCTCAAGGTGTAGAAGGTCTGTATATGTTCCGCCTCACGATCCACCAAGAGCCGGTTGGTGGGATCATTCAATAAAGTTTCCTGAATTGCATAGAGAGCTAGTCTTGCTTGTTCTGTCCGATTGGAGATATCTGAGAAGGAGTTCCTGTTGAGCTGTTTGAGTCGGTATTTGAGAAGCTTAAGTCTCTTGTACACTACAAACATTGGGTTGCCATCAAAGGGAGTGGCCCAAACCTGGGATATAATGTCCTTATACGATGGATGCGAGGTCCAGAATTTGAAGAACTTAAAAGGCTTCCTTGAGCGTGGAGGGGCCATAATCTTGATCACCATGGGGGTGTGATCGGAGATTCCAGGCGCCAAGAAGGATGCTTCGGAAAAGGATAAGGAGGCACTCCAAATATCATTAACCAGAATACGATCAATCTTACGTTGTTTCCTTGTTGTACCAGAGGAGGTAGACCAAGTAAACCTATGCCCGACATATTTAAGATCGTCTAGCCCAGCTTGATTAAGGCAATCATCAAATTCATCAAAGACTGGGATCCAGGGAGTTGAACTACCCATCCTATCTGAGTGGTCTCGAATAGCATTAAAGTCTCCAGTGACCACCCATGGGTCTTGGCAATTGCTAAGGTGTAGAAGCTCGGTCCAGAGAGGCCTTCTAGCAACAAAAGAGTGTTCACCATATACAACAGATAAAAGACAGATCTTATCCATGGCAATCAATCGAAGCCGCGCATGAATAAGTTGCTCCGAGCAAGAGAGAATAGTGCAATCAATATCCTGGGGATTCCACCCCATCCAAATTCTACCCCGATGTGAGTATTCATAATTGGCTATCCACCTCCAACCAGGCAAGAGATTATTAGAAATACTCACAAAGTTATGCTCCTTGATCTTCGTCTCAAGAATTCCAATACAGGATAGGTGGTTTGTCCTAACAAGGTTTCGGATTTCAGCTTGTTTAATGGGGTCAGCCATACCCCTTATATTCCAAGCAGCAAAAAACATAAGAACCGGATAGGAAAGTCACTTATGTCGCCTTCTACCCTTCTTCTTCTTGGACTTGGGATTTCCTGTCTTTGAAGAAGAGGAGCTATCCTCCCCACTCATGGGTTCGGCTTCTTGTTGAGAAGTAGTAGTCTCTACAATCAGAGCACACACTGTGGGTCGATTCCTTGTGTGTGGTGGGGAAGAGGAGGAAGGATACATGTCATCATCGCTGTCCACCCTACCTTCAGTAGGATCTTCATCCTCTGAATCTGAGGAAACGGTTGAATCTGCTACTGAGGGATGTGTCACAGAAATTCGTTGCTGATCCACCACCTTTTGGGTTCTGTCAGTGGCCGGAGCTGAGCGTGCTCTGATTAAACCTAGTGCTGAGGCAGACCGTGTATTAGGAGCAGCAATAGGCTGGGTGTTAACTCGAAGACTAGCTGCTGCTTTAGAGCTTCTGGTAGTAGGAGCAGGTCGAGAGGTTTCATGAGTACCAAGGGTTGTAGACCGAGTCTTTGCAATAGGAATCCTTGCTGTGGAGGGAATATGCAAGGCAGCGGGAGGGTCAGAATGCTCAACTGCTGCTGGGGAGTTCTCGGCCTCAGTGGCGGCAGCTTTTGCCGTAGTTCTGGGAGGCTTGAGCAGCTCAGAATGCATGTCAGGAGAGATAGACAATTTCTTAGGGATAGCCAGCTCAGAAAGATGAGGTGGTTGTCTGAGTTTCTGTTGGACAGAACTAGCAAAGCCAGCATCCTGGTGAGTAGGAGAGATATCCAGTACGTGGTGTTGTAGTGTGCGTGCATCAGCTTGTCCAGGAGGGTTCAGATCATCTCGGAAAACTGAGTTAAGTGGACTGTTCTCAGTCGGTTTACATGCAGGGGGGGGAGGAAAAGAAGCAGCCACGTCCAACCTTATACAAGGTTCGGTTGCATTCTCTAATGCAGGAGGAGAACACAGGTGGGGAGGCTGTCCAACTAGAGAATCTCCCTGAATTGGAACTGCTGCCTTGCGAGCAGCATCTTGAATGGCGCCTCTCCTTCTTCTACCTTGTACTTGTTGCCAGCCACCTTCCTGTATGGGATTGGGAGCCGGCGCCATGGGTAGAGCAGCATCAGGTGGCTGAGCACAAGGGAAACAAAGAGTACCTTGTTTATGGCCATATACTCGACATTCTTCACACACCAAAGGGTTCCACTCATATTCAACTCCCACTATAATCAGATCGTCATCCCAAACTAATTCCACTTCTTTGGGTCGTGAATCCGTAGCTCTAATTTCTATACAAACTCTTGCATATGAAAGTCTTCTCATGTTTTCCGTTTGAGCATCCACGTAGAGAGGGTTACCAATTGCACTTGATATGCGACTAATACCCAAAGGGTTCCACAGCGAAAGAGGAACTTCTTTTAGTCTTACCCATACCGGTAGCGTCTCATGCATGTCTTTCTTCATCTTCAGTTTAGGATGCCAAGCTCTAAGGATCATGGTGCAATTCATGATAGAGATAAGGCCCAGTTCTAAAACTTTCTTCCGGAAAAGTTCATCCGGGATACGAATGAAGTAGAATCCGTTGTCATGCAATCGGATGTCGACTACTTGGTTACCCCAAGTTTTCTTGATAACTTCCTCTGTTAGTTTAAAGAAAACCTTTCTTCCAAGGAATTGTCCCACGATGCATTCCTTTAAAAGAGGATTCTCATTGAGCACGTCCTCCGGGGAGATAATAACCCGCGTCTTTCCATTTTCCTTAACCGGTGTAATAAAAGAGAGATTATAACCTTTGGTCATAACCTTTGCCACATTCGCCCAAGTTTTTGTCGAGCTCGAGTGGCGGATTTGCTGTTTATGTAACTCTGCTGGCCGAGTAGATCCAGGTTCAAGAGGTCCCTTTCGACCTTCATTTTGGGAGTGTGTATTGTCTGCCTTCCTCCCTCGAGACCTCCCCCTGCGCTGCTTGCTGTCTCTGCTAAGGTTACTGCTCCTGCTCAGGCTACGGCTGTGAGGCTGCACTCCCACCCGAGGGTTCTCTTCCACTACCTCCCCAGGAGCAGCAGAATGTACAATTTGTTCAGGCATAGGGCTGAAGTGAACACTTCTCTGCCTGGAGTTTCGACCAGCAGATTTGGAGCGCTTCCTTGAGTATCTTGAGTTAGGCTTTGAAGGGCCAGCATCCAACGCATCAGAAGGGCCAGTAGCGGTCAAGGCCTGTCCACTAGTGTTGCTAATAGCAGTAGCTTTTCCTTTGTCAAGTCTGACATTAAGGGTTCCAACCAATAAATCTGGTCTGCAGCCGGATCTTTCTCCTTCAACTTCCAGTCTGCATTCATCAGGGTAAGTAGATGGAACAACTTCATTAATCTGATCAGCAGTAAGAGCACCTCTGTCACTCAGTCTACCTTTACCAACTAGTGGATTATCAGCCACCAAACTACCCGCAGGTCCACAAGCACGATCCTTTTCAACAGCAAGGCAATCTCCTTTGTCACCAATTAAGGGACAGGGGGGATCCAAAGAGCTCCGGGCGGGAACAAGAGGATCAACATCACCTACCACAGCCACCCCATCAACTAGAGCAGCCACATGGGAAGGAAGTTCAAAGGAGGATGATAGCGAAAGAGCTTGATCAGAAGTATTGGAAGGCAATGCATCATCGACAGAGACCATGCAGATGGGAGGCTCAAGAGATGTTACAGCCGGCCTTAAGTCCTTTCCTAGGGTCTCCAAATCTTCAATAGAATGCATGTCCAAAGATCGACAAGAGCATTACCAGAATAAACCAACAGGCAAGGAAGAGCAGAATTATACAACAAGAATAGCAGCAGCAAAATGGCCACACGGCAGCCAACCACCAGTCAAGAATAAAATCACTACTCCTATCCACCAACTCGTCGACAGCAGCCAGTCAAGACTAGCAGATTGCACGAACAAGTCAAAACACCAAGCGTAAAAGCAGCAGTAATGTCTACCAGCAGCCAACCACTATTCAATATGCAGACACCACTACTTCTAGGCATTAACTTCAACACAGCAGCCGGCCAAGATCCAAGTAAGTTATCTCGCTAACTTACAATGGATTCAAAGGTGGAGGGTGGTCGTTGGAGCTGAGTAGAGGCGCCCGGGATCAACAGGACTAGTATTCGTTCATGAATTTTTCAAAAAATTGGAACGATACGATTTACCCTTGGTCATGTATCCTAACGGGTAATACATGGGAAGTGAGAACTTGTTCGTCTCCAAGGCGACTCCCCTGTCAAGGATAAACAGTAAGTGTCAATTCATATTCGCCAATTCAAGACAAATTGGGACGATACAACTTTACTCTTGATTTTCATCCTATCCTGATGTTGCGTATTGATGTGAACAACACCTATCAAATCCGCGTATCCATGTTTGTAGTGTTTGCAACATCAATGGTTCCTCTGTTCTGGTTGGGTAATGTCCATTCTGTTATTCGAACGCATGACTTTTTATGACCTCGTCTATTTTTATAACCTGCGATGAGAAATGGAGAAAACTTTATCCCCCGATCGATTGAAAATCAATTTGGAACGATACGTCTTTTTACCAAACGGGTGGCTTCGTGGCCAGATGCATTTCGCATTGAAGGGATGGATTCCCTTATGTTATGTGAACGATGATTATCGCTTAGAGAGTTCTCCCTTGAGCTTGAAGATGCTTAAGAGGTAAGGCGGATCCTCGTACGGCTGGTTTCAAGCGTAAATGAGGAATGTTCCCATGGGAATTTAATAATGAGGCTACCAATACAGTCATTCAGGGTATTCAACCTCCCTCTCACTTGAGCATTTTTTTATGAGCAAATTGCGCCTTGAATCAGACCCATGATCGTCGGCTTTGTGTCACCATTAGAAGAGTCCGCCAGCTTCAAGCTGATCGAGCCAGAAATTGAGTTCTTCCCCAAGGAAATCGCTCGAATCTCCGAGCCATGTATGTTCAAGTTGAGTATGACCGACTGCCAGTGATGAATTTCTTTCATCACTTTCGCCTTGAACGATCCGATTCTCCGAGCTCGAACCTCCATTGTTGCCCTGTTGAGACTGTGGTTCATATTCCTGAGGGGTGTTAAGATAATCCTGGGGGTTGTTCAGCTGATTGATCCAAACCCCTAGCTCTTCATCAAGGAAATCGATTGCTTCTTCGAGCTCTAGGCGCTCAGACCGGGTGTCATTGACTGTAGGCGAGGGACTTCTCCCACTGTCCTCGCCGTGAGCAATTTGGCTTCTCGAGTTGGAACTCCCATCGTTGACCAGTAAGTTTGTAGACGTGTCCCATGTAGATGTCGGATTCGCCATGGGAAGAGCACTAGCAACGGGTTGGTGCTCGAATCGGGGGTTTCCCATTTGCTGGAGTTGTGTTATGTACCCCTGGAAAGTGTTGTAGTCATAACCATACCTGGCGTATTGGTCCGAGCTGGTTCCATATGGGTCTGATGTTGTCGCGGTTTTCTTTAGCCACTTTCTGTAGTGCTTGAGGTGACTCATGACGCTGCTTCTGGTAACTCCTGTCACGTTCATGATCTCTAGTATGTGCTGTGGACGAGCCGAGTTGATCCCCAGTTGTTGAACTGCATCCACAAATTTGTAATGAAGCTCTCGGGTCCATTGAAGCTTTCTCTTTTTTTTTTGTTACCCAGAGTAGCACCGGAAACTCGACGGTTGCTTTCTTCAAGATCCGACTGCGCTGGAATCTGCTTTGGTGGAAGTTCATCGCCCCCAAATTGATTGGCCTCGATGGGGAGCTCATCACTGAGGAGGTTCCACTCCTTATGATATAGGCTCCATCCGTCAATAGGCAGTGATATTGACTCTCCAGTGTTGATTTGCTCAAGTGAGTCTTGAACGGCGCCCGACCGCTCCGGAGGATGTTGTGGAAGCCATTGCGCCAAGTGGGCATTATTAAACTGCGGATACGGCCCTTCGAGGAACGCTTCGCCGATTGGAATAGGGTTGTTGCAGTTAAGGCAAGCAGCAACGCTCAAAGCCTCTTTACACTTCGCCTTTTCCATTCGGAGTTGTTTAACTTTGTCATGTAGAATCTGCAACTCGCGATGTCTGAATCCATCCATCCACCGGGACCGTTTGTTGCGAAACCAAATCTTGACTCTCGCAGGCTCCATACCTAGTTTCCGGCCTAGCTCAATTTCTTGCTCCTCCGTTGGACGGGGGCATTCACTAAAAAAAACATTAAGCTCTTGGCGTTGGTATGGAGTGTGGGGTTCGTGGGGTTTCCTTCTCACGCGCTGAACATCGCCACCGACATTCTCGCCGCCGGGGGTTTGGGTTTCTTTACTAGAGGAGCCAATCTCCATAGCCTTTGTGCCAAATCGAGCTCCAAGATCTTCACATTCTAGCAGCTCAAGCTCGGAGATTTCATGGTCGGGTGCGTCTAACAGGTAACGGTAGCTCCCGGACATGTTGGACAGAAATATCACTAGTCGATTTTCGTTTCGCTCAATTTTCTCCCCTTTCCCTCGAATGCTCTCTATAACTCTTCAGAGGTTAAGCATGCTCCAAGGATCATCCTTTCGATTTAGATAACGATTGTCTGGCGAGCGCTCCTCTCGAGACTTCGTGATTCCCCCATGTCTTTTCTTACTCTGTCCTATGCGAGTGGAGCCTGAAGATCTTTCGCGTCGATCTCGCTTTGTCGAGCACTACGTCTGTCCCCCTAGCTCGGTCTCCAAAGCGACAAGTCTGTCAACCTTTCGGCGTCATTATATTTTGCTAAGCCCGAGATGAGGTCAGTGGTGGATCCGTGACTCCTCGGGGACGCGTTAATGAAATTTGCTCAGCCCTGCTGCACATAAACAATTAATACAACCCTCATTTTTTTTCGAGTATTAAAAGGTGAGAGAGTGATGTCCGGAGATTAACATTTTAGTCTATTCAGATTCAGCCTTTCAAGCATTCCCCCCAAAACTCATTCTCTTCTCTACGTTCAATCGCGCATGGCTTCCTCTCCTGCACCTGCTGCCTTAGCCGGGGCTTCGATCCAATGGGAGAGATTTTATCACCTCCTGGGTAGAGGTTATAATTACATAAACACTCATCCCGAAGCGGAGGTTGAAATCCATGCTCTGATTCCTGCCTTGGATACCGCGTGTATCGAGGGTACGAAATTGCAAAGGGAGTTTGTGATCTTCCCAACTCTCTTCAACAATTTCCTGGAGGCTTACGAAGTCGCTAGCCGGGATGTCACTTTGACTTGTATCGTGCGAGCTCGTTATCAAGACAGGACTGATTCCCTGGTGTTGGCCATGCTGACGGCCGATAACCATAAGAGAGCTGTTGAATACGCCAACGTCCAGGTCTCATTGCTAGTTCGTGAGAGGGACAACTTGGTGGAGCGTCTAGCTCTCTGTCAAACCGTCTTTGAGCAAGATCAGAACAATCTCATGCTGAGGTTCCAGTGCACATGGCTGGAGGAAAGGCTCGACGATCTGATCGTGGATATAGCTCGCGGGAGAGCGCTGGCCCAGGACTTAGAACATGAATCTGAGTACTACGAGGCCAAGGTGAACGAACTTAAGGAGACATGCCGTCTCCTCCTCTTCAAGCTTGTAGAACTTGATCCTCGGAGCGCCAGCAGTAGGCAAGGCATGGATAGTATGGAGAGTCAATTGAGCTCTTTCGTGATGGTTGTCAGAAGTCATTTTGGGTTTACCGCTCCCCCTCAGTGATCCACTTGTAAAATTTCCTGCCGAATGAAATAAATGCGAGTTTGTTTATATACGCTCTTTCATTCTGCATTGTTGACTAGCCAAAAAAGGTTTTTGCTTTCGGATCTACGCGACTCCTTTTTCTCCTGTGTCAACAGCTTGACTACGCATCATTCTCACAGCCCGACGTTTTATATTTGATTGACTTGAATGCCTCGTGATAAATAGATTTGTAGTTTCTCGAAACTTAAAGATTGCCCCTGATTTTGTGGTCATAGCGTTTGGGGCTGCTAGCAATTTTTTACTTTCGAGTTCGATCACATTCTGCTAGCAACTCATGCTATCAATTCTGCCTTCACGCGTCGGGGCTGATTTTACCTTGAACAAGGAGTTACCGTATACACACGAGATGACGTTCGCAGACAACATTATGCAAAATCAACTCTAGCTATTGAAGAAACAAACGCATGCACCGATGAGAACTTTACAACAAGAGATACATCCTTCTCGCGTACATCCCCTTCTTTCTTTGGGCATGTCCAATGACTAACCAATCTGGCCTTGGCTTCGGTGTGCCATTACCGACTGCAGATCATGGTTGCCAACCTTTAATAGCTTCCAACTGATCGAACCAGGTATCAAGTCCTTCATCGAAGAAATCATCTGACCCCTCGAACGATTGATGTGTAGGTTGAGCCGCATCGCCCGACGGGTTCTTCGAACTGGAACCCCCATCCTTGTTTGGGATTATAAGAGGAGATTTGATCGATCTACCACAAGCATCTCCCACTTGGGAATTAGGGAAATAAAAATGCTCCAAGCATTCTCCCATTAGATCATCTGAAGCCACATGCTCCGATTGGGCAAACCCTTGAGCACTGGGCGTGGTGGGCTGATCCGCAACAGGAAGAGCGCTGGCTAGCTGCTGCTCGGACAGAGAAGTGCTTACTTGCTGCACTTGTGGTACGTACTCTTGAGGAATGCCGAGATGATTCGGAGGGATATCATGAGCAATTTCTCCGTAGTCGGCAGTAGAACGGCTGGCTCGGTTGGTGTCGAGATCCGGCCAGACCTCTCTTGACTTACGTAGATTTCGTTCGAGGTCACGCCTGGTGTTTAAGTTCGAATCGGGCCCTTCTAGGCTCAGCATGGTAGAACGTCGTCTTAGCGCCTTTCGGTAACTACCAAGGTGGCTCGCGACTGCGTATATAGAGACTTCCGGTTCATTCATGATCTCAAGTATGCGTGCTGCGCGCGTTGGTTTGGTTCCTACCTCCCGAACCGCGTCGAGGAACTTGCGATGAAGACTCGGGGGCCAGAAGAAATTCTTCTTCTTTTTTTGTCTGATCATGGCATCGATGACTGGGTGATCATTCTTTGATAGATTTTCGGTAGGGTCTGATTGTGCCGGTAGTTGTTGTAGAGGAAGTCGATTGGCTTCGAGCTGATCAGGGGTAAGAGTAGGCCTATCGCCAGGAACCACATAGTGACATATATCCTGCTCTTCAAAAGTTGGTTCGAAGGAGTAGGATTGCGGATGAACGTTCGGGACTATCATGGAAGGGATGTCACAGAGCAACTTGCGAAGATCAACAAGGCCACCGCAATTAGGGCAAGTGGTAGTAACGAGAGTCTTCTTGTACCATACATTCTCTGCCTGCAGTTTATCGTGATATTCCACCAGAGTGGCGACCTCTTGACGTCTGCACTGATCTGCCACTTTGGCCCGCTTGTTCTGAAACCAATACGTGACTCTCGTAGGCGTCATCCCCAACTTTTGGCTTAACTCTTCTACTTCTTTTACTTTCGGACGAGGGGTTTTCCTGAAACTAGCTTCGAACACTTGGATTTCCTCCTTACTATGAGGCTGGCGAGACCTGCTTTTTCGAGGTTGGCAGTCGCTATCTTCGTCGTCGTCGTCGCCGTCGCCGGAATCCTGAACCTCACTGCTGGGGACGTTAGGCTCTACGGCTTCGGTACCAGGCTCGATCATGGACCTTTCGAGGTCTTCGAATTGGACATTATTTAGGCTGTTTGGGCTAGTCGCCTCTAACAACTGATGGTAACTCCCAAACATATTGGATCAGGAAGAAGTCTCTCGATTCTTACTCACTCAGGGTTTTGTGATCTTCCTCGTATGTTCACTCTTTCTCTGAGTTTTCTCTTGAGTGACTCCGCGTGTTCAAGAGGTGTTCTCTGGACACGGATGAAGATCATTGGGTGAGCGTTCCCCAAGGTTTCGATTTTACCGCTTTGTCGTCTTCCTTCTTTTTCGTTGGAGAGATCTCGAATCGCTTTTCTTTTCTCGATAGCCGAACTTGTCCCCCCACTATCTTTCCAAAAGACTGCATTATGTACGCCTCCCGCTCAGCTTTCCATCATGACAAGACCGCCACATCCCATCGTGGCTTCTTCGACATTTGCGCTCGGCTCCCGCTCCCTCCCAATAATGGTGGGACAGACAGCCCTTTTACAACTTTTCAGACTCGTCAGACCTGAAATCGCGGATCAAGACGGGTCTGATGATTCACGAGATGAGCGGCCCCCCTACTTTACTTAATTACCCCGGTTCCACAAGAATTATTGTTGTGGCTTTTCTCCACTCCCGAGACGCTATAAATTGCGGAGTTAGCGTTTGGGAGATTAACGTTCTCATATAATCGGCTTCTTCCTTCTAATCTCTCTATTAGCCTCGTCTTATTCTCAAGCCAACCCAACGCAAATGGCCTCCTCTCCCGTACGCACTTTTTCGACTGATGTCTTGGCCCAGTGGGAAAAGCTTTATAACCTATTGGGTCGCGGTTACGCGCACATAAACGATCATTCTGCAACCGCGGATGAAATCCGTGTCCTGCTCGAGGACTTAGATACCACTTCCCTCGAAGGTACTACGTTGGGGAGGGAATATAGAATTTTCCCGACCCTCTTTGCACACTCCTTAGAGGCCTACCGTGTTGCTGATCGGGAGGTTCTCGTGGCTCGCGTCTTGCGGGCTCGTTACAAGGATCGGTCTGATCATTTGGTGCTGACCAACTATCTGGCCGATAGTCACAAAAAGGCCGTCGAGTTTGCCAATGAGAGGGTCGCGACGTTGCTTCGCGAGAGGAGAAAACTGGTGGATCAATTGGCCCTATCCCTGACCGCTGGCGAGCACGACCGCCACAATGTCCTATTGAGGCTGCAAAGCGAATGGCAGGAAGAACGGCTCGACAAAATAACCGCAGACATAGCTCACGGGAATGGATTAGTTCGGGACTTGGAAATAATCACCGAAGAACACGAGGTCAAGGTCACTGAGGTTAAGGGAGAATGCAGAAACCTTTTCCTCAAGCTCGCGGACCAGGACATGCGAAGTCGTGAGTACGGGCAGAGCATTAACAACATGGAGGGTCAGTTGGGCTCCTTTGTGTCGTTAATTAGGGCTCACTTTGGCTTTACTTTTCCACCCCGAATTGTATGACCTGCTTCTGAAAACCCTCCGCTGAGCAAAATAAATGAAAGTTCTCGTGTGTGTTTTAACTTCTGCATGGTTCCTTTCTTCGAGCGTTCGAACATCTTCAACTTAGGTGAGCCGAACCATAATATCAATAAGTCGAGCAAATATGTCCTGATTTTATGACTCGCTCATGATCAGATGAAAGAATAACCTCAGACTTATCCAGGAAAAGATTTTCTCTCTGTTACCTATTTTTTACCTGCAAATGAAAAGACAGAATCAGAAGGAATAATTTGAAAAAGAAAGCAAAAACCCCTTTCAATCTTACGCTTACCCATGATTAATAAGGACAAGAACTTTTACAAGGGTTTTAATCTTGCGCGAAAAGTTTTTATCAATATTCCTCGAAAGAAAGCATACTATTGAAAGGAATGTAATTCACAATAATTGCTTTTGATCAATTTCGAGAGGAACGAATTACTCAAAAGTGCGAGGCATAATAACGTGTTTTAAATTTAATTGAAGATACGGCATCCAAATCAAGGCCGTTTTGTTAAGAACGAGAGTAATTTGGACATCTATCTCGTCATTAAATTCAAAACAACGCCGATATTCTCGGTCAATTATCGTGGATTACCAGCGGCGCACAATCATGCATGAACCAATTCAAGTGTATAATTCCTTCTAGCGAAATTGGGGTTGGATTACCCTATACGACCAAAAAGGTCGTGTAAGATTTCCAATTTTAATTTCCTCTAAAGGAATTATAAACTTGACTTGGGAGTATTCGGATGATTAGAGAAAATGCCACTATCACATTCCCATGACCCGTCAAAAGAAATACAACCAAGTTCCATCTGAATGTATACACCAATAGATCCCTAATACAATCACTCTAAGGGGTGAGATAGAGAAAACCCCGGTAAAAATAAACCCTATACAAGAGGACTAGTAATGGAAAATGAAACAAAGGAATGTGATCCTAACGTTTAGGGATGCCCCAGTTTCGATCTGTGTCTTCAGGATCACTTGCCCCAACTCGTCATCTTCATTGGATGATACCTCAATAATGTCCATAGTATGCTCCTTATCGCACACTCGGTGTTCGTCGTGGGATATCACCCTCCTCGTCTTCTGTCAAGGGCGTTGGGGACAAACGCACATACCTATTCTCGAAACGGCATTTAATCTAATCACCAGAATGCAATGGATGAAATGCCTATATTTACATGAACTGTGATAGATTTGGGGGATAGAGAGTCTTACCAACCAAACTCGTCGACTTATGTGCGGTTTTAGGTGTACCAACCGCCCAAAGACATGCGCATGAGACAAGTGATAGTGAACTTCTAAAAATCAGAGGGTTTGGCACCTAAGGTCAAGGTTCTCACCTCGAGTTCTAGAAAGAGCCGATTCCATTGCACAGCTATCGTTGCATTGGGACTCGATCCATAGTTCGAAGTGAGCGGAATTGAAAGGTGGATTACCCCGTGTTTTTCCTCACGGAGATTCCATTTTCAATCCCTTCTATTGTTTTCCTATAGGCGGCGCCCGGGGTTTTAGGCGCGGTTGTGTGTATTTTCGGTGTTGTGCTAAAGCGATAAACATGCATCTTATTTAACAATCACCGCTTCAATATAAAACATACACACAATCATTCATTCTTACGCCCAACCTGCATAAGACAATGTTAATCATGGACTACACCCCTTATTTCTCCAATCTGCAAAAACATATAACACCTACCATAAGCGGACTTACCTCACCTTCAAGAGCGCCTACATGGTTAGAAAAATCACTCAGCGTTTTAATTACGGCCTAAGTCCACTTGAGATCTAGAACGATAGGTTCTAGAACAAAAATTCCCCAGCGGAGTCGCCAGTTGTCGCGACCCGTCCGGAAGCGGACGCGGCTAATGGATTACCGATCGAGGATCTTGGATCGGCGCGGGCCCTCCCAGGCCCATACCAAATCGCGGCGGGAGTATTCTTCGACGATAAGAGTCGATCGCTTTCGACCTTCAGTGTGGTCGTGGTGGCATGTGCAAATTGTGCATGCATTTGGAGTCGCCACCGGTCTTTCTTGGAGGGTAGACCGGAAACCTTACTGACCGATTGGGAGAGATCGATCAGTTCTGCGGAACCAGAGATTTTGGGTTCGGGGACTTGGTTACGCTGGTGTCATTACCAACGCCCTTTCGGTACCTAACGCGAGTGATTTTCCTGACTAGGAGTTCATGCAGGTGCAATTTTGGGTGAGGTAGGTTGATTCAGGGTTTCATGCAGATTGGAAGACTATTCCTATCAATCACAATCAATTTTAGTGAAAGCGCAATCAATTGCATAAATAAATCACATCAATGCATATCAAATCACATCAATGGCTTCCTAGTATAACCATAAAGGCTTAAGGAAGGTGTGACTTCGGACCAAGGGTAAAATGGGAAGATTTGGAGGCGATTAGCCCGAAGGGAAAAATCGTCAATTTTTGGAAGGTTTGGATACCGAATTACCCAAAATATTCCATGGCCAGTTGTTTGTGGCCATTTCCCATTTTTGAGAATTTTTTGGAACTTCTTGATTTTTCTTTATTTTTTGGGAGACGATTCGCCCAAAGGGCGAAATCGTCATTTTTAAGAAGGATCGGGTTCGAAACACCCGGGATGAGCCTTGGCCAGTTGATTGTGGCCATTTCCTATTTTTTGGGATTTTTCTAGAATTTTTAGAATTTTTTTTTGAATTTTCCTGAATCTTGATTATTTTTTTATATATATATTTTTTAATTTATTAATTAAAGGGAGCCGGGTCCGGGTCAGTTTTCTCGGACCCGGACCTGGATCGGGCCCAATGACCGGATCCGGTCTGAGAAGCAGAATCGGGATCGGGCCTGGTTTTCCCCAAACACAGCCCATCCCGTCCTAATAGAGCTAAAAGGGCAAAAGCACTCTTCAGCCCTTTTGACCCAGCTGCCCAGTTTAAAAGAAACCACCTAGGCCCACCTGCTTCAACAAGCCCAAGTGAGCAAAACAACGTGAATTAGTTTAGCAGCCCAATATGGCACTGTTCAATCGTCTTCTTCACACGACGCCCCTGCACTTCCGACGCCAACGGTCTCCGAATGCTTCGCCGCCGTGCCGCTCGGACTTGCTCATCGCACCGCCGCCGAGTCTCGCTCGGACGGAGCTTCTCGCCACAGCTTCAAGGTCAGCTTATACCAAGATCTGCCCGACACGCCGCTACCTCACGTTCGGCCCTCTCAGTCCCCTACGTCGGAGCACCACCTTTCGGAGCCTCGCCTCGGCTTGCACACACTAGCCTCATCGCTGCCTCGAGCTTGAATACCTCGTCGGTCACACACTCGTCGTCACTGACCCGAGCTCACGTCCAGACCCGGTTCTCACCCCGCTGCTCCTGTCGTCGAGCGACTACTGGCTCCGGTCCTGCGCCGCCTCTCACGGCGTCATCGTCTTGACCCGAGCTCATGGAAACACTGAGAAAGTGAGCATCATTCGGTTAGGGTACTCTTCTCTGATCTTTGAAATCAACAAGGTTCCCATTCCAGAACCTGTTCCACCACCAAGCGAGTGGCAGACTTGGAACCCTTGAAGACAGTCACAATTCTTTGCTTCCTTCCTCACAACATCAAGAACGACATTAATGAGCTCTGCACCTTCCGTGTAATGCCCATTGGCCCAATTGTTACCAGCACCAGACTGCCCAAAAACGAAGTTGTCTGGCCTGAAGATCCAGCCATAAGGATCTGTTCGGACACTGTCCATAGTACCAGGCTCAAGATCCATGAGCACCGCACGAGGTACAAAGCGCCCGCATGAAGCCTCATTGTAGTACACATTGACACGCTCCAACGGGAGATCAGAGATGCCAGTGTAGCGTCCAGTTGGGTCAATGCCATGTTCATCACAGACAACCTCCCAGAACTTGGATCCAATTCGGTTCCCACATTGCCCCCCCTTGAATGTGCAGGATTTAGAGGGACAAACTGATGCCCACATGTCAAGGGATCATTCCAAGGAAGCATGCAAGATATTTCCTTACCATTGATCAACATTCATCCATAGCAGGAGTCAGGACAATCACGCAACGAAAATAGACGAAGAAGTAGGCATGCATGGGCTGGCATTCAACGTAGGGGAAGCAACCCCATTCGAGATTCAGATTCGCACTCAACGCAAAGGAGTCTACGAGCCAAGTTTATCGAAAACGGCTCGCTCTATACCTATATACGCATGACCCAGATGAAACAAATCTCGGCACCGAGTCCGACTGAGACATAGCAGAATAGAAGTTTGAGGCTTACCTCGACCTTCAGGCATCACGGTCAACTCGGAACCATTGCCTGATTCATCCACAGTGGGCGTTCGGGCGGTAGCGAGCTCGGCGGAGGCTATGGGTGCGTAGGTCCAGGGCTAGGCTCGAGCTCACGAAGTGCGGCCTTGGCGGATCGGCACGGCGGGATGGCAACGGTTCGCTCGCGACTCGGGCCGGGGCTGGTGGCGGTGGTTAGTGACGTGAGGCCGCCGTCGATGGGTCACGACGGCGGCCGGGCTTCCTCGCTGTCCAACTCTCTCTGGCCTCCTGCTCTTTTTTTTTTATGTCCCCTCGAGCCGCGCACTTCGTTGCCTCCCTTTTTCTTTTATTTCTCACAAACCACCCACTGCACTCTCTTTTTTTTTTTTTAATTCCCCTTTCCTTTTGTACTCCCCCACGTTAGTGCAGAATGTCCGTCCCCTGCATGTTGGGCCACCCCTTCTATTCTATTCTTGTTTGGTTTCTAGCCGTCCATTATCCACCATTGGCCTTCCCTAGAAACGTATTTTTTATGACAACCCCTCCAAAAATATTCTTCCTTTTGGTCGGCCAATTATGTTCCATTCTTTTATTATTTATGAGCGATGCCATTGGCTTTTCCTCTCAAATCGTCGACGCGAAGAGAAAGAGCAATGTGAAAATTTCTTTTGCGGCCTTATTCAACTGGGTTGAATGGGTCGAATCGATTCAATCCAGCTGACCTAGTTCAATAATTCTCTTCAGATTCGGCATTCAAATGAGCAAATCAGCATGCAATTGAACAAAAATCGGAATGCGCAGCAGTCCAATTGAAAGTCAAGATTCTAAAAAAAAAAATACAAAAATCCCAAATAAAAAGACTCAAATAGCAATTTTTGGACAAATTCAACTTATGTATTGTGAAGGAACACATGCAATTGAACTTGATTTCGGACTCTTTATTTGGTCTAAATTAAAAGGAAATAAAAATACTGACTATTTTTCTGACCACGAATGGTATTTTTCTGATTGATTTTTTTTGGGTATTTTTAATAATTAAATAAATTCGAAAAATATTATAAAATACCAAAAAATATTTTTTTGTTCAAAATTGGTTCCTAAGGCCAAGCCAAGGCTTCCAAAGTTGATTTTGTGATTTTATGACCCTTTTTTTTATATTTTTAATTAATTTTAAAGAATAAAAATCACGATAATAGATGGTCAAAAATCAGGTGTCAACAGGCAAGTATGGTCGTCGGCGTCGTTTCCGCGGTCGTCCGTCCAGCCTCTTTCCGTCGTGTTTCTCGTCATATTATTGATATATGTTGATATGGGATTGACTAGGAGTGGATTGGGCTCAAAATCGCGCCTCGGAACCGACGATTTTACGTCGGTTTGGCGCCTCCGACGAGGCGCCGGCGAGGGAATGCCGGCGCTGGTTGTCTTCTCAGGCAGACCGCTGACCGGTCAGCGGTCATCGGCTGACGTGGCGCGCCACGTAGGCAGCCACGTCAGCCGGGTGGGGCCGTCGCTTTAAAATAAAACGCCCAGATCGGACGGCCGTGGCTTCGCCACGTGTCGCGATCTGGGATTTTTGAAAATTTATAAAGATTTTTCTGATTAATAATTGATTTTCGAAAAATAAAAAAATTAAAATCAATCGGACGGTTGATATTCTGCCAAGTGGCTCTCTGAGGAGCGTCCGATCTTTTCTGAGATCGGACGCACCAAAAGGGGCCACGTGGCACAATAAAAGCCGTCCGATCCGTGGATTTTCTGATGAAATAAGAAAATGGTAAAAAAAAAATCAATAAACCAAAAACGGCGCCGTTTTGATCGTGGCGGGGGCGGACCGGGCCTGGGTCGCGGGCTCGGGTCGTGGACCGGGTCTGACCCGGCCCGGGGATAATTTTAATTATTAAAAAATTGAGAAAATAATAAAAAAAATATAATAAAAAATCAAAAATTCAATAAAAAATGAAAAGTCATAAAAAATTCAAAAACATTCGGAAAATTCAGAAAAATTATAAAAAAATTCCAGAAAATGGGAAATGGCCACATTCAACTGGCCACGACTTGTTTCGGGTCATTTGACCCCCGATCTTTCCAGAAATGACGGTTTTGCCCTTCCGGCAAACCGTCTTCCAAAAAAATTCTAAAAAATCCAAGAAAATCCCCAAAAATAGGAAATGGCCACAACCAACTGGCCAAGACTCATTCCTGGTGTTTTGAACCCCGACCCTTCTTGAAAATGACGATTTCGCCCTTCGGACGAATCGTCTTCCAAAAATTGAAGAAAAATCAAGAAATTCCAAAAAATTCTCAAAAATGGGAAATGGCCACAAACAGCTGGCCATGAAATATTTTGGGTAATTCGGTATCCAAATCTCCCAAAAATTGACGATTTTGCCCTTCGGGCTAATCGCCTCCAAATCTTCCCATTTTACCTCCTGACCGAAATCACACCTTCCCTAAGCCCTTATGGCTATGCTAGGAAGCCATTGACTCGCATTGATATGCATCGATGTGATTTACTTATGCACGTGATTGCGCTTTCATTTAAATTGGTTGTGATTGATAGGAACAGTCTTCCAATCTGCATGAAACCCTGAATCAAACGTACCCCACCCAAAACTGCGCCTGCATGAGCTCTTAGCTAGGAAAATCACTCGCGTTAGGTACCGAAAGGGCGATGGTAATGACACCGACGTAACCAAGTCCCCGAACCCAAAATCTCTAGTTCCACAGAACTGATCGATCTCTCCCAATCGGTCAGTAAGGTTTCCGGTCTACCCTCCAAGAAAGACCGGTGGCGACTCCAAATGCATGCACAAGTTGCACATGCCATCATGACCACTCTGAAGGTCGAAAGCGATCGACTCTTATCGTCGAATCCTTTGAAAAATACTCCCGCCGCGATTTGGTATGGGCTTGGGAGGGCCCGCGCCGATCCAAGGCCCGCGATCGGTAATCCATTAGCCGCGTCCGCTTTTGGACGGGTCGCGACAGCTGGCGACTCCACTGGGGACTTTGTTCTAGAACCTATGGTTCTAGACCTCAAGTGGACTTAGGCCGTAATTAAAACGCTGAGTGATTTTCCTAACACTGCAGGCGCTCTTGAAGGTGAGGTAAGTCCGCTCATGATAGGTGTTATATGTTTTTGCAGACTGGAGTGATAAGGGGGGTAGTCTGTGATTAACATTGTCTTATGCAGGTTGGCGTAGGAATGTATGCTATGTGGATGATTTGAAGCGCTGATTGATAAACTGTTGTACATGACTTACATTATGATGATCACGACACATGGAGACGCACAACCGCGCCTAAAACCCCGGGCGCCGCCTATAGGACAACAATAGAAGGGATTGAAAATGGAATCTCCGTGAGGAAAGACACGGGGTAATCCACTTTTCAATTCCGCTCATTTCGAACTATGGATCGAGCCCCAATGCAACGATAGTTGTGCAATGGAATCTGCTCTTTCTAGAACTCGAGGTGGGAACCTTGACCTTAGGTGCCAAATCCTTTGATTTTTAGAAGTTTTATCCTCACTTGTCTCATGTGCATGTCTTTAGATGGTTGGTATATCTAAAACCACCTAAAAAAAAAAATCGGTGATCCTGGAGTCACATCTCGAAGACTGGAATTGGGGCATCTCCAAGTGTTCGGACCACATTCCTTTGATTGATTTGACATTTTAGTTCTCTTGTATAAGATTAATTTTGCTGAGATCCTCTCTATATCGTCCCTTAGATTGATTGTATTAGGGATCTATTTGTATTGTATACATCTTGATAAGGCTCATTTATATCGAAAATGGGGGCAAATTCCCCAAACCCGTGGAGCATAGTGGATTTTGTCCCTTCAGTGCAAAATACATTCGGCGGCAGAGCCACTCGTTTGGTGAAAGGACGTATCGTTCCTAATTGATTTTTAATCAGATCTGAGGATAAGTTTTTCTCCATTTTTTTTATTATTATCTCAGGTGATAAAAGAGACAATGCGCCCAAAAGCTCATGCATTCAAATGACAAAACAGACGTCGCCCAGCTGGGGCAAATGAACCGTAGGCGTTGCAAATACCTTCAAGCACGGATGAAGGAATTTGATAGATGTTGTGCATATCAATATGCAACATCAAAACGGAATGCAAATCAAGTGTAAAAGGACGTATCGTTCCAAAATGATTATTTTCTTGATATGGGAATAATGCTTCCTTTCTTTTTCCTCTCAGATGATGATCAAGAGCAGATGACGCAGGACGTAATGCTTTCAAATAACAAACAGGGAACATCAAATACCTCAAATGGCGACTGTGATCGAGAGGATCACCAAACCGCCACACGACGAATCCCAAGAATATCAAGCTGTCTGGAGACAGATAAAATTGATCAAGGACTCTGACAATCGAGTTGGATAATCAGAATCTGCAAAAATCAATGGGAGCAAGTCCCCCCCATTTGCTTTGAGGAGCCAAACCGAGGGCAAACTCTCATGATCCCCCATGAAAACGCATCAGACCAAGGTCATCAAATCCAGAGATGACAAACAGCAAAACTATGCCTAACTGGGGCAAGTGAATCATTCGTACGCCGGACGTTTCTCCTCTGGCAAAGTCAATGGATGCAATAACAGAGTCGTCCGCATCAGAATCAAACCCCAAGATACGAATTTGGGTGAATGGTAACCTTGTATCGTTCCAATTTGGTCTTCGAGGACCACATGCCTAACATGAGTTTTTACTCATTTTACAGGAAGTAGTTGGCGCTGAAAGCCTCAAATGAAAAGAGCGCGCTAACAGGGAGGTGAATAGAATCATTGGCCTTAGAAGTCAGGATTCCAAGAGACGGTCTTTGATTATAAGACCTAGTGGATGGTAAAAAGTATCGCTCCTACGTCACATGCTTCGACATGCATTTTGATAAAATCTTCTTTTTTTCCTTGAATAAAAGGAACCTTGAAGAATGGCGCTGGAGTGCGCCCAAAAACACAAATGGATCTCCTCTGGGGCAAATCCTTGAGAATGATTCATCGCCAACCAAACGAAGGGATCAAGACCACAAGATAGAGGGCCATATTCTGCAAGCCGCGCGTTTGTGTTCAAATGGAAACACAAAGCAAGAACAAGGCTGTATCGTTCCAATTTGCCTTGAATTTTGGAACGCAAACTGACACCTAATTCCCGTCTTTGACAGGGGCTCGCCATCAAGGCGAAACAGGTTTTCACATCCCATGTATTACCCGTTGGAATACATGACCAAGGGTAAGATGTATCGTTCTAATTTTTTGAAAATTCATGAACGAACAATAACATGTTTCTTCCGCATTTTCAGGGATCTTCAGCCGCGAGGGACAGGTAAGTATCCCTCTCCCAAATCCCTTGAAGATGTTGAATAAAAATAGAGAAGAAAAGAAAAGCTTTCAGAATCTAATGTCTAGAAAAGACATAGAATTCAAATTTCATTGGCATTCATGTTTTGAAACAGGAGGTTGTCTGAACATGAATAAGAACATGCATGGGGTATCATAAAATCCCATTTGACGGGTAAAATTTCTGGAGAAAATAAAAGAGAATTTTTCCAATAAAAAATTGTTCAAAACAATCAAAAGTGCGCTTCCTCAAAAGACGAGAGGCAAAGCCTAAATCCAAACACGTCCTCTACACACTTGAGAGAGGAGTGGAGCGGATCAGATAGCAAAATCTGGACCTACGGACGTAGGGATTATTCGCAACAATTACTTGGATTGGGACGACGGAGGCATTCGTTTCATATCCCCCAAACACGAAAGGTGACCGTTGATAACCCCTTTGAACGGCGGTTTTCATTCTTAACCCTGTCAAGAACCACCCCACATCGGGGCAAAATGGAGATGAGTCCAGCAGCATCAGGAGAAAATGGTTAGAAATTTTCTTGCTCGGACTAACATTAATCTTTGTGTGTTGTTTATATGGTAATCCAAGTGCCATAGGATGACGAGAAGCATTCATTTCTCTATCCCACACATCGAATCCTTTGCACAGCCAACTTGAGCCTGCAAATTCATCTCATGAACCCATTGGTGATCATTCCAAGACGGATGCCGCGCCACTTCAAAAATGGAATAGTTCAAGACTCAGGGATTACGAAGAAAATTCCTGGACTAATGTTTAAAGCATGTTTAGACTATATGTCTAACATAATCCCATGAAGATGAGAAAAACGGGATTTCAAAAGAAAAATGATAAAAAAAAATGAAAATGAGAAAAAATCCCCGGCATCAAGAAAAAGCAAAGTGCCTGGTAAAAGCAAGGCCGATGCTCGGGCAAGCTATTTGCTTGATCCCCAGTGAAACTTGGATGGGAAAAGAGAAAATTCCTGAAGGAGTCAGATAAAAAAAGACTGTTCTCCAAATGATGTCAAGCGCGGAGGAAAGACGTAGACAGAGTTGTCAACCTTCTTAATGCAACAAGAGACACCCGCTAAAGAATTTGCGCACACCTCAAGAGCGGTTGCACACCTCAAAAACTGAAGGTGCAGAGAGGAAAGGGCAGGTGGTAAATTTGCAATGATCACCAATGTCAAACCCTTCGTAATTTCTGGGCCAAAAACAAGCTTTCTTCGGTCCCCAATCCTACCAACATCACAACCCTGAAACAGTCTTCTCTGACTAAGACACTTGGGTTAACATATAGCTTAGCTCGAAGAGGTACGAGCAAGACTATTTCTTTCTCATTTTGCAGGGTTCTCGACTTGTAAACCCGGAGCAGATGGTGAAGACTTTCATACAATGGCCTCGACTCCAAAGCGGGTCCCCATTGAAAACCAATATCCAAGCCCAACAGTACGGTCCCGTGGAAGACCTCCCGACCGATCAAAATGTATGCGCTGCGAATGAGCCTAAAACCTAGGCACATGTTAGTAGGGAATCGAGTGCATCCCCTATAAAAAAAACTACGATCGCAAAACATGTGAGAAGACCTCATTGTCGAGAAATACTCCAATTGATGTTTTGAACAAACTCTTTTTGGAATTTCCAAACTGTTGATCCAGATTTTCCGTGCAAGGGATTTATGATCACATTTGCATGTTGCAAGAATGCTTTGGATAACCTCCAGCATCAAAATGCACATCTCACGGTTAAAACTTAAGTTATACGGTTTTTCTCAAATGGACAGCCGTGGTCTTCCCAAAGATTACTAACGTTTTCTTGGTGAAGAAAAATCTTTCAGGCCCAAACTTCTGCAGGATACCTGGAGAACCCAGCTCCCAGAATGTCGCCTCAACAGACTCAAGTGAAGCTTTGTCAAAATAAAATCTTTCACTACTTCAAAAATTGAATTCCCGACAAACTTCGGGATCTCTAAAAAAAGAGGGGAAGAAAAACCCGTTTAAAAGAAAAAGTCCTATCAAACGTGGAGAACCCTCGTCCCAGGACCCATTTTTCAAAATATCAAACAGTCCCAGCAGACGTGGAGAACCCTCGTCCCAGGACGCATTTTCAAAGCCTCATCGGACGTGGAGAACCCTCGTCATGAGACCCCTTTTCAAAATTTAGGCAGTCTCATCGGACGTGGAGAACCCTCGTCATGAGACCCCTTTTCAAAATTCAAACAGTCTCATCGGACGTGGAGAACCCTCGTCATGAGACCCCTTTTAAAAAAATTTAGGCAGTCTCATCGGACGTGGAGAACCCTCGTCATGAGACCCATTTTCAAAATTTAAACAGTCTCATCGGACGTGGAGAACCCTCGTCATGAGACCCCTTTTCAAAATTTAGGCAGTCTCATCGGACGTGGAGAGCCCTCGTCATGAGACCCCTTTTCAAAATTCAAACAGTCTCATCGGACGTGGAGAACCCTCGTCATGAGACCCCTTTTCAAAATTTAGGCAGTCTCAGCGGACGTGGAGAACCCTCGTCATGAGACCCCTTTTCAAAGTCAAAACAAAGGTAGAAACCGCCTAAAGGGTCAAACAAAGATAGAAACCGCCTAAAGGGTCAAAACAAAGGTAGAAACCGCCTAAAGGGTCAAACAAAGGTAGAAACCGCCTGAAGTGTCAAACAAAGGTAGAAACCGCCTGAAGGGTCAACAAATGTAGAAACCGCCTAAAGGGTCAACTCATGGTAGAAACCGCCTGAAGGGTCAAATCAATGGTAGATACCGTCTGAAGGGTCAAAACAAGGTAGATACCGCCTGAAGGGTCAAAATAATGGTAGAAACCGCCTGAAGGGTCAATCAAAGGTAGAAACCGCATGAAGGGTCAATCCAATAGTGAAAATCACTTAAATGGTCAACTCAAAGGTAGAAACCGCCTGAAGGGTCAAATATGGTAGAAACCGCCATAAGGGTCAACTCATTGGTAAATGTCGCCATAAGCATCGACACAAAGGTCTGATCCACCATACAGATCAAAATCCTTGGCAAATCCCAGCGTGGGATGCGCCTTCCTCAGGTTCCTACCAGTTAGGAATCCCATAATGGTATGACCTACCACACAGGTCAGAGCTTAATCTCCCTAGGATATTCTGAACGAGTCCTAGGTATCTTCTTGAAAGTCGTCGCAACCGGCAGCATCCGACAGGTGAGCTTCAGGTAAACCTCTCTCACTCCAGCCCATGTTCAAATTGTTATAGCAAACTGGGGATTAATTTGAGTTTCATTCAAGAGCCTTAAGGATTCAATGTCACTGCATCTCTTCTCTCATTTTCCCAGTTGAGTCGGTTAGGAATCAGGCGCCACCTTATCTTTGAGAGAAACCTCTAACGAGATTCCTCTCAAAGAGGGGCAGCTGTTGACACCTGATTTTTGACCATTTACTATTGTGATTTTTATTCTTTAAATTAATTAAAAATATAAAAAAAGTCATAAAGTCACAAAATCAACTTTGGAAGCCTTGGCCTAGCCTCGGGGACCAATTTTGAACAAAAAATATTTTTTGGTATTTTATAATATATTTCGAATTTATTTAATTATAAAATACCCAAAAAAATCAGAAAAAATACCATTCGTGGTCAGAAAAATACAAAAAAATATTCAATAATTTTGTTGTAATTTCCTCTTCAAGTGTGTCACTTTAAATCTCAAAAATTCGGCTCGGGTCACTATGTTCCTTAACAAACATAAACCCGAACTGAGCCCAAAAATTCCCTTTCGAGTCTTTTAATTTTCAATTTCCACTTTTTATAAGCTATGACATCGGATTCTAAAGTCTTGAAGTGCAATTAGGTCAATTGGCCCTCCAATTTGATCAATTTTAACCAAAAGGGCTTAATTGCATAAAAATCTTTCAATTTAGTCCCCGGTTTCACGACTTTTGAAATTAAATTTCATGCGGGCATACCCATTCAAATTAAACACCTCTACCCTATATTTTTCATCATGATGAATCCATTGGTGGCCTCAATTTTGACTAATTTGGTCGTTTGGACCATCAATTAAGCAAAAATCTTTTTCGGATCCTAAGGACAATTTGGGGTTTTCACTAAATTTCAATCAATCGATTCGCGAAAATACCCATATTTGATAGAAAACATGTCAAGGAGTCCGATTTTGCCATCAATTTCATGAAAATGGGTCGATTTGGGACCCAATTTGGCTAAATTGGTCGAACCGGGCCGGTCGGGTCGAACCCGACCCGGCCCGGTCCGACCGGGTCTGCAACATGGTTGCAGACCCACCGTGGCCGGCGCAAAACATAAAAAAAAAGGGCAAAGTAGGGGGGGCCAATGGAGCTCGTCCGGCGGCATTTCTTTAAGGAAAAGGGAACATTAAGAGTGGGGGACATGGGCAAGTGGTTGACAGGGCGTGACAAAGGTGGTCGGCCATGGAAAATAAAAAAAAAGAGGGGAACCGGGGGGTGATACCAGGAGCTCGGGCGTGAGAGGCAGGGAGGTCGGGGGGAAAAAGAAGAGGAAGCGGACGATCACCGACCTCCAAGGCGACGTATCAACCTTCACGGAAGCTCCGGCCACCGTCGACAAGCCATGAAAAGGTCGGTATTCCCTCTAAACTTTCATTCCGCCGAAGCATACTACATGTTTGACAAAATGCCCAAGTGAGCTTTAGATTTTTTCGAGTCTCGGCCGTGTCTCCCCGGCCATATCTTGTGCGAACTTAGCCTTAAACTCCCTGTGGAACCAACTCTAAACCTTTGTATGCGCTTCTTTTGCATTAAAACCGCGAGGGAAACCGGGCTCGGGAGTTCGTCGGTCATGGTTCGGCCCGAAAGCTAGGCGAAGGGCTTCGCGTCGTCGCCGAGCTCCAAAGGAGTCCAGGTAAGCTCCCTGACCCTCCTCTGATGATGTTTCGATGCTTGGAATTGAGTTCTTCTAAAAAAAAAATTCTGCAAGTATGGTCGTCGGCGTCGTTTCCGCGGTCGGCCGTCCAGCCTCTTTCCGTCGTGTTTCTCGTCATATTATTGATATATGTTGATATAGGATTGACTAGGAGTGGATTGGGCTCAAAATCGCGCCTCGGAACCGACGATTTTACGTCGGTTTGGCGCCTCCGACGAGGCGCCGGCGAGGGAATGCCGGCGCCGGTTGTCTTCTCAGGCAGACCGCTGACCGGTCAACGGTCATCGGCTGACGTGGCGCGCCACGTAGGCAGCCACGTCAGCCGGGTGGGGCCGTGGCTTTAAAATAAAACGCCCAGATCGGACGGCCGTGGCTTCGCCACGTGTCGCGATCTGGGATTTTTGAAAATTTATAAAGATTTTTCTGATTAATAATTGATTTTCGAAAAATAAAAAAATTAAAATCAATCGGACGGTTGATATTCTGCCAAGTGGCTCTCTGAGGAGTGTCCGATCTTTTCTGAGATCGGACGCACCAAAAGGGGCCACGTGGCACAATAAAAGCCGTTCGATCCGTGGATTTTCTGATGAATTAAGAAAATGGTAAAAAAAAATCAATAAACCAAAAACGGCGCCTTTTTGATCGTGGCGGGGGCGGGCCGGACCGGGTCTGACCCGACCCGGGGATAATTTTAATTATTAAAAAAATTCAGAAAATAATAAAAAAAATATAATAAAAAATCAAAAATTCAATAAAAAATGAAAAGTCATAAAAAATTCAAAAAAATTCGGAAAATTCAGAAAAATTATAAAAAAATTCCAGAAAATGGGAAATAGCTACATTCAACTGGCCACGACCTGTTTCGGGTCATTTGACCCCCGATCTTTCCAGAAATGACGGTTTTGCCCTTCCGGCAAACCGTCTTCCAAAAAAATTCTAAAAAATCCAAGAAAATCCCCAAAAATAGGAAATGGCCACAACCAACTGGCCAAGACTCATTCCGGGTGTTTTGAACCCCGACCCTTCTTAACAATGACGATTTCACCCTTCGGGCGAATCGTCTTCCAAAATTTGAAGAAAAATCAAGAAATTCCAAAAAATTCTCAAAAATGGGAAATGGCCACAAACAACTGGCCATGAAATATTTTGGGTAATTCGGTATCCAAATCTCCCAAAAATTGACGATTTTGCCCTTCGGGCTAATCGCCTCCAAATCTTCCCATTTTACCTCCTGACCGAAATCACACCTTCCCTAAGCCCTTATGGCTATGCTAGGAAGCCATTGACTCGCATTGATATGCATCGATGTGATTTACTTATGCACGTGATTGCGCTTTCATTTAAATTGGTTGTGATTGATAGGAACAGTCTTCCAATCTGCATGAAACCCTGAATCAAACGTACCCCACCCAAAACTGCGCCTGCATGAGCTCTTAGCTAGGAAAATCACTCGCGTTAGGTACTGAAAGGGCGTTGGTAATGACACCGACGTAACCCAGTCCCCGAACCCAAAATCTCTGGTTCCGCAGAACTGATCGATCTCTCCTAATCGGTCAGTAAGGTTTCCGGTCTACCCTCCAAGAAAGACCGGTGGCGACTCCAAATGCATGCACAAGTTGCACATGCCATCATGACCACTCTGAAGGTCGAAAGAGATCGACTCTTATCGTCGAATCCTTTGAAAAATACTCCCGCCGCGATTTGGTTTGGGCCTGGGAGGGCCCGCGCCGATCCAAGGCCCGCGATCGGTAATCCATTAGCCGCGTCCGCTTTCGGACGGGTCGCGACACCGATCCCAAGTTCGCAACTCGTGCCAAAGGGAAGAAAGCAACGTTAATTTGTGTCCGACAGCATCGTGGACTTTGCACTCTCTCTCTCTTCTTCTACTCATAATTCGCATTTATGTCCGATACGAAGATCTTCCTTCCTTTGTTATATTCTGCTCATTACTCACATTAATTTGGGCCTAATATCCAATAAAAACCTCTAGCTTTAACATTTATATCAATTATATCCAAAACTTTCTTTTTGTCTTATAAAAAACCTGTAACTTTTGCTTTTGCCCAAATTTTACCTACCTAATACAAAAAAAAAAACCTCAACTTTTAATTTTGTCAAAATTCCACCCAAAATTTTTACTTTTGTCTCAATTTTACTGGCCTCGTACCAAAAAAACCAATCTTCAACTATTACTTTTATCTCAATTCTACCACCATCAACCTTTTGATCATAATCATCATCAGATATATTTGTCTTCAAGTGGGAGATTGTTGGCGTGAAGCCAAAATATATCAAAGATATTATTAAGATATCTTTATTGTCTTTTGTCCTTTCATTTTCTTCTAGGTTAAAAGATACACCTTATATATTATGGATATATAGGTTGTAGCCATTAGAAGAGAGAGAAGACAGAAGAGCAGACAGAAAGCGCAAGAGCAGACAGAATACGCAAAGTAGCGAATAGAGAGAAAGAGAGAGAGAGAGAGAGATGCCGTGACGGCATTCTTGAGTGTTCTCGTTTTTCTTTTTCCTTCGATCTTATGAGAAGATCGACAGTTGTATTCTTATTTTTCGCGAAGACTAGTGAATTCGCAGAGTGCCTCTGCGCGGAGACGTAGCCCAGGTTTGGGTGAACTTCGATAACAAATTCTCTGGTGTGTTCTTCTAATTCTGTTCTTTTATCGCTATATTCTGCTAGTGTGGATTGTTTGCTTGGATTATATTTCTGAAATTGGGGCATGATTCCTATCAGTCTTGTGGATTGTTCACTTTTTGTCTGCCAAGGCTATCCAAATGTCTTGACAATAATACCACGTCCATCCCTTACTCACTACTTGCACTTAGGTCCCTCATATTGCAGCAATTGCAGAACACTCAAAGGAGCTGATGGCCCCCACCAATCGCTAACCCCAAATGTTTTACATCTATTCCCAACACCCAATAACAAAAAACAAAATTCAACATTAATAAGATGTACATGTTATCCACCCTCCGTACAAGGACAATACGCTTATTACTGAATAAGGTCCCGACGCGAGGCCATGCTGGGTGGGATGCGTCCATGTTTTGCCTTCTATTCGTCTGAAATACCAAAGTCTGGAGCTTCCGCATAAGGATATGGATCCGAGTTGGCCCGATTTACATTTCGGTCAATAAGCAAAGAGCTTCTGAGCTTGCATTCGGAGCCGTGAGAAATTTTAGAAATACAAGAGATTTTGAGAGTTTTTCTCACCAAGAAGTGTATATATGGTCGCCTGTCTACGAGATTATTGCTCACACAAGATGTGGACATCTCAAGATTTTTCAGTTGATTTTTTTTCCCTTTTGAAGGAAATTTTCTCTAGCTAGTCTTTTTGATTAGTAGGTTACCAACATAAACATTGCCTTACATAAGATTTGGTTAAGTTTGCACGTAAATGAGGTCGTAACTTGTAACTCACCAAGCAGAACCATGGTTTGAGGATAAGAGTTTTACATCTTTATTCTAGTTACTTTATCCGAACTTAGATGATGACTTCGATTTATACATAATTCATCTTTTTACCGTAAGATTGGTTTCTTTATTTGTGATTTGAGTATGTCGCAACCTTGTGTTATGGGCGACCGTTAATGACTGTCCATTTCAACCATGTCACATATGTACCTGATTATGCTGGGTCGAATGAATTTAGACACACTATATCAACAATGATCTAACTTGGATGATACTTTGCCATTTTGTCGCAATGAGAATGTTTCACTAAAAATTAGTTGATGGCCATGCTAGATGACGTTCTCTTAAGGGAATTTTGGGATTCATGATTGTGGACGTGTAGGTGCATTTGATTGAAGAATGGGAAGTTGCTAGGAGTTATAAAGCAGTGAGCCAAGCACATTATGCACAACATGAAGGCATAGGAAGTTACAGAGCATGTAAAGTGGGAGAAGCAAGATAGAATTAAGAGGACTAATCAATCTTGGACGCGCACAAAGAGTTTGTTGGAGTCTATAAAGTCGTGTAATTATTGTCGTTTTAAAGAAGACTTAACAAAAGTGTCGACCCCATTACAAAAGTGCCTTCTCTTCATTTGTCATTCCTATCTTACTTTTTTATGGACGCTTTGCCCACTTACTCGCAATTGAGTTGAATTGTCAAAAGAAAGAAGTGTTATGCAAAACAAATGCCGTGTGTCTTCACCTTTTGCTTCATCATATCTCCAAATTTTGAAAAGATTCTCCTTTTTTTGCCCTTTTGCGTGAAAGATCATGAGGATGGATTGTAGTGGAAGATACTCTTTTATTTACTTCTGAGTGTATCAAAGAGACATGTGTCACGGGTCGGTTGTTTTCGTCCGTCGAAACACCGTGCGACACTTAGGAATTGATCCCAAGTAAGCCTTCTCACGACTCTGAAGCTCAAAGCTCGCTCGCACACTCAACCGATCACACAAGAAAGAGAGAATGCAAGGAAGCTTTGTTTTGTATTCAATGCGGAAATAAGAATGTTCAGAGTATCTTTACAATGGGGGACTCAGCCCCTATATATACAACAAGCCCGGGCAAACGGTCACAAAAGCCCCCAACGGCTCTTTCTTGACCGAGCACTGTTCATGGCACTGTTCATGTCGGCCACTCCAACGGCTATGTCGCCCGCTTGTTCTAACGGCTACTCGGCCGTCCCAACGGCTATCTCGCCCACCCGTTCAACGTGCATAGTGACAACGGTCGGTCGTGCCAACGGTCGTGTCGGCCGCTCGTTCGATTATATGTGCTGGCCGTCCGTGTGTTCCTCGCTTGATCGCCTGTTCGAGCGCTGGGCGTGTTGGCGGTCGATCGCCACTCATACGCTGATCGAGCTTGTACCATGCATGGATCGGCCGCCCGACCGTCTCGCTCGTTCACTCGCATCGTTCCTCGGCCGCTCGCTTGGTCGAGCGCCATGATCCATGGATCGATCATTCGGTCGTCCGCTCGCCCGCCTTGCATGATCCGTGAGTCGTTCGCTCGGTCGTGCAGGGTCGTTCATGGATCGGCCGCCCGGCCGTCCCGCACGATCACCCGGTCGTGCATCCTCGGTCATGAGTCGATCTGCTGGCTGTCCCGGATCATGCCTTGATCGATCACCCGGTCGATCATCCGTTCGTTCGGCTACACTTGGACACGATTCCTCATGATCCATGGGTCGATTGGCTGGTCGATCCCGGGGATGCATCGCGGTCAAATTTTTATCAGAATTTAACGGACCGTGATACTCTCCCGCACTAATTCGGGCAACGCCCTCGTTGCCTTCTTGTTCGTGGAATGCCTTGATCTCTTCTCGGAATTGCCATAGGGCCTTGTCCGGCTCCCAGGTCGCCTCTTCCTCCGTGGAACCTCGCCACTGGATCAAGTATTCTTTTCTTGGCGCTCGGTACTTCTTCCGGATCACCCGATCAGCCACGATCTTTTCAACCTCCCGTTCATAAGAGGTCTTTGCCCCAATGGGCGCCCGAAGTGAATCCCGTCGGTTGGGATCGACATCGTCTTCATGGAATGGCTTCAGCTTGCTCACATGGAACACCGGGTGTGCCTTCAACTTGGCCGGTAATTCCAATTTGTATGCTACTGGCCCAACCCGCTTGATCACTAGGAACGGCCCCTCATAGCGACAAACCAGCGCCTTATGCACGTCCCTATAGCGTAGGACATGGTGCATTTTTACTAACACTCGATCACCAACTTGGTACTCGACGTGTCGACGCTTCTTGTCCGCCCATTTCTTCATCCTCTCGGCCGCCCTATTCAGACACGCCCGGGCTAAGTCAGCGCGTTCTTGCCATTCTTGCGCACTCTTATGCGCTGCTGGGCTACCTCCATGGTAGTCTGTTGCAACCGTGCTCGGGGTGGGCGGTTGCTGCCCCATCACTATCTCGAATGGGCTCTTGCCAGTGGACTCGCTCCGCTGCAAGTTGTGAGAGAACTAGGCAACATCTATCAGCTTGGCCCAATTGCTCTGTGTGGCATTCACATAATGCCGTAAGTATACTTCCAGAATTGCATTCACCCGCTCCGTTTGGCCGTTGGTCTGTGGATGCAAGCTGGTTGAAAACTTGAGGTCTGTACCGAGCAATTTGAACAACTCGGACCAGAACTTCCCTGTGAATCGAGGATCCCGATCACCTACGATCGATCGCGGTATGCCCCAATATTTGATGATGTGCTTCATGAATAGCTTGGCCGCCTCCCCAGCTGGGCAGTCCTTTGTGGCCGGCACGAACGTCGCGTACTTGGAGAACCGATCAACCACCACCATGATCGTTTGGAAGCCATCAGATTTTGGCAACCCTACAATGAAGTCCATGGAGATGCTCTCCCAAGGACGTTCGGGAACAGGTAACGGCTCCAACAATCCGGCCGGTGCGCGTTGTTCCAACTTGTCCTGTTGACATACCAGGCAAGTTCGCACATAAGCTTCCACATCGTCTCGGAGTTGAGGCCAGAAATACCTATCCTCCACAAGTGCCATGGTGCGGTGGATTCCTGGGTGTCCCGCCCATGGAGTGTCGTGACACTCGCGCAATACCTCGCGCCTCAAATTCCCGTGGAGCGGCACATACAAGCGCCGTCCTTTAGTGTAAAGAAGGTTGTCCTCACACCAAAATCTTCGGGTCCTGCCCTCTCGCGCGTATCCAAGGAGGGCTTTTGCCGTCGGATCGTGATGTAGCCCTTCCTTGATCCGCTCGGTCCATGGGCAATCTGGTCGGCTTGTCACAGCCGCCAATTCCGCCTTTCGACTCAAGGCATCAGCCACCGAGTTGGCCTTCCCAAGCTTGTACTCGAGCGCATAATCGAATTCCGCCAGGAAGTCTTGCCACCGAACCTGCTTTGGACTCAGCTTCTTCTGCGTTTGGAAGTAGCTTGTGGCCACATTGTCCGTCCGGACGACGAATCGTGATCCTAGGAGGTAATGACGCCATGTGCGAAGACAATGCACTACGGCCGTCATCTCCTTTTCTTGGACCGTGTATCGCCGCTCGGTCTCGTCTAGCTTTCGAGACACGAACGCCACAGGGTGGCCATCCTGCATCAGAACACCACCAATAGCAAAGTCCGAAGCGTCCGTTTCCACTTCATATGGCTTGGAGTAGTCGGGCAACACCAGCACCAATTCCTCGATCATTGCTCGCTTCAGCCGCTCGAACGCCTCTTGGCACTTCACCGTCCACTCCCACGGCTTGTTCTTCTTCAGCATGTCCGTGAGTGGCACAGCTACCTCCGAATAGCTACGAACGAATCGACGATAGTAATTCGCCAATCCGAGGAAGGATCTCAGCTCCGGCACCTTCGTGGGAGGTTCCCACTCGACGATGGCTTGGATCTTTGCCGGATCCATCCTCACTTGTCCACCACCAATGATATGGCCGAGGAAAGGCACCTTAGGCTGAGCGAAGGCACATTTCTCCTTCTTCACATACAACTCGTTGTCCCTTAGGACTTGAAACACCTGTCTAAGATGTTTGGTATGCTCTTCGAGCGTCCGACTGTAGATAACAATGTCATCCAAATATACCACAACAAACCGATCGAGGAATGGTTGTAGTACCTTGTTCATGAGAGTGCAAAATGTCGCCGGGGCATTGGTTAACCCGAAGGGCATCACCAAGAACTCATATGAGCCATACCGAGTCACGCACGCTGTCTTTGGTTCATTGCCTTCTGCGATTCGAACCTGGTAGTACCCCGAACGTAGATCAAGCTTCGTGAACCACCGCGCGCTTCCGAGCTGATCGAACAAATCCGCAATGAGCGGGATGGGGTACTTGTTCTTGATCGTGAGCTTGTTCAAAGCTCTATAGTCGATGCACATCCGAAGGGATCCGTCGTGTTTCTTTTGGAACAACACCGGCGCGCCGAATGGGGCCTTCGAAGGTCGTATGTAACCTGCATCAAGCAGGTCTTTGAGTTGTTTCCTCATCTCTTCCAACTCTGGGGGTGCCATGCGATACGGCGCCATGGCAGGTGGTCGAGCATCCGGGACTAGCTCGATTCGATGGTCTACCTCCCTCTTTGGTGGCAACTTCTTTGGCAGTTCCGGGGGCATCACGTCGCCAAACAAGGTCAGCACCTCATCCACTTGACCCGGCACTTCCTCAAGGGCACACTCGGCATCGCCGGACACCAAGGTCGCCAAGAAGGTTGTCTCACCCCTTCGAACTCCTCTCGACACTTGTATTGCCGAAAGAGTCTTTTGGTTCTGTCCGGATTCACGTCGAACCGGAACAACACATTGACCACGAGGGTCTAATATGCAGATGCAATTCATACATGGGACCAGAAAGGCTCTAATCCTATCTAGGAATCCCAATCCGATCACAAGTTCATAATCGTCCATCGGAATTACATCGATCGACTCCTTGCACCGGAATGGCCCGAACTGGATTTCCACGTCTCGAGCCCGTCCTCTCGTCGGGACTTCTTTGGAGTTGACGGTTTTGAGCCAACCGTCTCCCTTCTCAACTCGCATGTTGAGTTTCCGGGCTGCTTCCTCTGACATGAACAGGTCGGATGCGCCGGTATCAATGAGAGCACTCAGTTTTGTTCCATCGATCGCTACGTCAGCGAACATGAGTCCTCTGGACGGCTGTGCGTCTTGGACGCTGATGGTGTTCAGGATCTTCAGTGATCCTAGCCGAACTTCTTCCTCGGCTTTACCCTTGTCCGTGTTCTTTAGGGCTGCTACTTTGCCCTGATTTGGGCAATCCCGGGCAAAATGGGGGCCAGAACATTTGTAACACTCAAGTTTCCGCCCCGTTGCTTGGCTTGACTCTGCTCGATACTCCGTCCGGTTCTTGGCATAGACCGGACGTGGTCTGTTCATCATCGAGCGTTGCGGCCTAGGCCGGTCTCCCGCACCATTACTCTTACCACTTCTAGGCTTCACATCCGCCTTATCCATTGAGCCTGATTTGTACTCGAGGATTCCTTCGGCCGCTTGTTGACACCTGATTTTTGATCAGTCTTTCATAGTTTATTTTTTAAAAATTCATAAAAAAATCTATAAAAAGTTAAAAAAATTAAAAAATCATCTTTGGTAGCCTTGACCAAGCTAAAGGAACCATTTTTGATAAAAAAAAATAATTTGTCATATTTTTTTAATATTTTCCAAAAATAGAAAAATACATGAAAAATGAAGAAAAATAGCGTTCGATGTCGTAAAAATATAGAAAAATAGTCAATATTTTTATTTGAATTTCCTTTTCATTTTGAACTCATAAATAGTCAAAATTCAAGTTCAATTGCATGTATTTCTTCACGACGCATAGAGTTGAATTTGGCAAAAAAATGTCATTCGAGTATTTTAATTTGTAAATTTCTACATATTTTTTAGTCTTGACGTCCAATTAGATCGACCACCATCTACAATAAATTCCCCTTGCTGAATATTTTCGTTTTTATTTCACATGATTTCATGGTATAAAACGTCGAGTGGATCCCCAAATATAATCGGGTCGGCATGAGCTCGATAGCTCGTCCAAGACCAAACCAGGGCACGGCGAACCCCATGTGAGTACTCTCGAACTCCTTCGATGCTTCCTAATGCTTTTCTTAGGTTAGATCGTGTGTAGAATGGCTAGGACAGCTAAATCATTCTTGAGCTGTGATTGATAAATAGGACCTTACTAGGAATGCCATGTGATTTATTTGCATATCTAGATTCCTTGAGTTGAGCATTTTATTACTGATTGTGATTGCTAGGATAATCATTCCTATCTACATGAATTTCTAGATTTAGGGTTCATACCTTACTCATCCGCATGAATCTCAGGCTAGAATATTCAGTCAACTTAGGTACCGAAAGGGCGTCAACTCTGACAGTTGGTGTAACTAAGTCCCCGAAACCATTTCTCTGGTTCTCGCAGAATTGAATAGAAACTCCCAACTATTCGATTGGGTGGTCCAATCATAGCCTAAAAAAATGATTGGTGGCGACTCCATGGCATGCACACTTAGCACATGTCACTAGACCACACCGAAAGTCGATCACGCATACCTCCGTTGCGATTTGGGTAATGGGCCTTGGGAGAGGCCCGCGTCCGACCAGACAGGACGGCCCATTAGCCCTCGAGAGCCCGACAACCTCAAGAGGGTCGCGACAGACTGGCGACTCCGCTGGGGACTGGTTCTTAACCATTTAGTGGACTTGAGCCGATTAAAAAGTTGATTGATTCTTCTAACCTAATTTTATGCAGATGCTCTCGAAAGTGAGGTGTATATGCTAACGAATGTGTTAGATATTTTTGTAGACGGGAGAAATAAGGGGTGAAGTGCTTGTTAACTTTGTTTTATGCAGATAGGAGTTTTAGATGTATGATTGTGTGGATGTTTATATTGAAGCGGTGATTGTTAAATAAAATGCATGTCTATTGCTTTAGCACGACACAATGAATACACACAATTGCGCCTAAAACCCCAGGCGCCCTCTTTAGGAACACAATAGAAGGAATTGAAAATGGAATCTCCGTGAGGAAAAACATGGGGTAATCCACTTTTCAATTCCGCTCACTTCGAACTATGGATTGAGTCCCAATGCAACGATAGTTGTGCAATGGAATCGGCTCTTCCCAGAATTTGAGGTGAGAACCTTGGCTTTAGGTACCAAGCCCTATCTTTTGATTTTTAGGAGTTTTCCCTCACTTGTCTCATGCGTTTGTCTATGGAAGGTTAGTATACCTAACACTGCTAAAAATACAGAGAAGCTTGATTTTCTCTTAAGTTTGGTTGGTAAGACTTTTCTATCCCTCGAACTTGTTACAGCTCTTAATCATTATATTCATTGCATAATTCCGGTGATTGGATTAAATGCCATTTTGAGGATAGATAGGTGTGTTTTCCTCCCAATGTTCTTGATGGAAGATGAAGATGGTGTCATCCCATTACGAGCGCCAAGTGGACAAGAAGAGCCTGCTATGGACATCATTGAGGTATCATCTAATGAAGATGACGATTTGGAATAGGTGATCCTGAAGTCACGTCTCAAAGATCGAAACTGGGGCATCTCTAAGTATTAAGATCACATTCCTTTGTTTTAATTTTCATTTCTAGCCTTCTTGTATAGGATTTATTTTGCTGAGATCCTCTCTATCTGATCCCTTAGATTGATTGTATTAGGGATCTATTTGTGTTTATATACATTCAGATTGAAATTTGTTGTATTTCTATTGACTTGTCATTGGAATGTGATAGTGGCATTTCTTCTAATCACTCGAATACTCCAAAATCAATTTTATAATTCCTTTGGATGAAATTGAAATTGGAAGTCTTATACAACCTTTTGGCCGTATAGGGCAATACAATCCCAATTTCGCCAGAAGGAACTATAAACTTGAATTGGTTCATGCATGTTTTGCATCATTGGTAATCCACGATAATTGATCAAGAGTATTCGTGTTTTTCAAATTTAATGAAAAGATAGATATCCAAATTACTCTCGTTCTTAGCAAACGGCTTTAATTTGGATACCGTATCTTCAATTGAATTTAAAACACATCGTAATTGTGTACTTTTGAACATTCCATTGATTTTTTTGGAATTGATCAAAGGCGATTATCGTGAATTACATTCCTTTCAATGATATGCTTTCCTTTGAGGAATATTGATAAAAGCTTTTGCACAAGGCCAAAATCCTTGTAAAAGCTCTTGTCCCTATTAATCACAAGTAAGCATAAAATTGAAAGGATTTATGCTTTATTTTTCAAATTCTTTCTTATGATTCTGCCTTTTCATTTGAAACAGGTTAAAAACAAGTAGAGAAGAGAAGTCTTTTTGTGGATAATCGCGGTGGGAGGTTCCTTTATCCGATCATAAGCAAGATTAAAAAATCAAGATGTACACGCTCGAATCATCAATGTCAAAGCGCAGCTTGCCTAGGTTGAGAGTGGTCAGGTGTTCGAGAAAGTCAGCCATACAGAAGTTGAGACACACACATTAGAGCTTTCATTCATTTCGCTCAATCGAGGGACCTTAAAAGCAGATCATACAAATCATCGGGGTGGAAGCATAAAACCGCAATGAGCCCTAATTAGCATTACAAAGGAACCAAGTTGGCCCTCCATATTATTGATGCTTTGCTTATACTCATCACCTCGAGACTCGAGATCTGCAAGCTTAAGAAGAAGGCGTTTACATTCCCCTTTAAGCTCGGCAACCTTGGTCCCGTGATCTTCGGCGGCTATTTCCAGGTCCCGAACTAGTCCTCTCCCATGGGCTATATCCGCGGTAATGCTGTCAAGCCTTTCTTCCTGCCACTCACATTGAAACTTCAACACGACATTACGACGGTCGTGCTCATAGGTGGTCAGGGATAAGGCCAAGCGCTCCACCAAATTTCCCCTCTCGCGAAGCAACATCGAGACTCGCTTGTTGGCGAACTCAACAGCCTTTCTGTGACTATCGGCCACAAGGTTGGCCAACACCAAGCAGTTGGACCGATCCTCATAGCGAGCTCGCAAAACGTGAGCCACGGTAGCTTTTCGATGAGCGACACGGTAAGTCTCTAAAAAGTTTATAAAGAGGGTTGGGAAGATTCTATATTCCATCTCTAAATTAGTGCCCTCGATGGAGGTGGTGTCTATTTCCACGAGCAAAATACGGATTTCATCTTCAGTTTCTGGGTGATCGGCTATATGAGCATAGCCTCGACCGAGGAGGTTATAGAGTTTTTCCCACTGGGCCAAAATTTCGGCCGAGAAAGCGCGAATAGGAGAGGAGGTCATTTTCATTGGAGTGAGGGAGAAGAAGATGAGTGTGGTAGAGTGATTAAAATACGAAAAGGCAATTATGTAAGAGTGTTAATCTTCTCTGCATTAACTCCTCCTTTTATAGCAACTCGAGAATGAAGAAAGGCATAGCAATAATGCTCGTGGAGCCAAGTTAATTGGGTAAAGCAATGGTGGCTCTTTCGGTGAACCATCAGATCTATCCCAGTCCGCGATTTCAGGCTTGATAAACCTAAAAAAGTTGTAAAAAGATATGTCGGTGTCACCATATTAAAATTGAACGGGAGTTAAGCGCAACTATCGAAAAAAGTTGCGAAAGGATTTGGCGGTCCCATCATATTAAAAAACTGAGCGGGAGGCGAGCGTAGTTCCACCTTTTTGAAAATAAGTGGGAGACAGACATGGATATCGAGAAAAGGAAATCGATTTGGTGTCCCTCCACGTTGAAAAGAAGAAAGAAGACGACAAAGCGGGAAATACGAAATCTTGGGAGCAACGCTTGCCTGATGATCTTCATCCATGTTTAAAGAACGTTTCATGGGCATACAGAACCACTCAAAAGAAAATTTAGAGAGAGTGAGCATACATGAGAGAGTAGAGAACCCTGAGTGAGCAAAAATTGATCGAACATTTTTCGATCCAACATGTTTGAGGGTTACCATCAGTTGCTAGAGGCGACTGATCCAAAAATCTCAGAAAATGAACTACTGAGAGATCTCGAAGATTCTAGGATGGCGTCTGGTACCAGAACCACAGAACCCAACCCTTTCGGCAACGAAGTTCAGGATCTCAGCAGCGACGACAACAGCAGCAGCGATGGTCAATCCCGGAAAAGGAAACGTCGCCAGTGCCACACTCAGAATGAAATCCAAGAGCTTGAAGCTTTCTTTAGTGAATGCCCTCTCCCGAACATGAAACAAAGAAATGAATTGGGCCAGAAGCTAGGGATGAAACCTTTGAGGGTCAAGTTTTGGTTTCAAAATAAGCGAGCCAAATTGAGGGCTCAACACAGACGTCAAGAACTTGCGATTCTAAAGGAGGAAAACGAAAAGCTTCGAGCGGAGAACATGAGGTATAAGAAAGCTCCCAGCACTATCGCTTGCCTTAATTGCGGTGGCCCTATCACTCTCGGCGAAATGTTCCTTGATAAGCCTTATATGAGGATTGAAAATGCTCATTCACCACCCCACTCCCTCGAACCATCTTCGATACAATCGGATTTTGTTGGAGATATGCATGAACAAATCAATTCTACGAAGTCAATACCAATGCCTTCTAAAGGATGTGATATGCGTCACCATGATTGGAGTTTCCTTAACGATGAGCTTACTATCACGACCGACCAATCCAAAGCTGATGAATTCCCTCCACAACAATTTCCGGCTCGATCAAATCCTACTGGAAATAGGCCAGAGAGCAATAGCCAAGTTGTCAACACTGTTCCGGGTCGCAAGAAGACGAGGGTCAATTGGTCCCCCGAGCTTCATCTCAAGTTCCTTAGTGCGGTTCAGCAACTAGGGATCAACTCAGCATATCCAACGCGCATACTTGAGATCATGAACATACCAGGACTCACTAAAGATGGAGTCGCGAGTGTTGACACCTAAATTTTGATCAACTTTTTTTGCTTTATTTTTCGAAAATTCATAGAAAATCCATAAAAAGCTGAAAAATTACAAAATCAACTTTGGTAGCCTTGGCCAAGCTAAAGGGACCATTTTGGATAAAAAAATATTTTTTCATATTTTTTTTTATTATTATTTTCGAAAAATATAAAATAAAAAGAAAATAAGAAAAGTAGTATTCGAGGTCACAAAAATATATACAAATAGTCGGTATTTTTATTTTTAATTTTCTTTACTTTAGGACCTCATAAAATAGTAAAATTCAGGTTCGATTTTAGGTGTTCTCTGATCACCATAAAATTGAATTTGGCAAAAATATTAATAATGATTAAAAGAAAAAAGAGTGAAAACATCATCATTTAAAAGGAAAAGGGGACTAATCATTTTGTCTTCGCTTTTGATTATTTTATTATTATTTTTACTTTTTAGTATTTTATTATATTATTATTATATTATTTTTATTATTATTATTTTATTTTTATTATTATTTTACTCTTCCCCCCTCCCCCTCATCATCCGTCGCCTCCTCTTCTTCCTTCTTCCTTCTTCTTTTTCTTCTTCTTCTTCCTCCTCTTCTTCTTCTCCTTCCTCTCCCGTAGCTTCTTCTTCCTTTTCTTTTCTTCTTCTTCGTGGACGCCTAAAATGGAACCCTCCCTTCCGCCGTCGTCGCTAGCCGTCGTACCTCAAAGCCGCCGTGAACAACCCAAGACCTCCGGCCTCCACCCGTTTCGGAGTTTGGTTCGGGATTGTTTCGGATCTGGCCAAATCCGTCATCGCCAAAGCGCGCTATCGCCTCCGGCGACAGCCCCGGAGTCCTACCTCCTCCCTCGGAGCTTATGGAGCCTACGCGCCGCTGGTGGAGCCCAGAAACAGCCTCGGGTCACCACCCCGTCGTCGGAACGTGTCCGGACGCGTCGGAACGTGTCCGGACGTGTCGGAGCGTGTCCGGACGTGTCCGGGCGTGTCGGACGTGTCGGAGCGTGTCCGGGCGTGTCGGACGTGTCGGCCGTGTCCAAGCCGTGTCCGAACAGTGTCGGAACAGTGTCGGAACAGTGCATGAACAGTGTCGGAACAGTGCATGAACAGTGTTCAATTTTTTAATTTTTTTAATTTTTAATTTTTTATATTTATATTTTTATTTTTTAGTCTTAATTTGTGAAATTGACTATCGACATTCTAATGGCGATCGACAGGTAACGGGCATGGGGATGGTCGCAGGCTGAGGCTGGGCGATTGAAGGCCGGTGTCCAATCCGGTATGTTTTACGTACCCGATCTGTATATCAGGATTATTTTTCTAAAATATTGCATTTATAGACTTGATTTGTATGTATTTGTTTCAGTCTAGTGGTTAGCTTATTTATCTGGTTGAGTGTTATCTATTGTCAAAGACATGCTTTTTGTTAAAATATTTTCTGAAAATATAAAAAAATATTAATAAATCAAAAATGCCAAAAAAATGGAAAAATTAAAGAAAAACAAAAAAATTGAGAAAAAATTGCAGAAAAATTCTAAAAATTGTCCAAGGCTGAAAATGACAAAAAATTGATTTGTTTTCATTTTTGGGATTTTCTCCCATTTAATCCAAAATGGCGATTTCACCCCTCAAAGGGTAAATCGTCTTTGATATTCTGATGAATTGTGGAAATTGCTTAGAATTTGGTGATGGGCCAGATGGGTGGTTAAACCTTATGTCTAAGATTTCCACATTTCATTTCCATTTTTAGAAAATGACGATTTTACCCTTCGAATGGTAAATCGGTTTCTAAAATTCCCGAAAATCACGAAAATTGCCAAAAAAATAGGAAATGGGTCAATTGAGTGACCAAACCTGTTTTGACTCCGGATTCATTCCGAAATGATGATTTTGTCCTTTTTGGGCAAATTGTCCCCTTTGTCTCAAAATTACGATTTTGCCCCTGATGGGCAAAATCATGTCTAAATCATTCCTAAGCCTGATTGATGCTTCTCTAGGCCAATATGGCCTTATTAGGAATGCCATGTGATTTATTTGTAAATTTGAATTCATTGATTTGTGCACTTTATTATTGATTGTGATTGCCAGGATAGTCATTCCTATCTGCATGAACTCCTAGATTTAGGACTCGTACCCCACTCATCTGTATGAAATCTTAAGTCAGAAAACTCAGTCAACTTAGGTACCGAAAGGGCGTCAACTTTGATAGTTGACGTAACTAAGTCCCCGAACCCATTTCCCTGGTTATCGCAGAATTGAATAGAAACTCCCGACTATTCAATAGGGTGGTCCAATCATACCCTCCAAAAAAATGATTGGTGGCGACTCCATGGCATGCACACTTAGCACATATCACTAGACCACACTGAAGGTCGACTACGTATACCTCCGTTGCGATTTGGGTAACGGGCCTTGGGAGAGGCCCGCGTCCGACCAGACTGGACGGCCCATTAGCCCTCGAGAGCCCATGGCGAATCTCGAGAGGGTCGCGACAGACTGGCGACTCCGCTGGGGACTTTAGAGAACTTGAGCCGATTAAAAAGGTGATTGATTTTTCTAACATGTTTTATGCAGATGCTCTTCAAGGTGAGGTACGTACTTTAACCCTTGAGGTGTTAAATGTTTTTGCAGATTGGAGAAATAAGGGGTGGAGTACTTGTTAACTCTGTTTTACGTAGGTTGGGCGTAGGAATGAATGATTGTGTGTATGTTTTATATTGAAGCGGTGATTGTTAAATAAGATGCATGTTTATCGCTTTAGCACGACACCGAAAATACACACAACCGCGCCTAAAACCCCGGGCGCCACCTATAGGAAAACAATAGAAGGGATTGAAAATGGAATCTCCGTGAGGAAAAACACGGGGTAATCCACTTTTCAATTCCGCTCACTTCGAACTATGGATCGAGTCCCAATGCAACGATAGCTGTGCAATGGAATCGACTCTTTCTAGAACTCGAGGTGGGAACCTTGACCTTAGGTGCCAAATCCTTTGATTTTTAGAAGTTTTATCCTCCCTTGTCTCATGTGCATGTCTTTAGATGGTTGGTATATCTAAAACCACCTAAAAAAAAAAATCGGTGATCCTGGAGTCACATCTCGAAGATTGGAACTGGGGCATCTCCAAGTATTCGGGCCACATTCCTTTGATTGATTTGACATTCTTAGTCCTCTTGTATAAAATTAATTTTGCTGAGATCCTCTATATCTCGTCCCGTAGATTGATTGTATTAGGGATCTATTTGTATTGTATACATCTTGATAAGGCTCATTTCTATCGAAAATGGGGGCAAATTCCCCAAACCCGTGGAGCATAGTGGAATTCGTCCCTTCAGTGCAAAACACATTGGGCCGCAGAGCCACTCGTTTGGTGAAAGGACGTATCGTTCCTAATTGATTTTTAATCAGATCTGGGGATAAGTTTTTCTCCATTCTTTTTATCTCAGGACGTCTCTCCTCTGACAAAGTCAATAGACACAATAACAGAGTCGTCCGCATCAGAATCAAACCCCAAGATACGAATTTGGGTGAACGGTAACCTTGTATCGTTCCAATTTGGTCTTCCAAGACCACATGCCTAACGTGAGTTTTTACTCATTTTACAGGAAGTTGTTGGCGCTGAAAGCCTCAAATGAAAATAGCGCGCTAACAGGGAGGCGAATAGAATCATTGGCCTTAGAAGTCAGGATTCCAGGAGATGGTCTTTGATTATAAGACCTAGTGGATGGTAAAAAGTATCGCTCCTACGTCACATGCTTTGACATGCATTTTGATAAAATCTTCTTTTTTTCCTTGAATAAAAGGAACCTTGAAGAATGGCGCTGGAGTGCGCCCAAAAACACAAATGGATCTTCTCTGGGGCAAATTCTTGAGAAGGATTCGTCGCCCAACCAGATGGGAGATCGTGGCCACAATATAATTGGCCAAATTCTGCAAGCCGCGCGTTTGTGTTCAAATGAAAACGCCAAGCAAGAACAAGGCGGTATCGTTCCAATTTGTCTTGAATTTTGGAACGCAAACTGACACTTATTGTTTATTTTTTACAGGGGCTCGCCATCAAGGCAAAACGGGTTTTCACATCCTATGTATTACCCGTTGGAATACATGACCAAGGGTAAATTGTATCGTTCTAATTTTTTGAAAAATTCGTGAACGTACAATAACATGTATCTTCCGCATTTTCAGGGATCTCCAGCCGCGGGGGACAGGTAAGTATCCCTTTCCCCAATCCATTGAAGATGTTAAATAAAAAACAGAGAGAAAAAGAAAAGCTTTCAGAATCAAATGTCTAGAAAATACATAGAATTCAAACTTCATTGGCATTCATGTTTTAAAACAGGAGGTTGTCTGAACATGAATAAGAACATGCATGGTGCATCATAAAATCCCCTTGACGGGTAAAATTTTTGGAGAAAATTGAAAGAGATTTTTTCCAATCAAAAGTTCAAAACTTTCAAAAGGACGTTTTCTCAAAAGACGAAAGGCAAAGCCTAATCCAAACACGTCCTATACACACTTGAGAGAGAAGTGGAGCGGATCAGATAGCAAAATCTGGACCTACGGAAGTAGGGACCATCCGCAGCGATTACATGGAATGGGACGACGGAGGCATTCGTTTCTTATCCCCAAACACTACAGGTGACCATTGACAACCCCTTCGAACGGCGGTTTTCATTCTCAACCCTGTCAAGAACCACCCCACATTGGGGCAAAATGGAGGTGAGTCCAGCAACATCAGGAGAAAATGGTTAGAAATTTTCTTGCTCGGACTAACATCAATCTTTGTGTATTGTTTATATGGTAATCCAAATGTCATAGGATGATGAGAAGCATTCATTTCTCTATCCCACACGCCATATCCTTTGCATAGCCAAGTTGAGCCTGCAAATTCATTTCATAAACCCATTGGTGATCATTGCAAGTTCCAAAGCAAAGACAAATCACTTCAGGAACGGAGAAGTTCAAGACTTAGGGTTTACGAAGAAAACTACTAAGTTGATACTCAAGCGTGCTAAGAACCAAGTCATATATCTAGCACAATTGCCAAGCATCCCACTTTCGACAAGAGATTAAAGAAATCCCCAGCATCAAGAAAAAGCAAAGTGCCTGGTAAAAGCGAGGCCGATGCTCGGGTGAACAATTTGATCGATCCCTAAATAAACCTGGTAGGGAAAAGAAGAGGGAAAAACCCCTAATGGAGTCAGATCAAGAAGACTGCTCCCCAAATGATGTCAGCCGTGGAGCAAAAACACAGAAAGAGTTGTCAACCTCTTAATACCACAAGAGACGCTCACTAAAGAGCTAGTGCACACCTCAAAATCGGTTGCACACCTCAAAGACTAAAGATACAGAATGGAAATGACAGGAGGCAAATCAGCAATGATCACCAATGTCAAACCCGTCACGAATTCTGGGCCAAAAACAAGCCTTTTTCGGTCCCCAATCCTACCAATGTCACAACCCTGAAACAGTCTTCTCTGACTAAGACACTTGGGTTAACATATTGCTTAGCTCGAAGAGGTACGAGCAAGACTATTTCTTTCTCATTTTGCAGGGTTCTTGACTTGTAAACCCGGAGCAGATGGTGAAGACTTTCATTCAATGGCCCCGACTCAAAAGTGAGTCCCCCCTTTGAAAACCAATATCCAAGCCCAACATTACGGTCCCGTGGAAGACCTCCCGACCGATCAAAATGTATGCGCTGCGAATGAGCCTAAAACCTAGGCACAGGTCAGTAGGGAATTGAGTACATCCCCTATAAAAATCATTACCTCAAAACAGATGAGATGGCCTCCTTGTCGAGAAATATTCCAATTGATGTTTTGAACAAACTCTTTTTGGAATTTTCAAACTGTTGATCCGAATTTTCCATGCAAGGAATTTGTGATCACATTTGCATGTTGTAAGAATGCTTTGGATAACCTCCAGCATCGAAATGCACATTTCATGACTAAAACTTAAGTCATAAAATTTTGTCAATTGGACAATTATTGTCTTCCCAAAGATTATTAACATTTTCTTGGTGAAGAAAAATCTTTCAGGTTTGAACTTTCTGCAGGATACCTGGAGAACCCAGCTCTCAGAATGTCGGCTCAGCAGACTCAAGTGAAGCTTTGTCAAAATAAAATCTTTCACTGCTTCAAAACTGAATTCCCGACAAATTTCGGGATCTCTAAAAAAAAGGGGAAGAAAAACCCTTTTAAAAGAAACAGTCTCATCGGACGTGGAGAACCCTCGTCATGAGACCCATTTTCAAAAATCAGGCAGTCTCATCGGACGTGGAGAACCCTCGTCATGAGATCCCATTTCAAAATTTAGGCGGTCTCATCGGATGTGGAGAACCCTCGTCATGAGACCCCTTTTCAAAAATCAAGCAGTCCTAGCTTGACGTGGAGAACCCTCGTCCTAGGATCCCTTTTTCAAAAATATCAAACAATCCTGGCATGACGTGGAGAACCCTCGTCCTAGGACCTCTTTTCAAATATCAAACAGTCTCATCGGACGTGGAGAACCCTCGTCATGAGACCCCTTTTCGAACCAAAACAAAGGTAGATACCGCCTGAAGGGTCAAATGAAGGTAGATACCGCCTGAAGGGTCAAATGAAGGTAGATACCGCCTGAAGGGTCAAATCAAAGGTAGATACCGCCTGAAGGGTCAACACAAAGGTAGAAACCGCCTAAAGGGTCAAATAAAGGTAGATACCGCCTGAAGGGTCAAATGAAGGTAGATACCGCCTGAAGGGTCAAATCAAAGGTAGAAACCGCCTGAAGGGTCAACACAAGGTAGAAACCGCCTGAAGGGTCAGCACAAGGTAGAAACCGCCTGAAGGGTCAAATCAAGGTAGAAATCGCCTAAATGGTCAAACCAAGGTAGAAACCGCCTGAAGGGTCAACTCAAAGGTAGAAACCGCCTGAAGGGTCAACCAAAGGTAGATACCGCCTGAAGGGTCAAACCAAAGGTAGAAACCGCCTGAAGGGTCAACCAATGGTAGAAACCGCCTGAAGGGTTAACACAACGGTAGAAACCGCCTGAAGGGTCAACCCAATAGTAAAAATCACTTAAATGGTCAACTCAATGGTCCGATCCACCATACGAATCAAAACCCTTGGCAAATTCCCAAATGTGGGATGCGTCTTCCTTAGATTCCTATCAGTTAGGAATCCCATTATGGTTTGACCTACCATATGGGTCAGAGCTTAACCTCTCTAGAATACTCTAGTAACGAGTTTCTAGAAATTCTCTTGAATCCATCAAACACCGCGAAAATCGCACAAACATCGAACAGGTAAGTGGCAGGTATGTCTCTCTATTATCTCACTCTCTCATGTCAAATAAATGTTTCCCCCTTCAAGAAAGAGCATACATCGACAAGCATGAAAAACTAGATATCATGACTCCTTTTCCTTTAGTTTCACGAGTCGAGTCGATCAGGACTCAGGTGTCACCTTGTCTTTGAGAGAAACCTCTGAGGGGATTCCTCTGACGAGATTCCTCTCAAAGAGGGGCAGCTGTTGACACCTAAATTTTGATCAACTTTTTTTGCTTTATTTTTCGAAAATTCATAGAAAATCCATAAAAAGCTGAAAAATTACAAAATCAACTTTGGTAGCCTTGGCCAAGCTAAAGGGACCATTTTGGATAAAAAAAAATATTTTTTCATATTTTTTTTTATTATTATTTTCGAAAAATATAAAATAAAAAGAAAATAAGAAAAGTAGTATTCGAGGTCACAAAAATATATACAAATAGTCGGTATTTTTATTTTTAATTTTCTTTACTTTAGGACCTCATAAAATAGTAAAATTCAGGTTCGATTTTAGGTGTTCTCTGATCACCATAAAATTGAATTTGGCAAAAATATTAATAATGATTAAAAGAAAAAGGAGTGAAAACATCATCATTTAAAAGGAAAAGGGGACTAATCATTTTGTCTTCGCTTTTGATTATTTTATTATTATTTTTACTTTTTAGTATTTTATTATATTATTATTATATTATTTTTATTATTATTATTTTATTTTTATTATTATTTTACTCTTCCCCCCCTCCCCCTCATCATCCGTCGCCTCCTCTTCTTCCTTCTTCCTTCTTCTTTTTCTTCTTCTTCTTCCTCCTCTTCTTCTTCTCCTTCCTCTCCCGTAGCTTCTTCTTCCTTTTCTTTTCTTCTTCTTCGTGGACGCCTAAAATGGAACCCTCCCTTCCGCCGTCGTCGCTAGCCGTCGTACCTCAAAGCCGCCGTGAACAACCCAAGACCTCCGGCCTCCACCCGTTTCGGAGTTTGGTTCGGGATTGTTTCGGATCTGGCCAAATCCGTCATCGCCAAAGCGCGCTATCGCCTCCGGCGACAGCCCCGGAGTCCTACCTCCTCCCTCGGAGTTTATGGAGCCTACGCGCCGCTGGTGGAGCCCAGAAACAGCCTCGGGTCACCACCCCGTCGTCGGAACGTGTCCGGACGCGTCGGAACGTGTCCGGACGTGTCGGAGCGTGTCCGGACGTGTCCGGGCGTGTCGGACGTGTCGGAGCGTGTCCGGGCGTGTCGGACGTGTCGGCCGTGTCCAAGCCGTGTCCGAGCCGTGTCCGAACAGTGTCGGAACAGTGTCGGAACAGTGCATGAACAGTGTCGGAACAGTGCATGAACAGTGTTCAATTTTTTAATTTTTTAATTTTTAATTTTTTATATTTTTATTTTTATTTTTTAGTCTTAATTTGTGAAATTGACTATCGACATTCTAATGGCGATCGACAGGTAACGGGCATGGGGATGGTCGCAGGCTGAGGCTGGGCGATTGAAGGCCGGTGTCCAATCCGGTATGTTTTACGTACCCGATCTGTATATCAGGATTATTTTTCTAAAATATTGCATTTATAGACTTGATTTGTATGTATTTGTTTCAGTCTAGTGGTTAGCTTATTTATCTGGTTGAGTGTTATCTATTGTCAAAGACATGCTTTTTGTTAAAATATTTTCTGAAAATATAAAAAAATATTAATAAATCAAAAATGCCAAAAAAATGGAAAAATTAAAGAAAAACAAAAAAATTGAGAAAAAATTGCAGAAAAATTCTAAAAATTGTCCAAGGCTGAAAATGACAAAAAATTGATTTGTTTTCATTTTTGGGATTTTCTCCCATTTAATCCAAAATGGCGATTTCACCCCTCAAAGGGTAAATCGTCTTTGATATTCTGATGAATTGTGGAAATTGCTTAGAATTTGGTGATGGGCCAGATGGGTGGTTAAACCTTATGTCTAAGATTTCCACATTTCATTTCCATTTTTAGAAAATGACGATTTTACCCTTCGAATGGTAAATCGGTTTCTAAAATTCCCGAAAATCACGAAAATTGCCAAAAAAATAGGAAATGGGTCAATTGAGTGACCAAACCTGTTTTGACTCCGGATTCATTCCGAAATGATGATTTTGTCCTTTTTGGGCAAATTGTCCCCTTTGTCTCAAAATTACGATTTTGCCCCTGATGGGCAAAATCATGTCTAAATCATTCCTAAGCCTGATTGATGCTTCTCTAGGCCAATATGGCCTTATTAGGAATGCCATGTGATTTATTTGTAAATTTGAATTCATTGATTTGTGCACTTTATTATTGATTGTGATTGCCAGGATAGTCATTCCTATCTGCATGAACTCCTAGATTTAGGACTCGTACCCCACTCATCTGTATGAAATCTTAAGTCAGAAAACTCAGTCAACTTAGGTACCGAAAGGGCGTCAACTTTGATAGTTGACGTAACTAAGTCCCCGAACCCATTTCCCTGGTTATCGCAGAATTGAATAGAAACTCCCGACTATTCAATAGGGTGGTCCAATCATACCCTCCAAAAAAATGATTGGTGGCGACTCCATGGCATGCACACTTAGCACATATCACTAGACCACACTGAAGGTCGACTACGTATACCTCCGTTGCGATTTGGGTAACGGGCCTTGGGAGAGGCCCGCGTCCGACCAGACTGGACGGCCCATTAGCCCTCGAGAGCCCATGGCGAATCTCGAGAGGGTCGCGACAGCGAGTCACCTCAAGAGCTACAGAAGGGCGCTAAGACAGCGCCACACAGCACTGAACCTGAAAGAACTCAACTTGTGCCTAAACACTAGGCATGGCTATAACTACAATGCCCCTGAAGTAAGAAATACCCTGTCGAATCTAGGCACCGACCAAGCTGGTAGCAGCACCATTGACTACTTGGGCGCTAATCAGAATATTCCCCTGAATCATCTCAGCACCCCTCAAGAGTATATGCCACAAGTGCAGCAGGTACGAACTCATTGGTTTGAGCAGCAACTTTTCGCTAGTGCTCTTCCTATCCCCGATCAACATATTGCGCCTAGTGTTCAAAGATCTGCCCGGCTTGGGCATATGATTTCGGAAGATCAAGCGGGCGGATGCTCTGAGGATTTTTGTTTCTTCCATTCCCAAATGGAAGGTGCTTTTGATAGTGAACCGATCAATCATCCTCTTATAATCTCGAGCAACGACGAAGGTTCTAGCTCGAAGAATCAGATCGCTCACAACAGAAACAGGAATCCTTCAACGCCAAGCGATGATGGTCAACCCGAATATCAGTTGCTCGAAGAATCAAAAGATTTCCTTGATGAGGAGCTCCATATCTGGATCGATCAGTTTAAAACTGATGGACTTATGAAGTTATGATCCAAAATGACGATTATATGTCTGATTCATGGTGTAACTGGCTGATCACCGAGAATCCTCAAGGGAACTAGGCACATGTGACTGGATGTATCATTAATCTTTCTGTCATAAAGTCTTCCATGCAAGATAATCTTCCTTAATGCCTAGAGTTAATCTGGGGCAGCGATCAGTACTACCTGCGAGCATCATCATGCTTGAGTGCGACAATCCCTTGTTAGATTAGAGTCGAGGCGAATCAATTGAACGCCACGAAGAAAAACATTTAAAGGCTTCACATAGGAAAATGCGAGCAAAAGCCCGAGCGAGCTCAAAGACGGTTAGCTCTGTATCGTTCTAAGGGACCTTTAGTCGTTATGAACTCTAAATTGAGCTTGTTTCATTCTTGATGGGGGTCGCTAACTGCTTCAAGAATTTTATAAAAAAAAAAACGAACCAGTTAGGGACGCCAATAGTGCTGTGTCCTGGTAGTCAGTGAAATGGAAGTGGTACGAAACGTCAGGAGTTCGATCTCGGGATTGAAAAATCATTTTATCAGTTTGTCTATCACCCGATGAAGTTCAAAGAGATTCGACGCAGATGACTATAGAACTTGGGGCAATTCGAAAATCATCGATTCATTTTCATCAAGCGGCGAAGTTGGTATTGTAAAATGTGAAGCACGCAAATGACAAATCCGAAGCAGAAGGAGATGAATCATGATTCGATTATCCAAGGTCGGGATTTCAACCTTCGACTAAAGCCAAATCTAGGATGAGTTTTTGATCTTGCCCACTCGACAAAACCCATCTCCACTGAAAATAGGGGCAAACCATTCCTACATCTGGAAAGCATGTCGAAGCCGAAGACATCAAATTCATCGTTTGATCCGTGGGGCAAGTCCCCCAAGCGATAGTTATCATCCGCAGAGCGTAATGGAATCCATCCTTTCAATGTAAAACACATTTGGCCGCGGAGCCACCCATTTGGTAAAAAGAACGTATCGTTCCTAAATGATTTTCAATCATATGCGGGGATAATGTTCTCTCATTTTCCTCTCAGGTGATGAACAGAGATGAGGCACCCAAGAAGCCATGCATTCAAATAACAAAACAGTGCATGAAACACGCCCAAAAAGATGAATGAATCTCCTCCGACGTAAATCCTCGAGGTGGATTCGTTGCCCAACCAGACGAAGAAATCATGGTCACAAGCTTGAGGGCCGGCTTCAACAATCCGCACATTGGCATGCAGAATGGAATTCAAATCAAGAGTAAAGTAGTATCGTCCCAATTTGTTTTGAATTTGGAAACCCAAAATAATGCTTAATATTTATCCTTGGCAGGAGCTCGCCATCAGGGCAGACATGTAAGTTTCATTTTTCTCCAAAAACCAAGAAGTCAAAAGAACTTTAGAACACCCAACAATCTTGTGTTATTATGTGAAGTGCAGATTTTCACAACCCTTGTACACTCGTTGGAGCATATGACCAAGGGTAAGATGTATCGTTCCAATTTTTGTAAAGTTTTAGAATATACAATGACATATCCCTTTTATATCTCCAGGATCTCCAGCCTCGATGGGTAGGTAAGTATCCCTTTTCCCAATTCATTGGAGATTAAAAACTTTCAGAATTAATTCGATTCTCACATCTAAAAAGACATAGAATTCTTACTTCATTGACATTCATGTTTTAAAACATGAGATTGTCTGAACATGAATTACACATGTATGGTGCATCATAAAATCCCTTTGAAGGATAAATCTTGATGAAATGAAATGAATTTTTCCAACAAGAGTCGTTTGAACTGTTCAAAAGGGTATTTTCTCATAAGAGAAGCGAGCCTAATCCAAACACGTCCCATACACACTTGAGAGATGAGGAGATTGGAAATGATAGCGAAACCTTAACCTATGGATATAAGGGTCATTCGCAACGATTACATGGATCGAGATGACAGAGGCATTTATTTCTTCATTCCAAACACTACAGATGCCCATTGAGAACCCCATTGAACGGCGATTTTCATTCTCAACCCTGTCAAGAACCACCCCACATTGGGGCAAATGAAGGTTAGTCCAACAGTATCAGAAAGTAAACGGTTAGAAATTTTCTTGCTCGGACTAACATAAATCTTTGTGTGTTGTTTATATGATAATCCAAGTGTCATAGGATGACGAGAATAATTCATTTCTCTATCCTACACACTGTTATCCTTTGCACAACCAAGTTGAGCCAGCAAATTCATTTCATCAACCTATTGGTGATCATTGCATATTCCAAAGCAAAGGCAACATCACTCTAGGAATGGAAGCGTGCCAAAGTTTAAGTTGCATATCTAGCATGATTGCCGAAAATCCTAGCTCCAAAAGAAAAGAAAAACACGGGATTAAAAAAAGGGGGAAAAGAAAAATCCCTAGACATCAAGAAAAAGCAAAGTGCCTGGTAAAAAGCAAGGCTGATGTCTATTCAAAATATCCCCAGTAAAGTCTAGAGAGACGATGAAAAGACCCTGCAAAGGAGTTAGATCAAGATGACTACTCTCCAAATGATGTCGTGCTCAAATTGCAAACACACAAACAGACGGTCTCTTAATGTAACAAGAGACGCTTTTAAACATCCTTGTGCGCTCTAAAAGAGGAGTGTACACTTCAAGAAATGGAGATGTTCTTCGAAGGACATGTGGCAAATTTGCAATGATCACCAATGTCAAACCCTTCACAATTTCTGGGCAAAAAATAAGCCTTTTTCGGTCCCCAATCCTTCCAATGTTACAACCCTGAAGTAGTCTTATCTGACTAAGACACTTGGGTTAATGTATAACTTAGCTCAAAGAAGTACGAGCAAGACTATTTCTTTCTCATTTTGCAGGGTTCTTGACTTGTAAACCCGGAGCAGATAGTGAAAAATTTCGTTCAACGGCCTTGACTCAAAAGTGAGTCCCCCTTGGAAACCGATATCCAAGCCTAACACTACGGTCCCGTGAAAGACCTCATGATCGGTCGAAATGTATGCGTTGCGAATGATCCTGAAATCCAGGCACAGGTCGGTAGGAAATTGAGCACTTTCCCTATTAAAGATCATTATCACAGAGCAGTGAGGAGCCTTCTTGGGTGAGAAATACTCCAATGGATGTTTTGAGCAAACTCTTTTTGAAATTTTCAAATTGTTTGATCTAGAGTTTCCGTGCAAGGAATTTATGATCACATCTGTATATGGCAGGAATGTTTTGGATAACCTCCAACAATCAAAATGCACATTTTATGACTAAAACTTAAGTCGTAGAATTTTGTCAGTTAGACAATTATTGTCTTCCCAAAGATTACTAATATCTTCTTGGCGAGGAAATTTTTTTCAGGTCTAAGCTTTCTGCAGGACTTTTGGCCACCCCAAAGACTGGGTGCGTCATCCTTAGGTGAAGCCTTTTAGTAGGCAAATCTTTTCTAAGACCGATCCACAGAATGATCGAGTCTCCGACTAGCCCCGAAGAGCGGGTACGTCATCCTTTGATTCATATCAATTTGGAATCTCATAAATGGTAGAAACCGCCTGAAGGGTCAACTCAATGGTAGAAACCGCCTGAAGGGTCAATCAATGGTAGAAACCGCCTGAAGGGTCAACACAATGGTAGAAACCGCCTGAAGGGTCAATGTATGGTAGAAACCGCCTGAAGGGTCAACCAATGGTAGAAACCGCATGAAGGGTCAATGAATGGTAGAAACCGCCTGAAGGGTCAAAGGACTGGTAGAGACCGCCTGAAGGATCAACCCAATGGTCCGATCCACCATACGGATCAAAACCTTGATGAATCCCGAACGCGGGAGGATTCGTTTTCCCTAATAAGCCTTACATTAGGCAAGCCATTTCTAGTTTAGTCCACCACACGGATCAAAACCCTTGGCAAATTCCCAAATGTAGGATGCGTCTTCCTTAGGTTCCTATCAGTTAGGAATCCCATTATGGTTTGACCTACCATACAGGTCAGAGCTTAACATCCCCAGGACACTCCGATGACAAGTCCTTAGGAATCTACTTGAACCCATCAGACACAGAAAATGCCGCAAGCATTCGACAGGTAAGGGGCAGGGAAGTCTATCTACTCCTTAACTTTCTTACATCATATCAGGGAATTGAACGAGCACATCTCTTTTTAAGGAAAAGCACACATTGATGGACATGAAAATTGGATGTCATGATTTCTTTTCTTTTCCCAGTCGAGTCGATCGGAACATAGGTGTCACCTTGTCTTTGAGAGAAATCTCTGACGAAATTCCTCTCAAAGAGGGGCAGCTGTTGACACCTGATTTTTGATCAGTCTTTCATAGTTTATTTTTTAAAAATTCATAAAAAATCTATAAAAAGTTAAAAAAATTAAAAAATCATCTTTGGTAGCCTTGACCAAGCTAAAGGAACCATTTTTGATAAAAAAAAATAATTTGTCATATTTTTTTAATATTTTCCAAAAATAGAAAAATACATGAAAAATGAAGAAAAATAGCGTTCGATGTCGTAAAAATATAGAAAAATAGTCAATATTTTTATTTGAATTTCCTTTTCATTTTGAACTCATAAATAGTCAAAATTCAAGTTCAATTGCATGTATTTCTTCACGACGCATAGAGTTGAATTTGGCAAAAAAATGTCATTCGAGTATTTTAATTTGTAAATTTCTACATATTTTTTAGTCTTGACGTCCAATTAGATCGACCACCATCTACAATAAATTCCCCTTGCTGAATATTTTCGTTTTTATTTCACATGATTTCATGGTGTAAAACGTCGAGTGGATCCCCAAATATAATCGGGTCGGTATGAGCTCGATAGCTCGTCCAAGACCAAACCAGGGCACGGCGAACCCCATGTGAGTACTCTCGAACTCCTTCGATGCTTCCTAATGCTTTTCTTAGGTTAGATCGTGTGTAGAATGGCTAGGACAGCTAAATCATTCTTGAGCTGTGATTGATAAATAGGACCTTACTAGGAATGCCATGTGATTTATTTGCATATCTAGATTCCTTGAGTTGAGCATTTTATTACTGATTGTGATTGCTAGGATAATCATTCATATCTACATGAATTTCTAGATTTAGGGTTCATACCTTACTCATCCGCATGAATCTCAGGCTAGAATATTCAGTCAACTTAGGTACCGAAAGGGCGTCAACTCTGACAGTTGGTGTAACTAAGTCCCCGAAACCATTTCTCTGGTTCTCGCAGAATTGAATAGAAACTCCCAACTATTCGATTGGGTGGTCCAATCATAGCCTAAAAAAATGATTGGTGGCGACTCCATGGCATGCACACTTAGCACATGTCACTAGACCACACCGAAAGTCGATCACGCATACCTCCGTTGCGATTTGGGTAATGGGCCTTGGGAGAGGCCCGCGTCCGACCAGACAGGACGGCCCATTAGCCCTCGAGAGCCCGACAACCTCAAGAGGGTCGCGACACCGCTGTCATGGCCGTCGCGAGCGTCGTCGCATTTTGCCGTTTGAGCTCCATCTTCACCCACGGCTTGAGGCCTCCAATGAATTGGAAGTATGCCTCGGTCTCGGAAAGGGATGGGATTTGAAGTTTCAACTCCGAAAACTTCCTCACGTACTCTCGGATCCCAGCCTTTTGGTCAAGGCGCCGAAGTTCATCACGAGCTTCTTCTTCGGCATAGGCGGGGAAGAATTGCCTCCGAAATTCCGCCTCAAATGCTTCCCATGTTGTGATGGGTCCAGCCTGCCCATCGTTGCACTGGTTGCGCCACCACAACAAGGCATTGCCGATCAGGTACATGGCCGCCATGCTCACCCGCAAAGCGCCGTCGGACACTCCTTGAGTGTCGAAGTACTGGTTCATAAACCAGAGGAAGTTGTCCACTTTCTTAGCCACTCTGGAGCCATTGAACTCCTTCGGCTTGGGTGCATCCACCCGAGGGGCAGTTCGCATGGACGTCACTCCATTTGCGCATGCTGCTTCCAAGACCACCACCTTGGTCTTTAGCTCGGCCATCTCCGTTCGTAAGGCCGTAATCATGGCTTCCAGGGCACCGCAAGCTTCGTCCGTGGTAGTAGTAAGAGTGCTGAGCAACTCACCACGGAGTTCCGCCACTTCATCCTTGAGGTCGTCGAGTTCATCTCGCAACCCCCTTCGACCGGTGGCCTCCCCTTCGTAGTCAGACTCTTCTCTGTCTGCACGAAGGTCATCGAAGGCTTGCTCGAGCCTATTCATGCGGGTTTCAATCTCCCGCGTCGTTGCCCTCTGTGTAGCACGATCACATCTCTCCCTTACGGGGGATGACTCAAGGTTGGCTCCCGCACGCTCGTCCGCTGGATGCTCAGACTCGAGCGTCGGGTCAACAACACCTTGACTTCTCGCCATTTCACCGAGAATCGAATCGCTCTGATACCACTTGTCACGGGTCGATTGTTTTCGTCCGCCGAAACACCGTGCGGCACTTAGGAATTGATCCCAAGTAAGCCTTCTCACGACTCTGAAGCTCAAAGCTCGCTCGCACACTCAACCGATCACACAAGAAAGAGAGAATGCAAGGAAGCTTTGCTTTGTATTCAATGCGGAAAAAAGAATGTTTAGAGTATCTTTACAATGGGGGACTCAGCCCCTATATATACAACAAGCCCGGGCAAACGGTCACAAAAGCCTCCAACGGCTCTTTCTCGACCGAGCACTGTTCATGGCACTGTTCATGTCGGCCACTCCAACGGCTATGTCGCCCGCTTGTTCTAATGGCTACTCGGCCGTCCCAACGGCTATCTTGCCCACCCGTTCAACGGGCATAGTGACAACGGTCGGTCGTGCCAACGGTCGTGTCGGCCGCTCGTTCGATTATATGTGCTGGCCGTCCGTGTGTTCCTCGCTTGATCGCCTGTTCGAGCGCTGGGCGTGTTGGCGGTCGATCGCCGCTCATGCGCTGATCGAGCGCTGATCGAGCTTGTACCGTGCATGGATCGGCCGCCCGGCCGTCCCGCTCGTTCACTCGCATCGTTCCTCGACCGCTCGCTTGGTCGAGCGCCATGATCCGTGGATCGATCATTCGGTCGTCCGCTCGCCCGCCCTGCATGATCCGTGAGTCGTTCGCTCGGTCGTGCAGGGTCGTTCATGGATCGGCCGCCTGGCCGTCCCGCACGATCACCCAGTCGTGCATCCTCGGTCATGAGTCGATCCGCTGGCTGTCCCGGATCATGCCTTGATCGATCACCCGGTCGATCATCCGTTCGCTCGGCTACACTTGGACACGATTCCTCATGATCAATGGGTCGATTGGCTGGTCGATCCTGGGGATGCATCGCGGTCAAATTTTTATCAGAATTTAACAGACCGTGATACATGCGTCCAAGTCCTTTGACTAGTCCCTTCGTCCGAAGACAATTTAGGCGTGTATAGCTCAAACTCGAGACATAATTTATATATATATATATATATATATATAATGAATTTTGCTTGTCTTCGAAAACTAATTAAATGAGATTTTGCATATATGTCTTTTCACTCTTTTGTTTATAGTATCTGGCAGGGATGAGTCCCCATCATAATAGAAGAGTCGAGCCACGCGTTTTCGCTTACCTCATGTTTTCGATGGGGGCTTTCACGAGGAGTTTGAGTGGAAGCTTCATGCGTACATTATTTGGACATGGCTTGAAAATGGGGCAATTTTCCTAATTTATGTTTTTAAAAAAAAAATTACCAAAATAATAGTAAAATAAAAGTAATTACCAAATTGGGTGCCAATCGGCGGTTGGCGGCCCAACTTCGAAATTGGGTGCCAATCGGCGGCCCAACCGCCGATTGGGGCCCCAAGCCAATTTTTTTTTTAATTTTAATTATTTAATTTATATTATCTTTTTTATAAAAGTAATTATTAAATAATAAATTATGTTAAAATTACATAAATTACATGGGAAAAAAAAATAAACACTACATAATTCATATTCCACCATTAAAATTTACTTTTAATTTATATTTTTTTCATAAAAGTTTCAATTAAATAATAAATTATTTAAAATTACGTAAATTACATGGGAAAAAAAAACAAGCACTCAATAATTCATATTTCACCATTAAAATTTACTTTTAATTTATATTTTTTTTATAAAAGCTACAATTAAATAATAAATTATATTAAAATGATATAAAATTTGAGAAAAAAAAGAACAAGCACTACATAATTCATATTTCACCATTAAAATATACTTTTAATTTATATTTTGTATATTATCAATTACATAATAAATTTTATTGAAATTACGTATCTTTGAGGAAAAAAAGACAAGCACCACATAATTCATATTCCACCATTAAAATTTTCTTTTAATTTATATTTTGTATAAAAGTTTCAATTAAATAATAAATTATTTAAAATTACGTAAATTACATGGGAAAAAAAAACAAGCACTCAATAATTCATATTCAACCATTAAAATTTACTTTTAATTTATATTTTTTATAAAAGCTGCAATTAAATAATAAATTATATTAAAATGATATAAAATTTGAGAAAAAAAAAAGAACAAGCACTACATAATTCATATTTCACCATTAAAATATACTTTTAATTTATATTTTGTATATTATCAATTACATAATAAATTTTATTGAAATTACGTAGCTTTGAGGAAAAAAAGACAAACACCACATAATTCATATTCCACCATTAAAATTTACTTTTAATTTATATTTTGTATAAAAGTTTCAATTAAATAATAAATTATGTTAAAATTACATAAATTACGTGGGAAAAAAAAACAAACACTGCATAATTCATTTTCCACCATTAAAATTTACTTTTAATATATATATATATATATATTTTATAAAAGCTTCAATTAAATAATAAAGTATATTAAAATGATATAAAATTTGAGAAAAAAAAAAGAACAAGCACTACATAATTCATATTTCACCATTAAAATATACTTTTAATTTATATTTTGTATATTATCAATTACATAATAAATTTTATTGAAATTACGTAACTTTGAGGAAAAAAAGACAAGCAACACATAATTCATATTACACCATTAAAATTTACTTTTAATTTATATTTTGTATAAAAGTTTCAATTAAATAATAAATTATGTTAAAATTACGTTGGGAAAAAAAAACAATCACTACATAATTCATATTCCACCATTAAAAGTTACTTTTAATTTATATTTTTTATAAAAGTATCAATTAAATAATAAATTATATTAAAATTACGTAAATTACGATGGAAAAAAAATAAGCACTGCATAATTCATATTCCATCATTAAAATTTACAAGTAATTTATATTTTTTTATTAATCTAATTATTTAGTAAATAATTTTTTAAAATTTTTTTATTTTTAAATGGAGTGCTGCAGCACTGTGGTGCTGCAGCGCTGCAGCACCACGTGCTGCTGCGGTCCGCAGCAGCATTTAAAATTATTATTATTATTTTTTTGCAGCAGCAGCAATTTGTGGTGCTGCAGCGCGCAGCACCACTTGCTGCTGCAGCACCTACTGGTAGCACCAGTAGGTGCTTTCGATTATTGGTGCTTGCACCAATAATCGCTGCTGCTGTTACAAGCCTGCAGCAGCAATAATGTTGCTGCAGGCTTGTAACAGCAAGTGGTTCGGCTCCGCTATTAAGCAGAGCCGAACCCTCCCTTACCCCTTCACTTGTTATTTTCTCCATTTCACTCTCGCGCTCCTTCCTTTCCTCATTTTCATCTGCAGCTCTTGCGGTTCGTTTGTTCCTCACTTTCGTGCCGTTGTTTCAATATTTTTTATCATAATGTTTGTCGCGCTATTGCTCCCTCACTAAGTTTTCGCTGGTGCTTTCCGACGCAGTAAGTGTATAGCACAGTTGTTGTTATTTATATTGTTAATATATTTGTTGTGTTTGAGGAAAAAATAACGTTTTGATCTGGTTTTTTCTATTGGCAGGTTAAGCGTGTAAATTTGGTGCGTGATTTATTTCGAAAATTTGAGGTAAATTTCATTGTAATGATTTTTGACATTTTCGTAAGAATAAATTTATTTATTTGATTTTTATTTATATCTGCATCATTTGTGTAACTTATAGGTGTTATTAATAATATTTTTTAAATTTTGTCAAATGTTATGATAATAATATAATGTGTACTGGATTTTTATGTAGTCGTTGATAATTTTTACTGCTTGACGAGTTAAAAATGAATTTGTCAACTAAAAAAAAAGATAAAATGGCACGAGAAGTGTGGGCGGGGTTCGAGCCGGTCCGAAAAAATATACATAGAAAATGATAAAATTCGAGTAAATAAGTAATTTGTATATTAAAGACTGATTAAAAATTTGTTCAAAACATCATAGAATACTTTTAAAAATTCGGCAAGAAATTTATAAATACAAAAAAAAAACATGTTAAATTAGTATAATTTGATCTGGTGTTTTCTATTGGCAGGTTAAGCTTGTTAATTCGGTGCGTGATTCATTTCGAAAATTTGAGGTAAATTTCATTGTAATGAATTTTGACATTTTTCGTAAGCATAAATTTATTTATTTGATTTTTATTTATATCTGCATCATTTGTGTAACTTATAGGTGTTATTAATAATATTTTTTAAATTTTGTGAAATGTTATGATAATAATTATAATGTGTACTGGATTTTTATGTAGTCGTTAATAATTTTTACTGCTTGACGAGTTCAAAATGAATTTGTCAACTAAAAAAAAAGATAAAATGGCACGAGAAGTGTGGGCGGGGTTCGAGCCGGTCTGAAAAAATATACATAGAAAATGATAAAATTCGAGTAAATAAGTAATTTGTATATTAAATACTGATTAAAAATTTGTTCAAAACATCATAGAATACTTTTAAAAATTCGAGTAAATAAGTAATTTGTATATTAAATACTGATTAAAAATTTGTTCAAAACATCATAGAATACTTTTAAAAATTCGGCAAGAAATTTATAAATACAAAAAAAAAAACATGTTAAATTAGTATAATTTGATCTGGTGTTTTCAGAAATTACAATTTGGTCCTTGAACTTTTGGTAAATTACAATTTGGTCCTCAAACTTTTGGAAAATTATAATTTGGTCCTCGAACTTGTGGGAAATTACAATTTGATCCCCGAACTTTTCAGAAATTATAATTTGGTCCTCGAACTTTTGGTAAATTACAATTTGGTCCCCAAACTTGTGGAAAATTATAATTTAGTCCTCGAACTTGTGGGAAATTACAATTTGATCCCCGAACTTTTCAGAAATTATAATTTGGTCCTCGAACTTTTGTTAAATTACAATTTGGTCCTCAAACTTTTGGAAAATTATAATTTGGTCCTCGAACTTGTGGGAAATTACAATTTGATCCCCGAACTTTTCAGAAATTATAATTTGGTCCTCAAACTTTTGGTAAATTACAATTGGGTCCTCAAACTTTTGGAAAATTATAATTTGGTCCTCGAACTTGTGAGAAATTACAATTTGATCCCCGAACTTTTCAGAAATTATAATTTGGTCCTTGAACTTTTGTTAAATTACAATTTGGTCCTCAAACTTTTGGAAATTTATAATTTGGTCCTCGAACTTGTGGGAAATTACAATTTGATCCCCGAACTTTTAAGAAATTATAATTTGGTCCTCGAACTTTTGGTAAATTACAATTTGGTCCTCAAACTTTTGGAAAATTATAATTTGGTCCTCGAACTTGTGGGAAATTACAATTTGATCCCCGAACTTTTCAGAAATTATAATTTGGTCCTCGAACTTTTGGTAAATTACAATTTGATCCTCAAACTTTTGGAAATTTATAATTTGATCCTCACACTTTTTGTGAAATTACGAATTGATCCTCGAACTTTTGGGAAATTTTAATTTGGTACTCGAACTTTTTTGAAAATTATAATTTGGTCCTCAAACTTGTGGGAAATTATAACTTGAGGGAAAGTTCGACGACCAAATTAAAATTTGGTCAGATGATGAAAGTTCCTCATTGTGAGTATTAGATTAATATGTACGGCATGAATATTTACTTACTTATATACTTGAAATAATTTGTAATATTTTTATTTAACAGAATGTCGACAACACCTTTTGCGATTGTGTTTTGGGGAGGCAGAGTAGTTCAAAATGAACATGGACATGGTTACGAAGGGGGACAATCTACCATGTTCGAGTTTGCGAACATATCCACATTCGATGAGTTACGTGCTACGATTGAGAGCGCGTTGAATCTAATAGGGAATCAGTACATTGACAGGCTGATATGTAAATATCCAGTTGTAGCATATAATTGTGTTACATACGAAATGACGGAGGTGCATAATGATGGTACGGTTACGATGATCCAGCAGTATGCACGTCAGGCTGGTATGTTGGGAATTTCACAGTTTTATGCAATTGTAGCTGAACACCAAATGCTACATGATTCTGAGGAAGGTTTTAACGTTGGTCAAGACGAACAAGGTGTGCATAATGAGTACATGCATTGGGATGATGATGCTTATGATGACGATGATAGTGATAATGATGATCATCATAACGATATTGATGATGAAGAAAATATTGATGAAGAAGATGATGCTTGGATGGATACTACTGACAGCGATGAACAGGATGTCGGAGGAGACGGCGACGAGCAAGATGTCGAAGGTGACAGCTATGAAGAAGATGTCAGAGGTGATGATATAGAGGCTTACTACAACACCCATTGTAGTGATCCCATTACGCCGTTCGTACGTCCAAAACCCTATTCGGAGATTGATTTTGATTTGATGCGAGACGATACAACGGCGAAGCCGGGCGGCAGCCTATTTGATCCCGCGAAAGAATTTTCCATTGGCATGTTATTTTCATCGCGGGACGCAGTGCAGTCGGCTGCGAAAGAATACTCTATTAGAAGAAATCATAAGTTTCGTTGCAAGGTCACGAATCGGACAGAATATGTGATAATATGTGGTAATATGAATGGAGCGTGCCATTGGAGGCTCCGCGCGACTACCAAAGGCGTTGGCTCGTTTTGGAAAATAGCTAAGTACAGTGGGCCACATACATGCATTAATCCGCCATTGTCACGGGATCATCGACACGTTGATCAAAAATACATCTGCAGCTTTATAGAACCAATGATCGATGCCCAACCAGATATCAAAATCAAGCCACTCATGGCCGAAATTCGTGACAAACTGAACTTCCAACCTAGTTACCGTAAAACCTGGAAGGCCAAACAAATGGCGATTGCCAAAATGGGATGAGTCATACGGTAGATTGAGAAAGTACATGAAAGAAATTGAACGTAATAATCCAGGTTCTCATTTTGTTATCGAGGGTAAGGTGAAACAAGATCAGAGCTGTATGCTTTTCGACCGGATGTTTTGGACGTTCCAGCAGATGATTCAAGGCTTCAAGCTATGTCGTCCTGTGATATTTATCGATGGCACTCATTTGTACGGGAAATACAAAGGAACGCTTCTTTGTGCGGCCACACTTGATGGCAACAATCACATTTTCCCTTTGGCATTTGTTGTGGTTGAAATAGAAAATGTAGACAATTGGAAGTGGTTTATGCATATGTTGCGGCGATATGTGATCGGGAGGAGAGAAATTTGTGTGATATCAGACAGGCATGCCGAGATTCAACAAGCAATGGACACAACATGGTGGCGTCCTCCACATGCCCATCATAGATTTTGCATTCGGCACCTTGCGAGCAACTACAACAAACAATTCAAAAATGCCGAAGGCAAAAAACATATTCGGATGGCAGGTAAGATTTGCAATTTTGTAAATTTCACGAAAGTGCGTGTTCATTGCCATTGAATGTGAGTTACTAATTATTAGTGGAATGTACAACTTACGAGTATCAAAAGCGCAAGTTCGATTGGCTTATGAGCCGAATTAGGCAGTTTGACCGCGAAACAGCTGAATGGTGTGATCAGCTCCCAAAAGAAAAATGGACAAGAGCTTATGATGAAGGGAAGAGATATGGTTCGATGACGACGAATCTAGTTGAATCTGTTAACGGGATGCTGAAGGGTTTTCGTGGGCTGCCAATAACAGCCATGGTGGAAAACATATTCTATCAGTTAAATCAATATTTTGACACGAGACGAACGACATACACGAATCAGCAGGCGGAAGGATTTCGATATACGCATTTTGTGGGTAAGGCTCTCCGGATATCCAGTCAAAAGGCAAATGGGCATCAAGTTAGACGTTTCGACTCTGAAAGAGGGATTTTCGAAGTGAGAACTACAAGTGATAGAACAAGAGGATCAGGGGGCCACAAACAGGTAGTGAACTTACACGAACGAACATGCTCATGTGGGAAATTTGACCAGCTGAAAATCCCATGTTCCCACGTAATCGCAGCATGTCAAGCATCTGGAATTGACCACAACATGTACGTAGATGAATGTTATACGTTGGCCAAAACCCGTTGTTGACACCTGATTTTTGACCATCCGTTACTATAGTTTTTTTTATTTCTAAAATTAATTAAAAATAGCAAAAAAGGTCAAAAAATTGCAAAATCAACTTTGGAAGCCTTAGCCTAGCCTTAGGAACCAATTTTGAACAAAAAATATTTTTTGAATTTTTTAATATTTTTTGGAATTTATTTAATTATAAAAATACCCAAAAAATTAGAAAAAATACCATCCGTGGTCAGAAAATTACACAAAAATATTCAGAAATTTTATTTTAATCCTCTCTTTAATATTTTCATTGGGTTCCTTCACAAACCTAATCCCGAACCGGGCCTAAAAAATCCTTTTCGAGGCTTTTAATTTTCAATTCTCGGTTTTTATAAGCTATGACATTGAACTCCAAAGCATTGAAATGCAATTGGGTCGATTTGCCCTCCAATTTGATCAATTTCAGCCAAAAGGGCTTAATTGCATAAAAATCTTTCAATTTAGTCCCCGGTTTTACAATTTTTGAAATTAAATTTCACACGGGCACACCCATTAAAATTAAACACCTCTACCCAACATTTTTCATCATGCTAAATCCATTGGTGGGCTCAATTTTGGCTAATTCGATCGTTTAGGCCTTCGATTTGGCGAAATTAAATTTCGGATCCTAGGGACAATTTGGGGTTTTCACAGAATTTCAATAAATTGATTCACGAAAATACCCATATTTGATGGAAAACATGTCAAGGAATCCGATTTTTCCATCAATTTCATGAAAAGAGGTCATTTGGGGGGTCAATTTGATGATTTGGTCGAACCGGGTCGGTCGGGTCCGACCCGACCCGACCCGGTCCGACCCGGGTCTGCAACATTGTTGCAGACCATGGACAGAACGTGCAGCAAGGCAGGGGAGGAGCAGAAACAGCGTGGGCTCGTGATTTTCTAAGAAAAAAGGACGACGCGCGTAGGGGGACACTGGCAGAGCTGGGTGGTCGTGCCTGGCAGGGGAATGGGCGTCGGCACGCCGGTCGGCCACGCGGAAAAGGCGGGGAGATCTCGGTTTAATGCCGAGCTCGCACGAGAGAGAAAGGGAATTTTTCGGGATTTTTTCGGGCAAAACCGGCACTGGAGGAGCTTCCCCGGACCTTCAGCAACCCTCACCGATCATCATCAAATCATTCTTGGTCACCGGCGACCCTTGGACAGGTCGGTATCTCGCCGGATCTCCATATTTTCATACGCACGCCATGTGTTCGATAAAATGCCTGAATGAGTTTCACATTCTTTGAGTCTCGGTCAAGCCTCCCCGGGTTGTGTTTTGTGCGGATCGAGCCTCAAAACTTATGTAGTACCGCCTCTCATTCTGTGTGTGCCTTTATTTCGCATTGAAACCGAGCCTGAAACCACGCCCGGAGCTTCGCCGTATACCATTCGGACCGGGAGCTCGAGGGGGGACTTCGAGCGGTCGCCGACCCTTAAAGGGGTTCAGGTAAGTCTCTAGACCTTAGTTGAATGCTCTGTGAATGATTGGAATCGAGGTCGAACGTTAAAAAAATTTTGCAAATCATCTCGCCGGAGCCGGGTTCGGGGAGGCCCGGTTTACTTATTTTTCGGCGTGTTCACGGCCTTATTTATGTTGTATGTTGATGTGGGTGGTCCAAGGAGTCGAATGCCGCGAGAACGGGCGAAAAATACCAAGTTTCGGGCCCGTTTCGTAATTTTCCGGCGACCTCGCCGGAATTTTCACTGTTCATCGTCTTCTCCGGCGACCCTCCGGCCGGTCAACGGTCAACGGCCGACGTGGCGTGCCACGTAGGCAGCCACGTCAGCCGGGTGGGGCCGGCCGTGTGTTTTCAAAGCAATAAAAACGGACGGTCACGATCGCGACACGTGTCGCGATCCTAGAATTTTTGGAAAATTAAATAAAGGATTTTGGAATAATCGATCCGGCGGACGAGGATGTGCCACGTGGCTCACTGAGGGACGTCCGATCTTGTACAAGATCGGACGCACCATAGGAGGCCACGTGGCACGTTCTAGAGCGTCCGATTTGTAGGTTTTCTAAAAAATGAAAATAATTAATTTTTGATCCGACGGCTATTATTGAGCCACGTGGCTCTCTGTGGGTCGCTCGATCTAGTGGAAGATCGGACGCACGAGACGAAGCCACGTGGCACAACGTGGACCGTCCGATCCGGGGAATTTTTGGATAATTAAATAAAATACATAAAAAAAATCAAAAAATTGTAAAAAATAGAAAAATGTTTAAAAAAATAAAACGGTGTCGTTTTAGGCCGGTGTCGACCCCTAGGGTCGGGCCGGGCGCCCGAGAGGCGCGGGCCGGGTTTGACCCGGCCCGAAAAATATTTTTAAATATTTTTTAAAAAAAATTAAAAAATAATAAAATAATCAAAAAATCAATAAAAAAAATGAAAAATCATGAAAATATTCAAAAAAATTCGAAAAATTCAGAAAAATTCTAAAAAATTCCAGAAAATAGGAAATGGCCACGTTCAACTGGCCATGACCTGTTCCGGGTCATTTGACCCCCGATCTTTCCAGAAATGACAGTTTTGCCCTTCCGGCAATCCGTCTTCCAAAAAAATTCTAAAAAATCCAGGAAAATCCCAAAAAATAGGAAATGGCCACAAACAACTGGCCAGGGCTCATTCCGAGTGTTTTGAACCCCGACCCTTCTTTAAAATGACGATTTCGCCCTTTGGGCGAATCGTCTCCCAAAAATTAAAGAAAATCAAGAAATTCCAAAAAATTCTCAAAAATGGGAAATGGCCACAATCTACTGGCCATGGAATATTTTGGGTAATTCGGTATCCAAACCTTCCAAAAAATGACAATTTTGCCCTTTGGGCTAATTGTCCCCGAATCTTTCCATTTTACCCCCTAGCCCTAAATCACGTCTTCCCTAAGCCCTTATGGCTATACTAGGAGGCCAATGATTGAAATTGATGTGCATTGACATGATTTATTTATGCACTTGACTTGCGCTTTCATTTAAATTGATTGTGATTGATAGGACTAGTATTCCAATCTGCATAAAACCCGAACCATACCTATCTCACCCAAAATCGCGCCTGCATGAACTCTTAGTCAGGAAAATCACTCGCGTTAGGTACCGAAAGGGCGTTGGTAATGACACCGACGTAACCAAGTCCCCGAACCCAAAATCTCTGGTTCCGCAGAACTGATCGATCTCTCCCAATCGGTCAGTAAGGTTTCCGGTCTACCCTCCAAGAAAGACCGGTGGCGACTCCAAATGCATGCACAATTTGCACATGCCACCACGACCACACTGAAGGTCGAAAGCGATCGACTCTTATCGTCGAATCCTTTAAAAAAATACTCCCGCCGCGATTTGGTATGGGCCTGGGAGGGCCCGCGCCGATCAAAGGCCCGCGATCCACATTTCAGAGTGGGGGCCGCGATCGGTAATCCATTAGCCGCGTCCGATTTCGGACGGGTCGCGACAGCTGGCGACTCCACTGGGGAATTTGTTCTAGAACACCTGGTTCTGGACCTCAAGTGGACTTAGGCCGTAATTAAAACGTTGAGTGATATTTCTAACCTTGTAGGCGCTCTTGAAGGTGAGGTAAGTCCGCTCATGATAGGTGTTACATGTTTTTGCAGATTGGAGTGATAAGGGGTGTAGTCTGTGATTAACATTGTCTTATGCAGGATAGGCGTAGGAATGTATGTCATATGGATGATTTGAAGCGCTGATTGATATATAAATTGTTGTGCATGATTCACTGCATATTTGAGGATCACGACACTTTGCACAAAGCGCCCAAACCCAGGCCGCGAAATCACCTTTTCAGGTAGCCATAGATCAGGGATCGATATGCAACGCTCTAGCGTGGATCGCGCTGGGGTTGACCATATTCGATCCCACTCTCTATCCAAGTCGAGACTTTTATCCATTTGTTGTGGATTGCGCTCATGGACGAATTTATCGATTCGGATAGGGGGAAGCCTTTAGGTTCCATACCTAAGCCCTTTTTAATTTCTAGAGTCAAGCCTCACTTGTCTCATGCGCATGTATATGGATGGTTGGTATACCTAAAACCAAAAAATCATTGGATACCTCTTATGGTAAGGTCTTTCCATTATTGTTTAATTTACCTGCAGCCTCGTATTTGTTGCACAACATGTTGCATTCATCGAGTCCGATGGTTGGGTCTAATTCCATTCTACAATTTAGATAAAGTGGAGATGGTCTCCCCAAATCTGTCCAAGGTCCCGGAGGTATTTCAGTACGAGCGACGCGTCATCCGTCATGAAGCCACCGAGACGTTCAACGGATTCCACGCCTTCCGATTTATCCAAGGGAGGGCACTTACTGGACGCAATCTTATCCGAGGAACAGACTGCTTCTACACCACGTCCGCCGAGCAACTCGAACGCGAACATAAATTCGAGTACGAAAGGGAAAGGTTGTGGAACATTTATCTGAAGTTAAGGGACATATTCAGCAGGATACGAGCAAATCCAACACCCCCTCCGGAGGTTATCGAGATCTCGTCAGATGAAGAAGAGTCTCCCGAAGGACATTCGTCACCTTTCCACCCCACAGTCGTTTCATCCGATGAGGAAAGAGACCTGGACCTAGACAGAACAATGGGGGGCACCTGACATCGCCTGACGACCTGACTTGGGGCATCTCTTTAGGTTCCTTAGGGTCGCTTTCCGGATGTATTTTAGAATTATTCAGTTTTTCGAGTCTGTAAAGGGAATCCGTTTGTGGATCTCCCTCCTATCCCCTGCGCTTTAACTCTCGAGTCGTTCATAGGCGTCTTAATACCGAAATGCGACATTGGAATTTCACCCAACCATTCGAACTTTTCTGTTTCGATCATACGTCGCTTCCATTTGAAATCTGGGTTAGAACTCGCACTTGGTTTGTTCAACACATGTGCGAGGATCTAATTCTCGTTTCATGGCGTATGCGACATATGATTGAAGTGGTCCACGCCATGCATAAGCATATCATTTGCATAACATCATTATTTTTGTCCAACTCATTATGCCCATTGATGGGATTGGCGTTGGAACCCTAATTTGGCATTCCCTTTATCCAAATATGGGAGCCTAACGCTCGTCACATCACGGGAAAATAGTGATTTGAACGAATCTAATGTCCGAGTAATCCATGGATAATTAATCACATTCTCATATTCTAGACTCGATGGGAAGAGGTGACATCCAAATTATGCCGGTCCCGCACAGAGAGTTGCTAGTTTGGTGGGGACGCCTCAACAAGACCAACCAGGCGTATGTCAAGCGAAGGCTGGGGCACCTGGTTGACCTCCTCGAAATCAAATACCAACCGGCACTGATACAAGCAGCAGCACGGTTCTGGGATCGCACCACACTAACATTCAACTTCGAAGGATTGGAGGTCACACCCACAGTGGAAGAATATACAGCCGTCATCGGAGTCGAATTCAAGGGACAACTAGTCCGTCCCCCTTTAGGCCTTGACCCATCCAAGCTGCTCTCCAAGTTCCTTCGGCTCAAGACCACCGAGATTGAAAGAATTCTCAAATCCAATTCTGGCAGATTCCCGTTCTCATTCCTATTCGACAATTACTCGGACCTACCCATTGACACTGGCCATAGGGCCGGAGGGGTCTTCATCCTGGCCTTATTTGGATTCGTGCTATTTCCTACATCCAGGACCACATTCAACCCTCTCATTGTCTACATAGCCCAGCAGGCATGTGACCAGTTGGATTATTCCTATATGATCCTTGCTGAGACTTTGTTGTCTCTGAACTGCTATAAGGCCGCACTGGATGATTCCAAATCCACCCGGAAAACCATTTTCCAAGCCTCCAATGGCCTTCTCTTCTTGTGGATCACTTCCCATCTTAAAAAACTCAACCTTCGCGCTGGATGCACTCGAATCGATGAAGATGTCCACCCTATCCAGTCCTTCCTCAAGTGCCAATCACTCATTGCCAACCGCTCTTTCAACGACTGGTACGAACTCCTGGAAAAATTAGAACCCGAACAACTCCGATGGCGGCTAAGGCGACCGAAGATGCATAAAGCACGCATCGCCACCAAGACCGGCGGGCCAATTCCTCTCTTGGGTTTCACAGGAGCCGTGTCATACTACCCGATCAGAGTCGTCAGACAGTTCGGCATGCTGCAGCAGATACCACCCCAAAGTCCTCCGGACGAATTCGCATTCGACATTCCCCAAGGCCCAATCACCAAGAGGACCAAGGCGCGCCTCCAGATGATGATCAATGACCTAGAACAGGCACTGAAAGACTCCCCGCCTCAGGATGTGGAGTGGCCGGATCAGTTGGACCCTGAGATGAACATCCATCGGGCCTCCGAGGAATATATCCGGGCTTTCAAAAGAGTCCGGCCGACCCTAGTCGAACCATATGTTCCAGAGTACATCGTCCCATATGTACCAGGAGTGGAGCCTTACATACCGGAAGACGTCGGACCGCCAGCCTATCCTGAAGGCGAAGAAGTCCAGAATTGAAGACTCGGCTCTCCTAGCAATATCGGAGGATGACAGAGGAGCCAGCCTCCCCCATCGAGTTTAGAATAGTCAAGATTTTCATTTCCCATTATGATCAAACTCCTTCGGGAGCTCTTTTATGGATTATCGAAGCATCCTTTCAATAGAACATATCCCAATTATCATGGATTACTCTTTGCATAATGACATGCTTGCCCTGACAGACTGGGGCAGGACGCCGCGAGCATGATCAGGCCGTCGTTCACTTCGCGTCGCATGATTTCTCTCCCGTATCCATAGGCCTAACTTTTAATTTTTCAACAGGTAATTCTCAACCACGAGGACTCGAGCCCAAACGCGTTCTTAGGCCCGTATGGAGCACGAACAAGTTGACGCCCGCCTCGGGACTCTGGAAGCACGGCTGGACCAAGTGACTCAGATGCTGGCCGAAATGAAGGACATGTTCATCGCGGCTAACGCCAGGCCCACTCTGCCAGTTGATCTTAACCAAGCTGCAAACCCAAGCACGCCTGCTGGTTCCGACGCAGGTGGACCCGCTGGGACGAATGCTGCACCTGGCACTGAGCAGGCTCCAACTGTTGAAGTACCGCCAAGAGCCCCGCCTGCCATCATCAACCTAGAAGGGAAACAGAGTGAGAAGTCTGTCAAGGTCGATGAGGGAGTAAGAAGAATTGCCAAAATCGAGGAATGTCTCACCAGCCAGGGATTTGAGTTATCAAAATACGATAAAATCATGCCTTTCACCAAGATTGAGGTCCCTGTGGACTACAAGGAGCCGGATTTCTCAAGGAAATATAATGGGACAGGCTGTCCCAAGACCCACCTGAAGTACTACTTGTACAAGATGGCTAAATACTCAGATTACACGCCATTGCTGATCAACACCTTTCAAGAGAGTTTGGCTGGCGCCGCTTTGTCTTGGTACGTGGAGTTAGACATACAAAGATATGACGACTGGGACGAGTTTGCAGGAGACTTTATATCCCAGTATAAGTTCAATGCGCTGACCGCTCCAACCAGAGAAGACCTGCTGCGGACCGCGAAAGGGAGGACTGAAAGCATCCGTTTATACGCCCAAAGGTGGAGGGCGCTCGCCACTCAAGTGAAACCGCCCATCCCCGAGGAAGATTTGGTGGACATCTTTCTGAAGGCTCTGCCGTACGATTACTTTGACAAACTAAACACCTCTGGGTGTCAGACTTTTGCGCACTTGATCAAAGTGGCGGAAAGGCACGAGTGGGCCATAAGAGAAAGGCGCGTGCCGGAAGTAACTCCGAAGCGACCGTTCCCCGTGAGGAAAGAACGAGAACCTACTGCAGAGGTAGCCTTTGTTTCCAATCCACTGAGACCTAAAAGGTTCGAAAACGCCACCCCGACCCAGGGGAATACCTCCTGGACGGTCCAAAGGATCTCGGCCCCGAAAGGAAGGGGCCCCTCCTCTTTTACCCCGCTCCCAGTCCCGATGTCAAAGTTACTCCCTAAGCTTCTAGACGCAAGGTTGTTAGCCAAGAAGCCGCCGAGGTTAGCGCCGCCAAGGTTCATGGGTTTCGACGAGAGTCGAACTTGTGCATATCACATGGGCGAAAAGGGACACAACATAGACAATTGTCGGACCCTGCAATACGACATACAGGCCCTTATCGACAGTGACTTGCTGAAGTTTAATGGAGCAGATCCAAACATCCAACAGAATCCACTACCTGACCATACTGCAAACGCGGTGTTCAATATAGACCTTGGGAGAAACCTGTATGACTCAGAGGAATCATGCCTAGTCGAATCGATCTGCATGGTGGAGGGTGTGACCCCGCTGATAATCAACCTTGCTGAGTTCAACCTCACACAAGAAGATCGTAGTGACATCGAGGTAGAGGTGACAGGGGAGGCCGGCAGTTCTCACAAGGACGAGGTCACACCCTTAGTAATTACACTCCCCGCAGTGGAGACTTACGACCCCAAAGCTGTGCATTGGAATTACGGCACCAGTGAAGTAGATGCCATTACTCGCTCCGGGAGGTGCCTAGTCCAAAAGGAGGGAGAGGTTGAAAAGAAGGGGATAACGGAGGAAGACGCCAAGCAGGTCCTAGCCATCATTAGAACTAGCGAGTTCGAGGTGGTCGAGCAGCTGAGAAAGATGCCTGCACAAATCTCGCTCTTGGACCTCTTCAAAACATCTGAGAAGCATCGAAATGCCCTTTTGAAGGTGCTGGACGAGGCCCACGTACCTGAAACAATCAATGAGGCCCAGTTGGAGGACTTCGTGGGGGCAATCCTTTTGAAAGATCAAGTCTCATTTTCAGATGAAGACTTCCCACCAGAGGGGCGAGGACATAACAAGGCTCTCTACGTGTCAGCAATGTGCCACGGCAAACGGGTATCTCGAGTCCTCATAGATAATGGGTCCGCATTCGACATATGCCCTTTAAGCACGCTTAGAGGCCTCGGGGCGAAAGAAGATTTAATCAAAACCTCGAAGTCCACCATTCGAGCTTTCGATGGGGCTAAAGGCGAGGTAACTGGAGAGATAGAACTACCTGTCCTTGTGGGCCCAACGGAGTTCCTGATCAATTTCCAAGTCATGGATATCCCAGCGTCATTCGGGTTTTTGCTTGGAAGACCTTGGATTCACACGGCTGGCGCCGTGCCCTCCAGCTTACACCAGAAGGTCCGGATGGTCGTTCATGACAAACTGATCACCATACACTCAGAGGCTGATCACTTAACGAGCCACATCGACACTATTCCATTGGTGAAACCTTCGTCCGGAGAAGAATCAAGCTTTCGCGCTGCGGAGAGAATGTACATTATGCATGTACCAGCCGGTACAGCCATGAGGCCGCCAAATTGCTCCAAATCCTCGATCATGGCGGGAAAAATACTGACGCGACATGGTTTTATCCAGGGCCTTGGTTTAGGCAAGCACCACCAAGGTATTCAAGAGCCAGTTAGCTTGGCGACAGTGAAGAACCGCCGAGGGCTGGGTTATAAAGGAGAACCGAATCGACATTTCCAACCAGAAGGTTATGGGAGAGGTAGGGGCCGTGGTGGCCGCGTCCTAGGGTCAAATACATGGAAGGGCAAGGGAAAGATGTTCGAAACTCCCCTGAGTCGTTTCTTCGATGAGGCGTCTAAGTGGCTGAAGGACGAGAAGGTGGACTTTACAACGGAGGACCCCCAGTTGGCCAGCCTGTTCCTGGAGGATTCTGTCAACGTCATTATCGAGGGAATCGACGACGACGCGTCTGTCATTGAGTAAAGAAATTTCCATCCCCCTCTGATGCATCTGAGTCTACATCAGATGCCTCGAACTATCACCCTTGTTTTATGTCTTTACGTCAAAAAAATCATCATCATCAAAAAAAAAATCAAAGAACAAAAAAAATCAAAAAATCACCATAAAATACAAAAATTGAGACGTGGGGGAGCCACAAATCAGGTCGATGACGATCCAAATGAGAGAAAAGAAAAGATGCAAAGAAAAGAAGAGATGAAAAGAAAAGAAAAGCCCTGAGACCTGATTTCCCGCACGTCTCTCAGTTTTCAAAATTTTGGGAGGCAAGGATGTCCAATGATATGAGGACTAGCCCCATCTCGCCTTTTCAGTTTTAATCTTTGTTCTTAAAACATCTCTCAAAGAAATGCATCGTCCATGAGCCTTATCTGTTATATGTCAACTAACCATTTTCATGACATTTCAGGCATACCATTCCACACATACATAGCAGGTTGTTAAGTTATCCAAGCTCTCAAAAAGAAGCTACCCTCCATATCGAGGGAGAGGAAGACGATCGGGTCGAGGAGGGAATCAGAGTTAATTGGAAACGCTATGAAGACTCCAAGCCACCCACTGCGGAGGGCACTACCTCGGTGAACTTAGGGACTCCAGAGAATATCAAGGAGGTGAAGATTGGAGAAAGTCTACCGCCGACAGAAGCATCCAGAATAATTGAGCTCCTGCGAGAATATCAAGATGTCTTCGCATGGTCATATGCGGATATGCCGGGTTTACACCCTAGTATCGTGGAACACGCTTTGCCAACCGACCCCAGCATCTTGCCCAAGAAGCAGAACCTCAGGCGTACAAAACCCGAATTGGCAAAGAAAATCGAAGAGGATGTGATGAAGCTCCTCAAAGTGGGGTTCATCGAAGTGATTGCTTACCCAGAATGGATCGCTAATATCGTCCCCGTCATGAAAAAGGACGGGAAGGTCCGAATCTGCGTAGACTACAGAGACTTGAACAGAGCTAGCCCCAAAGACGACTTCCCATTGCCACACATTGACGTCCTAGTTGACAGCACAACCGGATTTGAACGATTCTCTTTTATGGATGGTTTCTCGGGCTACAATCAAATCCGCATGAGAGAGGAGGATAACGCTAAAACATCGTTTATCACACCTTGGGGCACCTTTTGCTATAAAGTCATGCCATTCGGCCTGAAGAATGCAGGTGCAACTTACCAGAGGGCGATGGTTACCCTATTCCACGATATGATGCACAAGGAGATAGAGGTGTACGTGGACGATATGATAGCAAAATCCAGACATGGCGAAGACCACGCCCTGGTACTAAGGAAATTGTTTGAACGACTCAGGAAATACAAGCTGAGGCTGAATCCCGCAAAATGCATATTCGGGGCGAGATCAGGCAAGCTATTGGGGTTCATAGTTAGCAATCGTGGCGTCGAGATTGACCCCACCAAGGTTCAGGCTATCCTCAACCTTGAGGCCCCTTCAACAGTTAAAGATGTAAGGAGCCTCCTGGGAAGATTAAACTACATCGCCCGCTTCATATCTCACCTTTCAGAGTCAGCTAAGCCACTCTTCAAACTTTTGAAGAAGAATGCCAAAATCAAGTGGGATCACGAGTGCCAGCAGGCTTTCGAGGAGATCAAGGGACATCTGGTCAGTCCGCCAATACTGGTGCCCTCGGTCCCAGGGATCCTCCTAACCCTTTACCTCACCATCCACGATGAGTCCCTAGGGGCCTTTGTTGACACCTAAATTTTGATCAACTTTTTTTTTTTTTAAAATTCATAGAAAATCCATAAAAAGTTGAAAAATTGAAAAATCAATTTTGGTGACCTTAGCCAAGCTAAATGAACCATTTTGACCAAAAAAATAATTTTCATAATTTTCATTTTTTTAATATATTTTCGAAAAATACAAAAAAAAAGAAAAAAAAAGAAAAAGAAAATCAAGAAAATCAAGAAAAATAATATTTGAGGTCACAAAAGTATATAAAAATAGTTAGTATTTTTATTTTTATTTTATCCATTTTCTGACCTCTTAAATAGTAAAATTCAGGTTTGATTTTAGGTGTTCTTTGATCATCATAAAATTGAATTTGGCAAAAATATTAGTAATGATTAAAAGGAAAAGGAGTGAAAACATCATCATTTAAAAGGAAAAGGGGACTAATCATTTTGTCTTCACTTTTGATTATATTATTATTATTTTTACTTTTTAATATTTTATTATATTATTATTATATTACTATTTCATTATTTTATTTTATTTTTATTACTATTTATAGTCCCCCCTCATCATCCATAGAGTCCCTTCTCCTCCTCCTCCTCTTCCTTCTTCTTCTTCCCCCTCTCTCCCACGCTCATTTCCATATTCTCTCTTCCCTTCCTCTTGTCATCACACCACTACCCTCCACATTTTTTGAGTTTCCGGTCGATTGGACCGTTGGATCGAGCTGATTTTTTGTGTACAAGATCTTCTTGACCCCTTCTTCATATCCACCGTTCGGATCTTTAAAAAAATCTCTCAAAGTGGTCGCAAATCAGCCAAATCAGAAGCTGTTCCAGGCGCGGGAACTGTATACCCGCCTACATTTCTTGAGTTTCCGGCCGATTTAACCGTTGGATTGAGCTGCTTTTTTTTTGTGCAAGGTCTTCGTGACCCCTTCTTCACATCCACCGTTCGGATCTTCAAAAAGTTCTCTCTAGGTGGTCGCACAGCAGCCAAATCAGAAGTTGTTCCAAGCGCGGGAACTGTTCATCCGCCGGTATTTCTTCAGTTTCCGATCAATTCGACCATCGGATCGAGGTAAAATTTTGTGTACAATGTCATCTGAATTCTTTCTTTATCTTCACCGTTCGGATTTGTGAAAATTGTTCAACGTCCTCCTCATCCGAGCTCGGATTATTGTTTATTTTGTATTTTTTTCATATTTACTGTGTATTTACTTTATGTCATAGCATTTCTATATTTCGCATAAAAGACCCAGAATCGGAAGGCCGAGCCTCCTGTTGGTGTCTAAATATTTACTGTGTATTTACTTTATGTCATAACATTTCTATATTTCGCATAAAAGACCCAGAATCGGAAGGCCGAGCCTCCTGTTGGTGTCCAAATATTTGCTGTGTATTTACTTTATGTCATAGCATTTCTATATTTCGTATAAAAGACCCAGAATCGGAAGGCTAAGCCTCCTATTGGTGTCCAAGGTGTTTTATTTATTTATTTTCTGTAAATTATATTGTGCTACCCCAGAATCGGAAGGCCGAGCCTCCTGCTGGTGGTTTATACCCCCACACATTGTTGCACGAGCACCGACGGACTCCGACGTCGTAAAATTCACCGGATCCCATCTCCTTTGCTTATGTTTATGTTGTATAATGACTTAATAATCTTCTTTATTTTTTGCATTGTGTTGCGTCCTATGAAAACGAAAACAAAAAAATGCTAGATGAGCCACGTGTCGTGACCCGATGATTTTCAAAATAAAAAATATTTTTAACATTAAAAAAAATGAATTTCGAATTTTACAAAAATTAAAATGATTCGATTGTCACCGAGACACCACGTGGCGAGTTAGGGACCGTTCAGTTGGGACTTATTTTCAGGAAATTAATAAAAAAAAATTTCAAATAAAAAGTGAATTATTAAGGAAAAAAAATTGAGAAAAATTGCAGAAAATTCAATCAACTTAGGTACCGAAAGGGCGTCAACTCTGACAATTGACGTAACTAAGTCCCCGAACCCATTTCTCTGGTTATCGTAGAATTGAATAGAAACTCCCGACTATTCAATAGGGTGGTCCAATCATACCCTCCAAAAAATGATTGGTGGCGACTCCATGGCATGCACACTTAGCACATGTCACTAGATCACACTGAAGGTCGACTACGCATACCTTCGTTGCGATTTGGGTAACGGGCCTTGGGAGAAGCCTGCGTCCAACCAGACTGGACGGCCCATTAGCCCTCGAGAGCCCACGGCGAACCTCGAGAGGGTCGCGACAGACTGGCGACTCCACTGGGGACTGGTTCTTAACCATTTAGTGGACTTGAGCCGATTAAAAAGTTGATTGGTTTTTCTGACATGTTTTATGTAGACGCTCTTCAAATTGAAGTATGTACTTTAACCCTTGAGTTGTTAAATGTTTTTGGCAGATTGGAGAAATAAGGGGTGTAGTCCGTGATTAACATTGTTTTATGCAGGTTGGCGTAGGAATGTATGTTGTGTGGGTGATTTGAAGCGCTGATTGATAAACTGTTATGCATGACTTGCATTGTGATGATCACGACACCTGAACACACACAACCGCGCCTAAAACCTCGGGCGCCCCTATAAGCAAACAATAGAAGGAATTGAAAATGGAACCTCCATGAGGAAAAACACGGGGTAATCCATTTTTAATTTCGCTCACTTCGAACTATGGATTGGGTCCCAATGCAACGATAGTTGTGCAATGGAACCTACCCTTTCTAGAACTCGAGGTGGGAGCCTTTAAGCCTCAGGAACCCCACCATTTAGGTGTCAAAACTTCACAAGTTTACATACGCATGATTGATGTGTTTGACATGTCTTACCCCCATTCAAAAGGTCTGTAAGTATCATTCCTTTCACCCTTTGAACTCAGTATAACTTTTTTTCATATGCTAACACGTCTTTCTACCCACCACAGGGGCAGGTAGCTTTAATCACGGAACCAAGAGTAACTCGTATTATAACTCGTCTCCGAGCTAGAATGGAGCAAGAGGAGATGGGATCTCGCGTGAATAGTTTGGAAGGTCAGATGGCGTCAATGGCCACCATGCTAGCAGAAATGAAAGCCATGATGGTGGGTGCACAAGAAAGAAATCATGACCTCAGCCAGGATGCTCCGCCCGCACCCCCCAATGCTTCGAATGTGGCGCGAACTCAGGAAGAGAATGTGGCCGAGAATGTTAATCGAGTGTTAGCAGCTGATGCACTACCGAAGGCCGCGTCTGTAGTCATCGACCTAGAAAAAGACAAAAAGGAGAAACCCCCGGGCAAAATCGAAGAAGGCGCAAAAAGGCTAGCGAAGATAGAGGAATGCCTAAGCAGCCAAGGGTATGAGTTGGCTCGATTTGACAAGATATCACCATTTGCAAAAATTGAAGCGCCATCAGACTATAAAGAACCCGATTTCGTCAGAAAATACAACGGGACGAGCTGCCCCCGAGCCCACTTAAAATATTACCTACGCAAAATGGCACTTTTTTCTGACTACGTTCCCTTGCTGATGAACACATTTCAAGAGAGTCTGGCGGGTGCTGCTCTGGCTTGGTTCATCGAATTAGATTTGGAGGACTATGATGGATGGGAAGACCTGGCGGAGGACTTTTTACATCAATATAAGTTCAATACTGCTACAGCCCCTTCCAGAGAAGATTTGCTGAGGACCACAAAAGGGAAGAATGAGGCAATCCGCGCTTACGCTCAAAGATGGCGGGCCTTAGCAACACAAGTCAAACCGTCCATTCCAGAGGACGAGCTGGTCGACCTTTTCTTAAGAGCGTTGCCTTACGAATATTTCGATAGGCTGAACACATCTGGTTGTCAAACATTTGTACACCTCATAAAAATCGCAGAAAGGCTGGAATGGGCGATGAGGGAAAGGAAAGCACCAGAAATCGCAACAAGACGCCAATATCCGGCCCGAAGGGAGAAGGAGGCTGAAGTTGATGTGGCCTTCGTACCAAACCCAGCCAACCCTAAGCAGTTCTCCAATTCAAGTACAGTGCAAGGAAACTCGTCGATGTCGGTACAGAAACCATATGAACTAAGGAGGAAGTTGCCTCCCAAGCAGTTCACCCCCCTGCCAAGGCCGTTATCGAAATTACTTCCTATGTTACTAGAGGAGCACTTAGTGGCTAAGGAGCCTCCAAGGCCGAATCCGGTGAAATTTAACGGGTACGATGAAAGCCAGTCATGTGCCTATCACATGGGAGAGAATGGCCATAACGTAGACAATTGCATTGTTTTGAAGCACAAGGTACAAGCCCTTATCGATAATTGCATCCTTGAATTCGACAAAACGGAGCCGAACGTGCAAAATAATCCACTTCCTGATCACCAAACCGTGGGGGTGATCTTCGACAACAAGCTCGACCGGTTCTTCTCCGAGGATTCCAAATGGTCGAAGGACGAGAGGATAAAAACGACATCGGAGGAACTTGATTTGACCAGCTTGTCTTTGGGAGATTTTGTCAAATCACTCGACGGCGACGCTCCTACCATGGAGTAAAGAGATATCTGTCTCTCTTCGACGCATCTAAATCTACATTAGGTGCCTCAGGCTTTTTCTTACGTGTTGTATTGTCATATAAGTATAAAAAAAAACCAAAAAAATCATCAAAAAATCAAAAATCAAAAATGGGGACGTGTGGGAGCCACAAATCGGTCAATGACGGAAAAAAAAAAACTGAGACCTGATTTCCCACATGTCTCCTGGTTTGCAAAGTTTTGGGATGCGAGGATGCCCAATGATATGAGGGCTAGCTCCCATCCTACCCTTTCAATTTTTCTTAAGACGTCTCCCAAGGAAGTTTATCATTACATGAACTTGCTCTATTTTATAACCGTCTTTGTGACACTTCAAGCATGCCATTCCAAGCATACATAGCAGTTGTTAAATAACTCAGGTTCTCGAGGAGGAACTTCCCTCCTAAATGGGGAATAAAACGATGCGGAGCCATCCATTCCAGCGACGATCAAAAGCAGGGGAATCAGATGGCAGTGCTTCCAAATGACGAAACAAGGAGTACCCATTTTCATAACATAAGTCTGACTGAATGTTTTCAAGAGCGTTCTAATGGCTCAATTTGTGAACAAAATCTTTGAGAAAACCTGAAAAAGTTTCTCATCACCTGAAAATCTCTGTGAAAAGAATGCTTGAAAAGAAAATCTCAAGTTTTATCAATACCTTCTTTGAATAGAATAAAAAGCACGAATTCATAGATGACCAGGATTGGCAAAACTCGTGGGAGCAAGTCTCTCCCTTTTCTTCGAGAAGCCCAGCCAGGGGCAAACTCTCATGATCCCCCCTAAAAGTGCAACAGACCAGGGTCATCAAATCCAAAGAGGACAAACAGCAAAACCGGCCTCACCGGGGCAAATTGCTCGAAAAGCACGAAAGGACGAAACTTCGGAGGGAGTACCTCTTTTCAGAAATTCCAAATGAAGTCAGATAAAAAAACCCACGTCTATTTCTTCACATGCAGGTGCGTGGACTCCTTCAGATTGGATTAGAAATCTCCAACAAAAGCGGAAAGCGTTAAGGCATGACTGGGGCATGCGAATCAATTTTGCCCCGGGCAAAGAAAGACGTTTCTTCTCTGGCAAAATCCGTAGACCCAATGACAGAGTTATCTGCATCAGAAATAAACCCCAGGATACAAACCTAGAGGCGGAAGTCGTTGGCGCCAAAAGCCACAAAAGAAAATAACTCGCCAATGAGGAGGCGAATAAAATTATTAACCTTGGGAGTCAGCACTCCAAGGAAGGGTCTTTGATCAAGTGGAGGAACTATGAAGAGTGACGCTGGAATGCGCCCAAAAACACAAATGGATTTCCTCTGGGGCAAATCCTCGGGAATGATTCATCGCCAACCAAACGGAGGAATCGTGGCCACAATATAGAAGGCCAATTTCTGCAAGCCGCGCGTTTGTGTTCAAATGAAAACACCAAGCAAGAACAAGGCGGTATCGTTCCAATTTGTCTTGAATTTTGGAACGCAAACTGACACTTATTGTTTGTTTTTTACAGGGGAGTCGCCTTGGAGACGAACAAGTTTTTATATCCCACGTACTACTTGTTAGGGTACATGACCGAGGGTAGGATGTATCGTTTCGATTTTCAAAAAAATTCATGAATATACAATGATATGCTTCTCTTACATTTTCAGGGGTCTGCAGCCGCAACAGGTAGGTAAGTATCCCTTTCCCAGTTAGCTGGAGATAAAGAATGTTAAAATCCTTTCAATCGTCATGAAAATTATCCAATGCATCGATGTTCATGATGTAAATCGGGAGGTTGCCCAAAGCATGAATAAAACATGCACGATACATCACAGAATCCCCTCAATGGATAAATTTTGGGAAAGAAGTGAGTGAGTTTTTCCAAATATCATTATTTGTCAAATCATTCAAAAGGATGTTTACTCAAAAGAGAGGCGAGCCTAATCCAAACACGTCCTATACACACTTAAGAGAGAAGTGGAGCGGATAAGATAGCAAAATCTGGACCTACGAAAGTAGGGACCATTCGCAGCGATTACATGGGTTGGGACGACGGAGGCATCCGTTTCATATTCCCCAAGCACTACAGGTGACCATTGACAACCCCTTTGAACGGCGATTTTCATTCTTAGCTTTTTCAAGAACCACCCCACATCGGGGCAAAATGGAGATGAGTCCAGCAGCATCAGGAGAAAATGGTTAGAAATTTTCTTGCTCAGACTAACATTAATCTTTGTGTGCTGTTTATATGGTAATCCAAATGCCATAGGATGACGAGAAGCATTCATTTCTCTATCCCATACACCTTTACCCTTTGCACAGCCAAGTTGAGCCTGCAAAATCATTTCATAAACCCGTTGGTGATCATTGCACATTCCAAGACGGATGCAGCATCACTTCAGAAACAAAGGAGTTCAAGACTTAGGGTTTGCAAAAAAATTCCTAAGTTAATGCTTAACCTTGTTAGACCTTTGATCGTAGGTCTAACACGATCCCATGAAGATGAAAAAAAATGGGATTTCAAAAGTGAATGAGAAAAATCCACGGCATCGAGAAAAAAGCAAAGTGCCTGGTAAAAGCAAGGCCGATGCTCGTGTAAGTTGTTTGATTGATCCGCAATGAAGCCGGATGGGAAAAGAAGAAATCCCTGAAGGAGCCAAATCCAAAGGGGTTACTCCCCAAATGGTGCCGAGCGCAGAACAAAGACATAGAGAGAGTTATCGTTCTCTGAATGCAACAAGAGAGGCTCTCTAAAGAATTGGTGCACACCCCAAAATCGAATGCACACCTCAAAGACTAAAGATGCATAAAGGAAATGACAAGAGGCAAATCAGCAATGATCACCAATGTCAAACCCGTCACGAATTCTGGGCCAAAAACAAGCTTTTTTCGATCCCCAATCCTACCAATGTTACAACCCTGAAACAGTCTTCTCTGACTAAGACACTTGGGTTAACATATAGCTTAGCTCGAAGAAGTACGAGCAAAACTATTTCTTTCTCATTTTGTAGGGTTCTTGACTTGTAAACCTGGAGCAGATGGTGAAGACTTTCACTCAATGGCCTCGACTCCAAAGCGGGTCCCCCTTGAAAACCAATATCCAAGCCCAACATTACGGTCCCGTGGAAGACCTCCCGACCAATCAAAATGTATGCGCTGCGAATGAGCCTAAAACCTAGGCACAGGTGTTGACACCTGATTTTTGACCATCTTTTATTTTAGTTTTTATTTCTAAAATTAATTAAAAATAGCAAAAAAAGGTCAAAAATTGCAAAATCAACTTTGGAAGCCTTAGCCTAGCCTTGGGAACCAATTTTGAACAAAAAATATTTTTTGGTATTTTATAATATTTTTCGAATTTATTTAATTATAAAAATATCCAAAAAATCAAAAAATATCATTTGTGGTCAGAAAAATACAAAAAATATTCAATAATTTTGTTTTAATTTCTTATTCAAGTGTGTCACTTTAAATCTCAAAAATTCGGCTCGGGTCACTATGTTCCTTAACAAACATAAACCCGAAACGAGCCCAAAAATTCCTTTTCGAGTCTTTTTATTTTTAATTTCCACTTTTTATAAGCTATGACATTGGATTATAAATTCTTGAAGTGCAATTAGGTCGATTGGCCCTCCAATTTGATCAATTTTAGCCAAAAGGGCTTAATTGCATAAAAATCTTTCAATTTAGTCCCCAGTTTCTCAATTTTTGAAATTAAATTTCATGTGGGCATACCCATTCAAATTAAACACCTCTACCCTATAGTTTTCGTCATGCTGAATCCATTGGTGACCTCAATTTGGGCTAATACGATCATTTGGACCTTCGATTAAGCGAAATTAATTTTCGGATCCTAAGGGCGATTTGGGGTTTTCACTAAATTTCAATCAATTGATTCACGAAAATATCCCTATTTGATAGTAAACATGTCAAGGAGTCCGATTTTGCCATCAATTTCATGAAAATAGGTCAATTTGGGGCCCGATTTAATCGAATTGGCCGAACCGGGCCGGTCGGGTCAGACCCGACCCGACCCGGTCCGACCGGGTCTGCAACTTAGTTGCAGACCCACGGCGCTGAAAGCTAAAGAAAAGGCAGGGGACATCACCGGCGAAAGAGCGGCCGCTGGGGCCAGTTTCATTTAAAAATGAGGGGACAAGGGAAAGTGGTCGACGGCCATGGCTTTGCAAAAGGGCCACGAAGGCCGGTCGGCCATAAAAAAAAAAAAAAAGAGGAGGAGGCCGGGGGAGAGAGAGCTCGGCAGAGAAAGGAGGGCAGAGAGAATCCGGGAGCGGGATAGTTGGCGAGGGAGGCAAAAGCTCGAGGAAGCTGGGTTGAAGACGATTGGACCACCTCGAGCCGCCGTCGTCGCCGGCGAAGCCAGGTCAGTAGCCCACCCCTGTTTTGCCCCTGTTTTTGCTCTCGCAGACAGAGTATGTTGGTCCGGCTCGATTCCGATCGAGTCGGACCACACTCGATAGTACCCGTTGATCCTGATGATGCATAAACGATGATCGAATAATTGGTTTAGCTCGGAATCCCCTGTTGAGCTTCGACGAGTTCATTTTAGCATTTTTCTGGACATGCACAACACCTGTTCGACGAATCGCGACCGAAGCCCTCTTGGTCTCCGAGCTCGTTTTCGATGGTTGTTCACTCCCTCGCGTGATCATTCATTTCAAACTAATTTAAGAGAGTTTCTGCCGCCTGGCTTGTTCGTTTACTTACATTAACGCGATCAAAGACTGGGCTCGGAGCTTCGTCGGACTATATTCTGATCGGGAGCTCGTGGGAGGAGTTCCGGCGGCCGCCTAGGTCCGAGCAGCTCTTGGTAAGTCTTCTTGATCCCTTTAGATGCTGTGTGAGGTGATAGGAGTGAGATTGGGCACAAAAAAAAAACTTTCGACGGATACCTCGCCGGAGCTGAATTCGGGGTGGCCCGGTTCACTGGTTTCCAACGTGTTCATGGTCGCCTCTCTTGTTTTATTTCGGTTCTGAGGTACGGTGGAACCAATTGATGAAGTTTAGGCAAGTGAATCTGAGGTTTTGGGAGTCTTCACGATTTTCCGGCGACGATTCCGGCGGACTCGCCGGAATTTTCACTGTTCCGGCGAGTCGCCGGTCGTCTTCTCCGGCGGGTCAGCAGGTCAACGCTGACGTGGCAGGCCACGTCAGCAGCCACGTCAGCGGTGGGGCCGGTTCGAATAAAAAATAAAAACCAGATCGGACGGTGGAGAACGTGCCACGTGTCGCGATCTGGAATTTTTGAAACATAAAAAAATGATTTTCAGATTAAATAAATGAATTTCGGATAAATAAAAAAATTAGATCTGATGGTCGATATGCAGCCACGTGGCGCGTTGTGGAGCGTCCGATCTGTAGGATTTTCGGTTAATAATAAAAAAATAAAAAAAAATCAATAAAAAAAATAGAAAATCATAAAAAATTCAAAAAAATTCGGAAAATTCAGAAAAATTCTAAAAAATTCCAGAAAATAGGAAATGGCCACATTCAACTGGCCATGACCTGTTCCGGGTCTTCCGACCCCCCGGTCTTTCCAAAAATGACGGTTTTGCCCTTCCGGCAAACCGTCTTCCAAAAAAATTCTAAAAATTCTAGAAAAATCCCAAAAAATAGGAAATGACCACAATCAATTGGCCAAGGCTCATCCCGGGTGTTTTGAACCCGATCATTCTTAAAAATGACGATTTCGCCCTTTGGGCGAATCGTCTTCCAAAAATTGACGATTTTGCCCTTCGGGCTAAATCGCCTCCAAATCTTCCCATTTCACCTCGGTCCTAAATCCCGCCTTCCCTAAGCCCTTATGGCTATATTAGGAGGCCATATGATGTGAATTGACGTGCATTGATGTGATTTATTTATGCACTTGATTGCGCTTTCATTTAAATTGATTGTGATTGATAGGAATAGTCTTCCAATCTGCATGAAACCCTGAATCAAACCTACCCCACCCAAAATTGCGCCTGCATGAATTCTTAGCTAGGAAAATCACTCGCGTTAGGTACCGAAAGGGCGTTGGTAATGATACCGACGTAACCAAGTCCCCGAACCCAAAATCTCTGGTTCCGCAGAACTGATCGACCTCTCCCAATCGGTCGGTAAGGTTTCCGGTCTACCCTCCAAGAAAGACCGGGTGGCGACTCCAAATGCATGCACAAGTTGCACATGCCACCACGACCACACTGAAGGTCGAAAGTGATCGACTCTTATCGTCGAATCCTTCGAAGAATACTCCCGCCGCGATTTGGTATGGGCCTGGGAGGGCCCGCGCCGATCCAAGACCCGCGATCGGTAATCCATTAGCCGTGTCCGCTTCCGGACGGGTCGCGACAGCTGGCGACTCCACTGGGGACTTGTTCTAGAAACTATGGTTCTAGACCTCAAGTGGACTTAGGCCGTAATAAAAATTGAGTGATTTTTCTAACCCTACAGGCGCTCTTGAAGGTGAGGTAAGTCCACTCACGATAGGTGTTATATGTTTTTGCAGATTGGAGTAATAAGGGGTGTAGTCTGTGATTAACTTTATTTTACGCAGGTGTGGCGTAGGAATGTATGTTGTGTGGATGATTTGAAGTGCTGATTGATAAATTGTTGTGCATGACTTGCATTGTGATGATCACGACACATGGACACACACAACCGCGCCTAAAACCCCAGGCGCCGCCTTTAGGAACACAATAGAAGGAATTGAAAATGGAATCTCCGTGAGGAAAAACACGGGGTAATCCACTTCTCAATTCCGCTCGCTTCGAACTATGGATTGAGTCCCAATGCAACGATAGTTGTGCAATGGAATCGGCTCTTTCTAGAACTCGAGGTGGGAACCTTAACCTTAGGTGCCAAACCCTCTGATTTTTAGAAGTTCACCATCACTTGTCTCATGCGCATGTCTTTGGGCGGTTGGTACACCTAAAATCGCACATAAGTCGACGAGTTGGATTGGTAAGACTCTCTATCCCTCAAAACTATTACAGTTCATATAAATATAGGCATTTCATTCATTGCATTCTGGTGATTAGATTAAATGCCATTTCAAGGATAGATGCATGTGTTTTTCCCAAACGTCCTTGATAGAAGACGAGGAGGATGATATCCCATGGCGAACACCGAGTGAGCAACAAAGGAGCCTACTATGGACATTATTGAGATATCGTCCAATGAAGATGACGAGTTGGGGCAAGTGATCCGGAAGTCACAGATCGAACTTGGGGCATCCTTAAACGTTAGGATCACATTCCTTGGTTTCATTTTCCATTACTAGTCCTCTTGTATAGGGTTTATTTTTATCGAGGCTTTCTCTATCTCACCCCTTAGAGTGATTGTATTAGGGATCTATTGGTGTATACATTCAGATGGAACTCGGTTGTATTTCTTTTGACGGGTCATGGGAATGTGATAGTGGCATTTTCTCTAATCATCCGAATACTCCCAAGTCAAGTTTATAATTCCTTTAGAGGAAACTAAAGTTGAAAATCTTACACGACCTTTTTGGTCGTACAGGGTAATCCAACCCCAATTTCGCTAGAAGGAATTATACACTTGAATTGGTCCATGCATGTCATACGTCACTAAGTAATCCACGATAATTGATCAAGAGTATTGACGTTATTTCGAATTTAATGACGAGATAGATGTCCAAATTGCTCTCGTTCTTAACAAAACGGCCTTGATTTGGATGCCGTATCTTCAATTAAATTTAAAAACACGTCGTTATGCCTTGCATTTTTGACTAATTCGCTCTTCTGAATATTGGTCAAAAGCAATTATCGTGAATTACATTCCTTTCAATAGTATGCTTTCTTTCGAGGAATATTGATAAAAACTTTTCGCACAAGATTAAAACCCTTGTAAAAGTTCTTGTCATTATTAATTACGAGCAAGCATAAGATTGAAATGGGTCTATGCTTTCTTTTTCAGATTATTCCTTTTGACTCGGTCTTTTCATTTGCAGGTGAAAAACAAGTAGCATAAAGAAATCTTTTCTTGGATAAGTCTGAGGCTATTCTTTCATCTGACCATGAGTGAGTTAGAAAATCAGAACACATCTACTCGACTTATTATGGATCGGCTCATCCAAGTCTAAGATGTCCGGATGCTCGAAGAAATGGATCATATAAAAGCTAAAACAAACACAGGGGCTTTCATTCATTCTTGCCCAAACCAGATCATACAAATCATTGGGGTGGAAAAGTAAAACAGAAGTGAGCCCTAATCAACGACACAAAGGAGCCCAGCTGGCCCTCCAGGTTATGGATGCTCTGTTTATACGCATCACTCCGTGTATCATGGTCCGCAAGCCTGAGGTGGAGGCGTTTGCGTTCATCATTGACTGCAACAACCTGAGTCTCGTGATCTTCGGCGACTGCTTCCAAGTCCCGAACAAGTCCATTCTCACGAGTTATATCCTCGTTTATGCCGTTGAGCCTTTCTTCCAGCCACTCGCTCCGATTCCTTAGCAGGGCATTACGTCGATCGCGCTCATAGGTAGCCAGAGATAGAGCTAAGTCCTCCACCAGATTCCTCCTCTCGCGTAGCAATGTCGAAACCCGCTCTTTGGCGAACTCAACAGCCTTTTTGTGACTATCGGCCAGGTAGTCAGCCAACGCTAGGCGGTCGGACTGATCCTCATAACGGGCTCGCAAGACACGAGCCACGGTAACTCCCCGATGAGCAGCGCGGTAGACCTCCAAGGAGTTCGTAAAGAGCGTTGGAAAAATATTGTATTCCCTCCCCAACGCGGGTACCCTCGAGGGAGGTGATGTCCAGGTCCCCGAACATGACTCTGATCTCATCCTCGGTTTCGGGATGATCGGCTATGTGAGCGTAGCCTCGACCCAAGAGGTTATAAAACTCTTTCCATCGAGTCAAAGCTTCGGCTGAGAAAGTGTGAACTTGGGAAGAAGCCATTTTCGACGGAGATGTGTGTAGTGGAGCGATTAGAGGATGGAAGCAAATTATATGAGAGCGTTAATCTCCCAAACACCAACTCCGCATTTTATAGCGTCTCGAGAGTGGAGAAAAGTTGCAGCAATAATGCTTGTGGAGCCGGGTTAATTAATGTAAAGCGAGGGCTGCTCCTCCCGTGAATCATCAGACATGTCCTGATCCGCAATTTCAGGCCTGACAAATTCGGTCTCGCCATTATTAAAGCTGGGAGGGAGGCGAGCGCAACTATCGAAGAAGCCGTGAAAGGATTGTGTTGTTCCATCACGCATGAAGCTGGGCGGCGAGTGAACAGCTCTGCCACTTAAAAAGAGAAGACAGTGCTGAACAGGCATGACTATTGAGGAAAAGTGAAAGGCGAGCGCAACTATCGAAGAAGCCGTGAAAGGATTGTGTTGTTCCATCACGCATAAAGCTGGGCGGCGAGTGAACAGCTCTGCCACTTAAAAAGAGAAGACAGTGCTGAACAGGCATGACTATTGAGGAAAAGTGAAAGGCGAGCGCAACTATCGAAGAAGCCGTGAAAGGATTGTGTTGTTCCATCACGCATAAAGCTGGGCGGCGAGTGAACAGCTCTGCCACTTAAAAAGAGAAGACAGTGCTGAACAGGCATGACTGTCGAGGAAAAGTGAAAGGCGAGCGCTACTATCGAAGAAGCCGCGGAAGGATTTGGTTACCCCTTCGTGTCGGAAAGCTGAGCAGGAGGTAAACAGTTCCGTCGTTTCAAAAACAGAACGCTGAACAGACCTAGCTTTCGAGGAAGAGGAGGCAACAAATCGAAAGAGCGAGTATACAAAAGAGAACAGAGAACCCCGAGTGACGAGTTCGTTGAAAGACCTCAAATTCTCTAGAATCAGATTCGACATCGAAGCCATGGAACTCAACATCGCCGGTGACGAACATCAAGATCGCAGTGGTGACGACGGCAGTGGCCACAACGCTCAATCCCGGAAAAGAAAAAGTCGCCAGCGCTACGCTCGGAAAGAAATCCAGGAGCTTGAAGCTTTCTTCGATGAATGCCCTTGCCCAAACGAGGAACAAAAGATTGAATTGGGCCAGAAGCTGGGAATGAATCCTATGAGAATCCATTTTTGGTTTCAGAATAGACGTTTCAGACTAGGTGTCCAACACAGGCGTAAGGAGATCACGGCCCTAAAAGAGCAGAACCAAAACCTTCAAATGGAAAACATGTGGTATGAGAAAATTCTCAGTACTATTACCTGCCCTGACTGCGGTGGCCCTACCACCCTCAGTAAATTGTTCCCCAGTAAGCCTTCTACGAAGATAGAAGGTGCTCATTTATCCCCCTGCTCCCTTGAGCCATCTCCGGTACAATCAGATCCTGCTAATGGCGCGCATGAGCAGATCGATCCTACAGAAATTATACCAGTGTCTTCGGAGGAAGAAGATACGTGTCGTTATGATCGGAGTCACCTCATCGAAGCCCATGAATCTCCTCCACAACAGCTTCCGGTAAGATCAGATACGGTTCAAGAGGAGTTAGAGGTTAGTCGGCAGGCTATCTACGCCACTCTGGACGACGAGAAGAAGAAATTCACTTGGCCCCCGGAGCTTCATCTCAAGTTCTTGGACGCAGTTCGACAGATAGGACTCGACTTCATAGGTCCGACAAGCATACTTAGGGTCATGAACGTACCGGGACTTACCAAGCAATTAGTTGCGAATCACCTTGGTTGCTACAGAAGGGCGTTAGGACAGCGTTATGCAGAACTGAAGCCGAGCAATAGACTCGGCTGCGAACCCAGCACCCTTATGACAAATGAGGCCCGGTCGAATCTGGACGACTATTGGGGATTTGATCAGGATATCCTCGCGAGTCATTTCAATATTCCTCAAGAACACGCAGCACAAGTGCAACGAGTAAGCACTCCTCCGTCCGAGCAGCAGCTAGTCAGTGTTCATCCTGTCGCAGATCAGCCCACCACGCCCAGTGCTCAAGGGTTTGCCCAATCAGAGCATATGGCTTCAGATGATCTAATGGGAGAAAGCTTGGAGCACTCTTATTTCCCTAATCCCCAAGTGGGAGATGCTTGTGGTAGTCAATCGATCAAATCTCCTCTTATAATCCCCAAAGATGGAGGTTCCAGTTCGAAGAACCCGTCGGGCGATGCAGCTCAACCTACACATCAATCGTTCGAGGGGTCGGGTGATTTCTTCGATGAAGGACTTGATACCTGGTTCGATCAGTTGGAAGCTATTAAAGGTTGGCAACCATGATCTGCACTTGGTAATGGCACACCTAAGCTGAGGCCAGACTGGTTAGTCATTGGACATGCCCCAAGAAAGAAGGGGATGTACGCGAGAAGGATGTATCTTCTAATGTAAAGTTCTCATCGGTGCATGCGTTTGTTTCTTCAATAGCTAGAGTTGATTCTGCATAATGTTTTTCGCAAACGTCATCTCGTGTGTATACGGTAATTCCTTGTTATTAAGTTCAAGGTAAAATCAGCCCCGACGCGTGAAGGCAGAATTGATAGCATGAGTTACTAGCAGAATGTGATCGAGCTCGAAAGTGAAAGATTACTAGCGGCCCCAAACGCAATGACCGCAAAATCAGGGGCAATCTTTAAGTTTCGAGCAACTACAAATCTATTTCTCACGAGGCATTCAGGTCAATCAAATATAAAGCGTCGGGCTGTGAGAATGATGCGTAGTCAATCTGTTGACACAGGCGAAAAAGGAGTCGCGTAGATCCGAAAGCAAAAACCTTTCTTGGCTAGTCAACAATGCAGAATGAAAGAGCATATATAAACAAACTCGCATTTATTTCATTCAGCAGGAAAGTTTACAAGTGGATCACTGAGGGGGAGCAGTAAACCCAAAATGAGTTCTGACAAGCATCACAAAAAAACTTAACTGACTCTCCATGCTATCCATGCCTTGCTTACAACCCACACTCCGGGAATCGAGGTCTACAAGCTTGAAGAAAAGGAGACGACATTTCTCCTTAAGTTCGTTCACCTTGGTGTCATAGTACTCGAACTCAAGCTCTAAGTCATGAGCCAGCACCCTCCCGCGAGCTATATCCATGCTCAGGTCTTCAAGCCTTTCCTCCAACCAGGCACACTGGAACCTCAGCACGAAGTTGTGCTGGTCTTGCTCAAAGGCGGTGTCAAAAAGAGCCAGACGCTCCACCAAGTTGTCCCTCTCACGGACCAGCATCGAAACCTGGGCGTGGGCGTATTCAACAGCCCTTTTATGGTTATCGGCCGTCAGCATGGCCAACATCAGGGACTCAGTTCGGTCCTGGTAACGGGCTCGCACGATACCAGCCAAAATGACCTCCCGGCTAGCAACTTCGTAAGCCTGCATGAAATTGTTGAAGAGAGTTGGGAAGATCACAAACTCCCTTTGCAGTTTCGTACCTTCAATACACGCAGTATCCAGGGCCGGAATCAGAGTACGAACTTCAACCTCAGCTTCAGGATGATTGTTTATGTAGCCATAACCCCTACCCAAGAGGTGGTAAAATCTCTCCCATTGGGTCGAAGCTTCAGGTAAGGCAACAGGCATAGAGGAGGAATCCATATGCGATGGAATGACGGAGAAGAGAGTGAGAATGTGAAGAGTGTTTGAGAGGCTGAGTCTGATAAGGCTAAAGTGTTAATCTTCTTGACATCAATCTATCACCTTATAAATGCTCGAGTACAGGGAGAAGTGGTAATAATATTTTATGTGCAGTAGAGCCAAGCGGGTTTCGTTAATGCATCCCCGATGAGTCACGAATCCACCACCATCCTGTGATCTCGGGTTTTGCGAAACATAATGGCGCCGAAAGGTGGGCAGGCTTGTTACTCTAGAGACTGGGCCAGGGGGACAAGCGTAGTGCTCGACAAAGCGAAATCAACGCAAGAGATCTTCAGGCTCCGTTCACGTAGAAAAGAGCAAAAAAGGACAAAGTGGGAATTACGAAGCCTTGAGAAAAACGCTCGTCAAGTAGCCATCACAAAAGGACGAAGTGGGAATCTCGAAACATTGAGAAGAGCGCTCGTCGGGTAGCCATCACCTTTGATCGAAGAACGGTGATCCGGCTCCTTTAACCTCTCAGAATTTGCAGAGAAAGTGAAGATCCAAGGAGGAACAAAGAAAGCTGAGTTAACGGAAAATCAAACAGTGATATCCCGGTCAAAATGTTCAAGGGATTCTGTCATTTACTGGAAGCGCCAGACTTGGAGGTCTCCGAGCTTGAGCTGCTGGAAGAGTTTGAAGATCTCAGGACCGAACCTGACACGAGGGCCATGGAGACCGATCCTTCTAATGATGAAACCCGCGGCTTGGTTAACGAGAACAGTACCCGCGACGGTTATCAGCGTCAGAAAGGGGAATATCTCAAACGCAACACTTCAGGTCAAGTCCATAAACTCGAATTGTTTTTCAGGGAATACCCCTATCCGGACATGGAACAGAAAATCAAAATGGGCCAGGAGATAGGGTGGGAGCCTCGGAAGGTCAAATGCTGGTTTGAAAACAAACGAACCCGGCTGAAGCAGCAACGCGATCGGCACGAGTTAGCGGTTGTAAGGGAGGAAAATGAAAAGCTTCGAATAAAAAACACTCAGTACAAAAAAGCTCTAAGCATCGCTATTTGCCTGGAGTGCGGTAACCCTGTTCCCACGGACGGAGTATTCACTGAAGAGCCAGATCAGGGGGTTTATAATGCTCATTTGTTGCAATGCCCTTCGCAACATCTTTCGGAACAGGCGGGTACCGCCGAGGATCTACAAGAGGAAACTAGTGCTATAAGGTCAAAGTCGACGCCCATTGTGGAAGGGAACATGCGTCATGACAAGTCGGGTCCGCTCGATGATGAACTCACCATCATGACCAGCCGATCTGAGACCACTAAATCCCCTCCAGAGCAACCTCCAACACGACCAGATTCCACGAAGAGTAACCGCCAAGTTGCTGACACCACTTCGGCTAGCAAGAAAATAAGATTTCGTTGGACCCCGGAGTTTCATAGCAAATTTGTTGATGCAGTTCAACAGTTGGGGATCAGTTTTGCTTGCCCATTGCGCATACTCGAAATCATGAACGTGCCGGGACTGACTAAAAATATGGTCAAGAATCACCTTTGGCGCTACAAGAAACTACTGAGAGATGGACGAGCGTCGCTAGACCAAGATAGAGGCGGTTCAACACGACCAGATTCCACGAAGAGTAGCCGCCGAGTTGCCAACCCTACTTCGGCTAGCAAGAAAACAAGGTTTTATTGGACCTCGGAGCTTCATAGCAAATTTGTTGATGCAGTTCAACAGTTAGGGATCAGTTTGGCTCGCCCATCGCGCATACTCAAGATCATGAACATGCCGGAATTGGATAGAAATAAAGTCAGGAACCACCTTTGGTGCTACAAAAGACTACTGAGAGATGGACGAGTGGCGCTAGACCAAGAGAGAGACAGTTCAAGTTTAAACGATGAGCATGGCTGTGATCGCAATCCTCATGAAGCAGGAAGCATCCAATCACCTCTTAACACCGATGGGACTGGCAATTACACGGTCGATTGTTCAGGCATCAATCAGAGTACTCCCATGGGTTATCCCAGTACTCCTCAGGAGTATGTACCGCAGTTTCAGCAAATCGGGACTCCCCAGTCTGAGCACCGACTGACCGTTAATACTAGTCCTACAGCGGATCTAACACTGGCAGGAGATGCACATACAATCTTGCGAGACGATTACGGAGATTCCGGCTCGAAGAATCAGGTGGTCCATGACGAAAATGGCAAAAAGATTCCTTCTCCAGTAGTCGACAATACTCAACCTGAGTGTCAGTCGCTCGATGGTTCAGACGATCTCCTTGAAAACATCTATTCTTGGTTCGATCGGCTGAATTCCCCCCTGAGTTACCCTGGTACTCCCCAAGAGTATGTACAACAATTTCAGCAGGTATGGACTCCCCAATTTGAGCACCAACCGATCGTTAGTGTTATTCCTACGGCGAATCCAGCATCGGGTACAAACCTACTGGACAACGATGAAAACACCAACTCGAGAAGTGAGGTTGTTCATGTCGAAAGTAGTGTGAGGAACCCATCGCCAACGGTTGAGGATGCCCGACTTGGGCGTCAATGGCTTGAAATTTCAAGCGAGTCCCTCAGTGAGCAACTCGGCGTGTGGATCACGCATAAACCAAGAAACCAGGTTGTTCATGCCGAAAGTGGGAGAAGTCCGTCACCAGCAATTAAGGATGCTCAACTTGGACGACTCGAGCGGTCGGACGATCTCCTGAATGAGCAACTCAGCCTATGGGTCAAGCATTTTGGAACAAGTGCATCTTCGCAGTCGTGACCGGTACCGGCGACCAGACGTCTGGTTCTAAGCTCGTATGCAAAATCATTAGAAGGCTCAGGAGAGTGAGAGGCGAATACGTCGAAGGAATGTGTTACGAATCTCGTTGTAAAGTTCCCGCGGGAACATTTTAATTAACGCTTAAAACTAACCGCTCTGAGTGTCACCCTTTGAACATCTTCGAGCCAAGGGCCGTGGATTAATCACTTAATCTGTGGAGCAAGTTCCATGAATGATGACTATCACCCGCGGAGCATAGTGGGATCTACCCCATTCAGCACGAAATACGTTTGGTCACGAAGCCTCCTATTTGGTGATAAACGTGGGTAAATCACTCAAGGAGCCATCTATTCAAATAACAGAATAGACGTTGCCTAACTGGGGGCAGAGGAACCATTGATGTTACAAACACTCCAAGCATGGATAGGCGGATTCGATAGATGTTATTCATATCAAAAACGCAACATCAGAACATGATGAGAACCAAGAGTAAAGTTGTATCGTCCTAATTTATCTTGAATTTGGGAACATGAATTGACACTTATTATTTATCCTTGACAGGAACTCGTCATCAAAGCGGGCAGATTTCCTACAAACCTGGTATACTCGTTAGAGTATATGACCAAGGGTAAGATGTATCGTTCTAATTTTTTTGAAAAATTCGTGAACATACAATAACATGTTTCTTCCGCATTTTCAGGGATCTCCAGCCGCGGGAGACAGGTAAGTATCCCTTTCCCCAATCCATGGAAGATGTTAAATAAAAAACAGAGAAAAAAAGAAAAGCTTTCAAAATCTGATGTCTAGAAAAGACATGGAATTCTAACTTCATTGGCATTCATGTTTTGAAACACGAGGTTGTCTGAACATGCCTTGTGCACCATAAAATCCCCTTGACGGGTAAAATTTTTGGGAAAATGAAAGAGATTTTTCCAATCAAAAGTTGTTCAAAACTCTCAAAAGGATGTTTCCTCAAAAGAGAGGCAAGCTCAAATCCAAACACATCCTACATACACTTGAGAGATGAATGGAGCGAATCAAATAGTAAAATCTGGACCTACGGAGGTAGGGACCATTTGCAGCGATTACATGGATTGGGACGACGGAGGCGTTCGTTTCATATCATAAACACTACAGGTGACCGTTGGCGACCCATTCGAACGGCGGTTTTCATTCTTAACCCTGTCAAGAACCATCCTACATCGGGGCAAAATGGATGTGAGTCCAGCGGCATCAGGAGTAAATGGCTAGAAATTTTCTTGCTCGGACTAACATCAATCTTTGTGTGCTGTTTATATGGTAATCCAAGTGCCATAGGATGACGAGAAGCATCCATTTCTCTATCCCACACACTATATCCTTTGCATAGCCAACTTGAGCCTGCAAATTCGTTTCATGAACCCATTGGTGATCATTCCAAGACGGATGCTGCACCACTTCAAAAATGGAAGAGTTCAAGACTCAAGGATTACGAAAGAGAAATCCCGGACTGATATTTAAAGCATGTTTAGACTATATGTCTAACACGATCCCATGAAAAAAAATGGGATTTCAAAAGTGAATGAGAAAAATCCACGGCATCGAGAAAAAGCAAAGTGCCTGGTAAAAGCAAGGCCGATGCTCATGAAAGCTGTTTGCTTGATCCCCAGTGAAACTTGGATGAAAAAAAAAAAAAAAAAAAAAAAAAAAAAAAATTCTTAAAGGAGTCAAATAAAAAAAGCTGCTCCCCAAATGCTGCCAAGCACAGAACAAAGACATGGAGAGAGTCGGTCTCTGAATGCAACAAGGGACGCTCTCTAAAGAGCTGGTGCACACCTCAAAATCGGTTGTACACCTCAAAAACCAAAGATGCAGAAAGGAAAAGACAGGAGGTAAATCAGCAATGATCACCAATGTCAAACTCGTCATGAATTCTGGGCCAAAAACAAGCCTTTTTCGGTCCCCAATCCTACCAACATCATAACCCTGAGACAGTCTTCTCTGACTAAGACACTTGGGTTAACATACAGCTCAGCTCGAAGAAGTACGAGCAAGACTATTTCTTTCTCATTTTGCAGGGTTCTTGACTTGTAAACCCGGAGCAGATGGTGAAAACTTTCATTCAATGACCTTGACTCAAAAGTGAGTCCCCCTTGAAGACCAATATCCAAGCCCAACATTACGGTCCCGTGGAAGACCTCCCGACCGATCAAAATGTATGCGCTGCGAATGAGCCTAAAACCTAGGCACGGGTTAGTAGGGAATCGAGTGTATCCCCTATATATAAAAAAAAAAAACGATCGCAAAACAGGTGAGAAGACCTCATTGTCGAGAAATATTCCAATTGATGTTTTGAACAAACTCTTTTTGGAATTTTCAAACTGTTGATCCAGATTTTCCGTGCAAGGGATTTGTGATCACATTTGCATGTTGCAAGAATGCTTTGGATAACCCCCAGCATCAAAATGCACATTTCACGATTAAAACTTAAGTCATACGGTTTTTTGTCAAATGGACAGCCGTGGTCTTCCCAAAGATTACTAACGTTGTCTTGGTGAAGAAAAATCTTTCAGGCTCAAACTTCTGCAGGATACCTGGAGAACTCTCATCCCAGGACTCACTTTTCAAAAATATCAAACAGTCTCATCGGACGTGGAGAACCCTCGTCATGAGACCCCTTTTCAAAATTTAGGCAGTCTCATCGGACGTGGAGAACCCTCGTCATGAGACCCCTTTTCAAAATTTAGGTAGTCTCATCGGACGTGGAGAACCCTCGTCATGAGACCCATTTTCAAAGCAAAACAAAGGTAGATACCGCCTAAAGGGTCAAAACAAGGGTAGAAACCGCCTGAAGGGTCAATTCAAGGTAGAAACCGCCTAAAGGGTCAACTCAAGGTAGAAACCGCCATAAGGGTCAAACTAAATTTGACGGTGGATACCGCCTTAAGGGTCAAAAATGGTAGAAACCGCCATAAGGGTCAACTCATTGGTAAATACCGCCTTAAGCCTCGACACAAAGGTCCGATCCACCATACGGATCAAAATCCTTGGCAAATTCCAAATCGTGGGATGCGCCTTCTTTAGGTTCCTACCAGTTAGGAATTCCATAATGGTATGGCCTACCATACAGGTCAGAGCTTAATCTCCCCAGGATAAAATGATGAGTCCTAGGTATCTTCTTGAAAGGTTTCACAACCGGCAGCATCCGACAGGTGAGCTTCAGGTAAACCTCTCTCAATCCGACCCATGTTCGAATTGCAAGAGTAAACCGGTGATTAATTTGGGCGTTCATCAAAAAGGCTTGAGGATCCATTGTCATAGCATTTCTTTTCCCCAGTCGAGTCGGTTAAGATTCAGGTGTCATTTTGTCTTTGAAAGCAACCTCTGACGAGCTCACTCTCAAAGAGGGGCAGCTGTTGACACCTGATTTTTGACCATCTTTTATTTTAGTTTTTATTTCTAAAATTAATTAAAAATAGCAAAAAAAGGTCAAAAATTGCAAAATCAACTTTGGAAGCCTTAGCCTAGCCTTGGGAACCAATTTTGAACAAAAAATATTTTTTGGTATTTTATAATATTTTTCGAATTTATTTAATTATAAAAATATCCAAAAAATCAAAAAATATCATTTGTGGTCAGAAAAATACAAAAAATATTCAATAATTTTGTTTTAATTTCTTATTCAAGTGTGTCACTTTAAATCTCAAAAATTCGGCTCGGGTCACTATGTTCCTTAACAAACATAAACCCGAAACGAGCCCAAAAATTCCTTTTCGAGTCTTTTTATTTTTAATTTCCACTTTTTATAAGCTATGACATTGGATTATAAATTCTTGAAGTGCAATTAGGTCGATTGGCCCTCCAATTTGATCAATTTTAGCCAAAAGGGCTTAATTGCATAAAAATCTTTCAATTTAGTCCCCAGTTTCTCAATTTTTGAAATTAAATTTCATGTGGGCATACCCATTCAAATTAAACACCTCTACCCTATAGTTTTCGTCATGCTGAATCCATTGGTGACCTCAATTTGGGCTAATACGATCATTTGGACCTTCGATTAAGCGAAATTAATTTTCGGATCCTAAGGGCGATTTGGGGTTTTCACTAAATTTCAATCAATTGATTCACGAAAATATCCCTATTTGATAGTAAACATGTCAAGGAGTCCGATTTTGCCATCAATTTCATGAAAATAGGTCAATTTGGGGCCCGATTTAATCGAATTGGCCGAACCGGGCCGGTCGGGTCAGACCCGACCCGACCCGGTCCGACCGGGTCTGCAACTTAGTTGCAGACCCACGGCGCTGAAAGCTAAAGAAAAGGCAGGGGACATCACCGGCGAAAGAGCGGCCGCTGGGGCCAGTTTCATTTAAAAATGAGGGGACAAGGGAAAGTGGTCGACGGCCATGGCTTTGCAAAAGGGCCACGAAGGCCGGTCGGCCATAAAAAAAAAAAAAAAGAGGAGGAGGCCGGGGGAGAGAGAGCTCGGCAGAGAAAGGAGGGCAGAGAGAATCCGGGAGCGGGATAGTTGGCGAGGGAGGCAAAAGCTCGAGGAAGCTGGGTTGAAGACGATTGGACCACCTCGAGCCGCCGTCGTCGCCGGCGAAGCCAGGTCAGTAGCCCACCCCTGTTTTGCCCCTGTTTTTGCTCTCGCAGACAGAGTATGTTGGTCCGGCTCGATTCCGATCGAGTCGGACCACACTCGATAGTACCCGTTGATCCTGATGATGCATAAACGATGATCGAATAATTGGTTTAGCTCGGAATCCCCTGTTGAGCTTCGACGAGTTCATTTTAGCATTTTTCTGGACATGCACAACACCTGTTCGACGAATCGCGACCGAAGCCCTCTTGGTCTCCGAGCTCGTTTTCGATGGTTGTTCACTCCCTCGCGTGATCATTCATTTCAAACTAATTTAAGAGAGTTTCTGCCGCCTGGCTTGTTCGTTTACTTACATTAACGCGATCAAAGACTGGGCTCGGAGCTTCGTCGGACTATATTCTGATCGGGAGCTCGTGGGAGGAGTTCCGGCGGCCGCCTAGGTCCGAGCAGCTCTTGGTAAGTCTTCTTGATCCCTTTAGATGCTGTGTGAGGTGATAGGAGTGAGATTGGGCACAAAAAAAAAACTTTCGACGGATACCTCGCCGGAGCTGAATTCGGGGTGGCCCGGTTCACTGGTTTCCAACGTGTTCATGGTCGCCTCTCTTGTTTTATTTCGGTTCTGAGGTACGGTGGAACCAATTGATGAAGTTTAGGCAAGTGAATCTGAGGTTTTGGGAGTCTTCACGATTTTCCGGCGACGATTCCGGCGGACTCGCCGGAATTTTCACTGTTCCGGCGAGTCGCCGGTCGTCTTCTCCGGCGGGTCAGCAGGTCAACGCTGACGTGGCAGGCCACGTCAGCAGCCACGTCAGCGGTGGGGCCGGTTCGAATAAAAAATAAAAACCAGATCGGACGGTGGAGAACGTGCCACGTGTCGCGATCTGGAATTTTTGAAACATAAAAAAATGATTTTCAGATTAAATAAATGAATTTCGGATAAATAAAAAAATTAGATCTGATGGTCGATATGCAGCCACGTGGCGCGTTGTGGAGCGTCCGATCTGTAGGATTTTCGGTTAATAATAAAAAAATAAAAAAAAATCAATAAAAAAAATAGAAAATCATAAAAAATTCAAAAAAATTCGGAAAATTCAGAAAAATTCTAAAAAATTCCAGAAAATAGGAAATGGCCACATTCAACTGGCCATGACCTGTTCCGGGTCTTCCGACCCCCCGGTCTTTCCAAAAATGACGGTTTTGCCCTTCCGGCAAACCGTCTTCCAAAAAAATTCTAAAAATTCTAGAAAAATCCCAAAAAATAGGAAATGACCACAATCAATTGGCCAAGGCTCATCCCGGGTGTTTTGAACCCGATCATTCTTAAAAATGACGATTTCGCCCTTTGGGCGAATCGTCTTCCAAAAATTGACGATTTTGCCCTTCGGGCTAAATCGCCTCCAAATCTTCCCATTTCACCTCGGTCCTAAATCCCGCCTTCCCTAAGCCCTTATGGCTATATTAGGAGGCCATATGATGTGAATTGACGTGCATTGATGTGATTTATTTATGCACTTGATTGCGCTTTCATTTAAATTGATTGTGATTGATAGGAATAGTCTTCCAATCTGCATGAAACCCTGAATCAAACCTACCCCACCCAAAATTGCGCCTGCATGAATTCTTAGCTAGGAAAATCACTCGCGTTAGGTACCGAAAGGGCGTTGGTAATGATACCGACGTAACCAAGTCCCCGAACCCAAAATCTCTGGTTCCGCAGAACTGATCGACCTCTCCCAATCGGTCGGTAAGGTTTCCGGTCTACCCTCCAAGAAAGACCGGTGGCGACTCCAAATGCATGCACAAGTTGCACATGCCACCACGACCACACTGAAGGTCGAAAGTGATCGACTCTTATCGTCGAATCCTTCGAAGAATACTCCCGCCGCGATTTGGTATGGGCCTGGGAGGGCCCGCGCCGATCCAAGACCCGCGATCGGTAATCCATTAGCCGTGTCCGCTTCCGGACGGGTCGCGACAACAGGTTAGTAGGGAATTGAATGCGTCCCCTATAAAAAATCACTATCGCAAAACAGGTGAGAAGACCTCCTTGTCGAGAAATATTCCAATTGATGTTTGGAACAAACTCTTTTTGGAATTTTCAAACTATTGATCCAGATTTTCTGTGTAAGGGATTTGTGATCACATTTGCTTGTTGCAAGAATGCTTTGGATAACCTCCAGCATCAAAATGCCATCTCACGATTAAAACTTAAGTCATACGGTTTTTTGTCAAATGGACAGCCGTGGTCTTCCCAAAGATTACTAACGTTTTCTTGGTAAAAAATCTTTCAGGCTCAAATTTCTGCAGGATACCTGGAGAACCCAGCTCCCAGAATGTCGCCTCAACAGACCCAAGTGAAGCTTTGTCAAGATAAAATCTTTCACTGCTTCAAAACTGAATTCCCGACAAATTTCGGGATCTTTCAAAAGAAAGGGGTGAGGATAGAACCCTTTTTCAAAAGAAGTCAGCAAACTGTCCCAGCAGACGTGGAGAACCCTCGTCCTAGGACCCATTTTTCAAAAAAATAATAATAAAATAAAACAATCAAGCAGTCCTATCTTGACGTGGAGAACCCTCGTCCTAGGACACCCTTTTCAAAAAAATATCAAACAGTCCTAGCATGACGTGGAGAACCCTCGTCCTAGGACCCATTTTCAAAAATATCAAATAGTCTCACCGGACGTGGAGAACCCTCGTCATGAGACCCCTTTCCAAAACAAACCAAAGGTAGAAACCGCCTGAAGGGTCAAAACCAAGGTAGATACCGCCTGAAGGGTCAACTCAAGGTAGAAACCGCCTGAAGGGTCAACCATGGTAGAAACCGCCTAAAGGGTCAAACCAAGGTAGAAACTGCCTGAAGGGTCAAAACAATGGTAGAAACCGCCTGAAGGGTCAATTCAAGGTAGAAACCGCCTGAAGGGTCAACTCATGGCAGAAACCGCCTGAAGGGTCAACCCAATAGTAAAAATCACTTAAATGGCCAACTCAATGGTCCGATCCACCATACGGATCAAAATCCTCGGCAAATCCCAAATGGGATGCGTTTTCCTTAGATTCCTATCAGTTAGGAATCTCATTATGGTTTGACCTACCATACGGGTCAGAGCTTAACCTCTCTAGGATACTCTAGTAACGAGTTTCTAGAAATTCTCTTGAATCCATCAAACATCGCGAAAATCGCACAAACATCGAACAGGTAAGTGGCAAGTATGTCTCTCTATTATCTCACTCTCTCATGTCAAATGGATGTTTCCCCCTTCAAGAAAGAGCAAACATGGACAAGCATGAAGATTGGAAGTCATGACTCATTTTCCTTTAGTTTCCCGAGTCGAGTCGATCAGGACTCAGGTGTCACCTTATCTTTGAGAGAAACCTCTAACGAGATTCCTCTCAAAGAGGGGCAGCTGTTGACACCTAAATTTTGATCAACTTTTTTTTTTGAAAATTCATAGAAAATCCATAAAAAGTTGAAAAATTGAAAAATCAATTTTGGTGACCTTAGCCAAGCTAAATGAACCATTTTGACCAAAAAAATAATTTTCATAATTTTCATTTTTTTAATATATTTTCGAAAAATACAAAAAAAAAGAAAAAAAAGAAAAAGAAAATCAAGAAAATCAAGAAAAATAATATTTGAGGTCACAAAAGTATATAAAAATAGTTAGTATTTTTATTTTTATTTTATCCATTTTCTGACCTCTTAAATAGTAAAATTCAGGTTTGATTTTAGGTGTTCTTTGATCATCATAAAATTGAATTTGGCAAAAATATTAGTAATGATTAAAAGGAAAAGGAGTTAAAACATCATCATTTAAAAGGAAAAGGGGACTAATCATTTTGTCTTCACTTTTGATTATATTATTATTATTTTTACTTTTTAATATTTTATTATATTATTATTATATTACTATTTCATTATTTTATTTTATTTTTATTACTATTTATAGTCCCCCCTCATCATCCGTAGAGTCCCTTCTCCTCCTCCTCCTCTTCCTTCTTCTTCTTCCCCCTCTCTCCCACGCTCATTTCCATATTCTCTCTTCCCTTCCTCTTGTCATCACACCACTACCCTCCACATTTTTTGAGTTTCCGGTCGATTGGACCGTTGGATCGAGCTGATTTTTTGTGTACAAGATCTTCTTGACCCCTTCTTCATATCCACCGTTCGGATCTTTAAAAAAATCTCTCAAAGTGGTCGCAAATCAGCCAAATCAGAAGCTGTTCCAGGCGCGGGAACTGTATACCCGCCTACATTTCTTGAGTTTCCGGCCGATTTAACCGTTGGATTGAGCTGCTTTTTTTTGTGCAAGGTCTTCGTGACCCCTTCTTCACATCCACCGTTCGGATCTTCAAAAAGTTCTCTCTAGATGGTCGCACAGCAGCCAAATCAGAAGTTGTTCCAAGCGCGGGAACTGTTCATCCGCCGGTATTTCTTCAGTTTCCGATCAATTAGACCATCGGATCGAGGTAAAATTTTGTGTACAATGTCATCTGAATTCTTTCTTCATCTTCACCGTTCGGATTTGTGAAAATTGTTCAACGTCCTCCTCATCCGAGCTCGGACTATTGTTTATTTTGTATTTTTTTTTCATATTTACTGTGTATTTACTTTATGTCATAGCATTTCTATATTTCGCATAAAAGACCCAGAATCGGATGGCCGAGCCTCCTGTTGGTGTCCAAATATTTGCTGTGTATTTACTTTATGTCATAGCATTTCTATATTTCGTATAAAAGACCCAGAATCGGAAGGCTAAGCCTCCTATTGGTGTCCAAGGTGTTTTATTTATTTATTTTCTGTAAATTATATTGTGCTACCCCAGAATCGGAAGGCCGAGCCTCCTGCTGGTGGTTTATACCCCCACAAATTGTTGCACGAGCACCGACGGACTCCGACGTCGTAAAATTCACCGGATCCCATCTCCTTTGCTTATGTTTATGTTGTATAATGACTTAATAATCTTCTTTATTTTTTGCATTGTGTTGCGTCCTATGAAAACAAAAACAAAAAAAATGCTAGATTGGATGGTTGCAGATGAGCCACGTGTCGTGACCCGATGATTTTCAAAATAAAAAATATTTTTAACATTAAAAAAAATAAATTTCGAATTTTACAAAAATTAAAATGATTCGATTGTCACCGAGACGCCACGTGGCGAGTTAGGGACCGTTCAGTTGGGACTTATTTTCAGGAAATTAATAAAAAAAAATTTCAAATAAAAAGTGAATTATTAAGGAAAAAAAATTGAGAAAAATTGCAGAAAATTCAATCAACTTAGGTACCGAAAGGGCGTCAACTCTGACAATTGACGTAACTAAGTCCCCGAACCCATTTCTCTGGTTATCGTAGAATTGAATAGAAACTCCCGACTATTCAATAGGGTGGTCCAATCATACCCTCCAAAAAATGATTGGTGGCGACTCCATGGCATGCACACTTAGCACATGTCACTAGATCACACTGAAGGTCGACTACGCATACCTTCGTTGCGATTTGGGTAACGGGCCTTGGGAGAAGCCTGCGTCCAACCAGACTGGACGGCCCATTAGCCCTCGAGAGCCCACGGCGAACCTCGAGAGGGTCGCGACAGCCTTACTCGCTCAAACAAACCCAAAAGATAGCAAAGAGCGAGCTGTGTATTACCTAAGCAAGAAGTTCACCGCATCAGAGGCAAGGTACCAGGAGGTAGAGAAGACGTGCGTCGCGCTAATCTGGGTACTCCGCAGGCTAAGGCAGTATACCCTTCACCACACCATCCAGTTAGTCACAGAGAGCGACCCAATCAAATACTTGTTAGAAAAGCCGTCATTAATAGGGAAGCTGGCCAAGTGGCAGGTGCTCCTTTCTGAGTTTGATGTTAGGAGCTCAAACCAGAAGTCAGTAAAAGGGCGAGCCATTGCTGACATGCTAGCCGAGAATTCCCAAGGCCACGATGCCCTTGAGGAGGAGGAGAATAAGGCGGAAGGCCACGTTCTGACACTCTCGGACGACAAATGGACCATGTATTTTGACGGCGCGGTCAATTTAGCTGGGGCAGGTACCGGAGCCGTCCTCATATCTCCAGATGGCCAACACTACCCCGTGGCCGCAAAGCTGACATTTCCATGCACCAATAACGTGGCTGAGTATGAAGCATGCATCCTTGGTTTGCAGCTCGCCGCTAACTTGAAAGCGCGGAAGTTACAAGTCTATGGAGATTCAATGCTAATCATCCTCCAGACCCAAGGAGAATGGAAAACTAGGGACTTAAAGCTCATTCCGTACCATAAATTCCTGGAGGAGACGATCAAAGAATTCGAAGTAATTGATTTCGAGTATCTGCCGAGGACGCAAAATCACTTCGCAGATGCGTTGGCTACTTTGGCCTTGTCGCGACCCTCTCGAGGTTGCATGTGGGATCTCGAGGGCTAATGGGCCGTCCAGTCTAGTCGGACGCGGGCCTCTCCCAAGGCCCGTTACCCAAATCGCAACGGAGGTATGCGTAGTCGACCTTCAGTGTGGTCTGGTGACATGTGCTAAGTGTGCATGCCATGGAGTCGCCACCAATCATTTTTTGGAGGGTATGATTGGACCACCCTATTGAATAGTCGGGAGTTTCTATTCAATTCTGCGATAACCAGAGAAATGGGTTCGGGGACTTAGTTACGTCAACTGTCAGAGTTGACGCCCTTTCGGTACCTAAGTTGACTGAATTTTCTGACCTAAGATTTCATGCATATGAGTGGAGTACGAATCCTAAATCTAGGAATTCATGCAAATAGGAATGACTATCCTAGCAATCACAATCAGTAATAAAATGCGTAAATCAATGAATCCAAATACGTAAAATAATCACACCAAATCAACATGACACTCCTAATAAGGCTCTATTAGCCTAAATAAGTATCAATCAAGCTTAGGAACGTTTTAGACATGATTTTACCCATCAGGGGTAAAGTCGTAATTTTGAGACAAAAGGGACGATTTGCCTAAAAAGGGAAAAATCGTCATTTCGGAATGAATCCAGAGTAAAACAATGTCAAAAATAGGTTTGGTCACTCAATTGACCCATTTCCTATTTTTTTTTTGCAATTTTCATGATTTACTGGAATTTTAGAAACCGATTTACCATTCGAAGGGGTAAAATCGTCATTTTCTAAAAATGGGAATGAAATGTGAAAATCTTAGACATAAGGTTTAGCCACCTATCTGGCCCATCACCAAATTCTAAGCAATTTCCACAATTCATCGGAATATCAAAGACGATTTACCCTTTGAGGGGTAAAATCGTCATTTTGGATTAAATGGGAGAAAATCCAAAAAATGGAAACAAATCAATTTTTTTTTGTCATTTTCAGCCTTCAAAATTTTTTAGAAGTTTTTAGGAATTTTCTGCAATTTTTCTCAATTTTTTTTTGAATTTTTCCTTAATAATTCATTTTTTTGGAATTTTTTTTATTTGATTTTTTTTTTATAAATTTCTGAGAATAAATCCCAACTGACAGTCCCTAACTCACCACGTGGCGTCTCGGTGACAATCGAATTATTTCAATTTTTGTAAAATTCGAAATTCATTTCTTTTAATGTTAAATTTTTTTTTTTTCTGAAAATCACCTAATCACGACACGTGGCTCATCTGCAGACGTCCGATCTAGCATTTTTTGTTTTTGTTTTTATAGGACGCAACACAATACAAAAAATAAAGAAGATATTAAGTCATTATACAACATAAAAATAAGCAATGGAGATGGGATCCGGTGAATTTTACGACGTCGGAGTCCGTCGGTGCTCGTGCAACAATGTGTGGGGGGTATATACCACCAGCAGGAGGCTCGGCCTTCCGATTCTGGGGTAGCACAATATAATTTACAGAAAATAAATAAATAAAACACCTTGGACACCAATAGGAGGCTTAGCCTTCCGATTCTGGGTCTTTTATGCGAAATATAGAAATGCTATGACATAAAGTAAATACACAGCAAATATTTAGACACCAACAGGAGGCTCGGCCTTCCGATTCTGGGTCTTTTATGCGAAATATAGAAATGCTATGACATAAAGTAAATACACAGCAAATATTTAGACACCAACAGGAGGCTCGGCCTTCCGATTCTGGGTCTTTTATGCGAAATATAGAAATGCTATGACATAAAGTAAATACACAGCAAATATTTAGACACCAACAGGAGGCTCGGCCTTCCGATTCTGGGTCTAATAGGTAAAATGTAAGGAGTGAAAGGTGGTCTTACCAAGATTGAACCCAAAACAAGCTCGGAAATCCAATTTGGCACTCGCGGACTCAAGTCTGATCAGTCTGACCTTTGCTACTTCAAACAGCTCTACGGGACAAATGGCTCGGCCAAATTGGACTCACGATATGTCATTAGAACGGCAAGAGAATAAGCTTTCTAACAGTATATGGCTCGTTCCCATACAATTCCTAACGAAAGAGTTATGGTCGAAAAACCGGACGGTTTTCAATCGCCCAATGACCAGAATCTGTCCCAGAAAACTCCTTCAATTCAACCATTAAAACCCATCCAAAACTCAACTAGACTACAATCTCAGCTTGCTAGATTCCTAATTGAGGTGCTAGAGACATTGTATCGAATATTGGAAGCAAGGCAAGCCCTTGAATCACTCACAATGTTCACGGCACCACCTTGACAGAACCGGTTCAGATTTTTCGAACAAAACAATAAGGGATCAGCCCTTAAATCCAAATATAATCCATCTTCAAACCATAAAACACAATAATATAAGTCTTAACAAGGAGTGAGAGGTGGTCTTACCAAGATTGAACCCAAAACAAACCCGAAAATCCAATTTGGCACCCGCGGACTCAAGTCTGATCAGTCTGACCTTTGCTCCTTCAAATAGCTCTACGGGACAAACGGCTGGTCCAAATTGGGCTCACGATATGTCATTAGAACGGCAAGAGAATAATATTTCCAATGGTATATGGCTTGTTCGCATACAATGTCTAACGAAAGAGTTATGACCGAAAAACCGGACGGTTTTTTATCTGGGCGGCGAGCTGAGCGAGAGGAAAAAACGAAAATGAAAGAGAGAGAGTTGAGGAGAAGAAGAGTCGGGAGATGATGAGGGGGAGGAGATAAATAGGCAGCGGGAAGGAGAGAGGGAGTGGGGGAGAGAGAGAGAGAGAGAGAAAAATATAATAATAATAAAATAATAAAATAATAAAATAATAAAAGTAAAAATAAAATAAAATAACAAAAAGAGAAGACAAAATCATTAGTCCCCTTTTCCTTTTAAATGATGATGTTTCCCTCCTTTTCCTTTTAATCATTACTAATATTTTTGCCAAATTCAATTTTATGATTATCAGAGAACACCTAAAATCGAACCTGAATTTTACTGTTTTATGAGGTCCTAAAGTAAAAAAAAATAAAAAAAATACCGACTATTTGTATATATATATATTTTTACCTCAAATATTATTTTTCTTGATTTTCCTCTTTTCTTTTTCTTTTTTTTTCTTTTTTTTTATATTTTTCGAAAATATATTAAAAAATGAAAATTATGAAAATTATTTTTTTGGTCAAAATGGTTCATTTAGCTTGGCTAAGGTCACCAAAATTGATTTTTAAATTTTTTAACTTTTTATGGATTTTCTATGAATTTTCAAAAAAATAAAGAAAAAAGGAAAAAAAAGTTGATCAAAATTTAGGTGTCAACAGCTGCCCCTCTTTGAGAGGAATCTCGTTGGAGGAATCCCCTCAGAGGTTTCTCTCAAAGACAAGGTGACACCTGAGTCCTGATCGACTCGACTCGTGAAACTAAAGGAAAATGAGTCATGACATCCAGTTTTTCATGCTTGTCGATGTATGCTCTTTCTTGAAGGGGGAAACATTCATTTGACATGAGAGAGTGAGATAATAGAGAGACATACCTGCCACTTACCTGTTCGATGTTTGTGCGATTTTCGCGGTGTTTGATGGATTCAAGAGAATTTCTAGGAACTCGTTACTAGAGTATCCTAGAGAGGTTAAGCTCTGACCCGTATGGTAGGTCAAACCATAATGGGATTCCTAACTGATAGGAATCTAAGGAAGACGCGTCCCATTTGGGATTTGCCAAGGATTTTGATCCGTATGGTGGATCGGACCATTGAGTTGACTATTTAAGTGATTTTCACTATTGGATTGACCCTTCAAGCGGTTTCTACCATGAGTTGACCTTTCAGGCGGTTTCTACCATGAGTTGACCCTTCAGGCGGTTTCTACCTTGTGTTGACCCTTCAGGCGGTATCTACCATTGGTTTTGACCCTTCAGGCGGTATCTACCTTTGGTTGACCCTTCAGGCGGTTTCTACCTTGATTTGACCCTTCAGGCGGTTTCTACCTTTGTGTTGACCCTTCAGGCGGTTTCTACCATGAGTTGACCCTTCAGGCGGTTTCTACCATGAGTTGACCCTTCAGGCGGTTTCTACCTTGAGTTGACCCTTCAGGCGGTTTCTACCTTGTGTTGACCCTTCAGGCGGTATCTACCATTGGTTTTGACCCTTCAGGCGGTATCTACCTTTGGTTGACCCTTCAGGCGGTTTCTACCTTGATTTGACCCTTCAGGTGGTTTCTACCTTTGTGTTGACCCTTCAGGCGGTTTCTACCATGTGTTTGCTTTGAAAAGGGGTCTCATGACGAGGGTTCTCCACGTCCGATGAGACTGCCTGATTTTTGAAAAGGGGTCTCATGACAAGGGTTCTCCACGTCCGATGAGACTTCCTAACTTTTGAAAAGAGGTCTCATGGCGAGGGTTCTCCACGTCCGATGAGACTGCCTAAATTTTGAAAATGGGTCTCATGACGAGGGTTCTCCACGTCCGATGAGACTGCCTGATTTTTGAAAAGGGGTCTCATGACGAGGGTTCTCCACGTCCGATGAGACTGCTTGATTTCGAAAAGAGGTCCCGGGACGAGGGTTCTCCATGTCTGCTGGGATTGCTTGATTTTTTTAAAAAAGTGGTCCTGGACGAGGGTTCTCCACGTCATGCTAGGACTGTTTGATATTTTTGAAAAGGGATCCTAGGACGAGGGTTCTCCACGTCAAGCTAGGACTGCTTGATTTTTGAAAAATGGGTCCTAGGACGAGGGTTCTCCACGTCATGCTAGGACTGTTTGATATTTTTGAAAAGGGGTCCTAGGACGAGGGTTCTCCACGTCAAGCTAGGACTGCTTGATTTTTGAAAAATGGGTCCTGGGACGAGGGTTCTCCACGTCTGATAGGACTTTTTCTTTTAAAAGGGTTTTTTCTTCCCCATTTTTTTAGAGATCCCGAAGTTTGTCGGGAATTCAGTTATGAAGCAGTAAAAGATTTTATTTTGACAAAGCTTCACTTGAGTATGTAGAGGCGACATTCTGGGAGCTGGGTTCTCCAGGTATCCTGCAGAAAGTTCAAACCTGAAAGATTTTTCTTCACCAAGAAAATGTTAATAATCTTTGGGAAGACAATAATCGTCCAATTGACAAAATTTTATGACTTAAGTTTTAGTCATGAAATGTGCATTTTGATGCTGGAGGTTATCCAAAGCATTCTTGCAACACACAGATGTGATCACAAATTCCTTGTGCGGCAAATCTGGATCAAACAATTTGAAATTTCCAAAAAGAGTTTGTTCAAAACATCTATTGGAATATTTCTCGACGAGGAGGTCTTTTCACCTGTTTTGAGATAGTGGTTTTTATAGGGGATGCACTCAATTTCCTACTAACCTGTGCCTAGGTTTTAGGCTCATTCGCAGCGCATACATTTTGATCGGTCGGGAGGTCTTCCACGGGACCGTAATGTTGGGCTTGGATATTGGTTTTCAAGGGGGACCCGCTTTGGAGTCAAGGCCATTGAATGAAAGTCTTCATCATCTGCTCCGGGTTTACAAGTCGAGAACCCTGCAAAATGAGAAAGAAATAGTCTTGCTCGTACCTCTTCGAGCTAAGCTATATGTTAACCCAAGTGTCTTAGTCAGAAAAGACTGTTTCAGGGTTATGATGTTGGTAGGATTGGGGACCAAAAAAGGCTTATTTTTGGCTCAGAATTCATGAGGGGTTTGACATTGGTGATCATTGCAAATCTGCCACCTGTCCTTGCCTTCTGCATCTTCAATTTTTGAGGCGTGCAACCGCTTTTGAGGTGTGCACGAATTCTTTAGAGAGCGTCTCTCGCTGCATTAAGGGATTGACAACTCTGTCTGCGTCTTTCTTCCACGCTTGACACCATTTGGGGAGTAGTCTTTTTGATCCGACTCCTTTAGGGGTCTTTCCCTCTTCTTTTCCCTACCAGGTTTCTTTAGGGATCGATCAAATTGTTCACCCGAGCATCGGCCTCGCTTTTACCAGGCACTTTGCTTTTTCTTGATGCTGGGGATTTCTTTAATCTCTTGTCGAAAGTGGGATGCTTGGCAATTGTGCTAGATATATGACTTGGCTCTTAGCACGCTTGAGTATCAACTTAGTAGTTTTCTTCGTAAACCCTAAGTCTTGAACTTCTCCGTTCCTGAAGTGATTTGTCTTTGCTTTGGAACTTGCAATGATCACCAATGGGTTTATGAAATGAATTTGCAGGCTCAACTTGGCTATGCAAAGGATATGGTGTGTGGGATAGAGAAATGAATGCTTCTCATCATCCTATGACATTTGGATTACCATATAAACAATACACAAAGATTGATGTTAGTCCGAGCAAGAAAATTTCTAACCATTTTCTCCTGATGTTGCTGGACTCACCTCCATTTTGCCCCAATGTGGGGTAGTTCTTGACAGGGTTGAGAATGAAAAACGCCGTTCGAAGGGGTTGTCAATGGTCACCTGTAGTGTTTGGGGATAAGAAACGAATGCCTCCGTCGTCCCATTCCATGTAATCGCTGCGGATGGTCCCTACTTCCGTAGGTCCAGATTTTGCTATCTGATCCGCTCCACTTCTCTCTCAAGTGTGTATAGGACGTGTTTGGATTAGGCTTTGCCTTTCGTCTTTTGAGAAAACGTCCTTTTGAAAGTTTTGAACTTTTGATTGGAAAAAATCTCTTTCATTTTCTCCAAAAATTTTACCCGTCAAGGGGATTTTATGATGCACCATGCATGTTCTTATTCATGTTCAGACAACCTCCTGTTTTAAAACATGAATGCCAATGAAGTTTGAATTCTATGTATTTTCTAGACATTTGATTCTGAAAGCTTTTCTTTTTCTCTCTATTTTTTATTTAACATCTTCAATGGATTGGGGAAAGGGATACTTACCTGTCCCCCGCGGCTGGAGATCCCTGAAAATGCGGAAGAAACATGTTATTGTACGTTCACGAATTTTTCAAAAAATTAGAACGATACAATTTACCCTTGGTCATGTATTACATAGGATGTGAAAACCCATTTTGCCTTGATGGCGAGCCCCTGTAAAAAACAAACAATAAGTGTCAGTTTGCATTCCAAAATTCAAGACAAATTGGAACGATACCGCCTTGTTCTTGCTTGGCGTTTTCATTTGAACACAAACGCGCGGCTTGCAGAAATTGGCCAACTATATTGTGGCCACGATCCCTCCGTTTGGTTGGCGATGAATCATTCTCAAGGATTTGCCCCAGAGGAGATCCATTTGTGTTTTTGGGCGCATTCCAGCGCCATTCTTCAAAGTTCCTTTTATTCAAGGAAAAAGGAAATTGTTATCGGAATGCATGTCAAAGCATGATGTGTGGAAGCGATACTTTTTACCCTCCACTCGATCTTATAATCAAAGACCATTTCTTGGAGTGCATGACTTCCAAGGCCGATAATTTTGTTCGCTCCCCAATTAGTGAGTTCTTTTCTTTTGTGGCTTTCGGCGCCAACGCCTTCCTGCTAAATGAGGAAAAACTCATGTTACATGTGGGATCTTTAGAGATCAAATTGGAACGATACAAAGTTACCGTTCACCCAAATTTGTATCTTGGGGTTTACTTCTGATGCGGACGACTATGTCATTGCGTCCCTGGATTTTGCCAGAGAAGAAACGTCCGGCGTACAAATGATTCACTTGCCCCAGTTAGGCATGGTTTTTCATGCCTGCCCCAACTAAATTCATTCCTGCATTTTGCTGCAATCATCATCCACTTTGGGAATGTCTTCTCTCGTCTGTATTTATGGGTGTTGCTCGTGAGATTAACGGCCGTTCTGCCCCAGTTGGGCGACGTTTGTCCTGGCAACATGCCTTAGCACTTTCTGTGTTTGTTGGCAATTTTCAATTCAATTTTGACAACGTCCATGCACCTGCACATGAAGAAACAGGTGTAGGTTTTGACTTCATTTGAAATTTCAGGAAAGAGATACTCCCTTCGGGGTTTCCAACATTTGAAGGGACGGTGTTCTTCAAGTATTTTGCCTTGGTAAGGCTTGTCTTGATGTTTGTTATCTCTGGATTTAATAATCCTGGTCCGATGCGTCTTTATGGGGGATCATGAGAGTTTGCCCCCGGTTTGGCCTCTTCAAAGAAAATGGGAGAACTCACTCCCATGGGTATCGCCGATTCTGATCTTCTATCTCAATTGTCAGAATCTTCAATTATTTTTATCCATCTCTAGATGGCTTGACGGTCTTGGGATTTTTCGTGTGGCGATTTTGTGATTCTCTCGATCATCGTCGCCATTTGAAGTATTTGATGTTTTTCTTTTCCGGGTAGCGGAGCGATTTGTCCCCAGCCACTGGATGCTTTGTCTGGGGCTGGCTGATTTAGTCGTAGGCAATTTGATCCTGCCGCATTGACACATTCAGGCTATTTGACATCAGTAAGCTTGGGTTTACTCGTGATTGAGTACTTCAACAACCTGCGCGATGAAAGGAGTGAAAGAGTCAATCACCGCGTAAGGAGCTTTAATTGAAACGATTACGGATTTACTATCCCCGCTCTGGTCACTTCTGGCATCCAAGACGGTGGAAATTCTTCAGTGGTCCCATTCATTCTCGTCATCACCTGCAAGAATGAAAAACCATCTCAACTCGTGAACCAGTCAATCTGATTTGGAACGGATACAACTTTTTCGACTTAGGGAGAGCCAATCCTAATTAGGTTGCTCCTTCTTCATAATTTGATTTAATTTGTCATTGCAATCCCAATGGGTGACATCTGCTGAAGGCACATTTCTTTCTGTCTTATAGGGAAGACAAATTTTCTTTCGTTTGTCTTTGACCATCTTATCCTGTGGACAAAAGACATAAAGGTCCCCGTCAGGTATAATATTCGAAGGGCTTATTGGAACGATTACAGTTTCACCATCGTTCCATGATCATCTTGCATGTGATCGGATGAGGACATTTTTGACAAATGTATGCCATGTAAAACACGTCCCTCGTGTCTATCCACAAATGGATTTTCCTTCTGTACCTGTTTTTCACCTGAGAGGAAAAGATAGGAAATATTATGCCGGTATCTGATTGAAAATCAATTAGGAACGACACGTCTTTACACTTGACCCGGCTGCCCCGGTCAAAAGGCATTTGCCCTCATCAGTTGACTCTCCAGGGTGGTCCAGCGCTTTTCCATGCCATCCTAGTTCGTTTAAACTCACGACTGATTCTTCACACAAGTCTTTGGATTTTGATTCATAAGCGGCGCTGAATGACCTTTTGGTTTCGAGGTGTACCAATCATTCATATACATGCGCATGAGACCAGTGAGGTTTGACTTCTAAGAATCAAAATAGGGTTTGGAACCTAAGGCCAAGGCTCCCACTTCGAGTTCTAGAAAGGGTAGATTCCATTGCACAACTATCGTTGCATTGGGACCCAATCCACAGTTCGAAATGAGCAGAATTAAAAATGGATTACCCCGTGTTTTTCCTCACGGAGATTCCAATTTCAATTCCTTCTATTATTTTCCTAAAGAGTGCGCCCGAGGTTTTAGGCGCGGCTGTGTGTGTTCATTGTGTCGTGCTAAAGCAATAAACATGCATTTCATTTAGCAAACACCGCTTCAATATAAACATCCACACAATCATACATCCTAAACTCCTACCTGCATAAGACAGAGTTAACGAACACTTCACCCCTTATTTCTCCAATCTGCAAAAACATTTAACACCTCAAGGGTTAAAGTACGTACCTCAACTTGAAGAGCATTTGCATAAAACATGTCAGAAAAACCAATCAACTTTTTAATCGGCTCAAGTTCTCTAAGTCCCCAGTGGAGTCGCCAGTCTGTCGCGACCCTCTCGAGGTTGCATGTGGGATCTCGAGGGCTAATGGGCCGTCCAGTCTAGTCGGACGCGGGCCTCTCCCAAGGCCCGTTACCCAAATCGCAACGGAGGTATGCGTAGTCGACCTTCAGTGTGGTCTGGTGACATGTGCTAAGTGTGCATGCCATGGAGTCGCCACCAATCATTTTTTGGAGGGTATGATTGGACCACCCTATTGAATAGTCGGGAGTTTCTATTCAATTCTGCGATAACCAGAGAAATGGGTTCGGGGACTTAGTTACGTCAACTGTCAGAGTTGACGCCCTTTCGGTACCTAAGTTGACTGAATTTTCTGACCTAAGATTTCATGCATATGAGTGGAGTACGAATCCTAAATCTAGGAATTCATGCAAATAGGAATGACTATCCTAGCAATCACAATCAGTAATAAAATGCGCAAATCAATGAATCCAAATACGTAAAATAATCACACCAAATCAACATGACACTCCTAATAAGGCTCTATTAGCCTAAATAAGTATCAATCAAGCTTAGGAACGTTTTAGACATGATTTTACCCATCAGGGGTAAAGTCGTAATTTTGAGACAAAAGGGACGATTTGCCTAAAAAGGGAAAAATCGTCATTTCGGAATGAATCCAGAGTAAAACAATGTCAAAAATAGGTTTGGTCACTCAATTGACCCATTTCCTATTTTTTTTTTTGCAATTTTCATGATTTACTGGAATTTTAGAAACCGATTTACCATTCGAAGGGGTAAAATCGTCATTTTCTAAAAATGGGAATGAAATGTGAAAATCTTAGACATAAGGTTTAGCCACCTATCTGGCCCATCACCAAATTCTAAGCAATTTCCACAATTCATCGGAATATCAAAGACGATTTACCCTTTGAGGGGTAAAATCGTCATTTTGGATTAAATGGGAGAAAATCCAAAAAATGGAAACAAATCAATTTTTTTTTGTCATTTTCAGCCTTCAAAATTTTTTAGAAGTTTTTAGGAATTTTCTGCAATTTTTCTCAATTTTTTTTTTTGAATTTTTCCTTAATAATTCATTTTTTTGGAATTTTTTTTATTTGATTTTTTTTTTTATAAATTTCTGAGAATAAATCCCAACTGACAGTCCCTAACTCACCACGTGGCGTCTCGGTGACAATCGAATTATTTCAATTTTTGTAAAATTCGAAATTCATTTCTTTTAATGTTAAATTTTTTTTTTTCTGAAAATCACCTAATCACGACACGTGGCTCATCTGCAGACGTCCGATCTAGCATTTTTTGTTTTTGTTTTTATAGGACGCAACACAATGCAAAAAATAAAGAAGATATTAAGTCATTATACAACATAAAAATAAGCAATGGAGATGGGATCCGGTGAATTTTACGACGTCGGAGTCCGTCGGTGCTCGTGCAACAATGTGTGGGGGGTATATACCACCAGCAGGAGGCTCGGCCTTCCGATTCTGGGGTAGCACAATATAATTTACAGAAAATAAATAAATAAAACACCTTGGACACCAATAGGAGGCTTAGCCTTCCGATTCTGGGTCTTTTATGCGAAATATAGAAATGCTATGACATAAAGTAAATACACAGCAAATATTTAGACACCAACAGGAGGCTCGGCCTTCCGATTCTGGGTCTTTTATGCGAAATATAGAAATGCTATGACATAAAGTAAATACACAGCAAATATTTAGACACCAACAGGAGGCTCGGCCTTCCGATTCTGGGTCTTTTATGCGAAATATAGAAATGCTATGACATAAAGTAAATACACAGCAAATATTTAGACACCAACAGGAGGCTCGGCCTTCCGATTCTGGGTCTAATAGGTAAAATGTAAGGAGTGAAAGGTGGTCTTACCAAGATTGAACCCAAAACAAGCTCGGAAATCCAATTTGGCACTCGCGGACTCAAGTCTGATCAGTCTGACCTTTGCTACTTCAAACAGCTCTACGGGACAAATGGCTCGGCCAAATTGGACTCACGATATGTCATTAGAACGGCAAGAGAATAAGCTTTCTAACAGTATATGGCTCGTTCCCATACAATTCCTAACGAAAGAGTTATGGTCGAAAAACCGGACGGTTTTCAATCGCCCAATGACCAGAATCTGTCCCAGAAAACTCCTTCAATTCAACCATTAAAACCCATCCAAAACTCAACTAGAGTACAATCTCAGCTTGCTAGATTCCTAATTGAGGTGCTAGAGACATTTTATCGAATATTGGAAGCAAGGCAAGCCCTTGAATCACTCACAATGTTCACGGCACCACCTTGACAGAACCGGTTCAGATTTTTCGAACAAAACAATAAGGGATCAGCCCTTAAATCCAAATATAATCCATCTTCAAACCATAAAACACAATAATATAAGTCTTAACAAGGAGTGAGAGGTGGTCTTACCAAGATTGAACCCAAAACAAACCCGAAAATCCAATTTGGCACCCGCGGACTCAAGTCTGATCAGTCTGACCTTTGCTCCTTCAAATAGCTCTACGGGACAAACGGCTGGTCCAAATTGGGCTCACGATATGTCATTAGAACGGCAAGAGAATAAGCTTTCCAATGGTATATGGTTCGTTCGCATACAATGTCTAACGAAAGAGTTATGGCCGAAAAACCGGACGGTTTTTTATCTGGGCGGCGAGCTGAGCGAGAGGAAAAAACGAAAATGAAAGAGAGAGAGTTGAGGAGAAGAAGAGTCGGGAGATGATGAGGGGGAGGAGATAAATAGGCAGCGGGAAGGAGAGAGGGAGTGGGGGAGAGAGAGAGAGAGAGAGAGAGAGAAAAATATAATAATAATAAAATAATAAAATAATAAAAGTAAAAATAAAATAAAATAACAAAAAGAGAAGACAAAATCATTAGTCCCCTTTTCCTTTTAAATGATGATGTTTCCCTCCTTTTCCTTTTAATCATTACTAATATTTTTGCCAAATTCAATTTTATGATTATCAGAGAACACCTAAAATCGAACCTGAATTTTACTGTTTTATGAGGTCCTAAAGTAAAGAAAAATAAAAAAAATACCGACTATTTGTATATATATATTTTTACCTCAAATATTATTTTTCTTGATTTTCCTCTTTTCTTTTTCTTTTTTTTTCTTTTTTTTATATTTTTCGAAAATATATTAAAAAATGAAAATTATGAAAATTATTTTTTTGGTCAAAATGGTTCATTTAGCTTGGCTAAGGTCACCAAAATTGATTTTTCAATTTTTCAACTTTTTATGGATTTTCTATGAATTTTCAAAAAAATAAAGAAAAAAGGAAAAAAAAGTTGATCAAAATTTAGGTGTCAACAGGCCTCTATGCTTCAAGTAGCGAACGGCATAGACATTGAACCGTTGCGCATAGGCATTACCCGAGAACCTGCACATTGCATGGTAATTGAGGAGGGGTTCGAGGACCTACCATGGTATCATGACATAAAGAACTACCTGGCCAAAGGGGAATTCCCTCTGGATACTCAGGCAGGAGACAGGAAATACATTGCAAAGATGGCGGGCAAGTTTTTCCTCAGTGGTCCAACTCTCTACAAGAGGTCTTATGACTCAGTCCTCCTCAGGTGCGTAGACGCGAATGAAGCTAGATCGCTTATGATCGAAATACACGAGGGGGAATGTGGCCCGCACATGAACGGCCATCTTCTCGCCAAGAAAATCATGCGACTAGGTTATTTCTGGATGACACTAGAGTCAGATTGTAATCAGCACGTGAGATCATGCCATCAGTGCCAAGTGTATGGAGACAGGATCAATGCGCCCCCGAACGAGCTTCATCAAATGTCCGAGGCCTGGCCTTTCTCAATGTGGGGCATAGACATGATAGGGCCAATCAACCCTAAGGCCTCGAATGGACACAGATTCATACTGGTGGCAATAGACTATTTCACCAAATGGATTGAGGCTGCGTCATATGCTAACGTGACTGCGAAGAACGTGGCTAAATTCATCAGGCGGGACATCATCTCAAGATACGGGACCCCTCAGGCCATCGTGACCGATAATGGCTCGAACCTGAACAACGAAACGGTGGATAACCTTCTGGACAGTTTCAACATCCGCCATCTCAATTCATCGCCTTACCGACCCCAAATGAATGGAGCAGTAGAGGCGGCGAACAAGAACATCAAGAAGATATTGGCTAAAACGGCGAAGAATTACCGTGATTGGCATGAAAGGCTACCTTACGCGCTGATGGCGTACCGAACTTCGATCCGGACTTCTACCGGGGCAACGCCTTACTCCCTAGTGTACGGTATGGAAGCGGTCCTACCAGTCGAAACAGAAATCCCATCGTTAAGAATTTTGTCTCACGTCGAGCTCAGTGAGGCGGAATGGGTACAGCAAAGACACGAGCAGCTGAACTTGATAGACGAGAAGCGTCTGCAGGCAATTTGCCATGGCCAAACATACCAGAAAAGAGTTGCTAGATCGTTCAACCGTAAAGTTCGACCGCGAAAGTTCGAAACTGACGAGCTCGTCGTCAAGAAGATCCTCCCCAATGTGTCGCACCCGGGGGGCAAGTTTACCCTGAATTACGAAGGACCATACGTGGTTAAAAAGGTCCTACCTAGGGGGGCCTTAATTCTGATAAACATGGATGGAGAAGAATTGGGACACCCTGTAAACGCCGATGCAGTCAAGAGGTACTATCCATAAGCAAATCAGTGAAGAGGTCGTTGACGCTAAAAGCCATGAAAGAAAGCAACTCACCGACGTCGATGCAAGAAGAAGTATCGGTCTCAAGGGGCAAGCCTCCAAGAAGTGGAATCCTAAAGAGTGGCACGTGGGGCACCTAAAAGTACAAATTGATCTCATCCAGTGCAAATCCTAGAGAAGGATCCGTTGCCAACCAGATGGATAGATCATGGCTACAAGCTAGATGGCCGACTTCGGCAAGCCTCACATTTGCGTTCAAATGGAGGCGCGAAGCGAGAGTAAAGCAGTATCGTTTCAATTTGTCTTGAATTTCGAAACATGAACTGACACTTGATGTTTATTGTTGACAGGGATTCGCCGTCAAGATGGGCAGAAAATTGTTGGCACCAGAAGGCTGCAAAATAAAAGAACTCGCCGACGAGGAGGCAAATAGAATTATCGACCTTGGAAGTCAGGACTCCAAGAAGTGGTCTTTGATTATAAGACCGAGTGAAGGGTAAAAAGTATCGCTTCCACACTACATGCTTTGACATGAATTCTGACAAAAATTACTTTTCTCCTTGAATAAAAGGAACTCTGAAGAATGGCGTGGGAATGCGTCCAAAAACATGAATGAATCTCCTCTAGTGCAAAGCCCTGAGAAGGATTCATTGCCAACCAGACGGAGGGATCATGGCCACGAGATAGATGGCCAACTTCTGCAAGCTGCACGTTTGTGTTCAAACGGAAACACAAAACAAAAATAAGACGGTATCGTTCCAATTTATCTTGAATTTTGGAATACAAACTGACACCTAGTTCCCGTCCTTGACAGGGGCTCGCCAACAAGGCGAAACAGGATTTTTACATCCCATGTATTACTCGTTGGAGCACATGACCAAGGGTTAGGTGTATCGTTCCGATTTTTGAAAAATTTGTGAACATACAATGACATGTTTCTTCTACATTTTCAGGGATCTCCAGCCACAGTGGACAGGTAAGTATCCCTTTCCTCAATTCATTGAAGATGAAAAAGAAAAGTTTTCATAATCTAATGTCTAGAAAAGACATAGAGTTCTAACTCCATTAACAATCATGTTTTGAAAACATGAGGTTGTCTAAACATGATTAGAACATGCGTGGTGCAGCATAAAATCCCCTTGACGGGTAAAATTTTTGGAGAAAATAAAAGAGATTTTTCCAATCAAAAGTTGTTCAAAACTTTCAAAGGGACGTTTTCTCAAAAGACGAGAGGCAAAGCCTAATCCAAACACGTCCTATACACACTTGAGAGAGAAGTGGAGCGGATTAGATAGTGAAATCTGGACCTACGGAAGTAGGGATTATTCGCGGCAATTACATGGATTGGGACGACGGAGGCATTCGTTTCGTATCCCCAAACACTACAGGTGACCATTGACAACCCCTTTGAACGGCGGTTTTCATTCTCAACCCTGTCAAGAACCACCCCACATCGGGGCAAGAACGAAAGTAAGTCCAGCGGCATCAGGAGAAAATGGTTAGAAATTTTCTTGCTCGGACTAACATCAATCTTTGTGTGTTGTTTATATGGTAATCCAAGTGCCATAGTGTCGCGACCAGTCCGGAAGCGGACGCGGCTAATGGATTACCGATCGCGGGTCTTGGATCGGCGTGAGCCTTCCCAGGCCCATACCAAATCGCGGCGGGAGTATTTTTTTCAAAGGATTCAACGATAAGAGTCGATCGCTTTCGACCTTCAATGTAGTCGTGGTGGCATGTGCAAATTGTGCATGCATTTGGAGTCGCCACCGGTCTTTCTTGGAGGGTAGACCGGAAACCTTACTAACCGATTGGGAGAGATCGATCAGTTCTGCGGAACCAGAGATTTTGGGTTCGGGGACTTGGTTACACTGGTGTCATTACCAACGCCCTTTCGGTACCTAACGCGAGTGATTTCCTAGCTAAGAATTCATGCAGGCGCAATTTTGGGTGGGGTAGGTTTGATTCAGGATTTTATGCAGATTGGAAGACTATTCCTATCAATCACAATCAATTTTAATGAAAACTCAATCAAGTGCATAAATAAATCACATCAATGTACATCAATTCAAGTCAATGGCCTCTTAGTATAGCCATAAGGGCTTAGGGAAGATGTGATTTCGGACCAGGGGTAAAATGGGAAGATTTGGGAACGATTAGCCCGAAGGGCAAAATCGTCAATTTTTGGAAGATTTGGATACCGAATTACCCAAAATATTCCATGGCCAGTTGTTTGTGGCCATTTCCCATTTTTGAGAATTTTTTGGAATTTCTTGATTTTTCTTCAATTTTTGGAAGACAATTCGCCCAAAGGGCGAAATCATCATTTTAAGAAGGGTCGGGGTTCAAAACACCCGGAATGAGCCTTGGCCAGTTGTTTGTGGCCATTTTCTATTTTTTGGGATTTTCCTGAATTTGTTTAGAATTATTTTGGAAGACGGTTTGCCGGAAAGGAAAAACCGTCATTTTTGGAAAGATCGGGGGTCAAAAGACCCGAAACAGGTCGTGGCCAGTTGAAAGTGGCAATTTCCTATTTTTCTGGAATTTTTTAGAATATTTCTGAATTTTCTGAATTTTTTTGAATTTTTTATGATTTTTCATTTTTTATTGAAATTTTGAATTTTTTATTATTATTTTTTATTTATTTTTATTTGATTTTTGTTTCATACGTTAACAACACTTATGCAATATCAAACCCCAATGTGCATGCACTCTCCCCATTCTCATCATCCCCATTTTTTATCATTTTATTCTCTTTCTACATTTTTTATTCTTTCTTTTGGGGTTGTCTTCTTCATGAACTTCTGTAAGCCCCCCCTAGACCTCAACAACTCATTTTTACAGGAGGAAGCCATGGAAGCTTCTCTAAGACCTTCGCGTACACCATCTTCGGCCACCGAATGTTGCCTCGAATTATGATATCTAGCTACCTTCGTCACCAGGCAGTCACGGATGAGTTGCCACTAGTCCAGGCTTCGACATCGTTTTTCTCTTCATCATTTTTTTTTATTTTTTTATTTTTGTCAAAAGTTTTCAAACGGACCACCACCATGGTTGGGCGACGCCGCGATCAGCAATGCACGACATTTACGGTGAAAGGAAAACAAATCATCAACATGGCAGAATCAACTCAACTCTACCGTCGAACAACCAAATAAAGTATGCTGTCACAGAGAGACTTAACTCAGACATTAACAAATATGTAAGGTTCCAGGAATGATGGGAACTGATTTTAAACATTCGAAACATGAACTAGAGCAATAAATAAATAAATAAAGCAAATGAATAAAAACATAACAAACGGGTGATAATACTAGCAAAGAACACATATGCATAAACGTACGCTGGACTTATGTCGAAGAGGACGAATGTCGGTCTAGATCATCCGAGATGGTACGAAAAACGAAGAGGTGACTTACCTGAACGGTCGCGAGCCGACGTCCTTTGACGGTCATTGAGCGTGGCGTCGACGATATTTCACCTAGACTGCGGTAGTGATTACGACAACATGGCGGTGACGACTTCAGCCTCAAAATCTTTCTCTGGCGAGGAAATTTGACGTTCTCCATGGACCTCATCAGACTGCCACTCCCAAGCTTTCGTCGCCTCGTTTTAGACGCAGTTTTTTTTACACTCACCATTCGAGGATGACCATCTGGGTGGTCGATTTCCGAAGATCCTTCCCCCCAAAAAAAGAAGAAGCTCTCTCTCTCTCTCTTTTTATGTTCTCCCCAAAATTCTCTTTTTCCACATTTCCTTTACTTTTTAGTTTTCATTGCTCTTATGGGATTCCTTTCGGTGGGCGACACCCTAAAAGAAAACGCCCCTTTTCAAAGAATAAGCACCCCACTTTTGCTTTCTCCCTTCCCCAAAGCTGAAGATGATGATGATGGCTTTGGAGTGGTTGTCCCTGCGCATGTGCTCCCTTAAAGATGATGCCCATTTTTTTATGGAGGAAGTATGCCAATGGCCCATCATATACAATTTCCTAAAGCACGATTAGGAGCAAACTTCTGAAGCGCACTATCGACTCATCCTCTTCTTTTTAACCCCATAATAATCGATCCTTTTTTATCCCAATGAGTCCCCTTCCAGTTTCTTTTCCTTCACTTTTCTTTTTCTTTCTTTTTTATATATTTTTCGAAAATATATTAAAAAAATGAAAATTATGAAAATTATTTTTTTGGTCAAAATGGTTCATTTAGCTTGGCTAAGGTCACCAAAATTGATTTTTCAATTTTTCAACTTTTTATGGATTTTCTATGAATTTTAAAAAAATAAAAATAAAAATAAAAATAAAAAAGTTGATCAAAATTTAGGTGTCAACACATAGGATGACGAGAAGCGTTCATTTCTCTATCCCACACACCGAATCCTTTGCATAGCCAAGTTGAGCCTGCAAAATCATTTCATAAACCCGTTGGTGATCATTGCACATTCCAAGACGGATGCATCATCACTTCAGAAACAGAAGAGTTCAAGACTTAGGGTTTGCGAAGAAATTCCTAAGTTAATGCTTAAAGTTGTTAGACCTTTGGTCACATGTCTAACACGATCTCCCGAAGATGAGAAAAGCGGGATTTCAAAAGAAAAATGAAAAGGAAAAGATGATGAGAAAAACCCCCAGCATCAAGAAAAAGCAAAGTGCCTGGTAAAAGCAAGGCCGATGCTTGGGTAAACAATTTGTATCAATCCCCCAGTGAAACCTGTTTGAAAAGGGGAGAAGAAAAATTCAGAAGGAGTCAGATTCCAAAAACCACTCCTCAAACGGTATCAAGCGCGGAGCAGAGACGCAGATAGAGTTGTTAACCTCTTAATGCAGCCAGAGGCGCTTTCACAAGAATTTGTGCACACCTCAAAAGCGATCGTGCACCTCAAAATTGAAGATGCAAAATGGAAAAGACAGGTGGCAAATTTGCAATGATCACCAATGTCAATCCCTTCACAAATTCTGGGCCAAAAATAAGCCTTTTTCGGTCCCCAATCCTACCAAAGTTACGACCTTGAAACAGTCTTCTCTGACTAAGACACTTGGGTTAACATATAGCTTAGCTCGAAGAGGTACGAGCAAGACTATTTCTTTCTCATTTTGCAGGGTTCTTGACTTGTAAACCCGGAGCAGATGGTGAAGACTTTCATTCAATGGCTTCGACTCCAAAGCGGGTCCCTCTTGAAAACCAATATCCAAGCCCAGCATTACGGTCCCGTGGAAGACCTCCCGACCGATCAAAATGTATGCGCTGCGAATGAGCCTAAAACCTAGGCACAGGTCAGTAGGGAATTGAGTGCATCCCCTATAAAAGACCACTATCGCAAGACAGATGGGAAGACCTCTTCGGCGAGAAATATTCCAATTGATGTTTTGAGCAAACTCTTTTTGGAATCTTCAAATTATTTGATCCAGATTTTCCTTGCATGGGATTTGTGATCACATCTGCATGTTGCAAGAATTCTTTGGAAAACCTCCAGCATCAAAATGCACACTGCATGACTAAAACTTGAATCATACGGCTTCGTCAAGTGGCCAGCCATCGTCAAGGAAAGAAGAACTCCTCTTTCAGAAGACCCAAACAATCCCACCGGACGTAGAAAACCTCCGACTTGGGAACTTTTTGAAGAACCGAGCAATCCCATCGGACGTAGAAAACCTCCGTGCTGGGAACTCTTTTTAAGAAACAAACCATCCCGCCGGACGTAGAAAACCTCCGACTCGGGACTCCTTTTCAAAAATCAAGAAATCCCATCGGACGTAGAAAACCTCCGACTTGGGAACCATTTGAAGAACCGGGCAGTCTCATCAGACGTGGAGAAACCTCGTCATGAGACCCCTTTTCAAAAGTCAGGCAGTCTCATCAGACGTGGAGAAACCTCGTCATGAGACCCCTCTTCAAAATCAGGCAGTCTCATCAGACGTGGAGAAACCTCGTCATGAGACCCATCTTCAAAATCAGGCAGTCTCATCGGACGTGGAGAAACCTCGTCATGAGACCCCTTTTCAAAATATCAAACAGTCCTAGCATGACGAGGAGAACCCTCGTCCTAGGACCCCTTTTCAAAATACAGGTAGTCTCATCAGACGTGGAGAAACCTCGTCATGAGACCCATCTTCAAAATCAGGCAGTCTCATCGGACGTGGAGAAACCTCGTCATGAGACCCCTTTTCAAAATATCAAACAGTCCTAGCATGACGAGGAGAACCCTCGTCCTAGGACCCCTTTTCAAAATACAGGTAATCTCATCAGACGTGGAGAAACCTCGTCATGAGACCCCTTTCAGAAAAACAGGTAATCTCATCAGGCGTGGAGAAACCTCGTCATGAGACCCCTTCTCAGAAAAACAGGTGATCTCATCAGGCGTGGAGAAACCTCGTCATGGGACCCTTTTTCAAAATTCAGGTAATCTCATCAGGCGTGGAGAAACCTCGTCATGAGACCCCTACCAGAAAAACAGGTAATCTCATCAGGCGTGGAGAAACCTCGTCATGAGACTCATTCCCAGAAAAACAGGTAATCTCATCAGGCGTGGAGAAACCTCGTCATGGGACCCCTTTTCAAAATTCAGGTAATCTCATCGGGCGTGGAGAAACCTCGTCATGAGACCCCTTCCCAGAAAAACAGGTAATCTCATCAGGCGTGGAGAAACCTCGTCATGAGACCCCATCTCAGAAAAACAGGTAATCTCATCGGACGTGGAGAACCCTCGTCATGAGACCCCTTTTCAAAAATCAGAAAATCCCCTTGGACTTGGAGAACCCTTGTCCCGGGAACCTTTTCAAAAGATCAAACTATCCCAGCGGACGTGGAAAACCTCCGACTTGGGACTCCTTCTCAGAAAAACAGGTAATCCCATCGGACGTGGAAAACCTCCGTTTTGGGAACCCTTTCAAAAAATCAGGAAATCCCATTGGACTTGGAGAACCCCTGTCCTGGGAACCTTTTCAAAAGATCCAACTGTCTCACCGGACGTAGCAAACCTCCGACTGAGAAATCCCCTCTGGCCCCGCTAGTCAGCGCCATGGGATCCCCTTTCAAGCCAAAAATATCCCCTCTGTCACCGCTAGTCAGCGTCATGGGATCCCCAAAGCTTGGGGTGCTCGATAAATCTTTCTGTGAGTGTTTCCTGTCAGTAGCCGGGAAAGGTTTTCGAGGAATAAAGCCTGGGATAGTGTGTCAGAATCTACGAGGGCCTATATTTAAAAAAACAAAAAAACAAAACAAAACAAAACAAAAACAAACAAACAAAAAAAAAGAAGAAAAAAAAAAGGAACAAGCCCCTCCTTTTTCCGGCATCCTGAGAGCGCAGTGATAAAACCTCAGACTCCGCATGCGCAGGACCCAATGGGCAGACTTCAGATAAGCCGCTCTCCCTCAGGCCCACGTTCGAATCGCAAGAGTAAACCGGTGATTAATTTGAGCATTCATCAAAAGACTTGAAGGTCCGATGTCATAGCATTTCTTTCCCCCCAGTCGAGTCGGTCAAGATCCAGGTGTCATTTTGTCTTTGAAAGCAACCTCTGACGAGCTCACTCTCAAAGAGGGGCAGCTGTTGACACCTGATTTTTGACCATCCGTTACTATAGTTTTTTTTATTTCTAAAATTAATTAAAAATAGCAAAAAAGGTCAAAAAATTGCAAAATCAACTTTGGAAGCCTTAGCCTAGCCTTAGGAACCAATTTTGAACAAAAAATATTTTTTGAATTTTTTAATATTTTTTGGAATTTATTTAATTATAAAAATACCCAAAAAATTAGAAAAAATACCATCCGTGGTCAGAAAATTACAAACAAATATTCAGAAATTTTATTTTAATCCTCTCTTTAATATTTTCACTTTTTATTAGGGAAATTCGGCTTGGTTCATTGGGTTCCTTCACAAACCTAATCCCGAACCGGGCCTAAAAAATCCTTTTCGAGGCTTTTAATTTTCAATTCTCGGTTTTTATAAGCTATGACATTGGACTCCAAAGCATTGAAATGCAATTGGGTCGATTTGCCCTCCAATTTGATCAATTTTAGCCAAAAGGGCTTAATTGCATAAAAATCTTTCAATTTAGTCCCCGGTTTTACAATTTTTGAAATTAAATTTCACACGGGCACACCCATTAAAATTAAACACCTCTACCCAACATTTTTCATCATGCTGAATCCATTGGTGGGCTCAATTTTGGCTAATTCGATCGTTTAGGCCTTTGATTTGGCGAAATTAAATTTCGGATCCTAGGGACAATTTGGGGTTTTCACAGAATTTCAATAAATTGATTCACGAAAATACCCATATTTGATGGAAAACATGTCAAGGAATCCGATTTTGCCATCAATTTCATGAAAAGAGGTCATTTGGGGGGTCAATTTGATGATTTGGTCGAACCGGGTCGGTCGGGTCCGACCCGACCCGACCCGGTCCGACCCGGGTCTGCAACATTGTTGCAGACCATGGAAAGAACGTGCAGCAAGGCAGGGGAGGAGCAGAAACAGCGTGGGCTCGTGATTTTCTAAGAAAAAAGGACGACGCGCGTGGGGGGACACTGGCAGAGCTGGGTGGTCGTGCCTGGCAGGGGAATGGGCGTCGGCACGCCGGTCGGCCACGCGGAAGAGGCGGGGAGATCTCGGTTTAATGCCGAGCTCGCACGAGAGAGAAAGGGAATTTTTCGGGATTTTTTCGGGCAAAACCGGCACTGGAGGAGCTTCCCCGGACCTTCAGCAACCCTCACCGATCATCATCAAATCATTCTTGGTCACCGGCGACCCTTGGACAGGTCGGTATCTCGCCGGATCTCCATATTTTCATACGCACGCCATGTGTTCGATAAAATGCCTGAATGAGTTTCACATTCTTTGAGTCTCGGTCAAGCCTCCCCGGGTTGTGTTTTGTGCGGATCGAGCCTCAAAACTTATGTAGTACCGCCTCTCATTCTGTGTGTGCCTTTATTTCGCATTGAAACCGAGCCGGAAACCACGCCCGGAGCTTCGCCGTATACCATTCGGACCGGGAGCTCGAGGGGGGACTTCGAGCGGTCGCCGACCCTTAAAGGGGTTCAGGTAAGTCTCTAGACCTTAGTTGAATGCTCTGTGAATGATTGGAATCGAGGTCGAACGTTAAAAAAATTTTGCAAATCATCTCGCCGGAGCCGGGTTCGAGGAGGCCCGGTTTACTTATTTTTCGGCGTGTTCACGGCCTTATTTATGTTGTATGTTGATGTGGGTGGTCCAAGGAGTCGAATGCCACGAGAACGGGCGAAAAATACCAAGTTTCGGGCCCGTTTCGTAATTTTCCGGCGACCTCGCCGAAATTTTTACTATTCCCGCCGGAATTTTCACTGTTCATCGTCTTCTCCGGCGACCCTCCGGCCGGTCAACGGTCAACGGCCGACGTGGCGTGCCACGTAGGCAGCCACGTCAGCCGGGTGGGGCCGGCCGTGTGTTTTCAAAGCAATAAAAACGGACGGTCACGATCGCGACACGTGTCGCGATCCTAGAATTTTTGGAAAATTAAATAAATGATTTTGGAATAATCGATCCGGCGGACGAGGATGTGCCACGTGGCTCACTGAGGGACGTCCGATCTTGTACAAGATCGGACGCACCATAGGAGGCCACGTGGCACGTTTTAGAGCGTCCGATTTGTAGGTTTTCTAAAAAATGAAAATAATTAATTTTTGATCCGACGGCTATTATTGAGCCACGTGGCTCTCTGTGGGTCGCTCGATCTAGTGGAAGATCGGACGCACGAGACGAAGCCACGTGGCACAACGTGGACCGTCCGATCCGGGGAATTTTCGGATAATTAAATAAAATACATAAAAAAATCAAAAAAATCAAAAAAATTGTAAAAAATAGAAAAATGTTTAAAAAAATAAAACGGTGTCGTTTTAGGCCGGTGTCGACCCCTAGGGTCGGGCCGGGCGCCCGAGAGGCGCGGGCCGGGTTTGACCCGGCCCGAAAAATATTTTTAAATATTTTTTTAAAAAAATTAAAAAATAATAAAATAATCAAAAAATCAATAAAAAATGAAAAATCATCAAAATATTCAAAAAAATTCGAAAAATTCAGAAAAATTCTAAAAAATTCCAGAAAATAGGAAATGGCCACGTTCAACTGGCCATGACCTGTTCCGGGTCATTTGACCCCCGATCTTTCCAGAAATGACGGTTTTGCCCTTCCGGCAATCCGTCTTCCAAAAAAATTCTAAAAAATCCAGGAAAATCCCAAAAAATAGAAAATGGCCACAAACAACTGGCCAAGGCTCATTCCGAGTGTTTTGAACCCCGACCCTTCTTTAAAATGACGATTTCTCCCTTTGGGCGAATCGTCTCCCAAAAATTAAAGAAAATCAAGAAATTCCAAAAAATTCTCAAAAATGGGAAATGGCCACAATCAACTGGCCATGGAATATTTTGGGTAATTCGGTATCCAAACCTTCCAAAAAATGACAATTTTGCCCTTTGGGCTAATTGTCCCCGAATCTTTCCATTTTACCCCCTAGCCCTAAATCACGTCTTCCCTAAGCCCTTATGGCTATATTAGGAGGCCAATGATTGAAATTGATGTGCATTGACATGATTTATTTATGCACTTGACTTGCGCTTTCATTTAAATTGATTGTGATTGATAGGACTAGTATTCCAATCTGCATAAAACCCGAACCATACCTATCTCACCCAAAATCGCGCCTGCATGAACTCTTAGTCAGGAAAATCACTCGCGTTAGGTACCGAAAGGGCGTTGGTAATGACACCGACGTAACCAAGTCCCCGAACCCAAAATCTCTGGTTCCGCAGAACTGATCGATCTCTCCCAATCGGTCAGTAAGGTTTCCGGTCTACCCTCCAAGAAAGACCGGTGGCGACTCCAAATGCATGCACAATTTGCACATGCCACCACGACCACACTGAAGGTCGAAAGCGATCGACTCTTATCGTCGAATCCTTTAAAAAAATACTCCCGCCGCGATTTGGTATGGGCCTGGGAGGGCCCGCGCCGATCAAAGGCCCGCGATCCACATTTCAGAGTGGGGGCCGCGATCGGTAATCCATTAGCCGCGTCCGATTTCGGACGGGTCGCGACACCCGTCAGTGCTATCACTACTCGTTTGTGCCGTTGGGAGATCCTTATTACTGGCATGAGGATAATGAGCTGCCATTAGTGCCAGACCCGGTTCGTCTTCGTCCGAAAGGAAGGCCCCGTGCATCACGAATAAGAAATGAGATGGACTGGACAACGCCAAGCACATCGCGTATCCATTGCGAAAACTGTGGCAAATCAGGGCACAATAGGCAAACTTGTAGACATAGACCGTCTCAACAGTAGCTCGCATTTGTTCGATGAACTTTTTGTAATGAAACTATATTATTATTGGATCGATATTTATTACGTAATTTTTTCTATAACAAATATGTGAAATTTTCATAAATTATATAATATCACGATTGCGCGATTATATATGTTCCATGTCTACATTAGATATGTTAATTTTTTATAATGTTATAATATCACCATTGTGTAGATATGGATCAGAGGTCTTACATTCAGCCAGACCCTGAGGATGATTCGCTACTCACTGGCCAGGCCAGACACAGATCGGAGCACGTATGGATCGGTGAGGTAAGTGAAGGATTTATAGTTGATCTGTCGTTGTTTAAGCGCTTTTGATGAAACTGCAATTAACTGTTCATGTCAAATTTCACAGATACATCCGGCGCAACCCCTTCGATGTCAGCGAGCGATGCTACGTAGAGGCCGCCTTGATCCGCGCATACGCATGTACCTGCAAAATTCTGGATTTTACGGTCTTTATAATATGGGTTACATCCAGCTCGATTGGCATTTAATTACTACACTAGTAGAGCGGTGGAGATCCGAGACTCACACCTTCCATATGCCGGAAGGTGAATGTACGATCACGCTACAGGACATAGGAGTGCTTACAGGGCTTCCCATCGATGGAGAAGCAGTTACTTGGCCCCCTGTTATGGATTGGGGCGCTACCTGTGACGATTTACTTGGTGCTCGGCCACTAGAGTTGAAAGGCTCACATATAAGTTTGTCTTGGTTGGCACAACGCTTCGCAAATCTTCCAGCAGATGTAGATGAGGTCGTCATAGTGCAGTATGCGAGGGCATTCATTCTCCGACTACTTGGAGGATCTATATTCATGGACAAATCAGGTGCCCGAGTTAGTTTGCACTTTCTTCCACTACTAGAGAATATTGCGGCCTCTACGCAGTACAGTTGGGGTTCAGCAGCACTAGCATGGTTGTATCGGGAGTTATGCTGTGGAACCCACCATGAGGCGAAGCAAATGGGCGGTGCGCTACAGGTATTGCAAATTTGGGCGTGGGAGCGCATCAGATGTATCTCCCCAGCCGTGTACAATGATGATCCTTTCCCAGATACACCTCTCAGTACTCGGTATGTGATCTATTATATTTTCAGTTCGCGCTCATTAATTCTTATCCGGCTGTGTACTATATGAAAGTGTAATATAAAAATATATATATATTTTTTGTAGCTGGGTTGTATGCAAAAGCACAACGGAGATCCCCACGCATACTTTGACACATCTGCGCTACCAACTGGACAGATTGATATCTAAAGATGTAAGTAATGATGGCAACAAATGAGTTTAAATATTCAATTAAGTATTCATTTAATTTTAGATATTTTAATATGATGTTACCTTTTAAATTAATTATTCATTTAATTTTAGATGTTTTAATATGATTCGTTTAATTTTAGATTTTTTATTACGATGACAGATTATTTGGGAGCCATATACTCATGTCATGTCTAGTCTACTGGCGTACTGCCTTCAGGGACATCGTTATTGGAAGGCGAAGGTCCCACTCATTTTCCACTGGATAGTTGAGTGGCACTACCCAGACCGAGTACTTCGGCAGTTTGGTTTGCACCAGAAAATACCTATAGGTCTCAAGGATCATACTGCCTTCCACGATATCGACAATACGCCGCCCAGGACGGATTGGGTGGATAAGCACATGGACAGCATCAATTTGTGGGGTAGACGTCAAGCACGTATCATCAGGGGTGATCGTATAACGGAGGATGTCCACTTTCATTCAGGCTATTTGGAGTGGTTCCGTAGACATACACGGAAATGGATTTCTGTTACAGGAGCTGCAGCAAGTTCAGCGGTTTGTGCAAACACTCTTAATTTAATTTATTAATTATTTTTTCGTAACATAAGTTATTGCCAATTGATAACTTTTGTTAATTTTTTTATATCACTACCAGACCGATGGCCTCGAACACGCGGTTCATATAATGAAGAGGTCTCGATCTCCTGAGGACATGGATTACGTGGAGAGTCTACTTGAGACATTGCTATATGCCCAGAAGGAGGAGAGGCGCCTAGTCACAGCCGTGCCACCGCCACAACCACCGATGACAGCGGGACCCGATGAGTCGGATGAAGATGAACCATCCGAGCCTGTTCAGCCGCTCAGGAGGACCCCTCGAGCTCGTCTAGTAGGTCATGTCGTCCCTCACACCATCGAGTATCATACGGCATATTTTGATGAAGGATTCGAGCAGTTTGCCGCCCCATTTACTGATGGATCTGCTTTTACGTCTCCTGACCATACACAACAGCAGACTCCATATGCTTATCCGGCTTCATATGACGATTTCCCTCCTTACACTCCAGGCCTTCCTACAGTTGGACATGCACAGTCTGGCCGTGGCATATTTCCACAAGATATGCCTTCATCATCGACTCAACCTCCTCGTCAGCGATATCACCTTCGACCTCCCGAGCACCGAAGACAACCTGATTGTGGAACAGGAGGTCATGTTGGAGGACGACGTCGTCACCAGATGTAATTGTGGTTGTTAACGAAATTCCATATTTTCATGTCTTAGCACCTATGTCTCAGCACCTTTATTTTATGATTACTAATTATTTACGTATTTCCAATATGATTTATTATTTAATGAAAACTTTTATAACAAAAATATAAATTATGAGTCAATTTTAATGGTGGAATATGAATTATGTACTGCTTTTTTTTTTCCTCAGGCATGCCGTAATTCCCATATAATTTATTATTTACTTGAAAACTTTTACAAACCATATAAATTGCCCAATTTTTAATGGTAGATACTTGCGTCAATTATCTAACCACAAGACGCTACCATCGACGTCTCTGTTATGTTACACGGACGCGTGCTGTCGATTTTTTTGCATATCGGACACACTCGCATGTCCCATGGTGTAATCTAGAAAAATTCTAAAAATTTGAGGGCAAAAACGTAAATGGAGAAAAATCTGAAAATTCACTAATTGTTAAAAGTAAATTTTAATGGTGGAATATGAATTATGTAGTGTTTATTTATTTTCCTCAAAGTTTACGTAATTCCAATATAATTTATTATGTAATTGATAATATAAAAATTATAAATTAAAAGTAAATTTTAATGGTGGAAAATGAATTATGCAGTGTTTGTTTTTTTTTTCCCACGTAATTTATGTAATTTTAACATAATTTATTATTTAATTGAAACTTTTATACAAAATATAAATTAAAAGTAAATTTTAATGGTGGAATATGAATTATGTGGTGCTTGTCTTTTTTTCCTCAAAGCTACGTAATTTCAATAAAATTTATTATGTAATTGATAATATACAAAATATAAATTAAAAGTATATTTTTATGGTGAAATATGAATTATGTAGTGCTTGCTCTTTTTTTTTTCTCAAATTTTATATCATTTTAATATAATTTATTATTTAATTTTAGCTTTTATAAAAAAATATAAATTAAAAGTAAATTTTAATGGTGGAATATGAATTATTGAGTGCTTGTTTTTTTTTCCCATGTAATTTACGTAATTTTAAATAATTTATTATTTAATTGAAACTTTTATACAAAATATAAATTAAAAGTAAATTTTAATGGTGAAATATGAATTATGTGGTGCTTGTCTTTTTTTCCTCAAAGCTACGTAATTTCAATAAAATTTATTATGTAATTGATAATATACAAAATATAAATTAAAAGTATATTTTTATGGTGAAATATGAATTATGTAGTGCTTGTTCTTTTTTTTTTTCTCAAATTTTATATCATTTTAATATAATTTATTATTTAATTGAAGCTTTTATAAAAAAAATATATATATAAATTAAAAAGTAAATTTTAATGGTGGAAAATGAATTATGCAGTGTTTGTTTTTTTTTCCCACGTAATTTATGTAATTTTAACATAATTTATTATTTAATTGAAACTTTTATACAAAATATAAATTAAAAGTAAATTTTAATGGTGGAATATGAATTATATGGTGCTTGTCTTTTTTTCCTCAAAGCTACGTAATTTCAATAAAATTTATTATGTAATTGATAATATACAAAATATAAATTAAAAGTATATTTTAATGGTGAAATATGAATTATGTAGTGCTTGTTCTTTTTTTTCTCAAATTTTATATCATTTTAATATAATTTATTATTTAATTGTAGCTTTTATAAAAAAAATATAAATTAAAAGTAAATTTTAATGGTGGAATATGAATTATTGAGTGCTTGTTTTTTTTCCCATGTAATTTACGTAATTTTAAATAATTTATTATTTAATTGAAACTTTTATGAAAAAAATATAAATTAAAAGTAAATTTTAATGGTGGAATATGAATTATGTAGTGCTTATTTTTTTTTTCCCATGTAATTTACCTAATTTTAATATAATTTATTATTTAATAATTACTTTTATAAAAAAAGATAATATAAATTAAATAATTAAAATTAAAAAAAAATTGGCTTGGGGCCCCAATCGGCGGTTGGGCCGCCGATTGGGGCCTGAATTCGAAGTTGGGCCGCAATCGGCGGCCCAACTTCGAAATTGGGTGCCAATCGGCGGCCCAACCGCCGATTGGCACCCAATTTGGTATTTACTTTTATTTTCCTATTATTTTGGTAATTTTTTTTTAAAAAACATTAATTAGGAAAATTGCCCTTGAAAATGCTACCCTCCGTCTATCTTTTCTGTCCTAAATAAAATCTTCGGCTTTAGTGTCTTCCCGGAAATTGCACTCTCTCATGGATTAGCTTCGCCTTGTCTGTTGGCCGTCAAGCAGCCCACTTGTACTCTCTCTTTATGTCAGATTCATTTTCGATTACCGCATGAAATGTGTCGATTAGACGTGGCCACAGTTCAAGAGCCGACGATTCCTATTTGTGGCAATGACTGATCCGGTACCAACCCTTTGAACGGGCGATTTCGGTTCATGGAATAGCCGGTTTCGACATTTAAATTTAATTTTAAATAATAAAATGTGAAAATAAAAAATAATCAATTATCAATTATAAAATATAAGAAGAAGCAAAAGGACAAAGAGACATTATTGTCCTCTAAGGACGTGTAGTGGATGGGTAGACCTAGATAGTTATCATCGAGTCTTTGATGATTTGTGTCCGAATAAAACAAGCGACGGAACATGCAAGACGCGAAAAGACCAAGATGGCCTTAACTTCATAGAAGTCCAATCCAATTAGAGTCGTGCCACGCGTTTGATCTTACCTTTATATCCTGGCTCAGGGTTACCTTTTTAATTTCTTTCACAGCCAATTTGGCATTTTCTTTATCCCTTGCATATCAAGTCTTGCAGAGAAGATTGACTTTCATCTGGTGCATTTTGGAAGTCTTGGATGCAATCTATAGTGTTTTCCCCGAAATTGCTATTTCTTTTGTCTTGGACGGATATAATTTAATCTTATTTTGGGATAGATGAAACTTCGATTTGGACTAATAGACAGTCCCATTCGTAATAAGCTCTGGCGACGCTAGATGAAGGTCCTTCAAGGGAAGTTGGAATTGATGATTGGCGGCTATCACCGCGTGACGATGAGAGCATTTGAAGCATAGGCGTGTTGTTGAAGAGTGGGAATTTGCTTGGAGCTATATCAAGTAGTGAGTTGAGCAAGTTATACACAAAATGAAGACACAGAAAGTACAAGACGACTCGACCAATCTTGGGACGCGCACAAAGAGTTTAGTGGTGGGGGGTTCATAAAGTAAAGTCGCGTAATTATTGTCTTGTTAAAGAAGACTTAATAACAAAGCAACTAAAAAGCCTCGAATAAGTGTCTTCTCCTCTTCATTTATCTTTCCTTTTTTCATGGATGCTTTGGCGTGGCCCCTCCTCTTCTGTCCTTTTGCGTGAAATATCGTGAGCGTGGATGATTGAAACATCTATAAAATGTACATGCGATGAATTTTGTTATACTTTGCGATGAATTAAACGAGATTTTTTTGCGTCTATGTCAAGTCATTCTCTTGTTTTAGTATTTTTGGTAGGCAGGTGTCCCTTTCACTTGGCTAAGATTATATGGGATGACAGATTCCATTTGTACGACATGTTTTTGTTTATAATTTAATCTTTCATTTGTTGTCTTCTTTTTATCTTAATTTCTTAGGCGCTTCGGAAAGGCGTTTGGGAGCATGTGAAGTGCGGGATCTTGAGAAGAAAAAGATGAATTGGAACATCGATCATAAGAAGACTCAACCAATCCTGCAGGACGCTCCCAAATAATACAAACATTCGCAACGACTTTGTCCTTCCGATTTCCTCATCATTTCCCTTTCATCCACTTATATCTGTGTGTAATTTCCTTTCAATGATTTCAATTTCCAATTCCAACACAATTTACAATTCCTTATCGAACATTTCTTGAAATTAGGAATTAATCCATTTTCTCTAATCTGCCTGTTTTTCATATATTTCATTATACCAATTTGAATTCAAATCAAAATTTGAAGACAGATGTTTTCTTCATTAAGCCTGTGGATAGTCAAAATCTAGTTATAGGAATCATTCATGTCTTGTAGATTCTCCACTTTCTGTAGAAAAAAAAATATTACCAAAAAAGCCATAACTCTATTACAATTGTGCCAATTCATACATAATTTTTTTGGGTCAATTCTGTCTTAAACCTTTCGCATCTCAGCCAATTTTGACTGAAAATCACTAATGTGGCATGGTTGGTGATGACGTGAAATTTTTCTAATAATATTTTAATATTTTTACAATTGTTTTTTTTCTCCTCTTATTCTTCTTTGTCTGGCCCGCAAAGCTCGCCTTGTTGGCCATTGGCGAGGGAGGGTGACGCTTGCCTCGCTAGTGGCCAGCGGGGGCGAGCTTCGTCGACACTCTCGCCTCTAGCTGGTCGCCGGACTCGTATGATTAGAGGAAGAAGAGAAAAATAAAATAAAAATAAAATATAATAAAAGAGTGGTGCAAAAACACGAAAGATAAAACTAAAAGTCATGCACGCGTCTTGTCCTTTTGCTTTTGCCGACATAATAATGGAGTCGTACCACGCGTCCGATCCTGTGTCCTTTACCCTGGGTCATGTCGCCTATTATTTCTTTCACAGCCAATTTGGCATTTATTTTATACCGTGCATTTCAAGTCTTTTGGACTTTCTTCGGGTGGGATTCGGAAGTCTTGGATGCAATCTAGCGTTTTCCCCGAAATTGCCTCTCTCTCGATCTCGTGGTTTGCGGCCTTGCCTTTGTCTGTTGGCAGTCAATCAGCCCGCTAGGTTACTCTCTCTTTATGTCAGTTTCGTTGTCGATTACTTGATTGAATATACCGATTTGGGTGTGTTGTGATTTTGATTTCTTCCGCTGTTTGTCATCACGAACTGATGCTGTGAGTCGTGTGACTAACCACTACTTTCGTTCAGTTTGATTCTGTCTAAAAGTTCGGTTTACTCCGTTTGATGGCACCCTCCACCAACGCCTCAGGAACGGAGTTCGAGGTGTTCCTGAGTTTCAGGGGTTCGGATACTCGGGATAACTTTGCTAGTTGCCTCTATCATGACATGGTCGAGAAAGGAATCCGGGTCTTTAGAGATGATAAGGAGCTCCAAGTCGGTGAGAAGATTGAGGAGCTTTTCAAAGCCCTCGACGACTCTCAACTCTACATCCCCATCTTCTCTCGGGACTTTGCTTCCAGTGCATGGTGTCTCGATGAGGTCGCCCGCATGTTAGACCGCTCTTCAAAATCGGAAGGGAAGAAGGAGATCCATCCCATTTTCTTGGACGTGAAGGCCAATGATGTCAAGAGCAGAAAAGGATCGTACAGTAAAGCGTTGTCTAAGCATGAGGAGGAAGGACGTGACCCCACTGTGGTGGACGGCTGGAGAAAGGCTCTCCCTGAGGTTGCGAGCAGAGTTGGTTGGAAGCTGGAAGGAAAAGAGTAAGTTTCCACAACTTTTTCGGGTAACTAATAATTTTAATATGATTTATCAAGGACTTATGTATTTTAGATAAACTCTAATCGGCCGTGTTATGCATTTAACGATATTAATCATCCCTGTTCTCCTGAGTCATTAATTTCTCTGTGGGTTGGAAATGTTGACGTAAATGTTACGTCATCGTCAAGTTGGTGCTGAATGCTAACTTGGCATCCTGTTTGGTTGTCAAAAAACCGTATAACAAATTTAAATGGCAAAACTAATAAATCGTTTGAAAAACTGCCATTCTTTGTAAATCGTTCTTAATATATTTAGCTTATGTTGGCAGGTATGGTGAACTTATAAAATTGATAGTTCGAAAGGTTCTACTTAAGCTGAAGGGGAAGAACAGACGAGTTCCCGACCATCTAGTCGAAACAAGTGATCTTGAGCGTGTAGTGGAATTGCTGGATGTTGAATCCAATGACCATGTACGTTTTGTTATAATCCATGGGGCAGGCGGCATTGGTAAATCAACTCTTGCTAGTGTTATCTTCAATCGATTCCGGTCTAAATTCGGAGGCAGCAGTTTCCTTGGAGATGTCCGGAGTCATTCTCTTTTAGACATGCAAAAGAAACTATTGTCCGAAACACTGGGCTCGAACTCTGCTCAAGAAATCTATGACACCAACGACGGGATAGGTCGCATAACAAGAGGACTCGGCGAAAAGAAAGTTCTGGTAGTTGTAGATGATGTGGACGAGAAGAAGCAACTCGACAACCTCGCAGGGAGTTGCGATTGGTTTGGTCGCGGAAGCAGGATCATTGTCACGCTCAGGGACATAAGGATAATGCGAAATAAACAGAGCAAAACGCGACCCAGCAATTATATGGACTTCTCGGTAAACAAGATGCCTGTGGATCGAGCTATTCAGCTTTTCAGCAAGCATGCCTTCAGAAGTGATTCTCCTCCGATAGAGCGGCGCAATTTCTCGAAAGAAGTTGTTTCAAGCATAGGAAGACTTCCTTTGACTCTGGAAGTCGTGGGTTCTCTATTTGCCAGCAAAGACAGATCGGAGTGGGACGAGACATTGGAGGAGTTAAAGCAAGTCCCCTGTAATTGTTGGAGTTGGCGAATACTTCGGGGACCCTTGTTTCTCACACAGGGTATGCCCACGTGAGCTTAGGGAAACCAAAGTGTTATCCGACGACATGTGACCCATGCGCGTGGGATGCGGGGGTTCGGGGGCAGCGCCCCCGACACGGGTGTCCCGCTGCCCGGTCAGCGGGCGGGGCTTCCGCTGCCCGGTCAGCGGGCGGGGCTTCCGCTGCCCGGTCAGCGGACGGCTGCCCCGCTCGCCGGTGAGCGGGCGGGGGTTCGGGGGCAGCGCCCCCGAAACCTCAACGGGTTTGGACTTTTATTTAAGTTAACCCGTATGTTATGGGCTTAATAGAGGTTTCGCTAGGTTTAGGTTTTTGGGCCCATTTAGGGCATATATATTTTGCTCGTTTTATGCTGATCATTGTAACGAGTTGAGAGGCTGTAAACAGAATATCATAGTGAAAATCTCTTGCAGGACGTAGCCCTATTCTGGGGTGAACCTGGGTAATCTCGTGCGTCATTCAATTTTCTTGATTTCTGTGTGATCGTTCTGATTCGGTGTGCGATAAATCCCATCAGTAATGAAGTCCAAGACGCACTGAAGATAAGTATTAGAAAATTGGACCGCAGAGAAAAAGGCATGTTCTTAGACATAGCATGTTTTTGCATTGGGGAGGATGTGATGAAGGCATGTTACATGTGGGATGAATACGGATGTTCTCCACGCAGCGCAGTGGATGATCTTCTCCTCATGTCATTGATACATATTAATGAGGACAATACATTCTGGATGCATGATGAACTTCGCGATCTAGGAAGATACATTGTCAAGGAAGAGAATTTTGCAGATGAAGGAAACCGTTATTGGGTGAAGATTGATAAAAAAAATCCATCCGAAATGAGGAGCAACAAGGTGAAAGTTATTTAAGAGTAGAAGATAAATTCAATCCAGCAAAATCTGTGGACTGTCGGTTGATGGCCTGCTTTGTTTTTTTTTTTGGGTGGTCCGATCCATATACACAACAAAAGTTTATGTTTTGATGCCTGACCATGAGAAACGAGAAGAAAGCTTGGCTGGTTGAAATTCTTAGTTTCCTTGAAAAGGCGTTTTGTTAAACATGCTTTGTTTTTCTTATTTTCAAGTTGATAGAAAGAAAAGTAATTATCTTGTTACGACTTGCGTTCGATTTACTTCGTTTCGGGTTGAAGGAGAACTACTGATACTGTTGACTCCTAGCATTGGTTCTTTACTTCCTATGTTGCACACTCATCTTTATTCTCTGCTGCTACTGGCAGAGGAAACGAAAAGAACGAGCACTCAGTTTGGGTACCAAGTCACCTGAAGAAATGTCCTATTGGCCAGAGCTGAGGTTCCTTGGAGGGGAAAGACTGAATTTCGTAGGCGACTTCAAAGATCTTCTTCCTAATCTGAGATGGCTTTCTTGGCGTGATTGCCCGCCGGAATTCTCGGCGACCAATCTTCACCTGATGTGCTTGGTCGTGCTTGACCTTTCGTATAGCGAGATCACCGACGACTGGGGTGGATGGACGCAAATCAAGGTACCAACACACCTCACTGACCTCACCGATGTGCGCTTCAAATTCTATCAATTGACCTTCATAGTCTCATGCTTTTTGTCACCATGTAATCCACTTTTTTTTTCCTCTGCAGATGGCGAAAAACCTGAAAATGCTAGATTTGACGCGGTGCAATATGCTAACCAAGACACCTAATTTTTCAGAGTTTGGCAAGTTGGAGAAATTGATTCTTAGATGGTGTCGGAATTTGCGTACGATTGATAGCTCCATTGGTCAGCTAAAATCGCTAAATACTTTGGATATCAGAGAATGTGAATCCCTCGAAGAATTTCCCGAAGCAATTGGTCAGCTAAAATCGCTAAATACTTTGGATATCACAGGATGTGCATCCCTCGAAGAATTGCCCGAAGAAATTGGTCAGCTAAAATCGCTAAATACTTTGGATATCAGAGGATGTGCATCCCTCGAAGAATTGCCCAAAGCAATTGGTCAGCTAAAATCGCTAAATACTTTGGATATCTCAGGATGTCAATCCCTCGAAGAATTGCCCGAAGCAATCACTTCTCTAGAACGCTTGTCGAAGATTATCACGTCCCACGACTGGTCCAAGCATCCTGAGGAACGAGGCATTGTAATTTCAAGCTCTTATTATTCGAGTATCAAAGAAGTTCCTCACTCTATTGGAAGGCTGAAGAATCTCACGCATTTGGATTTGTCCCATTGCAAGAATCTACATGACCTTCCATGCTCTATTGGAAAGCTGGAGCTGTTGGTCGAGTTGGATTTATCATTCTCGGGGATCTCCACTCTCCCTTCTTCCATTAAAAAGCTGAAGAATCTCAAGCGATTGTTTTTATTTGGATGCGAGAGTCTACTAGAGCTCCCGGACTCTATTAAGGGACTTGAATCATTGATTGAGTTGTATTCAAGTAATTTGGAAATAGCCGTTCTCCCTAATTCCATTGGAAGGTTAACGAGTCTCACGCATTTGTCTTTTCGATATTGCAAGAATCTACTTGGGCTTCCGAGCTCTATTGGGGAGCTAAAATCATTGGCTAAGTTGGACTTACGTTACTCGGGTATCTCCATACTCCATGATTCCATTGGAGGGTTAAAGAATCTCAAGTGTTTGCTTTTAGAAGGATGCAAGAAAGTACACAAGCTTCCGGACTCTATCAGGGAACTAAAATCATTGGTCGAATTGGATTTAAACTGCACGGGGATCTTCGTTCTCCCTGATTCTATTGGAAGCTTAACGAGTCTCACGCATTTGGCTTATCCTATAAACAAGAATCGACGTGACCTTTTGGACCCTTGGATGGATGCCGAATCATGGTCAAGGGATGTAAGAATCTCGGGGATCTCCGCTCTCCCTGATGTTGGAAGGTTAAAGAATCTCAAGCATTTGAGCTTTTCTATAAGTTCAGTCGCATTCATGGAGTACTCATATCTATCGGGGAACCGGAATCATTGGTCGAGCTGGAAAAAAAATTCTCGGGGATCTTCATTCCCATGATTCCATTGGGAGGTTAAAGATTCTCAAATGCCTGACAATCTTGTGCTTACAAGGTTAGCCCAATTTCTAGGGTGCTGACAAAGGGCAGTGATTTCTCTAGTCGCCAAACGCTTAAAGTTTCAAGCCACCGCCTCCGCCCGTTGCCAAAGCTTCCCTCAAGTTTGAAGTGTGGACAAGGTTATCTCGACTTGGAAGGATGCGCAGTCCATCGATCGGCTTTCATGTTGCTATCAAATCTTGCATCTTTGCTGGATCCCACAATCGACAGATTTTTCCTTACTTCAAAAGCTTGTCGGCTCTCTCTATCAGCATATGTCCGACGCCATGCTTGCTTGATCTATCGCACTTGAAGAGCCTAAGAGAGTTGTGTAAAGTTGAGAGCCGTCCCAAGCTGGAAAAAATTCAATTCTTTGAAGAATGCAAAGATCAAATTGGGAGGCCATCGAATCGGTCGCGACTTCCAGTATTGGAGGAGCTGAAGCAGAATGCATCATGTCCGGGTTAGAGCTAGTGCAGTACTACGTGGCTTTGAGCTCCTCCCAGGAGTGGAAGTATAAGCCTTGTCGGAATTGTGATTACATCGAAGGGAAGTTTTCCTTTCGGCTTTTGTTTGCTAAAACGTAGAGTATTTAAAGTTTTCAGGCCCTGCACAATGCACGTAGAGTAAAGCAAATTTGCAGCCCGGCATGTGGAGTAAACTCAAGTATTATGTTTCTTCATTTTTTTTTTTTTTTACATCCTTGATTTGAATTCTTGCGATGCATGAATATGGTAAGGCTCAAGAGAACATTCACTGCCAATATCTATAATATCGGGTGCATTAGGCACGATGGCATGTCCTAGCGTTTGTGCTTTAGCCCATGAAAGACTAAAACTACATCCAAATTGTCAATTGTCACATACATCACTCATTTGACGAAGCAATAATGGGGTCTGCTGCAACAACCAAATCTACTCATTGAAATGTTGCCTACATGCTTCTACATGGCCAATGAATTGCTAGTGTTATCTTGTCCTCTTCCTTTGTCTTTCCTCTCTTATATCGTGTGAATGTGTCTCCCCCTTTTGCTTTTTCCAGCATCACTTCAGATTATATCCGCGAATTATGGAGAGATTCTCTCTTTATTTATTTTGGTATGAAAGATGTTGAGTATGGATGATTGGAACTTCTGTAAATGTATAGAGCGTGCATGTAGTTGTCATGCGATAAATAACGCCAAGCTTTACAAATAATTAAATGAGATTTTCATCTACCTCTAGTTGTCCTTTAGCTGAAGTATTAAGGTAGAAAGGAGTCCCTATCACTTGTCACAGATTATGACTTACACAGATTATATTTGGCTAACATGTTTTCTAATTTATCTCTCATCTACTTTGTCTTATTTTCTCTCAATTTCTAAGGCATTTGGGTAAGCCATTTTACCGCTTGCTAGGATTTTGTCGATTTACGCCAATGAAAACAGTGGGTCGTTGCGATAGATATCGGTGTCGGTCATACCAAACCATGTTAGATAGAGAGAATATTAATATTTATGGCAATTAATACACTCAAAATAGATGACTATTTAGTACGGTTTTTTTCGTTGTACTTGTGAAAATGGGTGTTGCTTTGTTAGGTGTTTGGCAAAGTTTTTCATAGTTGCAGTAGCTTACAGCAGCATTTCCATTTCAATTCCATGTATTTCCTCTTAATGTAATTTCAAATTCCCATTGCTACTTCCATTTCTTTATTGGGATTGCCCCACGGTTGGAAGCGACTGACGATTTTTTTTTTTGGGGTCAAATTATGTTTTAACGCTTTGATCGCTCTTATCCAACACCTGATTGATATAATTCTTGTGCTGACAAAAAGCTTGCAACCCCACCTTTCTAAAGATCTGATCTGATTTGCAAAATAACAAATTTCTTGTCTCCATGGAGATTTTTTTTTGGGTCGAAAAAAAAAGGGGATTTTCAGAATCTAGCCCAAAGAATTCAAGTAGAAAAGACTTGAATAAGAACAAAATAAGGCCCAAAGGGCTTCCGGGAGAATGGACAACCAGTGAGAAGATGGGATACTATTTATGTGGGCTTTCACAATCCAATCCGCCACCATGATTTCTATTAGACATGGCCAAATGGAACCGCGAACCCGGAACCGGCCCGGAACAGGCCCGTTGACCGGGCCCGCGGTTCCGAACCGAAACCGGAACCGGCCTTCAAGGGCCGGTTCCGGTTCCCAATTTATCGGAACCGCAGGTTCCGGGCTAGTTCCGAACCGGATTTTCTTTTTAAAAAAAATATAGGTTTGGGAAGAGCCGCGGCTCTTCCCTTTCAATTTTTTTTTTTAAAGATTTCGGTCGGAACCGGACACGGAACCGGGAACCATCCCGGAACCGGCGGTTCGGTCAAACCGGCCATGTCTAATTTCTATCTATGCTATAGTGGCCACGTCTCAAATGTGAAGCCCATTAGTGAGAGCATGGCCTTAGTGATAGGAGCATCTACTTTCTCGAACAATCTGCTCCTTGAAGCGTTTTAATTAATGCTCCTTGATAAATCCTTACGTTAAACTAAATTTTTTTTTTTTTTTATATATAACGTGGCGGAGTTTCAATTTTAATTACATAGTGAAACAACTACTGAGTGAGGAGTGAGGAGGGCAATAAGTAAATAACCGGCTTGGCAAACCTTCTAAGATTGGCATAGTCAGTTTGGACGTTGAGAGATTTTCACCTCGGTAATTAGAGGCCAGTCGTTCAAATCTCAATCAATTAAGGTTTCCGTTTATTTCTCAGAAAATGGAGATTTAGAAAATATTTTCGTGAAGACAATAGTGTGTATCGCCTAAAATAATTAGTCAATGAGAAATGTTTTCATTATCTATAACAATTTATGTCTAAATATTTTCGAGGACTATATATTTTTCATTAATTCATTTTTGTAAATGATAAAAGAAAATATTTTTAAAAAAATCATATTATTTATTTTTTACTAAACGAAAGCACCTTAAATAGATATTGTTCTAAACTTAAGCTAAAACCCGAATCAGAACTTGTTGATGGGGCTGATAGAGAAGTTAATGAGTTTCCAGGTGCACGCGCATCTATGCTCACGTCCGTAGGATATAAGAAAAAGGCTTGGCGAGTAATGTTTCCAAGTAAACAAAATGACCACAAATATATATATAATGGAAATTGACGCCCCATTATGGACTAAATTGGCTAGTTGCCATAATTCCAATATTGATTGGAATCAATTAGTTTTATTTCCTATTCTAAGGGAAGAGGGAGATGAGTTACTCTCTTCAGCCAACAGAATGTATGTCGTTCTTCCATGGCTATCATTGAAAGAAATTCTCCCCAAAAACTCCATTGAAATGCTATCTCTCGACGACGATCGATCGCCGGATCCGGATCGTGTCTCACATGCGAAGGGGCTCTTAATCTGTGGCTATCGAGGTATGTTCGTTTTACGTGATATACCTCACCGATCAGTGATTCAAGTTTGATCTCAGGGCTTGACGATCCAGTACAACGGTTTGATTAACATATTGCTGGAATCCGCGCTTCGTGCTTATGGGTATGTGGATCTATATTATTCCGCTTCGTTTATAGATCTTGATTAGTGATTTTGTATGAAATACCCAACAGTGGTATCAGAGTAGAGTGTTCTTGTTTCATGATCGTGATTTATTTTATCGTCGATGCGAATGCGAAAAATCGTTTTTCAATCGTTACTGTTCACGGCTCTATTCGTGATTTTTTATGCAACAAAAAATATGTTTTGAATACATGGTTGGAACGGGCTCGGCGAGACGAGAATTTTGAGTGGTCGCCCGTAGCGAGCTGACACCGGAAATGGCCGCATGCGCCCCACGCGCCGCCGCGGGATTGGTTCCCGACACAGCGGCGTTTCGAGACGTTTTCGTGAAATTTCGTTCAACAAAAATGGGATATAAAGATACCATCAGAATCGTATCGACGATACGAGCGTTTTGAGGGCTGGATCGCCGCCGGCGGAGCCCGAAAGAAGCCGCACGCGCCGGAGAGGTCCGGTGAGCGTAGGTCCCACGCTTTCACGTGTGCGGCGCGTGCTCCGTGGCCCAAACGCGCCCAAACCTAGTTTAATATTATCCTAAACCCGATTTAACCCTATTCATGAACCGGTTCAGGGTAATTCCAAATCCGGTTCGGATTAGATCCGACCCGGTCAACGACCCGACCCGTTGACCCGATCATGCGTTGACCGTTGACTATTGACGTTGACTTATGACCAAATTTTTCGAAAATTGCATTTTAGTCCCCGGACTTTTGGGAAATTGCAATTTGATCCCTAAACTGCCGAAAAATTACAATTTGGTCCGGAACTTTTCAAAAATTACAATTTAGTCCTCGAAATTTTTGGAAATTGCAATTTAGTCCCTAAATTTTTGGAAATTGCAATTTGATCCTCAAAATATGAGAAATTGCATTTTGACCCGTTGATCGAGTGTTGACACCTGATTTTTGACCATCCGTTATTATAGTTTGTATTTCTAAAATTAATTAAAAATAGCAAAAAAGGTCAAAAAATTGCAAAATCAACTTTGGAAGCCTTAGCCTAGCCTTGGGAACCAATTTTGAACAAAAAAATATTTTTTTGTATTTTTTAATATTTTTTGTTATTTATTTAATTATTAAAATACCCAAAAAATCAGAAAAACTACCATCCGTGGTCAGAAAATTACAAAAAAATATTCAGAAATTTTTTGGCTCGATGCATGGGGTTCCTTCACAAACATAATCCCGAACCGAGCCTAAAAAATCCTTTTCGAGTCTTTTAATTTTCAATTCTTGGTTTTTATAAGCTATGACATTGGACTCTAAAGTATTGAAATGCAATTGAGTCAATTTGCCCTCCAATTTGATCAATTTTAGCCAAAAGGGCTTAATTGCATAAAAATCTTTCAATTTAGTCCCCGATTTTACAATTTTTGAAATTAAATTTCACACGGGCACACCCATTAAAATTAAACACCTCTACCCAATATTTTTCATCATTCTGAATACATTGGTGGCCTCAATTTTGAACAATTTGATCGTTTAGGCCCTCGATTTGGCGAAATTAACTTTCGGATCCTAGGGACAATTTGGGGTTTTCACAGAATTTCAACCAATTGATTCACGAAAATACCCATATTTGATAGAAAACATGTCAAGGAATCCGATTTTGCCATCAATTTCATGAAAAGAGGTCAAGTTGGGGCCCAATTTGGGCAATTTGGCCGAACCGGGCCGGTCGGGTCAGGCCCGACCCGACCCGGTCCGACCGGGTCTGCAACATTGTTGCAGACCCGTGGGCAGAACGTGCAGAAAAACAAGGGGAGATGGGAGCGCGGTTTCGGGTAGAAAAAAAGGCGACATGACGTGGGGGACTATGGCAGACGTTGGGGGCCGTGTGTCGCAGGGGCGTGGGCACAAAAAACGGGCCAGTCGGCCACGCAAAACCGAGAGATTCTCGGATAAAAACCAAGCTCGGCCTAGACGGAAATTTTTTTTTTTTGGGGAAGAAACCGACGGACAACCGGCAACCCAGGGTCTTTGGCGACACTCCTCGACCATTGCCGGAGCTCAGTGGTTGTCGGCGAGCTCCGATAGGTTGGTATTTGCTCCCGAGCTTCATTTTTCTCAGTGCACGCCAGGTGTTCGATGAAATGCTCGAATGGGCTGTGATTTTCTAACCTCTCGGCCGTGCCCTCCCCGGCCGTTATTACTTCAAGTCTCGCCCTTAACCAGCATTATACCTAGCTCTACGCCCGTCTTGGTGTTTATTTTGCATTAAAAACGCGCCGACGACGTGAGCCGAAGCTTCGCCGGCCGCGGCTCGAACCGGGAGCTCGACGGGGAACTTCGAGTGGTCGCCGACAATCAAGGAACCTCAAGTAAGCTTCTAAACCACCATCGGATGCCATGTGATGGAATGAAACCGAGCTTTGAGCAAAAAAATTCTGCAAATATTTTCGCCAGAGTTGGTTTGGTCGAGGCTTCGTCCGACCATTTTCCGACGTGGTGTTTATTTTTTTTGGTTGTATAGTGATGCTGAGTGTCTAAGGAGCCGAATGATGCAAATTGGACAAAAAAATCCGAAGTTTCGGGGGTAGTTTGCGTTTTCCGGCGAAGTCGCCGGAATTTTTACTGTTCATTGTCTTCTCCGGCGACTTCGCCGGCGGTCAACGGTCAACGGCTGACGTGGCCGGCCACGTAGGCGCCACGTCAGCCGGGTGGGGCCGGTCCGGTTATTTTCAAATAAAACAAACGGACGGCCACGATCGCGACACGTGTCGCGATCCTGAAATTTTGAAAAATTAAATAAACGATTTTCGGATAATCGATCCGGCGGACGAGGTTGTGCCACGTGGCTCACTGAGGGACGTTCGATCTTGTACAAGATCGGACGCACCAGAGGAGGCCACGCGGCACGCTCCGAACCGTCCGATTTCATTGGTTTTCTTTAAAAAGGGAAAATAATTGATTTTTGATCCGATGGCTACGATTTGGCCACGTGGCTCATTGAGGGACGTCCGATGTAGTGTTTGATCGGACGCACGAGACGAAGCCACGTGGCACGACGTGGACCGCGCGATCCGGGGAATTTTTGGATAAATAAATAAAATAGATAAAAAAATCAAAAAAATATTTAAAAATATAAAACGGCGTCGTTTTAGGCCGGTTTCGGACCCCTAGGGTCGGGCCGGGGGCCCGTCAGGCATGGGCCGGGTTTGACCCGGCCCACGCAATATATTTTTGAATAATAAAACAATTTCAAGAATAATAAAATAATCAAAAAAATCAATAAAAAATGAAAAATCATGAAAAATTCAAAAACATTCGAAAAATTCAGAAAAACTCTAAAAAATTCCAGAAAATAGGAAATGGTCACATTCAACTGGCCACGACCTATTCCGGGTCATTTAACCCCCGATCTTTCCAGAAATGACGGTTTTGCCCTTCCGGCAAACCGTCTTCCAAAACAAATTCTAAAAAATTCAGGAAAATCCCAAAAAATAGGAAATGGCCACGAACAACTGGCCAAGACTCATTTAGGGTGTTTTGAACCCCGACCCTTCTTAAAATGACGATTTCGCCCTTTAGGCGAATCGTCTTCCAAAAAGTGAAGAAAAATCAAGAAATTCCAAAAAAACTTCTCAAAAATGGGAAATGGCCACAATCAACTGGTCATGGAATATTTTGGGTAATTCGGTATCCAAATCTTCCAAAAATTGACGATTTTGCCCTTCGGGCTAAATCGCCTCCAAATCTTCTCATTTTACCCCGGTCTGAAATCACACCTTCCCTAAGCCCTTATGGCTATACTAGGAGGCCAATGATTGAAATTGATGTGCGTTGACATGATTTATTTATACACTTGACTTGTGCTTTCATTATATTGACTGTGATTTGATAGGACCAGTCTTCCAATCTGCATGAAACCCTGACTCATACCTATCTCACCCAAAATTGCGCCTGCATGAAATCTTAATTAGGAAAATCACTCGCGTTAGGTACCGAAAGGGCGTTGGTAATGACACCGACGTAACCAAGTCCCCGAACCCAAAATCTCTGGTTCCACAGAACTGATCGATCTCTCCCAATCGGTTAGTAAGGTTTCCGGTCTACCCTCCAAGAAAGACCGGTGGCGACTCCAAATGCATGCACAAGTTGCACATGCCACCACGACCACACTAAGGTCGAAAGCGATCGACTCTTATCGTCGAATCCCTCAAAAGACACTCCCGCCGCGATTTGGTATGGGCCTGGGAGGGCCCGCGCCGATCCAAAGCCCGCGATCGGTAATCCATTAGCCGCGTCCGTTTCGGACGGGTCGCGACAGCTGGCGACTCCGCTGGGGATGTTGTTCTAGAACACTAGGTTCTGGACCTCAAGTGGACTTAGGCCGTAATTAAGACGTTGAGTGATTTTTCTAACCTTGCAGGCGCTCTTGAAGGAGAGGTAAGTCCGCTCACGATATGTGTTATATGTTTTTACAGATTGGAGTGATAAGGGGTGTAGTCTGTGATTAACATTGTCTTATGCAGATTGGGCGTAAGAATGTATGTTATATGGAAGATTTGAAGCGCTGATTGATATATAAATTGTTGCGCATGATTCACTGCATATTTGAGGATCACGACACTTTGCACAAAGCGCGCCCAAACCCAGGCCGCGAAATCACCTTTTCAGGTAGCCATAGATCAGGGATCGATATGCAACGCTCTAGCGTGGATTGCGCTAGGGTTGACGATATTCGATCCCACTCACTATCCAAGTCGAGACTTTTATTCATTTGTTGTGGATTGCGCTCATGGACGAATTTATCGTCTCGGATAGAGGGAAGCCTCTAGGTTCCTCACCTAAGCCCCTTTGATTTTTAGAGTCAAGCCTCACTTGTCTCATGCGCATGTATATGGATGGTTGGTATACCTAAAACCAAAAAATCATTGGGTACCTCTCATGGTAAGGTCTTGCCGTTTCTATTTAAATTCACTTGCAGTTTTTTATTTCGCACAACATGCTGCATTCATCAAATCCGAGAGTTGAGTCCAATTCCATTTTAGAGTATGGATAGAAGAGATGATCTCTCCAAGTCGGTCCCACATCCCGGACGTACTCAAATATGAGCGACGCGTCATCCGCCATCGGGCGGAGTTTACTCTTTTCTAGCTGTCCAAGGAATAATCCAGTAACTATACCGATAGTTGAAGGACATACGATGACAGCAAATCCGAGACACCTGCAGGACATTATCAAAAGGGCATCTGATGAAAACGAAGACCCGAAATAGCCAGACCGAAGACATCAAGTGTCGTCCCCCGAAGACCCGACTTGGGGCATCTCTTTAGGTTATTAAGGGTCACATTCCAGTCGTCCCTTTTCTTTTATCAGGATCGTCGAGTCTGTAAGGAGCACCCGTCCGTGGGTCTCCCATTTATCTTCTACACCTCGATTTCTAAGTCTTGTCTAAGTGTCTTGACATTGGAATGTGACACTGGAATTTCTCTCAATCATTCGGATTTTCCGGTTCAATTGCGTGTCTCGCCCAGATGAAATTTTCGTTAGAACTCACACTTGGCATGTTTAACCCAAGTACGAGAATCTAACATTCATTTCATGGTGCGCCGGACATGGAATTGAACCGGTCTATAGCATGCATCATTGGTGATCCTTGGTAATTAACTAAAGTCGTTCATGTTTCCTGAATTCAAGAGGAGACCTGATATCCAAATTACCTTCGGGAAATCATTTCAATTTGGATGTCCTATCTCTCACCGAATTTAGGACACATCGGAATTGCATTTTTATCTTCTTGGAAATTCCACAGATTTTCTGGGGATTTGCCAAAAGTAATAACCATGGATTACGCTCCTTTTAGTTTTATGTTTTCTCTTGAAAAACATCTGTAAAAACTTTTCACATGAGGTTAAGGCTTGTGTAAAAGTCCTTATCTTCGTTATTCACAAGAAAGCATAAAATTGAAAGGATTTATGCTTTACTTCCCTTTCTGACATATTCCTGTCATTCGAACAGGTGATTTCCAGAATCAAATCCGAGGACTTGTGTGAAGAATCAGTCGCAAGTTAAAATGGACCAGGATGGCATAGAAAAGCGGTTGACCACCCTGGAGAGTCAGTTGGCTTAGGTGTTCGCAATGATGACAGAGATGAAGACACTCATGCTCACCACACAGGGGGGGTGCCCCGACAGCCTTAAATTCTAACCTGACTGTCCGACTAGGGAATCATCAAGAAAAATCGTCAACTGATGAGGGCATTTTGCCATCTTTCAAGACGTTGAACAACATGGAATCAAAGGAGCCACATTCAGAAGAGAATTAGCTGTAATCTAATCTCTTTAAATTTGGAAATTTTTTGATTGTGTTTTATTGATCCTCAGGAGTGGTCCTTCAAAAATATCGAAGCTAGTCGACAACTCGAGCCACTAGGATGAATGTTTGAAGACAGACAAAGGAGTCAACTTCTCACTAAGACGACATACTGGGGCAAAGCCCGCCAAGATGAAAAGAGACAGGAAGCTCCGAATGGCAGATATCCCCTAATTGAAAAGGGAACCGTAAAAATTGTGAAAGGATCAAAGCAGTCGACTGGGGCATATCCCACTCAACTAGGGCAGACGCCACCTGACCGGGGCAGCCGGATCAAGTGTAAAGACGTGTTGTTCCTAATTGATTTTCAATCAGATACCGGCATAATATTTCCTATATTTTCCTCTCAGGTGAAAGACAAGATAAACGAAGGAAAATTTGTCTTCCCTATAAGACGGAAAGAAATGTGCCTTCAGCAGATGTCACCCATTGGGATTGCAATGACAAAATGAATTAAATTATGAAGAAGGAGCAACCTAATTAGGATTGGCTCTCCCTAAGTCGAAAAAGTTGTATCCGTTCCAAATCGGATTGACTGGTTCACGAGTTGATATGGTTTCTCATTCTTGCATGTGATGACGAGAATGAACAGGCCCATTGAAAAATTTCCAGCATCTTGGATGCCAGAAGTGACCAGAGCGGGGATAGTAAATCCGTAGTCGTTTCAATTAAAGCTCCTTATGCAGCAATCGAGTCACTCATTCATTTCATCGTACAGGTGGAGTAAAAGATTGTTAAAGCGTAAGGTGAATGCAACAAGACACAATGAAGAAAATTGTTGCTTGTGAAGTAACACTCTAAGATGTTGAAGTACTCAGCCACAAGTAAACCCGTGCTTGCTGATGTCAAACAACAAAATGATCGAGGGACGTCATGAAATGACGACAAGGCGAAATATGCATGAAGAATTTGAAATGCATGGATGAGACCAAGAAGTGTCAAACGTTGCGGAACATCAAATGCTGAGATCTTCGGAAGATTGAATACAACAACACGGCATGATCAGACTGCCTGCAACTAGATCAGCTAGCCCAGGCGAATCACTCAGTGGCTGGGGGCAAATCGCTCCTCTACCCGGAAAGGGTACCGAATGTATCCCGAATTCACCATAGGGATGTGCAGGGAAAGTTTTCAAAGCAATAGCTATCACCTACGAAGCCTGATGAAGTGGAGTAATCCACCAAAGACGAAACGCACTAAGCCCTTCTAGATGAGGAAGAGAGCAATGCGGGCCATTCATTTGGGTAAAAGGACGTATCGTTCCAAAATGATTATTTTCTTGATGTGAGAATAATTTTTCCTTTCATTTCCTCTCAGGTGATGATCAAAAGCTAAGGACCCAAGATGCAGTGCTTTCAAATGACAAAATAGGAAGTACCCCTTTTCATGGCATCTCAGACATGCATTCTGGCTAAATATTTTCAAGAGTATTCTAATGGCTCAATTTATGAACAAAACCTTCGAGGAAACCTGAAGAAGTTTTCCATCATTTAGAAATCTTTGTGAAAAGAACACTTAAAAAGAAAAATTCAAGTTTTGGAGATTGACACATCTGATAAAAATGATTTCTCTGAATAGAGTGAAAAGCACGAACTCATTTTTCGTTGCAAGCATACCTAACATGCATCATGCATATCATGCACATATCCTGCATACAGAGAACCCAAAGGGAGAAATGTCGGTTCCCGCAGGATAATTTTCAAGGGTAAATTGTATCGACTCCAATAGTCAATTGTACATGCCCTTTACTTATGAGGTTTTTTCTCTTCAACAGAGAAACATCAAATACCTCAAAGGGCAACTATGATCGGGAGAATCACCAGCCCGCCACATGACAAATCCCAAAAATGTCAAGCTGTCTAGAGACAGAAGAAAATAATCGAAAACTCTGGCGATTGAGATAGACGACCAGAATCGACCAAAATCCGTGGGAACAAGTCCCTCCCATTTTCTTTGAGAAGCCAAACCGGGGAAAATTCTCATGAACCCCCAGGAAAGTGCATCGGACCAGGGTTAACAAACCCAGAGATGACAAACGCCCAGACAAGCCTGCCTGGGGCGGAATACTTGGGAAACACCGTTCCTTCAAATGTTGGAAGGACGAAGCCTCGAAGGGAATATCTCCTTCCTGAAATTCCAAGTGAAGCCGGATAAATACCCACGCATGTCTCTTCATATGCAGGTGCATGAACGTCTTCAAATTGGATTGAAAATCGTCAAGGAGCACGGGAATGCCAAGGCACGTTGCCAAGACGAACACCGCCCAACTGGGGCAAAGCAGTTGTTGCTGTGATCGAAGATCATCTCACGAACAACACCCACAAATACAAACGAGAGGAAGCAACATCCATCATCTACACCAAATGAGAAGCGTCAACAATCGACCAAAGAGAGGAATACGTCAGTAAGACGTCATCATGAATCCCAGGAGAGAAGACATCCCCAAAGAGGATGAGGATTGCAGCAAAATGCAAAATGAAGTTAGCTGGGGCAAGCGTCACCTAGTTACGACAAAACCATGCCTAACTGGGGCAAGTGAATCATTTGTACGCCGAACGTCTCTCCTTTGGCAAAGTCAATGGACGCAATAACAGGGTCGTCCGCATCAGAATCAAACCCCAAGATACGAATTTGGGCGAACGGTAACTTTGTATCGTTCCAATATGATCTTCGAAGGTCACGGGCTTAACATGAGTTTTTGTCATTTAACAGGAAGTCGTTGGCCCCGAAAGCCTCGAAAGAAAAGAGCTCGCTGACAGGGAGGCGAATAGAATCATTAGCCTTGGAAGTCAGGATTCTAGGAAATGGTCTTTGATTATAAGATCGAGCGGAGGGAACTCTGAAGAGTGGCGCTGGAATGCGTCCAAAAACACAAATGGATCTCCTCTGGGGCAAATCCTGGAGAATGATTCATCGCCAACCAAACGGAGGGATCAAGGCCACAAGATGGATGGCCAACTTCTGCAAGCCGCACGTTTGTGTTCAAATGGAAACACAAAATAAGAACAAGGCTGTATCGTTCCGATTTGCCTTGAATTTTGGAACGCAAACTGACACCTAATTTCCGTCTTTGACAGGGGCTCGCCATCAAGGCGAAACAGGTTTTTACATCCCATGTATTACCCATTGAAACACATGACCAAGGGGATCTCCAGCCGCGGGGGACAGGTAAGTATCCCTCTCCCCAATCCATTGAAGATGTTGAATAAAAAATAGAGAAGAAAAGAAAAGCTTTCAGAATCTAATGTTTAGAAAAGACATAGAATTCAAATTTCATTGACATTCATGTTTTAAAACAGGAGGTTGTCTGAACATGAATAAGAACATGCATTGTGCATCATAAAACCCCCTTGACGGGTAAAATTTTTGGAGAAAATGAAAGAGATTTTTTTCCAATCAAAGGTTGTTCAAAACTTTCAAAAGGACGTTTTCTCAAAAGACGAGAGGCAAAGCCCTAATCCAAACACGTCCTATACACACTTGAGAGAGAAGTGGAGCGGATCAGATAGTGAAATCTGGACCTACGGAAGTAGGGATTGTTCGCGATAATTACATGGATTGGGACGACGGAGGCATTCGTTTCATATCCCCAAACACAACAGGTGACTATTGACAACCCCTTTGAACGGCGGTTTTCATTCTCAACCCTGTCAAGAACCACCCCACATCGGGGCAAGAACGAAAGTAAGTCCAGCGGCATCAGGAGAAAATGGTTAGAAATTTTCTTGCTCGGACTAACATCAATCTTTGTGTGTTGTTTATATGGTAATCCAAGTGCCATAGGATGACGAGAAACGTTCATTTCTCTATCCCACACACGTTTATCATTTGCACAGCCAAGTTGAGCCTACAAATTCATTTCATAAACCCGTTGGTGATCATTGCAAATTCCAAGATAAAGGCAGATCGCTTCAGAAACGAGGGAGTTCAAGACCTAGGGTTTACGAAAAAGCTACTAAGTCGATACTCAAGCGTGCTAAGAGCCAAATCAAATATCTAGCACAATTGCCAAAGCATCTCACTTGCGACAAGGGATTAAAGAAATCCCCAGCATCAGAAAAGGAAAAAGCAAAGTGCCTGATAAAAGCAAGGCCGATGCTCGTGAAAATTGTTAAATTGACCCCCAATGAAGCCTCGTGGGGAAGAGAGAAAAACCTCTAAAGGAGCCAAATCCAAAAGGCTGCTCCCCGAATGCTATTAAGCATAGAACGAAGGCATAGAGAGAGTCGGTCTTTGAATGCAACAAGAGACGCTCTCTAAAGAGCTGGTGCACACCTCAAAATCGGTTGCGCGCCTCAAAGACTGAAGATGCAGAATGGAAAAGACAGGTGACAAATTTGCAATGATCACCAATGTCAATCCCCTCATAAATTCTGGGCCAAAAATAAGCCTTTTTTGGTCCCCAATCCTACCAATGTTACAACCCTGAAACAGTCTTCTCTGACTAAGACACTTGGGTTAACATATAGCTTAGCTCGAAGAGGTACAAGCAAGACTATTTCTTTCTCATTTTGCAGGGTTCTTGACTTGTAAACCCAGAGCAGATGGTGAAAACTTTCATTGAATGGCCTTGATTCGAAAGCGGGTCCCCGTTGAAGATCGATACCCAAGCCCAACATTACGGTCCCGTGGAAGACCTCCCGACCGATCAAAATGTATGCGCTGCGAATGAGCCTAAAACCTAGGCACATGTCAGTAGGGAATTGAGTGCATCCCCTATAAAAACCACTATCTCAAAACAGGTGAAAAATCCTCCTCGTCGAGAAATATTCCAATTGATGTTTTGAACAAACTCTTCTTGGAATTTTCAAACTGTTGATCCAGATTTGCCGCGCAAGAAATTTGTGATCACATCTGTATGTTGCAAGAATGTTTTGGATAACCTCCAGCATCAAAATGCACATCTCATGATTAAAACTTAAGTCATACGGTTTTTGTCAAATGGACAGCCGTGGTCTTCCCAAAGATTACTAACGTTTTCTTGGTGAAGAAAAATATTTCAGGCTCAAACTTCTGCAGGATACCTGGAGAACCCAGTTCCTAGAATGTCGCCTCAACAGACCCAAGTGAAGCTTTGTCAAGATAAAATCTTTCACTGCTTCAAAACTGAATTCCCGATAGATTTTGGGATCTTTCAAAAGAAGGGATGAGGATAGAACCCTTTCTCAAAAGAAGTCGGCAAACTGTCCCAGCAGACGTGGAGAACCCTCGTCTCGGGACCCTTTTTCAAAAAAATCAAACAGTCCTAGCATGACGTGGAGAACCCTCGTCCTAGGACCCCTTTTCAAAAATATCAAACAGTCCTAGCATGACGTGGAGAACCCTCGTCCTAGGACCCCTTTTCAAAAAATCAAACAGTCCTAGCATGACGTGGAGAACCCTCGTCCTAGGACCCCTTTTAAAACAAAAAAAAATCAAGCAATCCCAGTAGACGTGGAGAACCCTCGTCTCGGGATCCTTTTTCAAAAAATCAAGCAGTCCTAGCATGACGTGGAGAACCCTCGTCCTAGGACCCCTTTTCAAAAAAATCAAACAGTCCTAGCATGACGTGGAGAACCTTCGTCTTGGGACCCTTTTTCAAAAAATCAAGCAATCCCAGTAGACGTGGAGAACCCTCGTCTCGGGACCCTTTTTCAAAAAATCAAGCAGTCCTAGCTTGACGTGGAGAACCCTCGTCCTAAGACCCCTTTAAAAAAAAAATCATGCAGTCTCATCGGACGTGGAGAACCCTCGTCATGAGACCCCTTTTTCAAAATTCAGGCAGTCACATTGGACGTGGAGAACTCATGATCCCGGAAGGATGCCTTGCTCTGTCAAGAAAAGCTCATAGGGTCATGTTTTGCAGGATCCCTGGAGAACCCAGGTCCCAAACTGATACCTTTTTAATGAAAAGTTTGCAGGTTTCAGCTCTCTACAGGATAATTGGAGTCCCCATATCCCAGAAAGGTACCTTGCATGTCGAAAGGACAATTCAGCCTTCTGCAAGATTTCAGGTAACCCCTAAATCCCAGAATAGCCATCAGGTTAACCTAAAGTTAGGTAAACCTTCCAAAAGAGACTTCAATGAGTCGTCTATAGGTGAAGCCTTTTGATAGGCAAGCCTTTTCCAAGACCGATCTACAGAACGATCGAGTCTTCGACTAGTCCCAACAAGACGGGATATGTCAATCCTTAGGCGAAGCCTTTTAGTAGGCAAACATTTTCCAAGACCGATCTACGGACGAACGATCGAGTCTTCGACTAGTCCCAACAAGACGGGATATGTCATTTCATAGGCGAAGCCTTTTAGTAGGCAAACCTTTTCCAAGACCGATCTACGGACGAACGATCGAGTCTTCGACTAGTCCCAACAAGACGGGATATGTCATTTCATAGGCGAAGCCTTTTAGTAGGCAAACCTTTTCCAAGACCGATCTACGGACGAACGATCGAGTCTTCGACTAGTCCCAACAAGACGGGATATGTCATTTCATAGGCGAAGCCTTTTAGTAGGCAAACCTTTTCCAAGACCGATCTACGGACGAACGATCGAGTCTTCGACTAGTCCCAACAAGACGGGATATGTCGTTTCATAGGCGAAGCCTTTTAGTAGGCAAACCTTTTCCAAGACCGATCTACGGACGAACGATCGAGTCTTCGACTAGTCCCAACAAGACGGGATATGTCGTTTCATAGGCGAAGCCTTTTAGTAGGCAAACCTTTTCCAAGACCGATCGAGTCTTCGACTAGTCCCAACAAGATGGGATATGTCAATCTTTAGGCGAAGCCTTTTAGTAGGCAAACCTTTTCCAAGATCGATCTACAGAACGATCGAGTCTCCGACAAACCCTACAGAACGGGCGCGTCATCCTGAGATTCCTATCAGTCTGGAGTCTCACCATGGTAGAAACCGCCATAAGGGTCAACTTGATGGTAGAAACCGCCATAAGGGTCAATTAAATGGTAGAAACCGCCGTAAGGGTCAACTCTATTGGTAGAAACCGCCTGAAGGGTCAAATTGATGGTAGAAACCGCCGTAAGGGTCAACTTGATGGTAGAAACCGCCATAAGGGTCAATTAAATGGTAGAAACCGCTATAAGGGTCAACTTGATGGTAGAAACCGCCATAAGGGTCAATTAAATGGTAGAAACCGCCGTAAGGGTCAACTCTATTGGTAGAAACCGCCTGAAGGATCAAATTGATGGTAGAAACCGCCGTAAGGGTCAACACCATTGGTAGAAACCGCCTGAAGGGTCAACTCAAGGTAGATACCGCCATAAGGGTCAAAACTAAAACCAAAGGTAGATACCGCCTGAAGGGTCAACTTATGGTAGAAACCGCCTGAAGGGTAAAAAATGGTAGAAACCGCCATAAGGGTCAACTCATTGGTAGAAACCGCCATAAGGGTCAAACTCAACCAAAGGTAGAAACCGCCTGAAGGATCAATACAAAGGTCCGATCCACCATACGGATCATAATCCTTGGCAAATCCCAAAGCATGTGATGCGCCTTCCTTAGGTTCCTACCAGTCAGGAACCCCATAATGGTATGACCTACCATACAGGTCAGAGCTTAAATGGACCCTAGGATATTCTGAACGAGTCCTAGGTATCTTCTTTAAAGTCGTCGCAACCGGCAACATCTGACAGGTGAGCTTCAGGTAAGCCTCTCTCACTTCGGCCCATGATCGAATTGCAAGAGTAAACCGGTGATTAATTGGAGCATCCATCAAAAGACTTAAGGGTCCGATGTCATAGCATTTCTTTTCCCCAGTTGAGTCGGTTAATATTCAGGTGTCATTTTATCTTTGAAAGTAACCTCTGACGAGCTCACTCTCAAAGAGGGGCAGCTGTTGACACCTGATTTTTGACCATCCGTTATTATAGTTTGTATTTCTAAAATTAATTAAAAATAGCAAAAAAGGTAAAAAAATTGCAAAATCAACTTTGGAAGCCTTAGCCTAGCCTTGGGAACCAATTTCGAACAAAAAATATTTTTTGTATTTTTTAATATTTTTTGTTATTTATTTAATTATTAAAATACCCAAAAAATCAGAAAAAATATCATCCGTGGTCAGACAATTACAAAAAAATATTCAGAAATTTTATTTTAATTCCCTCTTTAATATTTTCACTTTTTATCAGGGAAATTTGGCTCGATGCATGGGGTTCCTTCACAAACATAATCCCGAACCGAGCCTAAAAAATCCTTTTCGAGTCTTTTAATTTTCAATTCTTGGTTTTTATAAGCTATGACATTGGACTCTAAAGTATTGAAATGCAATTGGGTCAATTTGCCCTCCAATTTGATCAATTTTAGCCAAAAGGGCTTAATTGCATAAAAATCTTTCAATTTAGTCCCCGGTTTTACAATTTTTGAAATTAAATTTCACACGGGCACACCCATTAAAATTAAACACCTCTACCCAATAGTTTTCATCATTCTGAATACATTGGTGGCCTCAATTTTGAACAATTTAATCGTTTAGGCCCTCGATTTGGCGAAATTAACTTTCGGATCCTAGGGACAATTTGGGGTTTTCACAGAATTTCAAACAATTGATTCACGAAAATACCCATATTTGATAGAAAACATGTGAAGGAATCCAATTTTGCCATCAATTTCATGAAAAGAGGTCAATTTGAGGCCCAATTTGGGCAATTTGGCCGAACCGGGCCGGTCGGGTCCGGCCCGACCCGACCCGGTCCGACCGGGTCTGCAACATTGTTGCAGACCCGTGGGCAGAACGTGCAGAAAAATAGGGGGAGATGGGAGCACGGTTTCGGGAAGAAAAAAAGGCGACATGGCGTGGGGGACTATGGCAGACGTTGGGGGCCGTGTGTCGCAGGGGCGTGGGCACAAAAAACGGGCCGGTCGGCCACGCAAAACCGAGAGATTCTCGGATTAAAACCAAGCTCGGCCTTGACGGAATTTTTTTTTTTTTGGGAAGAAACCGACGGACAACCGGCAACCCAGGGTCTTTGGCGACACTCCTCGACCATTGCCGGAGCTCAGTGGTCGTCGGCGAGCTCCGATAGGTTGGTATTTGCTCACGAGCTTCATTTTTCTCAGTGCACGCCAGGTGTTCGATGAAATGCTCGAATGGGCTGTGATTTTCTAACCTCTCGGCCGTGCCCTCCCCGGCCGTTATTACTTCAAGTCTCGCCCTTAACCTGCATTATACCTAGCTCTACGCCCGTCTTGGTGTTTATTTTGCATTAAAAACGCGCCGACGACGTGAGCCGAAGCTTCGCCGGCCGCGGCTCGAACCGGGAGCTCGACGGGGAACTTCGAGTGGTCGCCGACAATCAAGGGACCTCAAGTAAGCTTCTAAACCACCATTGGATGCCATGTGATGGAATGAAACCGAGCTTTGAGCAAAAAAATTCTGCAAATATTTTCGCCGGAGTTGGTTCGGTCGAGGCTTCGTCCGACCATTTTCCGACGTGGTGTTTATCTTTTTTTGGTTGTATAGTGATACTGAGTGTCTAAGGAGCCGAATGATGCAAATTGGACAAAAAAATCCGAAGTTTCGGGGGTAGTTTACGTTTTCCGGCGAAGTCGCCGGAATTTTTACTGTTCATTGTCTTCTCCGGTGACTTCACCGGCAGTCAATGGTCAACGGCTGACGTGGCTGGCCACGTAGAAGCTACGTCAGCCGGGTGGGGCCGGTCCGGTTATTTTCAAATAAAACAAACGGACGGCCACGATCGCGACACGTGTCGCGATCCTGGAATTTTGAAAAATTAAATAAACGATTTTAGGATAATCGATCCGGCGGACGAGGTTGTGCCACGTGGCTCACTGAGGGACGTCCGATCTTGTACAAGATCGGACGCACCAGAGGAGGTCACGCGGCACGCTCCGAACCGTCCGATTTCATTGGTTTTCTTAAAAAAGGGAAAATAATTGATTTTTGATCCGATGGCTACGATTTGGCCACGTGGCTCATTGAGGGACGTCCGATGTAGTGTTTGATCGGACGCACGAGACGAAGCCACGTGGCACGACGTGGACCGTCCGATCCGGGGAATTTTCGGATAAATAAATAAAATAGATAAAAAATCAAAAAAATTGTTAAAAAATCAAAAAAATATTTAAAAATATAAAACGGCGTCGTTTTAGGCCGGTTTCGGACCCCTAGGGTCGGGCCGGGCGCCCGCGAGGCGTGGGCCGGGTTTGACCCTGCCCGGAAAATATTTTTGAATATTAAAAAAATTTCAAGAATAATAAAATAATCAAAAAAATCAATAAAAAATGAAAAATCATGAAAAATTCAAAAAAATTCGGAAAATTCAGAAAAACTCTATAAAATTCCAGAAAATAGGAAATGGTCACATTCAACTGGCAAGACCTATTCCGGGTCATTTAACCCCCGATCTTTCCAGAAATGACGGTTTTGCCCTTCCGGCAAACCGTCTTCCAAAACAAATTCTAAAAAATTCAGGAAAATCCCAAAAAATAGGAAATGGCCACGAACAACTGGCCAAGACTCATTTCGGGTGTTTTGAACCCCGACCCTTCTTAAAATGACGATTTCTCCTTTTGGGCGAATCGTCTTCCAAAAAGTGAAGAAAAATCAAGAAATTCCAAAAAAAATTCTCAAAAATGGGAAATGGCCACAATCAACTGGCCATGGAATATTTTGGGTAATTCGGTATCCAAATCTTCCAAAAATTGATGATTTTGCCCTTCGGGCTAAATCGCCTCCAAATCTTCTCATTTTACCCCGGTCTGAAATCACACCTTCCCTAAGCCCTTATGGCTATACTAGGAGGCCAATGATTGAAATTGATGTGCGTTGACATGATTTATTTATACACTTGACTTGCGCTTTCATTATATTGACTGTGATTTGATAGGACCAGTCTTCCAATCTGCATGAAACCCTAACTCATACCTATCTCACCCAAAATTGCGCCTGCATGAAATCTTAATTAGGAAAATCACTCGCGTTAGGTATCGAAAGGGCGTTGGTAATGACACCGACGTAACCAAGTCCCCGAACCCAAAATCTCTGGTTCCGCAGAACTGATCGATCTCTCCCAATCGGATAGTAAGGTTTTCGGTCTACCCTCCAAGAAAGACCGGTGGCGACTCCAAATGCATGCACAAGTTGCACATGCCACCACGACCACACTAAGGTCGAAAGCGATCGACTCTTATCGTCGAATCCCTCAAAAGACACTCCCGCCGCGATTTGGTATGGGCCTGGGAGGGCCCGCGCCGATCCAAAGCCCGCGATCGGTAATCCATTAGCCGCGTCCATTTCGGACGGGTCGCGACATTGACTAATCAAAGCTGAAACTTTGATCGGCTCATGTTGATGCGTACAAGCTCTGATTGGGGTGTGCGAGGTACCGTTGCGTTTGTATCGAAATTTTCTTAGATTTGATATATTATTTGGACATGTTTGATGACTTTAAAAATTCTGAAAATACCTTTGAAGCCCTTGATATATGCATTTTGGGGCGTTTTTCATTGTAAAAAAAATGGCTTACATGTAGATAGCCATTTTTGTTTAAAGAATTTATTGATGGCATGTATCTTGTAATGTGAATATGATTTGATGTGTATGTATAGTCCAAATCATGTTATGCCATGTTATACAAAATATAGAGATCATTGTTCGATTAATGATCTTTCTTCGAGTGGGGAGTTCTAGAAAGTTTTAATAACTTCAGTGAATTCGATTTTACATAAATGATTATGTTAATGGTAATTTCAAGCTAGGATTTTTGGATGATGATTGGGAACATAGTGACCTTTTGAATCTAAGGCCTTATGTGAAATTAGTCATTAATATAATTAGTTAGTGTAAAATAAATGCGAAAATGTCAGGCATCAATTATTCGTGAATATATGTCGATAGAACTTCGTGTTCTTATACGATGGCTACGATATTTTAGAATATCACAGCTTTGTGAAACTAAGGAGAAATTGGATGGCGAAAATTATGAAAACTGGAATATGGAAATCCAGTTTGTGCTATGAAAAGCAACAAGCATTTGAGGCTCTTGACCTAGTTATGGAAACACCTGAAGATGAGAATACTACACAGCCAACATTTGCTGCACGGAAAAAGGATGAACTCAATTGCTCGCACATGTTGCTGAGTAGCATGAAAAATGATTTTATGTATGAGTTCAAGCATTTATGAAAATGCCAAGGTCAAGTGGGAGGCATTAAACACTAAGTTTGGTTAGACATCGGTCACCAAGTTGAGACAGATCACTATAAGTTTTGACACTTATATAATGTCACGTGGGCAGAATATGAGACGACCTTTGTGGCATAGGTCACATATGATAAGTGAACTGTATGATGTGGGCCACCTTTTGACTGATGAGTAGCAAGTGCAAGCAGTAATTTGTTCATTACTTTATAGCTGTGTGCTTATGAAAATTCACTTGATCCACAATAAAAAGTAAGGACTTTTAGAGACGCTATGTGACGTCTTGAACTAGAATACTGTTATTGAAAATGCACGATGGTCGCACTCTATTTCTACATATTGTGTTATATGCTCCAAAAACTCAATGGAATATAGTATCCATATTAGTTTTGGTTAAACTTGATTTCAGTTTGAACTTTCATAACGGTGGTCATGACTTGTCGTTGAGAACAAGTTATTATGATTTTAGATGGTTTCATTGTACTGATTGGTGGGTACAATAATGTGAATATTAGTTATTCACTATTTACATCTTTTGTGATGATGTAAATAAGTGGCATGCTATGTAGGGTCACATTGGCCCAATGTCAAATATTTAGATAAGCTAATGAGGGCTTATTGGGCAATATTGAAAAGGTCGATTTGCCTAATTGTGAGAATTGCCTAGTGGAAAAGACAAACCGAAAACCATTTGAAAAAGGAACAAGAGCTGAGATTCCTTTGCAGTTGATCCATTCAGACATATGTGGTTCAATGAATGTGAAAATAAGGCATGGGCTGTTTAATTCATCACATCATAATTATTATACTCGATTCGAATATTTTTTGATTTCTCATAAATATGAGGTATAAGTTGCTTCGAGAAATTCTATTTTTTTGGCTTAAAAAATATATTTCTTTTAAAAGATCCGATCGAGCTCAAGAAAATCTATCTGATCAGTTCAGATATTTATGTGATGAAAAAGGAATAGACAGACAGTTGACTATTCCAGCGATTTCTCAACAGAATGGAGTCGCAAAGAGAATAAACAAGCCCCAATGAGAATGGTTAGGTCTATGATGGCACATGCTAATTTACATATCACCTTTTGGGGTGAAGTTTTGATGATTGATGTCTAGATATTTAACTATGTGCCTTCTAAATCAGTTACTACCACTCCATATGAGTTATGGACAGGTTGAAAATGATATTTGAGTTTTCTCAGATTTTGATATGCTTCCTATACATATGGTTTCTCCCATTGGTATGGGAATTAGGCATTAGAGGCATAAAAGAGTATCTTCATGAGATACTGAAAGCACTCTAAAGGGTATGTATTATAAGTTAGCAAGAAAGTGGGAAGTATAACTGAATATGAATCACGAGATATTACATTCTTAGTGAATGAATTTCTGAAAAAGGGTGAGACAAGTGAAGACTATTCTCCATTTAAGATCTTGGATAGTGATAATGATATTATTGGGGCATCCATCCAAGTGGAAGCAATGTGAGAAGTGGGAATTTGTTTCAAACAAGTCTCAATTGCAACCACTTGATATGAAGAAGATGCTGTTATTATCTGATCTGAGTGGGAGCATAATGTAGAATGATGTACTAAGTGTACGATCTTCTCAATTGCAATCGCTTCACATGAACGAGATGTTGTTGTTGTTCAATCCAAGTGAGAATATGATGGAGAATAATGTACTAAGTGTACAATCTTTAATACGACGAATAAGTTGCCAAGTAGGAGTGTAATGGAGCTTGATGTACTAAGTGTATAATCCTCAATTTAGCGAACAAGTCGCAAAAGTATTATCCGTCGTTTTGTCGACGTTGCAGACATTGCAGGTAAAGTCTTCATGATCGCTCCACAAGAAGAGGCCAAGGAATGTAAATGAGGCTCCGACTTGCCCTGATAAGGAAAAGTGGATATAAGCAATGGAAAGAAAGATGGAGTCAATGAGATGAACTGGTTGATCTTTCGAATTGACAAAAAGCCATTGAGAGCAAGTGTGTTCTCAAATCAAAGCGTAAAGCTCTTGACTCGATTGAGACATATAAGGATCGCCTTATGGTGAAAAGGTACAATCAATTAGAAGTAATTGATTGGGAAGAGGTTTGTTCTTCTATGGTGAGATTTACCTCAATTCACCCTAGTCCGGCAATTGTGATTAGTATGGATCTTGAATTACATCAGATGGATGTAAAGACTGCTTTTCTCAATAGAGAATAATAAAAAAAAATATTGTATGAAACAACCCGCTGGGTTTGTTATAATTGGCCAAGAACAAAAAGTATGTCGACTTTTGAGATCGATATATGGCCTTAAGCAGTTTTTGAGATATTGATATATACTTTCTTGTAATGCCTTAGTGGTATATGATTTTGTAATGATTGATGAAAATCATTGTGTATATATCAAACGATCCTAAGATCAATATGTGATCTTATCATTATATGTTGATGATATACTGATTGCTTGGAGCAATATGGAGTTTATTAATACAGTCAAGAGTTGGTTATGTTCCAATTCTGCAATAAAAAGATATGAGTGAAGTTACATATATTCTTGGCATTAAGATTTCAAGAGATCGTTCAAAGAGATTATGATCTCTTTCACAAGAGACTTATATGGAAAAAGTCATCGAATGATTTTGTATGCAAGACTATAAACCCAAACATACGCATATTGCATGTGTGGCTTATTCGCCGGGTGATGTTATACCTATGCCAACCCAGTTTTGGCCTAGAGAGAATCTTGGTATCTCTCTATTCAATGTGAATGGTTAGGCAAATATCAAAGGATTCGTTTCTGATCCACGAAATATGTCTTGAGACTCTACAAGAAAATACAGAAATGGAAAGCGTTCCATGTGTTGGTACTTGAATGCTTGAAGTACACTATGATGTGTACAAAACCTAATATTTGTTATGTGGTTGGAATGGTATGCGTACCACTCTAATCCAGGTCAAGCATATTAGATTGTCATTAAAAGAATTCTCTGAGATTTTTTAAAAGTACTGCCGTGTTTTTTCTGCTAAGTTCAAGGTAGAGATATACGCTTTGAAGGCAGTATTGATATTAACTGAGGAAGAGGTTTAGATGTGAGAAAATCTACCTCTGGGCTTGTATTCTTACTGTGCAGTGGCACAATATCTTGGAGTAGTAAGAAGCAAATGTGTATAGCCTTATCCACGATGGAAATTGATCTTGTGGTGTTAAGCAAATATATATAGCCTTATTCACGATGAAAGATGATCTTGTGGTGTTATCAATAGCAGTACAAGAGAATATTTGGTTTAAGAGATGCTTGGATCAGTGAGGTGTTGCTAAGGATGCTGTAGGTACAATTATTAATTGATTGTGATAGGCTAGCAACAAGAGCTTACACTAAGGATCCATTGCGAGACCAAGCAAATAGACATGTAATATGTCTTTTGAGAAAGACATGATTGCACGAAAAGATGTGAACATACAGTACATATATACGCAGAGAATGATAGTAGATCTTCTGAAGAAGTGAATCTCTAGAGATGTTTGTTGACACCTGATTTTTGGTCATGTTTCATTTCAGTTTTTATTTCTAAAATTAATTAAAAATAGCCAAAACTCATAAAATTGCAAAATCAACTTTGGAGGCCTTGGCCTAGCTGCAAGAGCCAATTTTGAACAGTTTTTTTTTTGTAATTTTTAATAATTTTTCGAATTTATTTAATTATTAAAAATACCCAAAAATCAGAAAAATATCATTCGTGGTCAGAAAAATACACAAAAATATTCAATAATTTTTTTTTAATTTCCTCTTCAAGTGTGTCACTTTAAATCTTGAAAATTAGGCTTGGGTCACTATGTTCCTTCACAAACATAAACCCGAACCGAGCCTAAAAAATTCTTTTCGAGTCTTTTAGTTTTCAATTCTCACTTTTTATGAGCTATGACATTGGATTCTAAAGTATTGAAGTGTAACTAGGTCAATATGCCCTCCAATTTGATTAATTTTAAACAAAATGGCTTAATTGCATAATTTTCTTCCAATTTAGTCCCCGGTTTCACAAATTATGAAATTAAATTTCATACGGGCATACCCATTCAAATTAAACACCTCTACCCTATAGTTTTCATCATTTTAAATCCATTGGTGGCCTCAATTAAGACCAATTTGGTCGTTTGGATCGTCAATTAAGTAAAAATCAATTTCGGATCCTAAGGGCAATTTGGGGTTTTCACTAAATTTCAATCAATTGATTCGCGAAAACACCCATATTTGATAGAAAACATGTCAAGGAGTCCGATTATGGTATCAATTTCGTGAAAAGAGGTCGATTTGGCCCCCAATTGGGTTTAATTAGTCGAACCAGGCCGGTCGGGTCAGACCCGACCCGACTCGGTCCGACCGGGTCTGCAACTAAGTTGCAAACTATTGACACCTGATTTTTGATCAGTCTTTCATAGTTTATTTTTTTTAAATACATGAAAAATGAAGAAAAATAGCGTTCGATGTCATAAAAATATAGAAAAATAGTCAATATTTTTATTTTTATTTTCTTTTCATTTTGAACTCATAAATAGTCAAAATTAAAGTTCAATTGCATGTGTTTCTTCACGACGCATAGAGTTGAATTTGACAAAAAAAATATCATTCGAGTCTTTTAATTTGTAAATTTCTACATCTTTTTTAGTCTTGACGTCCAATTATATCGACCACCATCTATAATAAATGCCCCTTGCTGAATATTTTTCGTTTTTGTTTCACATGATTTCATGGTGTAAAACGCCGAGTGGATCCCCAAATATAATCGGGTCGGCATGAGCTCGATAGCTCGTCCAAGACCAAACCAGGGCACGGCGAACCCCATGTGAGTACTCTCGAACTCCTGCGATGCTTCCTAATGCTTTTCTTAGGTTAGATCGTGTGTAGAACGGCTAGGACAGTTAAATCATTCTTGAGCTGTGATTGATAAATAGGGCCTTACTAGGAATGCCATGTGATTTATTTGCATATCTAGATTCTTTGAGTTGCGCATTTTATTACTGATTGTGATTGCTAGGATAATCACTCCTATCTGCATGAATTTCTAGATTTAGGGTTCATACCTTACTCATCCGCATGAATCTCAGGCTAGAAAATTCAGTCAACTTAGATACCGAAAGGGCGTCAACTTTGACAGTTGGCGTAACTAAGTCCCCGAAACCATTTCTTTGGTTCTTGCAGAATTGAATAGAAACTCCCAACTATTCGATTGGGTGGTCCAATCATACTCTAAAAAAATGATTGGTGGCGACTCCATGGCATACACACTTAGCACATGTCACGAGACCACACTGAAAGTCGATCACGCATACCTCCGTTGTGATTTGGGTAATGGGCCTTGGGAGAGGCCCGCGTCCGACCAGACAGGACGGGCCATTAGCCCTCGAGAGCCCGACAACCTTAAGAGGGTCGCGACAGACTGTCGACTCCACTGGGGACTGGTTCTTAACCATTTAGTGGACTTGAGCCGATTAAAAAGTTGATTGATTCTTCTAACCTAATTTTATGCAGATGCTCTCGAAAGTGAGGTGTATATACTAACGAATGTGTTAGATGTTTTTGTAGACGAGAGAAATAAGGGGTGAAGTGCTTGTTAACTTTGTTTTATGCAGGCAGGAGTTTTGGATGTATGATTGTGTCGATGTTTATATTGAAGCGATGATTGTTAAATAAAATGCATGTTTATTGCTTTAGCACGACACAATGAATACACACAATTGCGCCTAAAACCCCAGGCGCCCTTTTTAGGAACACAATAGAATGAATTGAAAATGGAATCTCCGTGAGGAAAAACATGGGGTAATCCACTTTTCAATTCCGCTCACTTCGAACTATGGATTGAGTCCCAATGCAACGATAGTTGTGCAATGGAATCGGCTCTTCCCAGAATTCGAGGTGAGAACCTTGGCTTTAGGTACCAAGCCCTATCTTTTGATTTTTAGGAGTTTTTCCTCACTTGTCTCATGCGTTTGTCTATGGAAGGTTAGTATACCTAACACTGCTAAAAATACAGAGAAGCTTGATTTTCTCATAAGTTTGGGTGGTAAGACTTTTTTATCCCTCGAACTTGTTACAGTTCATAATCATTATATTCATTGCATAATTCCGATGATTGGATTAAATGCCATTTTGAGGATAGATAGGTGTGTTTTCCTCCCAATGTTCTTGATGGAAGACGAAGAAGGTGTCATCCCATTACGAGCGCCAAGTGGACAAGAAGAGCCTGCTATGGACATCATTGAGGTATCATCTAATGAAGGTGACGATTTGGAATAGGTGATCCTAAAGTCACGTCTCAAAGATCGAAACTGGGGCATCTCTAAGTAGTTAAAAACAGGTAGAGAAGAGAAGTCCTTTTGTGGATAAACGCGGTGGGTGGTTCCTTTATCCGATCATAAGCAAGATTAAAAAATCAAGATGTACACGATCGAATCATCAATGTCAAAGAGCAGCTTGCCTAGGTTGAGAGTGGTCAGGTGTTCGAGAAAGTCAGCCATACAGAAGTTGAGACACACACATTAGAGCTTTCATTCATTTCGCTCAATCAAGGGACCTTAAAAGCAGATCATACAGATCATCGGGGTGGAAACGTAAAATCGAAATGAGCCCTAATTAGCATCACAAAGGAACCCAGTTGGCCGTCTATATTATTGATGCTTTGCCTATACTCACCACCTCGAGACTCGAGATCTGCAAGCTTAAGAAGAAGGCGTTTACATTCCCCTTTAAGCTCGGCAACCTTGGTCCCGTGATCTTCGGTGGCTATTTCCAGGTCCCGAACCAGTCCTCTCCCATGGGCTATATTCGCAGTAATGCTGTCAAGCCTTTCTTCCTGCCACTCACATTGAAACTTCAACACGACATTACAACGGTCGTGCTCATAGATGGTCAGGGATAAGGCCAAGCGCTCCACCAAATTTTCCCTCTCGCGAAGCAACATCGAGACCCGCTCGTTGGCGAACTCAACAGCCTTTTTGTGACTATCGGCCACAAGGTTGGCCAACACCAAGCAGTTGGACCGATCCTCATATCGAGCTCGTAAAACGTGAGCCACGGTAACTTCTCGATGAGCGACACGGTAAGTCTCTAAAAAGTTTATAAAGAGGGTTGGGAAGATTCTATATTCCCTCTCTAAATTAGTGCCCTCGATGGAGGTGGTGTCTATTTCCACGAGCAAAATGCGGATTTCATCTTCAGTTTCTAGTTGATCGGCTATATGAGCATAGCCTCGACCTAGGAGGTTATAGAGTTTTTCCCACTAGGCCAAAATTTCGGCCGAGAAAGTGCGAATAGGAGGGGAGGTCATTTTCGTTGGAGTGAGGGAGAAGAAGATGAGTGTGGTAGAGTGATTAAAATATGAAAATGCAATTATGTAAGAGCGTTAATCTTCTCTGCATTAACTCCTCCTTTTATAGCAACTCGAGGAAGAAGAAAGGTCACAACAATAATGCTCGTGGAGCCAAGTTAATTGGGTAAAGCAGTGGTGGCTCTTTCGGTGAACCACCAGATCCGTCCCAGTCCGCGATTTCAGGCTTGATAAATCTAAAAAAGTTGTAAAAAGATATGTCAGTGGCACCATATTAAAATTGAGTGGGAGTTAAGAGCATCTATCGAAAAAAGTTGCGAAAGGATTTGGCGGTCCCATCATATTAAAAAATTGAGCGGGAGGCGAGCGTAGTTCCACCTTTTTGAAAATAAGTGAGAGACAGACATGGATATCGAGAAAAGGAAATCGATTTGGTGTCCCTCCACATTGAAAAGAAGAAAGAAGACGACAAAGCGAGAAATATGAAATCTTGGGAGAAACGCTTGCCTGATGATCTTCATCCATGTTTAAAGAACGTTTCCTGGGCATACAGAACCACTCAAAAGAAAAATTAGAGAGAGTGAGCATACAGGAGAGAGTAGAGAACCTTGAGTGAGCAAAAATTGATCGAACATTTTCGATCCAACATGTTTGAGGGTTACCGTCAGTTGCTAGAGGCGACTCATCCAAAAATCTCAGAAAATGAACTATTGAGAGATCTCGAAGATTCCAGGATTGCTTCTGGTACCAGAATCACAGAACCCAACCCTTTCGGCAACGAAGTTCAGGATCTCAGCAGCGACGACAACAGCAGCAGCGATGGTCAATCCCGGAAAAGGAAACGTCGCCAGTGCCACACTCAGAATGAAATCCAAGAGCTTGAAGCTTTCTTTAGTGAATGCCCTCTCCTGAACATGAAACAAAGAAATGAATTGGGCCAGAAGCTAGGGATGAAACCTTTGAGGGTCAAGTTTTTGTTTCAAAATAAGCGAGCCAAATTGAGGGCTCAACACAGACGTCAAGAACTTGCGATTCTAAAGGAGGAAAACGAAAAGCTTCGAGCGGAGAACATGAGGTATAAGAAAGCTCCCAGCACTATTGCTTGCCTTAATTGCGGTGGCCCTATCACTCTCGGCGAAATGTTCCTTGATAAGCCTTATATGAGGATTGAAAATGCTCATTCACCACCCCACTCCTCGAACCATCTTCGATACAATCGGATTTTGTTGGAGATATGCATGAACAAATCAATTCTATGAAGTCAATACCGATGCCTTCTAAAGGATGGGATATGCGTCACCATGATTGGAGTTTCCTTAACGATGAGCTTACTATCACGACCGACCAATCCAAAGCTGATGAATTCCCTCCACAACAATTTCCGGCTCGATCAAATCCTACTGGAAATAGGCCAGAGAGCAATAGCCAAGTTGTCAACACTGTTCCGGGTCACAAGAAGACGAGGGTCAATTGGTCCCCCGAGCTTCATCTCAAGTTTCTTAGTGCGGTTAAGCAACTAGGGATCAACTCAGCATATCCAACGCGCATACTTGAGATCATGAACATACCAGGACTCACTAAAGATGGAGTCGCGAGTCACCTCAAGAGCTACAGAAGGGCGCTAAGACAGCGGCACACAGCACTGAACCTGAAAGAACTCAACTTGTGCCTAAACACTAGGCATGACCACAACTACAATGCCCCTGAAGTAAGAAATACCCTGCCGAATCTAGGCACCGACCAAGCTAGTAGCAGCACCATCGACTACTTGGGTGCTAATCAGAATATTCCCCCGAATCATCTCAGCACCCCTCAAGAGTATATGCCACAAGTGCAGCAGGTACGAACTCATTGGTTTGAGCAGCAACTTTTCGCTAGTGCTCTTCCTATCGCCAATCAACATATTGCGCCTAGTGTTCAAAGATCTGCCCGGCTTGGGCGTATGATTTCGGAAGATCAAGCGGGGGGATGCTCTGAGGATTTTTGTTTCTCCCATCCCCAAATGGAAGGTGCTTTTGATAGTGAACCGATCAATCATCCTCTTATAATCTCGAGCAATGACGAAGGTTCTAGCTCGAAGAATCAGATCGCTCACAACAGAAACAAGAATCCTTCGCCGCCAAGCGATGATGGTCAACCCGAATATCAGTTGCTCGAAGAATCAAAAGATTTCCTTGATGAGGAGCTCCATATCTGGATCGATTAGTTTAAAACTGATGGACTTATGAAGTTATGATCCAAAATGGCGATTACATATCTAATTCATGGTGTAACTGGCTGATCACCGAGAATCCTCAAGGGAACTAGGTACATGTGAATGGATGTATCATTAATCTTTCTGTCATAAAGTCTTCCATGCGAGATAATCTTCCTTAATGCCTAGAGTTAATCTAGGGCAGTGATCAGTACTACATGCGAGCATCATCATGCTCGAGTGCAACAATCCCTTGTTAGATTAGAGTCGAGACGTATCAATTGAACGCCACGAAGAAAAACATTTAAAGGCTTCACATAGGAAAATGGGAGTAAAAGCCCGAGCGAGCTCAAAGATGGTTAGCTCTGTATCTTTCCAAGGGACCTTTAGTCGTTACGAACTCTAAATTGAGCTTGTTTCATTCTCGATGGGGGTCGCTAACTGCTTCGAGAATTTTATAACAAAAAACGAACCAGTTAGGGACGCCAATAGTGCTGTGTCCTGGTAGTCAGTGAAATGGCAGTGGTACGAAACGTCAGGAGTTCGATCTCGGTATTGAAAAATCATTTTATCAGTTGGTCTATCACTCGATGAAGTTCAAAGAGATTCGACGCAGATGACTATAGAACTTGGGGCAATTCGAAAATCATTGATTCATTTTCATCAAGCGGCGAAGTTGGTATTGTAAAATGTGAAGCGCTCAAATGACAAATCCGAAGCAGAAGAAGATAAATCATGATTCGCTTATCCAAGGTCGGGATTTCAACCTTCGACTAAAGCCAAATCTAGGATGAGTTTTTGATCTTGCCCACTCGACAAAACCCATCTCCATTGAAAATGGGGGCAAACCATTCCTACATCCGGAAAGCATGTCGAAGCCGAAGACATCGGATTCATCGTTTAATCCGTGGGGTGATGAACAGAGACGAGGCACCCAAGAAGCCATGCATTCAAATAACAAAACAGCGCATGAAACACGCCCAAAAAGATGAATGAATCTCCTCCGACGTAAATCCTTGAGGTGGATTCGTTGCCCAACTAGACGAAGAAATCATGGCCAGAAGCTTGAGGGCCGGCTTCTACAATCCGCACATTGGCATGCAGAATGGAATTCAAATCAAGAGTAAAGTAGTATCGTCTCAATTTGTTTCGAATTTGGAAACCCAAAATAATGCTTAATATTTATCCTTGGCAGGAGCTCGCCATCAGGGCAGACATATTTTCACAACCCTTGTACATTCGTTGGAGTATATGACAAGGGTAAGATGTATCGTTCCAATTTTTGCAAAGTTTTAGAATATACAATGACATATCCCTTTTATATCTCCAGGATCTCCAGCCTCGATGGGCAGGTAAGTATCACTTTTCCCAATTCATTTGAGATTAAAAACTTTCAGAATTAATTCGATTCTCACATCTAAAAAGACATAGAATTCTTACTTCATTGACATTCATGTTTTAAAACAAGAGATTGTCTGAACATGAATTACACATATATGGTGCATCACAAAATCCCTTTGAAGGATAAATCTTGATGAAATGAAATGAATTTTTCCAACAAGAGTCGTTTGAACTGTTCAAAAGGGTATTTTCTCATAAGAGAAGCGAGCCTAATCCAAACACGTCCCATACACACTTGAGAGATGAAGAGATTAGAAATGATAGAGAAACCTTAACCTATGGACATAAGGGTCATTCGCAACGATTACATGGATCGAGATGACAGAGGCATTTATTTCTTCATTCCAAACACTACAGATGCCCATTGAGAACTCCATTGAACGGCGATTTTCATTCTCAACCCTGTCAAGAACCACCCCACATTGGGGCAAATGAAGGTTAGTCCAACAGTATCAGAAAGTAAATGGTTAGAAATTTTCTTGCTCGGACTAACATAAATCTTTGTGTGTTGTTTATATGATAATCCAAGTGTCATAGGATGACGAGAATAATTCATTTATCTATCCTACACACTATTATCCTTTGCACAACCAAGTTGAGCCAGCAAATTCATTTCATCAACCTATTGGTGATCATTGCATATTCCAAAGCAAAGGCAACATCACTCTAGGAACGGAAGCGTGCCAAAGTTTAAGTTGCATATCTAGCATGATTGCCGAAAATCCTAGCTCCAAAAGAAAAGAAAAACACGGGATTAAAAAAGGGAAAAAAGAAAAATCCCTAAACATCAAGAAAAAGCAAAGTGCCTGGTAAAAAGCAAGGCCGATGTCCATTCAAAATATCCCCAGTAAAGTCTAGAGAGATGATGAAAAGACCCTCCAAAGGAGTCAGATCAAGATGACTACTCCTCAAATGATGTCGTTCTCAAATAGCAAACCCACAAACAGACGGTCTCTTAATGCAACAAGAGACGCTTATAAACATCCATGTGCGCTCTAAAAGAAGAGTGTACACTTCAACAAATGGAGATGTTCTTCGAAGGACATGTGGCAAATTTGCAATGATCACCAATGTCAAACCCTTCACAATTTCTGGGCAAAAAACAAGCCTTTTTCGGTCCTCAATCCTTCCAATGTTACAACCCTGAAGCAGTCTTCTCTGACTAAGACACTTGGGTTAATGTATAACTTAGCTCAAAGAAGTACGAGCAAGACTATTTCTTTCTCATTTTGCAGGGTTCTTGACTTGTAAACCCGGAGCAGATAATGAAAAATTTTGTTCAACGGCCTTGACTCAAAAGTGAGTCCCCCTTGGAAACCGATATCCAAGCCTAACACTACGGTCCTGTGAAAGACCTCCTGATCGATCGAAATGTATGCGTTGCGAATGTTCCTAAAACCTAGGCACATGTCAGTAGGCAATTGAGCACTTTCACTATTAAAGATCATTATCACAGAGCAGTGAGGAGCCTTCTTGGATGAGAAATACTCCAATGGATGTTTTGAGCAAACTCTTTTTGAAATTTTCAAATTGTTTGATCTATAGTTTCCGTGCAAGGAATTTATGATCACATTTGTATGTGGCATGAATGTTTTGGATAACCTCCAACAATCAAAATGCACATTTCATGACTAAAACTTAAGTCGTAGAATTTTGTCAGTTAGACAATTATTGTCTTCCCAAAGATTACTAACATCTTCTTGGCGAGTGTCGCGACCCTCTCGAGGTTGCATGTGGGCTCTCGAGGGCTAATGGGCCGTCCAGTCTGGTCGGACGCGGGCCTCTCCCAAGGCCCGTTACCCAAATCACAACGGAGGTATTTTTCAACGGATTCGACGATAAGAGTCGATCGCTTTCGACCTTCAGTGTGGTCGTGGTGACATGTGCAAATTGTGCATGAATTTGGAGTCGCCACCGGTCTTTCTTGGAGGGTAGACCGGAAACCTTACTGATCGATTGGGAGAGATCGATCAGTTCTGCGGAACCAGAGATTTTGGGTTCGGGGACTTGGTTACGTCGGTATCATTACCAACGCCCTTTCGGTACCTAACGCGAGTGATTTTCCTGACTAGGAGTTCATGCAGGTGCAATTTTAGGCGAGGTAGGTTTGATTCAGGGTTTCACGCAGATTGGAAGACTATTCCTATCAATCACAATCAATTTTAATGAAAAGCTCAATCAAGTGCATAAATAAATCACATCAATGCACATCAATTCAAGTCAAAGGCCTCCTAGTATAGCCATAAGGGCTTAGGGAAGGAGTGATTTAGGACCAGGGGCAAAATGGGAAGATTTGGGAACGATTAGCCCGAAGGGAAAAATCGTCAATTTATGGAAGATTTGGATACCGAATTACCCAAAATATTCCAAGGCCAGTTGTTTGTGGCCATTTCCCAATTTTGAGAATTTTTTGGAATTTCTAGATTTTTCTTCAATTTTCTGGAGGACAATTCGCCCAAAGGGCGAAATCGTCATTTTAGAGGGATCGGGGTTCAAAACACCCGGGATGAGCCTTGGCCAGTTGATTGTGGCCATTTCCTATTTTTGGGGATTTTCTTGGATTTTTTTTTTAGAATTTTTTTGGAAGACGGTTTGCCGGAAGGGCAAAACCGTCATTTCTGGAAAAATCGGGGGTCCAATGTCCCGAAACAGGTCGTGGCCAGTTGAATGTGTCCAATTCCTAATTTCTGGAATTTTTTAGAATTTTTCTGAATTTTCCGAATTTTTTTTTAATTTTTTTTATGATTTTCCATTTTTTATTGATTTTTGAATTTTTTATTATTATTTATTATTTTGATTTTTTTATTAATATTTAAAATTATTCTCCGGGCCGGGTCAAACCCAGCTCGCGCCTCTCGGGCGCCCGGCCCAACCCTACGGCCGAAGCCGGCCCTAGCAAAAACGACGCCGTTTTGATTTTTTGGAGGTTTTTTCTATTTTTTTATCATTTTTTTATTTATCAGAAAGCCCACGGATCGGACGGCTCTCAGCGCGCCACGTGGCCTCTTTTGATGCGTCTGATCTTCGGACAAGATCGGACGCTCCATGAAGTGCCACTTGGCCGAATTTTAGCCATCCGATTAATTTTATTTTTATTTTCCGAAAATCGTTTATTAATTATGAAAATCTTTTAATTTTCTGAAAAATCCCAGATTGCGACACGTGGCGAAGCCACGACCGTCCGATCTGGGTGTTTGATTAATTACGGTCCGGGCCCGCCACCGCTGACGTGGTACCCACGTGGCATGCCACGTCAGCCCGCTGACCGTTGACCGGTCTCTTCTCGCCGGAGGAGACGACCGGAGCAACGAAATTCCGGCAAAACCGCCGGAATTGTCGCCGGAAACTCAAGACCAGGACCAAATCTTAACATTTTTGATTCTTTTCTTCGGCCTGCGACTTCCCACCGGCCCAGCATCAATACCCAACCCAAAGAGCAGCCATGAACACGTCGAAAATGGCCGGAACGAACCTCCAGCTTCCCGGTGCTGGCGACGATTTGTATAATTCAATTTTTTTACTCAAGCTCGGTTCCTAACCCTCAAACAGCATCCTACGTGGGTCTAGAAGCTTACCTGAACATTCCAAGCTTGATGACCACGCGAACCTCTCCGTCGAGCTTCCGATTTGGGTCGCGGCCGGCGAAGCCCCGGGCTCGGTTTCCACCGCGCTTTGATGCAAAAATAAAGAGCGAGCAGAGGGAAGGAAAGATGATAAACTCTAGTTTGAATAAACAAACACCCAATAGGAATAATCACAGCTCACAATTCGGATTCGCCAATCCGGTTCCCGTCGACCATTCGTCAAGCAGGTAACATGCATACTTGGGAACAAGATAAAAACGATCTCGCCGAAGCTCGCCGAGGGATGTCGTGATAAAAGGGCTCTTGATTAAGTGTACAAGAATCGTCAGGGAGACCGGGTACTACCGGCTTCGGTCCGACTCGATCGAAACCGAGCCGGACCAAGGAGCTCTGTTCTTCGGCACCAAAACAGAGCAAGAACAGGGGGAGAACACTGACCTTGTCCACCGAGGGCAGCGGTGGCGGTTTGTCGATGCGGCGGCGGTCCGACCCCCTTTCGACGCTTCTTCCTCTCTCTATTTCGCCTTCTATGCCCCCCCTCTCGCCTCCGGATCCCCCTTTCCTTCCTCTCTGTCTCCTCCTTTTTACCCCCCGGCCTCCTTCCCTTTTTTTTTGTTTTCTGGCCCCTCGGCCTCCGCGGCCGCCGGTCCACCAAAATAATGCTCCACCACCCTTTGTTCCCCACATTCGTTCTCTCTTTTTTCCTAAACAATTCACGCCCCACTACCCCCTTTTTGTTTTCTTCTTCATGCCTTTACGTTTGTCGTTGTGTCGCGCGGGTCTGCAACTGAGTTGCATACCCGGTTCGGACCGGGTCTGGTCGGGTCCGACCCGACCGGCCCGGTTCGACTCTCCTCGCCTAATTGAACCCCAAATCAACCTATTTTCATGAAATTGATGGCAAAATCGGACTCCTTGACATGTTTTCTATCAAATAAGGGTATTTTCACGAATCAATTGATTGAAATTTGGTGAAAACCCCAAATTGTCCCTAGGATCCGAAATTGATTTTTGTTAAATTGAGGGCCCAAACGACTGAATTAGTCAAAATTGAGGCCACCAATGCATTTAGCATGATGAAAACTATAGGGTAGAGGTGCTCTATTTCAATGGGTATGTCCATACGAAATTTAATTTCAGAAATTGTGAAACCGGGGACTAAATTGAAAGAAAATTATGCAATTAAGCCCTTTTGTTTAAAATTGATCAAATTGGAGGGCAAATTGACCTAATTGCACTTCAAGACTTTATAATACAATGTCATAGCTTATAAAAACCAAGAATTGAAAATTAAAAGACTCGAAAGGGATTTTTTATGCTCGTTTCGGTTTTAGGTTTGTGAAGGAACCCCATGAATCGAGCCAAATTTCCCTAATAAAAAGTGCAAATATTAAAGAGAGAATTAAAATAAAATTTCTGAATATTTTTTTGTAATTTTCTGACCATGGATGGTATTTTTCTGATTTTTTGGTTATTTTTAATAATTAAATAAATAACAAAAAATATTAAAAAATACAAAAAATATTTTTTGTTCAAAATTGGTTCCTAAGGCTAGGCTAAGGCTTCCAAAGTTGATTTTGCAATTTTTGACCTTTTTTTGCTATTTTTAATTAATTTTAGAAATAAAAACTAAAATAAAATATGGTCAAAAATCAGGTGTCAACAGCTGCCCCTCTTTGAGAGTGAGCTCGTCAGAGGTTGCTTTCAAAGACAAAATGACACCTGAATCTTAACCGACTCGACTGGGGAAAAGAAATGCTATGACATCGGATCTTTAAGCCTTTTTGATGAACGCCCAAATTAATCACCGGTTTACTCTTGCAATTTGAACATGGGTTGGATTGAGAGAGGTTTACCTGAAGCTCACCTGTCGGATGCTGCCGGTTGCGATAACTTTCAAGAAGATACCTAGGACTCATCATTTTATCCTAGGGAGATTAAGCTCTGACCTGTATGGTAGGTCATACCATTATGGGGATTCCTAACTGGTAGGAACCTAAGGAAGGCGTATCACACGCTTTGGGATTTGCCAAGGATTTTGATCCGTATGGTGGATCAGACCATAAGCGGTTCACCTACAGTAAGGCTTACCTAGGAAAATAACTTCTCCGACATTTAGAATTAGTCGAAGCTTTGATCCGTATGGTGGATCGGACCATGGGATTGATCCTTATGGTGGTATCTACCTTTGGATTGACCCTTCAGGCGGTTTCTACCTTTGGTTGACCCTTTAGGCGGTTTCTACCGTGTGTTGACCTTTTAGGCGGTATCTACCTTTGATTTGACCCTTCAGGCGGTTTCTACCATTGGTTGACCCTTCAGGCGGTATCTACCATGAGTTGATCCTTCAGGCGGTATCTACCTTGTGTTGACCCTTCAGGCGGTATCTACCATTGATTTGACCCTTCAGGCGGTATCTACCTTTGGTTGACCCTTCAGGCGGTATCTACCATGAGTTGATCCTTCAGGCGGTATCTACCTTGTGTTGACCCTTCAGGCGGTATCTACCATTGATTTGACCCTTCAGGCGGTATCTACCTTGAGTTTTGATTTAGAAAAGGGGTCTCATGACGAGGGTTCTCCACGTCCGATGAGATTTCCTGAATTTCGAAAAGGGGGTCTCATGACGAGGGTTCTCCACGTTCGATGAGACTGTTTGAATTTTGAAAAGGGGTCTCATGACGAGGGTTCTCCACGTCCGATAGGGCTGTTTGATATTTTTGAAAAGGATTTTTTTTTTTAAGGGTTTCTCTTCCCCAAGAAAATATTGGTAATCTTTGAGAAGACAGCAATTGTCCAATTGACAAAATTTTATGACTTAAGTTTTGGTCATGAAATGTGCATTTTGATGCTGGAGGTTATCCAAAGCATTCTTACAACATGTAAATGTGATCACAAATTCCTTGCATGGAAAATTTGGATCAACAGTTTGAAAATTCCAAAAAGAGTTTGTTCAAAACATCAACTGGAATATTTCTCGACAATGGGGTCTTCTCACCTGTTTTGAGATAGTGGTTTTTATAGGGGACGCACTCAATTCCCTACTAACCTGTGCCTAGGTTTTAGGCTCATTCGCAGCGCATACATTTTGACCGGTCAGGAGGTCTTCTACAGGACCGTAATGTTGGGCTTGGATATTGGTTTCCAAGGGGGACCCGCTTTGGAGTCGAGGCCATTGAACGAAAGTTTTCACCATCTGCTCCGGGTCTACAAGTCAAGAACCCTGCAAAATGAGAAAGAAATAGTCTTGCTCGTACTTCTTCGAGCTAAGTTATATGTTAACCCAAGTGTCTTAGTCAGAGAAGACTATTTCAGGGTTGTAACATTGGTAGGATTGGGGACCGAAAAAGGCTTGTTTTTGGCCCAGAATTCGTGACGGGTTTGACATTGGTGATCATTGCTGATTTGCCTCCTGTCATTTCCTTTATGCATCTTTAGTCTTTGAGGTGTGCAATCGATTTTGAGGTGTGCACCAATTCTTTAGAGAGCCTCTCTTGTTGCATTCAGAGAACGATAACTCTCTCTATGTCTTTGTTCTGCGCTCGGCACCATTTGGGGAGCAACTCTTTTGGATTTGGCTCCTTCAGGGATTTCTTCTTTTCCCATCCGGCTTCATTTCGGATCAATTAAACAACTTACACGAGCATCGGCCTTGCTTTTACCAGGCACTTTGCTTTTTCTCGATGCCGTGGATTTTTCTCATTCACTTTTGAAATCCCATTTTTTTTTTCATGGGATCGTGTTAGACCTACGATCAAAGGTCTAACAAGGTTAAGCATTAACTTAGGAATTTTTTTGCAAACCCTAAGTCTTGAACTCCTTCGTTTCTGAAGTGATGCTGCATCCGTCTTGGAATGTGCAATGATCACCAACGGGTTTATGAAATGATTCTGCAGGCTCAACTTGGCTATGCAAAGGATTCGGTGTGTGGGATAGAGAAATGAATGCTTCTCATCATCCTATGGCACTTGGATTACCATATAAACAACACACAAAGATTACTGTTAGTCCGAGCAAGAAAATTTCTAACCATTTTCTCCTGATGCTGCTGGACTCACCTCCATTTTGCCCCGATGTGGGGTGGTTCTTGACAGGGTTAAGAATGAAAACCGCCGTTCAAAGGGGTTATCAACGGTCACCTGTAGTGTTTGGGGGACATGAAACGAATGCCTCCGTCGTCCCAACCCATGTAATCGCTGCGAATGGTCCCTACTTCCATAGGTCCAGATTTTACTATCTGATCCACTCCACTTCTCTCTCAAGTGTGTATAGGACGTGTGTCGCGACCCTCTCGAGGTTGCATGTGGGCTCTCGAGGGCTAATGGGCCGTCCAGTCTAGTCGGACGCGGGCCTCTCCCAAGGCCCGTTACCCAAATCGCAACGGAGGTATGCGTAGTCGACCTTCAGTGTGGTCTGGTGACATGTGCTAAGTGTGCATGCCATGGAGTCGCCACCAATCATTTTTTGGAGGGTATGATTGGACCACCCTATTGAATAGTCGGGAGTTTCTATTCAATTCTGCGATAACCAGAGAAATGGGTTCGGGGACTTAGTTACGTCAACTGTCAGAGTTGACGCCCTTTCGGTACCTAAGTTGACTGAATTTTCTGACCTAAGATTTCATGCAGATGAGTGGAGTACGAATCCTAAATCTAGGAATTCATGCAAATAAGAATGACTATCCTAGCAATCACAATCAGTAATAAAATGCGCAAATCAATGAATCCAAATATGTAAAATAATCACACCAAATCAACATGACACTCCTAATAAGGCTCTATTAGCCTAAATAAGTATCAATCAAGCTTATGAACGATTTAGACATGATTTTACCCATCAGGGGTAAAGTCGTAATTTTGAGACAAAAGGGACGATTTGCCTAAAAAGGGAAAAATCGTCATTTTGGAATGAATCCGGAGTAAAACAATGTCAAAAATAGGTTTGGTCACTCAATTGACCCATTTCCTATTTTTTTTTTTGCAATTTTCATGATTTTCTGGAATTTTAGAAACCGATTTACCATTCGAAGGGGTAAAATCGTCATTTTTTAAAAATGGGAATGAAATGTGAAAATCTTAGACATAAGGTTTAGCCACCTATCTGGCCCATCACCAAATTCTAAGCAATTTCCACAATTCATCGGAATATCAAAAACGATTTACCCTTTGAGGGGGTAAAATCGTCATTTTGGATTAAATGGGAGAAAATCCAAAAAATGGAAACAAATCAATTTTTTTTTGTCATTTTCAGCCTTCAAAATTTTTTAGAAGTTTTTAGGAATTTTCTGCAATTTTTCTCAATTTGTTTTTTGAATTTTTCCTTAATAATTCATTTTTTTGGAATTTTTTTTATTCGATTTTTTTTTTATAAATTTCTGAGAATAAATCCCAACTGACAGTCCCTAACTCACCACGTGGCGTCTCGGTGACAATCGAATTATTTCAATTTTTGTAAAATTCGAAATTCATTTCTTTTAATGTTAAAAATATTTTTTTTTTCTGAAAATCACCTAATCACGACACATGGCTCATCTGCAGACGTCCGATCTAGCATTTTTTGTTTTTGTTTTTATAGGACGCAACACAATGCAAAAAATAAAGAAGATATTAAGTCATTATACAACATAAAAATAAGCAATGGAGATGGGATCCGGTGAATTTTACGACGTCGGAGTCCGTCGGTGCTCGTGCAACAATGTGTGGGGGGTATATACCACCAGCAGGAGGCTCGGCCTTCCGATTCTGGGGTAGCACAATATAATTTACAGAAAATAAATAAATAAAACACCTTGGACACCAATAGGAGGCTTAGCCTTCCGATTCTGGGTCTTTTATGCGAAATATAGAAATGCTATGACATAAAGTAAATACACAGCAAATATTTAGACACCAACAGGAGGCTCGGCCTTCCGATTCTGGGTCTTTTATGCGAAATATAGAAATGCTATGACATAAAGTAAATACACAGCAAATATTTAGACACCAACAGGAGGCTCGGCCTTCCGATTCTGGGTCTAATAGGTAAAATGTAAGGAGTGAAAGGTGGTCTTACCAAGATTGAACCCAAAACAAGCTCGGAAATCCAATTTGGCACTCGCGGACTCAAGTCTGATCAGTCTGACCTTTGCTACTTCAAACAGCTCTACGGGACAAATGGCTCGGCCAAATTGGACTCACGATATGTCATTACAACGGCAAGAGAATAAGCTTTATAACAGTATATGGCTCGTTCCCATACGATTCCTAACGAAAGAGTTATGGTCGAAAAACCGGACGGTTTTCAATCGCCCAATGACCAGAATCTGTCCCAGAAAACTCCTTCAATTCAACCATTAAAACCCATCCAAAACTCAACTAGACTATAATCTCAGCTTGCTAGATTCCTAATTTAGGTGCTAGAGACATTTTATCGAATATTGGAAGCAAGGCAAGCCCTTGAATCACTCACAATGTTCACGGCACCACCTTGACAGAACCGGTTCAGATTTTTCGAACAAAACAATAAGGGATCAGCCCTTAAATCCAAATATAATCCATCTTCAAACCATAAAACACAATAATATATGTCTTAACAAGGAGTGAGAGGTGGTCTTACCAAGATTGAACCCAAAACAAACCCGAAAATCCAATTTGGCACCCGCGGACTCAAGTCTGATCAGTCTGACCTTTGCTCCTTCAAACAGCTTTACGGGACAAACGGCTGGTCCAAATTGGGCTCACGATATGTCATTAGAACGGCAAGAGAATAAGCTTTCCAATGGTATATGTCTCGTTTGCATACGATGTCTAACGAAAGAGTTATGGCCGAAAAACCGGACGGTTTTTGATCTGGGCGGCGAGCTGAGCGAGAGGAAAAAAACGAAAATGAAAGAGAGAGAGTTGAGGGAGAAGAAGAGTCGGGAGATGATGAGGGGGAGGAGATAAATAGGCAGCGGGAAGGAGAGAGGGAGTGGGGGAGAGAGAGAGAGAAAAAAAAATATAATAATAATAAAATAATAAAATAATAAAATAATAAAAGTAAAAATAAAATAAAATAACAAAAAGAGAAGATAAAATCATTAGTCCCCTTTTCCTTTTAAATGATGATGTTTCCCTCCTTTTCCTTTTAATCATTACTAATATTTTTGTCAAATTCAATTTTATGGTGATCAGAGAACACCTAAAATCAAATCTGAATTTTACTATTTATGAGGTTAGAAAATAGATAAAATAAAAATAAAAATACCGACTATTTTTATATATCTTTGTGACCTCAAATATTATTTTTCTTGATTTTCTTCTTTTCTTTTTTTTTTCTTTTTTTTTTTCGAAAATATTAAAAAAAAGAAAATTATGAAAATAATTTTTTTGTTCAAAATGGTTCATTTAGCTTGGCCAAGGTCACCAAAATTGATTTTTCAATTTTTGAAATTTTTATAGATTTTCTATGAATTTTTTTTAAAAAAGAAAAAAAAAAGGTTGATCAAAATTTAGGTGTCAACAGCTGCCCCTCTTTGAGAGGAATCTCGTTAGAGGTTTCTCTCAAAGATGAGGTGACACCTGAGTCCCGATTGACTCGACTCGGGAAACTAAAGGAAAAGGAGTTATGACATCCAATCTTCACGCTTGTCCATGTATGCTCTTTCTTGAAGGGGGAACATTCATTTGACATGAGAGAGTGAGATAGTAGAGAGACATACCTGCCACTTACCTGTTCGATGTTTGTGCGATTTTCGCGATGTCTGATGGATTCAAGAGAAATTCTAGGAACTCGTTACTAGAGTATCCTAGAGAGGTTAAGCTCTGACCCGTATGGTAGGTCAAACCATAATGAGATTCCTAACTGATAGGAATCTAAGGAAGACGCGTCCCATTTGGGATTTGCCAAGGATTTTGATCCGTATGGTGGATCGGACCATTGAGTTGACCATTATGACGGTTTCTACCATGAGTTGACACTTCAGGCGATTTCTACCTTTGACTGACCCTTCAGGCGGTTTCTACCATTAATTTGACCCTTTAGGCGGTTTCTACCATTGGTTTGACCCTTCAGGCGGTTTCTACCTTTAGTTGACCCTTCAGGCGGTATCTACCTTGAATCGACCCTTCAGGCGGTTTCTACCTTGTGTTGACCCTTCAGGCGGTATCTACCTTGGTTTTGCTTTGAAAAGGGGTCTCATGACGAGGGTTCTCCACGTCCAATGAGACTGCCTGGTTTTTGAAAATGGGTCTCATGACAAGGGTTCTCCACGTCCGATGAGACTGTTTGATATTTTTGAAAATGGGTCTCATGACGAGGGTTCTCCACATCCGATGAGACTGTTTGATATTTTGGAAAAGGGGTCTCATGACGAGGGTTCTCCACGTCCGATGAGACTGCCTGGTTTTTGAAAAGGGGTCTCATGACGAGGGTTCTCCACGTCCGATGAGACTGCCTGATTTTTGAAAATGGGTCTCATGACGAGGGTTCTCCACGTCCGATGAGACTGTTTCTTTTAAAAGGGTTTTTCTTCCCTTTTTTTTTAGAGATCCCGAAGTTTGTCGGGAATTCAGTTTTGAAGGAGTGAAAGATTTTATTTTGACAAAGCTTCACTTGAGTCTGCTGAGCCAACATTCTGAGAGCTGGGTTCTCCAGGTATCCTGCAGAAAGTTCAAACCTGAAAGATTTTTCTTCACCAAGAAAATGTTAATAATCTTTGGGAAGACAATAATTGTCCAATTGACAAAATTTTATGACTTAAGTTTTAGTCATGAAATGTGCATTTTGATGCTGGAGGTTATCCAAAGCATTCTTACAACATGCAAATGTGATCACAAATTCCTTGCATGGAAAATTCGGATCAACAGTTTGAAAATTCCAAAAAGAGTTTGTTCAAAACATCAATTGGAATATTTCTCGACAAGGAGGCCATCTCATCTGTTTTGAGGTAATGATTTTTATAGGGGATGTATTCAATTCCCTACTGACCTGTGCCTAGGTTTTAGGCTCATTCGCAGCGCATACATTTTGATCGGTCAGGAGGTCTTCCACGGGACCGTAATGTTGGGCTTGGATATTGATTTTCAAAGGGGGGACTCACTTTTGAGTCGGGGCCATTGAATGAAAGTCTTCACCATCTGCTCCGGGTTTACAAGTCAAGAACCCTGCAAAATGAGAAAGAAATAGTCTTGCTCGTACTTCTTCGAGCTAAGCAATATGTTAACCCAAGTGTCTTAGTCAGAGAAGACTGTTTCAGGGTTGTGACATTGGTAGGATTGGGGACCGAAAAAGGCTTGTTTTTGGCCCAGAATTCGTGACGGGTTTGACATTGGTGATCATTGCTGATTTGCCTCCTGTCATTTCCTTTCTACATCTTTAGTCTTTGAGGTGCGCAACCGATTTTGAGGTGTGCACCAGCTCTTTAGAGAGCGTCTCTTTTGGTATTAAGAGGTTGACAACTCTTTCTGTGTTTTTGCTCCACGGCTGACATCATTTGGGGAGCAGTCTTCTTGATCTGACTCCATTAGGGGTTTTTCCCTCTTCTTTTCCCTACCAGGTTTCTTTAGGGATCGATCAAATTGTTCACCCGAGCATCGGCCTCGCTTTTACCAGGCACTTTGCTTTTTCTTGATGCTGGGGATTTCTTTAATCTCTTGTCGAAAGTGGGATGCTTGTCAATTGTGCTAGATATATGACTTGGCTCTTAGCACGCTTGAGTATCAACTTAGTAGTTTTCTTCGTAAACCCTAAGTCTTGAACTTCTCCGTTCCTGAAGTGATTTGTCTTTGCTTTGGAACTTGCAATGATCACCAATGGGTTTATGAAATGAATTTGCAGGCTCAACTTGGCTATGCGAAGGATATGGTGTGTGGGATAGAGAAATGAATGCTTCTCATCATCCTATGACATTTGGATTACCATATAAACAATACACAAAGATTGATGTTAGTCCGAGCAAGAAAATTTCTAACCATTTTCTCCTGATGTTGCTGGACTCACCTCCATTTTGCCCCAATGTGGGGTGGTTCTTGACAGGGTTGAGAATGAAAAACGCCGTTCGAAGGGGTTGTCAATGGTCACCTGTAGTGTTTGGGGATAAGAAACGAATGCCTCCGTCGTCCCATTCCATGTAATCGCTGCGGATGGTCCCTACTTCCGTAGGTCCAGATTTTGCTATCTGATCCGCTCCACTTCTCTCTCAAGTGTGTATAGGACGTGTTTGGATTAGGCTTTGCCTTTCGTCTTTTGAGAAAACGTCCTTTTGAAAGTTTTGAACTTTTGATTGGAAAAAATCTCTTTCATTTTCTCCAAAAATTTTACCCGTCAAGGGGATTTTATGATGCACCATGCATGTTCTTATTCATGTTCAGACAACCTCCTGTTTTAAAACATGAATGCCAATGAAGTTTGAATTCTATGTATTTTCTAGACATTTGATTCTGAAAGCTTTTCTTTTTCTCTCTGTTTTTTATTTAACATCTTCAATGGATTTGGGAAAGGGATACTTACCTGTCCCCCGCGGCTGGAGATCCCTGAAAATGCGGAAGAAACATGTTATTGTACATTCACGAATTTTTCAAAAAATTAGAACGATACAATTTACCCTTGGTCATGTATTCCAACGGGTAGTACATAGGTTGTGAAAACCCGTTTTGCCTTGATGGCGAGTGTCGCGACCCGTCCGAAAATCAAAACGGACGCGGCTAATGGATTACCGATCGGGGGCTTTGGATCGGCGCGGGCCCTCCCAGGCCCATACCAAATCGCGGCGGGAGTGTCTTTTGAGGGTTCGACGATAAGAGTCGATCGCTTTCGACCTTCAGTGTGGTCGTGGTGGCATGTGCAAATTGTGCATGCATTTGGAGTCGCCACCGGTCTTTCTTGGAGGGTAGACCGGAAACCTTACTGACCGATTGGGAGAGATCGATCAGTTCTGCGGAACCAGAGATTTTGAGTTCGGGGACTTGGTTACGTCGGTGTCATTACCAACGCCCTTTCGGTACCTAACGCGAGTGATTTTCCTGACTAAGAGTTCATGCAGACGCAATTTTGGGTGAGATATGTATGAGTCAGGGTTTCATGCAGATTGGAAGACTGGTCCTATCAAATCACAGTCAATATAATGAAAGCGCAAGTCAAGTGCATAAATAGATCATGTCAGTGCACATCAATTTCAATCATGGGCCTCCTAGTATAGCCATAAGGGCTTAGGGAAGGTGTGATTTAAAACTGGGGGTAAAATGGGAAGATTCTGGGACAATTAGCCCGAAGGGCAAAATTGTCAATTTTTGGAAGGTTTGGATACCGAATTACCCAAAATATTCCATGGCCAGTTGATTGTGGCCATTTCCCATTTTTGAGAATTTTTTTGGAATTTCTTGATTTTTCTTCAATTTTTGGAAGACGATTCGCCCAAAGGGCGAAATCGTCATTTTCAAGAAGGTTCGGGGTTTAAAACACCCGAAATGAGTCTTGGCCAGTTGTTTGTGACCATTTCCTATTTTTTGGGATTTTCTTGGATTTTTTAGAAATTTTTTGGAAGACGGTTTGCCGAAAGGGCAAAACCGTCATTTTTGGAAAGATCGGGGGTCAAAAGACCCGAAACAGGTCGTGACCAGTTGAATGTGGCCATTTCCTATTTTCTGGAATTTTTTAGAATTTTTCTGAATTTTTTCGAATTTTTTGAATATTTCATGATTTTTTATTTTTTATTGATTTTTGATTATTTTATTATTTTCTGAATTTTTTAAAATATTTAAAAATATTTTCCGGGCCGGGTCAACCCGGCCCGCGCCTCTCGGGCGCCCGGCCCGACCCTAGGGGTCGACACCGGCCTAAAACGACACCGTTTTATTTTTTTTAAACATTTTTCTATTTTTTACAATTTTTTTTGATTTTTTATGTATTTTATTTAATTATCCGAAAATTCCCCGGATCGGACGGTCCACGTTGTGCCACGTGGCTTCGTCTCGTGCGTCCGATCTTCCACTAGATCGAGCGACCGACAGAGAGCCACGTGGCTCAATAATAGCCGTCGGATCAAAAATTAATTATTTTTCCTTTTTAGAAAACCACTCAAATCGGACGCTCTAGAACGTGCCACGTGGCCTCCTCTGGTGCATCCGATCTTGTACAAGATCGGACGTCCCTCGGTGAGCCACGTGGCACATCCTCGTCCGCCGGATCGATTATTCGAAAATCATTTATTTAATTTTCCAAAAATCTAGGATCGCGACACGTGTCGCGATCGTGGCCGTCCGTTTGTTTTATTTGAAAATAAGCGGACCGGACCCCACCCGGCTGACGTGGCTGCCTACGTGGCACGCCACGTCGGCCGTTGACCGTTGACCGGCCGGAGGGTCGCCGGAGAAGACGATGAACAGTGAAAATTCCGGCGGGAATAGTAAAAATTCCGGCGAGGTCGCCGGAAAATGCCCAAAATTGACCAAAACTCAGAATTTTTTGGAGATTTTTACACCATTAGACTCCCTAACATTTCAACATCATCATACCACAGAAATGAAGGCCATGAACGCGTCCCAAATAGGCAAAACCGGACCTCCCCGAACCCGGCTCCGGCGAGGAATTTTGCGGAAAATTTTATTTGACTAAACTCGGTTCCGGGCATTCACGTGGCATCTAAGGAAGGTTTAGAAGCTTACCTATGGTCCTTTGATGGTCGGTGGCCGTGGGCTTCGCCGGTGTGAGCTTTAGGCTCGGCCCGAGCACATCGAACTCCGGCCATCGCTCCCGGCATCGTTTCAATGCAAAATAAACACGTAAACAAGCTTATAACAAGTTCTAATGAAGCTTAAAGGCGGTTTTCGCACAAATAGAGCTCGGGGATAGCTCGGCCGAGAGCCAAAATATCAAGCCCTCATTCGGGCATTTCGTCGAACACGTTATAGGCGCGCGAGAAATGGAGGTTGAGAGAGAATACCGACACGTCCGGAGCTTGCCGACGACCGCCAAGCCCTTGGCGATGTTTGCTGTGGTACGTTGAAGGTCCGAGGAAGCTCTTCGCGCTCCCCCTCCGCTCAAAAAAAAATCGCCCTCTCTCTCGGCCTCCCTCTCCCCTTAAACCGAGAATCCCGCCGATTTTTATGGCCGACCGGCGACCTCGGTGCCTACTCCACGTTCAGAACACGAGCATGGGTCTCCCTCTTCTGTCCCCCACGCTCGTTCGCCTTTGTTTTTCTCGAAAACCCGCATGCCCACGTTCCCCTGTTTTTTGCTGTCCACGTTCTGCAGATTCTGCACATTCTGTGCATGGTCTGCAGATCCGGGTCGGACCGGGTCGGGTCGGGTCGGACCCGACCGGCCCGGTTCGGCCAAATCGCCCAAATCGCCAAATTGACCCCCTAAATGACCTCTTTTCATGAAATTGATGGCAAAATCGGATTCCTTGACATGTTTTCCATCAAATATGGGTATTTTCGTGAATCAATTTATTGAAATTCTGTGAAAACCCCAAATTGTCCCTAGGATCCGAAATTTAATTTCGCCAAATCGAAGGCCTAAACGATCGAATTAGCCAAAATTGAGCCCACCAATGGATTCAGCATGATGAAAACTGTTGGGCAGAGGTGTTTAATTTTAATGGGTGTGCCCGTGTGAAATTTAATTTCAAAAATTGTGAAACCGGGGACTAAATTGAAAGATTTTTATGCAATTAAGCCCTTTTGGTTAAAATTGATCAAATTGGAGGGCAAATTGACCCAATTGCATTTCAGTACTTTAGAGTCCAATGTCATAGCTTATAAAAACCGAGAATTGAAAATTAAAAGACTCGAAAAGATTTTTTAGGCCCGGTTCGGGATTAGGTTTGTGAAGGAACCCAATGAACCAAGCCGAATTTCCCTAATAAAAAGTGAAAATATTAAAGAGAGAATTAAAATAAAATTTCTGAATATTTTTTGTAATTTTCTGACCAAGGATGGTATTTTTCTGATTTTTTGGGTATTTTTATAATTAAATAAATTCCAAAAAATATTAAAAAATTCAAAAAATATTTTTTGTTCAAAATTGGTTCCTAAGGCTAGGCTAAGGCTCCCAAAGTTGATTTTGCAATTTTTTGACCTTTTTTGCTATTTTTAATTAATTTTAGAAATAAAAACTAAAATAAAAGATGGTCAAAAATCAGGTGTCAACAGCTGCCCCTCTTTGAGAGTGAGCTCGTCAGAGGTTGCTTTGAAAGACAAAATGACACCTGAATCTTAACCGACTCGACTGGGGAAAAGAAAGGCTATGACATCGAACCCTTAAGTCCTTTGATGAATGCTCAAATTCATCACCGATTTACTCTGACAATTAGAACACGGGTCGGAGCGAGGGGGGCTTACCTGACGTTTACCTGCCTGTTGAATGCTGCGCACGCGGAGTCTGAGGAGGTTTTTTTTTTTTTTTTTTTTTTTTTTTCTTACCCTTCGTGGCGTCTAGTTCGCCATGCTGGGTTTTTATTACTCCCTTCATGGCTCCTGATTTGCCACTTTGGGGTCTTGAAATTCTTTTCCACGGCTACCGGTTGCAATCCATTCCGAAAGGTGAGAGCTTCGAGGCGTGGCTATCCGGCGCGTGCTTCGTGGAAAAGGCGGTCACCGTATCTCTAGGCGGCAAGTCGCGAGCGTTATGGGCTCTGATCTTGAACCGTGCTTTGAGACACCTCTGTCGTGAATCCCTGTGTAGTGGGACTTTGGGTGGAATAAATGTCTTTCCCGCGGCTACCGGCTGCAATCCATTCCGAAGGGTGAGAGCTTCGAGGCGTGGCTATCCGGCGCGAGCTTCGTGGAAAAGGCGGTCACCGTATCTCTAGGCGGCAAGTCGCGAGCGTTATGGGCTCCGATCTTGAACTGTGCTTTGAGACACCTCTGTCGTGAATCCCTGTGTCGTGGGACTTTGGGTAGAATAAATGTCTTTCCCGCGGCTACCGGCTGCAATCCATTCCGAAGGGTGAGAGCTTCGAGGCGTGGCTATCCGGCGCGTGCTTCGTGGAAAAGGCGGTCACCGTATCTCTAGGCGGCAAGTCGCGAGCGTTATGGGCTCCGATCTTGAACTGTGCTTTGAGACACCTCTGTCGTAGATCCCTGTCTGGTGGGATTTGGGGTGGAAGAAATCTTCTGTAGCTGAAAATTGGCGATCCGGTCCGGAAGATGACAGATCCGCGGCTACCAACCTGTGAACACTTACAGAGAGATTTATTTAGGTCATCGTGCTTTCGAAACGGCAAGCGAGCCTTTTGAGCTCCAGTCTTGGGTCGACTTCTAGGCACCTATTTGCTTTAGAGGATCCCATGACGCTGACTAGCGGGGCCAGAGGGGATTTTTCAAGTTTTGAAGAGGGTTCCCAATACGGAGGTTTTACACGTCCGACTGGATTGTTTGTTTTTGAAAAGGGGTCCCAAGTCGGAGGTTTTCCACGTCCGCTGGGATGGTCTGTTTCTCAAAAGGAGATCCCAACACGGAGGTTTTCTACGTCCGATGGGATTGCTCGGTTCTTCAAATGGTTCCCAAGTCGGAGGTTTTCTACGTCCGGTGGGATTTCCTGATTTTTGAAAGGGGTTCCCGAATTGGAGGTTTTCCACGTCCAATGGGATTGTTTGTTTCTCAAAAGGAGTTCCCAACACGGAGGTTTTCTACGTCCGATGGGATTGCTCGGTTCTTCGAATGGTTCCCAAGTCGGAGGTTTTCTACGTCCGGTGGGATTTCCTGATTTTTGAAATGGGTTCCCGAATTGGAGGTTTTCCACGTCCAATGGGATTGCCTATTTTTGAAAAGGATTCCCAAGGCGGAGGTTTTCCACGTCCAACGGGATTGTTTGATTTTCTTGAAAAGGTTCCCAAGTCGGAGGTTTTCTACGTCCGATGGGATGTTTGGTTCTTCAAAAGGAGTTCCCAACACGGAGGTTTTCTACGTCCGATGGGATTGCTCGGTTCTTCGAATGGTTCCCAAGTCGGAGGTTTTCTACGTCCGGTGGGATTTCCTAATTTTTGAAATGGGTTCCCGAATTGGAGGTTTTCCACGTCCAATGGGATTACCTGTTTTTCTGGGAAGGGGTCTCATGACGAGGTTTCTCCACGCCTGATGAGATTGCCTGTTTTTCTGGGAAGGGGTCTCATGACGAGGTTTCTCCACGCCTGATGAGATTACCTGAATTTTGAAAAGGGGTCCCATGACGAGGTTTCTCCACGTCCGATGAGACTGCCTAAATTTTGAAAAGGGGTCCTAGAACGAGGGTTCTCCACGTCATGCTAAGACTGCCTGATTTTTGAAAGGGGGTCCTAGGACGAGGGTTCTCCACGTCATGCTAAGACTGTTTGATTTTTGAAAAGGGGTCCTAGGACGAGGGTTCTCCACGTCATGCTAAGACTGTTTGATTTTTGAAAAGGGGTCCTAGGACGAGGGTTCTCCACGTCATGCTAAGACTGCCTGATTTTTGAAAAGGGGGTCCTAGGACGAGGGTTCTCCACGTCATGCTAAGACTGCCTGATTTTTGAAAAGGGGGTCCTAGGACGAGGGTTCTCCACGTCATGCTAAGACTGCCTGATTTTTGAAAAGGGGTCCTAGGACGAGGGTTCTCCACGTCATGCTAAGACTGTTTGATTTTTGAAAAGGGGTCCTAGGACGAGGGTTCTCCACGTCATGCTAAGACTGTTTGATTTTTGAAAAGGTTCCCAAAACGGAGGTTTTCCACGTCCGATGGGATTACTTGGTTTCTACCATGATTTGACCCTTCAGGCGGTATCTACCATGATTTGACCCTTCAGGCGGTATCTACCTTTGAGTTGACCCTTCAGGCGGTTTCTACCTTTGAGTTGACCCTTCAGGCGGTTTCTACCTTCGAATTGACCCTTCAGGCGGTTTCTACCATGATTTGACCCTTCAGGCGGTATCTACCATGATTTGACCCTTCAGGCGGTATCTACCTTTGAGTTGACCCTTCAGGCGGTTTCTACCTTTGAGTTGACCCTTCAGGCGGTTTCTACCTTCGAATTGACCCTTCAGGCGGTTTCTACCATAATTTGACCCTTCAGGCGGTATCTACCATGATTTGACCCTTAAGGCGGTTTCTACCTTCATTTGACCCTTCAGGCGGTTTCTACCATCATATGACCCTTCAGGCGGTTTCTACCTTCAAGTTGACCCTTATGGCGGTTTCTACCATCAAGTTGACCCTTATGGCGGTATCTACCATTAAGTTGATCCTTATGGTGGTATCTACCATTAATTTGACCCTTATGGCGGTATCTACCTTCATTTGACCCTTCAGGCGGTTTCTACCTTCATTTGACCCTTCAGGCGGTTTCTACCTTTTAATTTAGTTTTGACCCTTATGGCGGTATCTACCTTTGGAGTTGACCATTATGGCGGTTTCTACCATTCAAATGACCCTTATGGCGGTTTCTACCATCAAGTCGACCCTTAAGGCGGTTTCTACCATTGAGTTGACCCTTCAGGCGGTTTCTACCATCATATGACCCTTCAGGCGGTTTCTACCATAATTTGATCCTTCAGGCGGTTTCTACCATTGATTTGACCCTTCAGGCGGTTTCTACCATCATATGACCCTTCAGGCGGTTTCTACCATAATTTGACCCTTCAGGCGGTATCTACCATCATATGACCCTTCAGGCGGTTTCTACCATCGGTTGACCCTTCAGGCGGTATCTACCTTGGTTTGACCCTTCAGGCGGTATCTACCATGATTTGACCCTTAAGGCGGTTTCTACCTTCATTTGACCCTTCAGGCGGTTTCTACCATCATATGACCCTTCAGGCGGTTTCTACCATAATTTGACCCTTCAGGCGGTATCTACCATCGAGTTGACCCTTCAGGCGGTTTCTACCTTTGAGTTGGTTGAGGCGACATTCTGGGAGCTGGGTTCTCCAGGTATCCTGCAGAAGTTTGAGCTTGAAATATTTTTCTTCACCAAGAAAATGTTAGTAATCTTTGGGAAGACGATGGCTGGCCACTTGCCGAAGCCGCATGACTTTAGTTTAATTATGAAATGTGCATTTTGATGCTGGAGGTCTTCCAAAGCATTCTTGCAACATGCAAATGTGATCACAAATCCCTTGCACGGAAAATCTGGATCCAACAATTTGAAGATTCCAAAAAGAGTTTGCTCAAAACATCAATTGGAATATTTCTCGACAAGGAGGTCTTCTCACCTGTTTTGAGATAGTGGTTTTTATAGGGGACGCACTCAATTCCCTACTAATCTGTGCCTAGGTTTTAGGCTCATTCGCAGCGCATACATTTTGATCGGTCGGGAGGTCTTCCACGGGACCGTAATGTTGGGCTTGGATATTGGTCTGCAAGGGGGACTCTTTTTTTGAGTCAAGGCCATTGAACGAAGGCTTTCATCATCTGCTCCGGATTTACAAGTCAAGAACCCTGCAAAATGAGAAAGAAATAGTCTTGCTCGTACCTCTTCGAGCTAAGCTATATGTTAACCCAAGTGTCTTAATCAGAGAAGACTGTTTCAGGGTTGTAACTTTGGTAGGATTGGGGACCGAAAAAGGCTTGTTTTTGGCCCGGAAATTATGAGGGGATTGACATTGGTGATCATTGCAAATTTGTCACCTGTCTTTTCCATTCTGCATCTTCAATTTTTGAGGTGCACGACCACTTTTGAGGTGTGCACAAATTCCTATGAGAGCGTCTCTGGCTGCATTAAGAGGCTGACAACTCTGTTTGCGTCTTTGCTCCGCGCTTGACACTGTTTGAGGAGTAGTCTTTTGAATCTGACTCCTTTTAGATTTTTCCCTCCCCTTTTCAAACAGGTTTCACTGGGGGATTGATACAAATTGTTCACCCAAGCATCGGCCTAGCTTTTACCAGGCACTTTGCTTTTTCTTGATGCTGGGGGCTTTTTCCTCATCTTTTCCTTTTCCTTTTTCTTTTGAAATCCCGCTTTTTCTCAACTTCGGGAGATCGTGTTAGACATGTGACCAAAGGTCTAACAACTTTAAGCATTATCTTAGGGATTTCTTTGCAAACCCTAAGTCTTGAACTCTTCCGTTTCTGAAGTGATGATGCATCCGTCTTGGGACTTGCAATGACCACCAACGGGTTCTTGAAATGAATTTGCAGGCTCAACTTGGCTGTGCAAAGGATATGGTGTGTGGGATAGAGAAATGAATGCTTCTCGTCATCCTATGGCACTTGGATTACCATATAAACAACACACAAAGATTAATGTTAGTCCGAGCAAGAAAATCTCTAACCATTTTCTCCTGATGCTGCTGGACTCACTTTCGTTCTTGCCCCGATGTGGGGTGTTTCTTGACAGGGTTGAGAATGGAAACCGCCGTTCAAAGGGGTTGTCAATAGTCACCTGTTGTGTTTGGGGATATGAAACGAATGCCTCCGCCGTCCCGATCCATGTAATTGCTGCGAATGATCCCTACTTCCGTAGGTCCAGATTTTGCTACTTGATTCGCTCCACTTTTCTCTCAAGTGTGTGTAGGACGTGTTTAGATTAGGCTTTGCCTCTCGTCTTTTGAGAAAACGTCCTTTTGAAGGTTTTGAACAACCTTTGATTGGAAAAATCTCTTTCATTTTCTCCAAAAATTTTACCCATCAAAGAGGATTTTATGATGCACCATGCATGTTCTAATCATGTTTAGACAACCTCCTGTTTTCAAAACATGATTGTTAATGGAGTTAGAACTCTATGTCTTTTCTAGACATTAGATTCTGAAAACTTTTCTTTTTCTCTTTTTTCTCTTTTTTGTTTAACATCTTCAATGGATTGGGGAGAGGGATACTTACCTGTCCCTCGCGGCTGGAGATCCCTGAAAATGCGGAAGAAACATGTTATTGTATGTTCATGAATTTTTCAAAGAATTAGAACGATACATCTCACCCTTGGTCATGTGTTCCCATGGGTAATACATGGGATGTGAAAACCTGTTTCGCCTTGATGGCGATCCCCTGTCAAAGACGGGAATTATGTGTCAGTTTGCGTTCCAAAATTCAAGACAAATTGGAACGATACCGCCTTGTTCTTGCTTTGTGTTTCCGTTTGAACACAAACGCGCGGCTTGCAGAATTTGGCCCTCTATCTTGTGGCCATGATCTCTCCATCTGGTTGGCAATGGAACCTTCTCTAGGATTTGCACTATAGGAGATTCATTCATGCTTTTGGATGCATTCCCACGCCAATCTTCAAAGTTCAATCAAAGATCACTTCTTGGAGTCATGGCTTCCAAAGTTGATAATTCTATTCGCCTCCTTGTCGGCGAATTCCTTTCTTTTGCGGCTTTTTGGCGCCAACAATTTTCTGTCCATCTTGACGGCGAATCCCTGTCAACAATAAACATCAAGTGTCAGTTCGTGTTTCGAAATTCAAGATAAATCGAAACGATACTGCTTTACTCTCGCTTCGCGCCTCCTTTTGAACGCAAATGTAAGGCTTGTTGAAGTCGGCCATCTAGCTCGCGACCATGATCTACCCATCTGTTTGGCCACGAAATCCTTCTCTAGGATTTGCACTGGATGAGATCAATTTCTGCTTTTGGACGTATTCTAACGCCATTTTGCGGGGTTCCATTTCCCGGCAGCTTGCCCCCTACAACGGATATTTCTTTTCGCTTCCACGTTGGGCGAGATCCTTTCTTTTGTGGCTTTTTGGTGCCACCAATTTTCTGCCAAATGAGAACAAACTCATGTTAAGCATGGGATCTTTGGGAGACCAATTTGGAACGATACAAAGTTACCGTTCACCCAGGTTTGTATCCTGGGGTTTACTTCCGATGAGGACGACTCTGTCATTGCGTCCATGGATTTTGCCAGAGAAGAAATGTCCTTCCTTTGTCCGGCACACAAATGATTCACTTGCCCCGGTTAGAAGTGGTTCATCATGGCTAGGTGATGCCTACCCCAGCTAAATTCATTCCTGCGTTTTGCTATAATCTCCATCCTCTTTGGGGATGTCTTCTCTCTTGGGATTCCTGATGACGCCTTACTGACGTATTCCTTTCCTTCGTCGATTATTGACGCTTCTCATTTGATGTGGGTGATGGATGCTGCTTCATCTCGTCTGCATTTGTGGGTGTTGTTCGTGAGACGATCCTCAATCACGTCGACAACTGCTTTGCCCCAGTTGGGCGGTGTTCATCTTGGCAGCATGCCTTGGCATTCCCATGCTCCTGGACGATTTTCAATCCGATTTGAAGACATTCATGCACCTGCATATGAAGAGACAGGTGTGGGGATTTATCTGGCTTCATTTGAAATTTCAGGAAGGAGGTACTCCCTTCGAGACTTCGTCCTTCCAACATTTGAAGGAGCAGTGTTTTCCAAGTATTTTGCCCCAGTGAGGCTTGTCTCGGTGTTCGTCATCTCTGGGTTTAATATCCCTGTTCTGATGCGCTTTCATGGGGGATCATGAGAGTTTGCCCCCGGCTTGGCTCCTCGAAGCAAATGGGGGAGTCCGCTCCCACGAATTTTGTCGATTCTGGTCATCTATCTCAATTGCCAGAGTCTTTGATTATTTTTTCTCTATCCCTAGACAGCTTGACATTCTTGGGATTTGTCATGTGGCGGGCTGGTGATTCTTCCGATCGTAGTTGTCATTTGAGGTATTTGATGTTTCCCTGTTGAAGAGAAAAAACCTCATAAGTAAAGGGCATGTACAATTGACTATTGGAGCCGATACAATTTACCCTTGAAATTTATCCTGCGGGAACCGGCATTTCTCCCTTTGGGTTCTCTGTGTGCAGGATGTGTGCATGATATGTATGATGCATGTTATGTATGCTAACAACGAAAAATGAGTTCGTGCTTTTCACTCTATTCAGAGAAAGCATTTTTATCAGATGTGTCGATCTGCAAAACTTGAATTTCTCTTTTCAAGTGTTCTTTTCACAGAAATTTCTAAATGATAAGAAACTTCTTGAGGTTTTTCTCGAAAGTTTTGTTCGGAAATTGAGCCATTAGAATGCTCTTGAAAATATTTAGCCAGAATGCATGTGTGAGATGCCATGAAAAGGATACTCATTGTTTGGTCATTTGAAGGCACTGCATCTTGGGTCCTCAGCTTTTGATCATCACCTGAGAGGAAATGAAAGGAAACGTTATTCTCTTATCAAGAAAATAATCATTTTGGAACGATACGTCCTTTTACCCGAATGAATGGCCCTGCATCGCTCTCTTCCTCCTCTAGAAGGGCTTAGTGTGTTTCGTCCTTGGTGGATTACTCCACTTCATCAGGCTTCGTGGGTGATAGCTATTGCTTTGAAAACTTTCCCCGCACCTCCCTATGGTGAATTTGGCATATCCGACATTCGGTACCATTTCTAGGTAAAGAGTGATTTGCCCCCAGCAACTGGATGCGTTGTCTGGGGCTGACTGATTTATTTATGGGTAGTTTGATCATGCCGTGTCGATGCATTCCCACTTAGTCGGAGCCGATCCACTCCGTGTCAGGTGATTTTGGCATCCCGCACCTTTCAAATTCTCTGACGCCTGGTATCTACTCTGTATTCTCTTTTGGGATACCAGATGATATGCTCATACAATCCTTCGAAGATTTCAGCATTTGATGTTCCGACACTTCTTAGTCTCATCAGTGCGTTTTGATTTCTTCATGCACCTTCTGCCTTGTCATCGTTTCATGACATCCCTCGAGCTTCTTGCTATTTGACATTAGCAAGCACGGGTGTACATGTGGTCGAATACTTTAACATCTTGAAGTGTTACTTCACAGGCCATGGTTTCCTTCATTGTGTCCTGTCGCATTCGCCTTACGCTTTAATAGTCTTTTATTTCATCTTCGGGCATCCAAGACGATGGAGATTCTTCGGTGGTCCCATTCACTTTTATCATCACCTGATTTGATCCATCTTGTTTTTACCAACCCAACGGGGGTGACATCTGATGAAGGCACCTTCCTCTTCCTCTTGTAGGGAATGCAAGTTTCTATTTGTTGGTCTTCAACCATCTTATCCATCGTTCCACCATCATCTTGCATGTAGTCAGATGAGGGCATTTTCGGCAAATGTCTGCCATGTAAAACATGTCCCTCCTGTCTATCCGCAGATGGATTTTTCTTCTCGACCTGTTTTTCACCTGAGAGGAAGAGATAGGAAATATTACGCCAATATCTGATTGAAAATCAATTAGGAACGACACGTCCTTATCCTCGATCCGATTGCCCCGGTCAGGTGGCGTTTGCCCTGGCTAAGTGGGGTTTGCCCCAGTTGACTGCTTTGACCTCCTTCATTATTTTTGCAGTTCTTTTTTAATTTGGGGATATATGCCATTTGTAGTTTCTCGTCCCCCTTTTCGTCTCGATGGGCCTCTGCTCCGGTATGCTTTTTTGTGAGAAGTCGACTCATTTGTCTGCCTTCAAATGTCCATCCCGGTGGCTCGAGTTATCGACCAGCTTCAATCTTCTTGAAGCACCACTCCGTTTCTCTTGGGCGTTCCATGCTTTGGGCGGCACACCTGAGATGCCATGAAGCCAGTTAGCCCAAATATGGAAAAGAGAGTCCATACATGACGAATTTTTCTTAGAAACACATTTTGAAAGATTTGATTAGAAGGTGGGGAACGGGGGCTAATCCTCTTATCATCGGATATCTTCGCTACCCCGAAAGGTTTTGAAAACCAGGAGACATGTGGGAAATCAGGTCTCAGGAATTTTTCTCTTTTTTTGTTGTTTTTCTTGTTGTTTTTTTTTTCGTTTTTTTTTTGTTTTTTTTTGTTTTTTGTTTTTTTTTGTCGTCATTGACCGATTTGTGGTGCTCCCCCATGTCCCCATTTTTTGATTTTTGATTTTTGATTTTTGATTGATTTTTTTTTAGGAGACTGCACTCGAGACTATATATGGACTAAAATGCAAATAGACTAAAAAGTGATGATGGAAAGGAGGAAGTGACTCCCTCATCCATGTAGTTTGCCATCATCAATTGTTCGATCAGCCGGGTCGGCGCGGTCATTGATGGGGTTGTCTTCGTACACCCTGTCCGCTTGTTGGTTTTGCCGCATGTTCTCCCATGACTCTTCCCTCATAGCCTCTATCGCATATCCTTCAGAGGTTAAGCTCAACTTTGCGAAGGAAGTTGTAAAAGCGGGGTCTTCAACCCTACCGATGATGCCCATACTACCCATCTTGGTTAAGCATGGCTCTTTCCGCCCCATCGAGGTGGTATGCTTCTCCGGATTTTGAGAAGATGTAGTCGGTACCTCACGTGATTCGGGTACGTTGGTGATAAGCCTTAGATCGCTTTCCGGTCCAACCTCGGATACGTCACTGATTTTGCGATCCGACAAAAGGTCAGGCCGGACGTTGAGTCCGGTCCTATCGAACACTAGTATATCACAGTCGATGAGAGCCTGCACATCATATTGTAGAGTTCGGCAATTGTCGACATTATGTCCCTTCTCCCCCGTATGGTATGCACAGGTCTGATTCAGGTCGAACCCCTGGAATCTTGGCGGTTTCACCCTTGGTGGCCTCTTGGCTACCAACCTTTCCTCCAAAAGCCGATGGAGCAGTTCTGACATAGGAAGTGGGAGCGGTGTGAATAATGGGGGACTTCTCTTGCTTGACTGGCCAGATTTCTCTATCTTAGGTGCTGGTTGTCTCTGGTGAGGAATGAAATCAGGCGGCTGATGTCTTGCCACGTGTACGGAATTTTGACTCGTGAACGTCATTCTTCGATAGTCGGTCGTCGTTTCCCTGACCGGTTCTTTACTCCTTTGAGAAAGCTCTCCGCGGCTTTCTTTGTTTCTGATCATGCTATTGCGCTTAGCCCATTCCATCCTTTCACCGGCATGCACAAGTTGTGAAAATGATTGGTAATGAGCCGTACCCAATCGATTAAAGGAATCATAGGGAAGAGCTTTCAGACAGTGCTCTATTAACTCATCTTCATCCAGCGGAGGTTGGACTTGGGCTGCTTTTACTCTCCACCTTTGTGTGAATGATCTAAAGCTTTCATTTCTCCTTTGCTTCATGTGCATCAGATCCATTCTGGTAGGGGTGGCATTCCTGTTGAAATCGTATTGCTGGAGAAACTGATTAGCCAAATCACTCCATTCTCGGATGCCCTCGACATCAAGCCTCGTGAACCATTCTAACGCGGGGACCGACCAGGCTATGCCGAAAATTTTGGACAAGAAGCAAATCGTCACGATCGAAATCGATCATCGCCTCCAAATAGTATTGGATATGAGTTCTTGGGCAACCGATACCACCATATCTCCTGGCAAGTCCCGGCCATTGGGGAATCTCAAGCGTCTTCCCTTTGGGGCATGTAGAAGAGACATTGTATGGACGGGTTTCAGCGGGGATCGGGTTCGCACGACCTCCAACATCCTGCTGGTGACTATAGTTTTTCTCCCGAATCAGGTGTGTGACGAACAGATCCTCTCCAGTCATCTCATTTTCCTCCATAGCACCATACTTTTCTTTATGCTGTTCTTCCAGGTTACTCATCATGGGTGTGCCTTCGGAGAAGTCTTCTACTCCCAGGGCTCGATCAACATCTGGCACGCCGGTTGAACCTGGTCGGGTGGTCAGATCAGGATTGAAGGTCGTCGGGGACGCCTCTTGTGTAGTGAGGAGGAATGTCTTCATCATTGCCAATATCTGAGTCATCTGACTCTCCAGTGCGGCCAAGCGCTTCTCCAGGCCAATCTGATCCATTTTAACCTGTGACTGAAGCTTCACACAAGTTCTTGGCTTCTGATTCCGGAAAACACCTGTTTCGAATGACAGGACTATGTTAGAAAGGGGAGTAAAGCATAAATCCTTTCAATTTTATACTTTCTTGTGATTAACGAGGATAAAAACTTTTACACAAGCCTTAGCCTCGTGTGAAAAATTCTTATCGATGTTTTTCAAGAGAAAACATAAAACTAAAAGGAGTGTAATCCATGGTCATTACTTTTGGCGAATTCCCAGAAAATCTGTGGAATGTCCAAGAAGATAAAAATGCAATTCCAATGTGTCCTAAATTCGGTGGGAGATAGGACATCCAAATTGGGATGATTTCCCGAAGGTAATTTGGATATCAGGTCTCCTCTTGAATTCAGGAAACATGAACGACTTTAGTTAATTACCAAGGATTACCAATGATGCATGCTATAAACCGATTCAATTCCATGTCCGGCGTACCATGAAATGAATGTTAGATTCTCGTACTTGGGTTAGACATGCCAAGTGTGAGTTCTAACGAAAATTTCATCTGGGTAAGACATGCAATTGAACCGAAAAATCCGGATGGTTGAGAGAAATTCCAGTGTCACATTCCAATGTCAAGACACTTAGACAAGACTTAGAAACCGAAGTGTAGAAGATAAATGGGAGACCCACAGACGGGTGCTCCTTACAGACTCGATGATCCTGATAAAAGAAAAGGGCGACTGGAATGTGACCCTTAATGTCCTAAAGAGATGCCCCAAGTCGGGTCTTTGGGGGACGACGCTTGGTGTCTTCGGTTCGGCCCTTCGGGTCTTCGTTTTTATCAGATAACATCTTGACAGCGTCCGGCGGGTGTCTTTGATTTGCCGTTATCGCCTATCCTTCAATTTCCGGTAAGGTTACTGGATCATTCCTCGGACAGCTCGAAGAGGGTAGACTCCGTTGAATGTCCGGGCAGTCTGATGGCGGATGACGCGTCGCCCATACTTGAACAGCTCCGGGATGCTAGACCGACTCTAGAGAGATCATCTCTAATCTATCTATACTCTAAAATGGAATTGGACTCAACCATCGGACTTGATGAATGCAACATGTTGTGCAAAATGAAAGGTTGCAAGTGAATTTAAATAGAAATGGCAGGACCTTACCATGAGAGGTACCCAATGATTTTTGGTTTTAGGTATACCAACCATCCATATACATGCGCATGAGACAAGTGAGGCTCGACTCTAAAAATCGAAATGGCTTAGGTGAGGAACCTAGAGGCTTCCCTCTATCCGAGTCGACAAATTCGTCCATGAGCGCAATCCACAACAAATGGATAAAAGTCTCGACTTGGATAGTGAGTGGGATCGAATATGGTCGACCCCAGCGCAAACCACGCTAGAGCGTTGCATATCAATCCCTAATCTATGGCTACTGAAAAGGTAATTTCGCGGCCTGGGTTTGGGCGCTTTGTGCAAAGTGTCGTGATCCTCAAATATGCAGTGAATCATGCGCAACAATTTATATATCAATCAGCGCTTCAAATCATCCATATAACATACATTCCTACGCCCATCCTGCATAAGACAATGTTAATCACAGACTACACCCCTTATCACTCCAATCTGCAAAAACATATAACACCTATCGTGAGCGGACTTACCTCACCTTCAAGAGCGCCTGCAGGGTTAGAAAAATCACTCAACGTTTTAATTACGGCCTAAGTCCACTTGAGGTCCAGAACCAAGTGTTCTAGAACAACGTCCCCAGCGGAGTCGCCAGCTGTCGCGACCCGTCCGAAAATCAAAACGGACGCGGCTAATGGATTACCGATCGGGGGCTTTGGATCGGCGCGGGCCCTCCCAGGCCCATACCAAATCGCGGCGGGAGTGTCTTTTGAGGGTTCGACGATAAGAGTCGATCGCTTTCGACCTTCAGTGTGGTCGTGGTGGCATGTGCAAATTGTGCATGCATTTGGAGTCGCCACCGGTCTTTCTTGGAGGGTAGACCGGAAACCTTACTGACCGATTGGGAGAGATCGATCAGTTCTGCGGAACCAGAGATTTTGAGTTCGGGGACTTGGTTACGTCGGTGTCATTACCAACGCCCTTTCGGTACCTAACGCGAGTGATTTTCCTGACTAAGAGTTCATGCAGACGCAATTTTGGGTGAGATATGTATGAGTCAGGGTTTCATGCAGATTGGAAGACTGGTCCTATCAAATCACAGTCAATATAATGAAAGCGCAAGTCAAGTGCATAAATAGATCATGTCAGTGCACATCAATTTCAATCATGGGCCTCCTAGTATAGCCATAAGGGCTTAGGGAAGGTGTGATTTAAAACTGGGGGTAAAATGGGAAGATTCTGGGACAATTAGCCCGAAGGGCAAAATTGTCATTTTTTGGAAGGTTTGGATACCGAATTACCCAAAATATTCCATGGCCAGTTGATTGTGGCCATTTCCCATTTTTGAGAATTTTTTTGGAATTTCTTGATTTTTCTTCAATTTTTGGAAGACGATTCGCCCAAAGGGCGAAATCGTCATTTTCAAGAAGGTTCGGGGTTTAAAACACCCGAAATGAGTCTTGGCCAGTTGTTTGTGACCATTTCCTATTTTTTGGGATTTTCCTGGATTTTTTAGAAATTTTTTGGAAGACGGTTTGCCGAAAGGGCAAAACCGTCATTTTTGGAAAGATCGGGGGTCAAAAGACCCGAAACAGGTCGTGACCAGTTGAATGTGGCCATTTCCTATTTTCTGGAATTTTTTAGAATTTTTCTGAATTTTTTCGAATTTTTTGAATATTTCATGATTTTTTATTTTTTATTGATTTTTGATTATTTTATTATTTTCTGAATTTTTTAAAATATTTAAAAATATTTTCCGGGCCGGGTCAACCCGGCCCGCGCCTCTCGGGCGCCCGGCCCGACCCTAGGGGTCGACACCGGCCTAAAACGACACCGTTTTATTTTTTTTAAACATTTTTCTATTTTTTACAATTTTTTTTGATTTTTTATGTATTTTATTTAATTATCCGAAAATTCCCCGGATCGGACGGTCCACGTTGTGCCACGTGGCTTCGTCTCGTGCGTCCGATCTTCCACTAGATTGAGCGACCGACAGAGAGCCACGTGGCTCAATAATAGCCGTCGGATCAAAAATTAATTATTTTTCCTTTTTAGAAAACCACTCAAATCGGACGCTCTAGAACGTGCCACGTGGCCTCCTCTGGTGCATCCGATCTTGTACAAGATCGGACGTCCCTCGGTGAGCCACGTGGCACATCCTCGTCCGCCGGATCGATTATTCGAAAATCATTTATTTAATTTTCCAAAAATCTAGGATCGCGACACGTGTCGCGATCGTGGCCGTCCGTTTGTTTTATTTGAAAATAAGCGGACCGGACCCCACCCGGCTGACGTGGCTGCCTACGTGGCACGCCACGTCGGCCGTTGACCGTTGACCGGCCGGAGGGTCGCCGGAGAAGACGATGAACAGTGAAAATTCCGGCGGGAATAGTAAAAATTCCGGCGAGGTCGCCGGAAAATGCCCAAAATTGACCAAAACTCAGAATTTTTTGGAGATTTTTACACCATTAGACTCCCTAACATTTCAACATCATCATACCACAGAAATGAAGGCCATGAACGCGTCCCAAATAGGCAAAACCGGACCTCCCCGAACCCGGCTCCGGCGAGGAATTTTGCGGAAAATTTTATTTGACTAAACTCGGTTCCGGGCATTCACGTGGCATCTAAGGAAGGTTTAGAAGCTTACCTATGGTCCTTTGATGGTCGGTGGCCGTGGGCTTCGCCGGTGTGAGCTTTAGGCTCGGCCCGAGCACATCGAACTCCGGCCATCGCTCCCGGCATCGTTTCAATGCAAAATAAACACGTAAACAAGCTTATAACAAGTTCTAATGAAGCTTAAAGGCGGTTTTCGCACAAATAGAGCTCGGGGATAGCTCGGCCGAGAGCCAAAATATCAAGCCCTCATTCGGGCATTTCGTCGAACACGTTATAGGCGCGCGAGAAATGGAGGTTGAGAGAGAATACCGACACGTCCGGAGCTTGCCGACGACCGCCAAGCCCTTGGCGATGTTTGCTGTGGTACGTTGAAGGTCCGAGGAAGCTCTTCGCGCTCCCCCTCCGCTCAAAAAAAAATCGCCCTCTCTCTCGGCCTCCCTCTCCCCTTAAACCGAGAATCCCGCCGATTTTTATGGCCGACCGGCGACCTCGGTGCCTACTCCACGTTCAGAACACGAGCATGGGTCTCCCTCTTCTGTCCCCCACGCTCGTTCGCCTTTGTTTTTTCTCGAAAACCCGCATGCCCACGTTCCCCTGTTTTTTGCTGTCCACGTTCTGCAGATTCTGCACATTCTGTGCATGGTCTGCAGATCCGGGTCGGACCGGGTCGGGTCGGGTCGGACCCGACCGGCCCGGTTCGGCCAAATCGCCCAAATCGCCAAATTGACCCCCTAAATGACCTCTTTTCATGAAATTGATGGCAAAATCGGATTCCTTGACATGTTTTCCATCAAATATGGGTATTTTCGTGAATCAATTTATTGAAATTCTGTGAAAACCCCAAATTGTCCCTAGGATCCGAAATTTAATTTCGCCAAATCGAAGGCCTAAACGATCGAATTAGCCAAAATTGAGCCCACCAATGGATTCAGCATGATGAAAACTGTTGGGCAGAGGTGTTTAATTTTAATGGGTGTGCCCGTGTGAAATTTAATTTCAAAAATTGTGAAACCGGGGACTAAATTGAAAGATTTTTATGCAATTAAGCCCTTTTGGTTAAAATTGATCAAATTGGAGGGCAAATTGACCCAATTGCATTTCAGTACTTTAGAGTCCAATGTCATAGCTTATAAAAACCGAGAATTGAAAATTAAAAGACTCGAAAAGATTTTTTAGGCCCGGTTCGGGATTAGGTTTGTGAAGGAACCCAATGAACCAAGCCGAATTTCCCTAATAAAAAGTGAAAATATTAAAGAGAGAATTAAAATAAAATTTCTGAATATTTTTTGTAATTTTCTGACCACGGATGGTATTTTTCTGATTTTTTGGGTATTTTTATAATTAAATAAATTCCAAAAAATATTAAAAAATTCAAAAAATATTTTTTGTTCAAAATTGGTTCCTAAGGCTAGGCTAAGGCGCCCAAAGTTGATTTTGCAATTTTTTGACCTTTTTTGCTATTTTTAATTAATTTTAGAAATAAAAACTAAAATAAAAGATGGTCAAAAATCAGGTGTCAACAGCGAGCCCCTGTAAAAAACAAACAATAAGTGTCAGTTTGCGTTCCAAAATTCAAGACAAATTGGAACGATACCGCCTTGTTCTTGCTTGGCGTTTTCATTTGAACACAAACGCGCGGCTTGCAGAAATTGACCAACTATATTGTGGCCACGATCCCTCCGTTTGGTTGGCGATGAATCATTCTCAAGGATTTGCCCCATAGGAGATCCATTTGTGTTTTTGGGCGCATTCCAGCGCCATTCTTCAAAGTTCCTTTTATTCAAGGAAAAAGGAAATTGTTATCGGAATGCATGTCAAAGCATGATGTGTGGAAGCGATACTTTTTACCCTCCACTCGATCTTATAATCAAAGACCATTTCTTGGAGTGCATGACTTCCAAGGCCGATAATTTTGTTCGCTCCCCAGTTAGTGAGTTCTTTTCTTTTGTGGCTTTCGGCGCCAACGCCTTCCTGCTAAATGAGGAAAAAATCATGTTACATGTGGGATCTTTGGAGATCAAATTGGAACGATACAAAGTTACCGTTCACCCAAATTTGTATCTTGGGGGTTTACTTCTGATGCGGACGACTATGTCATTGCGTCCCTGGATTTTGCCAGAGAAGAAACGTCCGGCGTACAAATGATTCACTTGCCCCAGTTAGGCATGGTTTTTCATGCCTGCCCCAACTAAATTCATTCCTGCATTTTGCTGCAATCATCATCCACTTTGGGAATGTCTTCTCTCGTCTGTATTTATGGGTGTTGTTCGTGAGATTAACGGCCGTTCTACCCCAGTTCGGCGACGTTTGTACTAGCAACATGCCTTAGCACTTTCTGTGTTTGTTGGCAATTTTCAATTCAATTTTGACAACGTCCATGCACCTGCACATGAAGAAACAGGTGTAGGTTTTGACTTCATTTGAAATTTCAGGAAAGAGATACTCCCTTCGGGGTTTCCAACATTTGAAGGGACGGTGTTCTTCAAGTATTTTGCCTTGGTAAGGCTTGTCTTGATGTTTGTTATCTCTGGATTTAATAACCCTGGTCCGATGCGTCTTTATGGGGGATCATGAGAGTTCGCCCCCGGTTTGGCCTCTTCAAAGAAAATGGGAGAACTCACTCCCATGGGTTTCGCCGATTCTAATCTTCTATCTCAATTGTCAGAATCTTCAATTATTTTTATCCATCTCTAGATGGCTTGACGGTCTTGGGATTTTTCGTGTGGCGATTTTGTGATTCTCTCGATCATCGTCGCCATTTGAAGTATTTGATGTTTTTCTTTTTCGGGTAGCGGAGCGATTTGTCCCCATCCACTGGATGCTTTGTCTGGGGCTGGCTGATTTAGTCGTAGGCAATTTGATCCTGCCGCATTGACGCATTCAGGCTATTTGACATCAGTAAGCTTGGGTTTACTCGTGATTGAGTACTTCAACAACCTGCGCGATGAAAGGAGTGAAAGAGTCAATCACCGCGTAAGGAGCTTTAATTGAAACGATTACGGATTTACTATCCCCGCTCTGGTCACTTCTGGCATCCAAGACGGTGGAAATTCTTCAGTGGTCCCATTCATTCTCGTCATCACCTGCAAGAATGAAAAACCATATCAACTCGTGAACCAGTCAATCTGATTTGGAACGGATACAACTTTTTCGACTTAGGGAGAGCCAATCCTAATTAGGTTGCTCCTTCTTCATAATTTGATTTAATTTGTCATTGCAATCCCAATGGGTGACATCTGCTGAAGGCACATTTCTTTCTGTCTTATAGGGAAGACAAATTTTCTTCCGTTTGTCTTTGACCATCTTATCCTGTGGACAAAAGACATAAAGGTCCCCGTCAGGTATAATATTCGAAGGGCTTATTGGAACGATTACAGTTTCACCATCGTTCCATGATCATCTTGCATGTGATCGGATGAGGACATTTTTGACAAATGTATGCCATGTAAAACACGTCCCTCGTGTCTATCCACAAATGGATTTTCCTTCTGTACCTGTTTTTCACCTAAGAGGAAAAGATAGGAAATATTATGCCGGTATCTGATTGAAAATCAATTAGGAACGACGCGTCTTTACACTTGACCCGGCTGCCCCGGTCAAAAGGCATTTGCCCTCATCAGTTGACTCTCCAGGGTGGTCCAGCGCTTTTCCATGCCATCCTAGTTCGTTTAAACTCACGACTGATTCTTCACACAAGTCTTTGGATTTTGATTCATAAGCGGCGCTGAATGACCTTTTGGTTTCGAGGTGTACCAATCATTCACATACATGCGCATGAGACCAGTGAGGTTTGACTTCTAAGAATCAAAATAGGGTTTGGAACCTAAGGCCAAGGCTCCCACTTCGAGTTCTAGAAAGGGTAGATTCCATTGCACAACTATCGTTGCATTGGGACCCAATCCATAGTTCGAAATGAGCAGAATTAAAAATGGATTACCCCGTGTTTTTCCTCACGGAGATTCCAATTTCAATTCCTTCTATTATTTTCCTAAAGAGTGCGCCCGAGGTTTTAGGCGCGGCTGTGTGTGTTCATTGTGTCGTGCTAAAGCAATAAACATGCATTTCATTTAGCAAACACCGCTTCAATATAAACATCCACACAATCATACATCCTAAACTCCTACCTGCATAAGACAGAGTTAATGAACACTTCGCCCCTTATTTCTCCAATCTGCAAAAACATTTAACACCTCAAGGGTTAAAGTACGTACCTCAACTTGAAGAGCATCTGCATAAAACATGTCAGAAAAACCAATCAACTTTTTAATCGGCTCAAGTTCTCTAACTCCCCAGTGGAGTCGCCAGTCTGTCGCGACCCTCTCGAGGTTGCATGTGGGCTCTCGAGGGCTAATGGGCCGTCCAGTCTAGTCGGACGCGGGCCTCTCCCAAGGCCCGTTACCCAAATCGCAACGGAGGTATGCGTAGTCGACCTTCAGTGTGGTCTGGTGACATGTGCTAAGTGTGCATGCCATGGAGTCGCCACCAATCATTTTTTGGAGGGTATGATTGGACCACCCTATTGAATAGTCGGGAGTTTCTATTCAATTCTGCGATAACCAGAGAAATGGGTTCGGGGACTTAGTTACGTCAACTGTCAGAGTTGACGCCCTTTCGGTACCTAAGTTGACTGAATTTTCTGACCTAAGATTTCATGCAGATGAGTGGAGTACGAATCCTAAATCTAGGAATTCATGCAAATAAGAATGACTATCCTAGCAATCACAATCAGTAATAAAATGCGCAAATCAATGAATCCAAATATGTAAAATAATCACACCAAATCAACATGACACTCCTAATAAGGCTCTATTAGCCTAAATAAGTATCAATCAAGCTTATGAACGATTTAGACATGATTTTACCCATCAGGGGTAAAGTCGTAATTTTGAGACAAAAGGGACGATTTGCCTAAAAAGGGAAAAATCGTCATTTTGGAATGAATCCGGAGTAAAACAATGTCAAAAATAGGTTTGGTCACTCAATTGACCCATTTCCTATTTTTTTTTTTTTTGCAATTTTCATGATTTTCTGGAATTTTAGAAACCGATTTACCATTCGAAGGGGTAAAATCGTCATTTTTTAAAAATGGGAATGAAATGTGAAAATCTTAGACATAAGGTTTAGCCACCTATCTGGCCCATCACCAAATTCTAAGCAATTTCCACAATTCATCGGAATATCAAAGACGATTTACCCTTTGAGGGGGTAAAATCGTAAATTTTGGATTAAATGGGAGAAAATCCAAAAAATGGAAACAAATCAATTTTTTTTTGTCATTTTCAGCCTTCAAAATTTTTTAGAAGTTTTTAGGAATTTTCTGCAATTTTTCTCAATTTTTTTTTTGAATTTTTCCTTAATAATTCATTTTTTTGGAATTTTTTTTATTCGATTTTTTTTTTATAAATTTATGAGAATAAATCCCAACTGACAGTCCCTAACTCACCACGTGGCGTCTCGGTGACAATCGAATTATTTCAATTTTTGTAAAATTCGAAATTCATTTCTTTTAATGTTAAAAATATTTTTTTTTCTGAAAATCACCTAATCACGACACATGGCTCATCTGCAGACGTCCGATCTAGCATTTTTTTTTTTGTTTTTATAGGACGCAACACAATGCAAAAAATAAAGAAGATATTAAGTCATTATACAACATAAAAATAAGCAATGGAGATGGGATCCGGTGAATTTTACGACGTCGGAGTCCGTCGGTGCTCGTGCAACAATGTGTGGGGGGTATATACCACCAGCAGGAGGCTCGGCCTTCCGATTCTGGGGTAGCACAATATAATTTACAGAAAATAAATAAATAAAACACCTTGGACACCAATAGGAGGCTTAGCCTTCCGATTCTGGGTCTTTTATGCGAAATATAGAAATGCTATGACATAAAGTAAATACACAGCAAATATTTAGACACCAACAGGAGGCTCGGCCTTCCGATTCTGGGTCTTTTATGCGAAATATAGAAATGCTATGACATAAAGTAAATACACAGCAAATATTTAGACACCAACAGGAGGCTCGGCCTTCCGATTCTGGGTCTAATAGGTAAAATGTAAGGAGTGAAAGGTGGTCTTACCAAGATTGAACCCAAAACAAGCTCGGAAATCCAATTTGGCACTCGCGGACTCAAGTCTGATCAGTCTGACCTTTGCTACTTCAAACAGCTCTACGGGACAAATGGCTCGGCCAAATTGGACTCACGATATGTCATTACAACGGCAAGAGAATAAGCTTTATAACAGTATATGGCTCGTTCCCATACGATTCCTAACGAAAGAGTTATGGTCGAAAAACCGGACGGTTTTCAATCGCCCAATGACCAGAATCTGTCCCAGAAAACTCCTTCAATTCAACCATTAAAACCCATCCAAAACTCAACTAGACTATAATCTCAGCTTGCTAGATTCCTAATTTAGGTGCTAGAGACATTTTATCGAATATTGGAAGCAAGGCAAGCCCTTGAATCACTCACAATGCTCACGGCACCACCTTGACAGAACCGGTTCAGATTTTTCGAACAAAACAATAAGGGATCAGCCCTTAAATCCAAATATAATCCATCTTCAAACCATAAAACACAATAATATATGTCTTAACAAGGAGTGAAAGGTGGTCTTACCAAGATTGAACCCAAAACAAACCCGAAAATCCAATTTGGCACCCGCGGACTCAAGTCTGATCAGTCTGACCTTTGCTCCTTCAAACAGCTTTACGGGACAAACGGCTGGTCCAAACTGGGCTCACGATATGTCATTAGAACGGCAAGCGAATAAGCTTTCCAATGGTATATGGCTCGTTTGCATACGATGTCTAACGAAAGAGTTATGGCCGAAAAACCGGACGGTTTTTGATCTGGGCGGCGAGCTGAGCGAGAGGAAAAAAACGAAAATGAAAGAGAGAGAGTTGAGGGAGAAGAAGAGTCGGGAGATGATGAGGGGGAGGAGATAAATAGGCAGCGGGAAGGAGAGAGGGAGTGGGGGAGAGAGAGAGAGAAAAAAAAATAATAAAATAATAAAATAATAAAAGTAAAAATAAAATAAAATAACAAAAAGAGAAGACAAAATCATTAGTCCCCTTTTCCTTTTAAATGATGATGTTTCCCTCCTTTTCCTTTTAATCATTACTAATATTTTTGTCAAATTCAATTTTATGGTGATCAGAGAACACCTAAAATCAAATTTGAATTTTACTATTTATGAGGTTAGAAAATAGATAAAATAAAAATAAAAATACCGACTATTTTTATATATCTTTGTGACCTCAAATATTATTTTTCTTGATTTTCTTCTACCTCCTTTTCCTGGTTCTGAAATCTTAGGTCAGAAAATTCAGTCAACTTAGGTACCGAAAGGGCGTCAACTCTGACAGTTGACGTAACTAAGTCCCCGAACCCATTTCTCTGGTTATCGCAGAATTGAATAGAAACTCCCGACTATTCAATAGGGTGGTCCAATCATACCCTCCAAAAAATGATTGGTGGCGACTCCATGGCATGCACACTTAGCACATGTCACCAGACCACACTGAAGGTCGACTACGCATACCTCCGTTGCGATTTGGGTAACGGGCCTTGGGAGAGGCCCGCGTCCGACTAGACTGGACGGCCCATTAGCCCTCGAGAGCCCACATGCAACCTCGAGAGGGTCGCGACAGACTGGCGACTCCACTGGGGAGTTAGAGAACTTGAGCCGATTAAAAAGTTGATTGGTTTTTCTGACATGTTTTATGCAGATGCTCTTCAAGTTGAGGTACGTACTTTAACCCTTGAGGTGTTAAATGTTTTTGCAGATTGGAGAAATAAGGGGCGAAGTGTTCATTAACTCTGTCTTATGCAGGTAGGAGTTTAGGATGTATGATTGTGTGGATGTTTATATTGAAGCGGTGTTTGCTAAATGAAATGCATGTTTATTGCTTTAGCACGACACAATGAACACACACAGCCGCGCCTAAAACCTCGGGCGCACTCTTTAGGAAAATAATAGAAGGAATTGAAATTGGAATCTCCGTGAGGAAAAACACGGGGTAATCCATTTTTAATTCTGCTCATTTCGAACTATGGATTGGGTCCCAATGCAACGATAGTTGTGCAATGGAATCTACCCTTTCTAGAACTCGAAGTGGGAGCCTTGGCCTTAGGTTCCAAACCCTATTTTGATTCTTAGAAGTCAAACCTCACTGGTCTCATGCGCATGTATGTGAATGATTGGTACACCTCGAAACCAAAAGGTCATTCAGCGCCGCTTATGAATCAAAATCCAAAGACTTGTGTGAAGAATCAGTCGTGAGTTTAAACGAACTAGGATGGCATGGAAAAGCGCTGGACCACCCTGGAGAGTCAACTGATGAGGGCAAATGCCTTTTGACCGGGGCAGCCGGGTCAAGTGTAAAGACGCGTCGTTCCTAATTGATTTTCAATCAGATACCGGCATAATATTTCCTATCTTTTCCTCTTAGGTGAAAAACAGGTACAGAAGGAAAATCCATTTGTGGATAGACACGAGGGACGTGTTTTACATGGCATACATTTGTCAAAAATGTCCTCATCCGATCACATGCAAGATGATCATGGAACGATGGTGAAACTGTAATCGTTCCAATAAGCCCTTCGAATATTATACCTGACGGGGACCTTTATGTCTTTTGTCCACAGGATAAGATGGTCAAAGACAAACGGAAGAAAATTTGTCTTCCCTATAAGACAGAAAGAAATGTGCCTTCAGCAGATGTCACCCATTGGGATTGCAATGACAAATTAAATCAAATTATGAAGAAGGAGCAACCTAATTAGGATTGGCTCTCCCTAAGTCGAAAAAGTTGTATCCGTTCCAAATCAGATTGACTGGTTCACGAGTTGATATGGTTTTTCATTCTTGCAGGTGATGACGAGAATGAATGGGACCACTGAAGAATTTCCACCGTCTTGGATGCCAGAAGTGACCAGAGCGGGGATAGTAAATCCGTAATCGTTTCAATTAAAGCTCCTTACGCGGTGATTGACTCTTTCACTCCTTTCATCGCGCAGGTTGTTGAAGTACTCAATCACGAGTAAACCCAAGCTTATGGTTTTTATGTATGATCATTTTTTTAATAATTATTACGCTTCAAATAATAGCTAGAGTCAAGTTATGGATCACTGCAAATGTTATGCGCGGCAATCAAATAGGTAGTTAGGCATTTTTTGTAATATTATGCTCATTTCTGTATGACGAATTGCCGAAAACTCCTACCTATTGAATATATAATCCTTTGTTGAAGTATCCTAATTTTTTATTTATTATTTATCTTGAAATATTAAGCATTGTCAATCCATGTATCGATCAAATAGGTAGTTAGTTAATTTGACCTTCTTAAAGTCATTTCTACTCGATGAACCTTAGGAAAATTGCGACTTTTGTATAGATAACACTTTGTTTATGTATCATCATTTTTTTATTAATTATTACGCTTCTAATAATAACTAGAGTCAAGTTAAGGATCACTGCAAATGTTTTGCGCGGCGATCAGATCGGTAGTTAGGCATTTTTTGTCATATTTTGCTCATTTATGTTTGACAAATTGCCGAAAACTCCTACCTATTGAATATATAATCCTTTGTTGAAGTATCCTAATTTTTTATTTATTATTTATCTTGAAATTTTAAGCATTGTCAATCCATGTATCGATCAAATAGGTAGTTAGTTAATTTGACCTTCTTAAAGTCATTTCTACTCGAAGAACCTTAGGAACATTGCGACTTTTGTATAGATAACACTATGTTGATGTATGATCATTTTTTTTATTTATTATTACGCTTCAAATAATAGCTAAAGTCAAGTTAAGGATCACTGCAAATATTTTGCGCGACGATCAAATAGGTAGTTATGCATTTTTTGTCATATTATGCACATTTCTGTTTTACGAATTGCCGAAAACTCCTACCTATCGAATATATAATCCATTGTTGCAGTACCCTAATTTTTTATTTATTATTTATCTTGAAATATTAAGCATTGTCAATCCATGTATCGATCAAATCGGTAGTTAGTTAATTTGACCTTCTTAAAGTCATTTCTACTCGAAAAACCTTCGGAAAATTGCGACTTTTGTATAGATAACACTATGTTGATGTATACAAATAGTCGGTATTGCCGCATTGACGCATTCAGGCTATTTGACATCAGTAAGCTTGGGTTTACTCGTGATTGAGTACTTCAACAACCTGCGCGATGAAAGGAGTGAAAGAGTCAATCACCGCGTAAGGAGCTTTAATTGAAACGATTACGGATTTACTATCCCCGCTCTGGTCACTTCTGGCATCCAAGACGGTGGAAATTCTTCAGTGGTCCCATTCATTCTCGTCATCACCTGCAAGAATGAAAAACCATATCAACTCGTGAACCAGTCAATCTGATTTGGAACGGATACAACTTTTTCGACTTAGGGAGAGCCAATCCTAATTAGGTTGCTCCTTCTTCATAATTTGATTTAATTTGTCATTGCAATCCCAATGGGTGACATCTGCTGAAGGCACATTTCTTTCTGTCTTATAGGGAAGACAAATTTTCTTCCGTTTGTCTTTGACCATCTTATCCTGTGGACAAAAGACATAAAGGTCCCCGTCAGGTATAATATTCGAAGGGCTTATTGGAACGATTACAGTTTCACCATCGTTCCATGATCATCTTGCATGTGATCGGATGAGGACATTTTTGACAAATGTATGCCATGTAAAACACGTCCCTCGTGTCTATCCACAAATGGATTTTCCTTCTGTACCTGTTTTTCACCTAAGAGGAAAAGATAGGAAATATTATGCCGGTATCTGATTGAAAATCAATTAGGAACGACGCGTCTTTACACTTGACCCGGCTGCCCCGGTCAAAAGGCATTTGCCCTCATCAGTTGACTCTCCAGGGTGGTCCAGCGCTTTTCCATGCCATCCTAGTTCGTTTAAACTCACGACTGATTCTTCACACAAGTCTTTGGATTTTGATTCATAAGCGGCGCTGAATGACCTTTTGGTTTCGAGGTGTACCAATCATTCACATACATGCGCATGAGACCAGTGAGGTTTGACTTCTAAGAATCAAAATAGGGTTTGGAACCTAAGGCCAAGGCTCCCACTTCGAGTTCTAGAAAGGGTAGATTCCATTGCACAACTATCGTTGCATTGGGACCCAATCCATAGTTCGAAATGATCAGAATTAAAAATGGATTACCCCGTGTTTTTCCTCACGGAGATTCCAATTTCAATTCCTTCTATTATTTTCCTAAAGAGTGCGCCCGAGGTTTTAGGCGCGGCTGTGTGTGTTCATTGTGTCGTGCTAAAGCAATAAACATGCATTTCATTTAGCAAACACCGCTTCAATATAAACATCCACACAATCATACATCCTAAACTCCTACCTGCATAAGACAGAGTTAATGAACACTTCGCCCCTTATTTCTCCAATCTGCAAAAACATTTAACACCTCAAGGGTTAAAGTACGTACCTCAACTTGAAGAGCATCTGCATAAAACATGTCAGAAAAACCAATCAACTTTTTAATCGGCTCAAGTTCTCTAACTCCCCAGTGGAGTCGCCAGTCTGTCGCGACCCTCTCGAGGTTGCATGTGGGCTCTCGAGGGCTAATGGGCCGTCCAGTCTAGTCGGACGCGGGCCTCTCCCAAGGCCCGTTACCCAAATCGCAACGGAGGTATGCGTAGTCGACCTTCAGTGTGGTCTGGTGACATGTGCTAAGTGTGCATGCCATGGAGTCGCCACCAATCATTTTTTGGAGGGTATGATTGGACCACCCTATTGAATAGTCGGGAGTTTCTATTCAATTCTGCGATAACCAGAGAAATGGGTTCGGGGACTTAGTTACGTCAACTGTCAGAGTTGACGCCCTTTCGGTACCTAAGTTGACTGAATTTTCTGACCTAAGATTTCATGCAGATGAGTGGAGTACGAATCCTAAATCTAGGAATTCATGCAAATAAGAATGACTATCCTAGCAATCACAATCAGTAATAAAATGCGCAAATCAATGAATCCAAATATGTAAAATAATCACACCAAATCAACATGACACTCCTAATAAGGCTCTATTAGCCTAAATAAGTATCAATCAAGCTTATGAACGATTTAGACATGATTTTACCCATCAGGGGTAAAGTCGTAATTTTGAGACAAAAGGGACGATTTGCCTAAAAAGGGAAAAATCGTCATTTTGGAATGAATCCGGAGTAAAACAATGTCAAAAATAGGTTTGGTCACTCAATTGACCCATTTCCTATTTTTTTTTTTTTGCAATTTTCATGATTTTCTGGAATTTTAGAAACCGATTTACCATTCGAAGGGGTAAAATCGTCATTTTTTAAAAATGGGAATGAAATGTGAAAATCTTAGACATAAGGTTTAGCCACCTATCTGGCCCATCACCAAATTCTAAGCAATTTCCACAATTCATCGGAATATCAAAGACGATTTACCCTTTGAGGGGGTAAAATCGTAAATTTTGGATTAAATGGGAGAAAATCCAAAAAATGGAAACAAATCAATTTTTTTTTGTCATTTTCAGCCTTCAAAATTTTTTAGAAGTTTTTAGGAATTTTCTGCAATTTTTCTCAATTTTTTTTTTGAATTTTTCCTTAATAATTCATTTTTTTGGAATTTTTTTTATTCGATTTTTTTTTTATAAATTTATGAGAATAAATCCCAACTGACAGTCCCTAACTCACCACGTGGCGTCTCGGTGACAATCGAATTATTTCAATTTTTGTAAAATTCGAAATTCATTTCTTTTAATGTTAAAAATATTTTTTTTTCTGAAAATCACCTAATCACGACACATGGCTCATCTGCAGACGTCCGATCTAGCATTTTTTTTTTTTTGTTTTTATAGGACGCAACACAATGCAAAAAATAAAGAAGATATTAAGTCATTATACAACATAAAAATAAGCAATGGAGATGGGATCCGGTGAATTTTACGACGTCGGAGTCCGTCGGTGCTCGTGCAACAATGTGTGGGGGGTATATACCACCAGCAGGAGGCTCGGCCTTCCGATTCTGGGGTAGCACAATATAATTTACAGAAAATAAATAAATAAAACACCTTGGACACCAATAGGAGGCTTAGCCTTCCGATTCTGGGTCTTTTATGCGAAATATAGAAATGCTATGACATAAAGTAAATACACAGCAAATATTTAGACACCAACAGGAGGCTCGGCCTTCCGATTCTGGGTCTTTTATGCGAAATATAGAAATGCTATGACATAAAGTAAATACACAGCAAATATTTAGACACCAACAGGAGGCTCGGCCTTCCGATTCTGGGTCTAATAGGTAAAATGTAAGGAGTGAAAGGTGGTCTTACCAAGATTGAACCCAAAACAAGCTCGGAAATCCAATTTGGCACTCGCGGACTCAAGTCTGATCAGTCTGACCTTTGCTACTTCAAACAGCTCTACGGGACAAATGGCTCGGCCAAATTGGACTCACGATATGTCATTACAACGGCAAGAGAATAAGCTTTATAACAGTATATGGCTCGTTCCCATACGATTCCTAACGAAAGAGTTATGGTCGAAAAACCGGACGGTTTTCAATCGCCCAATGACCAGAATCTGTCCCAGAAAACTCCTTCAATTCAACCATTAAAACCCATCCAAAACTCAACTAGACTATAATCTCAGCTTGCTAGATTCCTAATTTAGGTGCTAGAGACATTTTATCGAATATTGGAAGCAAGGCAAGCCCTTGAATCACTCACAATGCTCACGGCACCACCTTGACAGAACCGGTTCAGATTTTTCGAACAAAACAATAAGGGATCAGCCCTTAAATCCAAATATAATCCATCTTCAAACCATAAAACACAATAATATATGTCTTAACAAGGAGTGAAAGGTGGTCTTACCAAGATTGAACCCAAAACAAACCCGAAAATCCAATTTGGCACCCGCGGACTCAAGTCTGATCAGTCTGACCTTTGCTCCTTCAAACAGCTTTACGGGACAAACGGCTGGTCCAAACTGGGCTCACGATATGTCATTAGAACGGCAAGCGAATAAGCTTTCCAATGGTATATGGCTCGTTTGCATACGATGTCTAACGAAAGAGTTATGGCCGAAAAACCGGACGGTTTTTGATCTGGGCGGCGAGCTGAGCGAGAGGAAAAAAACGAAAATGAAAGAGAGAGAGTTGAGGGAGAAGAAGAGTCGGGAGATGATGAGGGGGAGGAGATAAATAGGCAGCGGGAAGGAGAGAGGGAGTGGGGGAGAGAGAGAGAGAAAAAAAAATAATAAAATAATAAAATAATAAAAGTAAAAATAAAATAAAATAACAAAAAGAGAAGACAAAATCATTAGTCCCCTTTTCCTTTTAAATGATGATGTTTCCCTCCTTTTCCTTTTAATCATTACTAATATTTTTGTCAAATTCAATTTTATGGTGATCAGAGAACACCTAAAATCAAATTTGAATTTTACTATTTATGAGGTTAGAAAATAGATAAAATAAAAATAAAAATACCGACTATTTTTATATATCTTTGTGACCTCAAATATTATTTTTCTTGATTTTCTTCTTTTCTTTTTTTTTCTTTTCTTTTTTCGAAAATATTAAAAAAAAGAAAATTATGAAAATAATTTTTTTGTTCAAAATGGTTCATTTAGCTTGGCCAAGGTCACCAAAATTGATTTTTCAATTTTTGAAATTTTTATAGATTTTCTATGAATTTTTTTTAAAAAAGAAAAAAAAAGGTTGATCAAAATTTAGGTGTCAACAACGTGTTTGGATTAGGCTTTGCCTCTCGTCTTTTGAGAAAACGTCCTTTTGAAAGTTTTGAACAATTTTTTATTAGAAAAATCTCTTTCATTTTCTCCATGAATTTTACCCGTCAAAGGGGATTTAATGATGTCCCATGCATGCTCTTATTCATGTTCAGACAACCTCCTATTTCAAAACATGAATGCCAATGAAATTTGAATTCTATGTCTTTTCTAGACATTAGGTTCTGAAAGCTTTTCTTTTCTTCTCTATTTTTTATTCAACATCTTCAAGGGATTTGGGAGAGGAATACTTACCTGTCCCTCGCGGCTGGAGATCCCTGAAAATGCGGAAGAAACATGTTATTGCACGTTCACGAATTTTTCAAAAAATTAGAACGATGCCATTTACCCTTGGTCATGTATTCTAACGGGTAATATATGGGATGTGAAAACCTGTTCGTCTGTAAGGCGATTCCCCTGTCAAGGATAAATAACGAGTATCAATTCATATTCTCAAATTCAAGACAAATTGGAACGATACAACTTTACTCTTGGTTCTCATCCCGTTCTGATATTGCGTATTGATATGAACAACATCTGTCAAATCCGCCTATCCATTCTTGGAGTGTTTGCAACATCAATGGTTCATCTGCCCCCCAGTTAGGCGACGTCTGTTCTGTTATTCGAACAAATGGCTCATTGAGTGATTTATCCACGTTTATCACCTGAGAAGGGAAAGAAAGGAGACATTATTTCGGTATTCGATTGAAGATCGTTTAGGAACGATACATCGTTTTACCAAATAGGTGGCTTCGCGGCCAAACGTATTTCGTATTGAAGGGGTAGATCCCATTATACTCCGCGGGTGATAGTCATTGTTCGGGGAACTTGCTCCACGGATTAAGCGATTAATCCACGGCCCTCGGCTTGAAGATGCTCAAAGGGTGATGTTGACACTCACGCGCAATTAGTTCTAGATATTAATGAAAGATGTTCCCGTGGGAATCTTACAGTGCGATCAACAACATATGCAATAGGAGTATTCAACCCCTTTTCTCGAAGCATTTTTCATCGAGTAGCCATGCCTTGCATCAGACGTTTGATCACCGGCCTCGCGTCACCACTGCGATGGTCCTCCGGCTCCAAATTGATCGAGCCAAAGGTTGAACTCATCGCCAAGGAAATTGCTCGGGTCTTCAAGCCATTGATGTTCAAGTTGGGTATCAACGATTGTTGGGGGCAGATTTCTTTCATTGCCTTCGTTGTGAGGGATTGGAGTCTTTGAGCTGGAACCTTCATCATTGCCCTGTTGGGGTTGAGACATACATTCCCGAAGAGTATTGATCCAAGTATCCAGCTCCTCATCAAGGAAATCACCTGTTCTTTCTAGCCCTTGGTGCCCAGATTGGGTGTCGTCGACTGCAGGCGAGGGATTCCTCTCTTTGCTCTCGCCGTGAGCAATTTGACCCCTCGAATTGGAACTTCCTCCAATGACCGGCAGGTTCATATGTGCACTCTCTACCAATGCCAGATCCGCTTCAGGGACAGCATTAATGACTGATTCGCGCTCAAACTGAGGAATCTCTATGTGCTGGAACTGTGGCATATACTCCCGAGGAGTATTGAGATAGCTCGGCGGAGCATTCTGATTTGGGTTAGAGGAGTCGCTGACACGACTGCTAGTCCCGTCATTGCTGAAACACGGTTGGGTGCTCTTGGCTCTCCAATCATCATGGTTGTAGCTCTGCCCAGCACTTGAGCTCCAACTGGCTTTATGATGGTTTAACGCTATCCTCTCATCCTTTAGCAATCTCCTATAGTACTTGAGGTGAGACTCGACGTTAATTCTAGAGAGCCCCGGCACATTCATAATCTCGAGTATGCGTAGTGGGCTGGCCGAATCAACTCCCAGCTCTCGAATTGCATCAACAAATTTGGTGTGAAGTTCATAGGTCCAGTAAAACCTTGTTCTCTTATCACCCAAAATATCGTCAATACTTCGGTAGCTATTCTCTACGGGATCTAGTCGTTTCAAAAGTTGTCCAGGGAGGGACTCACCGACTTTGGATTGGCTGGCTGCGACAGCGAGTTCGTCATTGAGAGAACTCCCCCTGTGATGATTCATATCACATTTCTCAGAGGATGTTGGTGTTGATCCTATGGTGTTGACTTGCTCATGCAGATCTCCGGCGATATCTGGCTGTGTCGGAAAATGCTGTGGAGAATACGGTAACAGCTGAGCGTTATTCGTCAACAGGGACGGTTCATCGAGGAACACCTCGCCGAGGACAACAGGATTACCACAATTAAGGCAGGTGGCCTTGGTCAGAGCTTCCTTATATCTCGCGCTTTCAGCTTGAAGCTTCTCATTCTCCTCCTTCAGGACCAGTAACTCATGGTCTGCGTATTGCTGTTTCACCCGGGTTCGTTTGTTGGCGAACCAAAACTTGACCTTCGAAAGCTCCAATCCTATTTTTCGGCTCAACTCCATTTTCTGTTGTCTGCTTGGAGTGGGGCATTCATTGAAGAAAGCTTCGAGCTCTCGGATTTGGCCTGGAGTGTGGCGTTGTAGTTGCTTCCTTTTCCGACTCCGGTCATCATTGTATATTCCTTCTTCGTAGCTGAAACCTAGAATTTCATCGCTGGAGGAGTCAGTCTCCACGGCCTTCGGGCAGGATTCAGCTCCAGGATCTTCAAAGTCTCCCAGCAGTTCGTGCTCGGAAATGTCCAGGTCGGGCGTTTCTAGCAGATGAGAATAGCTTTTAAACATGATGGATCGGAGTATCTCGGGCTGATCTAGTTCACTCAGCTTTCTCTATTCGCTCTTACGTGTTTGTTCACTCTAGAAATTTTCTCAAGTGATTGTGCGTGTCCTAGAACCATCCTCCAGGCTGCATATGAAGGCCAGCAAGCAAGCGCTCCTCCCGAGACCCTGTAATTACTCATCGTCTGTATTCCCCTTTCTTTTTCCTCGTGATAGGATCACAAACTCTTTTGCATTGATTCGGTTTCATCGAGTATTGCGCTCGTCCCCTAATTCAGTCTTCAAAGTGGTGGGTCTACAATCTTTCGGCGCCTTTTATGATTTGCTAGGCCCGAGAACGTGGGGAACAGCGGTGGGCCCGCAATTAATGACTTCATTTAATTCATTTAGCTCCATGGGAATTAACGCTATGATCTTCTCTCAACCCCTTTTCATTGTTCAAACGAAAGTGGCATTTTCCCTGTGCATGCTGTTACTCTTCATTTCAGCATCCCGGGCGCTTGGTGAGGAATGAGTTCGTGGCCACTCAAAATTTTAAAGGCCGTCTCTGGTTTCAGACTTAATATAACAATGGATCATCACAACTGAGCATGACGATGTTCGTCGATAGCGTTGGTTTTAATATAGAATTAACTATAGTCATTAAAGAAAAATGTTCCCGTAGGAACTTTACAACGGATAAAATGAGTGATCTACTCGTGAACATGTTCTTCTTTCTATGGGTGTTCGTGGTGACCGACCCATCGTGCCCCGAGTCAAGTGCTAGATCATGGCTGTCCAAGCATGCCAGCTTCCCACTGATTGAACAAGGCATCGAGCCCCTCATCAAAGAAATCGTCTGTCGTGGGTTGACTAGCGGCAGGCAGAGCACCAGCCGACTGCTGCTCGAATGGAGGAGTGCGCACTCGCTGTACTTGTGACTCGCGCTCTTGAGAAGTGTTGAAATGGCCCGGGAGGACATTCTGATCAACTTTCAGTTTGCCGGTGGTCGGGCTGCTAGCTTGATTGATGCTTAGATTTGGCCGGGTATCTCTTGATGCCTGAGCATTACAATGGCGGTCGCCCCTAGCTTTTGAGCTCGAGACGGATTCCTCTCGGTTTAGCTCCACTCGACGTTGTTTTAATAGCTTTCTGTAGGCAGCAAGGTGATTCCTGACCAGTTCCTTACTAAGCCCCGGTACATTCATGGCCTTAAATATGCGCGTCGGAGTTGCTGAATCGATCCCCATTTGGTGAACCACGTCTAGGAATCTGGAATGCAGTTCAGGGGGCCAAGCGAACCTCCTCTTATCGTGGCCCAAAATTGCATCGATGGCTTGACGACTGATTAACTCATCTCCAGCAAGACCCGACCCTATCGAAAATTGTTGTGCATGAGGCTGATATGCTTTGAGCTGGTCGGCGGTAACATCTAGCTCCTTGAAACTGTAACTCCAATCAAAGCGATGCAAATCCCATCCTCCAGGAGGCATTTGTATCATCTTCGTAGGATCATCCTGCTCATGCGCGACTCCGGCAAAATCTGGTTGAGCAGGAGATGCCCCGAGGGAGTAGGGTGATAAATGAACGTCTTCAATCATCGCGTGAGGCTTATCGGGGAATATCTTACCGAGGGCGACGAGGTTATCGCAATGAGGGCAAACGGTAATATTGAGAGCTTTTTCATACCTCATGTTTTCTGTTCGCAGCTTTTGGTTTTCTTCCTTTAAAATCTCGACCACCTGACGTTTGCGTTGAGCCTTCGATTTGGATCTCCTATTTTGAAACCAAAACTGGATCCTCGACTGATTAATCCCCAACTCCCGGCTCAATTCAATTCTCCACTTCTTTTTCATGTAATGGCTCTTACTGAAAAGGGTTTCCAGCATTTGGGTTTCCTCCTGAGAGTATTGGTGAGGACGTCTTCTTTTCCCGAGTTGAACATCGTGGATGTCGTTGTCGTCGTCACCGTGATCTTGATTTCCGTTGCCAGAAGTGTTAGGCTCCATGGTTTTGGTGTTAGACTTGGTCTTGGAATCTTCGAGATCACTCAGTAGTTCGATTTCTGAGATTTTTAAGTCAGTCGCCTCTAGCAGCTGACGGTAACCTCTTAAATATGTTGGATTGAGAAATGTTTGATTGGTTCTTGCCCACTCAGAGTTCTCCACTCTCTCTTGTATGCTCACTCCCTATAAAGTTTTCTTCGAGTGACTTTGCATGTTCAGGAGACGCTCTTCAAGCATCATTAGGCAAACGTTCCCCCTCGAGACCTTGAATTTCTCGCTTAGCTTTTCAACGTGATGGGACTGCCAAACCCTGTTAGGGCTTTCTTCGATAGTTGCGCTTTCCTCCCACCTAACTCTAATAATGGTGATCCCGACAAATCTTTTACATCTTTTAATTGATGAGCCGGAAATCGCGGACCGAAACGAATCCAATGGTTCTCATGAGGAGACCTCCTGCTTTACCCCCTAACTGGGCTCCACCAGCATTATTACTGAGACCCTTCATCATCCTCGAGTCGCTATAAAATGAGGAATTAATGTATGGAAGGTTAACGTTCTCGCATAATCAGCTTCTTCTTTCTAATCTCTCTGTTAAACTCGTCTTATTCTCAAGCCAACCCAACGCAAATGGCCTCCTCTCCCGTACGCACTTTTTCAACTGATGTCTTGGCCCAGTGGGAAAAGCTTTATAACCTACTGGGTCGCGGTTACGCGCACATAACCGATCATTCTGCAACCGAGGACGCAATCTGTGTCCTGCTCGAGGACCTTGATACCACTTCTCTCGAAGGTACTACACTGGGGAGGGAATATAGAACTTTCCCGACTCTCTTTGCACACTCCTTAGAGGCCTATCGTGTTGCTAATCGGGAGGTTCTGGTGGCTCGCGTCTTGCGGGCTCGTTATGAGGATCGATCTGATCATTTGGTGCTGACCAACTATCTGGTTGATAGTTACAAAAAGGCCGTCGAGTTTGCTAATGAGCGGGTCGCGACGTTGCTTCGCGAGAGGAGAAATCTGGTGGATCAATTGGCCATATCCTTGACCACCGGCGAGCATGACCGCCGCAACGTCCTGTTGAGGCTTCAGAGCGACTGGCAGGAAGAACGGCTCGACAAGATAACCGAGGACATAGCTCGCGGGAATGGACTGGTTCGGGACCTGGAAGTAGTCACCGAAGAACACGAGGCCAAGGTCGCCGAAGTTAAGGGAGAATGCAGAAGTCTTCTCCTCAGGCTTGCCGACCACAACATGCGGAGCTGGGAGTATGAGCAGAGCATTAATAACATGGAGGGTCAGTTGGGATCCTTTGTGTCGTTAATTAGGGCTCACTTTGGCTTTACTTTTCCACCCCGACTTGTATGACCTGCTCCTGAAAACCCTCCGCTGAGCAAAATAAATGAAAGTTCTCGTGTGTGTGTTTTAACTTCTGTATGGTTCATTTCTTCGAGCATCCAAACATCTTCAACTTGAGTGAGCCGAACCATAATAGCAATAAGCCGAGCAAATACGTCCTGATTTTATAACTCGCTCATGATCAGATGGAAGAATAGTTGCAGATTTGTCCAAGAAAAGATTTCTCTATACTACTTGTTTTTCACCTGCAAATAAAAAGACAGAATCAGAAGGAAGAATTTGAAAAAGAAATCAAAAACCCCTTTCAATCCTATGTTTGCCCATGATTAATAAGGACAAGAACTTTTACAAGGGTTTTAATCTTGCGCGAAAAGTTTTTATCAATATTCCTCGAAAGAAAGCATACTATTGAAAGGAATGTAATTCACAATAATCGCTTTTGATCAATTTCGAGAGGAACGAATTACTCAAAAGTGCGAGGCATAATAACGTGTTTTAAATTTAATTGAAGATACGGCATCCAAATCAAGGCCGTTTTATTAAGAACGAGAGTAATTTGGACATCTATCTCGTCATTAAATTCAAAACAACGCCGATATTCTCGATCAATTATCGTGGATTACCAGCGACGTAAAACATGCATGGACCAATTCAAGTGTATAATTCCTTCTAGCGAAATTGGGGTTGGATTACCTTATACGACCAAAAAGGCCGTGCAAGATTTCCAATTTTAATTTCCTCTAAAGGAATTATAAACTTGACTTCGGAGTATTCGGATGATTAGAGAAGATGCCACTATCACATTCCCATGACCTGTCAAAAGAAATACAACCAAGTTCCATCTAAATGTATACACCAATAGATCCCTAATACAATCACTCTAAGGGGTGAGATAGAGAAAGCCTCGATAAAAACAAACCCTATACAAGAGGACTAGTAATGGAAAATGAAACAAAGGAATGTGATCCTAACGTTTAAGGATGCCCCAAGTTCGATCTGTGACTTCCAGATCACTTGCCCCAACTCGTCATCTTCATTGGACGATATCTCAATAATATCCATAGTAGGCTCCTTTGTTGCTCACTCAGTGCTTGTCATGGGATATCATCCTCTTCGTCTTCTATCAAGGACGTTTGGGAAAAACACACATCTATCCTTGAAATGGCATTTAATCTAATCACCAGAATGCAATGAATGAAATGCCTATATTTATATGAACTGTAATAGATTCGAGGTATAGAGAGTCTTACCAACCAAACTCGTCGACTTATGTGCGGTTTTAGGTGTACCAACCGCCCAAAGACATGCGCATGAAACAAGTGATGGTAAACTTCTAAAAATCAGAGGGTTTGGCACCTAATGTTAAGGTTCACACTTCGAGTTCTAGAAAGAGCCGATTCCATTGCACAGCTATCGTTGCATTGGGACTCGATCCATAGTTCGAAGTGAGCGGAATTGAAAAGTGGATTACCCCGTGTTTTTCCTCACGGAGATTCTATTTTTAATTCCTTCTATTGTGTTCCTAAAGGCGGCGCCCGGGGTTTTAGGCGCGGTTGTGTGTGTCCACGTGTCGTGATCATCACAATGCAAGTCACGCACAACAGTTTATCAATCAGCACTTCAAATCATCCACACAACGTACATTCCTACGCCCAACCTGCATAAGACAATGTTAATCACAGACTACACCCCTTATTTCTCCAGCCTGCAAAAACATATAACACATACCATAAGCGGACTTACCTCACCTTCAAGAGCGCCTGCAGGGTTAGAAACATCACTCAGCGTTTTAATTACGGCCTAAGTCCACTTGAGGTCTAGAACCATGGGTTCTAGAACAAACGTCCCCAGCGGAGTCGCCAGCTGTCGCGACCCTCTCGAGGTTGCATGTGGGCTCTCGAGGGCTAATGGGCCGTCCAGTCTGGTCGGACGCGGGCCTCTCCCAAGGCCCGTTACCCAAATCACAACGGAGGTATTTTTCAACGGATTCGACGATAAGAGTCGATCGCTTTCGACCTTCAGTGTGGTCGTGGTGACATGTGCAAATTGTACATGAATTTGGAGTCGCCACCGGTCTTTCTTGGAGGGTAGACCGGAAACCTTACTGATCGATTGGGAGAGATCGATCAGTTCTGCGGAACCAGAGATTTTGGGTTCGGGGACTTGGTTACGTCGGTATCATTACCAACGCCCTTTTGGTACCTAACGCGAGTGATTTTCCTGACTAGGAGTTCATGCAGGTGCAATTTTAGGCGAGGTAGGTTTGATTCAGGGTTTCACGCAGATTGGAAGACTATTCCTATCAATCACAATCAATTTTAATGAAAAGCTCAATCAAGTGCATAAATAAATCACATCAATGCACATCAATTCAAGTCAAAGGCCTCCTAGTATAGCCATAAGGGCTTAGGGAAGGAGTGATTTAGGACCAGGGGCAAAATGGGAAGATTTGGGAACGATTAGCCCGAAGGGCAAAATCGTCAATTTATGGAAGATTTGGATACCGAATTACCCAAAATATTCCAAGGCCAGTTGTTTGTGGCCATTTCCCAATTTTGAGAATTTTTTGGAATTTCTAGATTTTTCTTCAATTTTCTGGAGGACAATTCGCCCAAAGGGCGAAATCGTCATTTTAGAGGGATCGGGGTTCAAAACACCCGGGATGAGCCTTGGCCAGTTGATTGTGGCCATTTCCTATTTTTGGGGATTTTCTTGGATTTTTTTTTTAGAATTTTTTTGGAAGACGGTTTGCCGGAAGGGCAAAACCGTCATTTCTGGAAAAATCGGGGGTCCAATGTCCCGAAACAGGTCGTGGCCAGTTGAATGTGTCCAATTCCTAATTTCTGGAATTTTTTAGAATTTTTCTGAATTTTTCGAATTTTTTTTTAATTTTTTTTATGATTTTCCATTTTTATTGATTTTTGAATTTTTTATTATTATTTATTATTTTGATTTTTTTTATTAATATTTAAAATTATTCTCCGGGCCGGGTCAAACCCGGCCCGCGCCTCTCGGGCGCCCGGCCCAACCCTACGGCCGAAGCCGGCCCTAGCAAAAACGACGCCGTTTTGATTTTTTGGAGGTTTTTTCTATTTTTTATCATTTTTTTATTTATCAGAAAGCCCACGGATCGGACGGCTCTCAGCGCGCCACGTGGCCTCTTTTGATGCGTCTGATCTTCGGACAAGATCGGACGCTCCATGAAGTGCCACTTGGCCGAATTTTAGCCATCCGATTAATTTTATTTTTATTTTCCGAAAATCGTTTATTAATTATGAAAATCTTTTAATTTTCTGAAAAATCCCAGATCGCGACACGTGGCGAAGCCACGACCGTCCGATCTGGGTGTTTGATTAATTACGGTCCGGGCCCGCCACCGCTGACGTGGTACCCACGTGGCATGCCACGTCAGCCCGCTGACCGTTGACCGGTCTCTTCTCGCCGGAGGAGACGACCGGAGCAACGAAATTCCGGCGAAACCGCCGGAATTGTCGCCGGAAACTCAAGACCAGGACCAAATCTTAACATTTTTGATTCTTTTCTTCGGCCTGCGACTTCCCACCGGCCCAGCATCAATACCCAACCCAAAGAGCAGCCATGAACACGTCGAAAATGGCCGGAACGAACCTCCAGCTTCCCGGTGCCGGCGACGATTTGTATAATTCAATTTTTTTACTCAAGCTCGGTTCCTAACCCTCAAACAGCATCCTACGTGGGTCTAGAAGCTTACCTGAACATTCCAAGCTTGATGACCACGCGAACCTCTCCGTCGAGCTTCCGGTTTGGGTCGCGGCCGGCGAAGCCCCGGGCTCGGTTTCCACCGCGCTTTGATGCAAAAATAAAGAGCGAGCAGAGGGAAGGAAAGATGATAAACTCTAGTTTGAATAAACAAACACCCAATAGGAATAATCACAGCTCACAATTCGGATTCGCCAATCCGGTTCCCGTCGACCATTCGTCAAGCAGGTAACATGCATACTTGGGAACAAGATAAAAACGATCTCGCCGAAGCTCGCCGAGGGATGTCGTGATAAAAGGGCTCTTGATTAAGTGTACAAGAATCGTCAGGGAGACCGGGTACTACCGGCTTCGGTCCGACTCGATCGAAACCGAGCCGGACCAAGGAGCTCTGTTCTTCGGCACCAAAACAGAGCAAGAACAGGGGGAGAACACTGACCTTGTCCACCGAGGGCAGCGGTGGCGGTTTGTCGATGCGGCGGCGGTCCGACCCCCTTTCGACGCTTCTTCCTCTCTCTATTTCGCCTTCTATGCCCCCCCTCTCGCCTCCGGATCCCCCTTTCCTTCCTCTCTGTCTCCTCCTTTTTACCCCCCGGCCTCCTTCCCTTTTTTTTTGTTTTCTGGCCCCTCGGCCTCCGCGGCCGCCGGTCCACCAAAATAATGCTCCACCACCCTTTGTTCCCCACATTCGTTCTCTCTTTTTTCCTAAACAATTCACGCCCCACTACCCCCTTTTTTTTTCTTCTTCATGCCTTTACGTTTGTCGTTGTGTCGCGCGGGTCTGCAACTGAGTTGCAGACCCGGTTCGGACCGGGTCGGGTCGGGTCCGACCCGACCGGCCCGGTTCGGACCGGGTCGGGTCGGGTCCGACCCGACCGGCCCGGTTCGACTCTCCTCGCCTAATTGAACCCCAAATCAACCTATTTTCATGAAATTGATGGCAAAATCGGACTCCTTGACATGTTTTCTATCAAATAAGGGTATTTTCACGAATCAATTGATTGAAATTTGGTGAAAACCCCAAATTGTCCCTAGGATCCGAAATTGATTTTTGTTAAATTGAGGGCCCAAACGACTGAATTAGTCAAAATTGAGGCCACCAATGCATTTAGCATGATGAAAACTATAGGGTAGAGGTGCTCTATTTCAATGGGTATGTCCATACGAAATTTAATTTCAGAAATTGTGAAACCGGGGACTAAATTGAAAGAAAATTATGCAATTAAGCCCTTTTGTTTAAAATTGATCAAATTGGAGGGCAAATTGACCTAATTGAACTTCAAGACTTTATAATACAATGTCATAGCTTATAAAAACCAAGAATTGAAAATTAAAAGACTCGAAAGGGATTTTTTATGCTCGTTTCGGTTTTAGGTTTGTGAAGGAACCCCATGAATCGAGCCAAATTTCCCTAATAAAAAGTGCAAATATTAAAGAGAGAATTAAAATAAAATTTCTGAATATTTTTTTGTAATTTTCTGACCATGGATGGTATTTTTCTGATTTTTTGGTTATTTTTAATAATTAAATAAATAACAAAAAATATTAAAAAATACAAAAAATATTTTTTGTTCAAAATTGGTTCCTAAGGCTAGGCTAAGGCTTCCAAAGTTGATTTTGCAATTTTTGACCTTTTTTGCTATTTTTAATTAATTTTAGAAATAAAAACTAAAATAAAATATGGTCAAAAATCAGGTGTCAACAGCTGCCCCTCTTTGAGAGTGAGCTCGTCAGAGGTTGCTTTCAAAGACAATGATAGAAACCGCCTGAAGGGTCAATGTATGGTAGAAACCGCCTGAAGGGTCAACTCAATGGTAGAAACCGCCTGAAGGGTCAATCAATGGTAGAAACCGCTTAAAGGGTCAACACAATGGTAGAAACCGCCTGAAGGGTCAATGTATGGTAGAAACCGCCGGAAGGGTCAACCAATGGTAGAAACCGCCTGAAGGGTCAACACAATGGTAGAAACCGCCTGAAGGGTCAATGTATGGTAGAAACCGCCTGAAGGGTCAACCAATGGTAGAAACCGCCTGAAGGGTCAACTCAATGGTAGAAACCGCCTGAAGGGTCAATGAATGGTAGAAACCGCATGAAGGGTCAAAGGATTGGTAGAGATCGCCTGAAGGATCAACCCAATGGTCCGATCCACCATACGGATCAAAACCTTGATGAATCCCGAACGCGGGAGGAGTCGTTTTCCCTAATAAGCCTTACATTAGGCAAGCCATTTCTAGTTTAGTCCACCACACGGATCAAAACCCTTGGCAAATTCCCAAATGTGGGATGCGTCTTCCTTAGGTTCCTATCAGTTAGGAATCCCATTATGGTTTGACCTACCATACAGGTCAGGGCTTAACATCCCTAGGACACTCCGATGACGAGTCCTTAGGAATCTACTTGAACCCATCAGACACAGCAAATGCCGCAAGCATTCGGCAGGTAAGGGGCAGGGAAGTCTATCTACTCCTTAACTTTCTTACATCATATCAGAGAATTGAATGAGCACATCTCTTTTAAAGGAAAAGCACACATTGATGGGCATGAAAATTGGATGTCATGATTTCTTTTCTTTTCTTTTCCCAATCGAGTCGATCGGAACACATGTGTCACCTTGTCTTTGAGAGAAACCTCTGACGAAATTCCTCTCAAAGAGGGGCAGCTGTTGACACCTGATTTTTTATCAGTCTTTCATAGTTTATTTTTTTTAAATACATGAAAAATGAAGAAAAATAGCATTCGATGTCATAAAAATATAGAAAAATAGACAATATTTTTATTTTTATTTTCTTTTCATTTTGAACTCATAAATAGTCAAAATTCAAGTTCAATTGCATGTGTTTCTTCACGACGCATAGAGTTGAATTTGACAAAAAAAAATATCATTCGAGTATTTTAATTTGTAAATTTCTACATCTTTTTTAGTCTTGACGTCCAATTAGATCGACCACCATCTATAATAAATGCCCCTTGCTGAATATTTTCGTTTTTGTTTCACATGATTTTATGGTGTAAAACGCCGAGTGGATCCCCAAATATAATCGGGTCGGTATGAGCTCGATAGCTCGTCCAAGACCAAACCAGGGCACGGCGAACCCCATGTGAGTACTCTCGAACTCCTGCGATGCTCCCTAATGCTTTTCTTAGGTTAGATCGTGTGTAGAACGGCTAGGACAGTTAAATCATTCTTGAGCTGTGATTGATAAATAGGGCCTTACTAGGAATGCCATGTGATTTATTTGCATATCTAGATTCCTTGAGTTGCGCATTTTATTACTGATTGTGATTGCTAGGATAATCACTCATATCTGCATGAATTTCTAGATTTAGGGTTCATACCTTACTCATCCGCATGAATCTCAGGCTAGAAAATTCAGTCAACTTAGGTACCGAAAGGGCGTCAATTTTGACAGTTGGCGTAACTAAGTCCCCGAAACCATTTCTCTGGTTCTCGCAGAATTGAATAGAAAATCCCAACTATTCGATTGGGTGGTCCAATCATACCCTAAAAAAATGATTGGTGGCGACTCCATGGCATACACACTTAGCACATGTCACTAGACCACACTGAAAGTCGATCACGCATACCTCCGTTGCGATTTGGGTAATGGGCCTTGGGAGAGGCCCGCGTCCGACCAGACAGGACGGCCCATTAGCCCTCGAGAGCCCGAAAACCTTAAGAGGGTCGCGACACAAACCCATGCGGCCGTGCACGCCGGGAACAAGGGAAGGTGGGGGAGGCCCTCCATGACATTTTTATACAAAAAAGGGACGATGGCGAGTGGAAGACAATGGATGGTGGTCGTTGGGTAGGCATTCCATGACGTAAAGGCGGTCGGCCACGGGGAATGGGGGAGATTCTCGGTTAAAAGCCGAGCTCGGCCATGAGTGATGAGGAGATTTTTTTTTATGGGAGTTGGAACGAAGCCGGAGAAAGACGAAGCTTCCCCGCACCTCACAGAACCTCAGAGGAGCTTCGGTCGCCGTCGTCGAGCCCGGATCAGGTCGATATTCTCCCTTGAGCTTCATTTTTCGAATGCACGCCGACTGTTCGACAAAATGCCTAAATGAGCATTATATTTTTGGAGTCTCGGTCGACCCATCCCGACGCCTATTTGTTGCGATTCTGGCTTTGAACCTTCATGATAATCTTCTCTAAGCCCGAATTACCCTTTGTTTTGCATCGAAACCGCGCCGGAAACGATGGCCGGAGCTCAAACATGCTCGGACCGAGCCGAGAGCTCTCACCGACGCGAGCGGCGGTCGCCGAGGACCGGGCGACCTCAGGTAAGCCACTAAACCTTGTAAGGATGCCATGAGAACGATCGAAACAAGCTTTGAATGTGAAATATTTTTCTGCAAATTCTCGCCGGCGCCGGGACTGTGGAGGTCCGGCTCGCCCCTTTTCCGACGTGAATGTCGCCGTGTTTTACACGTATGTTAATGTGGGAAGTGAGGGGAGTCGAGTGGCGCAAGAATCTTAAAAAAATAACAAGTTTTGGGTTCGTTTTTGATCCTCCGGCGAGATTTCCGGCGAAGTCGCCGGAATTTTTACTGTTCCGGTCGCCTTCTCCGACGGACTGTGGGCCGGTCACCGGGTCAACGCTGACGTGGCGTGCCACGTAGGCAGCCACGTTAGCCAGGTGGAGCCGGTCCGAGCGCTTTTCAACTAAATGAAATGAACGGTCCCGATCGCGACACGTGTCGCGATCCTGAGATTTTTGAGATATTAATAAATGTTTTTTCGGATGATTAATAAAATTCGATCCGACGGCTGACGTTGTGCCAAGTAGCACTCTGTGGGACGTCCGATCTATTGCAAGATCGGACGCATCGAAGGTGTCCACGTGGCACAGCGCGGATCATCCGATCTGTTTTTCGTATATAATAAAAAAAAATTTAATCGGACGGTTGAGATTAGGCCAAGTGGCTCTCTGTGGATCGTCTGATCTAGTCTGAGATCGGACGCACCAGGAGTAGCCACGCGGCACAATCTGGTGCGTCCGTTTCGTTGATTTTCTAAAAATTAAAGAAAATGATAAAAAAATGTTTAAAATAGAAAAGTAATTCAAAAATTCGGAAACGGCGTCGTTTTACGCCGGTTTCGACCCATAGGGTCGGGCCGGGCGCGGGTCGGGTCTGACCCAGTCCGGAAAATATTTTTAAATAATTAAAAAATTCATAAAATAATAAAAATATAATAAAAACTCAGAAATTCAATAAAAAATAGAAAATCATAAAAAAAATCAAAAAAATTCAAAAAATTCGAAAACATTCCCAAAAATTCCAGAAAATAGGAAATGGTCACATTCAATTGGCCACGACCTGTTTCGGGTCTTTCAACCCGCGATCTTTCCGGAAATGACTGTTTTGCCCTTCCGGCAAATCGTCTTCAAAAAAAAATTCTAAAAAATCCAGAAAAAATCAAAAAAATAGGAAATGGCCACAATCAACTGGCTAAGGCTCATCCCAGGTGTTTTGAATCCCAACTCTTCTTAAAAATGACGATTTCACCCTTTGGTCGAAGGCTCATACTGGGTCCGCGGTTCCGAACCGGAACCGGACCTTCACGGGCCGGTTCCAACCCGTTTTTTTTTTTTAAATGTGGGCCCCGTCCCCTGAAAATTTCAGGGGGCGGGGCCCCCCCTCCCGCGAGAAAGAGCCGCGAACGGCTCTTTCCCCCAAACGGCCGTCAATGACGGCCGTTTGTTTGGGTTGGGGGAAAGAGCCGTTGGCTCTTCCACAACGGCCCGAAGGCCAAAAATTAAAAAAACAATTAAAAAAATAAAAAAAAATCTATAAATACATCTCAATCCTTATTTATTTTTCTCACAATTTCTCTCAATTCTCTCTAATACTCTCAAGTGTCAAGTCTCATAATCTCTCAAATTCTCTCAATCTGTTATTCTATTTAAATTTGGTCTCAATTTTTCGATCAATTTTCTCAAAAAATGGCAAGTGGAAGCAAAAATACTAGAAAGGGAAAGAACCCGATGCCAATCGAGATGGGAGAATCCGATTATCCCGTTCATGAATATGATCCTCGTGAATATTCATGTTGGGAAGACGGCGATGCTTCCAATCCCAACGTCGAGCACGTTCCAACGCAAGAAAGTCTTCGTCCTCGTGGTGTCGAAGAATCGTCGATAGAGAAGGAGCCAGGATGAAAGAGCCGAGAATCCGATTTATGGCTACACTTTAACAAAGTGTGGAATGAAAATGAAGGCAAGTTTGATATAAGCTGTAAATATTGTCCGCAGACATACAAGCTTGGTAAAGGAGATGGCTATGGAACATTTCGTCAGCATGTGACGAAAAAATATTCAACGCAAGCGGGGATCGACACTAGCCAACAACAAATTCCTGGGTTTGTCAATACTAACGCTCATCCTTTATTTCGTTTCACTAATGCACTTTACAAAGAAACATTAGCTGAATATGTTGCCCTTGAGCATGCTTCGTTTAATACTGGTGAAAATCCTAATTTTAGATATTTGGTAAACACTGCGTTAGCTCCGCAAGCACCATCTGTTTCGAGAAATACTCTTAAACGCGAACTTGAACATGTTTATACAAAACAAAAAAAGTAATTGTTAAGATTTTTTAAAGAATTCAATGGACGTGTACATATAGGTAGTGATATTTGGACTGATTCTTGGAATATTAATTCTTACATGGGTATCACGTGCCATTGGATAGGTGATGATTGGGTTATTCAAAAAAGACTTATTGCATTTGGAGTTTTTCCTGAAAGGCATACGGCCCATAATATTTATAGACTAATTAGACAAGTTTTAGAAGAATTTAATTTGATTGATAAAATTTTTTTAGTTGGTTTTGATAATGCCGCCGTAAATACTGCTTCCATTCCTGAGTTAGAAAAACTTTGTAAACCCTCTTTTGGCGGACAATTTTTTCATATTAGATGTGCTTGCCATGTTTTAAATTTATGTGTACAAGATGGTTTACGAGTTCTTGCAACATCTCTTCAGCCAATAAATAATACAATTAGATATTTGTGGAGCCGTCCTCAACTTATGAAAGAGTGGGGAAAATATTGTAAAAAAAATGGGAGAAGGGCAAGAAGGTTTCCAAAAGATATTCCGACTCGTTGGAATTCTACCTACGAGATGCTTCTACAAACTTTTGATTACAAAGGTTTATTATGTTCCTTTATTTCGAATAATGTTCCCGATATTGCATTGCTCCCGCAACATTAGGAAGTTTGCAATTTTTTTTAGATTTTTTGAAAGTTTTTAATGATGCTACTAATATTTTATCTGGTGTTTATTATCCTACTACGCATTTATTTTTAATAGAGTGTGTTAACATTGCTGGTATTTTTAATGAATGTGAAAAAGATACTGAATTAGCTTCGAGTATTTTAGTAATGTGAGAAAAATGGTTGCATTATTACTTAAACATTCCTCTTGTCTATTTAGTTGGTATTATTTTCGATCCACGTACTAAATTAGATGGTTTATTAGATTATTTGAATGCTTATTATTATGAATGTTTACATTTGAATGAAGTAATAGATATTCATAGTATACAAGTAGATGTTAAAAAAGTTATAGTAGAATTATATAATGAATTTTGTAGTAAATATGGTTTAAGTGGTAGTGGATGTGAATCTGTCCAGCCTAGTGTCTCACGAAGCAATACAGGTATTTCACTTGGTAGAGGGTATAAAATGCTCATGAGTAGGCAAAAAAAATAAAAAGGGACAACAGGTAGTATTTCCGAATTAGAAAACTATTTAACAATTTATTTTGAGTTTAGTGATTCCGAACACAGCGCAACAGATTTCAAGATTCTTGAGTGGTGGAAGAACCATTCAATTCAATATCCAGTTCTCTCCCTTATTGCAAGACAAATATTAGCGACACCTTCTTCGACAGTGGCAGTTGAACAAGCATTTAGTGCTGGGGGATTAATTTTAGACTCCCGCCCGTTCAAGATTAAATCCAGAAAGTGTGGAGTTTCAAGCTTGCGTCGATGATTGGACAAGGGCTAAGCTTCGACAATAAGAGTTGGATCGAGAACACGAATTCTTTAGTGATGATTGTGGAGATACCACCGCCACAACAACAGATAGCGACGATTGAGGATGAGGTAAGTTGGGGTTACCAAAGGTAAGAGAACTACATGGGCTTTGATTCTTCTATCCCCAAGAAGATATGTAGGCGCTTAATGATAATTCATTAAGTTCAAGCCCATTCCTCATCTTTTTTTTTCAATTTTTTTTACAATGTACAAATTGATTATAAATTTTAATTAATAATTTATTAATTTATTTTATTATTTTAAAATTAAAATTAAAGGTTCCGGAACCGGCCCGGAACCGTCCGGTACTGAACCGGCACCGGCACCGGAACCGGAATCGGAACCGGCCCGGAACCGGACGGTTCCGAACCGGAACCGGAACTGAACCTTTATGGGCCGGTTCCTGAACCAGAACCGGCGGTTCGACGGAACCGTGCACGTCTAGGGGTAGCACTATATTGTTCCGATTCTCCCTTAATCGTCTCGATTGTTGAGTCGAACTTATTTCATTCTTGACAGGAGATCGTGAACTGCCTCATGAATTTTATAATAAAAGCAAACCCTGAGGAGCTCCGGCAACACCACGGCCTAGTGATTAGAGGAATGACATTGATCCGAAGCGTCCTGGATTCGATCCTTGGATTGACATCAATGTACAAATATATATAAAAAAAAAAGTGTTGCGAGGCGGTCCGATGCCTTTTGAGGATCAACCCAGACGGTTACAGAACCTGGGACAATCCTAAAATTTTGGGTGGCTACATACTCAATTATTTTTGCCAAGCAGTGAAGCCGGTGAAATGAAAATGCAAGATACCCGAATGGCTAAGTGAAGGGTAAACTCTGTATCAATCCAATTCACCTTTTCTAATCTCATATTTGATGTGATTTCTTTCTTTCTGACAGAAGATAAGAAAGGAATAGAATGATGACCCCCTACTCGAGTTCGGAGATCCAATCCTTGACTCAAGCCCAATCCGGAAGGAAGTTACAGATGTTGCCTACTGAACATGGCCCATCTCATTTGGAAACAGGGCGACGACAAATGTTGGATCACTAGCTTGAAAAAGCAATCTGATCCAAAGGAAGGAATCTCTTTAATTTGATTTTGCAAGGAGTGCAAATCAAGTGTAAAAGAACGTATCGTTCTAAAGTGATTGTCCTCTAGATATGGGAATAATGTTTCCTTTTTTTCCCTCTCAGGTGATGATCAAAAGCAAAGGACTCAGGAGGCAGTGCTTTCAAATGACAAAATAGGGAGTACCCCTTGTCATGGCATCTCAGACATGCACTTTAATTAAATATTTTCGAGAGCTTTCTAGTGGCTCAATTTGTGAACAAAACCCTCGAGAAAACCTAAAGAAGTTTCTCATCATTTAGAAATATCTGTGAAAAGAACACTTGAAAAGAAAAATTCAAGTTTTGCAGATTGACATACCGGATAAAAATGCTTTCTTCGAATAGAGTGAAAAGCACGAATTCATTTTTCGTCGCTAGCATACATAACATGCATCATGCATATCATGCACATATCCTGCATACAGAGAACCCAAAGGGAGAAATGTCGGTTCCCGCAGGACAAATTTCAAGGGTAAATTGTATCGATCCCAATAGTTAGTTATACATGCCCTTTACTTATGAGGTTTTTTCTATTTAACAGGGGAACATCAAATACCTCAAAAGGCGACTATGATCGAGAGAATCACCAAACCGCCACATGACAAATCCTAAGAATGTCAAGCTATCTAGAGACAGATAAAAATGATCAAGGACTCTGGCAATCGAGATAGATGACCAGAATCGGCAAAATCCATGGGAGCGGGTTCCCCCCATTTGCTTCAAGGAGCCAAGCCGGGGGCAAACTCTCATGATCCCCATAAAAGCACATCAGACCAGGGTTATCAAACCCAGAAGTGACAAACATCAAGACAAGCCTCATTGGGGAAAAATACTTGAAGAACATCGTTCCTTCAAATGTTGGAAGGACAAAACCTCGAAAGAAGTATCTCCTTCCTGAAATTTCAAATGAAGTCAGATAAGGACCTACGCCTGCCTCTTCATATGCAGGTGCATGGACGTCTTCAAATTGAATTGAAAATTGCCAACAAACACGGAAAGTGTTAAGGCATGTTTCTAGGACGAACGGCTGTCGCGACCCTCTCGAGGTTGCATGTGGGCTCTCGAGGGCTAATGGGCCGTCCAGTCTGGTCGGACGCGGGCCTCTCCTAAGGCCCGTTACCCAAATCGCAACGGAGGTATGCGTAGTCGACCTTCAGTGTGGTCTGGTGACATGTGCTAAGTGTGCATGCCATGGAGTCGCCACCAATCATTTTTTGGAGGGTATGATTGGACCACCCTATTGAATAGTCGGGAGTTTCTATTCAATTCTGCGATAACCAGAGAAATGGGTTCGGGGACTTAGTTACGTCAACTGTCAGAGTTGACGCCCTTTCGGTACCTAAGTTGACTGAATTTTCTGACCTAAGATTTCATGCAGATGAGTGGAGTACGAATCCTAAATCTAGGAATTCATGCAAATAGGAATGACTATCCTAGCAATCACAATCAGTAATAAAATGCGCAAATCAATGAATCCAAATATGTAAAATAATCACACCAAATCAACATGACACTCCTAATAAGGCTCTATTAGCCTAAATAAGTATCAATCAAGTTTAGGAATGATTTAGACATGATTTTACCCATCAGGGGTAAAGTCGTAATTTTGAGACAAAAGGGATGATTTGCCTAAAAAGGGAAAAATCGTCATTTCGGAATGAATCCGGAGTAAAACAATGTCAAAAATAGGTTTGGTCACTCAATTGACCCATTTCCTATTTTTTTTTGCAATTTTCATGATTTTCTGGAATTTTAGAAACCGATTTACCATTCGAAGGGGTAAAATCGTCATTTTCTAAAAATGGGAATGAAATGTGAAAATCTTAGACATAAGGTTTAGCCACCTATCTGGCCCATCACCAAAATTCTAAGCAATTTCCACAATTCATCGGAATATCAAAGACGATTTACCCTTTGAGGGGTAAAATCGTCATTTTGGATTAAATGGGAGAAAATCCAAAAAATGGAAACAAATCAATTTTTTTTTGTCATTTTCAGCCTTCAAAATTTTTTAGAAGTTTTTAGGAATTTTCTGCAATTTTTCTCAATTTTTTTTGAATTTTTCCTTAATAATTCATTTTTTTGGAATTTTTTTTATTTGATTTTTTTTTATAAATTTCTGAGAATAAATCCCAACTGACAGTCCCTAACTCACCACGTGGCGCATCTGCAGACGTCCGATCTAGCATTTTTTGTTTTTGTTTTTATAGGACGCAACACAATGCAAAAAATAAAGAAGATATTAAGTCATTATACAACATAAACATAAGCAAATGAGATGGGATCCGGTGAATTTTACGACGTCGGAGTCCGTCGGTGCTCGTGCAACAATGTGTGGGGGGTATAAACCACCAGCAGGAGGCTCGGCCTTCCGATTCTGGGGTAGCACAATATAATTTACAGAAAATAAATAAATAAAACACCTTGGACGCCAATAGGAGGCTTAGCCTTCCGATTCTGGGTCTTTTATGCGAAATATAGAAATGCTATGACATAAAGTAAATACACAGCAAATATTTAGACACCAACAGGAGGCTCGGCCTTCCGATTCTGGGTCTTTATGCGAAATATAGAAATGCTATGACATAAAGTAAATACACAGCAAATATCTAGACACCAACAGGAGGCTCGGCCTTCCGATTCTGGGTCTTTTATGCGAAATATATAAATGCTATGACATAAAGTAAATACACAGCAAATATTTAGACACCAACAGGAGGCTCGGCCTTCCAATTCTGGGTCTAATAGGTAAAATGTAAGGAGTGAGAGGTGGTCTTACCAAGATTGAACCCAAAACAAGCTCGGAAATCCAATTTGGCCCTCGCGGACTCAAGTCTGATCAGTCTGACCTTTGCTCCTTCAAACAGCTCTACGGGACAAATGGCTCGGCCAAATTGGACTCACGATATGTCATTAGAACGGCAAGAGAATAAGCTTTCTAACAGTATATGGCTCGTTCCCATACGATTCCTAACGAAAGAGTTATGGCCGAAAAACCGAACGGTTTTCAATCGCCCAATGACCAGAATCTGTCCCAGAAAACTCCTTCAATTCAACCATTAAAACCCATCCAAAACTCAACTAGACTACAATCTCAGCTTGCTAGATTCCTAAGTTAGGTGCTAGAGACATCTTATCGAATATTGGAAGCAAGGCAAGCCCTTGAATCACTCACAATGTTCACGGCACCACCTTGACAGAACCGGTTCAGATTTTTCGAACAAAACAATAAGGGATCAGCCCTTAAATCCAAATATAATCCATCTTCAAACCATAAAACACAATAATATATGTCTTAACAAGGAGTGAGAGGTGGTCTTACCAAGATTGAACCCAAAACAAACCCGAAAATCCAATTTGGCACCCGCGGACTCAAGTCTGATCAGTCTGACCTTTGCTCCTTCAAACAGCTCTACGGGACAAACGGCTGGTCCAAATTGGGCTCACGATATGTCATTAGAACGGCAAGAGAATAATCTTTCCAATGGTATATGGCTCGTTTGCATACGATGTCTAACGAAAGAGTTATGGCCGAAAAACTGGACGATTTTTGATCTGAGCGGCGAGCTGAGCGAGAGGAAAAAAAACGAAAATGAAAGAGAGAGAGTTGAGGGAGGACAAGAGTCGGGAGATGATGAGGGGAGGAGATAAATAGGCAGCGGGAAGGAGAGAGGGAGTGGGGGAGAGAGAGAGAGAAAAAAAATATAATAATAATAATAATAAAATAATAATAAAATAATAAAAGTAAAAATAAAATAACAAAAAGAGAAGACAAAATCATTAGTCCCCTTTTCCTTTTAAATGATGATGTTTCCCTCCTTTTCCTTTTAATCATTACTAATATTTTTGTCAAATTCAATTTTATGGTGATCAGAGAACACCTAAAATCAAACCTGAATTTTACTATTTATGAGGTTAGAAAATAGATAAAATAAAAATAAAAATACCGACTATTTTTATATATCTTTGTGACCTCAAATATTATTTTTCTTGATTTTCTTGATTTTCTTTTTCTTTTTTTCTTTTTTTTGTATTTTTCGAAAATATATATAAAAAAATGAAAATTATGAAAATTATTTTTTTGGTCAAAATGGTTCATTTAGCTTGGCTAAGGTCACCAAAATTGATTTTTCAATTTTTTCAACTTTTTATTGATTTTCTATGAATTTTCAAAATAAAAATAAAAATAAAAATAAAAAAAAGTTGATCAAAATTTAGGTGTCAACAACGGCAAAGCAATTGTTGATGTGATTGAGGATCATCTCACGAACAACACCTACAAATACAGACGAGAGGAAGCGACATTCATCGTCCACATCAGTACGCGATACAGACATGACCCCCACCAAGCATGACGCGTCAACGATCGACAAAAAGAGGAATACGTCAGTAAGACGTCACCATGGATCCCAAGAGTGAAGACATCCCCAAAGAGGATGATGATTGCAGCAAAATGCAAAAATGAAGTTAGCTAGGGCAAGCGTCACCTAGTTATGACAAATCACGCCCAACTGGGGCAAGTGAATCATTTATGCGCCGAACAAAGAAGGACGTTTCTTCTCTGACAAAATCAATGGACGCAATTGCAGAGTCGTCCACATCAGAATTAAACCCTGGGATACCAACCTGGGTGAACAGTAACTTTGTGTCGTTCCAACATGATCTCCGAAGATCCCATGCTTAACATGAGTTTGTTCTCATTCGGCAGAAAATTGGTAGCACCAAAAAGCCACAAAAGAAAGGATCTCACCGACATGGAGGCGAAAAGAAATATCAGTTTCAGGGGGCAGGTTGCCAGGAAATGGAACCTTGAAAAATGACGTAGAATATGTCCAAAAGCGCAAATTGATCTCATCCAGTGCAAATCCTAGAGAAGGATTCGTTGCCAACCAGATGGATAGATCATGACCACAAGCTAGATGGCCAACTTCTGCGAACTTCACATCTGTGTTCAAATAGAGGCGCGAAGCGAGAGTAAAGCAGTATTGTTTCGATATATCTTGAATTTCGAAACTCAAACTAATGCTTAATGTTTATCGTTGACAGGGACTCGCCGTCAGGATGAACAGAAAATTATCGGCATCAGAAAACCACAAAAGAAAAGAACTCGCAAATAAGGAGGTGAATATTATTATCAACCTTGGAAGTCAAGACTCCGAGAAATGGTCTTTCATTATAAGACCGAGTGGAGGATAAAAAGTATCGTTCCCACATCACATGCTTTGACATGCATTTTAATGAAAAATTTCCTTTTCCTTGAATAAAAGGAACCCTGAAGAACGACGTTGAAATGTGTCCAAAAGCGTGAATGGATCCCCTCCAGTGCAAATCCTTGAGAATGATTCGTTGCCAACCAGATGGAGAGATCATGGCCGCAAGATAGATGGTCAACTTCTGCAAGCCGCACGTTTGTGTTCAAATGAAAACGTAAAGCAAAGAACAATGCGGTATCGTTCTGATTTGTCTTGAATTTTGGAACACAAACTGACACCTAGTTCCCGTCCTTGACAGGGGCTCGCCAACAAGGCGAAACAGGTTTTTACATCCTATGTATTACTCGTTGGAATACATGACCAAGAGTAAGATGTATCGTTCCAATTTTTTGAAAAATTCGTGAATGTACAATGACATGATTCTTTTGCATCTCAGGGATCTCCAGCCACCGTGGACAGGTAAGTATCCCTTTCCCCAATCCATTGAAGATGTTAAACAAAAAAATAATAGAGAGAAAAAGAAAAACTTTCAGAATCTAATGTCTAGAAAAGACATAGAATTCTAACTTCAGTGGCATTCATGTTTTAAAACAAGAGGTTGTCTGAACATGAATAAGAACATGCATGGTGCATCATAAAATCCCCTTGACGGGTAAATTTTTTGGAGAAAATGAAAGAGATTTTTCCAATCAAAAGTTGTTCGAAACTTTCAAAAGGACGTTTTCTCAAAAGACGATAGGCAAAGCCTAATCTAAACACGTCCTATACACACTTGAGAGAGAAGTGGAGCTGATCAGATAGCAAAATCTGGACCTATGAAAGTAGGGATTTTTCGCAGCGATTACATGAATTGGGATGACAGAGGCATTCGTTTCATATCTGTTGACACCTGGTTTTTGGACCAAGTCTTCTTCAGTTTTGTTTTTGAAAAAATCACAAAAATTCATAAGAAGTCAGAAAATTACAAAATCAACTTTGGTGGCCTTGGCCAAGCCTAAGGAACCATTCTTGACCAAAAAATAATTTTTCACATTTTTCATATTTTTTAGTATTTTTAGAAAATAGAAAAATACTTAAAAAATCAAGAAAAATAACATTTGAGGTCACAAAAATATGGAAAAATAGCCAATATTTTTATTTTTTATCCCTTGTATTTTTTACCTCACAAAAAATCCAAAACCAGATTCAATATTAGGTGTTCCTTTGTAACCCGCACCATTGAATTTGAGAAAAAAAAATACCAATTGAGTCTTTTGATTTGCAATTTTAGCATTTTCTAGGACCTTGACACTCAATCTAATTGTCCCCTATTCCAATTTGAACTAATTGCTCGGACAAGCTGTTCAATTGCAAAAATAATGGCATTTTAGCCCTTGAAATTGAGTATAATCGAAATTAATTTCAATTCAAGGACCATCATTATAAATTAAACATGCTACCCAATGGATTTCACCATTTTAAATCGATTGAAACAAGTGGTTTGACTCAATTTGATCATTTGCACCCTCAATTACACGATCCCCAATTTCCAATCAAATGAAAATTTGGGGGTTTTGTAGAAATTGATGAAAACTTTTGGGCAAAACCACATTTCTTGATAGAATTCATGCCCTAGAGTCGATTTTGAGGTTCAATTGCAAAATTTCCCCATTAATTTGGGTTTAATTTCGAAAATGGTGAATTGGAACCGGTTCTGACCGGTCAGACCGCCGGTCGGACCGGTCGAACCGGTTTGCTACAATGTCATCGTCTTCCCTCAGAACCTGCGCAGATGAACAGTTCCAAGAGTGATTTTGATCTTCAAATTGGAGGCCAATTCGTGGATAATCGAACACGCAATGGTGGGCGTATTGTTGCCTATACTCCTGCCTATCAACTAACACCGGTGGCGCCGCTCGACGTCGACGGAGTAAAAGGCAGTTGGCCGGTCAAATCTCGAAGCTGCAAAAAGTCAACAAAAGCACAAAACAGCTCAAATTCGTGACAAATTTGCGTGAAATGAAGTCCACCAGAGAACCAAACGGGGTTAGACAGAATCCCCATCTTCCCCGACGTCGTTTGAACCTAAAATCACGTGATGGCACGTGCTATTCAAGTCAGTTGGTCGTCCCCGATTCGGCGCCAAAATTCTAAGAGCTATAAAAACCTGCGTTCGTTTTCTGTTGAGGAGGGGGGTGGATTCAGTTAGTGGAGGACAAAGAGAATCAAGAGAGCGAGAGAGAACGAAAGAGAGAGGGCTCCCTTCCATCGCCATTGTCGAGGGTCGAGCTCAAATTTGCAGAGCGGCGGTCGGGCCTTCACAGGCTAGACCAGAGCTCGCGAAGATCACCAGGAGGTCGCCCGTGTCGAGAGGAAGCTATCGCCACCAGCCGCGCGACCCATCGCTCCGAAACAGGTGAGTTCAACTTTCGAGTTTTCTTACTGTGCTTTAATGGCGGGATTCAATTCCGATTATGATAGTTCGAATTAGAGTAGGCGTTTTGCCCTTCGAACATTACTGATCATGTTCGTATCTTCATTTTGCATCGACTTCGCTCACATACCCCGAATCGAGTCTTCCAATTTAGCCTTCATAGCCGATTCTTGCCCAGCCAAATCTGGGCCGAGCGAGCTCAATCGGAGCTCGAGGTAAGTTCTATGTACTTCCTGTCGTGTCGATATATGAGGCAATCGATCTGATTTCGAGTAAGTCTGTGTGATCGAACCTCCATGGCCGTACTCGGCACCTTGCTCGATGCTTGCAATTTTGTGAACGATGCGCTATAATTCTCAGATATGTTAAACTAGAGATGATTACGAGTCGATCGCCGTTGGTCTCGAGTGATTCCATTAAGATTTCACCGCACGATCATCGCCGGAGATTCACAGTCGTTCGTCCAGATTGCAGGCGTGAGGTTGAAGACGAAGCTGACGTGGCGCAGTCAACCGGTCAAAATCTTAGTTGGCATTCGGCCATTGGTCCACGTGGTGTCGAGTCAGCGTGGCCGTTAGGGTCTGTTGTTCAAATTAACGGATCGGACGGCTGAGATAAATCGAACTTAAATTCTAGTGGCCGTCCGATTAATAAATGGAATAATTTGAAAATGATTTTTAAAATCAGAAAATAAACAAAGGGTGAAAACGGTGTCGTATGGTTTAGTGACTAGGCGACGTCGTTTCACGTTAAACAGGAACGGACGGCCTAGATCAAGTCTCGAGATCTAATCGTGACCGCAGGATTAGGTAATCAGATCGGACGCCTCTAGTTAAGTCTCCATTCAATCCAAGCCGTAGGCTCTGGTCATTCAATCCTACGATCGTAGATTAGCCACGTGATTCATTGAGGTCCGTCGGATTAAATCCGGATAATCCGAAAATAAAAAACGCGTGATACGGCGTCGTTTCGACCGAGGGTTTCGCGGGTTTGGGTCTGGGCCGGGTTCCGACCCGAGTGGGTCGGGTCGACCCGGTCCGAATCATTTTTTTTTAAAATAAAAATAATCAGAAATGATTAAAAAAATCTGAAAAATCTTAGAAAATCCAAAAAAAATGCTAGAAAAATTCCAGAAAATTCCAAAAAATGTGGAAAAATTGTGGAAAAATCCTAGACACCCCAGAAATCCCCAAAAATCGAGGATTGACCACAGACAACTGGTCAACCCTATTTTTGGGGTTTCTTATCCATTTTCTCGAGACTTGACGACATTACCCTTTAGGGGTAAGTCGCCTCTGCTATGTATGCGAGATAAGACCGATAATACCAAGGTAAGAATTAGGGTCGATTAGACGACCAATTCTCGAGTTTGGGGTTCGAGTCCCGCACCTTTTCTCAAAATGACGATTTTGCCCTTTAATGGGAAAATCGTATTTCTTGTCTCAATCGAGTTTTGAAAATTGCTTGAAGTTAGGGTTTGGGTCAGGTGGACGACCAACCCTAATATTTGAGATTTTCAATTCTCATCTTTGTCCAAAATGACGATTTTACCCCTCCAAAGGTAAAATCATTTTTAAATTCTAGAAAAATCCTGGAAATTCCAGAAAAATAGGAAATGGATTGGATTGATGGCCAATCCTATTTCCCCTGTCTTCTGACTTCCCAATTCGTCTAAAATGACAGATTTACCCTTTTAAGGGTAAATTTTCCCGAATTATTCAAAATTACGATTCTGCCCCTCATGGGTGAATCATGTCCAAATCACTCCTAAGCCTTGATTGATATTTCTCTAGGCTAATAGGGCCTCATTAGGGATACCATGCTGATTTCATGTGTTTTATCAGCATGTACTGGATCCTTGATTTGCGCACTTATTTCTATTGGTTGTGAGTGATAGGGTAGTATTTCCCATCTGCATGAACTCCTAGATTTAGGATCTGTACCCCACTCATCTGTATGAAATCCTAGGATCAGATGAACCATCCAGCTTAGGTACCGAAAGGGCGTCAACTCTGACAGTTGGCGTAACTAAGTCCCCGAACCCACTTCTCTGGTTTCCGCAGAATCGAATAGACCACTCCCAACTATTCGATAGGGTTTCCGATCGTACCCTCCACGAAACGATTGGTGGCGACTCCTTGGCATGTACACTCATCACATGTCACTAGACCACACTGAAGGTCGACCACGTATATCCAGCAGTTGCGATTTGGGTAATGGGCCTTGGGAGAGGCCCGCATCCGATCAAGCCGGCGATCGGGCGGCCCGTTAGCCCCCCCGCTCGGGAGAGGGTCGCGACAGACTGGCGACTCCACTGGGGACTATTCTAAAACCAGAATCTCTGGTTACGAATTCCAGAGGACTTGAGCCGATTAAAAAGTTGTTTGGTTTATCTAATATTGTTTTCTGCAGATGCTTTCGAAGGTGAGGTACGTACACTAACCATTGTGTTAGATGTTTTTGCAGATTGGAGAAATAAGGGGTGGAGTGATTGTTGACATTTTTCCTGCGGGTTGGAGTTGGGAATGTATGTTTATCTTTATGCACATACTGAAGCGGTGTTTTGATACAAACTGCTGTGCATGACTTTGCATTGTGATGATCACAACACATTGCACACACTGGCGGTCAAACCCCGACTGCAAACCACCTCTAGGTTACCTTAGATAGGGAAAGGGTGCGAAAAGGATCTTGTGTTTGATGGCACTTGAGACTTTCGTATTCGTTCCCGCCTACCATCTGCGTTGGCGATATCTAACCCTCTTGGGTAGGTACCCTTTGGGAGGAATCTGCCTCATGTGGATCGTGGGAGCCTGAACCGTAGGTTCCTCACCTGACTTTCTATTTTTTTTAGAGTATACCCACTTGTCGCATGCGCATGTCTATAGATGGTTGGTATACCTAAAACCACCCGTTGATACAGGGGGCATTCCACATCCCCCAAAGTGTGGTTGGTAAGATATTTATTTCTAAATGTTCTTTATTTCTTGCTCCATGATATTACTCATACATTGCATACATCCATATGAATTCACATCATGAAGATTACTCAAGTGACTAATGGAAACAACAATGATTAATGGGGTAGGATGTCGTTGTTTCCTAAGAGTTCAACAGAGTTGGTAACTTTCGAGTACTTAAGAAAAGTTACTCGCCTCGGACCAAACACGAGGCTACACTTCACTAGATTCGTGCATGGTCGAGAACTGACTGGACGTAAGCTAGGATATGCTGAGGATTGTCAAACCCGCTACTACGTCGATAACCTCAGGTTTAAGCGACAAGTAGACGAAATGATGAAAGATTATCTGGAGATGAAGAGACAACGTCGCAACCAGCTGGCTAGGGAAACGTATGCCCGCCGGAAGACTGAACTGCTGGCCAGAGAGAACATACCCATGATTACTTCTTGGGGTAGGAAGAGACGCCCTGCGATCAAGACCAAGCCAAGGCGTATCACACTCAAGAAGATGAAGCCCGAGAAGGCTCCCGAAGTCATCATACCCTGGACTAGAGAATGGCCAGAGGAACTACAACCTCTCGACCAAACCACTGAAGATAACTCCCTTACCCTAGATTAAGAGAAGAGTTCCTGACCGACTGTCATTTGGGTAGACTTCTGAAAAAAGAATGATTTAGATCCTCACGTTCCATTGGCTTTTATGGCTTTCTTGTTTGAAAAACCTCTCTTTACCCTTCTTCCATTAGGCATCTTGATTGTAATAAAAGTTCATTCCACTTTGCTCTTTTGATGTATTGACCAATGGAATGTGACATTGCTATTTCCCTTAGTCACTGAGTAAACCTGACTAAATTGCATAATTCACTTCCCTGAAATGGAAATTAGGCTTTGAGTCAGGCTTTCAAGACCTGAAAAAGGGTCCTAATCTCCATTTCTTCAAATTGAACTATGCAATTAAGTTAGCTCATGCATGCTTCATGACATCTGCATATTCATACATTTAAAGTAATTTCTGACGATTGACTTTTTAAAATCATTTGCATATTTTAGACTTGATGGGGAAGAATGATATTCAAGTGTTCAAAATCCCCCGAGCTGAACTCCAGTCATGGTGGGATGGCATGGGTGAAGCCAGCCAGAAGTATGCCGAATCACGACTAGGGTACCTACTGGACCTATTAAAGATTGAGTGCCCACCTGCCTTTATTCAAGCCATGGCGCTCTACTGGGATCCTATCACCGCTACATTTTGTATGGAAGGACTAGAGATCACTCCCACTATCGAGGAATACAGCGCCGTCATCGGAATTGAGTTCACCCCTACGCTCGTCCGACCCCCTATAGGACTTGAACCCCTGAGCCAGGTGGCTGAATTCCTTGACACAAACCTGAATGAAGTCAAAGCAGATGCAAAAAGCAATTCTGGACGAGTCTCCCTGTCTTTCCTTATAGACCGATTTTCCCGCCTTCCTGCTTCTAAAGGAACCAAAGCTGGTAGAGCCTTTATCTTGACATTCCTTAGCTTTATGCTATTCCCAATCTCAACTGTCACCTTCGACCCTATCATGGCTATAGTAGCTAGGCAAGTCTATTGTGGGTGGGATTACTCGAACATCCTCCTTGCTGAAACCTTCATCTCCCTAAATCGATTCAAGAAAAACAAAAAGGGAATTTTTAGAGCTTCTAGTGACCTTCTATATCTATGGTTCACATCCCATATCAGACAATTCCACATCCGCATGGGTTTCACTGAAATCAGCCCCAATGCACACCCTCTTAAAACATTTGCTAGAACCCATACACGTGTTCCTAAGTTCAACTTCATAGAATGGAAGAATTTCCTCAAAGCCCTAAAACCCGAACAACTCCGATGGCGGCTAAGGTTGCCGACGCTGAGCAAGGTCAGATTGGCCTGTGATGACGGGGGTCCAGTCCCCTTGCTAGGATTCATGGGCGCAACTGCATACTATCCAAGGAGGGTGATTCGGCAGTTTGGAGCACTTCAGGAGATCCCTTCTCCACCGCAACCTGGTATCTTTTCCTTTGACTTACCAAGCCAGACCCTCACGGAGGAGGAAAAGAGACAATTTGAAGCCAAAGTGGCATCCATCATACGCTCCCTGAAGAATTCCCAGGCTGAAGAAATAAGTTGGCCAGAAGACATGACTCGAGAAGAAAACACTCATAGAGCCACCACAGAATACATTCAACACTTCAAAGCAACCCGACGAAGCATTGTCAAGCCCAACATACCCGAATACATCGTGCCGTACGTACCAGGAATAGAGCCGTACATACCCGAAGACATAGGACCACTGTCGTGTTCAGAGGATGAAGAGCCCCAGGCTGAAGAGGGGAATCCATACTGGGATGATGAGGATACCTTAGACCTCAAACGTCCTAGACTTGAATAGACTATTCTGTCAAGTGTAAAATAAGCAAACATTGTGATGCCTTCTCATACATTCTCACTTCTGTGGAATACTATCTTGGGCACATGAGCATGAATGTGAGCATATTTTTGCAAATGCATAAAAAGCGTCAGAAATTACGCTTCTTTTAATTCCATGAGTTCTTGTCGAGAAATGATTAAAAGAACTACTTGCATGAGGCTAAGGCTCACAAGGTAGCCCTTTTTCTCATCTACTACCAAGAAGCATGCAACTGAAAGAATCAGCTACTTCTTTTTGCTAGAATGAAAGAAGTACTCACTCAAAATCTTTTCAAAACAGGTACACTCTCATCACGGAACTGCCAACACATCGTTTCCGTACTCGCCTTAAGACAAGAATGGAGCAGCAGGAATTGACTCCGCGCGTAGGCATGTTGGAGTCTCAGATGACTGCCCTGGCAACTATGATGGCTGATATTAAAGCAATGCCGGAAGCCTCTCAAGCCAGACAGACAGTAGTTCCTAACAACTCAAGTCCATCACTTGCACCCGATATAGCTGATAAAGAAACGACGGGAAATACTCAACGTACGAAGGAGGATATTCGTGAGCCGAATACCCCGTCCCAACAAAAAGCGTCCCATGTTGTTATCAACCTCGAGAAGGAGGAAAAAGTGAAGCAGACTGTAAAAACTGAAGTGGAGGCAAAGGGACTTCGTGAGGAAGTATAATGGGGCAGGCTGTCCACGCCTTCACCTCAAATATTACCTGCGCAAGATGGCACACTATTCAGATTATATTCCACTACTGATGAACACGTTCCAAGAAAATCTAGCTGGCGTCGCTCTGGCCTAGTTCATTGAGCTAGACCTAGAAGATTACGATGGGTGGGAGGATCTTACAGAGGACTTCCTCATATAGTACAAATTCAACACGGCTACGGCCCCTACAAGAGAAGACCTTCTGCGAACTTCAAAGGCAAGAGGTGAACTAATCAGGACATATGCCCAAAGGTGGCGAGCCTTGGCCACCCAAGTAAAGCCATCAATCCCAGAAGAGGAGCTGATCGACTTATTCCAAAAAGTGCTCCCTTACGAGTATTTTGACAGGCTGAACACTTCCGGATGTCAAACATTTGCACACTTGATAAAGGTTGCTGAAAGGCTAGAATGGGCCTTAAGAGAAATAAAGCCTCATGAAGCTTCTACTGGGAAGCAGTATCCCTTAAAAAAGGAGAGAGAAGCCGGACTCGACATAGCATTTATACCGGATCCCCACAAGCCCAAGCCGTTCGACAATTCTAATCAGACCAAAGGAGGACCGTCATGGTCGGCACCGAAAGGGCAAGGCCCAGAAAGAGGCAACCCCAAAAGCAGTTCTCTCAGCTCCCGAGGCCTTTATCCAAGCTACTCCCGATGTTGCTAGAACAACATTTGGTGGCAAATGAACCACCTAGGGCAAACCCGGTTAAGTATCATGGTTTTGACAAGAGCCAGACTTGTGTCGACTATATGGGCAAAATGGGACATACTGTGGATGACTGCTATATCCTTAAGCTGGAGGTATAACCTTAGATTGACAAGTCAGATTCTGAAATTTGACAACGCGGCTCCAAACGTACAAGAAAACTCGCTCCCTGATCATCAAGCGATTGGGGCAATATTCACTGAAGATGAGGAAAACCACCTCCAGCTGAAGGTGGACATGTCTAAGCTGACTGACCTTCTGGCGACCGCTTCATCATACCTAAAAGCAGGAGAGATCTCTGCTGACGTAAAGAGACTATGTATCGCTAAGATGAGGAGCTTGGGGATAATGTCCGATACTACCGATAAAGAATTCGAAGGAGTCGAAGCTCCTCTATCTTTGGAAGGAAGCCACTTCGTGATCAAGACTGAGCGGGGTAGCACCCGGGACATCCCGCACGAGAATCTGGTAGACAGTCTTGGGCCGGTCATTCAGTCAGAAGAAGAATTCGAAAAGGACGAATTGAAAGCCAAAGAGGTGAAGTCTAGCAGATTGCAGATTCATGGCTAACACACCTGAAATAGGTGAAATTGTAGACAACCTGGGTCAGGACTTTAGAGGTTACAACTTTAAAGTGAAGTACTCTGCTCCTCCTAGCTTCTACCAAAGAATGGAGGATATCATACCAGACGGATGGGGAGGCATGGATGATCCCGTTCAACCGGAAAAAGCCTTTTTCGAAAGAGCCTAAGTCATCACTTGACCAGATGAGAGATACTAAGCTTGACACAAAGCAGTATGCCGAAACAAAGAGATCAAAGAATCAACAGCAGGGTTTAGCTGAATTATTCAAAGGAAAAAGAGAATACCCGAGATCTGCCACATCAGCAGTATTAGGCGACGATGACCGACATTGTCGACTGAGAGACGAAATCTCCTCAAGGGACTTTGACAACACTAAGTCAATGATTGAAACCGCTACGACTGTGGTAATTAAACTAGAAGAGCTTGACAACTTGAATAAGGTAGAAGATTGCCTAGTCAAGCCTATTTTGATTCGATTGCCGGAAGAGGAAGAAGACGGCACAGCTGAACCAGGGACGTCTTATCAGACGACAGTAACTATAAAAGTCCCTCCGATAGAAAAGTACAATCCTAAAACGGTCCACTGGGACTATGGGACAGAGGAAGAAGACGATGATGAAGGTTATGCGTCTATCCGCAGAGAATGGAATGCCTTTGAGGAATCAACGCCTCCTCCTTCGGAAGAGCCGGTTACTGTTAATTTGGGGGATACTGAAAATATCAAAGAAGTCAAGATCGGCGGATATTTATCCCGAGATGAAAGACTCAGGTTCACAAAACTACTGAGAAGGTCTCTAAGATGTCATGCGACAAATTCCAAAGATGTCGAGCTACCAAAAGGTAGATAAAAATGATCGAAGATTCAGATGGTTGAGATAAATAACCAGAATCAACAAAGAATGTTCATTAGGGAAAACCCCTCCTTTCCTGTCAAGAGACCAAGCTGGGGGCAAGATTCTCATGCACCACCAAGACAGCATATTGGAGCAAGTTGTCAAGCCCAAAGATGACAAGCGTCAAGACATCCCCTATTAGGGCAAAGCAACCGAAAGAGATGATTTCCTTAATCAACGGAAATGCAAATACCTTAAAGGGAGTATCACGTTCCTTGATGATTTATGTAAAGTTAAACATGGATGAATACTCATTGCTTCATGTACAGGTACAAAGACCTCTTCAAATAGGATCGGAAATCGTCAAATGATACGAAAAGTGCTAAGGCATTTGGCCAAGGTAAACGTCGCCCAACTGGGGCAAATGGATTGTTGATGTTATCAACACCTTCAAGCATGGATGGAGGGATTTGACGAATGTTGTCCATATCAGCATACAATATTGGATTGGACTCAATCAAGAGATAAATGTCGACAATTGACAAAAGAAGGAATACTCCATTAGGACATTATCAAGAGTCCAACAAAGAGGAGAACATCACAAGGATGGTCACAAGTGACAAAGATGCATGAAGCAAACGACTTTCTCAAGCATTGGAAGGACGACACTTCAAAGGTGAAAAGTCAAGTGAAGATCCAAGTAAGAGATAATCCAAACTGGATAAGGGATCCCATGAAAATGCAAAAATGAATAGAACCATTTGACTGGGGCAAGCATTACCTAGCCATGACAAGTCATGCCTAACTGGGGCAAGCAGATCATCTACGTGACTGGAGGAAAAAGTGGCATTTCATTCCCAGCAGGATCAATGAACGTGATAGAAGAGTCGTTCACATCAGAGTTAAACCTCAAGATACAAACTTGAGTGAAGGGTGACTTTGTGTCGTTCTAATTTGATCTTCAATGATCTTTCTCCTAATATGAATTTGCCCTAATTTCAACAGAAAATTAATGGCACTCAAAAGGACTCACGAGGAAAGAACTCACCGACGCAAATTCAAGGCAGAATGATTATTGGGAGATAACAGCTTCAGAAGTCAAGCATTCAAGAAATGATCTTTGGCTATAAGATCAAGTGGAGGGTAAAAAGTATCGCTTCCACACTACATGCTTTAGCATACATTTTGATAAGAATTCATTTTCCTTGAATAAGGAACTCCGAAGAATGGCATGGAACACGTTCAAAAGATAAATGAAGCCATCAAGCAGGATTCATTGCCCCAATCAGACGAAGGCGTCATCGCCATAAGTCAAAATGGCTGATTTATGTAATCTACATATTGGCGTTCAGATTGGAATGCATGATCAAGAGGACCTAACATCGTGGTGGTCAGATTTCCACAAGTCTATCCACTGCCATTGGAGTGCATGATCAAGGGTAAGGTGTATCGTTCTAATTTTCTGAAATTTAAGAGCATACACTGACATATTCCTCTTATGCTTTTTAGGAATCTCTAGCCATGCTGGGCAGGTAAGTATTCCTTTCCCAATCTTGTAGGTTTTTAAGACTGTTAGAATCCTTACTGCTAGAATTTGAAGGCTTCTTGGAATCTAACATACATTCAAATCTCATGTCTAGAAAGACGCAAAATTCTCACAGTCATGTCATTGGCATTCATGTTTAAACTTAGAGGTTATCTGAACATGATTGGAATATACATTGTGCATCATAAACCCCCTTCGAGGGTAAGTTTTGGAGAAAGCGAAATGAACTTTTCCAACAAAAGTTGTTTAAACCGTTCAAAAGGATGTTTCCTCAGACAAGAGGCAAGCCTGGTCCAAACACGTCCCATACACACTTAAGAGATAAGTGGAGTGGTAAGGATAGCGAGACCTTGACCTACGAACGTAAGGGTTATTCGCAGTGATTACATGGATTGAGACGACGGAGGCATTCGTTTCTCTATCGTAAACACTACAGGTGACCATTGATAACCCTTTGAACGACGATTTCATTCTATACCCTTGTCAAGAACCACCCCACAATGGGACAAACTGGAGGTACGTCCGGAGGTATCAGGAGGTAAATGGTTAGAAGTTCTCTTGCTCAAACTTGCATCAATCTTCGTGTGTTGCTTGTCATTTTAACTTCTATGGTAATTCAGGTGCTTTAGGATGACGAAAAGCATTCGTTTCTCTATCCTATACACTTTTACCCTTTGCACAGCCCAGTTGAGCCTATACGCTTGTTTCACAAACCCGTTGGTGATCATTGCATATTCCAAGACGGAAGCGACGTCACTTCAAGAGCGGAAGAGTTCAAAACACAAGATTTGTGAAAAATTCCTAGATTAATGTTTGAGTGCTGAGATTCAAGCTGTACATCTAGCACATTCATTTGAAAATTCTGATCCCCAAAAGAAAAGAAAAGATGGGATCTCAAAAAGAAAGAAGAGAGAAAAATTCAGATCCTGGGCATCAAGAAAAAGCAAAGTGCCTGGTAAAAGCAAGGCCAATGCCCATCCAAATACTTGTACACTTGTGAATCATGTGTTTAATCTTGTAAATGCCAAAAGATGGCATGATACCTTTGTATAGGTCACTAGTGAGATCTGATTGTAAAAAAATTCCAAGGGAGCTAGACTGCGAAAGATGCTCCCAAATCATGTCACACTCAGATGATGAAAGTGTAGACAAGATGTTGACGCCGTCTTGACATGAGAGAGATGTTCTCTAAAGACAAATATGCACTTCAAAGACTAAAGACACTCTTTGGACGAGAAGGGACAAGATCGGCGGCAAACCTGCAGTGATCACCAATGTTAAACCCTTCACGTATTCTGAGCCAAAAACAAGCCTTTTTGGTCCCCAAACCTACCTACGTTACAACCCTGAAAAGCCTTTTCAGATTAAGGCACATGGATTGACATAGGGTTTAATGTCTAAACTTAGCTCGAGGAAGTTCGAGCAAGATTATTTCTCTCTCATTTTGCAGGTTTCTTGACTTGTAAACCCGGAGCAGACATTGAAGACTCCTCTTTGAAAGCCTTGACTTGCACGCAAGTCCCCTTTGAAAACTGTTGACCAAGCCCAACATTACGGTCCCTTGGAAGTCCTCCTGATCGATCAAGGTGTATTCACTGCGAATGATCCTAAACCCTAGGCGCAGGTTTGATAGGAAATTCGAGTGCATTCTTGGTAAAAGACCATTATCTCAAAACGGTGAGAAGTCTTCTTTGATGAGAATACTCCGTTGGATATTTTAACCAAACTCTTTTGGTAATTTCAGATTGTTTGATCCAAACTTTCCTCACAAGGAATTTTTGATCACTTCCGTATATTGCAAGGTGTTTTGGATAACCTCCAGCATCGTAATGCATTCAGCGAAACTTTTTCATGACTATGATATAAGTCATAAAGTGCTGTCAGTTTGACATTATATATCACTCAAAGACCATTGATGTGCCTTTGAATTCCTGGCAATCCCAGATCTCAGAAGAACACGACATCTCTTGAATACTTGGAGTACCTAGATCCCAGAATGTCGCCTCCCATGTCAAAAGGACAATGTTTAAAATTATCTCCCTATGTGAGATCCCAGTGTTACAGGTTGGAACTTTCTGCAGGATACCTGGAGCTCTCAGGTCCCAGAATGTCACCTGCAATGTCGAAAGGACAATATTCAAGATGGTCTTTCTGCGAGATCTTAGGTAACCCCTAGATCCCAGAAGAATCTTACCAAAGTTTTTGCAGGTTTAAGTTTCTGCAGGATACTTGGAATCCCCAAATCCCAGAATAACGCCTCGCGTGTCAAAAGGACAACTTTAGGAATCAGCTTTCTGTAAAGTTCTAGATAACCCATGAACCCAAAACAGCCCATTTGATGAAGCCTAAAGATTAGACACACATCACTTGTATGAATCCTAGTTAATTCCTTAGAATATAGGATCAAAATGTTCGACAATCCCTAAGAGACTGGGTGCGTCATCCATAGGTTCCTAGTAAAGAGGAGTCCTATTCATGGTCTGATCCACCATACGGATCAAAATCCTTGACAATCCCTAAGAGACTGGGTGCGTCATCTATAGGTTCCTAGCAAAGAGGAGTCCTATTCATGGTCTAATCCACCATACGGATCAAAATCCCTGACAATCCCTAAGAGACTGGGTGCGTCATCCATAGGTTCCTAGCAGAAAGGAGTCCTATTCATGGTCTAATCCACCATACGGATCAAAATCCTTGACAATCCCTAAGAGACTGGGTGCGTCATCCATAGGTTCCTAGCATAAAGGAGTCATATTCATGGTCTGATCCACCATACGGATCAAAACCCCGACAATCCCTAAGAGACAGGGTGCGTCATTCACAGGTTCCTGTCAAGTGTAGAAATCCCAAACGGGTACGGCCTACCATACAGGCTAGAGTTTATTCGCCCTAGGATACTCAAAAGACGAGTCCCTAGGTATTCACTTGAACCCGCTATACACCGCGCATGCCGTATGAGCATCAGGTAGGCGATCAACAGGTAAGTAACAGGTGGGTCTCTCTACTTTCTCTCTCACTTCAGCTAAAGAATAAGGAGCAGAGCATTCACCAGCGGGACAAGAAAGATTGAGTGTCAGGATTCGTTTTTCTTTTCCCCAGTCGAGTCGGTCTAGACTCAGGTGTCACCTGTCTTTGAGCGAAACCTCATACGAGATTCCTCTCAAAGAGGGGCAGCTGTTGACACCTGGTTTTTGGACCAAGTCTTCTTCAGTTTTGTTTTTGAAAAAATCACAAAAATTCATAAGAAGTCAGAAAATTACAAAATCAACTTTGGTGGCCTTGGCCAAGCCCAAGGAACCATTCTTGACCAAAAAATAATTTTTCACATTTTTCATATTTTTTAGTATTTTTAGAAAATAGAAAAATACTTAAAAAATCAAGAAAAATAACATTTGAGGTCACAAAAATATGGAAAAATAGCCAATATTTTTATTTTTTATCCCTTGTATTTTTTTACCTCACAAAAAATCCAAAACCAGATTCAATATTAGGTGTTCCTTTGTAAACCGCACCATTGAATTTGAGAAAAAAAATACCAATTGAGTCTTTTGATTTGCAATTTTAGCATTTTCTAGGACCTTGATACTCAATCTAATTGTCCCCTATTCCAATTTGAACTAATTGCTCGGACAAGCTGTTCAATTGCAAAAATAATGGCATTTTAGCCCTTGAAATTGAGTATAATCGAAATTAATTTCAATTCAAGGACCATCATTATAAATTAAACATGCTACCCAATGGATTTCACCATTTTAAATCGATTGGAACAGGTGGTTTGACTCAATTTGATCATTTGCACCCTCAATTACACAATCCCCAATTTCCAATCAAATGAAAATTTGGGGGTTTTGTAGAAATTGATGAAAACTTTTGGGCAAAACCACATTTCTTGATAGAATTCATGCCCTAGAGTCGATTTTGAGGTTCAATTGCAAAATTTCCCCATTAATTTGGGTTTAATTTCGAAAATGGTGAATTGGAACCGGTTCTGACCGGTCGGACCGCCGGTCGGACCGGTCGAACCGGTTTGCTACAGTGTCATCGTCTTCCCTCAGAACCTGCGCAGATGAACAGTTCCAAGAGTGATTTTGATCTTCAAATTGGAGGCCAATTCGTGGATAATCGAACACGCAATGGTGGGCGTATTGTTGCCTATACTCCTGCCTATCAACTAACACCGGTGGCGCCGCTCGACGTCGACGGAGTAAAAGGCAGTTGGCCGGTCAAATCTCGAAGCTGCAAAAAGTCAACAAAAGCACAAAACAGCTCAAATTCGTGACAAATTCGCGTGAAATGAAGTCCACCAGAGAACCAAACGGGGTTAGACAAAATCCCCATCTTCCCCGACGTCGTTTGAACCTAAAATCACGTGATGGCACGTGCTATTCAAGTCAGTTGGTCGTCCCCGATTCGGCGCCAAAATTCTAAGAGCTATAAAAACCTGCGTTCGTTTTCTATTGAGGAGGGGGGTGGATTCAGTTAGTGGAGGACAAAGAGAATCAAGAGAGCGAGAGAGAACGAAAGAGAGAGGGCTCCCTTCCATCGCCATTGTCAAGGGTCGAGCTCAAATTTGCAGAGCGGCGGTCGGGCCTTCACAGGCTAGACCAGAGCTCGCGAAGATCACCAGGAGGTCGCCCGTGTCGAGAGGAAGCTATCGCCACCAGCCGCGCGACCCATCGCTCCGAAACAGGTGAGTTCAACTTTCGAGTTTTCTTACTGTGCTTTAATGGCGGGATTATAGTTCGAATTAGAGTAGGCGTTTTGCCCTTCGAACATTACTGATCATGTTCGTATCTTCATTTTGCATCGACTTCGCTCACATATCCCGAATTGAGTCTTCCAATTTAGCCTTCATAGCCGATTCTTGCCCAGCCAAATCTGGGCCGAGCGAGCTCAATCGGAGCTCGAGGTAAGTTCTATGTACTTCCTGTCGTGTCGATATATGAGGCAATCGATCTGATTTCGAGTAAGTCTGTGTGATCGAACCTCCATGGCCGTACTCGGCACCTTGCTCGATGCTTGCAATTTTGTGAACGATGCGCTATAATTCTCAGATATGTTAAACTAGAGATGATTACGAGTCGATCGCCGTTGGTCTCGAGTGATTCCATTAAGATTTCACCGCACGATCATCGCCGGAGATCCACAGCCGTTCGTCCAGATTGCAGGCATGAGGTTGAAGACGAAGCTGACGTGGGGCAGTCAACCGGTCAAAATCTTAGTTGGCATTCGGCCATTGGTCCACGTGGTGTCGAGTCAGCGTGGCCGTTAGGGTCTGTTGTTCAAATTAACGGATCGGACGGCTGAGATAAATCGAACTTAAATTCTAGTGGCCGTCCGATTAATAAATGGAATAATCTGAAAATGATTTTTAAAATCAGAAAATAAACAAAGGGTGAAAACGGTGTCGTATGGTTTAGTGACTAGGCGACGTCGTTTCACGTTAAACAGGAACGGACGGCCTAGATCAAGTCTCGAGATCTAATCGTGGCCGCAGGATTAGGTAATCAAATCGGACGCCTCTGGTTAAGTCTCCATTCAATCCAAGCCGTAGGCTCTGGTCATTCAATCCTACGATCTAGGATTAGCCACGTGATTCATTGAGGTCCGTCGGATTAAATCCGGATAATCCGAAAATAAAAAACGCGTGATACGGCGTCGTTTCGACCGAGGGTTTCGCGGGTTCGGGTCTGGGCCGAGTTCCGACCCGAGTGGGTCGGGTCGACCCGGTCCGAATCATTTTTTTTTAAATAAAAATAATCAGAAATGATTAAAACAAAATCTGAAAAATCTTAGAAAATCCAAAAAAATGCTAGAAAAATTCCAGAAAATTCCAAAAAATGTGGAAAAATTGTGGAAAAATCCTAGACACCCCAAAAATCCCCAAAAATCGAGGATTGACCACAAACAACTGGTCAACCCTATTTTTGGGGTTTCTTATCCATTTTCCCGAGACTTGACGACATTACCCTTTAGGGGTAAGTCGCATCTGCTATGTATGTGAGATAAGACCGATAATACCAAGGTAAGAATTAGGGTCGATTAGACGACCAATTCTCGAGTTTGGGGTTCGAGTCCCGCACCTTTTCTCAAAATGACGATTTTGCCCTTTAATGGAAAAATCGTATTTCTTGTCTCAATCGAGTTTTGAAAATTGCTTGAAGTTAGGGTTTGGGTCAGGTGGACGACCAACCCTAATATTTGAGATTTTCAATTCTCATCTTTGTCCAAAATGACGATTTTACCCCTCCAAAGGTAAAATCATTTTTAAATTCCAGGAAAATCCTGGAAATTCCAGAAAAATAGGAAATGGATTCGATTGATAGCCAATCCTATTTCCCCTATCTTCTAACTTCCCAATTCGTCTAAAATGACAGATTTACCCTTTTAAGGGTAAATTTTCCCGAATTATTCAAAATTACGATTCTGCCCCTCATGGGTGAATCATGTCCAAATCACTCCTAAGCCTTGATTGATATTTCTCTAGGCTAATAGGGCCTCATTAGGGATACCATGTTGATTTCATGTATTTTATCAGCATGTACTGGATCCTTGATTTGCGCACTTATTTCTATTGGTTGTGAGTGATAGGGTAGTATTTCCCATCTGCATGAACTCCTAGATTTAGGATCTGTACCCCACTCATCTGTATGAAATCCTAGGATCAGATAAACCATCCAGCTTAGGTACCGAAAGGGCGTCAACTCTGACAGTTGGCGTAACTAAGTCCCCGAACCCACTTCTCTGGTTTCCGCAGAATCGAATAGACCACTCCTAACTATTCGATAGGGTTTTCGATCGTACCCTCCACGAAACGATTGGTGGCGACTCCTTGGCATGTACACTCATCACATGTCACTAGACCACACTGAAGGTCGACCACGTATATCCAGCAGTTGCGATTTGGGTAATGGGCCTTGGGAGAGGCCCGCATTCGATCAAGCCGGCGATCTGGCAGCCCATTAGCCCCCCCCGCTCGGGAGAGGGTCGCGACAATATCCCCAAACACTACAGGTGACCATTGACAACCCCTTTGAACGGCGATTTTCATTCTCAACCCTGTCAAGAACCACCCCACATCGGGGCAAAACAGGAGTAAGTCCAGTAGCATCAGGAGAAAATGGTTAGAAATTTTCTTGCTCGAACTAACATTAATATTTGTGTGTTGTTTATATAGTAATCCAAATGCCATAGAATGACGAGAAGCGTTCATTTCTCTATCCCACACACCATATCCTTTGCACAGCTAAGTTGAGCCTGCAAATTCATTTCATGAACCCGTTGGTGATCATTGCACGTTCCAAGATGGATGCAACACCATTTCGGAAATGGAAGAGTCCAAGACTTTGGGATTACGAAGAAAATTCATGGGCTGATGTTTAAAGCATGTTTAGACTTTTAGTCATAGGTCTAACATGGTCTCCTGAATATGAGAAAAACGGGATTTCAAAAAAAAAATGATGATAAAAAAATGAAACAATCCCCAGCATAAAAAAAAAAAGCAAAATGCTTGGTAAAAGCAAGGCTGATGCTCGTGAAAACTGTTTAATTGATCCCCAATAAAGCCTAGTTGGGAAGAGAGAAAAATCGCTAAAGGAGTCAAATCAGAAAGACTGCTCCCCAAATGATGCCAGCCGTGGAGCAAAGATACAGACAGAGTTGTCAATCTCTTAATACAACAAGAGACGCTCTCTAAAAGACTTGTGCACACCTCAAAAGCGGGCGCACACCTCAAAGACTGAAGATGGAGAAATGTAAGGACAAGTGGCAAATTTGCAATGATCACCAATGTCGAACCCTTCACGAATTCTGAGCAAAAAATGGGCCTTTTTGATCCCCAATCCTACCAACATCATAACCATGAAACAGTCTTCTCTGACTAAGACACTTGAGTTAACATATAGCTTAGCTCGAAGAAGTACGAGCAAGACTATTTCTTTCTCATTTTGCAAGGTTCTTGACTTGTAAACCCGGAGCAGATAGTGAAAACTTTCATTCAATGACCTTAACTCAAAAGTGAGTCAAAAATGGGCAAATTTGCAATGATCACCAATGTCGAACCCTTCACGAATTCTGAGCCAAAAATGGGCCTTTTTGGTCCCCAATCCTACCAACATCATAACCCTGAAACAGTCTTCTCTGACTAAGACACTTGGGTTAAGATATAGCTTAGCTCGAAGAAGTACGAGCAAGACTATTTCTTTCTCATTTTGCAAGGTTCTTGACTTGTAAACCCGGAGCAGATAGTGAAAACTTTCATTCAATGACCTTAACTCAAAAGTGAGTCCTTCTTGAAGACCAATATCCAAGCCCAACATTACGGTCCATGGAAGACCTCCCGATCGATCAAAATGTATGCGCTGCGAATGAGCCTAAAACCTAGGCATAGGTTAGTAGGAAATTGAGTGCATCCCCTATAAAAACCATTATCTCAAAACATGTGAGAAGACCTCATTGTCGTGAAATATTCCAATTGATGTTTTGAGCAAGTTTTTTTTGGAATCTTCAAACTGTTGATCCAGGTTTTCCTTGCAAGAGATTTGTGATCACATTCGCATGTTGCAGGAATACTTTGGATAGCCTCCGGCATCAAAATGCATATTTCATGATTAAAACTTAAGTCATACGGTTTTGTCAAATGGACAGCCGTCGTCTTCCCAAAGATTACTAACATTTTCTTGGTGGAGAAAAATCTTTCAGGCTCAAACTTCTACGGGATCCTTCGTAGCTCCCAAATCCCCAGAAGAATGCCTCGCTCTAAGGAAAGGAGCACGTAGGTTTGAACTTTCTGCAGGATACTGTTGACACCTGATTTTTGACCAAGTCTTTTTGCAATTATATTTTAAAAAATCACAAAATATTCATCAAAAGTCAAAAAATTACAAAATCAACTTTGGTGGCCTTGGCTAAGCCCAAGGAACCATTCTTGACCAAAAATAATTTTTCATATTTTTTAGTATTTTTAGAAAATATGAAAATACTATAAAAAAAAATAGCATTTGAGGTCACAAAAATATGAAAAATAGCCAATATTTTCCTTTTTAATCCCTTGCATTTTTTACCTCACAAAAAATCCAAAATCAGATTCAATTATAGGTGTTCCTTTGTAACCCGTACTATTGAATTTGAGAAAAAAATACCAATTGAGTCTTTTAATTTGCAATTTTAGCATTTTCTCAATTAAATTAAAATTTGGGGTTTTTATAGAAATTGATGTAAACTTTTGGGCAAAACCACATTTCTAGATAAAATCCATGCTCTAGATTCGATTTTGAGATTCAATTGCAAAATTTTCCCATTAATTTGGGTTTAATTTGGAAAATGGTAAGTCGGAACCGGTTCTGACCGGTCAGACCGCCGGTCGGACCGGTCGAACCGGTTTGCTACAGTGTCATCTTCTTCCTCGCGCAAATGAACAGTTCTCAGCTCAGTTTTGATCAAGAAATTGAAGGGCAATTCGTGACTAATTGAAAAGGGAAAGGTGGGCATCTTGTCCCTTACTTCAACACCTTTTGATCGAGACCGACCGCAAGGCAAATGGCCGCCGGACGAGCTCCGGCGAGGTTAGTCAAACCTGCACACCTGCAAAAGTCAACAAAAGCAAACACACCTCAAATCCTTGCCAAATTCGTGCGAAATAAAGCTCGCCGCAGAACCAAACGGGATTGAACGAAATGCCCATCTTCCCCGACGTCGTTTTGACCTAATTGCACGTGACTACACGTGCCAAACTGAGTTGGTTGAAGCTCCACCGTTCGGCGCCAAAAATCCAACAGGCTATATAAGCCTGCGGCAGCTTTCAGTTGAGAGAGGAAGGGGATTCAGTTAGAAAGAGAGGAACTGAATCGCGAGAGAGAGAGAGAGAGAACGCGAGGGAGAGCTCGTTCTCCCACCCCCGTCGTCGAGAACTTGAGCTCGATTGGAAGGCGCTGGTTGGGCCATCTCCGGCCAAACCAAAGCCAAAGAAGATCGCCGGGAGTTCGTCCAGTGTGCCAGGAAGCGATCGTCGCCGCCCACGCAGCCTGAAACTTCGGAAATAGGTGAGTCACAGTCTCGAGTTCTTCTTTGAGCATCCATGGCAACTTTTGCATTTCCTGTTCATTCTTGCAATTACTTTGTGCGTTTTACTCCTTGAACATCCCTGACCATCGCTGCATCTTGGTTTTGCATTGATTTCACTCACAATCCTCGAATCGAGTCTTCAAACTTAGCTCCCATAACCGGCTCCTGCTCATTCTTGCCCAGCCAAATCTAGGCTGAGCGAGCTCAATCGGAGCTCGAGGTAAGCTTCCTGGACATCGATTGATACTATCCCATGATGGAATTTCAATGATTTTTGCATTAGTCGATCGATTGAACTTCCATGGCCATACTCGGCGACTCGCACGATGTTCTTGATTCTGTGAATTATATGCTCCAATCCTTAGATATGCTAGGATATAGTTGATTGCGAGTCGACTGGCGCTGGTCTCGCGCGATTTCATCAAGGTTTCACCGTTAGATCACCACCGGAGAAGCACAGCCGTCCATTCTGCCGAAGTCGTGAGGTTGAAGACGAAGCTGACGTGGCGCAGTGAACGGGTCAAAATCTTAGGTGTCACTTCGCCATAGGTCCACGTGTCAGTCCAGTCAGCTTGGCCGTTGGAGGTTGTTATTCGAATAGGTAGATCCAACGGCTGAGGTTAATCGAGTCCAATAAACGGTGACCGTTCGATTAGTAATTAGGGATTATCTGAAAATAGTTTTAAATCAAGAAATAAAAATATGGTGAAACGGTGCCGTTTAGATTAGTAATAGCGCGGCGTCGTTTAGGTTAGTATGAATAGACGGTTTAGATCGAGTCTTAGGTTTTAATCGTGGCCGTAGATTTTAGTAAGTCCATCAGACGGTCCTGGTCGAGTCTTCATTTAATCTAGGCCGTAGATTTCAGTCAGGTCATCCGGCGGTCGTGGGGTAGCCACGCGGCTCAATGAGGGCCGTCGGATTAAGTCCGATAATCCGAAAAAAAAAAAAAAAAAAAAAAAAAATAAAACGACGTCGTTTTGGAGCCGGGGTCCGCGCGGGTCCGGGTCTGGGCCGGGTTCCGACCCAAGTGGGTAGGGGTCGACCCGGCCCGAATCACATTTTTTTAAAAAATAAAAAATCAGAAAATGATTTTAAAAATAAAAAAAAAATCGGAAAAATCCTAGAAATCCAAAAAAATGCTAGAAAATTTCAGAAAATTCCAAAAAAAATGTGGAAAAATTGTGAGAAAATCCTGGACACTCTAGAGATCCCCAAAAATCGAGGATTGACTGCAGACAACTGGTTAACCCTATTTTTGGGGTTTCTTATCCATTCTTCCAAGAATTGACGACAATGCCCTTTAGGGGTAATTCGTCCCTGCTTTGAATTTCAAGATAGATCAAAAATACCTAGATTAGGATAGGGACAGTTAGGTAGTGAATCCTTCTTGCTGGGATCTCCGAAGTCCATCATTTTTCCTGAAATGACGATTTTACCCCTCAAAGGATAAACCGTCTTTCCCATTCCAATCGAGTTCCGAAAATTGCTCGAAGTTAGGGTTTGGGTCAGGTGGATGACTAACCCTAATACTCGAGATTTTCAATTCTCATCTTTATCCAAAATGACGATTTCACCCCTCTGAGGGTAAAATCACTTTTAAACTCCAGAAAATTCCTGAAAATTCCCAAAAAATAGGAAATGGATGGGATGATAGCCAACCATATTCCCTCTATCCTTTGACTTCCCGATTCATCTAAAATGACAAGTTTTCCCTTTCAAGGCCAATTGTCCCCGAATTGTTCAAAATTACGATTTTGCCCCTCATGGGCAAATCATGTTAAAATCATCCCTAAGCCTTGATTGATATTTCTCTAGGCTAATAGGGCCTCATTAGGGATGTCATGTTGATTTCATGTGTTTTATCCATATGCATTGGATCCTTGATTTGCGCACTTATTTTTAATGATTGTGAGTGATAGGGTAGCTATTCCCATCTACATGAACTCCTAGGTTTAGGATTTGTGCCACACTCGTCTGCATGAAATCCTAGGATCAGATAAACCACTCAGCTTTGGTACCGAAAGAGCATCAACTCTGACAGTTGACGTAACTAAATCCCCGAACCTACTTCTCTGGTTTCCGTAGATTCGAATAGACAGCTCCCAACTATTCGATAGGGTTTCCGATCGTACCCTCCAAGAAACGATTGGTGGCGACTCCTTGTCCTGTACACTTATCACGTGTCACTAGACCACACCGAAGGTCGACCACGTATATCCAGCAGTTGCGATTTGGGTAATGGACCTTGGGAGAGGCCCGCGCCCGATCATGCCAGCGATCGGGCGGCTCATTAGCTCCCCCTCGCCCCTTTGAGTCCCGCGAGGGAGGGTCACGACAGACACCTGGAGAACCCTTGTCCTAGGACCCACTTTCAAAAAAAAAAATCAAGCAGTCCTAGCATGACGTGGAGAACCTTCGTCCCGGGACCCCTTTTCAAATATCAAACAGTTCGAGCAGACGTGGAGAACCCTTGTCCTAGGACACCCTTTTCAAAAAAATCAAGCAATCCCATCGGATGTGGAAAACCTCCGTCTTGGGAACCCTTTTCAAAAATTAGGCAGTCCCATCGGACGTGGAAAACCTCCGTCATGGGAAAACCCTTTTCAAAAAATAGGTAATCCCATCGGACGTGGAAAACCTCCGTCTTGGGAACCCTTTTCAAAAAAATCAAGCAATCCCATCGGACGTGGAAAACCTCCGTCATGGGAAAACCCTTTTCAAAAAACAGGTAATCCCATCGGACGTGGAAAACCTCCGTCTTGGGAACCCTTTTCAAAAGATTAATTGGTCCTATCAGACGTGGAGAACCCTCGTCCCAAGACCCCTCTTTCAAAAATATCAAGCAATCCCATCGGACGTGGAGAAGCCTCTTCCTAGGAACCCTTTTAAAAAAAATCAAGCAGTCCTAGCTTGACGTGGAGAACCCTCGTCCTAGGACCCCTTTAAAAAAAATCAAGCAGTCCTAGCATGACGTGGAGAACCCTCGTCCTAGGACCCATTTTCAAAAAAAAAAAATAAGCAGTCCTAGCATGACATGGAGAACCCTCGTCCTAGGACCTCCTTTCAAAAAAATCAAGCAGTTCTAGCATGACGTGGAGAACCCTCGTCCCGGGACCCCTTTTCAAATATCAAACAGTCCCAGCAGACGTGGAGAACCCTCGTCCTAGGACACCCTTTACAAAAAAATCAAGCAATCCCATCGGACGTGGAAAACCTCCGTCTTGGGAACCCTTTTCAAAAATCAGAAATCCCATCGGACGTGGAAAACCTCCGTCATGTGAAAATCCTTTTCAAAAATCCAGCAATCCTAGCTTGATGTGGAGAACCCTCGTCCTAGGACGCCTTTTAAAAAAAAATCAAGCAATCTCATCGGACGTGGAAAACTTTACCTAAAGCTCACTTGTTGGATGCTGCCGGTTGCAACAACTTTCAAATAAAACAAGCATCCAACCGGCAGCATCCAGCCCAAGTTCAAATTGCGAGAGCAAACCGGAGATTAATTTGAGCATTCATCAAAATGCTTAAGGGTCCGATGTCATAGCATTTCTTTTCCTCAATCGAATCGGTCAAGATTCAGGTGTCATTTTGTCTTTGAAAGCAACCTCTGACGAGCTCGCTCTCAAAGAGGGGCAGCTGTTGACACTTGATTTTTGGTTATCTTTCATTTTAGTTTTTATTTCTAAAATTAATTAAAAATAGCCAAAAACTCAAAAAATTGGAAAATCAACTTTGGTGGCCTTGGCCTAGCCTCAAGAGCCAATTTTGAACAAAAAATATTTTTTTGTAATTTTTAATAATTTTTCGAATTTATTTAATTATTAAAAATACCCAAAAAATCAGAAAAATATCATTCGTGGTCAGAAAAATACACAAAAATATTCAATAATTTTGTTTTAATTTCCTCTTCAAGTGTGTCATTTTAAATCTTGAAAATTCGGCTCGGGTCACTATGTTCCTTCACAAACATAAACCCGAACCGAGCCTAAAAAATCATTTTCGAGTCTTTTAGTTTTCAATTCTCACTTTTTACAAGCTATGACATTGGATTCTAAAATCTTGAAGTGCAATTAGGTCAATATGCCCTCCAATTTGATCAATTTTAAACAAAAGGGCTTAATTGCATAATTTTCTTCCAATTTAGTCCCCGGTTTCACAAATTGTGAAATTAAATTTCATACGGGCATACCCATTCAAATTAAATACCTCTACCCTATAGTTTTCATCATGTTAAATCCATTGGTGGCCTCAATTAAGACTAATTTGGTCGTTTGGATCGTCAATTAAGCAAAAAATAATTTCGGATCCTAAGGGTAATTTGGGGTTTTCACTAAATTTCAATCAATTGATTCGCGAAAATACCCATATTTGATAAAAGAATATGTCAAGGAGTCCGATTATGGTATCAATTTCGTGAAAAGAGGTCGATTTGGCCCCCAATTGGGTTTAATTAGTCGAACCGGGCCGATCGGGTCAGACCCGACCCGACCCGGTCCAACCGGGTCTGCAACTAAGTTGCAGACCCATGCGGCCGTGCACACCAGGGAACAGGGGAAGGTGGGGGAGGCCCGCTGACATTTTTCTACAAAAAGGGGACGATGGCGAGTGGAATACGATGGATGGTGGTCGTTGAGTGGGCATTCCACGACTTAAAGGCGGTCGGCCACCGGGAATGGGGGAGATTCTCGGTTAAAAGCCGAGCTCGGCCATGAGAGAGGAGGATATTTTTTTATGGGAGTTGGAACGAAGCCCGAGAAAGACGAAGCTTCCCCGCACCTCACAGAACCTCAGAGGAGCTTCGGTCGCCGTCGTCGAGCCCGGATCAGGTCGGTATTCTCCCTTGAGCTTCATTTTTCGAATGCACGCCGACTGTTCGACGAAATGCCTAAATGAGCATTATATTTTTGGAGTCTCGGCCGACCCATCCCGACCCCTATTTGTTGCGATTCTGGCTTTGAACCTTCATGATAATCTTCTCTAAGCCTGAATTGCCCTTTGTTTTGCATCGAAACAGCGCCGGAAATGATGGCCGGAGCTCGAACATGCTCGGACCGAGCCGAGAGCTCTCACCGGCGCAAGCGGCGGTCGCCGAGGACTGGGCGACCTCAGGTAAGCCACTAAACCTTGTAGGGATGCCATGAGAACGATCGAAACAAGCTTTAAATGTGAAACATTTTCTACAAATTCTCGCCGGCGTCGGGACTGTGGAGGTCCGGCTCACCCCTTTTCTGATGTGAACGTCGCCGTGTTTTACACGTATGTTAATGTGGGAAGTGAGGGGAGTCGAGTGGCGCAAAAATCTTAAAAAAATAACAAGTTTTGGGCTCGTTTTTTATCCTCCGACGAGATTTCCGACGAAGTCGCCGGAATTTTTACTGTTCCGGTCGCCTTCTCCAGTGGACTGTGGGCCGGTCAGCGGGTCAACGCTGACGTGGCGTGCTACGTAGGCAGCCACGTCAGCCAGGTGGGGTCGGTCCATGCGCTTTTCAAATAAATGAAATGAACGGTCCCGATCGCGACACGTGTCGCGATCCTGAGATTTTTGAAATATTAATAAATGTTTTTTCGGATGATTAATAAAATTCGATCCGACGGCTGACGTTGTGCCAAGTAGCACTCTATGGGACGTCCGATCTATTGCAAGATCGGACGCATCGAAGGTGTCCACGTGGCACAGTGCGGATCATCCGATCTGTTTTTCGGATATAATAAAAAAAAATTTAATCGGGCGGTTGAGATTAGGCCAAGTGGCTCTCTGTGGATCGTCTGATCTGGTCTAAGATCGGATGCACCAGGAGTAGCCACGCGGCACAATCTGGCGCGTCCGTTTCGTTGATTTTCTAATAATTAAAGAAAATGATAAAAAAAAATGTTTAAAATAGAAAAGTTATTCAAAAATTCGGAAACGGCGTCGTTTTATGCCGGTTTCGACCCATAGGGTCGGGCCGGGCGCCTGCGGGGCGCGGGCCGGGTCTGACTCGGTCCGGAAAATATTTTTAAATAATTTAAAAATTCTTAAAATAATAAAAATATAATAAAAACTTAGAAATTCAATAAAAAATAGAAAATCATAAAAAATTCAAAAAAATTCAAAAAATTCAGAAAAATTCCAAAAATTTCCAGAAAATAGGAAATGGTCACATTCAACTGGCCACGACCTGTTTCGGGTCTTTCGACCCCCGATCTTTCCAGAAATGATAGTTTTGTCCTTCCGACAAATCGTCTCAAAAATAAAATCTAAAAAATCTAAAAAAATTCCAAAAAATAGGAAATGGCCAAGGCTCATCCCGGGTGTTTTGAACCCCGACCCTTCTTAAAAATGACGATTTCGCCCTTTGGGCGAATCGTCTTCCAAAAATTGAAGAAAAATCAAGAAATTCCAAAAAATTCTCAAGAATGGGAAATGGCCACAATCAACTGGCCATGAAATATTTTGGGTAATTCGGTATCCAAATCTTCCAAAAATTGACGATTTTGCTTTTTGGGCTAATCGCCTCCGAATCTTCCCATTCTTCTCCTGGTTCGAAATCACACCTTCCTTAAACCCTTTTGGCTATACTAGGAAGCCATTGATTTGAATTGACGTGTATCGATGTGATTTATTTATGCACTTGATTGCGCTTTCATTAAAATTGATTGTGATTGATAGGAATAGTCTTCCAATCTGCATGAAACCCTGAATCAAACCTACCTCATCTAAAATTGCACCTGCATGAAATCTTAATTAGGAAAATCACTCGCGTTAGGTGCCGAAAGAGCGTTGGTAATGACACCAGCGTAACCAAGTCCCCGAACCCAAAATCTCCGTTTCCGCAGAACTGATCGATCTCTCCCAATCGGTCAATAAGGTTTCCGGTTTACCCTCCAAGAAAGACCGGTGGCGACTCCAAATGTATGCACAAGTTGCACATGCCACCACGACCACACTAAGGTTGAAAGCGATCGACTCTTATCGTCGAATCTCTCAAAAAAATACTCCCGCCGCGATTTGGTATGGGCCTGGGAGGGCCCGCGCCGATCCAAAGCCCGCGATCCGTACTCCAGTGCGGTGGAAAGGCCCGCGATCGATAATCCATTAGCGCTTCCGTTTCGGACGGGTCGCGACAATGTTTTCCTTAGTTATGTGTTGACAAAAGGATTAGTTCCATATATTGAAATCTCTAGAAATGCGTAAAAGTGGGAGTACTCAATTTTTTCAAAGTTCACAGTTAATGATATTTGTTATCATTATTGATGCATATGAGTTTGTATGACATTTATGCATAATAATGCTTAGTGCATTATACAGAGAAAGTATGTCGGACAGATTAGAGATTAGCCCACTCACAGGGTAATCGCCTCTATTTGCTGGGTGATGAATAGAAATGAGACGTTTTCAAGCTTATTATCTGGGTGATAATTGAGAGCTCAAGCTTGAAATTTTGATGTCGCCTTAACAAAAGTGTTAAGATGAGGTCGTAATAAGTTATGCCCGAAAGTGAAATAACCCACACATTTCACTTTATCTGTTTTTGATGCCAGATGTGAGTTCTGTCAGATTCTTTGAAGAGAGTAGATTTGTGAACTCAAGCTAGACGTTGAGTATGTCTAAGCTATCATCTGTACGGTATTGAATGAAAAGACATATGCTTTATGGGAAAGGAGAAAATATCGTAATACGTACTTCATATTACGTATGCATGAGACGACCAAAATGAGTTGGCAAGAGTTTTGATCTCAACATATAGCCGTGTTAGACTCTTGAGGATATGAGTTCCTCAAATTAAGTGCCCTCATGACTCTGACCTTTTCTTGATATTTCTATTCAGTGTTTGCTATCTTAGAATGTTGTCAATGGTCATGAGATTGATTCGATCTAATGGAACATCTCTAGAAAAGCGAGCTGTACTGAGATAGAGAGTTTTAAGGGAAGAAGAAGATCAATTTTATTTTGAAGTCACATTCAATCTTTGTATTCGCAGGTCGACCATTATGATTATATGAGTTTAATCATGATTGTGAATACAATGTATTGTATTTGAGCGCTCAAAGAGATCAAGAGAGATGTGATGTAAATGTGACTGATTGATCTAGGGTACTGCATACTGGATCTACTCTGAAGTTATGTGCCCATTTTGAGCTGCTATATACTCCTAACAGATGTATAGCAACGAGCTTTCATAGTATGCTGGTCGCACGGATTATTTGTCCATATGAACTTTGCAATAAGAAGAGAAAGAGATATATTTAGCCATTTGCGGGCGAGTGGGAGATAATGGAAATTGACGCCCCCATTAAGGACTAAATTGGCTAGTTGCCATAATTCCAATATTGATTGGATTCAATTAGTTTTATTTCCTATTCTAAGGGAAGAGAGAGATGAGTTACCCTCTTCAGCCAACAGAACGTATGTCGTTCTTCCATGGCTATCATTGAAAGAAACTCTCCCCAAAAACTCCATTGAAATGCTATCTCTCGACGACGATCGATCGTCGGATCCGGATCGTGTCTCACATGCGAAGGGACTCTTAATCTGTGGCTATCGATGTATGTTCGTTTTACGTGATATACATCACCGATCGGTGATTCAAGTTTGATCTCAGGGCTTGACGATCTAGTACAACGGTTTGATTGGCATATTGCTGGAATCCGCGCTTCGTGTTTATGGGTATGTGGATCTATATTATTCCGCTTCGTTTATAGATCTTGATTAGTGATTTTGTATGAAATACCCAACAATATATTGAAATTTTTATTGTAAGGCTGTTAAGACTTGAGAGAGAGAAAAGTTTCAAAATATTGTTAGTTTATGCATACGTCCACCGGCTTAACATTTCTAAAATCTGTTATTGAGGATAATTTAGGAAGAAAAAACACAGATTGTAGATCCTTTAAGGTGTTACTTTTTAAGTCATGCAATAATAGCAGAAGTCTCATGAACATGAGAGAATTCTATACTTTGGTTAAATTATTCAGGAACGGAACATAAATGCGATTTTTTCCACTAATAAAATAGGAATTGTTCCATATTTGGATGCCCGTGTTGTGGTATTTGACATATGTGAAGACTTATTTGCCGGTAATCGAATTTCAGGTCATGTTAAATACGTTAATCGCGGAACAAAAGATAGAGCACAACGTCATTAAGTAGAGAACGTGACATATGTAGCCGATCCCAAGTTCGCAACTCGTGCCAAAGGGAAGAAAGCAACGTTAATTTGTGTCCGATAGCATCGTGGACTTTGCACTCTCTCTTCTTCTACTCATAATTCGCATTTATGTCCGATACGAAGATCTTCCTTCCTTAATTATATTCCGCTCATTACCCACATTAATTTGGGCCTAATACCCAAAAAAACCTTTAACTTTAACATTTATATCAATTATATCCAAAACTTTTTTTTTTATAACCGAGGTGTCCGAGCTCACGGCGAACCGGGTCTCAACCCGGCGGGATCAACCGGCGAACCGGGTCTCAAACCGGGGGGATCAACCGGGTGGAGTCCGAATAATCCTCGGGGCGACACGTGCTAGCCACCACACATCGTGCACCGGTTAAGTCACCCTTGAGTGACGCCCTGGGATTCGAACACGCAACCTGCCGTGCAGAAGCGTGCTCAAACCAGCAGCGCCACCTTTGTCTCATAAAAAACCCGTAACTTGTACTTTTGTCTCAATTCTATCCAAAATTTTTACTTTTGCCCCAATTTTACCTACCTAATACAAAAAAACCCTCAATTTTTAATTTTGTCTAAATTTCACCCAAAATTTTTACTTTTGTCCTAATTTTAATGGCCTCGTACCAAAAAAACTAACTTTCAACTATTACTTTTATCTCAATTCTACCACCATCAACCTTTTGCTCAAAATCACCATTAGTTAATCCTACGTGACTCGAATTTTCTTGTCGAATTTACTAATGAGTTTTCGAAATTTAGAAATAGTAGGCTTCAGAGACGATGAGATTTTAAAAAATTCGTCAGAATATCTCCATGTCTAGCCGTTTGTTAGGTTGTTGAGTGCTGAAAAGAATATGAAATGTGTCGTCTTTAATGACTATATATCTCTCAGTAATATATAGAGGTAGCAAAAACAGAAGAGAATTTCGAAATTTTTTCATGTCAGATTTGCCGATGTGTAATTTATTAATGACGTGACAATCTCACGTAAGATTAACTAACAATAATTATAGACGAGAGGCAAGCGGTGGTAAAATTGGGACAAAAGTAAAAGTTGAGGGTTTTTTTTAGTACTATGTCGGTAAAATTGGGACAAAAGTAAAATTTTGAGTGGAATTGGGACAAAAATAAAAGTTGAGGGTTGGTAGAATTGGGACAAAAGTAAAAGTTTTGGGTAGAATTGGGACAAAAGTGAAAGTTTGAGGTTTTTTATGAGACAAAAAAAGTTTTGGATATAATTGTCACAAATGCTAAATTTAAATGCATATATATATATATATATATATATATATATATATATATATATATATATATATATATATATATATGTTAATTTTGTATTTTATTTTCATGGAGACTATCTTAATTCGCTGAAAGTACAGTAATTTTTTGTCTCGGTATTAGAGACATTTAGATCAATTGTTCACTGCACACGTGGCATTAATTTATATCATTGCCGTGACAAAGGAATTACACAAATCTAATAACAATATTTAATCAATTTCCACACGTGAATTCTTGATGTAATAAACCCAACAAAGATAAAATCTCTCACAAGGAGACAGTGCTTCAATAAATCACGTCAACAACGGCACTCTTCAAGATTCCCGAAACTTATCTTTATATATGGGGCATGGAACCAATATATTAATCTGACTCCTACAAAGAAACGTTGACAAAGCCGACTCTATCTCGTAGAAGGATCCACGCGTCTTGATATTTGAAATCCAGAATTTTTTGGATAAAGATCAGCAAGCTTTCTTCTCGCGGTCGAAGTCCAATGGCGTCTTTGGACACTACGTGCAAATATAGTTCAATCTTGAAGAAGGCAGCCACAAAGTCCAATTTGGACTTTCCTTTCCTCTTTTAGTTTAAATGAGTTTTTATGGGCTCATACTCGACACACACACACACACACATATATATATATATATAGCCATGCGCATGACATTCTCATGTCCTAATATTATGCTTCAACCTTCTCCTCGCGCTTTAGGGATGTGTGTTGTCGGACGAATTATTGTTAGTATCGGTTTGATTCCGTAGCTGTGTGATGCACATTTGATGATAATTTCACGATAAATTTGTATTTCAACAAACGCGTGAATCATATCACTGGATCATAATCCAATTATAATTAATGAATTTGACGAAAATTTACTTCAAATTAATTTATCACATATTTATTTCAAATTGATTTTCGCGTCACAAAAAAAATTCAACTAGTACATCCATACCACATTTGTTAGATACTAATTTTTCTGTCATAAAAGAAAAATCTCCGCGCAAGTACGCCGATGCCTAAAAATACCCCCAAACCACATTTTGGTGATTTGATTTTTTTTTCGCGCAAAAAATAATTTGAGATAAATGATCTGATTTTTCCTGCTTGTGACAATTTCGCTACTGGCACTCATACGATGCCCTGAAAAAGATCCATTGGCGGCTTAGGTCCCAAGAGGAAATTATACGTTCGATTATTGTTGCTACATAAATTCAGCATTTATGTTTGTTCCTCCTGGTCATTAAGTTATTGTCGAGATAAATTTTTCTAAACGGGCATAAATTATTTTAAGATGCTTGACTTTGTCCGTTTGATTCTGCGCTTTGTGCATCACATTTGATGCTAGTTTTGTACTAGAATTGTACTGAATAAACACCCCTTTTTTTGTGACGCGAATTCTTTCCCGAAAAATAATTACACTAAATAAAAAAAATGTATTTTTTTAAAAGATATGAATTTTTTATTACTGCGATTTTAATATTTCATTGCGATTTTAAATAATTACATAAATACAAATTATTTTTAATTAATTATTGATGATTATCTTATAAAAATAAGTTTCAAAAGATAAATAATTATAAATAAAATAATTATAATAATATTTTTTTATTTTTTCAAAAAAAATTGATTTTTTTTATTTCGCGTAATTTTTCGAGACGAATCCATTGGCAAACCGCCATAGGCCGGCCTTTTTCCCCAAAAAACGTCATTTTCCTTGTCAATTTTTCATTTTCTACCTTTGATGCCACGTCTCGATCACGAATGAACCGTCGTTTCCCTCTTTTTTCTTTCGCTCTTTTCACGACGGACTCATTAAATCATGTCTTTTGTAGTGGGAAAGGGGTCTAGGTGGTTTTTCATGCTCAAATAAATATCACGTCTTTTAATGAGTGTCTGCAAATGATATTGTCAATTGTGTTGTTTGCCCCCTTGGTTGTTGATTGGGTGAAGTGCTTTGGTGGTGGTGGGTTCCATTCCCAACCTGTTCCATCTTTAAATTTTTTACTTTTTTATTTTTCCAAAAAACTCGAAATAAAAAAAAATAAATGTCCGTCCAGCTCGGCCAATGGGTTGCCGAGCGGCACCCAATCGGCGTTGGTATTTATTTATTTTTAATATTTTTTTGAGATTTTTTTTTTGAAAATTATAATTTGAAAAATTGCCCGAACTCTTGCTGGATGGTAGTACAATACCACATTACCAATCATGTTTCGCTTTCCATTAAATGTTTTCACAAATTTTTTCTTTATTTTTATTTGCCAGCCACAAGGTTGTGTGGCTGGCATTTTGCCATCTACAGTGGATGCTCAGGCTAGCAAAGCCCTAATATTTGACAAAGAAAACGACTTTTTCACACTAGTTTGCTCCACAGCCTATGCCTTTTAACACTAGTTTAATAATATTATCTGAATTGAATTTTTCTAGTGGGCCCTTACTGTTCAAGGAGTTTGTCTTTGTGTGTTTGATTCCGTCACTATATGCATCGCATTTTACGACAATTAGATTTGTATTATTATTATTTTTTTGCAAGAAAAAGCGATTCAATTCAATTAACTTCACTAAAGAGAGATTACATAAACATAAAAGATTCCATAGAGGTAAAGGTGGATTGGATAACCATTTTCTCTAATCTGCCTGTTTTTCATATATTTCATTATACCAATTTGAATTCAAATCAAAATTTGAAGACAGATGTTTTCTTCATTAAGCCTGTGGATAGTCAAAATCTAGTTATAGGAATCATTCATGTCTTGTAGATTCTCCACTTTCTGTAGAAAAAAAAAATTACCAAAAAAGCCATAACTCTATTACAATTATGCCAATTCATACATAATTTTTTTGGGTCAATTCTGTCTTAAACCTTTCGCATCTCAGCCAATTTTGACTGAAAATCACTAATGTGGCATGGTTGGTGATGACGTGAAATTTTTCTAATAATATTTTAATATTTTTACAATTGTTTTTTTTCTCCTCTTATTTTCTTTGTCTGGCCCGCAAAGCTCGCCTTGTTGGCCATTGGCGAGGGAGGGTGACGCTTGCCTCGCTAGTGGCCAGCGGGGGCGAGCTTCGTCGACACTCTCGCCTCTAGCTGGTCGCCGGACTCGTATGATTAGAGGAAGAAGAGAAAAATAAAATAAAAATAAAATATAATAAAAGAGTGGTGCAAAAACACGAAAGATAAAACTAAAAGTCATGCACGCGTCTTGTCCTTTTGCTTTTGCCGACATAATAATAGAGTCGTACCACGCGTCCGATCCTGTGTCCTTTACCCTGGGTCATGTCGCCTATTATTTCTTTCACAGCCAATTTGGCATTTATTTTATACCGTGCATTTCAAGTCTTTTGGACTTTCTTCGGGTGGGATTCGGAAGTCTTGGATGCAATCTAGCGTTTTCCCCGAAATTGCCTCTCTCTCGATCTCGTGGTTTGCGGCCTTGCCTTTGTCTGTTGGCAGTCAATCAGCCCGCTAGGTTACTCTCTCTTTATGTCAGTTTCGTTGTCGATTACTTGATTGAATATACCGATTTGGGTGTGTTGTGATTTTGATTTCTTCCGCTGTTTGTCATCACGAACTGATGCTGTGAGTCGTGTGACTAACCACTACTTTCGTTCAGTTTGATTCTGTCTAAAAGTTCGGTTTACTCCGTTTGATGGCACCCTCCACCAACGCCTCAGGAACGGAGTTCGAGGTGTTCCTGAGTTTCAGGGGTTCGGATACTCGGGATAACTTTGCTAGTTGCCTCTATCATGACATGGTCGAGAAAGGAATCCGGGTCTTTAGAGATGATAAGGAGCTCCAAGTCGGTGAGAAGATTGAGGAGCTTTTCAAAGCCCTCGACGACTCTCAACTCTACATCCCCATCTTCTCTAGGGACTTTGCTTCCAGTGCATGGTGTCTCGATGAGGTCGCCCGCATGTTAGACCGCTCTTCAAAATCGGAAGGGAAGAAGGAGATCCATCCCATTTTCTTGGACGTGAAGGCCAATGATGTCAAGAGCAGAAAAGGATCGTACAGTAAAGCGTTGTCTAAGCATGAGGAGGAAGGACGTGACCCCACTGTGGTGGACGGCTGGAGAAAGGCTCTCCCTGAGGTTGCGAGCAGAGTTGGTTGGAAGCTGGAAGGAAAAGAGTAAGTTTCCACAACTTTTTCGGGTAACTAATAATTTTAATATGATTTATCAAGGACTTATGTATTTTAGATAAACTCTAATCGGCCGTGTTATGCATTTAACGATATTAATCATCCCTGTTCTCCTGAGTCATTAATTTCTCTGTGGGTTGGAAATGTTGACGTAAATGTTACGTCATCGTCAAGTTGGTGCTGAATGCTAACTTGGCATCCTGTTTGGTTGTCAAAAAACCGTATAACAAATTTAAATGGCAAAACTAATAAATCGTTTGAAAAACTGCCATTCTTTGTAAATCGTTCTTAATATATTTAGCTTATGTTGGCAGGTATGGTGAACTTATAAAATTGATAGTTCGAAAGGTTCTACTTAAGCTGAAGGGGAAGAACAGACGAGTTCCCGACCATCTAGTCGAAACAAGTGATCTTGAGCGTGTAGTGGAATTGCTGGATGTTGAATCCAATGACCATGTACGTTTTGTTATAATCCATGGGGCAGGCGGCATTGGTAAATCAACTCTTGCTAGTGTTATCTTCAATCGATTCCGGTCTAAATTCGGAGGCAGCAGTTTCCTTGGAGATGTCCGGAGTCATTCTCTTTTAGACATGCAAAAGAAACTATTGTCCGAAACACTGGGCTCGAACTCTGCTCAAGAAATCTATGACACCAACGACGGGATAGGTCGCATAACAAGAGGACTCGGCGAAAAGAAAGTTCTGGTAGTTGTAGATGATGTGGACGAGAAGAAGCAACTCGACAACCTCGCAGGGAGCTGCGATTGGTTTGGTCGCGGAAGCAGGATCATTGTCACGCTCAGGGACATAAGGATAATGCGAAATAAACAGAGCAAAACGCGACCCAGCAATTATATGGACTTCTCGGTAAATAAGATGCCTGTGGATCGAGCTATTCAGCTTTTCAGCAAGCATGCCTTCAGAAGTGATTCTCCTCCGATAGAGCGGCGCAATTTCTCGAAAGAAGTTGTTTCAAGCATAGGAAGACTTCCTTTGACTCTGGAAGTCGTGGGTTCTCTATTTGCCAGCAAAGACAGATCGGAGTGGGACGAGACATTGGAGGAGTTAAAGCAAGTCCCCTGTAATGAAGTCCAAGACGCACTGAAGATAAGTATTAGAAAATTGGACCGCAGAGAAAAACGCGTGTTCTTAGACATAGCATGTTTTTGCATTGGGGAGGATGTGATGAAGGCATGTTACATGTGGGATGAATACGGATGTTCTCCACGCAGCGCAGTGGATGATCTTCTCCTCATGTCATTGATACATATTAATGAGGACAATACATTCTGGATGCATGATGAACTTCGCGATCTAGGAAGATACATTGTCAAGGAAGAGAATTTTGCAGATGAAGGAAACCGTTATTGGGTGAAGATTGATAAAAAAAATCCATCCGAAATGAGGAGCAACAAGGTGAAAGTTATTTAAGAGTAGAAGATAAATTCAATCCAGCAAAATCTGTGGACTGTCGGTTGATGGCCTGCTTTGTTTTTTTTTTTGGGTGGTCCGATCCATATACACAACAAAAGTTTATGTTTTGATGCCTGACCATGAGAAACGAGAAGAAAGCTTGGCTGGTTGAAATTCTTAGTTTCCTTGAAAAGGCGTTTTGTTAAACATGCTTTGTTTTTCTTATTTTCAAGTTGATAGAAAGAAAAGTAATTATCTTGTTACGACTTGCGTTCGATTTACTTCGTTTCGGGTTGAAGGAGAACTACTGATACTGTTGACTCCTAGCATTGGTTCTTTACTTCCTATGTTGCACACTCATCTTTATTCTCTGCTGCTACTGGCAGAGGAAACGAAAAGAACGAGCACTCAGTTTGGGTACCAAGTCACCTGAAGAAATGTCCTATTGGCCAGAGCTGAGGTTCCTTGGAGGGGAAAGACTGAATTTCGTAGGCGACTTCAAAGATCTTCTTCCTAATCTGAGATGGCTTTCTTGGCGTGATTGCCCGCCGGAATTCTCGGCGACCAATCTTCACCTGATGTGCTTGGTCGTGCTTGACCTTTCGTATAGCGAGATCACCGACGACTGGGGTGGATGGACGCAAATCAAGGTACCAACACACCTCACTGACCTCACCGATGTGCTCTTCAAATTCTATCAATTGACCTTCATAGTCTCATGCTTTTTGTCACCATGTAATCCACTTTTTTTTTCCTCTGCAGATGGCGAAAAACCTGAAAATGCTAGATTTGACGCGGTGCAATATGCTAACCAAGACACCTAATTTTTCAGAGTTTGGCAAGTTGGAGAAATTGATTCTTAGATGGTGTCGGAATTTGCGTACGATTGATAGCTCCATTGGTCAGCTAAAATCGCTAAATACTTTGGATATCAGAGAATGTGAATCCCTCGAAGAATTGCCCGAAGCAATTGGTCAGCTAAAATCGCTAAATACTTTGGATATCACAGGATGTGCATCCCTCGAAGAATTGCCCGAAGAAATTGGTCAGCTAAAATCGCTAAATACTTTGGATATCAGAGGATGTGCATCCCTCGAAGAATTGCCCAAAGCAATTGGTCAGCTAAAATCGCTAAATACTTTGGATATCTCAGGATGTCAATCCCTCGAAGAATTGCCCGAAGCAATCACTTCTCTAGAACGCTTGTCGAAGATTATCACGTCCCACGACTGGTCCAAGCATCCTGAGGAACGAGGCATTGTAATTTCAAGCTCTTATTATTCGAGTATCAAAGAAGTTCCTCACTCTATTGGAAGGCTGAAGAATCTCACGCATTTGGATTTGTCCCATTGCAAGAATCTACATGACCTTCCATGCTCTATTGGAAAGCTGGAGCTGTTGGTCGAGTTGGATTTATCATTCTCGGGGATCTCCACTCTCCCTTCTTCCATTAAAAAGCTGAAGAATCTCAAGCGATTGTTTTTATTTGGATGCGAGAGTCTACTAGAGCTCCCGGACTCTATTAAGGGACTTGAATCATTGATTGAGTTGTATTCAAGTAATTTGGAAATAGCCGTTCTCCCTAATTCCATTGGAAGGTTAACGAGTCTCACGCATTTATCTTTTCGATATTGCAAGAATCTACTTGAGCTTCCGAGCTCTATTGGGGAGCTAAAATCATTGGTTAAGTTGGACTTACGTTACTCGGGTATCTCCATACTCCATGATTCCATTGGAGGGTTAAAGAATCTCAAGTGTTTGCTTTTAGAAGGATGCAAGAAAGTACACAAGCTTCCGGACTCTATCAGGGAACTAAAATCATTGGTCGAATTGGATTTAAACTGCACGGGGATCTTCGTTCTCCCTGATTCTATTGGAAGCTTAACGAGTCTCACGCATTTGGCTTATCCTATAAACAAGAATCGACGTGACCTTTTGGACCCTTGGATGGATGCCGAATCATGGTCAAGGGATGTAAGAATCTCGGGGATCTCCGCTCTCCCTGATGTTGGAAGGTTAAAGAATCTCAAGCATTTGAGCTTTTCTATAAGTTCAGTCGCATTCATGGAGTACTCATATCTATCGGGGAACCGGAATCATTGGTCGAGCTGGAAAAAAAATTCTCGGGGATCTTCGTTCCCATGATTCCATTGGGAGGTTAAAGATTCTCAAATGCCTGACAATCTTGTGCTTACAAGGTTAGCCCAATTTCTAGGGTGCTGACAAAGGGCAGTGATTTCTCTAGTCGCCAAACGCTTAAAGTTTCAAGCCACCGCCTCCGCCCGTTGCCAAAGCTTCCCTCAAGTTTGAAGTGTGGACAAGGTTATCTCGACTTGGAAGGATGCGCAGTCCATCGATCGGCTTTCATGTTGCTATCAAATCTTGCATCTTTGCTGGATCCCACAATCGACAGATTTTTCCTTACTTCAAAAGCTTGTTGGCTCTCTCTATCAACATATGTCCGACGCCATGCTTGCTTGATCTATCGCACTTGAAGAGCCTAAGAGAGTTGTGTAAAGTTGAGAGCCGTCCCAAGCTGGAAAAAATTCAATTCTTTGAAGAATGCAAAGATCAAATTGGGAGGCTATCGAATCGGTCGCGACTTCCAGTATTGGAGGAGCTGAAGCAGAATGCATCATGTCCGGGTTAGAGCTAGTGCAGTACTACGTGGCTTTGAGCTCCTCCCAGGAGTGGAAGTATAAGCCTTGTCGGAATTGTGATTACATCGGAGGGAAGTTTTCCTTTCGGCTTTTGTTTGCTAAAACGTAGAGTATTTAAAGTTTTCAGGCCCTGCACAATGCACATAGAGTAAAGCAAATTTGCAGCCCGGCATGTGGAGTAAACTCAAGTATTATGTTTCTTCATTTTTTTTTTTTTTACATCCTTGATTTGAATTCTTGCGATGCATGAATATGGTAAGGCTCAAGAGAACATTCACTGCCAAATTGTCAATTGTCATGTCCTAGCGTTTATGCTTTAGCCCATGAAAGACTAAAACTTTATCCAAATTGTCAATTGTCACACACATCACTCATTTGACGAAGCAATAATGGGGTCTGCTGCAATAACCAAATCTACTCATTGAAATGTTGCCTACATGCTTCTACATGGCAATGAATTGCTAGTGTTATCTTGTCCTCTTCCTTTGTCTTTCCTCTCTTATATCGTGTGAATGTGTCTCCCCCTTTTGCTTTTTCCAGCATCACTTCAGATTATATCCGCGAATTATGGAGAGATTCTCTCTTTATTTATTTTGGTATGAAAGATGTTGAGTATGGATGATTGGAACTTCTGTAAATGTATAGAGCGTGCATGTAGTTGTCATGCGATAAATAACGCCAAGCTTTACAAATAATTAAATGAGATTTTCATCTACCTCTAGTTGTCCTTTAGCTGAAGTATTAAGGTAGAAAGGAGTCCCTATCACTTGTCACAGATTATGACTTACACAGATTATATTTGGCTAACATGTTTTCTAATTTATCTCTCATCTACTTTGTCTACTTTTCTCTCAATTTCTAAGGCATTTGGCTAAGCCATTTTACCGCTTGCTAGGATTTTGTCGATTTACGCCAATGAAAACAGTCGGTCGATGCGATAGATATCAGTGTCGGTCATACCAAATCATGTCAGACAGAGAGAATACTGATATTTATGGCAATTAATACACTCAAAATAGATGACTATTTAGTACGGTTTTTTTCGTTATACTTGTGAAAACGGGTGTTGCTTTGTTTGGTGTTTGGCAAAGTTTTTCATAGTTGCAGTAGCTTACAGCAGCATTTCCATTTCAATTCCATGTGTTTCCTCTCAATGTAAGTTCAAATTCCCATTGCTACTTCCATTTCTTTATTGGGATTGCCCCACTGTTGGAAGCGACTGACTGAATTTTTTTTTTTGGGGGTCAAATTATGTTTTAACGCTTTGATCGCTCGGATCGCTCTTATCCAACACCTGATTGATATAATTCTTGTGCTGACGAAAAGCTTGTAACCCCACCTTTCTAAAGATCTGATCTAATTTATTTCTAGAAATCTGATCTAATTTTCCCCGAAAAGTGTTGGGGTCATTCATTTCTGCGAAACAGGCCAAATGATAAAAGCGAATATTTTTTTTTTTATATATATAACGTGGAGGAGCTTCAATTTTAATTATAGAGTGAAACAACTACTGAGGAGAGAGGAATGAGGAGGGCAATAAGTAAATAACCGGCTTGGCAAACCTTCCAACATTGGCATCGTCAGTTAGGACGTTGAGAGATTTTCACCTCAATAATTGGAGGCCAGTCGTTCAAATCTCAATCAATTAAAGGTTCCGTTTATTTCTCAGAAAATGAAGATTTAGAAGATATTTTCGTAAAGACGATGGTGTGTATCGCCTAAAATAATTAGTCAATGAGAAATGTTTTCATTATCTATAACAATAAAAGCAACTATTTTTTTTATAAAAAAAAAATCATTTTTATAATCGATAAAAGCGACTATTTTTTTAATTCATTTTTATAAACGATAAAAATGACTATTTTTTTAAAAAAAAAATCATATTATTTATTCTTTACTAAACAAATGCACCTTAAATAGATATTGTTCTAACTTAAGCTAAAACCCGAATCAGAACTTGTTGATGGGGGTGTAGGAGAGGTTAATGAGTCTCCAGGTGCACGTGCATCTATGCTCTCGTCCGTAGGATATAAGAAAAAGGTTCCAAAATAAACAAAATGACCCCCCAAAAAAAAAATTAACTTTCACTAGCGAAAATTCCCACGCGATAAATCTATGCAGAAACTAACAAGTGAAAGACTCTGCAAAATCGCCTTCTTATGGAATATTTGCATTCTTAATTAAAGAAAAGAAACTATTGACACAATATACAGAAATTGTCAAACATATAATGTTGAAAGAGAAAGAAATTTTATTGTAAGGCTGTTATGAGATAGAAAAATTTCTAGATATACATAGTGAAAATATTATTAGTTTATGCATATGTCCACCGACTTTAACATTTCTAAAATCTGTAATTGAGGATATTTTAGGAAGAAAAAAAAAACAGATTGAAGATTCTTTAGGGTGTTACTAGGACCCGGATCCCCTGCATGTAACGCAGGGGATCCTTAATTTTAGGGCCATTGGATTTCCCCCTTTTATAGGGGGGAGGAAATCCAATAGCTGAAAAAGCCTGGATCCCCTGCCTTACATGCAGGGGATCTAGGCGCTGTTACTTTTTAAGTCATGTAATAATAGCAGAAGTCTCATGAACATGAGAGAATTCTATACTTTGGTTAAATTATTTAGGAACGGGACATAAATGCGATTTTTTCCACTAAAAAAAATAGGAATTGTTCCATATTTGGATGCCCGTGTTGTGGTATTTGACATATGTGAAGACTTATTTGCCGGTAATCGAATTTCAGGTCATGTTAAATTAATACGTTAATCGCGGAACAAAAGATACAGCGCAACGTCATTAAGTAGAGAACGTGACATATGTAGCCGATCCCAAGTTCGCAACTCGTGCCAAAGGGAAGAAAGCAACGTTAATTTGTGTCCGACAGCATCGTGGACTTTGCACTGCCTCTCTCTTCTTCTACTCATCATTTGCATTTATGTCCGATACGAAGATCTTCCTTCCTTAATTATATTCTTCTCATTACTCACATTAATTTGGGCCTAATAGCCAATAAAAAAACTCTAGCTTTAACATTTGTATCAATTATATCCAAAACTTTCTTTTTGTCTCATAAAAAAATCCACAACTTTTACTTTTGCCCAAATTTTACCTACCTAATACAAAAAAAAAAAATCCTCAACTTTTAATTTTGTCAAAATTCCACCCAAAACTTTATTTTTGTCTCAATTTGCCTCGTACCAAAAAAACCAACCTTCAACTATTACTTTTATCTCAATTCTACCACCATCAACCTTTTGATCGTAATCATCATTAGTTAATCTTACGTAACTTGAATTTTCTTGCCAAATTTACTAATGAATTTTTGAAATTTAGAAACAGTAAGTTTCGGAGACGATGTGATTTTAAAAAATTCGTCAGAATATCTCCATGTCTAGCCGTTCTTTAGGCTGTTGAGTGTTGAAAAGAATATGAAATGTGCCGTCTTTAATAACTATATATCTCTCAGTAATATATAGAGGTAGCAAAAACAGAAAAGAATTTCGAAATTTTTTCATGTCAGCTTTGCCGATGTGTAATTTATTAATGACGTGACAATCTCATGTAAGATTAACTAACAACGGGAGGCTAGCGGTGGTAAAATTGGGACAAAAGTAAAAGTTGAGGGTTTTTTTAGTACTATGCAGGTAAAATTAGGACAAAAGTAAAATTTTGAGTGGAATTGGGACAAAAATAAAAGTTGAGGGTTGGTAAAATTGGGACAAAAGTAAAAGTTTTGGGTAGAATTGGGACAAAAGTGAAAGTTTGAGGTTTTTTATGAGACAAAAAAAGTTTTGGATATAATTGTCACAAATGCTAAAGTTAAAGGCATATATATATATATATATATATATATATATATATATATTTATATGTTAATTTTGTATTTTATTTTCATGGAGACTATCTTAATTCGCTGAAAGTACAGTAATTTTTTGTCTCGGTATTAGAGACATTTAGATCAATTGTTCACTGCACACGTGACATTAATTTATATCATTGCCGTGACAAAGGAATTACACAAATCTAATAACAATATTTAATCAATTTCCATACGTGAATTCTTGATGTAATTCCATGAAATAAACCCAAAGATAAAATCTCTCACAACGAGACAGTGCTTCAATAAATCACGTCAACAACGGCACTCTTCAAGATTCCCGAAACTTATCTTTATATATGGGGCATGGAACCAAAATATTAATCTGACTCCTACAAAGAAACGTTGACAAAGCCGACTCTATCTCGTAGAAGGATCCACGCGTCTTGATATTTGAAATCCAGAATTTTTTGGATAAAGATCAGCAACAACTTTCGTCTTTCTTAAGGATCCACGCATTCTTATTCTCGCGGTCGAAGCCCAATGGCGTCTTTGGACACTACGTGCAAATATAGTTCAATCTCGAAGAAGGCAGCCACAAAGTCCAATTTGGACTTTCCTTTCCTCTTTTAGTTTAAATGAGTTTTTATGGGCTCATACTCGACACACACACACACACACACACACACACACACACACATATATATATATATATATATATCGCTAATCATGGTAATCCCCAGGTGCCATGCGTATGACATTCTCATGTCCTAATATTATGCTTCAACTCTTCTCCTCGCGCTTTAGGGATGTGTGTTGTCGGACGAATTATTGTTAGTGTCGGTTTGATTCCGTAGCTGTGTGATGCACATTTGATGATAATTTCACGATAAATTTGTATTTCAACAAACGCGTGAATCATATCACTGGATCAGAATCCAATTATAATTAATGAATTTGACGAAAATTTACTTCAAATTAATTTATCACATATTTATTTCAAATTGATTTTCGCGTCACAAAAAAATTTCAACTAGTACATCCATACCACATTTATTAGATACTACTTTTTCTGTCATAAAAGAAAAATCTCCACGCAAGTACGCCGATGCCTAAAAATACCCCCCAAACCACATTTTGGTGATTTGATTTTCTTTCGCGCAAAAAATAATTTGAGATAAATGATATGATTTTTCCTGCATGTGACAATTTCGCTACTGGCACTCATACGATGCCCTGAAAAAGATATATTAGGTCCCAAGAGGAAATTATACGTTCGATTATTGTTGCTACATAAATTCAGCATTTATGTTTGTTCCTCCTGGTCATTAAGTTATTGTCGAGATAAATTTTTCTAAACGGGCATAAATTATTTTAAGATGCTTGACTTTGTCCGTTTGATTCTGCCCTTTGTGCATCACATTTGATGCTAGTTTTGTACTAGAATTGCACTGAATAAACAACCAATTTTTTTTTTGGTGACGCGAACTCTTTCTCGAAAAATAATTACGCGAAATAAAAAAAATGTATTTTTTGGAAAAATATGAATTTTTTATTACTGCGGTTTTAGTCTTTCGTTGCGATTTTAAATAATTACATCAATACAAATTATTTTTAATTAATTATTGATGATTATCTTATAAAAATAAGCTTCAAAAGATAAATAATTATAACTAAAATAATTATAATAACTATCAATTTTTTTTTCCAAAAAAATTTGATTTTTTTTTATTTCGCTTAATTTTTCGAGACGAATCCATTGGTAAATCGCCATAGGCCGGCCTTTTTCCCCAAAAAACGCCATTTTCCTTGTCAATTTTTCATTTTCTACCTTTGATGCCACGTCTCGATCACGAATGAACCGTCATTTCCATCTTTCTTCTTTCGATCTTTTCATGACGGACTCATTATATCATGTCTTTTGTAGTGGGAAAGGGGTTTAGGTGGTTTTTCATGCTCAAATAAATATCACGTCTTTTAATGAGTGTCTGCGAATGATATTGTCAATTGTGTTGTTTGCCTCCTTGGTTGTTGATTGGGTGAAGTGCTTTGGTGGTGGTGGGTTCCATTCCCAGCCTGTTCCATCTTTAAATTTTTTACTTTTTTATTTTTCCAAAAAACTCGAAATAAAAAAAATAAATGTCCGTCCAGCTCGGCCAATGGGTTGCCGAGCGGCACCCAATCGGCATTGGTATTTATTTATTTTTAATATTTTTTTGGGAATTTTTTTTGAAAATTATAATTTGAAAAATTGCCCGAACTCTTGCTGGATGGTAGTACAATACCAAATTACCAATCATGTTTCGCTTTCCATTAAATGTTTTCACAAATTTTTTCTTTATTTTTATTTGCCAGCCACAAGGTTGTGTGGCTGGCATTTTGCCATCTACAGTGGATGCTCAGGCTAGCAAAGCCCTAATATTTGACAAAGAAAACGACTTTTTCACACTAGTTTGCTCCACAGCCTATGCCTTTTAACACTAGTTTAATAATATTATCTGAATTGAATTTTTCTAGTGGGCCCTTACTGTTCAAGGAGTTTGTCTTTGTGTGTTTGATTCCGTCGCTATATGCATCGCATTCGACGACAATTAGATTTGTATTATTTTTTTTTTCAGAAAAAGCGATTCAATTTAATTAACTTCACTAAAGAGAGACTACATAAACATAAAAGATTCCATAGAGGTAAAGGTGGATTGGATAACCAATTTGGATGGAGAAGGGCTTTTATACACTGGGCCTTTGCAATCCAATCCGCACACTGATTTGCTTCTCTCGAATAATGGGCCACTTCGAGATTCGGGCTACGCTTTGCTTGCAGTCTCCGATTACTACCCTAAGCTCCCACGGGCTTTGGTTTGAGCCCGAGATAAGCTATCAGTTTCCAAAATCACGTGGGGGCCTTTCTCGTCCCACAGTTCGCGCTTGTCTTCCAAGCACAGGAGGGCAAACCTCAACGCTAAGGCTTCGATGGCAATTACAGAGGAGGCGCACACTCGATCTGCAAATCCAGCAATCACACAGCCAGAGTAGTCACGGCAAATCACGGCGATCGCTCCCTCCTGCTCGCCATCGAGGATAGAGCCGTCAACACTAAACTTCAGCCACCCTCCAGGGGGAGGAGTCCACTGTACTGGTCCCTTCTTGTAACATAAGCATTATTAGCTTTGTGATAAAGCGACACAGATGGACTAGCTTAGTTTGATATAAATGTGTGTGACGTGTGTGGGTGTGTGTTTTTTTGTGTGTGTGCGCTAGTGACATGTTTTTGCTAGCCCTTGGAACGATTACCTCCTCTTATTATATATTCTTACGTCCTTCGTTACCTGCATCGGGTTATTAGCTATTAAAAAACATATTTTCATCGTCCTCAAGTCCTGATAAATATCCCAATAGCTGATAGACAAATTCTTCTCGGCTTAGGTCCTGAAAGGAAGCTATCCATTAGATTATTGTCGCTACAAAATTTTAACATCTGCCTACTATTTTATAATTGTATGTGCTTGTCATTAAGTGAGAAAGTTTCATAGGATTGAGAGGGACTTGGTCTTCGAGATGCTTGATAACTTTAATAATATTATCTCATTGTTTAAATTTTTTGACGATTTGGCTATTGTAGTCATGCCATCTAATTTTGGCCACAGAACGCTGACATGAACGCCAATGGTCCTATGTGACTAGACCTCCACGCAGCGATTGCTAGCAAAAGTTAGTCGATAGATTTTTAAAAAGTTTAGCGCTAAATTAGCAATCAATCAAAAAGTTTAGAATTAAAGTGACAAAACTGAATAGTTTGTAATCGAATTGGCCACCGTATACTAAGTTGGACTTTATGAACAATTACCCTCACATAATAAATAATACATGCTTCTAGTCTTTCTTGTCCAGTGGCCAACGAACATCATGTCTTGCCTTTAGATTAAGAACTTTCAATTGAAGATGCCTCTCGAGAGATTCGCCCTAATCACCGGCAGCATTTCCCCACACCTATTTCTCCTTACGTGGAGCATTCAAACTAAAAGACTACCGAGTGTGTGTGTATATACACTGTTTGGGTTCTATCTGTTCGACGAAAAATATTCTTAATTAAAAAAAAAAAAACATCTCCCTCGTTTTTTTTGGTATTTGGATCGCTTAGGAAAACAAGTCAACGACTCAACGTAAAATGCTTTTTGGATGACAGAAAACCTATGTTTAATTTCAGGAAAATGATTGAAATCAATTTTTAAAATATGATTGGATATCGGCGCTTAGATCAGAAAGTCTGCGCTTAGGCATGACTCCTAACGCTCATTCTCGAGTCTCCAGCATCTAGGATTGGGTCCGCACTTGAGCCCTAGTCCATTAAGGTGGGCCTTGCAACCCAAGTGCTCGCCACCTCAGAGCTCGTGCCCAGGATAACGAAAAATATCGACATTTTTTTTTCTTTCTGAAAATTGATTTTTAAAACACGTAACATTTTTCGTGCGATTATTTCGTACGATTTGTCACAAGAACTAGGAATTGTGATTACATATATAGGTCACCGAAGAGAAGCTCAGCGGTCAGCACACGATTACGTACCCACGCCCACTCCACAGTTCGCTGCAGGTTTTGGACCGTAAAACAGAAACCTTAATGATAGTTTTCCTTTGTTTCAGCAGATATGGATTGAAAGCTTTGTGCGCTGTGCTATACTGACAGAGGTAATAGAAACTTTGCTGGTGTAGCAATGGAGACTTGAATTATAAACTTCTAGGGGAGTCCTACTTCGAGGAAGTGCGGTATATCGTATGGATCGTTCGTCGAACAAACAAGATCACTTGAGCAAGAAGAGAGAAAGACGTAAGCGGCTTCTTGCCCTCCACTCAAATTTACGTCAAATTCGGTCGAGACGACGGTTTTTTTCTCTGGAGGAGAAAGAAAAAATAACAGCATATAGTTTACATTCAGGTCCTTCACTGATCTGCTGAAATTGACGTTGCAACATGACACGATCAGCATGATGCCACGGGCATTCCCCTCTTCGAGTTCCCTAAATTGTGACAAGTGAATGCATTGCATTCCAAGTTCGAGAATCGTGAAGATTGTCCTTAAGAAGCGTGGGAACAATTCGTAATCTCTACTTCCTGATTCAACGTTCCAATCGTTAGCGAAGCAGCAGAACAGCGCTCCCAGGACGGAACGAGACCCCCCTTTGATCCACAGGACTGTACAAAGCATCTGAGCTAACTAGCCAGGTACTTCTCAATTCTCATGGAGAAATTTTGCCATCCGAGTGGACGAGAAGCGGCAAACAGGAGTAACTACTCGGATCTGCGAGGTGCGAACCGAACCCCATTAGATTACAGGACCGCTTGCAGCCGTTCGGCAGCAGCAACAGCCGCCGCCGCCGACAGTCGCAGATCATTGGCTCGAACAGAATCGGAACAGGCTATAACCAAGGCCAATTCCCCTTCGGGTGCAATGACCAGACTCCAGCGCGCGCTCCTACTGGAGAGAACCCGACAAGCATCACTTCTTCCGGCGGGGATGGGGAAAAAAGGGACGGAAGAGCCAGTCGAAGTACACAATCAACGAGCGTGAAAGGAGAAGGTAACAAAAGTTTTTTCTTCGCGCGCCAGGCACTGTGTGTGAGTGTTTTGAGGTGAAAAGAGTCCCACATGGACTGGTAGATACCTCAGGGGCTCTTTGGGCTCCAAATAAATAAGGAGATAGGGCAACGAGCTCAAATCACGCAGCCGCGCGGTGAGCACAGAGCGAACTATTCTTTCGCCTTTTACTAAAGAATACCGTGTGCTCGCCGCAAAAAGCGGCATACGCCTATTTTTGGAGGGCCTTCTCTTTGGAGTGGGCCCACACCAAGTCTAGTTCAAAAATGTTTTCCCCATTTCGCTCGGTGGTCACGGAGGGCGAGCAAAGGCCCACGCAAGATGTGTGTCCATGTTTAGGTTTTTTTCCAAAGGTATTTGGCAATACGGGCTTCGCAAGATTCTGTTTTTGGGATTCGGACGGGGAACCGACAGGGCTTCTCAGGGTTGTTGGTCATTTGACAGTTTGGTGACGAAAATGAATGGAATTTCCACCTGGGACGAAGGGGATGTACGCCAGTTCGCGCGAATGGGATGTCGCCTGGATCTCATCCGATTCATAATTCAGCCGCAACTCCTGCACGACTAATGATGCAGCAAATAACAAGTTTCTTTTGTGGAGTGAAATATAAATACAAGCTTTTTTGTTGACTGGCTTTTTTCTTAAAACATCTATTGGTCTGAAAAGACTCCGCAAAATGGTAAAACCCCCTAAGCCTGCCCAATGCCAGCAACATATAGGGGCTGTTCTCTGTAACCCCAGGAGGTAACACGGTATTTACAGAGAGGAATGCTGAGGTCAGAAGCCAGACATCTTCGGTAGTAATGCGACAGAAGGCCTGTTCATTTTGGGTGGAGAAAAAAAAAAAAAAAAGAGGCGGTCTCTTGTGTAAACACAATTCTTCAGCTGGTCAATGCTGTGGATCCACATCCCCCCGGTCTAATTTCTACCCAAAAATATCAGGAGAAAGCCAGACCATGGAATGTGTCCTTGTTCCTCTCACCATCACAAGTTGTCCGTGGAATGGCCTTCATTGTACATGGGATCCCAATGTGATCAACAACGAGGCATGATGACATCTTGCTCTGGGCCACTGAAATACGAGTGATTGATGTTCCCTTTAGCAGCAGATATCACACTGTTCCTCAGCAATCAACTGAATTATCTTCTTCTATTAATCAATTGACAGCTCTCCGTTCAATAAGTATGAGCTCATTTTTTGGCTTTCCGGGCAAGAAAACGTTTCTCTCGCTGCCTGAATTTTTCTTTCATTGGCAGGCAGAACCTTATCTGCGCTGACATCTTCCTTCGGCAAGATTGTTGGAAATGGGAAGTTGAGGAAAAAGGAACACAACAGATTACTTAGAATACTCTTTGATTCTTTCTGGCTTGGCTATTCAAATGATTCAACCACAAGCCCTTTTATAGGTACATGAAGACCCTTAGTACATTGTATGCAATTATTAAGACCTCATAAAAACTCCTAGAATTTTGTAGTACATGAATCTTGAAAAAACCAACGGACTAATTAAATGCATGACACATACATGAACTATATTAATGCACCTAGGGAGAAGTACATAGATAAACCAACCATACAATAATGCACCTAGATTCATGAATCAAGTTTAATTTTCAACACTCTCCCTTAAACTTGATCATATCTAGTGACTCCAATCGAAACACGCAATCTTGCAAAATCTTCAAACTTCAATGCTTTGGTGAAGATGTCGGCTACTTGATCATGGGTCTTCACATAAGCAAGCTTTACTTCTTTCTTCTCAATGCACTCTCTTATGAAGTGAAATCTTGTGTCAATGTGCTTGGTTCGATCGTGGAAAACGGGATTCTTTCCCAAAGCAATAGAAGACTTGTTATCAACATAAATTGTGGTAGCATCCTTTTCTGGCATGTGAAGCATCTTCAACAACTTTCTTAGCCAAATTGCATGACATACAGATGATGCAACAGACACATACTCGGCTTCACAAGTTGAAAGAGACACAATTGGCTGTTTCTTTGAACACCAAGTAAATGCAGTATCACCCAAGAAAAATAAGAAACCGGTGGTGCTCTTTCGATCATCAACATCACCACCCCAATCACTATCACAATATCCATGAAGCTTGAAGTTCCTAGCAGAAGAATGAATTAAACCATAATCAAGAGTACCTTTTATGTATCGAAGTACTCTCTTGGCCATCTTCATGTGATTCTCGGCAGGTGCTTCCATGTATCGACAAACAAGACCAACACTATAGAGAATATCGGGTCTTGTACAAGTTAAAATACCTCAAACTTCCAACAAGGCTTCTATAAAGAGACGGATCCACCTTCTTACTTTCATCAAACCTTGACATCTTTGCTCCACATTCGATGGGAGTGCTCACCGGCTTACACTTCTCCATTTTGAATTTCTCAAGAATTTTCTTTGCATAAGCTTCTTGAGAAATGAAGATACCACCATCATCTTGCTTCACTTCAATTCCAAGATAGTACGACATAAGCCCAATGTCAGTCATCTCGAACTCTTGAGCCATCACCTTCTTAAATTCTTCGAACATTTTTACATTGTTGCCGGTGAAGATCAAATCGTTGACATACAAACATACAAGCATAAAACCTCCAGCTTTATCCTCTTTGACATATAGAGCATATTCATGTGGACATTTGATGAATCCATGATCTTGAAAATATTTGTCAATGCGACTATACCAAGCCCTTGGTGCTTGCTTCAAGCCATACAAAGCCTTCTTCAATTTCAAGACCTTATCTTCATGTCCTTTGACAACATAGCCCAAAGGTTGCTGAACATACACTTCTTCCTCAAGATAGCCATTCAAGAAAGGGGACTTAACATCCATTTGATAAATTTTCCACTTATTTTGAGCTGCCAAGGAAATAATCAAACGAATAGTTTCCAAACGAGCTACATGAGAAAATACCTCATCATAGTCAATGCCATGCTTATGAATGTAGCCTTTCGCAACAAGTCTTGCTTTATATCTTTCCACTTTTCCCATGGAATTTTTCTTCATTTTATACACCCATTTTACACCAATTGCCTTTTGTGCTTGAGGAAGGGTTGCTAATTCCCATGTGCCATTCTTCTGAATTGCTTGAATCTCTTGCTCCATTGCATGCCTCCATTTCTCATCCTGCATCGCTTCTTCAAAGTTTAATGGTTCAATGTCAACAAAGAAACAAAATAAACTTGGATTATCAACAAGTTTTGTTTCTTCATATATCTCCACAAGATTCCTTTTGCGCACCGGCCCTTCAGAGGAACTATCATGGGAACCTTGAGTAGTAGGAGATGGAGGTGGAGTAATAACACCTTGGGGTGTTCTTTGGCTTGATTCTCCCTCTTGTAAAGAACAAATAACATATTCATCATTTTCAGCAACATTCCAATCCCATGAGGCATTTTCATCCAACTTTGCATCTCTACTAATCATGTTCTTCCCATTGGAAGGATTGTAGAACTTGTAGCCTTTAGATTTAGGATCATAGCCGATGAAGACAAACTTCTCACTTTTTTCATCAAGCTTAGATCTCTTTTCATCTGGAATATGAATATAAGCAACACTTCCAAAAACATGTAAGTGAGAAACACTAGGTTTCTTACCACTCTATGCTTCTTGAGGTGTCATGCCACGAACACTTCTTGAAGAAGATAGGTTGGATAAATATACCGCACATGCAACGGCCTCGACCCAAAATTCCTTTGGCATCCTTTTACTTCTAAGCATGCTTCGGACCATGTTGAGAATGGTTCTATTCTTCCGCTCTACGACACCATTTTGCTGTGGAGACCTTGGAACGGTCAAGAACTGACGAATCGCATTGGTGTCACAAAAGGATTCAAATTCCTTAGAAGTGAATTCTCCTCCTCGATCGGTCCTTAATGCTTTAATGTAATTGCCACTTTCTTTCTCAACAAGGGTCTTGAATTTTTTGAATGCTCCGAAAGCTTCATGTTTAGCCTTCAAAAAGTAAACCCAAGTTTTGCGAGAATAGTCATCAATAAAGAGCACGAAATAATTGGCTTTACCATATGAGGATGGTTTGATAGGTCCGCACACATCGGCATGAACAAGTTGGAGTGGCTTCGATGCTCTTGAAGTGGCCTCCCTTGGAAAGCTTTTCCTAGCTTGTTTGCCAAAAAGACATCCTTCACAAAGTTGGTTGGGATGATTGATTTTGGGCAACCCATGCACCATATCTTCATTCGCCAAAGCCTTCAAGCCACCAAAATTCAAATGGCTGACGCGACCCTCTCGCGAGCGCGGAGGGTTAATGGGCCGCCCGATCGCTGGCTGGATCGGACGCGGGCCTCTCCCAAGGCCCATTTCCCAAGTCGCAACTGCTGGATGTACGTGGTCGACCTTCAGTGCAGTCTAGTGACATGTGAAAAAAGTGTACATGCCAAGGAGTCGCCACCAATCGTTTCGTGGAGGGTACGATCGGAAACCCTATCGAATAGTTGGGAGTGGTCTATTCGATTCTGCGGAAACCAGAGAAGTGGGTTCGGGGACTTAGTTACGTCAAATGTCAGAGTTGACGCCCTTTCGGTACCTAAGCTGAATGGTTTATCTGATCTTAGGATTTCATACAAACGAGTGGGGTACAGATCTTAAATCTAGGAGTTCATGCAGATGGGAATATCTACCCTATCACTCACAATCATTAAAAATAAGTGCGCAAATCAAGGATCCAATTCATGCGGATAAAACACATGAAATCAACATGGCATCCCTAATGAGGCCCTATTAGCCTAGAGAAGTATCAATCAAGGTTTAGGAGTAATTTGGACATGATTCGCCCATGAGGGGCAGAATCGTAATTTTGAATAATTCGGAGAAAATTTACCCTCAAAAGGGTAAATCTGTCATTTTAGACGAATTGGGAAGTCAGAAGACAGGGGAAATAGGATTGGCCATCAATCCAATCCATTTCCTATTTTTCTGGAATTTCCAGGATTTTTCTGGAATTTAAAAGTGATTTTACCCTTGGAGGGGTAAAGTCGTCATTTGGGACAAAGATGAGAACTAAAAATCTCAAATATTAGGGTCGGTCGTCCACCTGACCCAAACTCTAACTTCAAGCAATTTTCAGAACTCGATTGAGATAAGAAAGACGATTTTCCCTTTAAAGGGCAAAATCGTCATTTTGAGAAAAGAGGCGGGACTCGAAAACCCAAACCTAAGAATTGGTCGTCTAATCGACCCTAATTCTCACCTTGACATTATCGGCCTTTTCTATCATGCACAGCAGAGGCGACCTACCCCTAAAGGGTAATGTCGTCATATCTTGAGAAATTGGATAAGAAACCCCAAAAATAGGGTTGACCAGTTGTCTGTGGTCAACCCTCGATTTTTGGGGATTTCTGGAGTGTCTAGGATTTTTTCACAATTTTTCCACAATTTTTTTTGGAATTTTCTGAAATTTTCTAGCATTTTTTGGATTTTCTAAGATTTTTCTGATTTTTTTTATTTTGATTTTTTTATTATTTTTTTTTAAAATCATTTTCGGAATTTTTATTTTTTAAAAATATTATTCGGGCCGGGTCAGGTGACCCGGCCCACGGCCCGCGGCTCGGCCCGACCTGGATCCGGCCCGCGCGACACGCGCCCAAAAAACGACGTCGCCTCGGTCACTCCCGCTTAAATTTTAAAATCCCGCCTAAACCAAACGAGCGGTCTTGATTGCGCCACGTGGAGGTCCTGCGGACGGCCTGATCTTCATGATGAGCCGACGGCCTAGATTGAAACACCCGATCGAACTACATCCGTCCGATCTAAAGGATTTTTAATTTTCGAAAATCATTTTTTATTTCCAAAAAAGCGAGATCGCGACACGTGGCACGCCTACCACCGTCGGATCAATTTGTTTATTCGGTTATAACCGAATGCGCTGACGTGGCTGCCACGTGGGTGCCACGTCAGCGACACGTCAGCGTTGACTGGTCAACTTTCGTTGACCAGTCAACGGACTCGCCGAAGAAGACGATCGGCGCCGGCTCTGTTTCGCCGGCGCCTCGTCGGAGGGCGGTTTCTCCGCGCACGGACCACCAAAGCCCATGAAACCACCGCCATTCAACTCATCCCGCCGAACTCTACAACATATATCACACTTAACACAGCAGCATCAAGTTTGACTAACCTACAAATCAAGGCCGGAGCTAATCTCCGGCGAGCCATCGTCCTAACCATTCCCAGCGAGATCTATCCCACAAAATCAATCAAGAAGCATCCTAGGAGTTCGAGAAGACTTACCTGGCCATTGCGAGGCTTCGGTTTCGCTCGGGTCGAGCTCTCAAGCTCTCGGTAGGTTTGGATGGTCGGAGGTCAGACCCGATGTTTCACATAGGGAAAATGCAAGAAATCAAATGGAAAATGCTCAGTGATGCACAAGGAGTAAATTGCGACTCATAAAACGCAAAACGATCGAGTGGATCGCAAGTCGCCATTAGAGGCTGAAGCCAAGCACGAGGAGGAGCCTCACCGTTTTTCGAGACGAGAGGCCGATTGGAAGGGTTCGGTCGCTTCTCTGAGAATCAGGGAACTCGAAAACGGGCGTCGCTGGCTTCGGTTTCGCCGGTAGGGGTCAGTCGAAGCTTGCACAGGTTTGGCAAGCTTCGGTCGCCGTCTTCCTCTCTCTCTCTATCTCTCTGCCCTTCGCGAGCTGTCTTTGCGCGAACAGACTCTCTCCCTCTCTGTTCGTTCTCCTCTCTCTTTTAACTGATGCTTCTAACAGATTTCTCTTTCCACCGTTATACCCGAACGGTTTCTGCGAGTGGATTTCTTCAGTTCCTCTCACGTGCTGAAAGTGCGTGCGTTTTTGGCGCCCTGGCTTCGAGCTCGATTGGATGAATGTCTCGGAGCTCTTTTGCGCTTGGGTGTGTCAATTCCTCTCCCTATTGATCGAGCTTCCTCTCCGCTCAGCCACCCACTGATCCTCTTCGTTTCTTTTTCTGTTTGTGCGCGAAGCCGAAGAAGAGTCAGCAGGTGTTCTGCTTATGGGCCAATTTTGGTCAACGGGTTGACTGGGTCGGGTCAACCCGACCCAGTCAACCCGATTTTGGGATTTTCCTTCAAATCGGGCGTCCAAATATCCCAAAATCGTGAAATCGACTCCATAATCGAATTTCATAGCATGGCATTTACCTAAATAAGGTAAAATTGGGCTGAGTTGATTTTGATTTATACAAAAGCCCCAAATCTAAGACAAGATCCGAAATCGATTTTCGTCAAATTGAGATTCCTAATGGACGAATTGTCCCCAATTGAGCCCACCATTAGATTCAGGGGGTAGAATATTATAGGGAGAAAGCATTGGGGTTCAATGGGTGCCCCTCGAAAAAGTTTAATTTCAGAATTGGCATTTTAGGGACTAAAATGCAAAGAATTTTTATGCGATTAGGTCCCTAAGGCCAAAATTGATCAAATCAGCGCACAATTAAACCACATTGGAATGTGGGGCAATCAAGTCAAATGTCAAGATTCGAGAAATGCAAAATATTGCAAATAAAATGACTCAAAATATATTTTTTGACAAATTTAACCCTTTGCGTTACAAAGAAACACACAAAATTAAACTTGAATTTCGACTCTTGATGAGGTCAAAATGACAAGGGATTTAAAAGAAAAATATTTACTATTTTCCTATATTTTTGTGACCTCAAATTCTATTTTTGTTGATTTTTCTAGTATTTTTCTATTTTCTAAAAATACTAAAAAATGTAAAAAATATGAAAAATTATTTTTTGGTCAAGAATGGTTCCTTGGGCTTGGCCAAGGCCACCAAAGTTGATTTTGTAATTTTTGACTTTTTATGAATTTTTTTGTGATTTTTTTAAAAATAAAATTGAAAAAGACTAGGTCAAAAATCAGGTGTCAACAATGGCCAAATCTCAAGTGCCAAAGCCAAGAAGTATCTTCAAGACAACTCTTCAAGCACCTTGGATGATCAACTTGAACATTGAGCAAGAACATCCTATTTTTCTCCATAGGCACCTTTGCTATCAACTTGTGAGATTCATCTCTCAAAAGAAGACAACGATCTTTCAAGTGAATATCATATCCCATCTCAAGTAATTGTCCCAAACTTAGAATATTAGACTTCAAAGTAGGAACATAATAAACTTGAGAAATCAAAAGATGACTTCCATTGTTAGCACGAATTAAGACATCACCTTTTCCTTTGATTGGAACTTTAGTATTATCTCCAAAAATGATGTTGCCATTCACCGTCTCATTAAGAGTTGAGAATAACTCTATGTTGCCACTCATGTGATTGGCGGCACCGGTGTCAAGATACCATGCTCCTTTCTCTCTTTCTTCTTTGGTTGCCAATAACAACAATGTCTTGTCTTCTTCTTCTTCTTCTTCTTCTTTAATTTCAACATAATTGGCCCTCGCTTCATTGTTAGTAGTGGCACTCCTACATTCATTGGCATAGTGGCCAAATTTGTGACAAGAATAACATTGAATATTAGATTTATCATACCTTCTCCTTTCACCTCTATTATAGCCATAATTTCCATGTCCTCTTGATTGAAAGCTGGACCTTTCATTGTTGAAATTTTGGTCTTTGCTCCTTCCACGACCACGACCAAAGTTTCCTCCGCGGCCACGAATATGACCACGACCACGGCCACGATTTTGACCTCTCCCATGGGACCGTTCTTGCTTTTTCACTTGATCTCCCAAAGAGACCTTAGTTTGGAGTACTTGGGCCGACGACTCTCCCTTCTTCAATCTTTCTTCATATGCTTGCAATGACCCCGTGAGCTGATCAAGGGTCATGGTCTCCAAGTCATTGGATTCCTCAATGGCAACACCAACAAGATCAAGCTTTGAGTCAAGCGATCTAAGAATCTTTTCAATAACACGAACATCTTCAATAATTTCACCATATTGCTTCATTTGATTGGATATAGAGGATACTCTAGTGAAGAAATTGGAAACGGATTCGGACTCCGTCATGTGTAGAGATTCGAACTCCCCACGAAGAGTTTGAAGGCGTACCTTTTTCACCTTTTCAACTCCTTTGAATTTTTTTTTTCTAAAATATCCCAAGCTTCTTTCGCCTTTGATGCGGAAGCAACTTTCTCGAACATGGCTTCATCCAAGCCCATGTGAATAATAGAGAGGGCATGTTGATCACCTTTACGAAGCTCGTTCAAAGCGTTCTTCTGATTTTGGTTCAAAGCCGCTTCATCCTCTAGTTCATCATAACCTTTTTGAACAACTTCCCACACGTCTTGTGAGCCAAGCAACGCCTTCATACGAATGCACCATTGCCCATAATTTTGCTTCGTAAGCTTGGGAACGGCATAAGGAAAAGAGCTATTCATCTTCAACCAAGCTCTGATAGCACTTTGTTGGAAATGGGAATTTGAGGAAAAAGGAACACAACAGATTACTTAGAATACTCTTTTATTCTTTCTGGCTTGGCTACTCAAATGATTCAACCACAAGCCCTTTTATAGTTACATGAAGACCCTTGGTACATTGTATGCAATTATTAAGACCTCATAAAAACTCCTAGAATTTTGTAGTACATGAATCTTGAAAAAACCAATGGACTAATTAAATGCATGACACATACATGAACTATATTAATGCACCTAGGGAGAAGTACATGGATAAACCAACCATACAATAATGCACCTAGATTCATGAATCAGGTTTAATTTTCAACAAAGATTGCTATTTTCCCATCATTTCCCTCCTCAATTTGACTATACCCTCCGCTGCTTAAAAGAGAAAAAAATGAAAGAGAATCAACACGTTGCATCTCATGGGACAGTTTGAAAACAGAACAAACTACAATCATGTTACCTCAGCTTATTGACATTCACTTTCTCGAGCTTCCTTAAAATGGGAACGACCCATTTCATGTCTACTGCGCATACATTACGCATGAAAGGGCGCGAAGTGGTTATCAACTCATGGTAGACAACACAGTCGGGGTACATTCCTTGTTCATCTGTCCCTAGCACTGAGGAAGGATGTACCTAACAGAAAAGTACATGAACATCATTAGCTTCCATTGCAAATGTGACAGTCTGATTTTCCTGTCATTCCAAGACATTTGACTGTAAGATGTCTATTGAAGTATTTCAGTTATATCTCGCTCTGATCAGATCAGTCATGAGTTAACTAACCGAAGGGGGAAGGTTAACGCGCGACGAGATACGTGGACCTAGGAAATTCGATAAGAAAATGACATTTTGACCATAAGGATCGTCGAGGGATATTTAGAACCGAGGCCGATCAGAAAACGATTAAGGAATCCATTGCTAGTGTTATACGATTGGAACGCGGGTGATGCCGCTTAACCAACGTACGATTTGTGAATTTTTTTAAATCGATTTATGACGATCGCGGCCGTCGGGGCTAGTAATAGACTCTTGTGATTATATGATAACCAAAATCGCCGTACTTGAGTTTTCCTAAGTGTGATAAAAATCACAGAGTCGATAAGCGTAACATTCGCAAAAGCCTCCCGTTAGTTCGAGATAAATCGAAATTACGACGACGAGAAATCGATCATGATATGGAGTCTCGGAAATAGAAAATGGAAATGAAGAATTGTAACAATTAGTTTGAGTTGGACGACGCCTAGTCGAGATTGAAAATTTGGCAAAAAATTGGATTATCGGACGAAGGGTGTGAAAAGACGATTTTACCCTTGGAGTGTTGGCTTTGCCTTATTAATTTAACGAGGGCGTTTCAGTCATTTACTTCCCTCTTGAAGCTGCCGAATTGGATGAGGGCAGATTGGGAAAGAGTTTTAGATATTATGGATGCTAAGACATGTGGCAAACTTTGAGTGTTGAGCATTAATTATCCCCTAAGTTATGAATTCTTGAGGCTTGACCAAGAGTGGACCAAAAGCAACTATCTCTCTTCCTCTTCATCTGGTCTGGACGACAGAAACCTTTCATCTCCCCTCTTCCCTGCGTTTTTTTTTATTCTCTCTTCAAGAGCAGAAGCTGTTCGGTTCGTCCAGCCCTGCTCGCCGGAGTCGCCCTCTCGATCGCCACTTCCGGCGACCGTCCGACCACACGCCGACCACTACCTCGAAGTTCAACCTCTTCCCGACATTCTCCAAGTGGAAGCTCGGCAAAAGGAAGTCTGTATTGTTCCGGCCAGCCCCGACAAGAAACGTCGATGGAAATTGAACGAACTGAGGTATTTTGGTCATAACTCACTCATTTGGACTCCTTTTGTGGTGAAATTTTCGGTGATAGCTCCCTCAAAGGTTAGGCTATGTTCTCGGATTTTAGGGTTGCTGAGTATTTTGGAAAAATTTCAAGTTATGGTGCTTAGACTAAAATGATTCTGCTGGTGGTGCACTGGACAGACTGTGTGGCTGTTGTAATTAAGTTATTTGGAGGCCCAAATTGAGTTGTTTTGCTGCCAAATTTTTGGTGGAACCCTAGGATACATAGGTCGAGGTTCCTACAAGCTCGATTGTTAAAGAATTGGTGCCTAGAGTGAGTAATTGGACTGATTTTGGTAAGAAAAATCAGAACTGGGCTACTCTATTTTTGCCCTGTCCCTGTCGGTTCTGTTTGGGCCTATGATTGGAGCCTCCGTACTGAAATTACTTTGTTAAATTATGCTAAAGTGTTAATTAAATGGTTTATGAAGAGTACGATATGTGGAACCGAAGTTAGGTTGATTATATTGGTTGAATCGGCGAATTCCTTCTAAGCGAAGTTGCTGCCCTGTTTTGGACAGCTTGGCGTCGTGCCGGACTCGAGTTCATCAAGTGGCTTGTGGTGTTATTTTCTAGTGGGGACTGAGGTGAGTGACCCCTAACCTTTTATTAGAACATACGGACGCGACTGGATGTTTTCTTGAGGAATTAATGATTTAGTTAAATGGTTCGACTCGAGGGATTGGACGGTCGAAGGGTTCGAAGAAGTATGACTTATGAATGCTTGCTACCTCATATTGTTGTCTTGTGATTGAGCGATGATGTGCTCGTTGGACATCTTATTTGCCATGATGACATGTTAGTATTGATGTTTAAATCTTATTGGTGATTAAGCATGTCTTCCCTTGACAAGCCTCATGTTATGTCAGAGTGCTTAATATTTCCTCATGTGGGATTGCAATTAACTGTTATCGCGAGAGAGTTTGCGATTGTGAATATTGAGGAACTAGGGTGGTGATTTATGATGAATACCTTGATGCGCCTGTGACGACGCGGGGTGGCAGAGTATGAGATGCCCTGAGGTGATGTCATCGCGGGGTTAAAGAATGTGAAATACCTTGATGCGATGTGATCGCAGTGTTAAAGAATGTGAAATACCTTGAGGCGATGTGATCGCGGGGTCGTGATTGGGATATCTTTTATTTCAACTGAGAGTGTGATTCATTGTAGGCGAGTATGGAAACTTGGTCATGTGTGCTATCCTTGTTTGTTTTTAATTATTGTTTTGGTGAGGCATTGACACGATACCATGAAAGATGGTTATATTTTGCTCTTGTTTATTGATTGCTTATGTTGTGCTTGTTAATTCGGTGGGACAATGATCTAGTTTAAGATTAGGTTAGCTCATTGAGACGTAAGTCTCACCCCTCGTGGACCTCATTTTATTTCAGACCACAAGACCTGAAGATGCTCCCTATACGCTTAGGCAATCCCAAGGAAATGACGTCATATTTTGAGGAGTTCCCGGATGGAAGAGGCACTGTATAGGTTAGGAAGACCACAATGGTTTAGGTTGACGAACCAAGTGAGCCTAGTAAGCCCCATCGGCTCGAAGCATGGTTTCGAAGGGTTCACGATATTTTGTCTGAGCAGCTGAAGCCCACAGATGTTCTTAGAGGCGTGGTACCTTCTTGGTGTCGTCCCACACGAGAGTCCATTGAAGTAGAGACTTCCGTAGTATCTTCGAGGAATATACCAGAGGGAGAACCTGCAGCCAAGGCAAGCATGGAAGTGATAGAGATATCTGACTTAGAGGATGAGACAGAGGAGGATACCATCGAGGTCCGTTCCGAGACCTTTTCGGATTATGACCCTGAAGAAGATATGGACGAGGTGGGAGACAGTAGTATTTCTCAGTAGACCTCGATGTATTAGGGCCTTAGTGTGACTCTTTGGGAGTGGTTTCTTTTGAGGGGCGTAGTGGCTTTCTTTTGGTGCCCTTATCCCGATCCGATCTAGGTGATGTTGTTAGTCATCTCCCTAACCCTTACCTTTGTATAGACTGGTCTTTATGTTATGTCTATATATGCCTTTTTATCTTGTGCATCTCTTTCTTACTGTTGTATAGGTAATCATTTGGTAGATGGAGTTTTATTTTCCCTTTTATCCTTCCTCCTGAAAGTCTATTTTTCTTGGCCGCTTTGGAATAGTATTTCAGGAGAGGTTTTACGACTCAAGAGGATGTTCGCGCCTGTAGAAGGAAGCGGGGCGTGACAACCTAGTTTAGTGGTATCAGAGGGAGGTTTAGCTCATTCCAAGTCGATTGAGGGGTGGAGTAATAAGGAGAAATGAGATCTGGGGTGATTAAATAGCGAGACTATAGAGAGGGTTCGCTAGAGTAGGTTAAGATATGCATGGCATATGAGTGGCGCATGTGATTGACATCTTGAAAGTGGCATTGTTATGATGATTAGATGCAACTGAACTTCGTGCTGAGCATGTGCGTTGAATGTGAATGCTTGTTTTGTGAAGCATCGAGTACTTTGTCTGAGTTGGTAGTGCAATTCTGTGTTCCAAATTGTTGTGCTCTTGAGACTTTCTGGTTAATGGTTGCCTTGACGTGGATGCTACTTGTTGTGTAGTTTAGAACCACCAGACTGGAATGATAGAGTTGAGTTTTAATTCCGTTGTGGAATTTTAGTGGTGCAAGAAGTCTAAAGATGAGCGATCGACCTGTTAGACGTAGAAGACCTAGTGGTAGAACTTCTAGTTCGAGGCCACCTGCGGTAGAGAATCAGGGAATGAGAGATGTGTAGAGAGCCTTGGAACGGATTGATAATTTCATAGATAGATAGGCTCATGATAGAGATGCTGCTATCACCCAGGCTGTGGGAGCCGCTTTGACTGCAGTGAATGTAACGACTGGTACCAATGTAGAGGGAGGTGGTAGCAGTAGTAGTGACCAGGGCTCTGGAACTAGTAATGCGCAAGTTAATGTAAGTACTGGTCAAGGTGTGGGAGTAGGTAATGTGCCGGGTAATAACATCGTACCTAAAGATATGGGTCAGTTAGTTGAACAGTTTGTGAAATTGAGGCCCCTTCCGTTTAATGAGACTGGCGATCCCGAGTTGGCACCTAGGTGGATAGAAAAACTTGAGAAGACCTTTAGAATTCTGAAATGCAATGATGAGGAAAAGGTGCTCCTATCGGTATACCAGTTGGAGGGTACCGCGAACGACTGGTGGAATGCTACTAAGGATGGAATTTTTCCTGAGGGCACCTCTCTAAATTGGACTACTTTTACTACTGCCTTTAATGACAAGTACTTTTCAGAAACGGTACGAGAGAGTAAGTTAGTGGAGTTTCAGAATTTACGCCAAGGGCACATGACTATGGATCAGTACGAGGCTGAATTTGCTAGATTGTCGAGATATGCGTCGCGATATGTTAAGGATCCACTGGAGAAGGCGCGAAGGTTTCGAGATGGGTTACGACCCGAACTCCGTAGCCAGTTGGTGACAGTGAACTTAAGAACTTATAAGGAGATTTATGAGTGAAGCCAGATGATAGAACGGGATATGAGAGAAAGAGCAACCGCGTCTAGATCGCGATTTACCCCTTTTCGAGATAATCGCCAGCTGGGTAAGAGGCCAATGACTAATGCTAGGCGATTAGTTCCACCTGTGAGAAGAAATATTGAGAAATCACCGCATCAGTCTAACTTGAATTGTCATCTCTATGGAAGGAGACATGGAAACGGACCTTGTCCGACTAGGACGGGTGCATGCTTTAAGTGCGGTCAGTTGGGCCACTAGATGATGACCTGTCCTAATCAAGTTCCGGGACCAAGACCTCAAGGACCAAGGCCACAAGTAAGACCCCCAGCTGTTGCCCCACAGACTGAATTGAACCGACCGCCAGCCCAAGGGCGAGTATACGCAGTGGCGCGAGGCGAGACTAGGCAGTGAATGCGCTCGGTGTGGTCACATGTATGATCTATTTGTGTAACCAAGCTGCTTATGCATTGTTTGATCCTGGAGCTTCACATTCCTTTGTGTTTGCTCAATTTGCTAATATGGTTGAAATGGATTTGAAGCCTTTGAACGTGATCCTGCATGTTACTACTCCGTTAAAAGATAAAGTGATAGTTTCTCTAGGGTGCGCGGATTGTAAGATAGTTATTGATGGTAGGGAAGAAAAGATAGATCTGGCCGTACTGCCTATGTTTGATTTCGATGTGATCGTATGGATGGATTGGTTGAGCAAACAGAAGGCTATTGTTGGTTGTGGTAGTAGAGTAATTAGTTTTTCTCCAGATGGCCGTCCTAGTTTTGAGTTTAAGAGAAGTCGTGGAGGAACTTCCATCCCTTTGGTTTCGTCGCTTGAAGCGACCAAGATGCTAGATGAGGGATGCCGAGCTTACTTGGCTGCGGTAGTTGATATGACGGTCGAAGAGCCGAAATTGGAAAATATAACCGTAGTATGTGAATTTCCTGATGTGTTTCCCCAAGAACTACCTGGATTACCACCTGAGCGGGAAATTGAGTTTGTGATCGAATTAAACGGAACCAATTTCCAAGGCACCTTATAGAATGGCATTATCGAAATTGAAAGAGTTGAAAGTACAGTTATAGGAGTTGCTTGACAAGGGATTTATTAGGCCTAGTGCTTCGCCATAGGGAGCACCAGTGTTATTTGTAAGGAAAAAGGACGGATCCTTGCGTCTGTGTATAGATTGTAGCCAACTAAACCAAGTGACGGTTAAGAACAAGTACCCGTTGCCGAGGATCGATGATCTATTCGATCAGCTGCAGGGAGCCTCGGTATTTTCAAAAATTGACTTGAGAACGAGATACCATCAGTTGAAGATTAAGCAGGAGGATATTCCGAAAACGGCTTTCAGGACGAGATATGGACACTATGAATTTACAGTGATGCCTTTTGGCTTGACGAATGCTCCAGCTGCATTCATGGATATGATGCATCGAGTGTTTAAGGAATACCTCGATCGTTTCGTTATAGTGTTTATTGTTGACATTCTAATTTATTCAAGGAGTAACGAAGAACATGAAAAGCACTTGAGAATTGTTTTGCAGACTTTGAAGGAACACTCACTTTATGCCAAGTTTAGTAAATGTGAGTTTTGGTTGAACAAGGTAGCATTTCTGGAGAAGTCGGATCAAGATGCGAAGTTTACGGCTAATTTCTGGAGAAGTCTTCAGGACGCCTTGGGAACCCGATTACAATTTAGCACGGCGTATCATCCACAGACCAATGGACAATCAGAAAGGACGATTCAAACGCTCGAAGACATGTTGCGAGCGTGTGTTATAGATTTTAAAAGTGGATGGGAAAATCATTTGCATTTAGTGGAGTTCGCATACAATAATAGTTATCAGCAAAGTATTGGAATGTCACCATTTGAGGCACTCTATGGAAGAGCCTGCAAGACTCCGTTGTGCTGGGATGAAGTGGGAGAAAGAAGCATAACGGGACCAGAATTGGTAGAACAGATCGTTGAGCCAGTGAAGGTAATCAGAGACAGATTTAAAACCGTACAAAGTCGCCAGAAAAGTTATGCTGACAAGCGACGCAAGCTTTTAGAATTTCAAGTTGGCGATCACGGGTTTTCCTCAAGATATCGCCTATGCGAGGTATATCTCGATTTGGAAAGAAAGGGAAGTTGAGTCCGAGATATATAGGGCCATTCGAGATTTTGGAACGGATTGGGACTTTGGCTTACATACTTGCTTTGCCACCAAATTTGTCCCAAGTACAAAATGTCTTTCATGTGTCGATGTTACGGAAGTATGAGCCAGACCCGACGCATGTTTTGGACTACGAGACTATAGAATTGGACGATAGAGTCTCGTATGTGGAAAGACTGATCAGGATTGAAGAGTATAAGGAGCACGTTTTGAGGAACAAGACGGTATCGCAAGTCAAAGTAGTTTGGGAGCATCATGGAACTGAAGCCGCTACGTGGGAGAATGAAGAGGCAATGAGGCGTCAATACCCCCATTTGTTTGAATAGTGAGTTGTAACAAATTTCGAGGATGAAATTTTTGTAAGGGGGGAAGAGTTGTGACAGTCTGATTTTCCTGTCATTCCGAGTCCTTAGACTGTAAGATGTCTATTGAAGTATTTCAGTTATATCTCGCTCTGACTTGATCAGTCATGAGTTAACTAACCGAATGGGGAAGGCTAACGCGCGACGAAATACGTGGACCAAGGAAATTCGATAAGAAAACGGCATTTTGACCATAAGGATCGTCGAGGGATATTTAGAACCGAGGCCGATCAGAAAACGATTAAGGAATCTGTTGCTAGTGTTATACGATTGAAACGCGGGTGATGCCGCTTAACCAACGTATGATTTGCGAATTTTTCTAAATCGATTTATGACGATCGCGGCCGTCGGGGCTAGTAATAGACTCTTGCGATTATATGACAACCAAAATCGCCGTACTTGAGTTTTCCTAAGTGTGATAAGAATCACAGAGTCGATACGTGTAACGTCCGCAAAAGCCACTCGTTAGTTCGAGATAAATCAAAATTACGACGATGAGAAATCGATCACGATATGGAGTCTCAGAAATAGAAAATGAAAATGAAGAATTGTAATAATTAGTTTGAGTTGGACGACGCCTAGTCGAGAATGAAAATTTGGCAAAAAATTGGATTCTCGGACGAATGATGTGAAAAGACGATTTTGCCTTTGGAGTGTTAACTTTGCCTTATTAATTTAACGAGGGCGTTTCAGTCATTTACTTCCCTCTTGAAGCTGCCGAATTGGATGAGGGAAAATTGGGAAAGAGTTTTAGATATTGTGGATGCTAAGACATGTGGCAAACTTTGAATGTTGAGCATTAATTATCCACTAAGTTATGAATTCTTGAGGCTTGACCAAGAGTGGACCAAAAGCAACTATCTCTCTTCCTCTTCATCTGGTCTGGACGACAACAACCGTTCCTCTCCCCTCTTCCCTGCTTTTTTTTTTCTTCTCTCTTCAAGAACAGAAGCTGTTCGGTTCGTCCAGCCTGGCTCGCCGGAGTCGTCCCTCTCGATCGCCACTTCCGGCGACCGTCCGACCATGCGCCGACCACCACCTCGAAGTTCAACCTCTTCCCGACATTCTCCAAGTGGAAGCTCGGTAAAAGGAAGCCTGTACTGTTCCGGCCAGCCCCGACAAGAAATGTCGATGGAAATTGAACGAACTGAGGTATTTTGGTCATAACTCACTTATTTGGACTCCTTTGTGGTGAAATTTTCGATGATAGCTCCCTCAAAGGTTAGGCTATGTTATGGGATTTTAGGGTTGCTGAGTATTTTGGAAAAATTTCAAGTTATGGTGCTTAGACTAAAGTGATTCTGCTGGTGGTGCACTAGACAGACTGTGTGGCTGTTGTAATTAAGTTATTTGGAGGCCCAAATTGAGTTGTTTTGCTGCCAAATTTTCTGTGGAACCCTAGGATACATAGGTTGAGGTTCCTACAAGCTCGATTGTTAAAGAATTGGTGCCTAAAGTGAGTAATTAGACTGATTTTGGCAAGAAAAATCGGAACCGGGCTACTCTATTTTTGCCCTGTCCCTGCCGGTTCTGTTTGGGGCTGTGATTGGAGCCGCCGTACTGAAATTACTTTGTTAAGTTATGCTAAAGTGTTAATTAAAGGGTTTATGAAGAGTACGAGGTGTGGAATCGAAGTTAGGTTGATTATATTGGTTGAATTGGCGAATTCCTTCTAAGCGAAGTTGCTGCCCTGTTTTGGACAGCTTGGCGTCATGCCGGACTCGGGCTCATCAAGTGGCTTGTGGTGTTATTTTCTAGTGGGGACTGAGGTGAGTGACCCCTAACCTTTTATTAGAATATACGGACGCGACTGGATGTTTTCTTGAGGAATTAATGATTTAGTTAAATGGTTCGACTCGAGGGATTGGACGGTCGAAGGGTTCGAAGAAGTATGACTTATGAATGCTTGCCACCTTATATTTGTTGTCTTGTGATTGGGCGATGATGTGCTCGTCAGATATCCTATTTGCCATGATGACGTGTTAGTATTGATGTTTAAATCTTATTGGTGATTAAGCATGTCTGCCCTTGACAAGCCTCATGTTATGTCAGAGTGCTTAATATTTCCTCATGTGGGATTGCGATTAACTGTTATCGCGAGGGAGTTTGCGACTTTGAATATTGAGGAACTAGGGCGGTGAATTATGATGAATACCTGATGCGCCTGTGACGACGCGGGGTGGCAGAGTATGAAATGCCCTGAGGCGATGTCATCGCTGGGTTAAAGAATGTGAAATACCTTGAGGCGATGTGATCGCGGGGTCGTGATTGGGATATCTTTTATTTCAACTGAGAGTGTGATTCATGGTAGGCGAGTATGGAAACTTGGTCATGTGTGCTATCCTTGTTTGTTTTTAATTATTGCTTTGGTGAGGCATTGACACGATACCATGAAAGATGGTTATACTTTGCTCTTGCTTATTGATTGCTTATGATGTGCTTGTTAATTCGGTGGGACGATGGTCTAGTTTAAGATTAGGTTAGCTCATTGAGGCGTAAGTCTCACCCCTCGTGGGCCCGATTTTATTTTAGACCACAGGACCTGAAGATGCTCCCTATACGCTTAGGCGATTCCAAGGAAATGACGTCATATTTTGACGAGTTCCCAGATGGAAGAGGCACTGTATATGTTAGGAAGACCACAATGGTTTGGGTTGACGAACCAAGTGAGCCTAGTAAGCCCCATCGGTTCGAAGCATGGTTTCGAAGGGTTCACGATATTTTGTCTGAGCAGCTGAAGCCCACAGATGTTCCTAGAGGCGTGGTACCTTCTTGGTGTCATCCCACACGAGAGTCCATTGAAGTAGAGACTTCCGTAGTAGCTTCGAGGAATATACCAGAGGGAGAACCTACAGCCGAGGCAAGCATGTAAGTGATAGAGATATCTGACTCAAAGGATGAGACAGAGGATCATACCATCGAGGTCCATTCCGAGACCTTTTCGGATTACGACCCTGAAGAAGATATGGACGAGGTGGAAGACGGTAGTACTTCTCAGTAGACCTCGATGTATTAGGGCCTTAGTGTGACTCTTTGGGAGTGGTTTCTTTTGAGGGGCGTAGAGGCTTTCTTTTGGTGCCCTTATCCCCATCCAATGTAGATGATGTTGTTAGTCATCTCCCTAACCCTTACCTTTGTATAGACTGGTCTTTATGTTATGTCTATATATGCCTTTTCATCTCGTGCATCTCATTCTTACTATTGTATAGGTCATCATTTGGTAGATGGAGTTTTATTTTCCCTTTTATCCTTCCGCCTGCAAGTCTCTTTTTCTTGGCCGCTTTGGAATAGTATTTCGAGACAGGTTTTACGGCTCAAGAGGATGTTTGCGCTTGTAGAAGGAAGCGGGGCGTGATAGCAAAGAGACAAGCACACTGCCACAAAGAGGGAAGAATGGCTTCCGCTTAACTTTACTGGTGCCTATGATTTAACTGCCCTCTTTTTCCTTTTTAAGCAACCCTGTTTTGGTACTTGGTACTCATGTTGTGGGAACTATCCTTTACAAGAATGAATCTAGTGAAGTTTTGATGAATGACTACGGTAGTAATGTCATCATGTTCAGAAGTAGAAGCTAAATGTCTTATAAGTACATTTAGCAGGGATTTGAATCCTATCATATAGTACCTGAGCTAGTTGGGATATAAATTCTATTGTACATATCCGTTGGTGGAGAGTCATTCTTTCTGCAAGCTGATATGCATAGCCTGCACATAGAGCCTTCCTCAAGTTCCTATAATCATCCCTTCTCTCCTTCCTATGTTCAGATGTCTGTACATCTAGCGTTCCTGTTTCAGGCGAAAATGGAAAAAGAATGCCCAATTATATACAACCAGACGAGAATACCCTTTGAATAATATAACAACCTAGCACTTCTAGAGAGAAAAATGCAATAGGAATTGGAAAAGCACAAAAACTATACCAAAGCGCACCATTTTGGCACAAAATTTACAGGAAGACTTGGTTGGGAGCTGGGGCTGGTCATACAAAAGAACCTCAAGCCAATTTACACATGGATTCCCAAAAAAAAGGAAAAGTCATTCACACTCACGGGGCCCATGAAGAGGCTTTATTAGAGGTAATGATTTGTAGTATTGGCTTAAAATAGGTAAAAAAAAATTCGTGCAGAATTCTAGTTCCCCTCTACTTCTGAATGGAATTTTATTTATCGTTCAAGTCGAAAGACTCTCTGACAGTCACTTTATGTGCGTCTAAAACAATTTCACTGCACAATCTGAATGTAGAAACTGAAGTCACCACACAGAATGTATTGAGAACATACTTAACATAATGCAGCTTGATTTTATTACTAGAGAGTTGGTTGACATGGATATAAATATTGTTCTTGTGAGTGTTACGTATGGGCGTGTCGTTAAGACTTGTAGGTGTCACTAAAACATAGAATCTGATTTGAACCACAAAAGATGTCACGTCCCGCTTCCCTTACGAGAGCGCACATCCGCAACCTGCCGTAGTACCTGTCCCAGGACATCCCTCTAGTACGGTAAAACGAAAAGGGACTCGCAACGGAATGCTTAAAGAAAAATAAATCTTCACCACTACGAACTCACCCTTATAATAAAGAGTTTTTTTTTTCCAAAATAGGCCAAAAATAATAATAATTTACAAAAAAGGGTCGGTTTTTTTTTAATTACTGAAATGGGTTCCATGCGGAAGTGAGAGACCCGCACAAATCCGTGCGGGAGTCACACTCTGGCACGGGACACTGACGGGTCCTGTGCGGATGTCATAAATCCGCGCGACTGGGGGTGTCAGCCGTGCGGATGTCAGACATCCGCACGGGCGGACAGCGGCCTGCCGTGCGGGAGTCAGACTCCCGCACGGCAGGGGCTCTGCACCCAGCAGAGCGCCTAGGCTCTGCTCGGCGCAGAGCCTTTTCAGGCTCACGGGCGCTTGAATTGCGCCCGTGAGCCTCTCGGTAGAGCCTTTTCAGAAAGGCTCTGCAGCCTTTCTGAAAAGGCTCTCTCAAGCGCACCGAAGGCCTCTCCTTCGATTAAATCTTGGTTCACGTTGCCTTCTTCTCATTTTCGCATGCTCTTCTCTTCTCGCTCTCGTTCGCCTCCTCTTCCATTGTCTCGTGGAAATGCATTTTTTCCTCACCCTCGTTCTCTCTCGCCAGGTATTATTTCGACGCTCGTGTATGTTTTGTCCGTTCGTTAATATTTTTATGATGTTTCAATTAATTTATGAATTTTTTTACTTTGCATAATTTCAGATAAAAGCAAAATAAATCGTCCTCCTCACTCCATAAGTGCTCTCCGTTAACAGTTTGAGGTAAAATATGATGTAGTAATTTTTTTTTTCAATTTGTTCGGTAAATTACGATTTTGCAAGCTGCAAGAGTGGAACACTGTAGTTGAACGATGACTTTGTTGTGGTTTAGCACCAATGAGCTTTTTACTGAATTCGCTATTTTCGGAGCGGAGAGGAAGTTTTACCGATTGGATTGTGTTCCTTTCTTGGGTGGTCTAATTTGGTTTTTTGAGAAATTTTTGTCAGTAGTATAGTTGCGTCTATGAGAGGTTCAGACGGGACTGACTTCGAATGTATGGAGTTCTACTAAAGACTTCCCAAAGCAGCAAAATTACTTTCAAGTAAATGAGATCTTGAGAAAGGTCTCTGCTCCTAGATCAAACAAACATGGTTTCGCATCTTTTTTCTTTTCTTTTTTTTTTCGTATTTCTTTCTGGGCACTCTTGTTTTGGCATCAATTTATTTATTATTCATAGATGAATAATTTATTTACATATGTTATATGGTATTATTGTTATTATTATTTACAAATTTATAAAATTATTTAAAAATATCTATGAATTTAGAAACAAGAAAGGACTATTTAAAATCGATAAAATAGGAAAATTACTATAAATCCTAAAAAATGTCCTTTATTTCATTTGTTATACAAAAGTTTCAATCCGAGCTTTAAAAAACACCACCTATGCTACTCTGAAGATGTGTCAAACTCATTAATTATTTCGTTGTTTTCATTAGTATTTTTTTTTGTTAATATTTTTTATTAATATTTTTTTTAATGTTTCAAATAATTTGTGAATTTTTTACTTTGCAGAATTTGAGATAAAAGCAAGACCAATTGGCGTCCTCACTCCGCGCCTGCTCTCCTTCAGCAGTTTGAGGTAAATTCCTCTATAGTAATTTTTTTCAACTTGTTCGGTATAGATTTATTTATATTTTTATTATTCATAGATGAATAATTCATTTACATATGTTATTGTTATTATTATTTACAAATTTATAAAATTATTTAAAAATATCTACGAATTTAGAAACAAGAAAGGACTATTTAAAATCGATAAAATAGGAAAATTACTATAAATCCTAAAAAATGTCCTTTATTTCATTTGTTATACAAAAGTTTCAATCCGAGCTTTAAAAAACACCACCTATGCTACTGAAGATGTGTCAAACTCATAATTATTTCACTGTTTTCATTAGTATGTTTTTTTGTTAATATTTTTTATTAATATTTTTGGTAATGTTTCAAATAATTTGTGAATTTTTTACTTTGCAAAATTTGAGATAAAAGCAAGACCAATTGGCGTCCTCACTCCGCGCGTGCTCTCCGTCAGCAGTTTGAGGTAAATTCCTCTGTAGTATTTTTTTTTTCAACTTGTTCGGTATAGATTTATTTATATTTTTATTATTCATAGATGAATAATTCATTTACATATGTTATAGTATTATTGTTATTATTATTTACGAATTTCAATTTCCTAAAAAATGTCCTTCATTTCATTTGTTATACAAAAATGTCAATATGTTTTATTTTTATTATTTAAACATTACAGAATATGTAGGGATGAAAAATAATTTGTAATTTTTGTATTTAGCATAATGTCGTTTAGCACTTTTGCGACTGTGCATTGGGGAGGTAACATAGTACGAAATGAATATGGGCATGACTATGAAGGTGGACAATCTGCTATGTTTGAGTTTGGAAATATATCCACATTTGATGAGTTACGTGCTACGATTGCGAGCGCGTGTAATATAACAGAAAATCGTTATATTCATAGTCTGATGTATAGACAACCGATTCAAACGGGCCAAGGTCATATTATATATAATATTGTGGAGGTACATAATGATGCTGCAGTTAACATAATCAAGCAATTTGTACTCCAATGTGGTTCTATGGGGTTCCTTCAATTTTATGCAACTATAGATGAACTCGAAGTGATGAATGATTCAGATGGGGAAGGTTTTGATGTCAGTGAAGATGACGTGGAGTATGATGATAATGATGATGACAATAGTGATCAAGAAGATGATGATTGGATGGACACGGAAGACAGTGATGAAGAAGATGTCCAAGGTGATAATATGGAGGCATACTACAACACCCATTGTAGTAATCCCATTTTGCCATTAGTACATCCACCTCCCTATTCAGATATCGACTTTGATATGATGCAAGTCGATACAAGAGCCAAGCCGGGCCATATGTTGTTTGATCCGGCAAAAGAATTTGAGGTGTGGATGTTATTTCCATCACGTGATGCTTTGCAGTACGCTGCGAAAGAGTATTCTCTGAGAAGAAATCATCACTTTCGCAGCGATGAGTCAAAGAAGACAAAATATGTGATAAAGTGTGGTAATGCAAACAAGCCGTGTGGTTGGAGGCTCCGTGCAACTACTAAAGCAGGTGCCATATTTTGGAAAATAACTAAATACAGTGGACCACATACATGTAGTAATCCACAAATGTCAAGGGATCACCGTCAACTTGATCAGAAGTTCCTCTGCGACCAGATAGAAGCAATGGTTTATGCCCAACCAAGTATTAAAATCAAGACACTAATGGCCGAGATTCATGACAAAGTGGGCTTCGAACCTACATATCGTAAAACTTGGGCAGCTAAACAAATGGCGATTGCAAAAAATTTTGGAGGTTGGGGTGAGTCATATGGTATGTTGAGGAAGTATATGAATAGAATGGTCGTCAAGAATCCAGGTTCTCATTTTGTGATCGACGATCACATGAACCCAGATCAGAGTTGCAAAGTTTTTAACCGAATGTTCTGGACTTTCAAGCAGACTATTGAAGGCTTCAAAAGTTGTCGTCCTGTGATATTTATTGATGGAACTTTTTTTGTATGGGAAATACCGAGGAACGCTACTTTGTGCGACTTCATTTGATGGGAACAATCATATATTTCCGTTGGCATTTGCTATAGTCGAAGGGGAAGATATAGATAATTGGACTTGGTTTATGACTTTGTTGCGGATATATGTCACTAGGAGAGAAAATATTTGTGTGATATCGGACAGACATATCGGGATTCAGAGAGCAATGGAGACAGAAGGGTGGCGTCCTCCATATGGCCACCATAGATTTTGCATTCAGCATATTGTGAGCAACTACAATAAACAATTCAAAAATGCCAACGGAAAAACATTTGTTCAAATGGCAGGTAAATTTTCAAATTTTCAAATTTGAGAAGAATACATGTTCATAAATTTACTTCGTTAAATACTTATTATTGTTGTAATGTACAGCTTACGTGAATCAAGAGCGAAAGTTCATACACATCATGAACCGAATGAGAGAGTTCGATCCAGACACAGCATCATGGTGTGACCAGATTCCAAAGGAAAAATGGACGAAGGCTTATGATGATGGAAGGAGATATGGAGCGATGACAACGAATTTAGTTGAATCGGTTAATGGGATGTTGAAGGATTTACGTGCTCTGCCAATAACAGCTATGGTTCAAAAGATATTGTATCAGTTGAACCATTATTTTGATACCAGAAGAACGACATACAGGAGCCAGCAACACCAGGGATATTTGTATACTAAGTTTGCGAGTGACACGCTCCGGGAAAACGAAGAAAAAGCGAATGGCCATGAAGTGATACGGTTCGACTCTGACATAGGGCTTTTTGAAGTTAAAACTAGAAATAAGAGATGCAGAGGATCGGGGGGCCGGATATATGTAGTAAGTCTAAACATGCGAACATGCACATGTGGGAAATTTCAAGAGATGAAAATTCCTTGTTCCCACGTAATTGCAGCATGTCAAAGACATGCAGTTGATTACCGTGCGTTAATGGGTGAATTCTATACATTGGATAAAACGCTTCAGTGTTATCGATACCCATTTCGTCCATTGGGAGATTCTGCTTACTGGCCCGAACCTGACGAGATGCTATTAGTGCCAGACCCAAACCGTATTAGGAAGAAAGGAAGGCCTCGTGCATCACGAATACATAATGAGATGGACTGGGGGACGTCGAGCAGTGACACCTCGCGTAACCATTGTACGAACTGTGGGAAATCAGGGCACAACAGAAAAACTTGTGCATATAGATCGACGACACAATAAAATTTACATGGTGTACCAGCGTACAATGTAATACATCTAATTTCCATAGAAAATTGAGTTAACTGAATTATTGTAATGAAATTATTGTAATGTTATAATATCTCAATTATGCGATATTTATTAGGTTTCTCTATTCCATTTGTAGATATGGAACAAAGGAAGTATATTCATCCGGGACCTCAGGATAGTTCACTGCTTACACAGCAAACCCAACATAGATCAGAGAAAATATGGAACTATCAGGTACTTAAGAAATTTAGCCTTGATATGTCATTTGTAACATCTATATCGTCATGAAATTGTTACTAACAGTTAATGCAACATCTTACAGGACTTCGAGAATAAAATTCTTAAATGTCAGCGACGTGGATCGACACTACACGCAGCTGAACTTGATCCGCGCATCCTACCGTATCTTCGATCTTCGGGATTCTACGGAATTTATTCCATGGGATTTTGGCAACTCGATTGGCACTTGATTACAGCTTTAGTTGAGCGGTGGAGGCCCGAGACTCACACCTTCCATATGCCGGAAGATGAATGCACGATAACACTGCAGGATATCGCGATTCTCACAGGACTTCCCATAGATGGAAATGCAGTTACTGGCCCTACCGATTGGAATTGGGGTACTCTTTGTGAGGATTTACTTGGTGAGCGCCCACCCGAGGGTCGTGGTTCGGTGGTAAAGTTAGCGTGGCTGAAACAACGCTTTGGTCAAATTCCTGTCGACGCCAATGAGGTTACCGTACTACGGCATTCTAGGGCATTCATTCTTCGATTGCTTGGAGGATCTATCTTCGCAGACAAGTCAGGCGCTAGGGTTAGTTTGATTTTTCTTCCACTACTAGAGGACCTCGAGCATCCTACGCAGTACAGTTGGGGTTCAGCGGCACTTGCGTGGTTGTATCGAGAGTTATGCCATGCAACCGATCCAGAGGCGCACCAAATCGGTGGCGCCCTACACATATTGCAGATTTGGGCGTGGGATCGTTTCCGTTGTGTCTCCCCATCCATTGTAAGCCGTCACCCTTTAGTAGATGCACATTTTGGTAGTCGGTATGTGACCTATTGCTTTTTCATTTCACGAGCCATAATATTTTTTTGTGCGTATAATATTTATAACTCTTCTTGTTTTTTGTTTTTTAGCTGGAGTCTTGCCCGACAGACAACAGAGGTCCCTACGCATACCTTGACACATTTGGATACCAATTTGACAGAATGGAATCCAAAGATGTAAGTAATAATGGCAACCAACGAGTTATATATGTCATGTTTGCTTTTAAATTAATTCTTCGTTTAATTTGATATAAATAAAATATAATGACAGATTACTTGGGAGCCCTATAACGATCACATTCTCCAGGCTCACCAGATTATTGCCTGCAGGGACAACAAATTTGGATGGCTCGTGTTCCACTCATCTGTTTCCACATTATCGAGTGGCATTATCCAGAGCGTGTACTTCGTCAGTTTGGTATGCAGCAAGAAATATCGGATCCTCCCCATAATCATACAGCCTATCATGATATCGACTTAAGGCCGATTGGAAAAGATTGGGTTTCTTTGCATAGACAGTTGATCGATATATGGGACGATCGTGCTGACCATATAGTCGATGGTATTCCTGGAACAGAGCCACTTCACTATCATTCAGAATATATGGAGTGGTATCGTACCGGCACGAGAAGATGGATTTCTCTCAGGGGAGCTGCAGTGGGTGCAGCGGTTCGTGCAAAAGCTTTTAATTTATTTCATTAATTACTCTTTTAGTAACATAAATTATTGACATTTGATAACTTCTGTTGATTTTGATTTCATAAATAGAGTGATGGCGCGGAAAATATCGTACGATTAGGTTCCAGGTTATCTAGGGAGAACATGCGGGCTATGACGAGGATAGCTACCTCAATGCTATATGTCTTTGAAGAGGAGAGGCAGATGACAATGATGACACCACCCCAACCAGCATCTACAGGAACACCTATTGGGTCGCATGAAGATGACCCACCTGAGACTGTTCCCTTGACTCGGAGGACCACTAGAGATCATCCAGTTGATGATGTCCCTTTCGCCTATCGTGCAGCAAATTTCACTTCGGGGTTCACTCCAGAGTTCAGCCAGGCAGATTACCATGCAGGGTTCAATCAGTTTGCCAGCCCACTTCACGAAGGACCTGCTCTTTCATTCCATGACATTCGACAGCAGCAGACTCCTGCTAGTTCTTCTAGTTCTCATGGATCCGATTTCTCACCTTTTTTTCCATGCCCTCCTTCAGTAGGATATGTAGGGTCTGCGCATGGGATATTTGCTCACTTTGATGATGCATCCATATCATAGCCACGCTGGCCATCACAAGATATGCCTTCATCATCCACACATCCTGCTCATCCGGAACCTCGATCTCGGCACAATCCTAGACCCGCCAGACGACGGAGACCACCGGGTTGTGGAACAGGAGGGCATGTAGGAGGATCACATCATTAGCTAATGTAATTGGAGTTGAGGATTGTTATCTATCCGCATCTGCAGAGGTTTAGGGCTTTAAGAATATATAGTTTGAGATGTCATGTTTATGCATTATTAGCTAGTTGACATGAACTAAAGTATGAACATAGCTTTTCGCTGCAAGCTATGAACCTAAAAAAAGAGGTAGGTACGTATTCCACATGCTAGCTTCTTTATGTAACCAATTATCTTTATCTCTTTATTTATGAGTGTGCGTTCATATAATGAGGCATTAATTTCATCACTCACAAAGTGATCGGGACATAGAGAGCACTGGTAAGGTCCATTTGGAATTGTCTTGAAAAGGAAAGTTTACACCTGCAATACAATGATAGTTAATATGAAAAATTCAGATCAATTACTGTCTGAACCCTATTTGGCGCATGTATGAGTTTTCGTACTACTTCTAGCATTATCATATCATGTCATTCAAATCATTTTTAGGTTATTTCCAGGACAAATATGAAACTTGAGTTTTGCATATCCTTTTTACTCGAAAACCACACCCGACAGACTTCCATTTGAATGAGTTCTTCAACAGCCCTTATCTTTGTTACCGCCAGGAAATTTCAGTTTACTTTTTGTTGATCAATGTCATCCATGCAAGCTAGTCTATACATGAATGCAAGAGAAGCAGATACGCTCACAAAATGCACATATACGCGTATATATCCATTACCACTTCCTTCTGCCTAATCATCAACTATTCCTATGGAAAGTTCACATTTACATCGATTAACTCAGCTGTGTATTTTTTTCTCACATGTTCGAGGTGGCTTCATCGTTTAAAAGAGTTCTCATGATGGTTTTGTTATCTTTCAAAAAATGCAAAAGTATCGCATATTCTTGAAGCTTACAGAAAGTTCAAGCTCTAAATCACACCCGTCTCACAAAGGCTTGACGGGTGGGGGGTGGCTGGGGCCACCGCCGTGCGGATGTTTGACATCCGCACGGCTCATGCGTTCAGCCGCGCGGATGTCTTACATCCGCACGGAACGCGTCAATCACCTGTACCGGAGTGTGACTCCCGCACGGATTTGTGCGGGTCTCTCACTTCCGCGCGGGACCTATTCCGGTAATTAAAAAAAACCGACCCTTTTTTGTAAATTATAATTATTTTTGGCCTATTTTGGAAAAAAAAACCCTATAATAAAATAATAGAATGAGATGCGGGGCAAAAATAAAAGACCTTTTTATATAACCAAAGGATCAGTATGTACACAAGAGACCAAAACTAGCTCATAACATCCATAGGGTCGTGGAGACAAGAGGGCAACAAAAGAAGACCACTAAGCCCTACCACTAGACCAACCCCACCAAAAAGACGCTCCAAAAAGTAGAACGACCACAAACATCCTAAGTGATACTAGTCTCATCAGCTTGCTCCATGTCCTCAGCTGGGTCGTAGTCCGAGAAAATCTCTGATGAAACCTCAATGGAATCCTCTTCCATGTCGTCCTCGGAATCTGAAATTTCGATCATCTCGATGCTTGCCTCGCCTGCTGGCTCTCTCTCCGGCACGTTTCTTGATCCCACTGTGGAAGCCTTTATCTCTATAGATTTTTCAGAAGGATGACACCATGCGGGTACAACTCTTCTCGGGACATCTTGAGGCCTCAACTGTTCAGACATGACGTCACCTACGCTACGGTACCATGCCTCAAACCTGTGTGGTTTGCTCGGCTCTCCTGGCTCATCCACCCATACTACTGTAGTTCGTCTAAGGTATATTGTACTACGACCATCAGTAAATTCTTCTATGTACTTAGTCATTTCTTTGGGTTCACCCAGCTGGATCGACAACATCTTCGATTTTTAGGGTCTGGAAAAGAATAGGATCCCATTACGGGGTGAGATCGACATCTCAGTAAGGTGAGTCCTAACCATAAGCTAGATTGATCGTACACTCAGGCGGATGCAAATATGAACATGCAGAAATATTCGTATAACGCATCTAATAACCATATATTCACACATGGGTATCATTCAATATCAATAAAGCAGTTAAATCATCAAATCTCTTTATATTAGCCAAGCATGCATTACAAAGCCATATCACACCTTCCTTCCTTCCTTCCAGACTTCCTACTCAATCAAGTCTGCGTCTTAACGCGTTAGGATACTAACCATTTCAATTCCGCGACTACTTCGCATCAATGCTTTTCACCACTCCTCAACCCCGTGTCATAGAGGCACCTCAGGGTATTTCGCAACTTTCCAATCCCGTGTCATATAGGCACCTCGGGTATCTCGTAAGTTCCCAACCCCGTGTCATATAGGCACGTCAGGGTATTTAATGACGTTCGACTGTCAGATCAATTCATATCATGCACATTCAACAAGCGTTCAAACAAATGACACACCACATGAACGCACATGGCCCATTTCACCATAAACTAGCATAATCCCCAATCAATTCACCCAATCGAGTCCAGTCCCCCTAACCAAGGTTTAGAACTTCCTTACCTCAAGCTTAATTCAACAAAATTCACTCCCCAAGTACTTCAATTATTCAGCCTCAGCAATTTCCAGAACAGGGCAGCAGCAAACCTAGTGAAAATCGATCGATTCGTCAATTTTTCTTCGCCCAATCCTCAAACCATGAGACATAAGCCTCAATAACAAAACAATAGACGTCCTAGTACGTCTCAACGATGAAAATAAGGCTCAAATCCAACATGAACAGCCATCACCAGCTCAACAAAATAGAACCGAAATAGGGTACTCCCACGTTCTTTCCAATCTAGCTCAATCAGTCCCAAACTCAACCCAATTCCTCAATTTATCCACAAGTATCCTTGATAACACCAAGTCCTATGTAATAAGGGGCCTTACCGAAAATTTCTGCTCAAGGCGACACCAAATGAACCTTGAAAGGTGCCAACTCCTCCCGGTCTGCAGATGGACAGATTATGTCCTTCAAATACTACAATGGATCGAGGTCAAGACGTTACCTAATTTTGTCAAACATTTGAAAGCAATACAATATATAAGTCTACTAGGTGTCCACAAAATTTGAGCTTAAAATTCGTCCATTAAGGGGTCTAACTAAACACAAACCGAAGCCTACCTCCTGTTGAGTCAGTTTTCGTCGACTCGCGGGAGATTGGCTGGCCGGAGTTCCACAGGTGGCCAATTGACGCGATTCCACTTGAAAAAGTTTGAAAACAGGAAGATCTTCGCGGTGATGGGTGGTTCGCGAGCTGGTTGTCAGCGGTTGAGGATCTAGGCGACGATGAAAGCGGCAGAAATTTCTGGTCTGAGCAGCTTTGGTTCTGTTCGTGAGGAAGGAGGAAGAAGAGCGATGAAGATGAAGATGCAGATGATGGTCTCGTGTAAATGAGCTGGAGGAAGAAGAAAGAGAGGGCTATCTCTTCAAATGAAGCTTCAAGAAGGCTTATGTGTAATGACTAATTAATGAGGCACCATCTATTGATGACACTTGGCTCATATTAATAAAATTCAACTTTTATTCCATTTTTGCCCCTAAGATTTCGGCTGATGCAAGGAGATAACCAAATGACAAAAATACCCTTGTCCAATTAATAAAATAGGATCGACGCTCTAGGGGCAATTTCGTCTTTTCGCATCCTTCGTCCGAAAATTCATTTTTTCGTCAATTTTCATCCTCGATTAGGCATCATCCAATCCGAACTCATTGCTACAAATCTTCATTTCCATTTTTCCATTTTCGAGATCCCAAATCGTGATCGTTTTCTCGTCGTCCGTAATTTCAATTTATCTCGAACTAACGGGCGGCTTTTGCGGACGTTACGCGTATCGACTCTGTGATTCGTATCACACTTAGGAAAATCCAACTACGGCGATTTTGGTTGTTATGTTATCGCAAGGGTTTATTACTACTCCCGACGGCCGCGATCGTCATAAGTCGATTTAGGAAAAATTCGCAAATCATACGTTGGTTTAGCGGCATCACCCGCGCTCCAATCGTATAACACTAGCAATGAATTCCTTAATCGTTATTTGATCGGCCTCGGTTCTAAATATCCATCGACAATCCTTATGGTCAAAAATACCGTTTTCGTGTCGAATTTCCTAAGTCCACGTACCTCGTCGCGCGTTAGCCTTTCCCCTTCGGTTAGTTAAATCATGACTGATCAGGTCAGAGCGAGATATAACTAAAATACTTCGATGGATATCTTACAGTAAAAAATTCTCGGAATGACAGGAAAATCAGACTGTCACAATTCTTCCCCCTTACAAAAATTTCTTCCTCGAAATTTGTTACAATCCACTAATCAAACAAATGGGGGTATGGACGCCTCATTGCCTTTTCGTTCTCCCACGTAGCGCCTTCAGTTCTATGATGCTCCCAAACTACTTTAACTAGCGATACCGTCTTGTTGCTCAAAACGTGCTCCTTAAACTCCTCAATTCTGACAAGCCTTTCTATATATGAAACTTTGTCGTCCAATTCTATAGTCTCGTAATCCAAAACATGCGTTGGGCCTGGCTCGTACTTCCTTAGCATTGACACATGAAACACATTATGTACCTAGGACAAATTCGGCGGTAAGGCAAGTCTGTAGGCCATGGTCCCGATCCTTTCCAAAATTTCAAATGGTCCTATATACCTCGGACTCAATTTTCCTTTCTTCCCGAATCGAGATATACCTCGCATAGGCGATATCTTGAGAAAAACATGGTCGCCAACTTGAAACTCTAGCGGGTTACGTCACTTATCAGCATAACTTTTCTGGCGACTCTACGATGTTTTCAACCTTCCTCGGATTACTTTTACCGCTTCAACTGACTGTTCTACCAATTCTGGGCCAGTGATGCTTCTTTCTCCCACTTCATCCCAGCACAACGGAGTCCTACAAGCTCTGCCATACAATGTTTCAAATGGCGCCATTCCAATACTTTGCTGATAACTGTTATTATATGCGAACTCCACCAAGTGCAAGTGATCTTTCCATCCACCTTTAAAATCTATAACGCACGCTCGCAACATGTCATCGAGCGTTTGAATCGTCCTTTCCGATTGTCCATCAGTCTGCGGATGATACGCCGTGCTAAATTGTAATCTGGTTCCCAAGGCGTCCTAAAGACTTTTCCAGAAATTAGCCGAAAACTTCGGATCTCGATCCGACGTAATCGTGATCGGCACTCCATGCAGTCTTACAATCTGTCTCATATACAACTCAGCGTACTTGTCCATTGCAAAATCCTTTTTCACAGGAATGAAGTGCGCAGACTTGGTTAATCTATCCACGACTACCAAATTGAATCATGTCCCCTTTGACTCCGCGGTAGTCCCATAACAAAATCCATAGTTACGTGCTCCCATTTCCATTCTGGAATTTTCAAAGGTCGTAGTAATCCGCCGGGTTTACAATGTTGTGCTTTTACTTGCTAACATGTTAAACACTTCGCCACATGTTTAGCTACGTCCACTTTCATACCATTCCACCAATAATGCTGACGCAAGTTCTGGTACATCTTTGTACTACCCTGGTGAATACTATAATTACTCCGGTGAGCTTCGGACAAAATTCTTTCCTTAAGCTCCTTATCATTAGGCACGCAAAGGCGTCCGCGAAATTTTAAAATTCCTTCCTCAATTACCTGGAAATCGTCTTTCCTCTTCGTCTCATCCATACTAAGAATTTTCTGGATTTCAGGATCTGTAGTCTGCGAAACTTTTATTCTTTCTTGAATTTCCGGTTCAATTCTCAAAGTCACTATCAAACCTGTCAATCGGTCCACTTCTAATTTGAACTCAGAGTCCTTTAACCATTAAATACGCAATACTAGACTTCCGACTGAGTGCATCAGCAACTCTATTCGCCTTCCCAGGATGGTACAATATGTCGCAATCATAATCTTAAGCAACTCCATCCATCGACGCTGCCTCATATTCAACTCCTTTTGAGAAAATAGGTACTTCAAACTCTGATGGTCTGTATAAATTTGAAACCTTTCGCCGCATAAGTAGTGCCTCCAGATTTTTAAAGCAAAGACAATCACAGCTAGTTCCAAATCATGTGTCGGATAATTTAACTGGTGGGGTCTCAATTGCCTCGAAGCATAGGCTACTACCCTTCCGTGGTGCATTAATACGCACCCCAAACCTTTCAACGAGGCATCACTATAAATTTCAAAGCCTCTAGGTCCAAAAGGGATTGTGAGAACTGGTGCTGTCGTCAAACGGTGCTTAAGCTCACGAAAACTCCTTTCACACTTATCTGTCCATTCAAACTTCGTAGACTTCTTAGTTAGCTGCGTCAATGGCATAGCTATAGACGAAAACTTTTCCACGAAACGCCTATAATAACCAGCCAATCCTAGAAAATTTCGAACTTCCGTAACTGTCGTTGGTCTAGGCCAATTTATCACTGCTTCAATTTTCGCAGGATCCATAGAGATCCCTTCTCCAGATATTATATATCCAAGGAACGCCACTTTGTTCAACCAAAACTCGCACTTACTAAACTTAGCGTAAAGCGAGTGTTCCCTCAAGGTCTGTAAAACAATTCTTAAATGCCTTTCATGTTTCTCGTTACTTCTTGAATAAATTAGAATGTCATCAATAAACACTATAACGAAACGATCGAGGTATTCCTTAAACACTCGATGCATCATATCCATGAATGCAGCTGGAGCATTCGTCAAACCAAAAGGCATCACTGTAAATTCATAGTGTCCATATCTCGTCCTAAAAGTAGTTTTCGGAATATTTTCTTGTTTAATCTTCAACTGATGGTATCCCGTCCTCAAGTCTATTTTAGAGAACACTAAAGCTCCTTGTAACTGACGAACAGGTCATCGATTCTAGGCAACAGATACTTGTTCTTAACGGTCACCTGGTTCAATTGCCTATAATCTATACATAGACGTTAGGATCCATCCTTTTTCCTCACAAATAACACTGGCGCTCCCCATGGTGAAGCACTAGGCCTAATAAATCCTTTATCAAGCAACTCCTGTAACTGTACCTTCAACTCTTTCAACTCCGATAACGCCATTCGGTAAGGTGCCTTCGAAATTGGCTCCGTCCCAGGAGCTAACTCAATTACAAACTCGATCTCATGCTCAGGTGGCAATCCAGGTAGTTCTTGGGAAAACACATCGGGAAATTCACATACTACGGTTATATTTTCCAATTTCGGCTCTTCAACCGTCATATCAACTATCGCAGCCAAATAAGCTCGGCATCCCTCATCTAACATCCTTGTCGCTTCAAACGACGAAACCAAAGGAATGGAAGTCCCTCCACAACTTCCCTTAAATTCATAGCTAGGGCAACCATCCGGATAAAAACGGATTACCCTTTCACCACAGTCGACTACAGCTTTTTGTCTATTCAACCAATCCATCCCAATAATCACATCAAAATCAAACATAGGCAGTATCACCAAGTCTATCATTTCCTCTCTACCATCTATGACTATATTGCAATTCGCGCAACCTAGCGAAACTATCACTTTATCCTTTAGCGGAGTAGTAACGTGCAAGATCACATTCAAAGGCTTCAAACTCATATCAACCATATCAGCAAAATGAGTAGACACAAAGGAATGCGAGGCTCCAAGATCAAATAATGCATAAGCTACTTGGTCACACAAGTAAACCATACCTGTGACCACACCGGGCGCATTCTTGGCTTCGCCTCGTGCTACAGCATAAACTCACCCCTGAGCTGGCGGTCGATTCAATTCATTCTGAGCGGCAGCAGCTAGGGGTCTTGCCTATGGCCTCGCTCCTTGAGTTCTGGGTCCCGAAACTTGATTAGGACAGGTCCTTGCATGATGTCCCATTTGTCCACAATTGAAGCACACGCCCGTCCTGGTTGGGCAAGGTCCATTTCCATGTCTCCTTCCGCACAAGCGACAGTTAAAATGGGACTGATGTTGCGGCTTACCAATATTCCTCCTCACTAGCGGAGCAAATCGCCTAGGATTAGTCATTGGCCTCTTACCCAATTGGCAATTATCTCGAAAAGGCGTGAATCGCGATCCAGACACGGTTTCTCTTTCCCTCATATCTCGTTCTATCATTTGGCTTCGCTCATAAATTTCCTTATAAGTTCTCAGATTCACAGTCACCAGCTGGCTGCGAAGTTCAGGTCTTAATCCATCTCGAAACCTCCGCGCCTTTTCTAGCTGATCCTCAACATAACGTGGTGCATACCTCGACAACCTAGCAAACTCGGCTTCATATCGATCCACTGTCATGTTCCCTTGACGTAAATTCTGGAATTCTACCAGCTTACTTTCTCATGCAGTCTCCAAGAAGTACTTATCATTAAAAGCTGTAGTAAAAACAGTCCAATTCAAAGCCGCGCCCTCAGGAAATAATCCATCCTTTGTAGCATTCCACCAGTCATTAGCGGTACCCTCCAGCTGGTAAATCGCTAACAGCACTTTTTCCTCGTCATTACATTTTAGAACTCTGAAAGTCTTCTCAAGTTTTTCTATCCATCTAGGTGCCAACTCGGGATCGCCAGTCCCATTGAACTAGAGTGGCCTCAACTTCACAAACTGTTCAACTAACTGACCCATGTCTCTAGGTACGATGGTATTACCCGGCACATTACCCACTCCCATACTTTGGCCATCATTTACATTAACTTGCGCATTACTAGTTCCAACGCCTTGGCCACTGCTACCGCTACCTCCGCCCTCTGCATTAGTACCAGTCGCCAAATTCACAGCAGTCAAGGCGGCACCCACAGCCTGAGTGATATCAGCATCTCTATCCTGAGCCTGTCTATCTATCAGATTCCCTATTCGTTCCAAAGCTCTCAATACATCACCCATTCCAGGATTATCTGCCGTAGGTGGCCTCGAACTAGAAGCCCTAGCACTGGGTCTTCTGAGTCGCACAGGTCGATCACTCATCCTTAAACTCCCTGCACCACTATAATTCCACCACGGAATTAAAGACCTAGACCAACTATCCCAACCTAGTGGTTCCATGCCACACAACTAGCATCATCCACTTTAAAGCAACCATTCCCCAAATAATCTCAAAAGTACAACATTCCAGGATGCACAATCATTAAAAATGCTGAGTCGTGCCACACACCTAAATGAAATATTCAATGTTTCACCAAGCAAGCATCCACATTCAATGCACACACTCAGTACAAAGCTTGGTTGCATCCAATCAGCATAACAATGCCACTTTCATGATGCCAAAGACATGCGCCACTCATATGTCATGCATTGTTTAACTTACTCTAGCGGACCCTTCCTATGGTCTCGCTACCCAGTCACCCAAGATCTCATTCCTCCTTATTACTCCAATTCTCAATCAATTGGATCGAGCTAAACCCCGCTCTGATACCACTTAACTAGGATGTCATGTCCCGCTTCCCTTATGAGAGCGCACATCTACAACCTGCCGTAGTACCTGTCCCAGGACATCCCTCTAATGCGGCCAAAGGAAAAGGGACTCGCAACGGAAGGCTTAAAGAAAAATAAATCTTCACCACTACAAACTCATCCTTATAATAAAATAATAGAATGAGATGCGGGGCAAAAATAAAAGACCTTTTTATATAACCAAAGGATCAGTATGTACACAAGAGACCAAAACTAGCTCATAACATCCATAGGGTCGTGGAGACAAGAGGGCAACAAAAGAAGACCACTAAGCCCTACCACTAGACCAACCCCACCAAAAAGACGCTCCAAAAAGTCGAACGACCACAAACGTCCTAAGTGATACTAGTATCATCAGCTTGCTCCATCTCCTCAGCTGGGCTGTAGTCCGAGAAAATCTCTAATGAAACCTCAATGGAATCCTCTTCCATGTCGTCCTCGAAATCTGAAATTTCGATCACCTCTATGCTTGCCTCACCTGCTGGCTCTCCCTCCGGCACGTTTTTTGATCCCACTGTGGAAGCCTCTATCTCTGTAGATTCTCCAGAAGGATGACATCATGTGGGTACAACTCTTCTCGGGACATCTTGAGGCCTCAACTGTTCAGACATGACCTCACCTACTCTACGGTACCATGCCTCAAACCTGTGTGGTTTGCTTGGCTCTCCTGGCTCAACCACCCATACTACTATAGTTCGTCTAACGTATACTGTACCACGACCATCAAGAAATTCTTCTATGTACTTAGTCATTTCTTGGGGTTCACCCAACCGGATTGGCAGCATCTTCGATTTTTAGGGTCTGAAAAAGAATGGGGTCCCACTACGGGGTGAGATCGACATCTCAGTAAGGTGAGTCCTAACCCTAAGCTAGATCCGTACACTCAGGCGAATGCAAATATGAACAACATGCACAAGTATTCGCATAACGCATCTAATAACCATATATTCACACATGGGTATCATTCAATATCAATAAAGGAGTCAAAGCATCAAATCTCTTTATATTAGCCAAGCATGCATTACAAAGCCATATCACACCTTCCTTCCTTCCTACTCAATCAAGCCCGCGTCTTAACGCGTCAAGATACTAACCATTCAATTCCGCGACTACTTCGCATCAATGCTTTTCACCACTCCTCAACCCCGTGTCATATAGGCACCTCAGGGTATTTCGCAACTTTCCAACCCCGTGTCATAGAGGCACCTCAAGGTATCTCGCAACTTCCCAACCCCGTGTCATATAGGCACCTCAGGGTATTTAACGACGTTCGACACGCGATTAGATCGCCTCAGAGTATCACAACTTCCCGACATGCCAGGACTCATCACAATCAAGATTTCAGGATTAAATACAAACTCATGTATGGAGCTAGCAGTCTAGAACATGCGAGACAACCAATTTCAACTGTCAGAAGTGGCGATCAATTCATATCATGCACATTCAACAAGCGTTCAAACAAATGATGCACCACATGAACGCACATGGCCCATTTCACCATAAACTAGCATAATCCCCAATCAATTCACCCAATCGAGTCCAGTCCCCCTAACCATGATTTAGAACTTCCTTACCTCAAGCTCAAGTGAACAAAATTCACTCCCCAAGTACTTCAATTATTCAGCCTCAGCAATTTCCAGAATAGGGCAGCAGCAAACCTAGTGAAAATCGATCGATTCGTCAAATTTTCTTCGCCCAATCCTCAAACCACGAGACATAAACCTCAATAACATAACAATATACATCCTAGTACATTTCAACGATGAAAATAAGGCTCAAATCCAACATGAACAGCCATCACCAGCTCAACAAAATAGAACCGAAACAGGGTACCCCCTGTTCTGTTCCAATCTAGCTCAATCAGTCCCAAACTCAACCCAATTCCTCAATTTCTCCACAAGTATCCTTGATAACACCAAGTTCTATGTAATAAGGGGCCTCACCGAAAATTCTAGCTCAAGGAGACACCAAATGAACCTTGAAAGGCACCAACTCCTACCGGTCTGCAGATGGACAGATTCTGTCCTTCAAATACTACAATGGATCGAGGTCAAGAAGTTACCCAATTTTTCCCAAAATTTGACAGCAATACAATAGATAAGTCTACTAGGCGTCCACAAAATTTGAGCTTAAAATTCATCCATTAAGGGGTCTAACTAAACACAAACCGAAGCCTACCTCCTGTTGAGTCACTTTCCATCGACTCGTGGGAGATTGGCCGGCCGGAGTTCCACAGGTGGCCAATCGATACGATTCCTCTTGAAAAAGTTCGACAACAGGAAGATCTTCGCGGTGATGGGTGGCTCGCGAGCTGATTGTCAGCGGTTGAGGAGTTAGAAGACGATGAAGGCGGCAGAAATTTCTGGTCTGAGCAGCTCTGGTTCTGATTGTGAAGAAGGAGGAAGAAGAGCGATTGAGATGAAGATGCAGATGATGGTGTCGTGTAAATGAGCTGGAGGAAGAAGAAAGAGACGGCTATCTCATCAAATGAAGCTTCAAGAAGGCTTTTGTGTAATGACTAATTAATGAGGCACCATCCATTGATGACATTTGGCTCATATTAATAAAATCCAACTTTTATTCCATTTTTGCCCCTAAGATTTCGGCTGATGCAAGGAGATAACCAAATGAAAAAAATTACCCTTGTCCAATTAATAAAATAGGGTCGACGCTCTAGGGGCAATTTCGTCTTTTCTCATCCTTTGTCCGAAAATTCATTTTTCCGTCAATTTTCATCCTCGATTAGGCGTCGTCCAATCCGAACTCATTGCTATAAATCTTCATTTTTATTTTTCCATTTCCGAGATCCCAAATCGTGATCGATTTCTCGTCGTCCATAATTTCAATTTATCTCGAACTAACGGGCGGCTTTTGCGGACGTTACGCGTATCGACTTTGTGATTCGTATCACACTTAGGAATATCCAAATATGGCGATTTTGGTTGTTATGTAATCGCAAGGGTCTATTACTAGCCCCGACGGCCGCGATCGTCATAAATCGATTTAGGAGAAATTCGCAAATCATATGTTGGTTAAGCGGCATCACCCGCGCTCCAATCGTATAACACTAGCAATGAATTCCTTAATCGTTCTCTGATCGGCCTCGGTTCTAAATATCCCTCGACGATCCTTATGGTCAAAAATGCCGTTTTCGTGTCGAATTTCCTAGGTCCACGTACCTCGTCGCGCGTTAGCCTTTCCCCTTCGGTTAGTTAACTCATGACTGATCAGGTCAGAGCGAGATAGAACTGAAATACTTCGATGGATATCTTACAGCCAAAGGTCTCAGAATGACAGGAAAATCAGACTGTCACAAAAGATGCTCCCCAAACTTAGAATTTTAGTTCTTGATGCAAAACTCGATTCAGCATTTGTCTGTTATATATAATCTCTTCCAGATGCTACCATAAAGACCGATCACTACACCTGGTTTGCTCACAAAAGCGAAATTATACATAACAATGCGAACTGAACTGTAGACTCTAGTTTCGTATAAATCCTCCTTTTTCCTATTGTAAATCGGTTCTTGTTATTTAAGAGTGGATGGCTATCATTTTCAACGTGCTCAAGTAGGCTGTAATTGTTGGTGCTATCTCAATTTGCAATTGACTATAAAAAAGTAAGTAAAATTTTTGCTATATCAATCTTTCCTCTTGTTCAAGCCTGCAGTGCAAATGATCGGAGCTCTTGTAGAATTAATAGAGCTAGGTTTGCTTGTCAATTAAGATTTGACTGTGTTGCTATTGAATTTGTGTGGCAAAGAATAGAAATTTCTAGTTAATTTGTACACTTATCACTTTGCTTGGGAACTACTAGAGTTTCTTATGTGCCAAACATATTATAAGATAGGAATATTCCTTTTTTACATTCATACTGCAGAAATTTATGAGTTTTTTTAGATGAAGCATGATTTCAATGTACCACCGCTTTAGTTGGGATGTTGAGTAAGACAAAAGCATGGAAATTGATTTTAATTCAAACGCAGATGCTGGCCTCCTGTTCCAATTGGATGTAGGACTTTGTGAGGCCACTACTTATCTGAAAGTTTGAGCTAAAGACGAAGGGAAGAATTAGTATTTGAGTGGTCTTAGAGCTTACTCTACTTTAAATGCATGAATTCAAGTTAGATGGAGCTGAATCGTTTCCTTCTTATGCTAATATTTTGATCGAATCATGGGTAGTCTTTGCGTAAGAGTTTGAGATGACAAATGGATGAAAGGCATTACCGGCCATTGTCCGTCCAATGCTTATAATTGATCCATCTTCATCAATTGCATCGATAAGGTATAACTGCTTTAAAGCATCTTCCAAGGAACCATCTGCAGTACATTCAATATGTCATAAGAGCCAAAGAAACAAATATGCCTCAAGAACATGAAAAGGTTATTTGAGCTATATGCATTCGTCTTTTGAGATTTATGATCACTTTCACCTTTGACAAATAGAAACATTACAATATGAAGCTTTATAGTGTATTTCTCTTCGCTAGCCGATTCGTTTCTTTATTCCACATTGGGGAGAAGGAAGCTGATTTTTACTTTCACAAGTGACTTTTAGCAATGAGCCGATATATAAAAATAATGCAAATATTACGAAGAGAAAACCGAATATCTGATCAAACATATGTGAAGGAGAATCAAGAAAATCAAATCTAAGGATGTCAATATCAGAAAGATCCAACAACTTCAGATAAAGAACACTGCCAGCAAGAGAAGATCTCTGTATCTCAGGAACTGTTACATCTGGTAATTCATCTTGATAAACTATGGATGGATATAATCGGTAGCACTTCCCAGGACGTGTCCTTCAAGCACGTCCAGCACGTCCAGCACGCTGGTCAGCTTGCACTCTGCAAAATTACAAGTCAATAAATAACTTAAAATTTTAAAGAATTGTTATTTCCATAATAAAAAGCCAAGAATCATCAAGCCTCGGCTCCTTAACCTCAAAATGAGCAGCAAGTTTATTAAGAGCGTGATGTAAAGGCTTCTACTGGTTGATCACACATTCAGTGCCATGTCTCATTCTATTGATTATGTTGAAAGTTATAGAACTTGATAGTTTTTTACAGACATTCAGGATTACAAGATGTGCCCTTTGTATGATTAAGAAACTGACCTTGGAAAAGACCAGTAATATAAATCTGCTCAATCGAATGAGTAAATCTATCACTATTAATAAGGAAGAAAGCCACTAAATGAACTGTCAAGCAAGATGAGGAAAACAAGATCTAAAATTGACAGTATCAAGGGAATACTTTCCAGGGGATGGGTTGTATCCACGTTGTTTCACCTAACCAGAATCGATAACATACCTGTCAATTTAAACCAAATGTTCGACCAAAAAAAAAAAAAAAAACCAAATGAAAATGTGAGGGCAAGCATTTTCTCTTCGTAATATTTGCATTATTTTTATATATCGGCTCATTGCTAAAAGTCACTTGTGAAAGTAAAAATCAGCTTCCTTCTCCCCAATGTGGAATAAAGAAACGAATCGGCTAGCGAAGAGAAATACACTATAAAACTTCATATTGTAATGTTTCTATTTGTCAAAGGTGAAAGTGATCATAAATCTCAAAAGACGAATGCATATAGCTCAAATAACCTTTTCATGTTCTTGAGGCATATTTGTTTCTTTGGCTCTTATGACATATTGAATGTACTGCAGATGGTTCCTTGGAAGATGCTTTAAAGCAGTTATACCTTATCGATGCAATTGATGAAGATGGATCAATTACAAGCATTGGACGGACAATGGCCGGTAATGCCTTTCATCCATTTTAATGTGCTCTGCTTCCAATAACTGTCATGCGTCCGAGTGCATTCCTGTCACATGATGGCTTAATCATTGGTAAAAATTGTGAGAAATAAATGTGAAAGAAAAAAAAAATTCTTAAGTGAAAGGTGAAGTTATATATTTCTTTTTTCTATTATGAGTTGAAGCCACAAAAAAAAAAAAGAGGTGAAAGGACGAAAATAATTACGATCAATTGCATGGATCTCCCATAATATTCCACCTTGAGCCTCAGCAAAAGTTAAAGCTGAAAACAAAAATCAAAAGTTACAGCTAAAAACCAGCAAAAGTTAGAAGACTATAAATTTAAAAATTGATTTCCCCGGAAGCTCTTTTTGTGAAACCCTGTTCTCGTATCATTATTTGTCTAATAGTAGAGAGACCATGTTTTCGAAGCATTATTTTTGCATTAGTACAAAGACTTCTTCATGGTTTGTCTTCTCCATGGTTTGTCTCATGTATAGGTCATGCAACTTTGCTTTCTTGTGAAAGAAACTGTAAATGTCTTGTTGACATTGTCCAGATTTCTCTCACAATTTCAGGAAAAGAACATGGTAGAACAGTAATAGCATTTTGCCACCATCAATGCTGTTGCAATAATATGAATTGAAGTTAATTTGTGCTGTCCTGATATGTTATATGTCTTTTCCTTTCTGTGCTGTAGTAGTGAAGCCATAGAAGTGTTTCTATTCAGAGTGTCATCTCTTGTAAATAAGTTCACTTGGTTCATCTTATATAAATAGCTCTTTTTGTTTTTGTTTTTTCTTGATATCACCAACTCCAGCTGGATGCATATGATGTTGGAAAATATGGATATTTTAATGGGTGAGTGTCGCGACCCTCTCGAGCGTTGCCGGGCTCTCGACGGCTAATGGGCCGCCCGATGTCGCCTGATCGGACGCGGGCCTCTCCCAAGGTTCATTACCCAAGTCGCAACGGCTGGAAGTACGTGGTCGACCTTCGGTGTGGTCTGGTGACATGTGATATGTGTACATGCCAAGGAGTCGCCACCAATCGTTTCATGGAGGGTACGATCGAAAACCCTATCGAATAGTTGGGAGCAATCTATTCAATTCTGCGAAAATTAGAGAAATTAGATCGGGGATTTTGTTACGCCAACTGTCAGAGTTGACACCCTTTCGGCACCTAAGTTGAATGATTTATCTAATCCTAAGATTTCATACGGATGAGTATGGGTACGAACCTAAATCTAGGAGTTCATGCAGATAGGAGTAGCTACCCTATCACTCACAACCAGTAGAAATAAATGCGCAAATCAAGGATCCAAAACATGCGGATAAACCACATGAAAGCAGCATGGCATCCCTAGTAAGGCCCTATCAGCCTAGAGAAGTATCAATTAAGGCTTGGAAATGATTTTGACATGATTTTCCTATGAGGGGCAGAATCGTAATTTTGAGAAGTTTGGGGACAATTTACCTCAGAAGGGCAAAATTGTCATTTAAGATGAATTGTGTAGTCACAAGATGATGGAAATAGGATTGGCGATCATGCCAATCAATTTCCTATTTTTCGGGAATTTTCAGAATTTTTCTAGAATTTAAAAGTGATTTTACCTTTGGAGGGGTAAAATCGTCATTTTAGACGAAGATGAGAACTAAAAATCTCAACTATTAGGGTTAGTCACCCATCTGACCCAAACCCTAATTTTAAGCAATTTTCAAGACTCGATTGGGATAAGAAAGACGATTTACCCATTGAGGAGTAAAATTGTCATTTCGAAAAAGTGACGAGAATCGAAAACTCAAGCTTAAGAATTGGTCACCTAACCGACCCTAATTCTTATCTTGGCATTATCGACTCATCTTGCACACACAGCAGAGGCGACTTACCCCTAAAGGGTAATGTCGCCAATTCTCGGAAGAACGGATAAGAAACCCCAAAAATAGGATTGACCAGTTGTCTGTGGTCAATCCTCAATTTTTGGGGATTTCTGGAGTATCTAGGATTTTTCCATAATTTTTCAACATTTTTTTGGATTTTCTAGAATTTTCTAGCATTTTTTAGGATTTTCTAGAATTTTTTTGATTTTTTTTTAAAATCATTTTCTGATTTTTTTATTAAAAAATGTGATTCGGACCGGGTCGACCCGACCCACTCGGGTGGGAACCCGGCCCAGACTCGGACCCGCGCGGACCCATACCCGAAACGACGTCGACCCGCGTTGTTTTTTTTTTCTGATTATTTGGACTTGATCCGACGGTTCCTACTGAACCACGTGGCTACTCCACGGCCATCGGATCAACCTATTAAAGTCTATGGTCCAGATTAAACAGAGACTCGACTAGGGCCGTCTGATTGACCTACTAAAACCTCCGGTCAGGATTAGAGGGCTAGACTCAATCTGGGCCGTCCGTCTTCACTAACCTAAACGACGCCTCTCGACCACTAACCTAAATGGCACCGTTTCGACCTGTTTTAATTTTCTAATTTTAAAATCATTTACGGATATTCCTAATTACTAATCGGACGGCCATTAACATTTAGACTCGATTTATCCGAGCCGTCCGATTCGTTTATTCAAATAACAGACCCTAACGGCCATGCTGACTAGGCGATCACGTGGACCAATCCTAGGATGACACCTAAGCCTTTCACGCTTTGACCGGCCACGTTATCTTCGTCTTCAACCTCGCGACCACCTCTGAATGGACGGTCACGACCCTTCGGCGATGATTCAACGGTGAAACCTTGAAGGAATCGAGCAAGACCGGCGGCAATCGACTCGTATCGACTTCGCACGCAACATATCGTTGGATCACATGATTTCATCCACAGAATCAAACGCAAACAAGCTCGAACCAGTACGAATATAGTTATTCTAATCATGTGATTCATGGCGTTTTAGACTAATTCATCAACACAGAAGCATCATTCAATGTTCAGAAGACTTACTTCGAGCTCCGATTGAGCTCGCTTAGCCTAGATTTGGCTAGGCGAGTTTGGACAGTGATCGGCGATGGAGGTCAAGTTCGAAACTCGATTCGAGGTATTCAAGCGAAGTCGATGCAAAATGAAGATGCCATGGGGGTTAGTGATGCTTGGGGCACAAAACGCACACACTAAATGCAAGGATCATGGCTAGAGACGAGATCCGCCATTGATGCTCGGTAAGAAATTCAAAGCTCCGACTTACCTATTCTCGTGGTTTCAGGCGGCACGGTCGGCGGCGATCAACTTCTAGAAGCTTGGACGCCCTCTTGACGACCTTGTCGAGCTTCGGTTTAGCCTCTAAAGGCCTAACCAGGGCTTTGCAAATTTGAGCTCAAACCCTCGACAATGGCGATGGAGGGTGAGCTCTCTCTCCTTTCCTCTATTCTCTCTCTCTCTCTCTTCTGTTCGTCTTAGGGAACAGAATTAACCAACCTCCCTAACAAAAAGCCTCCATAAGCTTATATGGTGTTGACACCTGATTTTTGGACCAAGTCTTTTTCAGTTTTATCTTTGATAAATCATAAAAAATTCATAAAAAGTCAAACAATTACAAAATCAACTTTGGTGGCCTTGACCAACCCCAAGGAACCATTCTTGACCAAAAAATAATTTTTCATAATTTTCATATTTTTTAGTATTTTCAGAAAATAGAAAAATATTCAAAAAATCAAGCAAAATAGCATTTGAGGTCACAAAAATATGGAAAAATATCCAATATTTTTCCTTTTAATCCCTTGTATTTTTGACTTCACAAAAAATCCAAAATCAGATTCAATTTTAGGTGTTCCTTTGTAACCCGTACTATTGAATTTGAGAAAAAAAATACCAATTGAGTCTTTTAATTTGCAATTTTAGCATTTTCTAGGATCTTGATATTCAATCTAATTGTCCCCTATTTCAATTTGACCTAATTTCTCGGACAAGTTGTTCAATTGCAAACATAATTGCATTTTAATCCTTGAAATTGAGCATAATTGAAATTACTTTCAATTCAAGGGCTATCATTGCAAATTGAACATATTGCCCAATGGTTTTCACCATTCTGAATCAATTGTCATAGGTAATTTGGCCCAATTTGATCATTTGGATCCTCAATTACACAATCCCCAATTTCCAATTAAATGGGAATTTGGGGGTTTTATAGAAATTGATGTAAACTTTTGGGCAAAATTACATTTTCTGATAGAATTCGTGCTCTAGATTCGATTTTGAGGTTCAATTGCAAAATTTTCCCATTAATTTGGGCTTAATTTGAAAAATCCTATTCGGGACCGGTTCAGACCGGTCAGACCGCCGGTCCGACCGGTCGAACCGGCCCGCTACAGTGTCTTCTTCTTCATCAGGTCTGTGCACGAGTGAACAGTGGAAGGTGTAATTTCAAGGAGAAAATTGATCGACTAATCAACGGCAATTGGAGAAGCAATGCTGGGCATTTTGTTCCTCTCATCTTCCCCCGTCGATCGACACCAACAGCACTATCTAACGTCGCCGAAAGTGAGAGTAATCGGACGGTCAAGGTCGCGGGACCTGCAAAAGTCAAACAACGTTAAGAACAGCTCAAATCCATGCCAAATTCATGCGAAATGAGACTCGTCGAGGGACCTAATGAAGCCGAACGGAATACCCAGCTTCTCCGTCGCCGTTAGCATGCCATTTGGCACGTGATGGCACGTGAGTTGAAGTGGGCAGAGGATTCCCCGTTCGGCGCCAAAACTCGAAGGGCTATCTAAGCCTGTGGGAGGGCTTTCAGTAACGAGGACGGTTGGTTCAGTTCGAAGGAAGGGAACAGAATCGCGCGAGAGAGAGAGAACGCAATAGAGAGATCGTTCTCCGACCCCTGTCGTCGAGAACTCGAGCTCGACTGCAAGGCGTCGGTTGGGCCATCTCCGGCCAAACCAAAGCCAGGGAAGACCTTCTGAAGTTCGCCCAGAGCGCCAGGAAGCGATCGCCGCCGGCCACGCCTCGCGAAATCGCAAGAACAGGTAAATCACAGCTTCGAGTTCTTCATCGAGCTTCAATGGCAGACCTTGCATTCCTTGCTCATTCTTTCAATTACTATGTGCATTTCATTCCCTGAACATCACTGACCATGTTCACGTCTTGATTTTGCATCGATTTCGCTCACAACCTCTGAATCGAGTCTTTACACTTAGCCTCCACAGCCGATTCTTGCCCAGCCAAACCTGGGTCGAGCGGGCTCAATCGGAGCCCGAGGTAAGTCTCCTGAACCTCCTGCCATGTTAATCCGTGGAAGAATTGATCTGATTTCGTGTGACCTGTGTGATTGAGTTTCCATGGCCGTACTCGGCAGTTCGCATGATACTCTCGATTCTGCAAGTAGGTCGCCTCGATTCTAAGATATGTTAAGATAGAGATGATTGCGAGTCGATTGCCGTCGGTTTCGTGAGATTTCATCGAGAGTTCACCGTTAGATCATCATTGGAGAACCATAGCCGTCCACTCTACCGGAGTCGCGAGGTTGAAGACGAAGCTGACATGGCACGGTCAAACGGTCAAACTCCTAGATGGCATTCGGCCATTGGTCCACGTGTCTGTCGAGTCAGCTCGACCGTTAGTCTGTTAGGGTGAGTCAGCGTAGATCGGACGGTTCAGGTTAATCGAGTCCAACAAATGGTGGTCGTCCGATTAGAAATTAGGATAATTCGAAAAAGGTTTTAAATCGGAAATAAAAAATGGTTGAAACGGCGCCATAGGGGTTAGTTAGTGGACGGCGTCGTTTAGGTTAATATGAATAGACGGTCTAGATCGAGTCTTAGGATCTAATCGTGGCCGTAGGTTTAAGTAATCCGATCAGACGGCCCTGATCGGGTCTTCGCCTAATCTGAACCGTAGGTTTTGGTAATCTGATCTGGCGGTCGTGGATTAGCCGTGCGGTTCAATAGGAACCGTCGGATCAAGTCTAAATAATAAAAAAAAAATAAAAAGGAACAAACGGCGTCGTTTTGAAGCTGGGGTCCGCGCGGGTCCGGGTCTGGGCCGAGTTCCGACCCGAGTGGGTCGAGTCGACCCGGTCCGAATCACATTTTTTAAATAAAAAAATCAAAAAATGATTTTAAAATAAAAAAAAATCGGAAAAATCTTAGAAAATCCAAAAAACAAATGCTAGAAAATTCCAGAAAATTCCAAAAAAATGTGGAAAAATTGTGGAAAGATCCTAGACATTCCAGAAACCCACAAAAATCGAGGGTTGACGATAGACAACTGGTCAACCCTATTTTTGGGGTTTCTTATCCGTTCTTCCAAGACTTGACGATATTACCCTTTAGGGGTAATTCGCCTCTGTTGGGTGTGCGAGATAAAATCGACAATGCCGAAGTAAGAATTAGGGTCGAGTAAGCGACCAATTCTTAGGTTTGGGTTTCGAGTCCCACACCTTTTCTCCAAATGACGATTTTGCCCTTCAATAGGAAAATTGTCTTTCGTGTCTCAATCGAGTTCTGAAAATTGCTTAAAATTAGGGCTTGAGTCAGGTGGACGACCAACCCTAATACTTGAGATTTTCAGTTCTCAACTTTATTCAAAATGACGATTTTACCCCTCAAAGGGTAAAATCCCTTTTAAATTCCCGAAAAATTCTGGAAAATTCCGAAAAATAGGAAATGGATTGGACTGATGGCCAATCCTATTTCTTCCATCTTTTGATTTCCCGATTCATCAAAAATGACAAATTTGCCCTTTTTGAGGTGAATTATCCCCGAACTGTTCAAAATTACGATTTTGCCCCTGATGGGCAAATCATGCCAAAATCACTCCTAAGCCTTGATTGATGTTTCTCTAGGCTAATAGGGCCTCATTAGGGATGCCATGCTGATTTCATGTGTTTTATCCGCATGTACTGATTTCTTGATTTGCGCACTTATTTCTATTGATTGTGACTGATAGGGTAGTATTTCCCATCTGCATGAACTCCTAGATTTAGGATCTGTACCTCACTCATCTGTATGAAATCCTAGGATCAGATAAACCATTCAGCTTAGGTACCGAAAGGGCGTCAACTCTGACAGTTGGCGTAACTAAGTCCCCGAACCCATTTCTCTAGTTTACGCAGAATCGAATAGACCACTCCCAACTATTCGATAGGGTTTCCGATCGTACCCTCCACGAAACGATTGGTGGTGACTCCTTGGCATGTACACTCATCACATGTCACTAGACCGCACTGAAGGTCGATCACGTATATCCAGCAGTTGCGACTTGGGTAATGGACCTTGGGAGAGGCCCGCGTCCGATCAAGCCAACGATCGGGCGACCCATTAACCCTCGCTAGCCCGCACATTGATGGCCGCGCTCGTGAGGGTCGCGACAGACTGGCGACTCCGCTGGGGAATTTATTCTAAACCAGAATCTCTGGTTACGAATTCCAGAGGACTTGAGCCGATTAAAAAGTTTGTCTGGTTTATCTAACCTCGTTTTTCGCAAATGCTCTCGAAGATGAGGTATGTACGCTAACCATTGTGTTAGATGTTTTTGCAGATTGGAGAAATAAGGGGTGGAGTGATTGTTGACATTTCTCCTGCAGGTTGGAGTTGGGAATGTATGTTTACTTCACGCACATACTGAAGCGGTGTTTGATACAAACTGCTGTGCATGACCCTACATTGTGATGATCACGACACATCGCACACACTGGCGGTCAAACCCCGACTGCAACCACCTCTAGGTTACCTTAGATAGGGAAAGGATGCGAAAGGATCTTGTGTTTGATGGCACTTGAGACTTTCGTATTCGTTCCCGCCTACCATCTGCATTGGCGATATCTAGCCCTCTTGGGTAGATACCCTTGGGGAGGAATCTGCCTCGTGTGGATCGTGGGAGCCTGAGCCGTAGGTTCCTCACCTGACTTTCGATTTTTTAGAGTATACCCACTTGTCGCATGCGCATGTCTATGGATGGTTGGTATACCTAAAACCACCCATTGATACAGGGGGCATTCCACACCCCCCCAAAGTATGGTTGGTAAGGCATTTACTTCCGATGTACTTTACTATTCCCTGCTCCATGATATGACTCATACATTACATACATTCATGTGCATTCGTATCATGCAAATCGCTCAAGTGACTAATTGAAACAGCAATGGTAATAGGTTAGAATGTCGTTGTTCCCCAAAAGCTCGACAAAATTGGTAACCTTCGAATACCTGAGGAAGGTCACTCTCCCTGGACCGAATACAAGGCTATACTTCACTAGATTCGTGCATGGTCGGGAACTGACTGGACGTAAGCTAGGATACGCCGAAGATTGCCAGACCCGCTACTACGTCGATAACCTCAGATTTAAGCGAGAGTCAGACAAGATGTTCAAAGACTATCTGGAGATGAAGAGACAGCGTCGCAACCAGCTGGCTAGGGAAGCGTACGCCCGTCGGAAGACTGAACTGCTGGCCAGGGAGGATATACCCATGATTACTTCTTGGGGTAGGAAGAGACGCCCTGCGATCAAGACCAAGCCAAGGCGTATCACATTCAAAAAGGTGAAACCCGAGAAGGCTCCCGAAGTCATCATACCCTGGACTAGAGAATGGCCAGAGGAATTACAACCTCTCGACCAAAACACTGAAGATAACTCCCCTACCCTAGATTAAGGGAGAGTTCCTGAGCAACTGTCATTTGGGTAGACCTCTGGAAAGAGAGTGATTAGGATCCTCGCATTCCATTGGCTTTTATGGCTTTCTTGTTTGAAAAACCTCTCTTTACCTTTCTTCTACTAGACATCTTGACTGTAATAAAAATACATCCCACTTTGTTCCTTTGATGTGTTGACCAATGGAATGTGACATTGCTGTTCCCTTTAGTCACTGAGTAAACCTGACTAAATTGCATAATTCACTTCCTTGAAATGCAAATTAGACTTTGAGTCAGGTCTTCAAGACCTGAAAAAGATCCTAATTTCCATTTCTTCATTTAAACTATGCAATCGAGTTAGCTCATGCATACCTCATGACATCGGCATGTTCATACGTTTAAAGTAATTTTTGACGATTGACTTTTTTTTCAAAATCATTTGCATATTTTAGACTTGATGGGAAAGAGTGATATTCAAGTGTTCAAAATCCCCCGAGCTGAGCTCCAATCATGGTGGGACGGCATGGGCGAAGCCAGCCAGAAGTATGCGGAATCACGACTAGGGTACCTACTAGACTTGCTGAAGATTGAGTGTCCACCTGCCTTCATTCAAGCCATGGCGCTCTACTGGGATCCTACCACCGCTACATTTTGCATGGAAGGACTAGAGATCACTCCCACTATCGAGGAATACAGTGCCGTCATCGGAGTTGAGTTCACCCCTACGCTCGTCCGACCCCCTATAGGACTTGAACCCCTAAGTCAGGTGGCTGAATTCCTTGACACAAACCTAAATAAAGTCAAAGCGGATGCAAAAAGCAATTCTGGACGGATCTCCCTATCCTTCCTTATAGACCAATTTTCCCGCCTTCCTGCTTCTAAAGGGACCAAATCAGGTAGAGCCTTTATCTTGGCATTCTTTAGCTTTGTGCTATTCCCGATCTCAACTGTCACTTTCGACCCTATCATGGCCATAGTAGCTAGACAAGTCTGTTGTGGGTGGGATTACTCAAACATCCTCCTTGCCGAAACCCTCATTTCCTTAAATCGTTTCAAGAAAAACAAAAAGGGAATCTTTAGAGCTTCTAGTGATCTTCTGTATCTATGGTTCACATCCCATATCAGACAATTCCACATCCGCATGGGTTTTACCGAAATCGGTCCCGATGCACACCCTCTTAAAACATTTGTTAGAACCCATACACGTGTTCATAAGTTCAACTTCATAGAGTGGAAAAACTTCCTCAAAGTCCTAAAACCCGAGCAACTCCGATGGCGGCTAAGGTTGCCGACGCTGAGCAAGGTCAGATTGACCTGTGATAACGAGGGTCCGGTTCCCTTGCTAGGGTTCACAGGCGCAACTGCATACTATCCAAGGAGGGTGATTCGGCAGTTTGGAGCACTTCAGGAGATCCCTTCTCCACCGCAACCTGGTATCTTTTCCTTTGACTTACCAAGCCAGACCCTCACGGAGGAGGAGAAGAGACAATTTGAAGCCAAGGTGGCATCCATCATACGATCCCTGAAGAATTCCCAGGCTGAAGAAATAAGTTGGCCAGAAGACATGACCCAAGAAGAAAACACTCATAGAGCCACCACAGAATACATTCAACACTTCAAGCAACCCGACGAAGCCTTGTCGAGCCCTACATACCCGAATACATCCTGCCGTACGTACCAGGAATAGAGCCATACATACCCGAAGACATGAGACCGTTGTCATATTCGGAGGATGAGGAGCCCCAGACTGAACAGGGGAGTCCATACTGGGATGATGAGGATGCCTTAGGCCTCAAACGTCCTAGACTTGAATAGGCTATTCTGTCAAGTGTAAAATAAGCAAACATTATGATGCCTTCTCATACATTCTCATTTCTGTGGAATACTATCTTGGACACATAAGCATGAATGTGAACATGTTTTGCAAATGCATAAAAACTATTGTCAGAAATTACGCTTCTTTCAATTCCATGAATTCTTGTCAAGAAATGATTAAAAGAACTACTTACATGAGGCTAAGGCTCACAAAGTAGCCCTTTTTCTCATCTACTGACAAGAAGCATGCAACTGAAAGAATTAGCTGCTCCTTTTTGCTAAAATGAAAGAAGTACTCATTCGAAATCTTCTTAAAACAGGTACACTCTCATCACGGAACTACCAACACATCGTTTCCGTACTCGCCTTAAGACAAGAATGGAGCAGCAGGAATTGACTCCGCGCGTAGGCATGTTGGAATCCCAGATGACTGCCCTGGCAACTATGATGGCTGACATTAAGACCATGCTAGAGGCCAACCAAGCTAAACAGACAATCGCCCATAATCAAAACAACTCAGGCCCTTCCATGGTACCTGATGTGACAGATAGAGAAGCAACAAGGGATACCCAACATACAGAGGAGGATGTCCATGAGCCAAACAGCCGATCACAACCAAAAGCCTCGCCTGTTGTTATCAACCTCGAGAGGGAGGAAAAGGGGAAGCAGACCATGAAAACTGAAGCAAAAGCTAAAAGATTGGCCAAGATCGAGGAGTGCTTGAGCAGCCAAGGTTACGAGTTAGCCTGCTTCGACAAGATATCTCCTTTTGCTAAAGTGGAGACTCCTCCTGACTATAAAGAACCAGAGTTCGTAAGAAAATACAACGGGACAGGCTGTCCCCGGGCTCACCTCAAGTATTACCTACGCAAAATGGCGCACTATTCAGATTATATCCCGTTACTAATGAACACATTCCAAGAGAGTTTGGCTGGCGCCGCTCTGGCTTGGTTCATTGAGCTAGATCTAGAAGATTACGATGGATGGGAGGATCTGGCAGAGGACTTCCTCAGGCAGTACAAATTCAACACGGCTACAACCCCAACGAGAGAAGATCTTCTACGAACTTCAAAAGCGGGAGGCGAGTCAATCAGGACATATACCCAGAGGTGGCGAGCCTTGGCTACCCAAGTGAAGCCGTCAATCCCAGAAGAAGAGCTGATCGACTTATTCCTGAAAGCACTCCCTTACGAGTACTTTGACAGACTGAACACTTCTGGATGTCAGACATTCGCACACCTGATTAAGGTTGCTGAGAGGCTGGAGTGGGCCTTGAGAGAAAGAAGGCCTCACGAAGCACCTGCTAGAAAGCAGTACCTTTTGAGAAAGGAAAGAGAAGCCGGATTAGACATAGCATTTATACCAGATCCCCACAAGCCAAAACCGTTTGGCAATCCTAACCAGGCCAAAGGCGGATCATCCTGGTCAGCGCCAAAAGTACAAGAACCTAGAAGAAGGCAACCCCAGAGGCAATTCTCCCAACTTCCGAGGCCTTTATCCAAACTGCTCCCGATGCTGCTGGAACAACACCTGGTGGCGAAAGAACCACCTAGGGCAAACCCTGTAAGGTATCCTGGCTTTGATGAGAGCCAGACCTGTGCCTATCATATGGGCGAAAGAGGGCATAATGTGGACAACTGCTATATCCTTAAGCTGAAAGTGCAAGCCCTAATTGATAGTCAGATTTTGAAATTTGACAATACGACCCCAAATGTACAAGAAAATCCGTTGCCAGATCATCAAACAATAGGGGCGATATTCACTGAAGGGGAAGAAGACTACCTGCAGTTGAAGGTAGACGTGCCCAAGCTGACCGACCTGCTAACAACCGCTTCATCATACCCGAAAGCAGGAGAGATCTCGGCCGACCAAAAGAAGTTATGTATCGCCAAGATGATGAGCTTGGGCATAATGTCTGACATCACCAATGAAGAGTTCGAAGGAGTCGAAGCTTCTTTATCTTTGGAAGGAAACCACTTCTTGATCACAACTGAGCAGAATAGCGCCTGTGGTACCTCGCATGAGAATCTGGTAAACAGTCTGGGGCCAGTCACTCAATCAGAAGAAGAGTTTGGAAAAGACGAACTGGAAGCCAAGAGACGAAGCCTAGCAGACCTCAAGTTTATGGCCGATGCGCTGGAGAAAGGCGAAATTATAGACAATCTGGGTCAAGATTCTGGAGGATACAACTTCAAAGTAAAATATTCGGCCCCTCCCAGCTTTTATCAGAAGATTGAAGACATCATACCGGACAGATGGGGAGGTATGGATAATCTCTCTCAACCAGAGACCTCAAAGGGCATAGAAGAACTTGACAACACCATATCAATGGTCGAAGTAGCCACGACCGTGGTGATTAGATTGGATGAACTGGATAACCTAAGCAAGATGGAAGATTGCCCAATCAAGCCTGTCGTGATTCAACTACCTCAGGAAGAAGAGGGCAACATGTCAGGACCAGAGATATCTCATCTGACAACTATAACTATAAAAGTCCCCCCAGTAGAAGAGTATGATCCTAAAGCAGTCCATTGGGACTATGGGACCACACAAGTAGATGCAGTAATGAGGTCTGGAAGATTTTATGCCTCCAGAGAGGGTGAATCCGAAAAAAGGGAGGTCTCAAAGGAAGATGCCGAAAAGCTCGTATCGATCATCAAAACCAGCGAGTTTGAAGTAATAGAGCAACTGAGGAAGATGCCCGCTCAGATATCCCTATTAGACCTATTCATCAATTCAGAGAAGTACAAGAACGCGCTGTTGAAGGTGCTCAACGAAGTACATGTCCTTGAAACAATTAATGAGGTACAACTAGGGGACTTTGTAGGGGCAATTCTTTTAAAAGACCAATTAAGCTTCTCTGACGAGGACTTCCCCATGGAAGGAAAAGGGCACAACAAAGCTTTATACATCTCCGCCCAATGTAACGGCAAAAGAGTGGCACACGTATTGATCGATAATGGATCAGCCTTTAACATCTGCCCTTTGGCTACCATAAGGAGGCTGGGAATCAATGAAGAGATGGTCAAGGCATCCAAAACAGCTGTAAGAGCATTCGACGGCATGAAGAAGACTGTAGAAGCTGAGATCGAGCTTGACGTGTTCATAGGCCCGACGAAATTCTCTGTAAACTTCCAAGTGATGGATCTGCCCAGTGCATTTGGGTTCTTGCTAGGAAGACCTTGGATCCATACAGCAGGAGCTGTCCCTTCGAGCTTGCATCAAAAAGTACGTTTCGTTGTAGATGGGAAGGTGATTACCGTACATGGGGAAGTCGACCTCCAGACATACCAGAGCAGTGCCATACCCTATGTTGAACCTGAAGTGAAAACGGAGGCGAGTTATCACTCCCTGGAACTGGTAGCAACAGTTCATACCCCGGCAGGGACAAAGTTGAGAACCCCTTACATCTCTGAAGCCAATCTTTTACCAGCTAAGATGCTACTGGCGTATGGGTTTGACCCCGAAAAAGGTCTGGGTAAACACAACCAAGGGATAAATATCCCCTGCAGTTAAAGGCCAACCCTCATAGAAAAGGGTTGGGGTACCAGGGATATCACATGAATAAATCTGTCCCAAAAGCAACAGGCCGAGGCCGAGGCAAAAGCCTGGGACGCCAAGGCGGCGAAAACAGCCTGAATAACTCATTCATCGGTTCTCCAACCTGGAAGGACAGGTCTCAAATATTCAGGAATCCCTTAAAAGCCTACTTCAACCAGAGCTCCAAATGGCTATCTGAAGAGAATGTCACTTCACCAATGGAACCAGATCTGACAAACCCTTTTCTTGAAGATGACTCTGTGAATGTCATCGTAGAGTGGCTGGACAATGAAGCCACTTATTCTGAGTAAAGAGACTCTTCCTTTATCTTTAAATACTGCATTTAGAACTTTCTGCATTTCATTGTATTTTCTTTCCTTATTGTACGCATAGGAAAACGCCTTTGGATCTCCGGCCGTTGGTCCAAATAGCACATCTTGTAATGCGGCCCATTTCGCATTCAATAAAATCACGCATGTTTTGTTAAGGACATATGGAACCACGAATCAGCCCAATGATGATAATAGTCTTCCATATAGAAGCTTGAGGCCTGATTTGCCATATGATTCCTAATTTTCAAAAGATTTCCATGGGGCCGGGATGTCCAATGACATGAGGACTAGTCCCATTGGTACCTATACCTGTTTCAAAAACTTTTTCGAAAAGACTTTTCATGATCATGCATGTCATTTTTATGGAATACAAACTAACCATACTCATGACATTTCAGGCATATCATCTCAAACATGCATACCAGGTTGTTACAAAATTCGGATCCCTCCATTAACCACTCCTATAACATCGAGGAAGATGAAGACGAGGGTTATGCATCTATTCGCAGAGATTGGAATACATTTGAAGAGTCAAAGCCTCCTACCTTAGAAGAACCAGTTGTTATTAATTTGGGAGACGCCGTGAACGTCAAAGAAATCAAGATCGGCGGACACCTATCCCGAGAAGAGAAGCTCGAGTTCACCGAATTACTAAAAGAATATCAAGACATCTTCGCATGGTCTTACGCGGATATGCCAGGCCTTGACCCTAAGATTGTGGAACATGCATTGCCCTCGGATCCCGGTATCAAACCTGTCAAACAAGGCAGCAGGCGGATGAAAGCCGAGTTAGAAGACAAAATTAAGGAAGAAGTCATGAAACTTCTCAAGGTAGGCTTTATCGAAGCTATCCCATACTCAGACTGGATTGCAAATATAGTCCCCGTCATGAAGAAAGACGGAAGAGTCCGGATCTGCGTAAATTACCGAGATCTGAATAGAGCAAGCCCAAAAGATGATTTTCCACTTCCCCACATTGATGTATTGGTGGACAGTACGGCGGGTTACGAATTATTCTCATTCATGGATGGATTCTCAGGATACAACCAAATCTTCATGAAACAAGAAGACAAACCTAAGACTGCATTTACCACACCCTGGGGAAATTTTTGCTACAAAGTCATGCCATTTGGATTGAAAAACGCCGGGGCCACCTATCAGAAGGCTATGGTCACATTATTCCATGATATGATCCACAAAGAGATTGAAGTATATGTCGATGACATGATCGCTAAATCCAAGAAAGAACAGGATCACATACAGGTATTAAGGAAGCTGTTTGAGCACCTGCGCAAATACAAGTTAAAGTTGAACCCTGACAAATGTGTGTTTGGGGCAAGATCCGGGAAACTCCTTGGGTTCATAGTCAGCAACAGAGGCATTGAGATTGATCCCTCGAAAATTCAAGCCATCCACGATTTATCAACTCCCTCCACAGTAAAAGAAGTGAGAAGCCTTCTAGGGAGATTGAACTATATTGCCAGGTTCATCAATCAGCTGTCTGATGTGGCTAAGCCGATTTTCAAATTGCTTAAGAAAGGCGCGAAAATAACATGGGATGCCGAGTGCAGCAAGGCGTTCCAAATGATCAAAAACTATTTGATGACACCACCGGTGCTTGTGCCACCAATTCCTGGTCACCCATTGACCTTATACCTGACCATACGACAAGAGTCCTTGGGAGCCTTACTTGCCCAAACAAGCCCGATAGATGGAAAAGAAAGGGCCATCTATTACCTGAGTAAGAAATTCACGCCATCTGAAGCAAAATATATACCAGTTGAAAGGGCCTGCGTAGCAACGGTATGGGTACTTCGCAGACTGAGGCAGTATACCCTACACCACCATATCCAGCTCATAACAGAGAACGATCTTGTCAAATACCTCTTGGAGAAACCCGCTTTAATTGGGAAATTAGCAAAGTGGCAGGTGATGTTGTCTGAATTTGACATCAAGTATTCCCCACAGAAGTCGGTAAAAGGGAGAGCTATAGCTGACATGCTGGCAGAAAACCCGTCAAGCGGTGAATCCCCTGAAATAATAAAAACTCAAGGTCAAGTTCTGAACTTAGCAGAAGACAAGTGGATTATATATTTCGATGGTGCTGTCAATTTATCAGGGGCAGGCACTGGGGCAGTACTAATATCCCCAGATGGTCAACATTACCCTGTAGCGGCAAAAATAACTTTTCCTTGTACCAACAACATTTCAGAATATGAGGCATGCATTCTGGATCTACGACTGGCCCTTTCTATGGAGATACCTAGGTTGCAAGTCTTTGGGGACTCCATGCTCATTATTCTACAGACACAGGGGGAGTGGAAGACGAAAGATGCAAAGCTCATCCCTTATCACGAATACCTTGAAGAATTGATACTCCAGTTCGAAGAGGTGTCATTCGAGTACCTATCAAGGTCTCACAATCAATTTGCAGATGCATTAGCCACCCTAGCCTCGATGTTACAAACGACTAAAGGGCTGGATGTAGAACCTCTGAGGATCGGCATTGTTGAAAAGTCAGCTTATTGTATGCTAATCGAAGAAGAATTTGATGGAGAGCCATGGTACTATGACATCAAGAATTACCTCTTAAAAGGGAAATTCCCTGAAGGATGCCAGTCAGGAGACCGAAAATACATAACCAAGATGGCCAACAAGTTCTTCCTCAATGGACAAAATATGTATAAGAGATCGTTTGATTCTACTCTATTAAGATGTGTAGATGCCAAAGAAGCAAATATTCTCATGAAAGAGATCCGTGAAGGTGTGTGTGGGCCTCACATGAACGGCCACCTCCTTGCCCGGAAAATCATGCGGCTTGGTTATTATTGGATGACCATCGAATCAGACTGCTGTCAGCACGTCCGGTCATGCCACCAATGCCAAATATACGGGGATAAAATTAATGCACCCCCGAACGAACTGCACCAAATGTCCGAAGTTTGGCCTTTCTCTATGTGGGGCATAGACATGATAGGACCTATTAATCCTGTGGCTTCAAATGGTCATCGCTTCATCTTGGTAGCGATTGATTACTTCACCAAATGGGTAGAAGCCAACTCTTACAAGAATGTCACTGCAAGAAATGTGGCAAGATTCGTCAAAAGAGATATCATATCCCGGTATGGTACCCCTCAGGCGATCATTACAGATAATGGGTCTAACTTGAACAACAAGATTGTCGATGATCTGCTGGAGCAGTTTAACATTCGACATCTGAATTCATCTCCTTACCGCCCACAGATGAATGGGGCAGTGAAAGCAGCCAACAAAAATATCAAAAGAATCTTGGCTAAGACAGCAGAAAACTATAGGGATTGGCATGAAAGACTGCCCTTCGCCCTAATGGCTTACCGAACGTCAATCAGAACTTCCACAGGGGCAACTCCCTATAGTCTGGTGTATGGAATGGAAGCAGTTCTACCCGTGGAAGTTAAGATTCCCTCTTTGAGAATCTTATCCGAAAATAAACTCTTTGAGTCATAATATTTCAAGCACAGATATGAACAGCTGAATTTGATAGACGAGAAACGTCTTAAAGCCATTTGCCACGGACAAACTTACCAGAAAAGGGTAGCCAGGGCATTCAATCGAAAGGTCAAGATCAGAAATTTTGAAGTAGATAACTTGGTAATTAGAAAAGTTTTGCCAAGTACTACCCATTCAGGAGGAAAATTCACTCCGAATTATGAAGGCCCTTACATTATCAAGAAAATTCTCACGGGAGGAGCATTGATTCTTGTAAACTCCGAAGGAGAAGAACTAGGGCACCCTGTAAATTCAGATGCTGTGAAGAGATATTACCCGTGAAATAAAATCAGATTCCGATCATACGACTTATCCCGAATTAAGCATACCCTTTATGATAGTCATTGCATAAGCACCTCATGCATCCATGCATATACTAGCATGTGTTCAATGTTGCAGGACCCAAGGGAGCAAGGTCGCGATAAATTGGAATACATGATCTAGAGGACTTACTGTCGCAATAGTCAGGTGCAAGTCCTTTCTCTTCAAAAACTGAGAATTTCAAGATATTTTAGAACAACTTAACCATCTTGTGTTGTTAAGAAAAAATGCAGATTTTCACGAATCTATCCACTCCCTTGGAGTGCATGATCAAGGGTAAGGTGTATCGTTCTAAATTTTCTGAAATTCAAGAGCATACACTGACATATTCCTTTTATGTTTTTCAGGAATCCCTAGCCGCGCTGGGCAGGTAAGTATTCCTTTCCCAATCTTTCAAGTTTTTAAGACTGTCGGGATCTTTATTGCTAGAATTTGAAAGACTTCTTGGAATCTAGCATGCATTCAATTATCATGTCAATAAAAATGCAAAATTCTCACAATCATGGCATTGGCACTCATGTTTAAACTTGGAGGTTATCTGAACATGATTGAAATATGCATTGCGCATCATAAATCTCCTTGGAGGGTAAGTTTTGGAGAAAGCGAAATGAACTTTTCCAACAAGAGTTGTTTAGAACTGTTTAAAAGGATGTATCCTCAGACAAGAGGCAAGCCTAATCTAAACACGTCCTATACACACCTGAGAGATGAGTGGAGTGGTAAGGACAGTGAGACCTTGACCAACAGGAGTAGGGGTTATTTGCAGTGATTACATGGATTGAGACGACGGAGGCATTCGTTTCTCTACCATAAATACTACAAGTGACCATTGATAACCCTTTGAACGGCGGTTTCATTCTTTACCCCTGTCAAGAACCACCCCACAATGGGACAAACTGGAGGTACGTCCAGCGGTATCAGGAGGTAAATGGTTAGAAGTTCTCTTGCTCAGACTTGCATCAATCTTCGTGTGTTGCTTGTCATTTTAACTTCTATGGTAAATCAGGTGCTTTAGGATGACGAAAAGCATTCGTTTCTCTATCCTATACACTTTTACCCTTTGCACAGCCCAGTTGAGCCTATACGCTCGTTTCACAAACCCATTGGTGATCATTGTATATTCCAAGACAGAAGCAACGTTACCTTGAGAGCGGAAGAGTTCAAAACATAGGATTTGTGAAAAATTCATAGATTAATGTTTGAGTGCTGAGATTCAAGTTGTACATCTAGCACACTCATTTGAAAATTCTGATCCCCAAAAGAAAAGGAAAGGTGGGATCTCGACAAAAAAAATCGATCCTGGGCATCAAGAAAAAGCAAAGTGCCTGGTAAAAGCAAGGCCGATGCCCATCCAAATACTTGTACACTTGTGAATCATGTGTTTGATCTTGTAAATGCCAAAAGATGGCATGATACCTTTGTATAGGTCGCTAGTGAGATCTGATTGTAAAAGAAAATCCCAAGGGAGCTGGACGGCAAAGGATACTCCCAGATTATGTCACACTCAGGTGACAAAAGTGTAGACAAGATGTTGACGCCGTCTCAACAAGAAAGAGATATTCTCTAAAGACAAATATGCACTTCAAAGACTGAAGACGCTCTTTGAACGAGAAGGGACAAGATCGGCGGCAAACCTGCAGTGATCACCAATGCTAGACCCTTCGCATATTCTGAGCCAAAAATAAGCTTTTTTTGGTCCCCAATCCTACCTATGTTACAACCCTGAAAAGCCTTTTCTGATTAAGGCACTTGAATTGACATAGGGTTTAATGTCTAAGCTTAGCTCGAAGAAGTTCGAGCAAGATTATTTCTTTCTCATTTTGCAGGTTTCTTGACTTGTAAACCTGGAGCAGACATTGAAGACTTCTCTTCAATAGCCCTGACTTACTTGCAAGTCCCCTTTGAAAATCATTGACCAAGCCCAACATTACGGTCCCTTGGAAGCCATCCTGATCGATCGAGGTGTATCCACTGCGAATGATCCTGAACCCTAGGCGCAGGTTTGACAGGAAGTTCGAGTGCATTCTTGGTAAAAAAACCATTACCTCAAAACGGTGAGAAGTCCTCTTTGATGAAAATACTCCGTTGGACACTTTAACCAAACTCTTTTGGTAATTTCAGATTGTTTGATTCATACTTTCCCCACAAGGAATTTTTGATCACTCCCGTATGTTGCAAGGTGTTTTGGATAACTTCCAGCATCGTAATGCATTCATTAAAATCTTCTCATGACTATGATATAAGTCATAAAGTGATGTCAGTTTGACATCAGATGTTACTTAAAGACCATTGATGTGCCTTTAGTAAGAAAATTTTCAGGTTGGAGCTTCCGCAAGATTCTTGATGACTTCAGCTCCTAAAATGGCTTGTATCACTCTTGGTGAGAAACGTTTAACAGGTCTAAACTTCTGCAGAATTCCTGGCAATCCCATATCTCAGAAGAACACAACCTCTCTTGGATACCTGGAGTCCCCAGATCCCAGAATGCTACCTCCAATGTCAAAAGGACAATGTTTGAAATTATCTCCCTATGTGAGATTCCGATATTACAGGTTTGATCTTTCTACAGGATGCCTGGAGCTCCCAGGTCCTAGAATGTCACCTTCAATGTCGAAAGGACAACATTCAAGATAGTCTTTCTACGAGATCTCAGGTAGCCCCTAGATCCCAGAAGAATCTTATCAAAGTTTTTGCAGGTTTAAGTATTCTGCAGGATACTTGGAGTCCCCAAATCCCAGAATAACGCATTGCATTGCATGTCAAAAGGACAATTTTCAAGATCAGCTTTCTGTGAAGTTCTAGGTAACCCCCAAACCCAGAATAGCTCATGCGGTAAAGCCTCAAGGTTAGGCACGCCTCACTTGCATAAATCCTAGTTAATTCCTTAGAATATAGGATCAAAATGTTCGACAATCCCTAAGAGACTGGGTGCGTCATCCATAGGTTCCTAGCAAAAAGGAGTCCTATTCATGGTCTAATCCACCATACGGATCAAAACCTCTGACAATCCCTAAGAGACTAGGTGCGTCATCCATAGGTTCCTAGCAAAGGAGTCCTATTCATGGTCTGATCCATCATACGGATCAAAACCTCTGACAATCCCTAAGAGACTGGGTGCGTCATCCATAGGTTCCTAGCAGGGGAGTCCTATTCATGGTCTGATCCACCATACGGATCAAAACTTCTGACAATCCCTAGGAGACTGGGTGCGTCGTTCACAGGTTCCTGTCAAGTATAGGAATTCCATTCTGGTACGGCCTACCATACAGGCTAGAGTTTAACCGCCCTAGGATACTCAAAAGACGAGTCCTTAGGTATTCACTTGAACTCGCTATACACCGCGCATGCCGTACGAGCATCAGGCAGGTGATCAACATGTAAGTAATAGGTGGGTCTCTCTACTTTCTCCCTCACGTCAGCAAAAGAATGAAGAGCAGAGCATTCACCCGTGGGACAAGGAAGATTGAGTGTCAAGATTCGTGTTTCTTTTCCCCAGTCGAGTTAGTCTAGACTCAGGTGTCACCTGTCTTTGAGCGAAACCTCTCACGAGATTCCCCTCAAAGAGGGGCAGCTGTTGACACCTGATTTTTGGACCAAGTCTTTTTCAGTTTTATCTTTGAAAAATCATAAAAAAATTCATAAAAAGTCAAAAAATTACAAAATCAACTTTGGTGGCCTTGGCCAACCCCAAGGAACCATTCTTGATCAAAAAATAATTTTTCATAATTTTCATATTTTTTAGTATTTTCAGAAAATAGAAAAATATTCAAAAAATCAAGAAAAATAGCATTTGAGGTCACAAAAATATGGAAAAATATCCAATATTTTTCCTTTTAATCCCTTGTATTTTTGACCTCATAAAAAAAATCCAAAATCAGATTCAATTTTAGGTGTTCCTTTGTAACCCGTACTATTGAATTTGAGAAAAAAAAATACCAATTGAGTCTTTTAATTTGCAATTTTAGCATTTTCTAGGATCTTGATATTCAATCTAATTGTCCCCTATTTCAATTTGACCTAATTGCTCGGACAAGTTGTTCAATTGCAAACATAATTGCATTTTAGTCCTTGAAATTGAGCATAATTGAAATTACTTTCAATTCAAGGGCTATCATTGCAAATTGAACATACTGCCCAATGGTTTTCACCATTCTGAATCAATTGGCATAGGTAATTTGGCCCAATTTGATCATTTGGATCCTTAATTACACAATCCCCAATTTCCAATTAAATGGGAATTTGGGGGTTTTATAGAAATTGATGTAAACTTTTGGGCAAAATTACATTTTCTGATAGAATTCGTGCTCTAGATTCGATTTTGAGGTTCAATTACAAAATTTTCCCATTAATTTGGGCTTAATTTGAAAAATCCTATTCGGGACCGGTTCAGACCGGTCAGACCGCCGGTCCGACCGGTCAGACCGCCGGTCCGACCGGTCGAACCGGCCCGCTACAGTGTCTTCTTCTTCATCAGGCATGTGCACGAGTGAATAGTGGAAGGTGTAATTTCAAGGAGAAAATTGATCGACTAATCAACGGCAATTGGAGAAGCAATGCTGGGCATTTTGTTCCTCTCATCTTCCCCCGTCGATCGACACCAACAGCACTATCTAACGTCGCCGGAGGTGAGAGTAATCGGACGGTCAAGGTCGCAGGACCTGCAAAAGTTAAACAACGTTAAGAACAGCTCAAATCCATGCCAAATTCATGCGAAATGAGACTCGTCGAGGGACCTAATGAAGCCGAACGGAATACCCGGCTTCTCCGTCGCCGTTAGCATGCCATTTGGCACGTGATGGCACGTGAGTTGAAGTGGGCAGAGGATTCCCCGTTCGGCACCAAAACTCGAAGGGCTATATAAGCCTGTGGGAGGGCTTTCAGTTAGGAGGACGGTTGGTTCAGTTCGAAGGAAGGGAACAGAATCGCGCGAGAGATAGAGAACGCAATAGAGAGATCGTTCTCCGACCCCTGTCGTCGAGAACTCGAGCTCGACTGCAAGGCGTCGGTTGGGCCATCTCCGGCCAAACCAAAGCCAGGGAAGACCTTCTGAAGTTCGCCCAGAGCGCCAGGAAGCGATCGCCGCCGGCCACGCCTCGCGAAATCGCAAGAACAGGTAAATCACAGCTTCGAGTTCTTCATCGAGCTTCAATGGCAGACCTTGCATTCCTTGCTCATTCTTTCAATTACTATGTGCATTTCATTCCCTGAACATCACTGACCATGTTCATGTCTTGATTTTGCATCGATTTCGCTCACAACCTCTGAATCGAGTCTTTACACTTAGCCTCCACAGCCGATTCTTGCCCAGCAAAACCTGGGTCGAGCGGGCTCAATCGGAGCCCGAGGTAAGTCTCCTGAACCTCCTGCCATGTTAATCCGTAGAAGAATTGATCTGATTTCGCGTGACCTGTGTGATTGAGTTTCCATGGCCGTACTCGGCAGTTCGCATGATACTCTCGATTCTGCAAGTAGGTCGCCTCGATTCTAAGATATGTTAAGATAGAGATGATTGCAAGTCGATTGCCGTCGGTTTCGTGAGATTTCATCGAGAGTTCACCGTTAGATCATCATCGGAGAACCATAGCCGTCCACTCTACCGGAGTCGCGAGGTTGAAGACGAAGCTGACATGGCACGGTCAAACGGTCAAACTCCTAGATGGCATTCGGCCATTGGTCCACGTGTCTGTCGAGTCAACTCGACCGTTAGTCTGTTAGGGTGAGTCAGCGTAGATCGGACGGTTCAGGTTAATCGAGTCCAACAAATGGTGGTCGTCCGATTAGAAATTAGGATAATTCAAAAAAGGTTTTAAATCGGAAATAAAAAATGGTTGAAACGGCGCCGTAGGGGTTAGTTAGTGGACGGCATCGTTTAGGTTAATATGAATAGACGGTCTAGATCGAGTCTTAGGATTTAATCGTGGCCGTAGGTTTAAGTAATCCGATCAGACGACCCTGATCGGGTCTTCGCCTAATCTGAACCGTAGGTTTTGGTAATCTGATCTGGCGGTCGTGGATTAGCCGCGCGGTTCAATAGGAACCGTCGGATCAAGTCTAAATAATCAAAAAAAAATAAAAAGGAACAAACGGCGTCGTTTTGAAGCTGGGGTCCTCGCGGGTCCGGGTCTGGGCCGAGTTCCGACCCGAGTGGGTCGGGTCGACCCGGTCCGAATCACATTTTTTAAATAAAAAAAAAATTAAAATAAAAAAAATCAGAAAAATCTTAGAAAATCCAAAAAAAAAAATGCTAGAAAATTTCAGAAAATTCCAAAAAAATGTGGGAAAATTGTGGAAAGATCCTAGACATTCCAGAAACCCACAAAAATCGAGGGTTGACGACAGACAACTGGTCAACCCTATTTTTGGGGTTTCTTATCCGTTCTTCCAAGACTTGACAATATTACCCTTTAGGGGTAATTCGCCTCTGTTGGGTGTGCGAGATAAAATCGAAAATGCCGAAGTAAGAATTAGGGTCGAGTAAGCGACCAATTCTTAGGTTTGGGTTTCGAGTCCCACACCTTTTCTCCAAATGACGATTTTGCCCTTCAATAGGAAAATTGTCTTTCGTGTCTCAATCGAGTTCTGAAAATTGCTTAAAATTAGGGCTTGAGTCAGGTGGACGACCAACCCTAATACTTGAGATTTTCAGTTCTCAACTTTATTCAAAATGACGATTTTACCCCTCCAAGGGTAAAATCCCTTTTAAATTCCAAAAAAATTCTGGAAAATTCCGAAAAATAGGAAATGGATTGGACTGATGGCCAATCCTATTTCTTCCCTCTTTTGATTTCCCGATTCATCAAAAATGACAAATTTTCCCTTTTTGAGGTGAATTATCCCCGAACTGTTCAAAATTACGATTTTGCCCCTCATGGGCAAATCATGCCAAAATCACTCCTAAGCCTTGATTGATGTTTCTTTAGGCTAATAGGGCCTCATTAGGGATGCCATGCTGATTTCATGTGTTTTATCCGCATGTACTGATTCCTTGATTTGCGCACTTATTTCTATTGATTGTGACTGATAGGGTAGTATTTCCCATCTGCATGAACTCCTAGATTTAGGATCTGTACCTCACTCATCTGTATGAAATCCTAGGATCAGATAAACCATTCAGCTTAGGTACCGAAAGGGCGTCAACTTTGACAGTTGGCGTAACTAAGTCCCCGAACCCATTTCTCTGGTTTCCGCAGAATCGAATAGACCACTCCCAACTATTCGATAGGGTTTCCGATCGTACCCTCCACGAAACGATTGGTGGCGACTCCTTGACATGTACACTCATCACATGTCACTAGACCGCACTGAAGGTCGATCACGTATATCCAGTAGTTGCGACTTGGGTAATGGACCTTGGGAGAGGCCCGCGTCCGATCAAGCCAACGATCGGACGACCCATTAACCCTCGCTAGCCCGCACATTGATGGCCGCGCTCGGGAGGGTCGCGACATATGGCTCTTCAAATTTTGGCACCAAATCGGGGAAGTGTGTACGGGCTTCAATCGCACGTGAGGCCACGTGCCTTTAGGTCCAAACGGCGTCGGGGACGACGGGCATTCCGTCTAGGCCCGTTTAGTTCTCCGGCAGGTCCTATTTAGTGCGAATTTGACACGAATTTGCTCCGAGTTTGAGAAGTGTTGACTTTCGCGAGTTTGCAGGTTTGATCGACCGATTACTCCTCTCTCCGGCGACGTCAAACTGTGATGCCGGCGTCAATAGACAGGTAAGGGTGAGAGTAACAATACGCCCACCAATGCTCCTTCAATTGTTGTCGATTGGTCAACCAATTTGAGGATCAAAAATCCCTTCAGAACTGTTCTTCTGCGCGAAAGCTTAATGAAGAAGACGACACTGTAGCGGGCCGGTTCGATCGGTCGGACTAGGCGGTCTGACCAATCTCAATAGGTTCCGACTTGAAATTTTCAAATTAAACCCAAATTGGTGGGGAATTTTTGCAATTAAACCTCAGAATCGAACTTAGGGCACGAGTATTATCTAAAAATATGATTTTGCCCAAAAGTTCACATCAATTTCTATGAAAACCCCAATTTCCATTTAATTACAAATCGGGAAATTGTGCAATTGAGGGCTCAAAGGGTCAAATTGGACCAAATTACCTATGCCAGTCGATTCAAAATGATGAAAACCGTTGGGCAGTGACTTTAATTTATAATGGTAGTCCTTGAATTGAAAGTAATTTCAATTTTGCCCAAATTCAAGGACTAAAATGCAATTAAGTGTACAATTTTGCTCAATTCATGCAATTAAGCAATTTGTGCAAATAATTGGGCTAAATTGCTATAAGGGACAATTAGATTGAATGTCAAGATCCTATAAAATACCAAAATTACAAATTAAAAGACTCAATTGACATTTTTTACCAAATTCAATCATATGTGTAACAAAGGAACACCTAAAATTGAATTTGATTTTGGACTTTTTATGAGGTCTAAAAGACAAAGGATTTAAAATAAAAATATTAACTATTTTTTCATATTTTTGTGACCTCAAATGCTATTTTTTCGTGAATTTTCAAGTATTTTTCTATTTTCTAAAAATACTAAAAAATGCAAAAAATATGAAAAATAATTTTTTTTTTGTCAAAAATGGTTCCTTAGGCTTGGCCAAGGCCACCAAAGTTTATTTTGAAATTTTTTTGACTTTTTATGAAATTTTTATGAATTTTCTAAGAATAAGCTAAAAAAAAGCTGATCCAAAATTAGGTGTCAACAGTGAGTGAATGAGAAATTGTTACTCAGAGAACACCCTCAAACTGTTACAAATTATTCTTTGTAACATCTACTGAATTAATTTAGTAACAGTAAGTTAATGGCATTAAATTCGGCTGTTACAGAATTAATACTGTAACAACAGAACCACTGGTAGAACCATTTCTACTGTAACGGTAGAATCACTGGTAGAGCCATTAATAATGTAACGGCAGAACCATTACTTTCGTAACGGCAGAGCCATTGTTATTTTGTCGTTACAAAATTAATCAGCCATTATTAATTTCAAAGTACCCCAATTATCCTATAAATAGATGGCTTCCCATTCTATTTTGGCGGAGAAGAAGAAGAAAAACTCCCCTTTCTTTCATTCTTTGCATCTGCATTATTTTCCATAGTGTTCAGGTTTGTTCAAGTTTGCCAAAAGCTTTGGAGTGCTGTGCTTGCCTCTATCACTGCCAACCACTGTATCTTGGGAAATAGACATTCACGAAATCTCAAAGTACATACGAGAGGGGACGAATCTGTTTTAAGGAAACTGTGTCAAACACAGGCCTCAGTATTTGTATCAATTTCATTTCCTTTCAATATTGTTGTGTTTCTGCTGATTCGGTGTTGTACTTCTGCCAATTCAGTGATTGTGCTTCTGCCAATTTAAGCATAAATTGAATATATCTATGGTCTAACAATCTTAAAACAAGAAGATTGCGAAGCTAAAGTTGCGACAAAAAAGGAGGAGTTTCCAAGAACAAGTTTCAAGGAAAATGTTTCAATTGTGGCGAGATGGGTGATAGATATTTGGATTGCAGATTTCCAAAGAAAAAGATTTATGAGACGTATATGGTGAATGACATAGCCCGAGACATGTCAGATATAAACCTCTATGTCATTTCAGTATTTATGCCTCTGTTATTTTAGATCTGTCACTGTATATATTATATTTTTCCAACAAGCTTGAAACAAAATAATTACATACACAACAGATTTGGTGAAGGAGAGAAGTCTTCTCTTCCTTCTTTTGCACATTCGGCAGATTTGAGGATAACACTGACGATATTAAAAAAACACGAGGAGCAGCTTCGGGGGGAGTCCTCTGGGGATTGAAGATGGTGATGGAACCATGACATCTGGATTTTTCCTTATAAGTACAGTTTGATTACTTTTTGGGATCAACATTTTTTCCAGGCAAATTCAACAAAAGCAAAGTCATCATCGTCTTTACAACACGGCGAATTTCCTTGACATTTGGCCATTGTGCTAAGAATAGGAGAATAGAATAAAAGGATGAAAAGCGAGATGCCTCGTAGCACGTTCATAAAGTCTTCTGGCCTTCTAAGCGAAATCTCAATATTTTTTGGTGGACTCCTTACCATGACCAACCCTGTTTGTGGCATACCAAGTAGTATCAATGTGCCCATTTCCATACGGCCTATCTCACTAGGAGTCACAAACCAATGAAGAGCCTATGAGTCATCGCAAGTCCGAAGTGCTGCTATCGATTTATAATGAACTTTCGTTCGTAACCCCAACGGTCTAATCTGTGGCAGACGCCAAGTTGTATTATTCATGATTTTGACGTGTTGCTTTGTGTTATCATAGAATCTAACCTAATTCAGTCTAATTGTAGATGTGCTTTCTTATGGATTTTGTCCAGATTCATCATTGTAGGTTTCGTACTATCAATTCATGTAGACAAAGAGAATACATATTTAGTATTCAGATTGCTACTGGAAACGAAGTTGTTGATGTGGCTACTGACGACATTACCAAAGGCTCTGCTTCTACTATCCAATTTCCTCTCCCTAGATCTGTCTCTGCTTCTGCTGTTCATCTGCCTCTACTGCGGTTTCTGTCCACCATGGTGAGAAACCTAAAAAGTTCAACGGATCGAACTTTAAAAGGTGGCAGCAAAAGATGTTGTTTTGTTTAAACAACTTTGAACCTTGCGAGATTCTTGAGTGAGGAACCTCCTAAGGTATTCGATGGAGAATCGGAAAAGCAAGCCTTTAATGCTGTTGAGGCTTGGAAACATTCTGACTTCCTATGTAGGAACTATGTCATGAATGGATTACATGACTCATTGTACAATGTCTATTGTGCAATAAAGCCGACAATAGGAATGAGACTGAAGTGCATTACAAGAAAGTTAATATAAAGGAAAACCCAACCTAGTTGACAGAAGATCCCAAAATCTAGGTTCAAATGGACAACATAATTATATGAACTTAGTGATATCACTGTGGAGGTTTATTTTTCAAACCATTCCTATAAAATATCAGTGATTTGATATCCCCCCACTTAAACCAATTATTGTGGGGGTTTATCAGGAAAATGATAGCAATTTTTGCTTTAATGATGTTTAAGTGGAGTAAACCAATTACTCAAGATTAAGTAATCACCTATGTGAGAGAGAAGTAGGGCCGCTTCAAAGGAGAATTATTGAGAACTAAATTCTTTAGAAAATCTCGCGGAACTAGGACGATGTTTATGGTCAAAACAAACGTACTCATGAGAACTGAACAAACGTTTAGATGATTCCTGTGTGAAGTGTATGGGTCATTTACTAAGAAAGCAGGACAGTTCAAGGAACTTATGTCTACTGGACAGCAAGTAAATTAAATATACTTTCACAAGGGAAGATTCAAAGGGTAACACCTACCTATCCTATGCAGGTTTTATTTGTTGAACACTATCATAAAGTTAAAACCAAAATAATTTTCATTCATGTGGGGGATTGTTGGAAAATATGGATATTTTGATGGGTGAGTGAATGAGAAATAGTTGCTCAAAGAATACCCTCAAACTATTACAAATTATTCTTTATAACAGCTACTGAATAATTTGGTAACAACAAGTTAATAACATTAAATTCGGCTGTTACAGAATTAATACTGTAACAATAGAACCACTGGTAGAACCATTACTATTGTAATTGCAGAACCACTAGCAGAGCCATTAGTAATGTAACGATAGAACCATTACTTTTGTAACGGCAAAACCACTGTTATTTTACCGTTACAAAATTAATCTGCCTTTATTAATTTCGAAATATCCCAATTATCTTATAAATAGATGGTTTCTCATTCTATTTTGGCGGAAAAGAAGAGGAGAAGAAGAAGAAAAACTTCTCTCTCTTTCATTCTTTGCATTTGCATTATTTTCGATAGTGTTCACGTTTGTTCAAGTTCGTCGAAAGTTTTGGTGTGTTGTGCTTGCCTATAGAGGTGTGCAAACTGGACCAGACAGGCCTGGGACACGCTCGGCCCGGGCGGGTTGATCCGGTCCTTGGGGTTGGCGATCTGGTCCCCGGTCCCAATAAACAAGACCAGTGACTAGGCGGTTCGGTCCTCGGGTTCCATGGTTTGGGACCGGACCGGCTCGGCCCGGACCGGCAGTGTTTTTAAAAAAAAAGATCCGCAAAAGTAGGATCATCCTGGGATGAACTCTGACTTATTTATTTACTTGCAAGTTTTGGTGTTAGTAAAAGCGTTAAAGTGATGTTTTCAATTGGTGGCGAAAAGGACTTCTAATTACTTTTGTTATAATGAAATCCTCAGGACCATGCATGATTTTTAAATTAACAATATTTTAGCCTATTGACATTCTCAGGGTTGGACGAATTCGGGTGTAATATGCGCAGCCTTACGTTTCAATCGAACTGCACATGAGCGGGAGCTTTGTGCACTGAGTTAGCCTAGTAACTGTAACACGAGCGGGTTGAACGTAGTAGTAGGCTTTATAGCGGTTGGGCTGGGACCGGACCGGACCACCAGTCCTGGTCTTGTCTGGTCCCGGTCCGGTCCTTGGTCCCGAAATTATGGGGACCAGACTATTGATCTGGTCCCCGGGTTCATGCCGGGACTGGACCGGCCTGGACCATGCACACCCCTACTTGCCTTTATCGCTGCCAACTGTTGTATCTTAGGAGACAGACGTTCACGAAACCTCAAAGTACATACGAGAGGGGACGAATCTTTTTTAAGGAAACTATGTCAAACACAGGCCTCGGTATTTGTATCAATTCAATTTCCTTTCAATACTGTTGTGCTTCTGCCGATTCAGTGTTGTGCTTCTGCCAATTTAAGCATTTATATCTCTGACAATTGAATATATCTCTGGTCTAACAATCTTAAATCAAGAAGATTACGAAGCCAAAGTTGCGACCAAAAAGGAGGAGTTTCCAAAAACAAGTTTCAAGGAAAATGTTTCAACTGTGGCAAGATAGGCCATAGATCTGTGAATTGCAGATTTCCAAAGAAAAAGATTTATGAGACATATATGGCGAATTACATAGCCCGAGATATAAACCTCTTTGTAATTTCAATATTTATACTTTTGCTATTTTAGATCTGTCATTGTTTATATTATATTTTTACAACATATGCAACAATACAAGCTTTTAGTCTTTGTCGTACAGCTGGATGAAAAATACAACAAATTGTCTCCTCAAAAATCGTCATCGATGAGATGCTTTTCATCGAACATCCTTCGTTTCCTGCATCGGCTTTGGTCCTAAGAGGAATTATTGCTGCTACAAAATTTCAACATCTTCAGATTGTTTAATATTTGGAGTTGGTTGTCTTGACCAATGTTTCAAAAGGTTCAACCTTATCGGTTTGATTTCGTCCTTTTGTGCATCACATTTCATAGTAATTGCATTTTAGACTTGCTATTGACAACTGCACGAGCGCTTGTATTGGATTGGGATCCGTTCACTATATTTGACAAAGGAAAAAGACGTCTTACCGAATCCATTTTCTTAATTTCTTTTCTTTTCTTTCTTTCTTTCTTTCTTTTTTCCAGTAATTTCCAATCGGACAGTCATGTTAGTTCTATGTGACGGTGTGCAATGACGTCGCAACCACGTTCCCTGTAATCCTCTTACCACCTTAAATTTTAAACAGCAAATTTTGACGAAGTTTCAAAGGAGGCCAAAATCATCTCTGAATATGAAATAGTGCCCCACACTTAATTAAAACTGATTAGAATAAGATAATAATATTTTGAGTATTTTTTAAGTGATATCACTACCATTCGCGAATAATATTTTGGGTAAAAGCCATAAAAAAACCCTAAACAATGCATATTATGACATATTTGTCCAATCTTTTTTGTGTGACACCGGAAACCCAAAAACTTGAACCCCCGTAACAATGTGCAAAGTTTTGCGCTTTATTCAGCGAAAAATGTTTGCCAAGAAGCGTAGGAAATTCGTAAAGGTAAGTCCTCTAATATGACATATACAAGTCTGACAGTGTGATAAACATCACGAAAAAAATATATATATTGGAACAACTGTATCCGTTGGGTTCAAGTGTAATTTACTTAAAGGGAAATAAAATCATTCAGAAAGATAACCATATGGATGTAATGTATACGTTATAAACGTCCTAGGTAAGGACGGAAAAGCTTAATTGCATTCTTAGTGCAAGAAGAAGAAGTACCACGAAAACATCACATATAGTTTATCACAGTTGATCCCCTATCTGAAAGAAGGCGAGAAGTGAAAGCCATGAAAATGGCATGTCTCAATTGTTAGAATGCATATATGAGTTGTGATAAAGATATCTCACATCGAAGATCTAGTATGGTGGTGAACAGTTAGTATGTCAGATTACGAGTTAGAATGGATTCAACTGGATATGTTAACGGGTTCAAATTTACACTCCCTCTTGGAGATCTTTGTGGGTGAAGATATTGGACTTTTGCTGCGCTGACTTAAGAAGTTCGATGTTGTCTGTTTGATTCCTTCTCTATGTGCATCATATTTGATGCTAATTTTGTATTGACATTGCATTTGACAGACGCTCATTGCATTTGACAAACGCATCAACCTTCCTATAGGATCAGGATCCAGCGACAACAGACAAATTTGGCAAAGAAAAATACCTTCTTTCCAGATCCTTCTTACCTTTTTGTTTTGTTATACTAATTTACTCCATTATATATCTTTTCTAATACCTCCAAATTCTGCTGCACCTAATAATGATAACTCATGATAAATGTTTCTAAAGAGGTCTCTTTTTTTAAGAAGTTCCATGTCGACCATTTGTTTCTGTCTCTATCTGCATCACATTTGATGCTAATTTCGTACTAGGCTAGTGTTTGACAAACGCATGAACCTTTATAGGATCAGGACCTAACGACAACAAATAAATTTAACAAAGGAAAAGGAGATCTTATCAAATCCTTCTTTATTTTGGTTTTGTAGCACTGGTTTAGTTGATTATATATCTTTCATGATACCTCGAACTTCAGCTGCATCAATGATAATTCATGATCAATTTTCCTGAAGATGTCTTTTTGTTTAAGAAGTTCAATGATTGCCCGTTTGGTTCCGACTCTATGCTCAATTGTGCATCACATTTGATGCTAGTTTCGTACTAGTCTAAATTTGACAAACGCGTGAATTTTTCTATATAATCAGGAACCATCGACAATAAATAAGTTTAACAAAGAAAAAGGATTTCTTACTGGATCGTACTAAAATTTTGCTAATTGGTTTTTGATGAATCTAAGTTCCACATTTACATACCAACAGTTTATCGAAAAATACTGTATTTTAAGAAGAAAGACTAAATTAACAATTCTTGTGTTTCTAATAAAATTTTGGCTAATCGGTTGATGAACGAATGTTTACTTCGTAAAAATTACACCATGAAGTTTAAAAACAAATATTACAACGAATTACCTTCAGGTCCTTGCAACGCCTGGGACTTCAGTTAGAATTGGTAATAACGGTTTACTGTTAAATGTCTTGTTTTTGTATATATAGATAATTGTTGCTACGTAAATTCAGCTCCTGTAGACTATTTTACCTATGTCTATCTTGATCATAATTGGAAAAAAAAAAAACCTTATTAGATGTACGATTGGACAAATACAAATGCGAATCTGACCAACTATAAATTGCAGGAAATCAACAAAGATCAAGATCCCACACTATGCTGTAGTTTGTGCCAATACAGCACATAAAAATAAAATTTAAGCATCTACGTAACTTCATTCGAATGAAGAATGATATGTTTTAAGAAGGAACCTTCTAAAATTCTGCTGTTTGGTTTGATAAAATGTATGCTCACTTATGTAAAATCACACCATATATCTCCAAAACAAATATTGCAATAAATCAGCTTCGGGTCTGTGCAACGGATGGCACTTCAACTAGTTTGCTAGTAATGGTTTTTACTCTCTCGTTCTAATAGAGTTTATTATTGTTGCTACGTAAATTCAGCACCCAATATTATTATATAATTAGTTATCTTTATCATTAAGTTACTATCAATCGGAAGTTTCGTCGAAGGGAGGGTAGGGTCGCGGTTGTTGGGCCTCGAGAGGTTAAATGGCTTAATAATAATAACTCATAATAATATATTTTTTTAAGGGTTGGACCTTATCCATTTGATTCCGTCACGATGGGCAATTGGGCATCACACTTGATGCTAATTCCGTATGAGACTTGTAATTAATAAATGCGTGCCTTCTACAAAATCATGAGCCTATGACAACCCGTGGCTTATCTATAGTGCTGAGCAGTTGTATTAGATTTTGAAAGAAGCCAAACTGTCATTAGTTATTGAAAAAACTTTGTGAAACATTTTCTACAAATATATCTCTACGTCTTTTATACTTACTATGCTTAACGCTTATCTTCGGATAGAAGCAGAATTCGTGGACAGAAGTATACTCAGACGAGATATCTGTGGGGAGATATATTTCAATCAACTTGAAATCCTCATTGTTGATATAATCTTATTCTTAATTATTTATTTGGTTAAATATACCTTACTAATGGGTTGTTGATTGATTAGGATTTCGTTTCTAAGTTAAATTTATTGACAACAATCTGAAACATATCCTTGTGACTTTCCATACAGGAAATCTTGATTGATTGGCAATCACCCCGTGATAATTTCCTTTATTGAAAACTTGATCTATTGACTCAAGAATTTGATTGAATGAGCAAACAAATCCTCTCAAATCTCAAATTTTTCCTACCTCAATGGTTACGTGATCTTTATTCAACAATCGGTAGGTGTGTATGGCAACTAAAAAAAAAAAACACTCCAGGGAGAGTGTTTCTATTCCCAAAGTATTCCCGGAACACTTTGGGAATAGAAACGTGTATGGTTCAAAAATGTTCCCGGAACACTTTTGCGCTAGGGAACACTTTTGAAGAAATTAAAAAAAAAAACTTGCTTTGGGTTTTGGAACACTTTTTGGAATACTTTTGGAATTATCACCTACCACCGCCAACGCGGCCACCACACATCGGCCACCGCCGCCGGTCCCCGGCTGCAGCCGCCGCCGCCGGTGGTCGGTGACAAAAAAATTGTTTATTTATTTTTACTTCCCAAACGCGTTTCTATTTCCAAAAAACGTAGCCGGGAACAAAAACACAAAAAAAATGTTTATGTTCAAAAACACTGCTCAGAAACAGAAACGTTCCCATACTTGATGGGGTGGTTCTATCCAGCGGGAAGCTTGGGTGTTGAGGAGTATGTGAGGAGCATAAGAGAAATTAATTAAGAGTGCTTCATCCATATTTCTAGAGAGCTACACGAATTCTATATTGGCTACTCGAGCTCAAAAGTGAAATCTTGTGAGAGGTGTAATACAGAATTCAAGTGTGTAAAGTGAGATAGATTTAGTAGAAGTTGCACTTGCTTCTGTTGAAGTACTTATGTTCAAGTGATCACATCTTTTTGTAATCTCTCATTTGGTTACTTAGTGGATTGCAGTCAGTAGGTTGCTACAGTAGGCTGCTAGTGTGAGAGAGTTGATGTAGGCATTACCTAATGTCGAACGACTAAAATCTATTGTTCATTTTTTCCTATTCTCTTACTCGCATCTATTTAGTGTTTGATAGAAGCACTGCACAATTCATTCATCATATCCACCCTGATCAAACTTGATGTTTTTATTTTTGCATTATTTAATCAAGTTTGATCAAATCACATATTCACCTTCCCTATGTGATATTGTTAACGAATATCATACAAGTAAGAAAACCAATTGGAAAAGATCTTATCGAATGTACAATATAACAAGTCTAAACTCCGAATACAGTATTGGGTAGTTGGTTCGAAATTCTGAAAGAAATTGTGCTCACTAGGCCATCCAGTTGAGTCCAACTCTAGTTTGGTCTTCATTTGTGTAATTTCTTTCACGTTTCTTTGTATCGATTTCCTTTGGATTATACCTACTAGATCTTTCCGTTGAATCAAATTTCGGCAAGGATCATGTTGGTATAATTTTATTGGAATCTCTACATAATTCGTGTGTTGATTTTCTGACATATGGATCTCTCCTATCCAAACTCACTACAAAGCCCTTTTATTACATTTAAAAACTGAAGAACAAATTTTGTTGAAAAATATTCTTTCGTGGAGAAAAGTAATAGCGAATTTTTATCTCATTTAAATATATTAAATCTATGTTGGGGATTTCCATCCTCTATGCGATTAAATCCGTTCATTTTGTTTTCTAGATTGACAAATTGTAGCCACCTTTCTAAGTTGCAATTAAATAATTAAGGTCAATTTCGTCTCTTTAATGAAAATGGAGTGAATTTAGCTATAGGGGGATTGAATCGCCCCGTCATTGTTGTTGCTATGTAAATTAGCATCTGCAAATTATTTTATATTTGTCACTACCGACAGGAAGTTGCATAGAAGGGAGGGGTGGCCGAGGCAAGTTTGGTTTGGAGAAGCTTAGGCAAAGGATTACAACACTTCCCAAATAGAATTTTTGTTCCAGAACTGCTTCTAAAATAAAAATTCGTTTGGTAACACAATTTTTGGAGTAAAAATCTTTTTGGTTATGCAACTTTATTTTTATAATTTTGGATCAATTTTTTACTCCGGAAGTAATTTTGAAGCCTCGTAAGGAAGTAAACAAAAATTACTTATCTCCATAAATTAAAATTAGCAAGAGACAATCCGCCATCGATGACCGTCATCGGCAGTCTCCTCCGGTCAATAAATAAGAAAATAACTTTAAAAAAATTATAAAAAAAATTATAATAATTTTTTGCTAAATTTGAATTGAATGAAAGTGTTTTAGCAATATCATTTTTTACCGAATTATAAAACATAAATATTTCATGATTTAGTTACATGACATCCCACAAAGACATAATCATGGCAAAGTGAACTGAGCAATTGACCTAACTATTTGTAAGCTTGATGTTAGACGAGGTTTAAAAAGGGAAATCGAGCCACCTATACCTATAATAAATTTGGTTTTCATAACATTCAATGTGAAATTCAATAAATAGACAAGAGCAAAATTGGAATTTAACTTTTCTCGAATAACATGCATTTTAGGTTAGTATCAATAGTTTTTCGTGAAAGATTTTGTGCTAATTATTTTCCAAAAATATAAATTTCCATCGTTACCAAATGAAATTTTGTCCTGCTATCATACTCTTTTTTTCTGATAAGGAATCCACTTCTATAGCATAAGTAAAAAAAATCAATTTTGATAAGAAGTTAATTTCCAAAGCAAAAGTGTTGCCATGCGCGCCTTAATAAGTCATAATAAACTTTTCTCAAGGAGCCTTGTTATTGAAGAAGTTCAACCTTGTCCGTCTGATTATGTCCCTATGTACATCACATTGGACGTTTACTTGATAAGAAAATTATAGTTCGATTTCATTTAACAAATGCCTTTGTTGACACCTAAAATTTTAGCTACCACAGTTGGACGTTTACTTGATAAGAAAATTAGAGATCAAACCGACTCATAAACAAAAAATATCATCGGCACAATTCATACTTAAATAATTACCATGGATCATCGCTGGCGTGATCGGAAGAGCTTCTTAAAGATATAATGTTCGAATTTTGGAGGTGAAATTTCGGTCGTCATATTTTAAGTGGAGCAATTTCGAAATAAAATAACAAAGGTTTTGATATCTCTCTCCTCAACTACCGGCCTTTTATCAGTGGCTATAAATACGAGGCTAAGGTCTGACCCAACATAGAGAGAGAGAGAGAAGAAACGGTGAGTTTCGTCTTACAAGAGGAGGTTGTCAGCCACTCTCATTGCCTCACACACCGCCGATTTTACTGTGTTTCCAGTGAATACAGGTCTTCCCAGTGAGAGAGAGAGAGAGAGAGGAAACGGTGAGTTTCGTCTTACATGAGGAGGTTGTCGGCCACTCTCATTACCTCACACACCGCCGATTTTTCTGTGTTTCCAGTGAATACAGGTCTTTCCGGTGCCCCTCCAGCTCACATCGCCGCGCCCGGTGGTGATTCGACAGCTCCGGTGGTGGTCGCCCTTTTCAGCTGTGCTCCTTCGCGGCAGCTCAGCTCCTCAAATCTAGCTCGCCCGTTGCTCTGGCCAGTACCCATCAGAAGATGCCCCGTCTTACATCGCTTTGATCGTCTTCGGTTAACGCTTGGTCAAGGTAAGCCGAGATTGGTTGAAATTCATCTTAGTGTTTGGGTCTTGAGGTGCGCGCATATTATTAGTAGTTAAACCTTAGCTTATCATAACTTGTTTATTTCTTTGCATTAGTCGTGATATGTTAAGGTACCGGACCATTAAGCCCAAAGGCCGGATCCGTAATATTGTGTCATCCATTACTCGTGATTTTAATTTGTACATGAAATAAGACATATATTGGGCTTTCTTCCAAAATAGGATAAAAAATTAAAAAAATTTACCAAATTAGGTTTAAAAAACATATTTACCAAATAGGCCGTTGCTCGGCACTCTAAGTGCCCAGCAAGTATTTTTTTTTTTTTTTACTTTTTTGTTTTTTTTAAACCTTATCTTGTTCCAAACTTTTTTTTTAACCTTTTTACAGTGCCGAACAAAGCCTCTAATTTATTTTTCTTGTTTTCTTTTAATCACTTTTTTATTATTTAATTTTTTTTCGCCCGCTCGCTCGTTCGTTCGTTCAATCTGCGGCCCCGTCGCCTCGCTGGTTCACTCGCTCGCTCTTGCACCACAATGAAGCACCTCGAATCTGCGGCCCCCTTGCCTTGCTCGATCGTACGCTCGCTCGTGCACCACGATGACACGCCTCGACTTCAGCATTACAATCATTTGATTTATTATAATTTTGTGATTAAAATCTTATTTATGTAACAAATATGTACTTTTCATTTGTTGTAATAGAGAGACGTCTTAGTTTACACAATATATAGTAAAAGATGCTTATAATCATTTTTGATAGATTCTCAACTTGCTTTCTAATCTCACGGTCTTTCACTCCATGTATGTAAGTCCAAATAATATTTCAATCAAGAATAAAGTTCTAACTGGCTTAAAGTTTCAATTTCTTAACATCAATTCTTGCTCAATCGTGCTCCATCGCCAAGATTTGGGGACAGTACTTGGGGACATCCTGACTTTAATTATCCTAAAGTCATCGTGGCGTGTCATCGTGGTTAAAAATTAAAAACATCGGAGTCAAGGTGCGTCATCATGGTAGAAGAGCGAGCAAACGAACGAATGAGGCGACGGGGCCGCGAAGTCGAGGGGCGTCATCGTGGCGAATGAACGAGCGAACGTCAGGCCGCGGAGTTGAGGCGCGTGATCGCGGCGAACGAACGAGCGAAAAGTGGGGCCACGGAATCGAGGCGCGTCATCGTAGTGAACAAACGAGCGAGCGAAAACAAATTGAATAATAAAAAATGATTAATAGAAAACAAGAAAAAGAAATTGAAGGCTTTGTTCGGCACTATAAAAAGGTTTTAAAACAAAGGTTTGGAACAAAATAAAATAAAAAAACAAAACAAAAAACGGAAAAAAATACACTTGCTAGGTACTTAAAAGTGACGAGCAAGACTGCCGAACAACATCCTATTTGGTAAATATGTTTTTTTAAACATAATTTGGTAAAAAAAAATTATTTTTTATCCTATTTTGGAAAAAAGCCCACATATATTTTGGTACCTCGTAAGACTTAATAACCATTAGGATTAATGTGTATCTAGTTTCATCATACATAATCGAGAGCTTATCACGCATGTCATGTAGTGATGCACAATCAGCATAACATCCTTGCATTATGTCTGCATAGTTTTTTTTTTTTTTCTTCGAGAATCTGCATAGTTTATTGAGTAATAAATTGCAGAAATTTCATGACTGATGGATAGTAATACGCTTTGTTTTGCCTAGCGCATCCATTCTTAGAATTTTGGGCAATCTTGTTGCTGCTTTGAATATTGGATATTGCTTTATTGTTTGAGTATCCGGATGATCATTCTTCACATGTTAGTCTGACAAAGATTGCATACAAAATATTTTTAGAAGTAGAGAGAAAAGATACTGAAAGTGCAATCAAGTGCACTCCTACTTAGACTCATAACTAGATCGAGCAAAAGGTTGCGATTGGCATGGCTCGGGTGAGTCCATGCTCAGCACTATGCTTAGAAATTGTTTAACTAGCCCTTGGTGGTTCGTCTCCGGGAAGGTCTCAACATGCCTAAATCCTTCTATAAGATGAGGACCAACGACAACGAAACAAACTTGATAAAGGAAAATGACTTCTTTCCGGATCCATTTCTGTTTTTTTCATTTTATTTGCCCTAATTTATTTCCAGACACCACCAACTCCAGCAACACGCCTAAGCAATAGTACATGCCTTTAGTCGTTCTCGTACAGCTGGACATGTTATACCATAAGCGCAGCATGTCTCGCCAGGAGAAAGTTCGTTGACAATTTTCGTTCTGTCTCAGCTCTTGTTTGCAACGTGTGATGGCGGCAGCCAATAACACATCAGGAGAGGAGTTCGATGTGTTCCTGTGTTTCCGGGGAACAGATACTCGTCCCGGCTTTTGTAGTTACCTCTATCATGATATGAAGGAGAAAGGAATACGCGTCTTTAGAGATGATAAAACGCTCGAACTTGGTGATAAGAAGGAAGAGATTTTGCGATACCTCGACAACTGTCAAATCTATATCCCCATCTTCTCTCCGGGCTTTGCTTCCAGTGATTGGTGTCTTGATGAGGTTGAACGCATGGTAAACCAAAATTCAGATCCGAAGGGGGAGAAGAAGATGCTGCCCATTCTTTTAGACCTTCCGGGGAGAGAAAACGTCAATTTTACAGAACTCTACGCAGCAGACCTGGCGACGCATAGGCAGAAGAAGGATCCCACCAAAGTGGATCGCTGGGCGGAAGCACTTAAAAATGTGCCAGGTACTATACGTCTGAAGGTGGATGGAAAAGACAAAGAGTAAGTTTTCCAGCATTTTTTCGAGTTATAAGTTCTAGTGTAATCCGTTTTTTCTTAAGCTAAAACTTAGTAGATCACATTCACATTATATGATTTTATAATTCTGGTTTTAGCAACATTTTGGAAATTGTGATGATATACTTTCTTTATCACATATTTAATCCATGAAACCAAACAATGTAAAGTATTTATGTTATTTTAAACCAAATAGAGTAAGTAAAAGAGTAATAGGCAGTTTCACTAGATCTGGACATTTTCATATCTAATCCATGAAACAAAACAATGTAGAGCTTGAGATTGTTGTGCTTAAATGGATTTGTAAAAGCAGTCTCAATATGTTTGGTTTAATTCATTCAAATGACGTACTCTTGAAAGTTAGGAATGGTACGTTCTCATCATTTTCTCAACCTGATTTCGACCCACCATCCTTGTGTGGCAGTTATGGGCTCCATGTAAAAACGATTGTTCGGCGTGTTCAAGTTTTGCTGAAGGTGAAGAACAGAGATCTTCCTGACAATCTAGTTGAAACGGATGACCTAGAAGATATAGAGGAGTTGTTGGATGTCGACTCCGCTGATCATGTACGTTTCCTTATACTCCATGGGACATCCGGTATTGGTAAATCAACTATTGCTGGCTTTATCTTCAACAAATTCCGGTCAAAATTTGATTACGACTGTTTCCTTAAAATCGACGGATGTCCTAGTCTTTTAGACATGCAAAAAGAGCTGTTATCCAAAACACTGGGCTCGGACGCTGCTGACATAATCGAAGACGAGAACCATGGGAAGAATGCAATAAAAGGAGGACTTCACAGAAAGAAAGTTCTGGTTGTTCTCGACAATGTGGACGAGGACAAGCAACTCCAGAATCTCGCCGGGAGCTACAACTGGTTCGGTCCCGGAAGTAGGGTGGTTGTTACAGTCAGGGACGAAGGAGTAATACCAGTTAATATCAAAGGGCAACCTAGCAATTACAAGTCCCACCAAGTAACGGAGATGTCTCTGGATCAAGCAATTGAGCTCTTCAGCAAACATGCATTTACAAGCGAGTATCCGCCAAATTGGTACGAACTCTCGAAAGAAGTCATTTTAAGCGTAGGAAAGCTTCCCTTGACTCTAGAAGTTGTGGGTCCTCTTTTCAACCCAAACAGCGGATTGGATTGGAATGACACGCTGGACGAGTTCAAGGAAGCCCGGAATGAGAACTTCCGAGAAAAATTGATGGTAAGTGTGAACAAATTGGACCTCACAAAAAAGGCCATATTCCTAGAGATAGCGTGTTTTGGCATCGGGGAGGATAAGGCGAAAGCGTCTTATGTATGGAATGATGGCATATATCGTGCATCAGGCAGAGCGATTGAGGTCCTTTGTGAAAGGTCATTGGTAAAGATCGACAAGAACAACAAGTTCTGGATGCATGCTGAACTTCGAGATCTAGGAAGGTCCATTGTCGAGGAAGAGGATTTGTATGATGCCGGAATGCGTCGTTGGGTGCGGATCGATGACAAAAACTCAGACGTACTGACGAGCACGGAGGTAAAAAGAAAAAAATAATCTTGTATTGTGCTACAACCTGCCCTCGATTGAATTGGTTTGGGCTCAAGGAAAAACTACTTAAATTTGTTGACTACTTCCTTGGTTTGTTGCTTTCTTTGTTACACGCTCGCTCATCTTTATTCTCTTCTACTGCTGGCAGGGAAAACCATCTGTACGAGCACTCAGTCTGGATCCGGGTACTAGTCACGACTTCACACCTCAAGAATTAGCCCGTCTTCCAAACCTAACCTTCCTTGGAGGGGAAGGAATGAATTTCATAGGTGACTTCAAAGGCAGTCTTCCTAAACTGAGATGGCTTTCTTGGCATAGTTGCCTGCTTGAGCGTGTAGAGACGAATCTTCACCCAGAGAAGCTGGCCGTTCTCGACCTTTCACGGAGCAGCGTCACCCACAGCTGGGGTGGGTGGAGCCAAATTAAGGTACCAGCACACCTCTGCTCGTGTTCGCTTTGAATTCTATCGATTCAACTTCACCAGCTAGTTGAATACCACTGTATTTTCTCATACTTTTTTCAGCATGTAATCGACCTTTTTGTCCATTGCAGAAGGCGAAAAAGTTGAAAGTTCTAGACTTGACTGACTGCCAAGAGTTAGCCCAAACCCCTGATTTTTCTGATTTTGGCGAGCTGGAGGAATTAATTCTCGCTGGTTGTAGGACATTATCTACGATCGGTAGCTCGATCGGTGAGCTAAAAAAGCTACTGGTTTTGAATATCGAGGGATGTGTTTCCCTCACAGGGTTGCCCGAGGAAATCGGTTCTCTAGAACGATTGACGGAGATTATCCTTCCCGACAGAGGAGACAAGCCGTTCAACCTTCCTGAGGCACTAGGTGACCTAAAATCTTTGAGGAGGTTTGATGCTCGAGGACATCGTGGTATCAGCCAAATTCCTGACTCAATTAGAAGGTTGACGAATCTCACGCATTTGATTTTGCGTGGATGCAAAAGACTATCTAAGCTTCCAGATTATATTGGTGATCTAAAATCATTGGTCGAGTTGGATTTAGAACATTCGATGATTAGGGCAATCCCCGATTCCATTGGAGAACTGAAGAGACTAAAAGTTATTAGGATCGGGCACACAAAGATAGAAGCGATACCTGACACTATTGAAGGAGTGGAGATGCTCGAAGAGCTCCATGCCCAGCATTTATTTTATCTCAATGATGGATTCCTTTTGAAAATCGGAAGCCTGACCCGTCTGAGGATCTTGAACTTATATCAGACCAGAATCTCTACAGTGCCGACAGAGATCATTGGTTGCTCTAGTCTCCAAACTCTTATAATTACAAGCCAAAAGCTTGGCCCATTGCCAGAGCTCCCCCCGAGTTTGGAATGCCTATTGATTTCACCTCATGAATTCCCTGTTCTTCCCGACCTCTCAAACCTAGTTCATCTAGAGCATCTCGAAGTATGGAAAGGTAAATCAAGTAATTCATCTTGGATGTACAAGGACGAGCTTATCTCACCATGGGTGGACGCGGAGTCCATTGATCAGCTTCCACGTAGCTTATCAATCTTGAGACTTGGCTGGATCCCGAAATTGCCGAAATTTTCCGAATTCAAAAGCTTGTCGTTTCTCTATATCCACGGATGTGTGATGCGAGAGTTCCCTGAGCTTGAAAACTTGGAGGGGTTAAGGGAATTGGGTATATCGTGGTGTGATCTCCTGGAGAGCACACCCAATCTATCACGCCTGACAAGGCTACAGAAGTTAGAGCTCAGTAGCTTACCCGAACTAGCGGAGATTCCAGGTTTGGGGGAACTGGAATCACTGAACTTTCTAGACATTATTGACTGTAATGCAATCCAACAATTGCCTAGCTTGTCGAAGTTGAAAAGACTTTGGCATCTCAAGCTACTGGGTTGTGAAAAGCTGAGAGCCGTCGAAGGCTTGGGGGAATTGAATCGTTTGAAGAAGTTGGAGATCAAACAATGCAAGTACCTGGAAAGATTGCCTGATAAGTCGGCATTCACGAAGTTGGACACAGATTGGACAGAAGCTGCAGAGCACACCGTCCAGCCTGCAATGCTGTGGCTCCAAGTTTTGTGGGACAAATTAATCGGAATCATGAACATGCACAACCATGCTCGGATTCATTAAAGAACAGCAGCGCAGTACTAAGGTTCAAATTGTGCATCGGTCGTGCGAAAGGTGTGGAAGTATAGCCCTGTCCAAATTCTCAGGTGCGTTTTGTTTACCTCAAAGCAAACAGACGTTCTCATTTCGGCAATTTCCTTTTTTTTTTTTTCTTTTTTTGCCCTTTTCCGGTAACCTGTAGAGCTGGCTTGGAAAAAAGGTCAGAGAAAGAGTTGGCGGGAGTTCGCAGGGCTTGGAGGGACCCGGATCCCCTGCATGTGGAATAAAGCCGAGCTTGCGGCCCCGGACGTGTTATGTTTCTTGATGAAGTTTTGTTTCTTAAATTGAATGATTGTGATGTGTCAAGTCATTACGCTTTTAATCATTTCGGCTATCTCTAAGATACGTATTTATGTTTGTCGATGTGTATGATGTCGATTGCATTTGCCCTGATGGCATCTCCTGGTGTTTTGTCTATGCTTAAGCCAACGGAAGATATCCAATTTGTCATCCTGCGCAAATTCGCTAATTGAAATGCTGCCTTCGAGCATCTACATGGCCAATGCTTTTAGAGAGTGATCCTAGTTGATTCTTGATTGTTTCAAGTGCTCTGTTGGAGCTCCAGAGCACGTACGTGGAATCAACATTGAAGCCCACAGCAAACGTTGCTAGAGATATGAAACATTTACATACAGTGACTTTTATGGACAACCTATATGTCACATACTATGTGGTTATCAGCTATGTCATTCCGTGATATGAAATAATCAGACGTAGTTATAGAGTAAGATGTTGTACACTATTAATTAGACCGTGTTTTCCCCTCTCTCGGATTGGAGGAAATCACCCTTCCGATTGCTGAGCTACAAATATAAAACATTACCCACATTTAACTTTTACGAAGTTCACATGCGAGTGATGTCCATATTTTGTAACCTACCAATCTAAATTAGGGGTGTCAGAACTGAACTAATAACTGAACTAAACCGAACTGAACTGAAATTTCGTGCATTTTTAGTTCGGTTCGGTTTTCAGTTCGGGTACCAGAAGAACTGTAATTTTTTTATCAGTTCAGGTTTTTTTGGTTCAGTTCGGTTAACTGAACTGAACTGCTTAAATATAAAGTTACTCAGGGTTGAGTCATGCAAAATTCTAAAACACACTTTGGCCCTTCAGTCTCTGACTTTCCAGTTTCCACTCCATCGCGGGCTTCATCTCTCTCGTTCGGCGCCTCTCCCGGCTCTCTAGTCTCCGATTCTCCATCTTCGTCTAATCTGTGGGAACTCGAAGCTACTATTGTCGGCGTCTCTCGTTTCTCGGCAATTTTCTAAGGTTTTTTTAGCTAGCTGCCTTCCAGCCCATCTCGTGGGTTTCACCAGCAGGTAAGCTTTGGGGTTTCCTCTTTGTGGCAGTGGATTTGCTCTCCTTTGTTTGATTTACTCTTTGATCTAGCTCGTATCGAGCAAGCACGTCGTCCCCATCGATTTCTTGACCAAACCCGACTTCCAGAGTTTGCTCCAGCAAGCCAAGGAACAATTCGGCTCCACCACGAGACGGGCGTCTCTCATTTCTCGGCAATTTTCTAGGGTTTTTTAGCTAGCTGCCTTCCAGCCCATCTCGTGGGTTTCACCTGCAGGAAAGCTTTGGGGTTTCCTCTTTGTGGTTGTGGATTTGCTCTCCTTTGTTTGATTTACTCTTTGATCTAGCTCATATCGAGCAAGCACGTCGTCCCCATCTATTTCTTGACCAGACCCGACTTCCAGAGCCTGCTCCAGCAAGCCGAGGAACAATTCCACCACGAGACGGGCTTGATGATACCTTGCGGAGAGGGAGAGTTTGTGTCCCTCTGCTTTGGCCACAGAGAAAAGAGAAAAGTTATAGTCTCAGAAACAGAGTCTCAAATAGGGAAAAAGAGTTTTTCAGTTTGAGTTGAAAACCGAACCGAACTAAACCAAACCGAACTGAGTTTTTCAATTCGGTTCAGTTCGGTTCGGACGGATTTTGGTTTAGTTCAGGCATATTCCTTGATGGTTCAGTTCAGTTCGGTTATTCAAATAACTGAACTGAACCGAACCATTGACACCCCTAATCTAAATCATAGTTGGAGCAAGTTACCTCCAAGCACGGATGAAGGAAGACATGACCCTTACCTTGCCATATTCTAAAACTCCTTTCCGGATGAATGAGCAGACGTCACTAGATCACTTTGAAAAGACGTATGTATCATCATACATTCTGGATCAAGGAAAATCTCTGGTTTCCAGCCGTTGAATATTTGCTAAATTTTGTCTTGTGTATTAAATAACTTTATCCTAAAATATCCAAGCAACTACAAAATGCCTCAAAAAGTTTCGACCCTATTGCGAAAGTCTCTTGTCCCCTTCATTTCTCTTTCCTCTCTTATATTTTATGCATGCATGCCTCGCCTGCTTACTCGCAGCTGATTTGAATTGTCAAAAGAAGTTGTGGAAAAACACGAAAGGTAGAGTCACGCATGTGTCTCCCCCTTTTGCTTTTTCCAACATATCACTTCAAAAATGTACCTGCGAATAATGAAGAGATTCTCTCTTTGTTTTTTTTCGTTCTCGCATTGAAGATTCAATGATAGGAACTTCTGTAAATGTACAAGCAGTGCATGTAGTTTTCGTGCAATGAATCATGCTAAATTTTACAACTGACTAAATTAGATTTGCATATTGTCTAGTTATCCTATAGTATTTGTTGGGAAAACATTCCAATGGAATTTTGATGATCACCAACCTGTCTTTAGTACTAATGACTAGTATGATGAGTGCAAAGGGTGAAATCAATTAATGAGAAATCAATGATTCTTAATATCAGCAAAGACGATAAGTTATAACGGTTAAGGGGAACAAGCACCATGGTGAGTGTACCTAGTTGGCTTGGAGGTACTTTCGTCAAGTCAAGAGTTCTTGGAAGTCGTTGGTATTGATGACGTTGAAAAGATCATTGGTCCAGTCCTAACACGTCATTCTGATCGGTATCGTCACTGAAGATTATCAACCTAGGTCACTCAAAATCTACACCTGCTAATGGTGAAGTATCGGATCGTGATGGTTATGCCTTAGCTTTGATGATGATGAAATATACGTGGAAGATGTCCGTTGATCATGCGGATGATAGCGGTTGCAGAACACTAACATTGATGGCACCAAATACACTTAAAACAGAAACTGTTTGATATAGTTTTTTTCATTATACTCTGGTTGTGAAAAAGGCTGTTGTAGCTTTATTAGGTATTTGGCAAATTTTTCATAGTTGAAGTAGCTTAAAGCGGCATTTCCTTTCAACGATTTTAATTCCATGTGTATCCTTAATTCCATCGCGTCTCACGTATGTTTACCAGGATCGCATCACACAGCGTTGTCATCGCTTGGATACTTGTCATGTGGCGCCAACACATGTCATGAGGCACGGACACAACTCTTTTTAAAATTCTTCTTATGCCTTCATGGCTCGGATTTCTCTTATTCGGCACCTAATCGATATAATTCTAGCGCTCACGAAAAGCTCGCAACCCCAACTTTCTGAAAATCTAATCTAATGTTGGGAAAAGTGTCGGAATCATGGATTTTTGCAAAATAGGCCAAAAGATGTCAGCCATGATGAAAAACCACGATATCTCCCTCAGAAAAAGCTCTAATAAAAAAGGATTCTCAAGGAGCTAATCGAAAATTAATCAGAACTTTAGTTTGAAATACCCGAATCTCAATGTCCTTGATTATTAAAAGGTTGATTCATATCAGTATCCTGAATTGTACATTGTATAAGAATATGCTAAGAGTGCGTAATGACAGAAATGGCACGTGAAGGTCAACGTTCACCCAAACCATGTAAATTGCTGCCTTTTCGCCTAATGCCACGGGCACACGCTGTGAATACATTAAGAAACTAGACAGAAAAGACATGCGAAGGTCAACAACATCTAAACAATCAAAAGATGATCCTACAGAAGACTTTTGAAGTATTTGAAAAATCACAAAAAATCTAGGGCCACCTATTATGTCGGCAATTTTTTTTTATGAGAATTGGCCGAAAGGACTACATTAGAGTGTTATGTAAATATTTAGGATTATATTGACAAAATTAAAAATTTTAAAATTGACTTGATATTCATATAACAAGTTTAGGACTGACTTTGTAATTATCATGTGCATCACCAATCACCTGATAAGGTAATTTTTAGTTTAGGGCACCAAACATGACCTTTGTTCGCGTGCACTCGTGGAATGTCAATGTATTTCATGGAAATTGGAAAATGAAAAAGACAGCTCCTAAACTTTGCATGTCATATCTGAACTTTAAATTGTTCAATTGTTTCGTGAATTATTGTCACACCCCGATACTCGAGCACGTGTCATTCCTATCAAATCGCCTTAGATCATAAGAGATAACGTCACAGGCACGTTATCGACCCACTTATTTTATCTTAATTGATTACACATGCGGAAACGAGCAACTCTCGAATAACAATCAAATAACAGGGGTAGTTAAACAGTCAGTCATCTCAAACAAAGCACGACAGCTCACAAAGTCAATCTTTTATTTAACTATCTTGTTTAGGCAATAAACACAAGCCATTCTTCGGCTTCTAGTCTACAACTCCCAGACTATCAGGTTTGGTCTAACACAACCTTCGGGACCATTCCAAAAGTCATGCCTCAGCATCCACGAGGCTCTATCACTTGGGACTTGAAAATGTTATCTCACGACGGGGTGAGAAATAAATCTCAGTAAAGTCAACGTCTAAGCTCGGATAAGACGTTGATTCAACAAGGATATCCTACCAAATAGACATGGCATAACAACCAGTACAGATATCCAACCACATGCAACTTACCCGCTAGGAAGCCACACAAAATGCGATGCAGACATGACATGATAGTCAAATAGCCCAATCAAGGCAAAACATCACACAGTCACGACAAGACAGTCAAACAACCTAATCAAGGCAAAACATCACAAGCTTACACATGCAGGACACCATGTGAAGCCATTTATTAAGAGATGGGGTCTGTCACCCCAGCGCACTAGTCAATGGTGCCTAGTACACTGGTCAATTGATACTCTTCTGGCGGCACCAGGCATCGTCTCTTACTTCCGGCAACTGCATCTAGTAGTTCATGCGATATTCGGCTATCACGGCACAGAACTACCAGGAATCCCTTCCGGGCTTCGGTCCGTCAGAAGCTGCGGCCGGCATCCATCAAATTGGTGTCCCAGAATGACGTGCTTCTGACAAGTTGCATTCTTCCAATTGTTATGGTACAATCTTGTCAGGACCTTGGCAAGAATTTCATCGTCCCGGCATATGACCATACATCTCATCCGATAATCAATCAATTTTATCATCTTTAATTTAAGCCGGATGCTCATATAGATGTGCTCAAAAACTTGGCTCAATGCCATTTTCATGCTAAATCATGCAATTTGATCCCACACAGGTCATATGAATGCGCAATTTCACAACTAGGCTTGCGCCTGACACAAACGATGAACTCATCAAATCATGATCATATCACATGACAATCAATCCACTACAGTCAATCAAGCAGTCAATTACATGATCGATTAACCAATTCAATTAATCAAACGACAATGATTAATTCTAGCCTCATTAAATTATTGATCGATCGCTTGGCTCTGAACTATCGCTCGCTCGCGATCAAACAATGGCAATCAATTGCCCAATCAATCAATCAATTCTAGTAGTCAACTAGCCACAAACGACCTAGCTAATATGACTAGCCTAAACAATTGCGGCCATTTACCTTAAAACCCAATTTCTATCCAAACCGACCGCAAATAATCTAATTAGCCACCCTAACGACGGAATAACTAATCCTAGGCGCAATTAGCATCCAAACCAAGGATTAGAGGTTAACTCACAAATTAACTAGCTCGGGCAGTCACCACAATAACGAACAGCGTCTCGTCTCGGCTCGGCACGAAGTTGGTGGCAACGGTGGCGATTCATGAAACTCGCGGCTTAACTCGGGTTCTCAGAGTTTCGAGCTCGACCAAAGGCCGTCTGACAAGGGCACAACATTCCGGGGTAGCGGAACGGGTTCGAAGGAGGTGGCTGGTGGCTGAAGGTGGCCAGAACAGTGGCAGCCGGCGGCTTGGCAGGTTCGGGACAAGGGAAAACAGGGCGATAGAGGCAGGGGAAGTGGTGTTGGGGGCTGATTTCGGGGGTTTCTTAGGCCAACGTGGTACGACAAAGGCACCACAGGATTTTGGGGGTTATGTGGGGTCCAAAGATGGCCAGCGACGATGACTGGAGGAGGCCAAAGGCGACGGCGACACTCGAACAGAACCGGTAGAGGCTGAGCAGTGCTTCGGCCAAAAATAGGGGAGGCTGGGTTCAGGCTAGAACGGGTTCTACGAGCGACAATCGACTTCCAGCAGCACCGGAGAATGGCGAGGGGTCAATGAGGGTTGGTTGGGGTCGAATGTGAGCGACGAAGAGGGCCGAGCTGCGGCGAAGGACGTCGAGAACCACCTTCGGCCCAAAACAGGGCACCCGACGAGATCTCCGACTTATAGGGCCTCCGCTGCGGTTCTAGGCTACGACGGGCGGCAATGTGGGATCGAGAGGGTGGTGTTGGAGGCGGAGGATGTCAGAACGGCGGCTGGTGGCGGCCGAGAGTGATAGCAAGAGCTGAAGCAACTCTGGCTGCTCCTTGAACCCGAAACAGGGGCAGGCTGTCGATGGTTCTGATGGGGGGTCTCCAACGACGTACGACGGTCAGAGCAGCGGCGGCGGGTCGTCGACGGAGCTAGAGTGCAGTGGTGGTGGTCAGTCGGCAGTGGTGTCGCACAACAAAACCACAATGAGGAGAGGGGGAGCTCGGCTGAAGAGGAGGGGTGTTCCACGATTTTGCACAGAGAAGGGGGGAAGCAGACGTGAGGAAGAGAGAGAGAGAGAGAGAGAGAGAGAGAGAGAGTGTGTGTGTGTGTGTATGTGTGTGTGTGTGTGTGCGTGTGTGTGTGTGTGTGTGTGTGTGTGTATGTGTGTGTGTGTGTGTGTGTGTGTGTGTGAGATAGGTGGAAGACTTAACTAGTGGGTGGGATTTGACCAAAAGTGGGGCCCACTAGTCACCTCAAGCTTGAATTATTGTCCTTTATGAATTATTGAAGGGATTTTGGCGAAATCCAAAATCGAGACTGAACGGATTTTTGGTTCGACTGACAGAGGGATAATTTAGTATTTTAACAGGCTACGCTCAACCGAAATTAGGCTTGGGCGTGAAAATTTCAAACCTAATTTGCAACGACTAAGATTTATCGAAACCTAATTTGATCTGACCAAACCTTCGAAAATCGTCTAAATAATCATCACTTACGTCCTTGCGGTCCAAAATTCTATTTCGACTGAAATCCATTAACAATCCTTTCTATTGATTTCTAGTATTTTACAGGCGACGAATTTCCATGGCGTCACAACTCTCCCCACATTTGAAAATTTGGTCCTCAAAATTCATATACCATTACGGTCCTTCAAAAAGATAAAGATAGCTAGTCCTCATAACCTCATCGCTCTTCTCTAGTTCCCTAATGTTGCCAAACCATTTTAACCAATGGGATTGCCTTGCTCCGGAGGACTTACTCTTTTCTACCCACGATCTAGACTGAACGTTCCACGTATGATGCTTACTCATCTAATTCGACCCCTTCATAACTCCGCAAATAAGTGGGGTCTGGTTCATACTTCCTCAACAACGATAGGTGGAAGTACTATGTACTTGAGCAAGCCTCGCCGGCAGTGTAAGATAATAAGCCAGATTTTCTATTTGGCCCTGAATCTTGAATGATCCAATGTACCGTAGGCTCCACTTTCCTTTCTTGCCAAAACGATGTGTCCCTCTCATAGGCGACACTTTCAGGAAGACATGATCGCCCGCTTGAAATTTCAATGGTCTGTGCCTTCTATCGGCGTAGCTTTTCTAGCGACTCTAAGCTGTGCTCAGTTTGTCTCTTGTGATCATGACAGCTTCGATTGGCTATTCGACTCAGTCCGAACTGGTGATCTTCCTTTCACCAACTTCGTCTAAACCAAATGGCGTTCTGCACGTCTTACGGAGTATGTTTTCAAAATTACGCCACAGCAATCCTAAAAAAGGATAAGGAAACTAACACCTCCAAACATCCTCACTGCTTGTCAGCAAAACTCAATTCATAGTAACCACCATTTCACCTCAGTGCATTAGAATCACCATACGATTGTTGAAGCCCAAGTCAAACTCAACCTACGATTCTTGGTTATCAAACTGACACAATTCCATATCCACCATATGTTTAGACAGGTTAAATCACCCAACTTCGAAGATTTAACCCAACTTGTGACCATGTAACTTTCTATCCAATTCAGCAGTTGGTTGACATAGTAACTACGAAAATTTTCTATTCCCATGAATCAATCGACCATCTCTTGGCTCCCAACGAGTAGAGTTTATCACTGTTTCTCCTATTGTCTCAAAGATGTCAATCACAATTGACGCTACTGGTAATCTGGACATTCTATTTAAACGGATAGGGTCGACTAACGATTTGCCTCTTCATCATTGCTCTAAGCTTTGGAATCGCCATTTGTCAACCATTGAAACATCTTAAGAGTTACCAACCTTAGGTGTCAATTTCAACTAAGGGTCAGGCCATCCATTCTGTCGAACAGAGTCAGCTCATAAGCGATTGACGAGTCGAGGACCACCACAAATCTCTCGGTTTAGGGTTGGAGTCACCCGTTTTTAGACCGATGGTACAGTTGAACACTATCGAGATCACCTTTCACGACCAACTCAAATTGATGCAGGATTAGTTCGTCTCGACCCATATTCTTCCAACAACACGCCACATGGCTCAGGGTGATCAGCCCTTTGACTAGTGCGCGATTGGCACGGGGTTCTAGTACAAGTCGTCCCTCATTGGGTCCATGGCCACCCTGATTGTCGATCAATATCAGCTCGCAAATCGTGCCACGAATCAATCCCTAGTGCACGTTAGGGTAATTCTATGGTCAACTTACAGTTGAGCGAGATCAGTCCAAATCGATCCATTCTTGATTTCAGATCGCCACACAGTCGAACCTCAATCAGCATAGTCAACTGGCAAGTTAGGCCATAGTCCGTATCGAAGGTGACTTATAAACTTTCATTAGCCTCTTCAATCCTTGGTTGTTGTTTCTGAATCGCTCCAGCCCTAAACTAGGACTAGTCCTAAATCTTGGGTGTCGTACTCATACCCAGTGAAATCTCTTCATAGTGTCGTCACATGACAGACTTCATCAATCTAGTTAATGCCTTACTGTCTTTCAAATTGAGTCGTTTCTCCCTTGGTTCCTTTCAATTCCATCACACGTCCATGGTGATATGCTCATGTCCTTTACTCCAGAATCCTCGATGACAACAGCCATTCACTAGGCTTGTAGTGCTACACTTTGACTTATCCATGCACTAAACTCTTCACCATTGCTCGGTCATACCAGCCTTCTTATCAATTCCTCAGCAATCTTACCTCAAGTCTTGGTGCCCTTCTCATGCTATCCAAACTAATACTATAGTTACTGCGATAGGTTCTGGTAGACTTTTTACTTACTCCAAAAGCAAGACCCTTACTGTCGTTACTCCAAGAGATTGTATGGCCATACCATGCTTCCGACGCGCACTCTGGTAACTAGTCTTCCTTAATGCCACATCTCGTAATCTTAATCTTATTTTGGTCCTCATAGATCTCGAAAATTCATACAATCATCTGGCGAATCTCACTATGCCATCACCCTTAACTTATCATTACGAACTTCCTTATTCGTTTTCCATACTCTTTACTCCACGTATTACCTTAGGTTTTTATTATTATTATGGTCCTTAGACAACATACACTCCACCATGATCTTATTGAGTCGTTTGTCATCTAGCTCATATGGATCTCCCATCATCCTTAGGCCTCTCTAGTCACCTAGCACGAGACCTTTTCAACTCCCATTCAGAGGCACCACAAACTCTTTTCAATACCACCAAACTTAAAAGCATTGTTTATATGGTGACTTCTCGAATAACTCATAATCTTTCGTCGGCTACTCTAAATACAATATTATGCACTTTCGAGAATACTTTTTGCTTTGAATTTTCAAACTCCTCAAGTGACTATTACATCTCGGAGATCAATTTCCTAGGATCTATCAACCATCTCAAGTTAGATCGCGATCCAAACCATTCTCACATGCATTCAGTCACAATGACCGTTAGTCTAAACGTTTGTCGTTCGCCATCCTATTCCTTCTTTCTCACCAATCAAGGTTGTCCACAAATTCGACAACTCAATGATAAATATGCCATGCAACTTTACATTTCTAATCCATAATTATCAATCATCTCTTCCCAGATCATTTTCAAGAGTTCATCATAACAATGCGACCTTTTTTCCCATTTTGACTCATACTCCTTCTTAGGCAACCGCGGCAGGACTTTATCTACTACAGAGGACTTTTCCACAAGACGTTATAATAGCTCGCCAATGGTAAGAAACTTCAAACTTCCGTCATTATTGACAATTTTGTCAAATCCATGACTGCATTAGTCTTGGCCAAGTTCACTGAATCTTCATCGTTGGCAACCACATGAATAGAGTAGCTAAACGAGTTAGCCATAATTTGTATCTACTACACCTGGCAAGAAAAAATGTTTCCAAGGATCCTCATCAAATCCTCAACTGTTGATATCTTGTCCTTACATCGATCTTTGAGGGTATCAAAGCTCTCACAGCTGGTCGAACAAATCATTCACTCTCGATAATGGGTACTTGTCTCGGATCACACTTGGTAAACATTCAACAGTCAATGTACAACCTCAATGACTCATCTTTTCTCCTTAACTATTAACACAGGAGCTCTCCAAGGCAATGTATTAGGACGGACGAACTCTTTATCCAATAACTACCACATCTGAACTCTACGTTCCTTCAGTTCCGACTAGGGGTGAGTAGAAAAACCACAATCCAACCAAACCGGATCGGACCGTACCTAACCGATTGATTTTGGATGATTTTTGGCGGGTACGGTTCTAATCTCGATTTTAATTTTTCAGAACCGATTTTATCGATTCGATTTACGGATTTGAATGCGAACCATCCAACCAACCCATGAACGGGCCCCCTTATGTAATCTGAATGTATATTACTTTATCGGTTCGGTTCTCATTATTTTACAGGTGCTACATACCATGTTTTACTAAGTTCCTTTATTTTGTTCTTTTATTTTGTTCTTATGCTTCCTTGGAGCATAATCCTATGGCTACTTACGATGGAACAAGGCGAATTTGTTCCCTCGCCTATTTTCTTTTTTTCATTTTTCGCTTGATAGAAACGTAACCGAAATCCAACCAAAAATCGGACCGGACTGATGGTTTGGTTGGTTCACGATTCATAGAAGAAGCAGTTGGTTCACGGTTCGTATTTTGCGGAACCGGTTCCTAGCGGATGGTTCTCGATTCTAAGGTAAACCATCCATCCTGTGAACTGATCACACCTAGTTCCGACAATGCCATTCTAGATGGTGCCTTAGAGATCGACTCCATCTCAAGGGCCAACGCTACCACGGATTCTACTTCCCTTTTTAGCAGTCCTTTGGCAGCTCTTGGAGAAAGGCATCTGAAAATCCACACACAACAGCGGTACCTTCCATCCTAGGTTTCCCATAACAAGTATCAGCCATAGACATCAGGAAACCTTCACAACCACCTACCAATAGATGAGTCACCTCAAGAAATAAAACTAATAAGGTCGAGGTTCCTTATCAATCATCACTAAGCTCACAGCTAACCCCATTTAACAGGTTAAACTAGATCACCTTGTAACCATTATCCATCTTAGCTTCAAGAAGATCCAGATCCATCACAACACCAACGCCAAACATCGCTATCGTATTCGAACTCACGGCCAAAATATCTTACAATAGTCATTCTTTGGCGTTATAGGGTTCATAAAGACCGTTCTCTACGGTTTCAAACTCAACCCAACCAGTTTCACAAACCACACTCTCAGCAGATACTATACAGGGTCTTACTCACCCTAAAGTAAAGCAAACGAGGGTTCAGGCATACAGCCTTAAAACTTAAGCAACAATCACATGCGTAGGGTTTTCAGTCCTACTAACTATCCCAAGTTCCACGCTCCTTATCACTCAAAGCCAATGACCAAATGGATCAGGCTGACCTTGCTCTGATACCACCCTGGGCGGGGATGTCACGCCTCAATCCTCAAGCATGCGTCATCCCTACCAAATCGCCTCAGGTCATAAGGGATAACGTCTCAGGCACATTATCGACCCACTTAGTTTATCTTGATTACACATGTGGAAACGTCCCGAATAGCAATCAAATAACATGGGTAGTTAAACAGCCAGTCATCTCAAACAAAGCACGAAAGCTCACAAAGTCAATCTTTTATTTAACTATCTTGTTTAGGCAACAAACACAAGCCATTCTTCGGCTTCTAGTCTACAACTCCCAGACTATCAGGTTTAGTCTAACACGACCTTCGGGACCATTCCAAAAGTCACGCCTCAGCATCCACGAGGCTCTGCAGTTGGGACCTGAAAATGTTATCCCACGACGGGGTGAGAAATAAATCTCAGTGAAGTCAACGCCAAAGCTTGGGTAGGATATTGATTCACCCAGGATATCCTACCAAATAGACATGGCATATCGACCTGCAAAGATATCCAACCACATGCAACTTACCCACCAGGAAGCCATACAAAATGCGATGCAGACACGACATGACAGTCAAATAGCCCAATCAAGGCAAAGCATCACACAGTCATGACATGACAGTCAAGCAACCAATCAAGGTAAAACATCACATGCTTAAACATGCAGGATACCATGCGAAGCTATTTATTAAGAGATAGGGTCTGTCACCCCGACACACTAGTCAATGGTCCTAGTACACTGGTCAATTAGTACTCTTTTAGTGGCTCCAGGTATCGTCCCTTACTTTCGGCGATTGCATCCAATAGTTCATGCGATATTCGGCTGTCACGGCATAGAACTAATAGGAATACCTTTCGGGCTTCGGTCCGTCACAAGCTGCGACCGACATCCATCAAACTGGTGTCCCAGAATGACGCGCTTCCGACAAGTTGCATTCTTCCGATTGTCACGATGCAATCTTGTCAGGACCTTGGCAGGAATTTCATCGTCCCATCATATGACCACACATCTCATCCGACAATCAATCAATATTATCATCTTTAATTTAAGTCGGATGCTCATACAGACGTGCTCAAAGACTTGGCCCTGTTGACACCTGATTTTTGATCAGTCTTTCATAGTTTATTTTTAAAAAATTCATAAAAAATCTATAAAAAGTTAAAAAAATTAAAAAATCATCTTTGGTAGCCTTGACCAAGCTAAAGGAACCATTTTTGATAAAAAAATAATTTTTCATAATTTTTAATATTTTTTAATATTTTCCAAAAATAGAAAAATACATGAAAAATGAAGAAAAATAGCGTTCGCTGTCGTAAAAATATAGAAAAATAGTCAATATTTTTATTTTAATTTCTTTTACATTTTGAACTCATAAATAGTCAAAATTCAAGTTCAATTGCATGTGTTTCTTCACGACGCATAGAGTTGAATTTAGCAAAAAAATGTCATTCGAGTATTTTAATTTGTAAATTTCTACATCTTTTTTAGTCTTGACGTCCAATTAGATCGACCACCATCTACAATAAATGCCCCTTGCTGAATATTTTCGTTTTTGTTTCACATGATTTCATGGTGTAAAACGCCGAGTGGATCCCCAAATATAATCGGGTCGGCATGAGCTCGATAGCTCGTCCAAGACCAAACCAGGGCACGGCGAACCCCATGTGAGTACTCTCGAACTCCTTCGATGCTTCCTAATGCTTTTCTTAGGTTAGATCGTGTGTAGAATGGCTAGGACAGCTAAATCATTCTTGAGCTGTGATTGATAAATAGGACCTTACTAGGAATGCCATGTGATTTATTTGCATATCTAGATTCCTTGAGTTGGGCATTTTATTACTGATTGTGATTGCTAGGATAATCACTCCTATCTACATGAATTTCTAGATTTAGGGTTCATACCTTACTCATCCGCATGAATCTCAGGCTAGAAAATTCAGTCAACTTAGGTACCGAAAGGGCGTCAACTCTGACAGTTGGTGTAACTAAGTCCCCGAAACCATTTCTCTGGTTCTCGCAGAATTGAATAGAAACTCCCAACTATTCGATTGGGTGGTCCAATCATACCCTAAAAAAATGATTGGTGGCGACTCCATGGCATGCACACTTAGCACATGTCACTAGACCACACTGAAAGTCGATCACGCATACCTCCGTTGCGATTTGGGTAATGGGCCTTGGGAGAGGCCCGCGTCCGACCAGACAGGACGGCCCATTAGCCCTCGAGAGCCCGACAACCTCAAGAGGGTCGCGACAGACTGGCGACTCCACTGGGGACTGGTTCTTAACCATTTAGTGGACTTGAGCCGATTAAAAAGTTGATTGATTCTTCTAACCTAATTTTATGTAGATGCTCTCGAAAGTGAGGTGTATATGCTAACGAATGTGTTAGATGTTTTTGTAGACGGGAGAAATAAGGGGTGAAGTGCTTGTTAACTTTGTTTTATACAGGCAGGAGTTTTGGATGTATGATTGTGTGGATGTTTATATTGAAGCGGTGATTGTTAAATAAAATGCATGTCTATTGCTTTAGCACGACACAATGAATACACACAATTGCGCCTAAAACCCCAGGCGCCCTCTTTAGGAACACAATAGAAGGAATTGAAAATGGAATCTCCGTGAGGAAAAACATGGGGTAATCCACTTTTCAATTCCGCTCACTTCGAACTATGGATTGAGTCCCAATGCAACGATAGTTGTGCAATGGAATCGGCTCTTCCCTGAATTCGAGGTGAGAACCTTGGCTTTAGGTACCAAGCCCTATCTTTTGATTTTTAGGAGTTTTCCCTCACTTGTCTCATGCGTTTGTCTATGGAAGGTTAGTATACCTAACACTGCTAAAAATATAGAGAAGCTTGATTTTCTCTTAAGTTTGGTTGGTAAGACATTTCTATCCCTCGAACTTGTTACAGCTCTTAATCATTATATTCATTGCATAATTCCGGTGATTGGATTAAATGCCATTTTGAGGATAGATAGGTGTGTTTTCCTCCCAATGTTCTTGATGGAAGATGAAGATGGTGTCATCCCATTACGAGCGCCAAGTGGACAAGAAGAGCCTGCTATGGACATCATTGAGGTATCATCTAATGAAGATGACGATTTGGAATAGGTGATCCTGAAGTCACGTCTCAAAGATCGAAACTGGGGCATCTCTAAGTATTAAGATCACATTCCTTTGTTTTAATTTTCATTTCTAGCCTTCTTGTATAGGATTTATTTTGCTGAGATCCTCTCTATCTGATCCCTTAGATTGATTGTATTAGGGATCTATTTGTGTTTATATACATTCAGATTGAAATTTGTTGTATTTCTATTGACTTGTCATTGGAATGTGATAGTGGCATTTCTTCTAATCACTCGAATACTCCAAAATCAATTTTATAATTCCTTTGGATGAAATTGAAATTGGAAGTCTTATACAACCTTTTGGCCTATAGGGCAATACAATCCCAATTTCGCCAGAAGGAACTATAAACTTGAATTGGTTCATGCATGTTTTGCATCATTGGTAATCCACAATAATTGATCAAGAGTATTCGTGTTTTTCAAATTTAATGAAAAGATAGATATCCAAATTACTCTCGTTCTTAGCAAACGGCTTTAATTTGGATACCGTATCTTCAATTGAATTTAAAACACATCGTAATTGTGTACTTTTGAACATTCCATTGATTTTCTTGGAATTGATCAAAGGCGATTATCGTGAATTACATTCCTTTCAATGATATGCTTTCCTTTGAGGAATATTGATAAAAGCTTTTGCACAAGGCCAAAACCCTTGTAAAAGCTCTTATCCCTATTAATCACAAGTAAGCATAAAATTGAAAGGATTTATGCTTTATTTTTCAAATTCTTTCTTCTGATTCTGCCTTTTCATTTGAAACAGGTTAAAAACAAGTAGAGAAGAGAAGTCTTTTTGTGGATAATCGCGGTGGGAGGTTCCTTTATCCGATCATAAGCAAGATTAAAAAATCAAGATGTACACGCTCGAATCATCAATGTCAAAGCGCAGCTTGCCTAGGTTGAGAGTGGTCAGGTGTTCGAGAAAGTCAGCCATACAGAAGTTGAGATACACACATTAGAGCTTTCATTCATTTCGCTCAATCGAGGGACCTTAAAAGCAGATCATACAAATCATCGGGGTGGAAACATAAAACCGCAATGAGCCCTAATTAGCATCACAAAGGAACCAAGTTGGCCCTCCATATTATTGATGCTTTGCTTATACTCACCACCTCGAGACTCGAGATCTGCAAGCTTAAGAAGAAGGCGTTTACATTCCCCTTTAAGCTCGGCAACCTTGGTCCCGTGATCTTCGGCGGCTATTTCCAGGTCCCGAACTAGTCCTCTCCCATGGGCTATATCCGCGGTAATGCTGTCAAGCCTTTCTTCCTGCCACTCACATTGAAACTTCAACACGACATTACGACGGTCGTGCTCATAGGTGGTCAGGGATAAGGCCAAGCGCTCCACCAAATTTCCCCTCTCGCGAAGCAACATCGAGACTCGCTTGTTGGCGAACTCAACAGCCTTTCTGTGACTATCGGCCACAAGGTTGGCCAACACCAAGCAGTTGGACCGATCCTCATAGCGAGCTCGCAAAACGTGAGCCACGGTAGCTTTTCGATGAGCGACACGGTAAGTCTCTAAAAAGTTTATAAAGAGGGTTGGGAAGATTCTATATTCCCTCTCTAAATTAGTGCCATCGATGGAGGTGGTGTCTATTTCCACGAGCAAAATGCGGATTTCATCTTCAGTTTCTGGGTGATCGGCTATATGAGCATAGCCTCGACCGAGGAGGTTATAGAGTTTTTCCCACTGGGCCAAAATTTCGGCCGAGAAAGCGCGAATAGGAGAGGAGGTCATTTTCGTTGGAGTGAGGGAGAAGAAGATGAGTGTGGTAGAGTGATTAAAATAAGAAAAGGCAATTATGTAAGAGTGTTAATCTTCTCTGCATTAACTCCTCCTTTTATAGCAACTCGAGAATGAAGAAAGGCACAGCAATAATGCTCGTGGAGCCAAGTTAATTGGGTAAAGCAGTGGTGGCTCTTTCGGTGAACCATCAGATCTGTCCCAGTTCGCGATTTCAGGCTTGATAAACCTAAAAAGTTGTAAAAAGATATGTCGGTGTCACCATATTAAAATTGAGAGGGAGTTAAGCGCAACTATCGAAAAAAGTTGCGAAAGGATTTGACGGTCCCATCATATTAAAAAACTGAGTAGGAGGCGAGCGTAGTTCTACCTTTTTGAAAATAAGTGGGAGACAGACATGGATATCGAGAAAAGGAAATCGATTTGGTGTCCCTCCACGTTGAAAAGAAGAAAGAAGACGACAAAGCGGGAAATACGAAATCTTGGGAGCAACGCTTGCCTGATGATCTTCATCCATGTTTAAAGAACGTTTCATGGGCATACAGAACCACTCAAAAGAAAATTTAGAGAGAGTGAGCATACATGAGAGAGTAGAGAACCCTGAGTGAGCAAAAATTGATCGAACATTTTTCGATCCAACATGTTTGAGGGTTACCATCAGTTGCTAGAGGCGACTGATCCAAAAATCTCAGAAAATGAACTACTGAGAGATCTCGAAGATTCCAGGATGGCGTCTTGTACCAGAACCACAGAACCCAACCCTTTCGGCAACGAAGTTCAGGATCTCAGCAGCGACGACAACAGCAGCAGCGATGGTCAATCCCGGAAAAGGAAACGTCGCCAGTGCCACACTCAGAATGAAATCCAAGAGCTTGAAGCTTTCTTTAGTGAATGCCCTCTCCCGAACATGAAACAAAGAAATGAATTGGGCCAGAAGCTAGGGATGAAACCTTTGAGGGTCAAGTTTTGGTTTCAAAATAAGCGAGCCAAATTGAGGGCTCAACACAGACGTCAAGAACTTGCGATTCTAAAGGAGGAAAACGAAAAGCTTCGAGCGGAGAACATGAGGTATAAGAAAGCTCCCAGCACTATCGCTTGCCTTAATTGCGGTGGCCCTATCACTCTCGGCGAAATGTTCCTTGATAAGCCTTATATGAGGATTGAAAATGCTCATTCACCACCCCACTCCCTCGAACCATCTTCGATACAATCGGATTTTGTTGGAGATATGCATGAACAAATCAATTCTACGAAGTCAATATCGATGCCTTCTAAAGGATGTGATATGCGTCACCATGATTGGAGTTTCCTTAACGATGATCTTACTATCACGACCGACCAATCCAAAGCTGATCAATTCCCTCCACAACAATTTCCGGCTCGATCAAATTCTACTGGAAATAGGCCAGAGAGCAATAGCCAAGTTGTCAACACTGTTCCGGGTCGCAAGAAGACGAGGGTCAATTGGTCCCCCGAGCTTCATCTCAAGTTCCTTAGTGCGGTTCAGCAACTAGGGATCAACTCAGCATATCCAACGCGCATACTTGAGATCATGAACATACCAGGACTCACTAAAGATGGAGTCGCGAGTCACCTCAAGAGCTACAGAAGGGCGCTAAGACAGCGCCACACAGCACTGAACCTGAAAGAACTCAACTTGTGCCTAAACACTAGGCATGGTTGTAACTACAATGCCCCTGAAGTAAGAAATACCCTGCCGAATCTAGGCACCGACCAAGCTGGTAGCAGCACCATCGACTACTTGGGCGCTAATCAGAATATTCCCCCGAATCATCTCAGCACCCCTCAAGAGTATATGCCACAAGTGCAGCAGGTACGAACTCCTTGGTTTGAGCAGCAACTTTTCGCTAGTGCTCTTCCTATCCCCGATCAACATATTGCGCCTAGTGTTCAAAGATCTGCCCGGCTTGGGCATATGATTTCGGAAGATCAAGCGGGCGGATGCTTTGAGGATTTTTGTTTCTCCCATTCCCAAATGGAAGGTGCTTTTGATAGTGAACCGATCAATCATCCTCTTATAATCTCGAAAAAAAAAAGGTTCTAGCTCGAAGAATCAGATCGCTCACAACAGAAACAGGAATCCTTCAACGCCAAGCGATGATGGTCAACCCGAATATCAGTTGCTCGAAGAATCAAAAGATTTCCTTGATGAGGAGCTCCATATCTGGATCGATCAGTTTAAAACTGATGGACTTATGAAGTTATGATCCAAAATGACGATTATATGTCTGATTCATGGTGTAGCTGGCTGATCACCGAGAATCCTCAAGGGAACTAGGCACATGTGAATGGATGTATCATTAATCTTTCTGTCATAAAGTCTTCCATGCAAGATAATCTTCCTTAATGCCTAGAGTTAATCCGGGGCAGCGATCAGTACTACCTGCGAGCATCATCATGCCTGAGTACGACAATCCCTTGTTAGATTAGAGTCGAGGCGAATCAATTGAACGCCACGAAGAAAAACATTTAAAGGCTTAACATAGGAAAATGCGAGCAAAAGCCCGAGCGAGCTCAAAGACGGTTAGCTCTGTATCGTTCTAAGGGACCTTTAGTCGTTATGAACTCTAAATTGAGCTTGTTTCATTCTCGATGGGGGTCGCTAACTGCTTCAAGAATTTTATAACAAAAAACGAACCAGTTAGGGACGCCAATAGTGCTGTGTCCTGGTAGTCAGTGAACTGGAAGTGGTACGAAACGTCAGGAGTTCGATCTCAAGATTGAAAAATCATTTTATCAGTTTGTCTATCACCCGATGAAGTTCAAAGAGATTCGACGCAGATGACTATAGAACTTGGGGCAATTCGAAAATCATCGATTCATTTTCATCAAGCGGCGAAGTTGGTATTGTAAAATGTGAAGCACGCAAATGACAAATCTGAAGCAGAAGGAGATGAATCATGATTCGCTTATCCAAGGTCGGGATTTCAACCTTCGACTAAAGCCAAATCTAGGATGAGTTTTTGATCTTGCCCACTCGACAAAACCCATCTCCACTGAAAATGGGGGCAAACCATTCCTACATCTGGAAAGCATGTCGAAGCTGAAGACATCAAATTCATCGTTTGATCCGTGGGGCAAGTCCTCGAAGCGATAGTTATCATCCGCAGAGCGTAATGGAATCCATCCTTTCAATGTAAAACACATTTGGCCGCGGAGCCACCCATTTGGTAAAAAGAACGTATCGTTCCTAAATGATTTTCAATCAGATGCGGGGATAATGTTCTCTCATTTTCCTCTCAGGTGATGAACAGAGATGAGGCACCCAAGAAGCCATGCATTCAAATAACAAAACAGTGCATGAAACACGCCCAAAAAGATGAATGAATCTCCTCCGACGTAAATCCTCGAGGTGGATTCGTTGCCCAACCAGACGAAGAAATCAGGGCCACAAGCTTGAGGGCCGGCTTCTACAATCCGCACATTGGCATGGAGAATGGAATTCAAATCAAGAGTAAAGTAGTATCGTCCCAATTTGTTTTGAATTTGGAAACCCAAAATAATGCTTAATATTTATCCTTGGCAGGTGTTGACACCTAAATTTTGATCAACCTTTTTCTTCCTCTATTTTTCAAAAATTCATAGAAAATTCATAAAAAGCTAAAAAAATTACAAAAACCAACTTTGGTAGCCTTGGCCAAGCTAAAGGGACCATTTTGGATAAAAATATTTTTTTTTCATATTTTTCCTATTTTATTATTATTATTATTTTCGAAAAATATAAAAATAAAAATAAAATAAAAAAAGTAGTATTCGAGGTCACAAAAATATATACAAATAGTAGGTATTTTTATTTTTAATTTTCTTTACTTTAGGACCTCATAAAACAGTAAAATTCAGGTTCCATTTTAGGTGTTCACTGATCACCGTAAAATTGAATTTGACAAAAATATTAGTAATGATTAAAAGGAAAAGGAGTGAAAACATCATCATTTAAAAGGAAAAGGGAACTAATCATTTTATCTTCGCTTTTGATTATTTTATTATTATTTTTTTACTTTTTAGTATTTTATTATATTATTATTATATTATTATATTATTATATTTTTTTATTACTTTACTCTCCTCCCCTCTCCTTCATCACCCGCAGCATTCCTCTTCTTCTTCGGGCTCCTTCTTCTTCTTCTCTTCTTCTCTTCTTTCTTTTCTTCTCATTTTTTCATCCTCCCCTAGATTACGGCGACCACCCTCACCGCCACCTTGCTCCGCCACCCTCCGACGCCGTGCCGAGATCCCGTCCGTCTTGCTGTTTATCACGACCTCGTGGAGCTCCTAGATACCGCAATCCCCCTCCATCTTCCTCCTCTGTTTCGCCCCCTGCCACGTCGTCGCTCTTCGTCGTCGCCGCTTGGCCACGAATCCATCGTGTTCGGGCCGATCCCGGCCGTGGGCCGATCCCGTGGGCCGGTGGCCGTGCGCCTCGGCCATGGCCGAGGCCGTGGCCGAGGCCGTGGGCCGAGGCCGTAGGCCGTGGGCCAAGGCCGAGCCCATGGCCGAGGCCGTGGGCCAAAGCCGTGGGCCGAGGCCGTGGGCCAAAGCCGTGGGCCGAGGCCGTGATCTTGGGCCGAGGCCGTGAGCCCATAGCCGGTCCATGGCTGAGTGAATTGGCCCGTTTCCGAGCCGGGATTTATTTATTTTTTAAATTATTATTATTTATTAAGGTCTTAAAACTTGTAAAATTGATTTTTGACATTTTGATGTGGTGATCGACAGGTGATGTGCATGGAGATGGTCGCAGGCTGGGGCTGGGCGATTGAAGGCCGGTGTCCAATCCGGTATGTTTTACGTACCCGATCCGTGTATTAGGGTTATTTTTCTAAAATGTCGCCATTATAGATTTGGTTTGCATGTATTTATCTCAGTTCAGTAGTTAGCTTATTTATCTTGTTGAGTGTTGTCTATTGCCAATGATATGCTTTTTGTTAAAATATTTTCTGAAAAAAAATATTAATAAATCAGAAAATGCCAAAAAAATGGAAAAATTAAAGAAAAACAAAAAAATTGAGAAGAATTGCAGAAAATTACTAAAAAAATTCTAGAAAATTCCCAAGGCTGAAAATGATCAAAAGAAATTGATTGGTTGTCGTTTTTTTTAGGATTTTCTCCCATTTAATCCAAAACGACGATTTTACCCCTCAAAGGGTAAATCGTCTTTGATATTCCGATGAATTGTGGAAATTGCTTAGAATTTGGCGATGAGCCAGATAGGTGGCTAAACCTTATGTCTAGGATTTCCACATTTCATTCTCATTTTTAGAAAATGACGATTTTACCCTTCGAATGGTAAATCGGTTTCTAAAATTCCAAAAAATCATGAAAATTGCAAAAAAATAGGAAATGGGTCAATTGAGTGACCAAACCTAGTTTTGACATCGTTTTACTCCGAATTCATTCCGAAATGATGATTTTGCCTTTTTTGGGCAAATCGTCCCTTTTGTCTCAAAATTACGACTTTACCCCTTATGGGTAAAATCATGTCTAAATCATTCCTAAGCTTGATTGATACTTATTTAGGTTAATAGAGCCTTCTTATGAGTGTCATGTTGATTTGATGTGTTTACTTTGCATACTTGGATTCATTGATTTGCGCCTTTTATTATTGATTGTGATTGCCAGGATAGTCATTCCTATTTGCATGAATTCCTAGATTTAGGATTCATATTCCACTCATCTGCATGAAATCTTAGGTCAGAAAATTCAGTCAATTTAGGTACCGAAAGGGCGTCAACTCTGACAGTTGGCGTAACTAAGTCCCCGAACCCATTTCTCTGGTTATCGCAGAATTGAATAGAAACTCCCGACTATTCAATAGGGTGGTCCAATCATACCCTCCAAAAAATGATTGGTGGCGACTCCATGGCATGCACACTTAACACATGTCACTAGACCACACTGAAGGTCGACTACGTATACCTCCGTTGCGATTTGGGTAACGGGCCTTGGGAGAGGCCCGCGTCTGACCAGACTGGACGGCCCATTAGCCCTCGAGAGCCCACGGCGAACCTCGAGAGGGTCGCGACAGACTGGCGACTCCGCTGGGGATTTAGAGAACTTGAGCCGATTAAAAAGTTGATTGATTTTTCTAACCCTGCAGGCGCTCTTGAAGGTGAGGTAAGTCCGCTCATGGTAGGTGTTATATGTTTTTGCAGATTGGAGAGATAAGGGGTGTAGTCCGTGATTAACATTGTCTTATGCAGGTTGGCGTAGGAATGTATGTTGTATGGATGATTTGAAGTGCTGATTGATAAACTGTTGTGCATGATTGGCATCGTGATGATCACGACACATGGACACACACAACCACGCCTAAAACCCCGGGCGCCGCCTTTAGGAACACAATAGAAGGAATTGAAAATGGTATCTCCGTGAGGAAAAACACGGGGTAATCCACTTTTCAATTCCGCTCGCTTCGAACTATGGATCGAGTCCCAATGCAACGATAGTTGTGCAATGGAATCGGCTCTTTCTAGAACTCGAGGTGGGAACCTTGACCTTAGGTGCCAAACCATTCGATTTTTAGAAGTTCACCATCACTTGTCTCATGCGCATGTCTTTGGACGGTTGGTACACCTAAAACCGCACATAAGTCGATGAGTTTGGTTGGTAAGACTCTCTATCCCTCAAATTTATTTCAGTTCAGATAAATATAGGCATTTCATTCATTGCATTCTGGTGATTAGATTAAATGTCATTTCAAGGATAGATGCGTGTGTTTTTTTCCAAACGTCCTTGATAGAAGACGAGGAGGGCGATATCCCGTCACGAACACCGAGTGTGCAACAAAGGAGCCTACTATGGACATTATTGAGATATCGTCCAATTAAGATGAAGAGTTGGGGCAAGTGATCCGGAAGTCACAGATCGAACTTGGGGCATCCTTAAACGTTAGGATCACTTTCTTTGGTTTCATTTTCCATTACTAGTCCTCTTGTATAGGGTTTATTTTTATCGAGGCTTTCTCTATCTCACCCCTTAGAATGATTGTATTAGGGATCTATTGGTGTATACATTCAGATGGAACTTGGTTGTATTTCTTTTTGACGGGTCATGGGAATGTGATAGTGGCATTTTCTCTAATCATCTGAATACTCCCAAGTCAAGTTTATAATTCCTTTAGAGGAAACTATTTCGCTAGAAGGAATTATACACTTGAATTGGTCCATGCATGTCATACGTCACTAGTAATCCACGATAATTGATCAAGATTATTGGCGTTATTTCGAATTTAATGACAAGATAGATGTCCAAATTGCTCTCGTTCTTAACAAAACGGCCTTGATTTGGATGCCGTATCTTCAATTAAATTTAAAACACGTCGTTATGCCTTGCACTTTTGACTAATTCGCTCTTCTGAAAATTGGTCAAAAGCTATTATCGTGAATTACATTCCTTTCAATAGTATGCTTTCTTTCGAGGAATATTGATAAAAACTTTTCGCACAAGATTAAAACCCTTGTAAAAAGTTTGTCCTTATTAATCACGAGCAAGCATAAGATTGAAAGGGGTTTATGCTTTCTTTTTCAAATTATTCCTTCTGATTCTGTCGTTTCATTTGCAGGTAAAAAATAGGTAATAGAGAGAAATCTTTTCCCGGATAAGTCTGAGGCTATTCTTTCATCTGACCATGAGCGAGTTAGAAAATCAGAGCACATATACTCGACTTATTATGGATCGGCTCATCTAAGTCTAAGATGTCCGGATGCTCGAAGAAATGGACCATATAAAAGCTAAAACACACACACAGGAGCTTTCATTCACTTTCGCTCAATCGAAGACTTTCAAAGCAGATTAATACAGATTAGCGAGGCGGAAAAATAAAGCCGAACTGAGCCCTAATCAGCAGCACGAAGGAGCTCAATTGGCCCTCCATATGGTTGATTCCCTGCCTACGCTCACCGCTCCGTATATCATGATCCGCGAGCTGGAGAAGAAGGCGCTTGCACTCATTCTTAAGGTCAGCAACCTTGGCCCTGTGATCTTCAGCAGCAAGTTCTAAGTCCCGGACCAATTCCCTCCCACGGGATACATCCGCCGTAACAGTATCGAGTCGCTCTTCCAGCCAATCGCTCTGAAACTTCAACATGATGTTACGACGATCGTGCTCATAGGTGATCAGGCACAAGGCCAAACGCTCCACCAAATTTCCACGTTCACGAAGCATCGTCGAGACCCGCTCGTTGGCAGTTTCCATAACCTTGTTGTGGCTGTCAGCCACGAAGTTAGTCAACGTCAGGCAGTCACAGCGGTCTTCGTAGCGGGCTCGCAAGACACGAGCCACGAGAACTTCCCGGTGAGCAACGCGGTAAGCCTCTAGAAAGTTTGCAAAGAGGGCTGGGAATGTTTTATACTCCTTCTCCAACTCAGTACCCTCGATGGAAGTAGTGTCAGTGGCCGCAAATAGAACGCGGATCTCAGCCTCGATCTCCGGATGATCGGCTATGTAAGCATAGCCCCGACCCAAGAGATTATAGAGTTTTTCCCATCGGGCCGGGACTGCGATTGAAAAGACGCAAGCATGGGAAGAGTCAGAGGAAGAAGCAGAAGATGAAGCCATTTCTTGTTGGAAGGATGGAAAGGAAGACGAGTGCGATGGAATGAATGAAAGTGAAAGCTGGGCAAATGAGAGCACTAACCTTCTCCTCGTTTCATAGTAGCTCAAAAATGGAGAAAAGTTACGGCAATAATGCTTGTGGAGCCGGGGTAGTTAATGTAAAGCAGGGGCTGCTCCTCCCGTGAAGCATCAGACATGTCTCGATCCGCGATTTCAGGCCTGACGAGTTTGAAAAGTTGTAAAAGAGTTGTCTATTTCACCATTATTGAGATGGAGCGGGAGTCGAGCGCAAATATCGAAGGAGCCGCGGTAGGGTTGATAGTTTTGTCATGATGAAAAGCTGAGCGGGTGGTGGACGTAATTTAGTCTTTTGAGAGATAGTGGGGGACAGGTTCGGCTATCGAGGAAAGAAAAAGCGATCCGTGATCTCTCCACCATGAAAAGGAAGGAAGACGACAAGACGAGAAACTCAAAATCTCTAGAAGAGCGCTCGCCTGGTGATCGTCTTCCATGCTCGAAGAGCGACTCCTGACTACGCAAAGTCACTCAAAAGAAAGTTTAGAGAGAGTAAACATAGGAAGAGGATTACAAGACCTTGAGTGATTAAAAAAGGACGAACAAACCTTTTCTTGATCCAGTATGTTTAACAGTCATAGTCATTTGTTGGAGATGACTGACCCAAATGTCCTAGGTAATGTGCAGTTGGGAGACCTCGAAGTCTTTGGGATCGAGCCAGATGTCGAAACCATACTACCCAACCCTGCTGGCAACGAGGTTCAGGATCAGGGCAGCGACGATGACAATGGTGGCGACGACGACAGTAGCAGCAACGACGACGGCAGTGGCGATGTCCCATCTCGTGGAAGAAGACGTCGCCGGCTCTATACTGAGAAGGAAATCCAGATACTCGAAGCCGCCTTCAATAAGTGCCGTTACCCGGATACGAGACGAAGAAGAAAATTAGCCCGGAAATTAGAGATGGAACCCTTAAGGGTCAAGCACTGGTTTCAAAACAGACGGGCCAGATCAGTGGTTCGGGGAAAGTGTCAAGAGCTCGAAACTCTAAAAGAAGAATACGCCAAGCTTCGAGCAGAAAACATGTGGTGTAAGGAAGTCCTCATCAACGCCGCTTGCCTTAACTGCGGTGGTTCTATCGACACTCGCGAAATGTTCCGTGATAAGTTTTCTATGAGAATCGCAGGTGGTCGTCCGCCACCCCACTCCCTCAAACCATCTTTGGAAAGAGGGGAGGCGCGTTACTACAATTTCCCTGACAATGGGCTTACTATCACCACAGACCAGTTCGAAGTCAACCAGCTTCCCCTGCAACAACCTCTGGCACAACCAGACCCCGCCGAGAGTGAATCGAGGAATGATCGCCGAGTCACGGATGCTATCCTGAGTCGCCAAAAGAAGTTCATATGGTCTCCAGAGCTTCACAGAAAATTCCTTGATGCGGTTCACCAAATAGGGAATGACTCATTATGTCCAACACGCGTACATGAGGTCATGAATGAACCGGGGCTCGCTAGAAGGTTAGTCGCAAACCACCTTAATGGTTACCGCAGGAAGCTACGACGGCGTCATGCCGCACGGCGCCTAGAAGAGCCCGACTCGAACTTGAACATTAGGTACGGCTACGAATGCAACAGCCATGCCTCAAGAAGAGCCCTGCCGAGTCTCGATACCAACCAAGCCGGTAGCTCTACCACCAACTGTTGGAGAATTGGTCAATATAGCCCTATCAGTCATCTTAATGTTCCTCAAGAATACGTGCCACCGGTGCAACAAATATACACTTCCCCGCTCGAGCAGCGGCCGTCCACCGGCGCTCTTCCTGCTGCTGATCCACCCACGACGTCTAATGTTCAGGAGTTCGCCCAACTAGGGCATATGATCTCAGATGATCTAGTGGGGGAACACTTCGAACAATTTTGCTTCCCTGATCTCTGAGTGAGACACGCTTTTGATAGGAAAGAGGTCGACCCTCCTCTTTTCTTCTCAAACAAAGATGGTGGTCACAGTTCGAAGAATCCATCAGGAGGAGGCTAGCAAACCTTCACGGCCATGATCTGGAGTCGATGACCGCGCACCTGAACCCAGACATGATGGGGTGGTGATCGAACATACCCAGAGAAAAGGGGGGGCTTGTACACAAGTAGAACTTATTTTTTATTTGCGCATTGTAAAGTTTCAATCGGAGCAGTTCCTTTCTTCTTTAAGGCCTAGGGTTGATTTCACACAATGATGCTTGCTAACATCATCATGTTTAGCTACAACAATCTTTTGTCACGATGGGTTCGAGGTAAATCGACCAAGCGCACGAAGGCAAACGTGACAGCATAGGTTACAAACATAACGTGAGCGGGCTCGAAAGCGGAAAGATCGTCAGTTGCCTCAAACACTATGATTGCGAAACCAAGGGCAATATTGAATCTTGCGAAGGATAAGCGGAAATGTACATACACTCTCATTTATAGCACTTAACAGGAGACTTTACAAACAGACTACTGAGGAGGAACCGTAAATCCAAAGTGAGTTCTAATGAGCATCACAAATGAGCTCAATTGATTCTCCATGCTATCCATGCCTTGCTTACAACCCACATTCTGGGAATCGAGGTCTACAAGCTTGAAGAAAAGGAGGCGACATTTCTCCTTAAGGTCGTTCACCTTGGTCTCATAGTACTCGAACTCAAGCTCTAAGTCCTGAGCCAGCACCCTCCCGCGAGCTATATCCATGCTCAGGTCTTCAAGCCTTTCCTTCAACCAGGCACACTGGAACCTCAGTACGAGGTTGTGCTGATCTTGCTCAAAGGCGGTGTCAAAAAGAGCCAGACGCTCCACCAAGTTGTCCCTCTCACGGACCAACATCGAAACCTGGGAGTGGGCGTATTCAACAGCCCTTTTATGGTTATCGGCCGTCAGCATGGCCAACATCAGGGACTCAGTTCGGTCCTGATAGCGGGCTCGCACGATACCAGCCAAAGTGACCTCCCGGCTAGCAACTTCATAAGCCTGCAGGAAATTGTTGAAGAGAGTTGGGAAGATCACAAACTCCCTTTGAAGTTTCGTACCTTCAATACACACAGTATCCAGGGCCGGAATCAGAGTACGAACTTCAACCTCAGCTTCAAGATGACTGTTTATGTAGCCATAACCTCTACCCAAGAGGTGATAAAACCTCTCCCATTGGGTTGAAGCTTCGGCTGAGGCAGCGGGTACAGGAGAGGAAGCCATCTGCGATTCAACAACAGAGAAAAGAAGGAATGATGGAGGAGTGTTTGAGAGGTTAGATCGAAATGTTAATCTCCTCGATGTCAACCTCTCGCCCTTTAACGCTCGAACGAGAAAGGGAAAGCTGCAATAATTTTTCTATACGCAGCAGGGCTAATCAAGCCTCATTAATACATCCCTGGTGAGTCACAGATCCACCTCTGTCCCGTGATTTCGGGCTTAGAAAAGGTAACAACATCTAAAGGCCGGCGGACCTATTACTTTGGAGACCGAGCTAGGGGGACAGGCGTAATGCTCGATAAAGCAAAAGTCGACACGGGAAATCTGCACGCTCCACTCAGGCAAGAGAGAGTAAGAACGGACGGGGGGAATCACGAAGTCTCGAAAGGAACGCCCGTCAGACGCTCGTTACTCGATTTCAAAGCGACGCTTCTTGGAACACGCCTAATCTCTGATAATTACAGAGAGGGCGAACATCTGAGAAAGGGTGGAGAAGATCAAGCGAACGAAGATCAGGAAAAGACATTTCAACCCAAAATGTTCAAGGGGTACCATCATCTGTTGGAAACGCCTGACCTGAATGTTTCCGAACTTGAACGGCTAGAGGAATTTGAAGACCTCGGAAATGAATTCGTCACGAAGGATATGGAAATCGACTCGACCATCCAGGAGACTCAAGCCCTCAGCGACCAAGACGCCAGCGACGATGATCCGCGCCAGAAAAGAAAGCGTCGCCAGCTCTACACTCCGGATGAGGTCCAGATACTTGAAGCTATCTTCAAGGGATGCCCTTTCCCGGACACAGAACAGAGGAAGAAGTTGGGTCAAAAACTAGGGACGAGCCCTTTGAGGATCTTGAATTGGTTTCAAAATAAACGAACCAAGCTGAGTAAGCAGTACAAACGACGGGAGACCGCATTTCTAAAGGAACAGAACGAGAAGCTTCGAACAAAGAACGTGAGGTATGAAGAAGTTCTTAGCACTATTGTCTGCCCTAACTGCGGTGGCCCTACCACTCTCAGTAGATTGTTTCCCGTTAAGCCTTCTGCTATGATCGAAAATACTGGTGATGTGCATGAACAAATCAATCCCACAAAGATAGTGCCAGTGCCTTCTGAAGGAGGGAATATATGCCACTATGATGAGAGTCACCACGTCAGAGCCCAAGAGTCTTCTCCACAACGGCTTCGGGCAGGATCAGATCCTGCTTGAGAAGGGTTAAAGATCCGCCGTCAAGCTGTCAACGCTATTCTGAACCAAGAGAAGAAGATTTTCGCGTGGCCCCTTGAGCTTCACCGCAAGTTCTTAGACGTGGTTCGGCGAATAGGGCTCGACTATGCACGCCCGAAGAAAGTAATGGAGGCCCTGAATGCACCAGAACTTACCAAGGCTATGGTCTCAAATCACCTCGGTTGTTACAGAAGAGCGCTAAGACAGCGTCATGCTAACCTCGGTTACAAATTCAACACTTATTGGGAAATTGATCAGAATATTCATCTGAGTCATCCCAATTTTCTTCAAGAGTGTGTGCCACAGATGCAGCAGGTGCAGCACCCATCCGTCGCTGTTTTTTCGCTTACTAATGAGCTTTCTGCGCTTAGTGCCCAAGGACTTGCCGAACTAGGGCATGTGGTTTCAAAGGATCTAACAAGGGAATGCGTTGAGCATTTTTGTTTCCCTAATTCCCAAGTAGGAGATGCTTATGGGGGTCAATCGATCAACTCCCCTCTCATGTTCTCGAGAAGAAATGGAGGTTCCAGCTCGAAGAACCAGTCGGGCGATACTACCCAACCCATGCATCAATATTTCGAAGGATCAGATGACTTCTGCGACGATCAGTCAGTGATACTTCGATCCAAAATGTTCCAAGGATACCGTCATTTGTTGGAAACGCCCGACTTGGAAGTCTCCGAGCTTAAACTGCTGGAAGAATTTGAAGATCACGGGACCGAATCCGGCACGATGGTCATGGAGATTGACACTTCCAATGATGAAACTCAAGGTTGTGGTAATGAAAACAATACCCACAGCAGTGATCAGCGTCAGAAAGGAAAACATCCCCTTCACCATACTTCAAGTCAAGACCGGGAGCTTGATTTTTTCTTCGAGGAATGCCCCCATCCAGATGAGAAGCAGAGGGCTGAGCTAGGTCGAGAGTTAGGGTGGGAGCCTGGGAAGGTCAATAAGTGGTTTCGTAACAAACGAGCCCGGCTGGGGAATCTACATAGACAGCAAGAGCTAGCGATTCTGAAAGAAGAAAATGAAAAGCTTCGAACAGAAAGCGCTAGATATGAGGAAGCACTGAGCAGCGCCACTTGCCTTGATTGCAATAACCATATTCTCATCAGTGAAATATTCTCCGAAGAGCCACTTCTAGAGATTGGTAGTGCTCATATGTTACAATGCCTTTCGCAATGTTTTCCGGTGAAGTCAGATACCGTCGAAGGCTTACAAGAGCAGTTTCCAACACAATCAGATCTCATAGAGATTAGTCGGCGAGCTGTTCTTGTTGACAAGAAAGCGCGATTTTCTTGGACTGCTGAACTCCATCAGAAATTTGTTGATACAGTTCGACAGTTGGGGATCGACACGGCACGATCAACGCGCATACACGAAATCCTGAACGTGCCGGGACTCTCTAAAGTTAACGTCGCGAGCCACCTTGGATATTTCAAGAGGTTGCTAAAAGAGGGACGGGTGACACTAAGCTCGGATGGAGCTGGTTCGAACTTAAATGTTGGTCATAACTGCAACCACGATGATTGTAGAGCCGGGAACACCCAACCATGTTTCGGTGTTGACGAGACCAGCAACCATGTCACCGACTCCTCTAACCCAAATCAGAACGCTCCACCAAGCAGTCTCAATACCCCTCAAGTGTATATACCGCAGTTCCCGCAAATAGGAACTCCCCAATTTGAGTACCAACCTGTTGCTAGTGCTCTTCCCATGGCAAATCCAACATTTACATGGGACATGTCTACATATTTGCCGGTCAACAAGGGAGGTTCCAGCTCGAGGAATCAAATCATCCAAGGCGAGAGTGATCTATCGCCAGCGGTCGGTGACATTCGACTTGAGCATCAATGGCTCGGAGATTCGAGCGATTTCCTTGGAGAGGAACTCAATTTCTGGCTCGATCAGCCTGAAGCTGGCGGACTCTTGCAATAGTGATACAGAGCCGACGATCAGGTGTTTGATTCAAGGCGCGATTTGTAAAAAAATGTTCGGAGAAAAGAGGATGAATAGCCTGAATGAATGTATTGGCAATCCCATTGTAAGGCTCCCATGGGGGCATTTCTCATTTACGCTTAAAACTAGTCGTACGAAGATCCGCCTTACCTTTTGAGCATCTTTAAGCTCAGGGGCGAGCTCCCCAAGCAATGATCATCGTTCGCAGAGCATAATGGAATCCACCCCTTCAATGCAAAATGCATCTGGCCGCGAAGCCACCCATTTGGTAAAACGATGTATCGTTCCTAAACGATCTCCAATCGATACCGAAATAATGTCTTCTTTCTTTTCCTTCTCAGATGATAAACATGGATAAATCACTTAAGGAGTCATGCGTTCAAATAGCAGAACAGACGCTGCCCAGCTGGGGGCAGATGAACCAGTGATGTTACAAACACTCCAAGCATGGATAGGCGGATTTGATAGATGTTGTTCATATCAACACGCCACATCAGAATGGGATGAAAATCAAGAGTAAAGTTGTATCGTCCCAATTTGTCTTGAATTCGAGGATATGAATTGATACTTGTTGTCTATCCTTGGCAGGGGAGTCGCCTTGCAGAGGAACAAGTTCTTACATCCCATGTACTACTCGTCAGAGTACATGACCAAGGGTAAGATGTATCGTTTCGATTTTTGAAAAATTTGTGAACCTACAATGATATGCTTTCTTTACATTTGCAGGGGTCTGCAGCCGCGACAGGTAGGTAAGTATCCCTTTCCCAGTTAGCTGGAGATAAAGAATGTTAAAATCCCTTTAGCCGTCATGGAAATTATCCAATGCATCGATGTTCATGATTTAAATCGGGAGGTTGCCCAAAGCATGAATAAAACATGCACGATACATCACAAAATCCCCTCGATGGATAAATTTTGGGAAAGAAAGAAATGAATTTTTCCAAATATGATTATTTGTCAAATCATTCAAAAGGAAGTTTACTCAAAAGAGAGGCGAACCCAGTCCAAACACATCCTACATACACTTGAGAGATGAGGGAAGTGAATCGGATGGCAAAATCTGTACCTACGGAGGTAGGGACCATTCGCAGCGATTACATGGATTGGGACGACGGAGGCGTTCGTTTCATATCCCCTAAACACTACAGGTAACCGTTGATAACCCCTTGACCGGCGATTTTCATTCTTAACCCTGTCAAGAACCACCCCACATCGGGGCAAAATGGAGGTGAGTCCAGCAGCATCAGGAGGAAATGGTTAGAAATTTTCTTGCTCGGACTAACATTAATCTTTGTGTGTTGTTTATATGGTAATCCAAGTGCCATAGGATGATGAGGAGCATTCATTTCTCTATCCCACACACCGAATCCTTTGCATAGCCAAGTTGAGCCTGCAAAATCATTTCATAAACCCGTTGGTGATCATTGCACTTTCCAAGATGGATGCGACATCACTTCAGAAATGAGGGAGTTCAAGACCTAGGGTTTACGAAAAAGCTACTAAGTCGATACTCAAGCGTGCTAAGAGCCAAGTCATATATCTAGCACAATTGCCAAGCATCCCGCTTGCGACAAGGGATTAAAGAAATCCCCAGCATCAGATAAGAAAAAGCAAAGTGCCTGGTAAAAGCAAGGCCGATGCTCGCATAAGCTGTTTGATTGATCCCCAGTAAAGTCTGGTCGGGAAAAGAGGAAATTCCTAAAAGAGTAGTATCAAAAGGGCTACTCCCCAAATGGCGTCAAGCGTGGAGCAAAGATATAGAGAGAATTATCGGTCTCTGAATGCAACAAGAGACGCTCTCTAAAGGACTTGTGCACACCTCAAAAGCGGTTGCACACCTCAAAAACTGAATATGCAGAATGGAAAAGACAGGTGACGAATTTGCAATGATCACCAATGTCAATCCCCTCATAAATTCTGGGCCAAAAACAAGCCTTTTTCGGTCCCCAATCCTACCAATGTCATAACCCTGAAACAGTCTTCTCTGACTAAGACATTTGGGTTAACATATAGCTTAGCTCGAAGAAGTACGAGCAAGACTATTTCTTTCTCATTTTGCAGGGTTCTCGACTTGTAAACCCGGAGCAGATGGTGAAGAATTTCATTCAAATGACCTTGACTCAAAAGTGAGTCCCTCTTGAAGATCAATAACCAAGCCCAACATTACGGTCCCATGGAAGACCTCCCGACCGATCAAAATGTATGCGCTGCGAATGATCCTAAAACCTAGGCACAGGTTAATAGGAAGTTGGCGCATTCCTTAAGACCATTATCACAGAGCGGTGAGGAGCCCTCTTGGATGAGAAATTCTCCAATAGATGTTTTGAACAAACTCTTTTTGGAAATTTCAAATTGTTTGATCCAGATTTTCCGTGCAAGGGATTTGTGATCACATTTGCATGTTGCAAGAATGCTTTGGACAACCTCCAGCATCAAAATGCACATTTCACAATTAAAACTTAAGTCATACGGTTTTTGTCAAGTGGACAGCCGTGGTCTTCCCAAAAATTACTAACGTTTTCTTGGTGAAGAAAAATCTTTCAAGCTCAAACTTCTGCAGGATACCTGGAGAACCCAGCTCCCAGAATGTCGCCTCAGCAGACTCAAGTGAAGCTTTGTCAAAATAAAATCTTTCACTGCTTCAAAAAACTGAATTCCCGACAAACTTCGGGATCTCTAAAAAAAGAGGGGAAGAAAAACTCTTTTAAAAGAAAAAGTCCTATCAGACGTGGAGAACCCTCGTCATGAGACCCCTTTTAAAAAAAAAATCTAGGCAATCTCATCGGACGTGGAGAACCCTCGTCATGAGATCCCTTTTCAAAATTCAAACAGTCTCATCGGACGTGGAGAACCCTCGTCATGAGACCCCTTTTTAAAAATTAGGCAGTCTCATCGGACGTGGAGAACCCTCGTCATGAGACCCATTTTCAAAGCAAACTGAAGGTAGAAACCGCCTGAAGGGTCAAACTCAAGGTAGAAACCGCCTGAAGGGTCAAACTCAAGGTAGATACCGCCTGAAGGGTCATCTTAAGGTAGAAACCGCCTGAAGGGTCAAACTCAAGGTAGATACCGCCTGAAGGGTCATCTTAAGGTAGAAACCGCCCGAAGGGTCAAAACAAAGGTAGAAACCGCCTGAAGGGTCAAACCAAGGTAGATACCGCCTGAAGGGTCATCTTAAGGTAGGGATGAAAACCAATGGTCAATCCCGGAAAAGGAAACGTCGCCAGTGCCACACTCAGAATGAAATCCAAGAGCTTGAAGCTTTCTTTAGTGAATGCCCTCTCCCGAACATGAAACAAAGAAATGAATTGGGCCAGAAGCTAGGGATGAAACCTTTGAGGGTCAAGTTTTGGTTTCAAAATAAGCGAGCCAAATTGAGGGCTCAACACAGACGTCAAGAACTTGCGATTTTAAAGGAGGAAAACGAAAAGCTTCGAGCGGAGAACATGAGGTATAAGAAAGCTCCCAGCACTATCGCTTGCCTTAATTGCGGTGGCCCTATCACTCTCGGCGAAATGTTCCTTGATAAGCCTTATATGAGGATTGAAAATGCTCATTCACCACCCCACTCCCTCGAACCATCTTCGATACAATCGGATTTTGTTGGAGATATGCATGAACAAATCAATTCTACGAAGTCAATATCGATGCCTTCTAAAGGATGTGATATGCGTCACCATGATTGGAGTTTCCTTAACGATGAGCTTACTATCACGACCGACCAATCCAAAGCTGATCAATTCCCTCCACAACAATTTCCGGCTCGATCAAATTCTACTGGAAATAGGCCAGAGAGCAATAGCCAAGTTGTCAACACTGTTCCGGGTCGCAAGAAGACGAGGGTCAATTGGTCCCCCGAGCTTCATCTCAAGTTCCTTAGTGCGGTTCAGCAACTAGGGATCAACTCAGCATATCCAACGCGCATACTTGAGATCATGAACATACCAGGACTCACTAAAGATGGAGTCGCGAGTCACCTCAAGAGCTACAGAAGGGCGCTAAGACAGCGCCACACAGCACTGAACCTGAAAGAACTCAACTTGTGCCTAAACACTAGGCATGGTTGTAACTACAATGCCCCTGAAGTAAGAAATACCCTGCCGAATCTAGGCACCGACCAAGCTGGTAGCAGCACCATCGACTACTTGGGCGCTAATCAGAATATTCCCCCGAATCATCTCAGCACCCCTCAAGAGTATATGCCACAAGTGCAGCAGGTACGAACTCCTTGGTTTGAGCAGCAACTTTTCGCTAGTGCTCTTCCTATCCCCGATCAACATATTGCGCCTAGTGTTCAAAGATCTGCCCGGCTTGGGCATATGATTTCGGAAGATCAAGCGGGCGGATGCTTTGAGGATTTTTGTTTCTCCCATTCCCAAATGGAAGGTGCTTTTGATAGTGAACCGATCAATCATCCTCTTATAATCTCGAGCAACGACGAAGGTTCTAGCTCGAAGAATTAGATCGCTCACAACAGAAACAGGAATCCTTCAACGCCAAGCGATGATGGTCAACCCGAATATCAGTTGCTCGAAGAATCAAAAGATTTCCTTGATGAGGAGCTCCATATCTGGATCGATCAGTTTAAAATTGATGGACTTATGAAGTTATGATCCAAAATGCCGATTATATGTCTGATTCATGGTGTAGCTGGCTGATCACCGAGAATCCTCAAGGGAACTAGGCACATGTGAATGGATGTATCATTAATCTTTCTGTCATAAAGTCTTCCATGCAAGATAATCTTCCTTAATGCCTAGAGTTAATCCGGGGCAGCGATCAGTACTACCTGCGAGCATCATCATGCCTGAGTACGACAATCCCTTGTTAGATTAGAGTCGAGGCGAATCAATTGAACGCCACGAAGAAAAACATTTAAAGGCTTAACATAGGAAAATGCGAGCAAAAGCCCGAGCGAGCTCAAAGACGGTTAGCTCTGTATCGTTCTAAGGGACCTTTAGTCGTTATGAACTCTAAATTGAGCTTGTTTCATTCTCGATGGGGGTCGCTAACTGCTTCAAGAATTTTATAACAAAAAACGAACCAGTTAGGGACGCCAATAGTGCTGTGTCCTGGTAGTCAGTGAACTGGAAGTGGTACGAAACGTCAGGAGTTCGATCTCAAGATTGAAAAATCATTTTATCAGTTTGTCTATCACCCGATGAAGTTCAAAGAGATTCGACGCAGATGACTATAGAACTTGGGGCAATTCGAAAATCATCGATTCATTTTCATCAAGCGGCGAAGTTGGTATTGTAAAATGTGAAGCACGCAAATGACAAATCTGAAGCAGAAGGAGATGAATCATGATTCGCTTATCCAAGGTCGGGATTTCAACCTTCGACTAAAGCCAAATCTAGGATGAGTTTTTGATCTTGCCCACTCGACAAAACCCATCTCCACTGAAAATGGGGGCAAACCATTCCTACATCTGGAAAGCATGTCGAAGCTGAAGACATCAAATTCATCGTTTGATCCGTGGGGCAAGTCCTCGAAGCGATAGTTATCATCCGCAGAGCGTAATGGAATCCATCCTTTCAATGTAAAACACATTTGGCCGCGGAGCCACCCATTTGGTAAAAAGAACGTATCGTTCCTAAATGATTTTCAATCAGATGCGGGGATAATGTTCTCTCATTTTCCTCTCAGGTGATGAACAGAGATGAGGCACCCAAGAAGCCATGCATTCAAATAACAAAGCAGTGCATGAAACACGCCCAAAAAGATGAATGAATCTCCTCCGACGTAAATCCTCGAGGTGGATTCGTTGCCCAACCAGACGAAGAAATCAGGGCCACAAGCTTGAGGGCCGGCTTCTACAATCCGCACATTGGCATGGAGAATGGAATTCAAATCAAGAGTAAAGTAGTATCGTCCCAATTTGTTTTGAATTTGGAAACCCAAAATAATGCTTAATATTTATCCTTGGCAGGTGTTGACACCTAAATTTTGATCAACCTTTTTCTTCCTCTATTTTTCAAAAATTCATAGAAAATTCATAAAAAGCTAAAAAATTACAAAAACCAACTTTGGTAGCCTTGGCCAAGCTAAAGGGACCATTTTGGATAAAAATATTTTTTTTTCATATTTTTCCTATTTTATTATTATTATTATTTTCGAAAAATATAAAAATAAAAATAAAATAAAAAAAGTAGTATTCGAGGTCACAAAAATATATACAAATAGTAGGTATTTTTATTTTTAATTTTCTTTACTTTAGGACCTCATAAAACAGTAAAATTCAGGTTCCATTTTAGGTGTTCACTGATCACCGTAAAATTGAATTTGACAAAAATATTAGTAATGATTAAAAGGAAAAGGAGTGAAAACATCATCATTTAAAAGGAAAAGGGAACTAATCATTTTATCTTCGCTTTTGATTATTTTATTATTATTTTTTTACTTTTTAGTATTTTATTATATTATTATTATATTATTATATTATTATATTTTTTTATTACTTTACTCTCCTCCCCTCTCCTTCATCACCCGCAGCATTCCTCTTCTTCTTCGGGCTCTTTCTTCTTCTTCTCTTCTTCTCTTCTTTCTTTTCTTCTCATTTTTTCATCCTCCCCTAGATTACGGCGACCACCCTCACCGCCACCTTGCTCCGCCACCCTCCGACGCCGTGCCGAGATCCCGTCCGTCTTGCTGTTTATCACGACCTCGTGGAGCTCCTAGATACCGCAATCCCCCTCCATCTTCCTCCTCTGTTTCGCCCCCTGCCACGTCGTCGCTCTTCATCGTCGCCGCTTGGCCACGAATCCATCGTGTTCGGGCCGATCCCGGCCGTGGGCCGATCCCGTGGGCCGGTGGCCGTGCGCCTCGGCCATGGCCGAGGCCGTAGGCCGGTGGGCGTGCGCCTCGGCCATGGCCGAGCCTATGGCCGAGGCCGTGGGCCGAGGACGTCGGCCGAGTGGCCGTGCGTCTCGGCCATGGCCGAGCCCGTGGGCCAAGGCCGTGGGCCGATGCCGTAGGCCGAGCCCGTGGCCGAGGCCGTGGGCCGAGGCCGTAGGCCGTGGGCCAAGGCCGAGCCCATGGCCGAGGCCGTGGGCCAAAGCCGTGGGCCGAGGCCGTGGGCCAAAGCCGTGGGCCGAGGCCGTGATCTTGGGCCGAGGCCGTGAGCCCATAGCCGGTCCATGGCTGAGTGAATTGGCCCGTTTCCGAGCCGGGATTTATTTATTTTTTAAATTATTATTATTTATTAAGGTCTTAAAACTTGTAAAATTGATTTTTGACATTTTGATGTGGTGATCGACAGGTGATGTGCATGGAGATGGTCGCAGGCTGGGGCTGGGCGATTGAAGGCCGGTGTCCAATCCGGTATGTTTTACGTACCCGATCCGTGTATTAGGGTTATTTTTCTAAAATGTCGCCATTATAGATTTGGTTTGCATGTATTTATCTCAGTTCAGTAGTTAGCTTATTTATCTTGTTGAGTGTTGTCTATTGCCAATGATATGCTTTTTGTTAAAATATTTTCTGAAAAAAAAAATATTAATAAATCAGAAAATGCCAAAAAAATGGAAAAATTAAAGAAAAACAAAAAAATTGAGAAGAATTGCAGAAAATTACTAAAAAAATTCTAGAAAATTCCCAAGGCTGAAAATGATCAAAAGAAATTGATTGGTTGTCGTTTTTTTTAGGATTTTCTCCCATTTAATCCAAAACGACGATTTTACCCCTCAAAGGGTAAATCGTCTTTGATATTCCGATGAATTGTGGAAATTGCTTAGAATTTGGCGATGAGCCAGATAGGTGGCTAAACCTTATGTCTAGGATTTCCACATTTCATTCTCATTTTTAGAAAATGACGATTTTACCCTTCGAATGGTAAATCGGTTTCTAAAATTCCAAAAAATCATGAAAATTGCAAAAAAATAGGAAATGGGTCAATTGAGTGACCAAACCTATTTTTGACATCGTTTTACTCCGAATTCATTCCGAAATGATGATTTTGCCTTTTTTGGGCAAATCGTCCCTTTTGTCTCAAAATTACGACTTTACCCCTTATGGGTAAAATCATGTCTAAATCATTCCTAAGCTTGATTGATACTTATTTAGGTTAATAGAGCCTTCTTATGAGTGTCATGTTGATTTGATGTGTTTACTTTGCATACTTGGATTCATTGATTTGCGCCTTTTATTATTGATTGTGATTGCCAGGATAGTCATTCCTATTTGCATGAATTCCTAGATTTAGGATTCATATTCCACTCATCTGCATGAAATCTTAGGTCAGAAAATTCAGTCAATTTAGGTACCGAAAGGGCGTCAACTCTGACAGTTGGCGTAACTAAGTCCCCGAACCCATTTCTCTGGTTATCGCAGAATTGAATAGAAACTCCCGACTATTCAATAGGGTGGTCCAATCATACCCTCCAAAAAATGATTGGTGGCGACTCCATGGCATGCACACTTAACACATGTCACTAGACCACACTGAAGGTCGACTACGTATACCTCCGTTGCGATTTGGGTAACGGGCCTTGGGAGAGGCCCGCGTCTGACCAGACTGGACGGCCCATTAGCCCTCGAGAGCCCACGGCGAACCTCGAGAGGGTCGCGACAGCAGGAGCTCGCCATCAGGGCAAACATGTAAGTTTCATTTTTCTCCAAAAACCAAGAAGTCGAAAGAACTTTAGAACACCGAACAATCTTGTGTTACTATGTGAAGTGCAGATTTTCACAACCCTTGTACACTCGTTGGAGCATATGACCAAGGGTAAGATGTATCGTTCCAATTTTTGTAAAGTTTTAGAATATACAATGACATATCCCTTTTATATCTTCAGGATCTCCAACCTCGATGGGCAGGTAAGTATCCCTTTTCCCAATTCATTGGAGATTAAAAACTTTCAGAATTAATTCGATTCTCACATCTAAAAAGACATAGAATTCTTACTTCATTGACATTCATGTTTTAAAACATGAGATTGTCTGAACATGAATTACACATGTATGGTGCATCATAAAATCCCTTTGAAGGATAAATCTTGATGAAATGAAATGAATTTTTCCAACAAGAGTCGTTTGAACTGTTCAAAAGGGTATTTTCTCATAAGAGAAGCGAGCCTAATCCAAACACGTCTCATACACACTTGAGAGATGAGGAGATTGGAAATGATAGCGAAACCTTAACCTATGGATATAAGGGTCATTCGCAATGATTACATGGATCGAGATGACAGAGGCATTTATTTCTTCATTCCAAACACTACAGATGCCCATTGAGAACCCCATTGAACGGCGATTTTCATTCTCAACCCTGTCAAGAACCACCCCACATTGGGGCAAATGAAGGTTAGTCCAACAGTATCAGAAAGTAAACGGTTAGAAATTTTCTTGCTCGGACTAACATAAATCTTTGTGTGTTGTTTATATGATAATCCAAGTGTCATAGGATGACGAGAATAATTCATTTCTCTATCCTACACACTATTATCCTTTGCACAACCAAGTTGAGCCAGCAAATTCATTTCATCAACCTATTGGTGATCATTGCATATTCCAAAGAAAGGCAACATCACTCTAGGAATGGAAGCGTGCCAAAGTTTAAGTTGCATATCTAGCATGATTGCCGAAAATCCTAGCTCCAAAAGAAAAGAAAAACACGGGATTAAAAAAAGGGGGAAAAGAAAAATCCCTAGACATCAAGAAAAAGCAAAGTGCCTGGTAAAAAGCAAGGCTGATGTCTATTCAAAATATCCCCAGTAAAGTCTAGAGAGACGATGAAAAGACTCTGCAAAGGAGTTAGATCAAGATGACTACTCTCCAAATGATGTCGTGCTCAAATTGCAAACACACAAACAGACGGTATCTTAATGTAACAAGAGACGCTTTTAAACATCCTTGTGCGCTCTAAAAGAGGAGTGTACACTTCAAGAAATGGAGATGTTCTTCGAAGGAAATGTGGCAAATTTGCAATGATCACCAATGTCAAACCCTTCACAATTTCTGGGCAAAAAATAAGCCTTTTTCGGTCCCCAATCCTTCCAATGTTACAACCCTGAAGTAGTCTTATCTGACTAAGACACTTGGGTTAATGTATAAGTTAGCTCAAAGAAGTACGAGCAAGACTATTTCTTTCTCATTTTGCAGGGTTCTTGACTTGTAAACCCGGAGCAGATAGTGAAAAATTTCGTTCAACGGCCTTGACTCAAAAGTGAGTCCCCCTTGGAAACCGATATCCAAGCCTAACACTACGGTCCCGTGAAAGACCTCCTGATCGGTCGAAATGTATGCGTTGCGAATGATCCTGAAACCCAGGCACAGGTCGGTAGGAAATTGAGCACTTTCCCTATTAAAGATCATTATCACAGAGCAGTGAGGAGCCTTCTTGGGTGAGAAATACTCCAATGGATGTTTTGAGCAAACTCTTTTTGAAATTTTCAAATTGTTTGATCTAGAGTTTCCGTGCAAGGAATTTATGATCACATCTGTATATGGCAGGAATGTTTTGGATAACCTCCAACAATCAAAATGCACATTTCATGACTAAAACTTAAGTCGTAGAATTTTGTCAGTTAGACAATTATTGTCTTCCCAAAGATTACTAATATCTTCTTGGCGAGGAAAATTTTTTCAGGTCTAAGCTTTCTGCAGGACTTTTGGCCACCCCAAAGACTGGGTGCGTCATCCTTGGGTGAAGCCTTTTAGTAGGCAAATCTTTTCTAAGACCGATCCACAGAATGATCGAGTCTCCGACTAGCCCCGAAGAGCGGGTACGTCATCCTTTGATTCATATCAATTTGGAATCTCATAAATGGTAGAAACCGCCTGAAGGGTCAACTCAATGGTAGAAACCGCCTGAAGGGTCAATCAATGGTAGAAACCGCCTGAAGGGTCAACACAGTGGTAGAAACCGCCTGAAGGGTCAATGTATGGTAGAAACAGCCTGAAGGGTCAACCAATGGTAGAAACCGCCTGAAGGGTCAAAACAATGATAGAAACCGCCTTAAGGGTCAATGTATGGTAGAAACCGCCTGAAGGGTCAACCAATGGTAGAAACCGCATGAAGGGTCAATGAATGGTAGAAACCGCCTGAAGGGTCAAAGGACTGGTAGAGACCGCCTGAAGGATCAACCCAATGGTCCGATCCACCATACGGATCAAAACCTTGATGAATCCCGAACGCGAGAGGAGTCGTTTTCCCTAATAAGCCTTACATTAGGCAAGCCATTTCTAGTTTAGTCCACCACACGGATCAAAACCCTTGGCAAATTCCCAAATGTGGGATGCGTTTTCCTTAGGTTCCTATCAGTTAGGAATCCCATTATGGTTTGACCTACCATACAGGTCAGAGCTTAACATCCCCAAGACACTCCGATGACAAGTCCTTAGGAATCTACTTGAACCCATCAGACACAGCAAATGCCGCAAGCATTCGGCAGGTAAGGGGCGGGGAAGTCTATCTACTCCTTAACTTTCTTACATCATATCAGGGAATTGAATGAGCACATCTCTTTTTAAGGAAAAGCACACATTGATGGGCATGAAAATTGGATGTCATGATTTCTTTTCTTTTCCCAGTCGAGTTGATCGGAACACAGGTGTCACCTTGTCACCTGTAACATCCTGGGCCCACCGCGCACCGCTGCACCACTACTTGTAAGATATTGTCCGCTTTGGACACACAGTCCTCACGGTTTTGCTTTTTCGGGCGCCGCTACACAACGCTCGGCAAAACCCGTCTCGCAAGTTCAATGGAGACCCAAGGCTTATAAGCCTATCTAAGACCTCTCCCTAGGCAGTGTGGGACTAAGGGGAGGGATGTCACAATCTCCCCCCTTCGGACACAACGTCCTCGTTGTGCCCGTACCGCACTAGGGCTCACGGGCTTACGAACTCCGCCGCTACCGCTACCTAGCTACGGGAGTCCACACATGCGGTCGGGGGGTCGGCTCTGATACCAACTGTAACGGCCTGGGCCCACCGCGCACCGCTGCGTCACTACTTGCAAGATATTGTCCGCTTTGGACACACAGTCCTCACGATTTTGCTTTTCGGGCGCCGCCACACAACGCCCGGCAAAACGCGTCTCACAAGTTCAATGGAGGCCCAAGGCTTATATGCCTATCCAAGACCTCCCCCCTAGGCAATGTGGGACTAAGAGGAGTGATGTCACATCACCTCTTCGGGAAGCTGCTTGCCTCAGTTGGTTCCTGTGCTTTGAAGCAAGAAGTCAATATCATCTACAAAGACAGACAGGGGGGTGTCTTTTCTCGGCGGTTTCCACTTTCGTGGTCAACCTATAAGCTCAGAGGGTCCCGAAAACATAGTCCTCGTCTGGCCGGGGCTGGGCGGATCCTACTATTACCTTTGGCCAAGGAGAGGAAGAAAATGAACCTTCAATTGGATGTTCTTCCCTTCAGGTCTCTTTGAGGCTTAAAGAAGCTGGCTACAGTCTGTATTCGCCTTTGGCTAAGGGTTTCCATCCTCAATATAACCGACACTAGTATAGGCACATTTTGGTGGCTTTATCGCCTGGTGGAATCATACCACTACTCTTTCCTATCTACTTAGGTTTTCTAGATGGGTTAGTAGTTAACTGTTATCACCTTGGTATGATGTGGTATTTTCTTTTGGAGTCATGTCGTCCAGATGACATGTATTTGTTGTCTGCACGGGATAATTTGGAGCGTAAACTCACTGAATAAGGGGACTTCCACGTGGAGAAAGTCATGTTGAGATATTGAGTGGAATCTCTCGTATGATATGTCCGGTGGTATTAGGCCCTGTTGTGACTTCACTTGACCTTTGGAACAACTATTAGATCCACCTGCGGTTTGTCTACGCCCTGATCGGAAAGACCAATGTTTTAAGTTTAACAAAGAAATATGGTCTGATGTTCAGATGTTATGACTTAATCCGTCAACGTCGTTGTCCGCTACCTTTAATGGGCACAATGATATTCCAAGTTAGTTGATACATTTTCCCTATAAAGAACTAACACGGCTAACAAATAGCTTGCTCATCTAATCATTTTGTTCTCTTGAGCATCCTTTAAACCCGTCGACTTTCATCAAGCTCACGTCATTTTGTAGTTTAGTATATGACAAATCTCTCTCTCTCTCTCTCTCTCTCTCTCTCTCTCCCGAATGAATAACACCACTTGTAACTAATAAATGAGCAACTATAACATACACTCCTCGTCTAAAACTTTTCTACGTAAGTGGCCTTATACACCATTAATTTAATAGACTAGATACGTACAATTCCCAAAATAAGGGTAAACAACTCTCAATTACAAGATTTGAACACCAAGTACTTTCATCATTTTGTGAACAAAAGACAACTTCGTAACAGGATACTTTCGGTTACTGATAACTCTAGTTATGTCCTCACCGAACCGGCCCAAGTTCAAGCTCATATTGTCTCCTTTTATGAAGATCTTCTTTCCTCTCCTGGGTCATCATTTTGCCCAATGATTGAAGATATCAGGTTAGTAATCGGACGCTCCTTAAACCATGACCAAGTCACTTCTTTATCTCTGCTTGTCTCTCTAGATGAGATTCGGTCCACTCTATTTTCTTTAGCTACTGGTAAATCCCCTGGTCTGGATGGGTTTAATGTTGAATTTTTTAAGGTTGCTTGGGATATTGTTGGCCAATCAGTAATTTTGGTGATTCAGGATTTCTTTAGCTTTAGTAGACTTCTTAGGGAAGTCAATGCCACCATCCTCTCATTGGTGCCTAAAGTACAAAACGCATGTGCCATGAATGACTTCAGACCTATTGCCTGTTGCAACACTCTTTATAAATGCATCACCAAGATTCTGGCTAATAGGATTTGTGGTATTCTTCCTTCGGTTGTTAGTGCGCCACAAAATGCCTTTGTCAAAGGACGACGAATTATTGACAATATCATGTTGTCTCAGGAGCTATTCACTGGATTCCATCATGACCCGCACTTACCGAAGTGTGCTATTAAAGTTGATTTCAGGAAAGCCTACGATATAGTGGATTGGAATTTTCTTCGGTTGGTCCACCAGGGCTATGGTTTCCCATCATCCTTCTCTGACCTCATTATGACTTGTGTCACAACCCCAAAGTTCTCAGTGTCTATCAATGGGGAGCTTCGTGATTTTTTCTCTAGTAGTATAGGCCTTCGTCAAGGTGACCCGATTTCGACTTATCTTTTCACTCTTTTTATGGAGATTTTTGCGGGTATTATCAACTTCCAAACGCGACAACCAGGCTTTAAGTTTCATTGGAGGTGTAAAGCTACAAGGCCTTCCCACATTTTCTTTGATGATGATGTTCTCATCTTTGCCGAAGCTAACTCTGTTGTGGAAATTCTCCTATATTTTGATTCTGACAAAACCTTCAAAAGATATTGTTTAATGAAATGTGATGCAGGAAGAATGTGTAAGCAGCAGGTTGAGTGATTCCAATTCTGTCGCGCTGACTAAGGGTCAGATGGAAGTACTTCTGACTAAGGGTCAGATGAAAGTGCTTCTGACGAAGGGTCAGATGGAAGTACTTCTGACGAAGGGTCAGATGGAAGTGCTCCTGATGATCCAAACAGTGACGGATGGATCACATCAAATCTCCGTATTACCATTCCGTGCCAACTGATCAAATCTCTCTTAGACGAATTTGAAGAAAGATTAGTTTCTGCATTTTACAAAACACGAAGACCCACGTATGGCAGGTTTCCGATCAAGGCAAGTGATATTCAATTATCCTGATATCCCCTCTAATCAAATAAGGGACTTTCTATAATGGGATATCATCTTGTAAGGAATATATCCTCGGGAATCAACTCAAACTTATCACACTTATGGAAGCTGGAGATTCAGTTGTATGGGCGACTGAATCAGAAGGGTTCAATGTCTTACCCAACGGTCTACATATCTTCTGAAGATACAGTCTCGTTCAATCACGATTGATGACGTCCAATAAAGGATTGAAGAGCGATCCCTTAGCTGGATTCCAACGGCTAGTTCGGAGGCAGGGGAGTATAAAAGAAGAATAATGTTTGACTGGAAAGAAGAGACGTGCGAACAACAATCCAAAGTGCAAGCATAATTTGAGTTTCATCTAAAGAGAGTATTCTGTGTATTCAAAATCCTTCACTGTGAAAATCTGTGTGAGATGGAAACAAAACACTTGAGTGATTGTAATCCTCTTGATTCTTCATAGTGAAATCCAGCCAATCGGCTGTCATCGTGGGAGAGTGGACGTAGGCTTGATCTAAGCCGAACCACTATAAATATCGTGTGCAATATCCTCTTCTCTAAACTCTTACCTTTGTGTTTAGATTTTCTGCACACTGCTATACTGCTTTTGTTCCTAATCGTACACTGAACTTTATTCATTCCGCAAGAAATTTCAATTAAGTTCAGAATCTCCTATTCACCCCCCTCTAGGAGATATTGCTAGCTACATCAATTGGTATCAGAGCAGGTTACTCATTTTACTAAGTGTTTATTGACTTCAGAGTTAACGATCTACTATGTCTAGCAATCACTCTTCAGGAACAAGCGATTCGCACTTTGCCAACAAGCCTCCATACTTTGATGGAAATGATTACAATATGTGGAGTAACAAGATGAAGTGGTTCTTCAAACCTATGATGATCTGATGTGGGATGTCGTTACAAATGGAATAGTTCCTGCAAATACTACAAATCCAACCTCTGCTGACGGAGTAAATACTGTCACAACAATGACTGATGCTGAAAAGGCTAAAAGAAAAGGCCTTGATTCTAAAGTTGTCAATGCTCTCTTTTGTGCCTTATTTACTCATCTTTATAATCGTGTCTCAGAGGAAGAATCATCTAAGGCAATATGGGATAGACTTCATGTTACTTTCAAGGAACAAATCGTGTGAAAGAAACAAAGCTCAGTATTTTACTGAGTGACTATGAAGCATTTGAAATGAAGCCTGATGAATCTATTGCAGATATGATAGACAGGTTTCAAACTTTGGCAAGTGGACTTGCAAGACAAGGTGCTCCTATTGCTGAACCAATGCAAGTCAGGAAGATACTACGTGGACTCACAGATGATTGGAATTACATCAAGCCATCAATTCAAGAATGCCAAACAATTAGATCACTCTCGGTGGATGAGCTAGTCGGCACTTTGCAATCCTATGAAACAGAACGAGCAAACAAAAAGGGAGAACAGAAAGGTAAAAAATCTATTGCCTTAAAAAGTCAAATTAATCAATGTTTTTCTGACACAGATGATGAAGATGAGGATGATGAAGAATTAGCCCTCATGGTCAAGAAATTTAGGAAGATGGCTCGGAAAGGTAGAAATATCAAAGGAAAGAAACCTTGGAAGAAGAATGGGGTAAAAATATCAAGCAACGACTCACAAGATAGCAAAGACGTGATTTGCTTCCACTGTAAGAAAGCAGGACATATCAAACCGAACTGCCCAATTTTGAAGAAGGACAAACTCAAGTATGAGAAGTACAAGAAGGCTCTAAAGGCAGAAAATTTGAGTGATTCTGATGAAAGCGAGAATGATTATGCAAATATCTGTCTCATGGCCGAATCAGACTCAAGTTCAGATTTAGAAACTGAGGTATGTTCATCTGAATTCCCTGATGAAGTTGTTGAATATATTGATGAATTGTGTAAAAACTACAAAGAAGCTCTTGAGAAGGTTTCTTGTTTGAAAAAGGAAAATACTTCTTTAAAACAACAGAATTTGTCCCAAGAAGAAAAAATTAGTTTTCTACAACAAGAGTTTCACCAAATGAAAGAAAATCATGATTTAGTTTCAAAAGAAAATGCTTCCTTGAAAGAAAAAATTTCTACTATATCAAAAAGGTTTTCACAAAGCTCAGTAACTCCGAATAGCATTATTTCAAAACAAATACCGTTCAATGATCGATCTGGGTTAGGTTTTAAAAAGGAAAGTAGCCAAAGAAATATCTTTAAAACTGAATTTCGAAAACCAACATTTTTCGATTACAAGCATCATTTTCATAAGCATTTTACTAGATCCTACATTCGACAACCTTGTGTGAATTGTGGTGATCCTAGCCATACTAAGGATTACTGCAAGAAAATTTGGAGACCTATTAAAAGGTCAAAATATACTAACACAGAAGGACCCAAGAAAACATGTGCTTTGGCTTTATCCTTGGTGCTTCGCTTACAAATCTTAATGATTTGTATATGCGGCCAATTCTAAAAGTTCTGTGGCCAGTCCAGATCTGGAATCCTTTTCTGCATTTTCTTACAGTATAGCTACTGAAATTGCCTGTTTTCCTAGTTAATCTTGAAGCCTAAAATTTTGGGTTTGGATTATAGAAAACACACTTGCAATATAGCAAATATATTGATTGGCTTGTCGTGCACTACATTTCATGCCTCGAAACTGATCTTCTATTTGTTCAATTGCAATTAGAATCTTCTAATTTACTTGAATGGGTGTACTATAAAATAACTGTTGGAAAATATGTCTTATCCTTCTTTACATGGATGGCCCTAGTGTGTTGTTGACCTGGTTCCCAAGATATGAATAAATTCCTCTATACCACAACTTACCGATTTGATCTTGTCCTACGTTGTTCATTTTCTTCTCCGTGGTTCATCATGTGAAGCCTGTCTTTCTTGAGTTTGAATTTCACTTGACAATATGCTCAGGGTGCGATATTTGTGGAATCTCTTGATTGTTTTCACTGTACATCTGACAAAGCAGGTCGTGCGCATGAGTGGGACCAAATAATTGTTGTAAAGGCTAGAATGTTTGTGTTTGCTATTAGTTGCAGGCAGAGGACCTACTGTAACGAAGTTAGCTGTGAGGAAAACAGTACTGTATGTGAGATGAACTTGTTTATGGACACGGTGTTGTTGTAATCAGTGGCTTGACTTGAGGATTTATTATTTGTGTTTTATGGTAACATTATGGCTATGCTTTGTGGCAATTGTTCCCAGAAAAAATCTCACAAATATGGATGTTAGTGTTAAATCCATAGTCATTTGATGTTCTTGATCCACTTAAGAATTGGGAAAAAGAAAGTATTGGTTGGTGGAATATTTCCCAAGAGTGTGGGATGATGCGCGCTCTTTGTGACCTTGGATGGTTAAGTGCACCTTCTCTGCATGGCCTCATATTGTGACTCCGATAATGGGATCTTTTGACCATTCTACAAGCACCATATTACAAATTGTGCGAGCAATTTATGACGAGAGGAGTAAGAGCTTCCGATGTGATATATATGGTATGCTTTGCGGTATTAGAAGTCACCCCGTGGTATGCAACTTATGTGATGAAAAAATAATTTATCGAAGATTTGCGACGACATGTAAATTCGTCGCAAGCTTTTCGCTGTAGCAAATTTGCAACGAAGCAGTTTTTCGTTGCAAATTTGCAACGACACATTTTTTCGTTGCAAATTTACAACAAAAGTTTATTCGTTGCAAATTTGCAACAAAAAACTGCTTCGTTGCAAATTTGCAACGACACATTTTTTAGTTGCAAATTTGCAACGAAACACTGCTTCGTTGCAAATTTGCAACGAATAAATGTTTTGTTGCAAATCAACGACGACGTTGTATTCGTTGCAATTTTCGTTGCAAATTTGCGACAAAGCGTCGAATTTTTCGTTGCAAAATTTGCGACGCCGAATTCGCGACGAATTTTTCATTTCAAATTTTGTCACAAAATCGATTTGCAACGAATTTTGCAAGATTTTTCGTTGCAAATTTCGTGGCTAAAAGGCTGTTTTTTTGTAGTGCCCCCGCTGGGGCGGCTCCCCCGGATCCCGCCCGCTCAGCGTGGAGCGGGACCCACGTGCTTTCCTGTCGCAAGGAAATATGAACCACATCCCAACAGGCTCAACAATGAGGTCAGTCCTCACATGATGAATAACTTGGATTATCACTCATCTGACTGTTCATAATGTTATCTAACTCTAACACTTCACGACCTCGTCACTCAATCACTATCGCACTGGCCTCCTGGAAGCTTGTACTTGTAGCCACTAGCCATTTCCTTTCTTTCATTCGACCGTCTGTCACCCATCGGGCCATCGCCATCAACCATTTGTTTTGCTCCTACTGTCCATTTGGCAGAGACACCCTCAAACTTGTGGATTTTTTAGGGGCCCATCAGCTTCTGAGAAAGGACAACTTGTCAGTTTTTAATTTATCATTTCGCGCTTCCAATTTCTTGTTCGTTTCTTCTTAGATTTTTCTTTTTTTTAGGGGTATTTGACATTATGAATGCGTGATTGAGACAGGAACGTGAAGCTCAACGACCATTAACCCCGAGGGGCAATTTGCCATTTTCCAATTCTATTCGGTTTCGTCAACAACCCGTTTCGAATCACATGTTAAGGAAAATGAAAGTCAACCAGAACAAAAATTGTCAGCACAGGCAGTTACAGCAAATTTGGAAGAGGAAGCCAATCGGGACGTTCATCTCTATCATGTTTCTCAATCGTTCCGCGCTACTCCTCCATTTGACAAGACACGCTTAGATCTTGTTACTCAGGAATAACCACTAGCATTGGTGTTTGGATACGAGGTTCGTTCAAGGAATTTATATAGGCCTGTGTCTTTTCTTCCCCCAGATTGTACGAACTTTCAGATTGAATTTTCCCGATGCATAGAAGCAAGCGCATGTTTGAGTCTTCATCTCGCTTGTTTGTGGTCCTTATTCGCATTCTTTGACTCCGCCTGCTTTCCCTAATTCATATGAATTGATTCCATTCAGATTTGCCCGTGATTACCCTTTGCTTGCATGCTGAACCGATGACACCCTTATCAAGCTTATATGTGATATTTCTCCACCTAACGATTTTGTTTGAACTCTTGAATATGTTGCTTTCTCCCCCAGCAAGAGAGCAGGATATATAGTACCGGACTTCTCCATTGGAGACCTCTCGAACCAGACCTCTCGAACCATGACGAACAACTCCCTAATAGTAGAGAGATCCATTCCAATCGCCGTCTTGCCAGAAGAAGAGACACCCGGGGGTTCACTTTTCTTAAGTAAACTCGATCAAGCGACTGATTTTTTCGCATCATTGGTTTACTCTTTGGACAGGAACGATCTCAACATGGTAGACGTGATGAAGCGAGCTTTGTCCAAAGTTTTGGTTTATTACTATCCGCTTGCAGGGAGATTAGCTAAAACATCTCAATGGAAGTTGACTGTTGATTGCAACAAGTTAGGGGTGCCATTTCTGGAGGCATCTGCAAGTTGCGACATCGAAGACCTGGGTGATATGCGACTTCTCGATCCTAATGTTCTAGAAAAGCTTGTTTATAGAAGTTTCCCTGAAAGTACGCTGGAAGTTGCACCTCTTCTAACGGCACAGGTTAAGAACAATCTCTTGTCTTCCTTTTCTGCTAATGGTTCAAAGTTTTCTAAAATATTTTCGTTGGCTATCTCATCTATGACAATGATGGAGACTTAAATTCACATTGGATCAGTTAATATTACGCTCCACATTCATGCTAGATGGAAAAAGTACCAAAAAAATCCAAAACCTATTGCATTTATGTCAATTTGGTTCTAAACCTTTTAATTATGTCAACTTAGTGAGCGAAGGTCAAGGTCATGACCCTCACCAACGGCCGCAAAGCCCTTGCCTAGTGGCCAGCAACCTCCGACTACTCTCGCCAACCACAATGAAAAAAAAAAGACGAAAAGAGAAGAAAAGAAAAGAAAAGAAAAATCATGGAATATAATTAAAAAAAATCTAAAAAAATTATCTACATCAGTGTCGATCATGCCATGTAGGGCAACCGATGTTCATGTCAGTGATTTCTGATTAAAATTAGCTGAATGGACTCAGTTGACAAAATGCAGAAATATTTGAGAATAAATTAGCACAATTGCAATAGATTTAGATTTTTTTTTTTGTATTTTTTCCATGCAAGATGTAGGTAGTGACTTACTGTAGGAAAAGATAACTTTTGTTTATAATTAGTTGGTAACTTTCTCAATTTAGTTGATGAATTTGCATCATCTAGCTGAAGTGTCAACTTGTTTATAGCTACTAATTTCAATGTGAGTTCCTATACTAACTAGCTTTCTATAATTAATAGAAACTTTCACTTGTCAACTTTTACAAAAAGTAATACTTTTCTAATGTAGTTACAAATTAAAAAGGCGAATATCAACATCTAATAATTATTATTTTTTCAATGTGGTACCTTCTTTTTTCGCGATAACACAATAACCATCATTTCATTTACAATCAAGATAAATATGTCATAATAATCTGATTAGTATGCTCTTGCTAGGGTTCCTTTGATTAGGAACCAAGATGTTTTTATTGGGGTGTGGTTCATTCTTCTCACCGAGAGGAAAGTACGGATGAACCAGAATAAAACCTCGCTTTTACATTTTACTTATTGGGATTGTACGCTGAATCCTAATAATTGTTATATAATTGGGTGCATCCACGCTGGCTCGCCATCGTTGAATTTTTTGCGTCAAACAAGATCCGATATTGGGCTCGTCAAATACAAAGTTTCAAATGGACGCCCGTGCATGCAATCAGTCCATGGAAAATGGCCATGCAAGAATTTTCCCATGTACATTTCCTGTGTTCCATTTTGTTACAGGATGTCGGTTATAATTCTAGAAACTATTTAACAGGTTACAAAGTTCAGATGCGGAGGTTTCATTTTGGGAATCGTAATCAACCACTGCATGGTTGATGGTTACTCGATGAAGCGTTTCATGAACTCATGGATTGAAATAGCAAGAGGTAGACCTTTATCCTTCGTTCCTTGTCACGATAGAACCATTCTGAAGTCAAGATTTCCTCTTCAAATCACCAGTACTTCCGACTGCTCGATTCACATGAGTGATGTATCAAACTTGACGGCATTATACGAGGATGAGCAAATTGTGTGGAAATCTTTCCACTTCGACAGGGACAAATTGGAAACCCTTAAAAAAATGGCAACAAGCGATGGACAGGTACATGTTCCTTCTTCTTTTCCACATATACGTTGTCTTTTATCATCAGCTAATATTTGTATTGTGACAATGGACTACTGGGACTTCTTACACACATTATGAAAATAGATACTAAAAGAAACTTACGAATTCGACGTGAAAAACAGGTAAAAAGCAACAGCTCTAGCTTCGTAGCACTTGCAGCCCTAGTGTGGCGCGCTCGAAGCATGGCACTCAAGATGAAACCACACCAGCTGTCGAAGCTTCTCTTATCAGTTAATTTCAGGTCTAAGCTGAAACCGCCAATCCCCAGATACTTCGGAAATGCTATTGTCCAAGCTTGCTGTCTCTGCACCGCCGGAGAGTTGATCGACGAGCCGATCTCTTCTACCATGGGGAGAATAAAGAAGGCGATCGAGAGGGTGGATGAGAACTACGTGTGGTCGTGGATATTCTCCTTGCAGACGTATCAATTCAACTTTTTCTCGCTGAGCACGCTACTGTTGACTTCATGGCAAAGGTTCGATTTTGACTCCACGGACCTTGGGTGGGGAAAGCTGAGGACCTTGGGCATCGGGGACTTGCCAAGGACAGCTTGCGCGTTCATGCCGGACGGGAGTGAGAGGAAGGGCATTGTAGTGGTGATGGGTTTGCCGCTTTCGGCAATGAACACTTTTGAGAAGCTGCTCCAGTTCTCAACTCGCGAGCCAGAGATACCTTCCATGAGATCTCGAGCTCGTCTGTGATTGGATTGGACAGACGCTCGACCCACTAAGTCATAATCGTTTTCATTCGGGTCGCCCAACTCTGATGGTTTATTGTTTTGTCGAAGCTATTAATCAGTTGGATTCTAAGCAATCTTGTGACTTTCCATGTTTCTCCATTGTCCTCGGGTAACACAAATCATAATTTTTTTCTACCTTGTAACCTCAATGTATGGGGGGAAATTGTCTAATCAATCTGTCGCGACCTGCCTTGAGCCTCCCTCGAGGGTCCGATGGTTTTAGAGGTATTGCCATCGATCAACGGCGTAGACTCTCCGAAGTCCAACCTTGCATGACGTTGGATTTCTTTTTATTGATTAGCAAATTAAAATGCTACTAAGAGTCGCCACTAGCCTATCGGGGTCGGCTAGAAACCATTCAAGATACATGAGTTTTATCTCAATCCCTACGCAATCAAAGCTTATTGGTTCGGGGACTTGTTTACGCTAACTAAATAATTAGCGCCCTTTCGGTGCCTAACCAATTAATATTTTCTAAGGTGACCACACATTCTGCATGTCATTTTAAACTTATAAGGTATCTAACTAGTGCTAGATGATCATGCATAATATTTTTATGTCATTTCGTGCAATTACCTATTTATCATTAACCTAATATATAGGAAACATGATTAATAGGCAATTTTTCAAAAGATATTGTTGTAAATACTCAATCAGGTAAATATGCTAAATAAAGACTAAAATGACCACATGCAAATCAAATCTATAATTGCGATATTTAAAGAAAGTAACATTGATACGTGGATCGAATAAGTAAAAATGGACCGGTTGGACGTCGGTCTTCATCCTCGCCAAACCCGAATGGGCTGCCATCTCCGTGGGCACCGTCATCGATCGCCACGTCGGAATACCAATCTCATGCATCAAGCATTTGGAACGTGCACTCACTCAAAGCAAATAGTTAGCAAAATTCAGTCAATTCAAGGATGAAACGAGCATCTCGAATTAAACTTTAATTACTGTGCTAATTTACCTACTGAGATATGCATTATGGGACAAATTATTTAGTCATTCAGATGCTCAGTTAAAACTAAGTCATGAGAATTGAACATGGATAGCAATCAAAAATCAAGCCTATAAAAACTTAATTAGACAAATTAGAAAAACATAGTCAATTTGTTTTCTATTTTCTATTTTTCCCATTTTTAGCATTTTTTTGGATTTTTAGCATTTTTTATTAATTCAGTAAAATAAAAAGGACCCAAGGACCCGGGTTGGGTTCAATAGCCCGACTCGGATAGGACTGAACCCAGGCCTTCGCGGCCTGGGACTGCAGAACCGCGGACTGGGCTCCTTGACAAGCCCAGTCCGTGAAGCCTTAACATTTCAGGCCCTAAAACAGGCCCATCCTTCATTCTTCAACTGTCAACTCGGGCCCAGCCTTAATCAAATAAATAAAATAGGCCCAATCGAGACCAACCCAACCCAGGATCATGTCTCCTTCTGTTCACCATCTTCTTCCCTGCGCATCTACACCCGAGGCGAATCTACCCTACCGAGACACCTTCGCATTCAGCCGCAATGGGCAGAACTCCGGCTGGGATCGGACAGGCTTGAAGGTGTCACTATCTTCGTCCAGATGAGGCGACAACTAAGATCACTTTCGAACGTCGGCCCTCGTCAACAACCCCGGCCAAACCGTCGGTGACAACACTGGAACGAAAGAAGTCAACCCAATCTCAATGGGCGACCAGCCACAGACTCTGACGCCAATTACCAAGCCGACGACCTCGACGCCAAACCGATCCGGCCGTCTCTACCACATCGTAATCTTTGCCCGAGCCTCCGCTAGTAGAGCTCGCACTCCCTCACTATTCTCGTTTGTGCTGTTCCATCTCGGTTCTGCTCGTCTCTCCGCCATATCGTCGGGATCCGCACGCCATGCCGTCGTCGGATCTGCTCGCCCGCCACTACTGTACGCCTTCTTCCTCCTTTCGCCTGTTCATCGTCCCCAGCAGATGACTCCCTCGCGTGACATTTTCACAGAGACGCCGCGGATGAACCTATACTAGTACCTAACTTCCAACGACGATAGCGACTAGGTTGGTGACCACCCGACTCGACCAAAAACCACCGCCTGGAATTCACACCGACGGCCATCACCGACCACATTCTGAGTTGACACCACTGGTTCGGCTCTTCTCGCCGCTGTCGTCAAGACCTGCTCGCTGGTCAGACCTGGTGTGACTCAAGGCCTTTGGGCCATTGCGCAGACACCGTAAACATGGTCGTCGGGCAGACACCAGCTTCACTCGACCGCCACCTCTGCCATCGTGGAACGGAGCTTGTTCTGTGGGCTCCATCAGCCACCCGATCTGGATCGGCCGAGCGACCCTGGCGTCAGCTTGATGGTTGGTCTCGTCAGCCGCCGGGCTTCCCCGTCGGTACAAACTGGTTTCCTCTGTTCGCCATTGGGGACTCGCTCGCTTTTAAAGATTTTGCAATGCAGATTAAGATGGACCCGTAATTAGTTGATGAGGACACTGTCAAATGTGGCACAAAACGTGTAGAGAAGTGGGGGCATCGAAGAAAGAATTAACTGGAGGCGTTGCTGTCAACATTGAAACTGTGCTACAAATGTGATACATTTGTCGTTCCTCTGCTGTCTCTGGTGGCAATGAAGATCGCCGGAGCAAATGCTCTCCAACGCAGAAAGCTTACACATTGAAGTGGGCCTATTGCTGCGATAGAAGTGCCAGCGCTCATGAACTGTCTTCTTATTTTAGTTAGGTCCCTCCTAGAAAGGAAAATATAGGTCTTTGTCCCTGTTGGTACGATTATCTGAATCTGTGTTTGGGCCAAATACGACATTTTTAGCCTCTTGCTGATGCTTTAGAACGGTGGAGGGAGAATTGGAATGTGATTATGTATACTCATTACTATGTAAAATAAGGCTTGTTGAGTGAACGAGTAATCTTTGACTAGTAATTTGTGCTTGAGTTTTGCTTATGAAAGTGTTGCAGATTTTCACGTTTTGCTTCAATTAGGGTCTGGGAGAGTTTTATTTTCCAATTTAAGAACAGTTTCTATGCAGAGAAAATGAAGATCTCTCTTTACAATTGAGCGCCCTAAGAAGACCCAAATAGGAAACTCATAAACTTTACTTTTTTTTGGTAGCATATCATAAACATGGTATGTTTCCATTCCTCTCATTACCTGAACATTTGGAAATTTACGCCTTCGAATAGATGTTTCTATACTTCATCATGGTTTAATTATGACGGTCTTGAAATGTTAGCAGACAATGCTTGCATATCCTTTGTCGGATGTCTTTAACTTTGTAGTGCCTTATGTGTATCCCTTCACGTTTTTCTGCCTTCTACCTGCGAAAAGTGTGTGGTGCCCGAAAACGATTGTTGAACGTGTTCCAGCTACTACGATCTTGAAAATTTTGCACAATCGAGATGCTTCAATCACTACAAAAAAAAAAACACGGATTTAGCAACGAAAACTTTGCAACGAACAAATTTCATTGCAAATTTGCAACGAAATTTGTAACGAAAATCAAATTCGTCGCAAATTTGCGACAACATTCGGGACGAACAAATTTCATTGCTAATTTGCGACAAAATTACGGATTCGTTGCAAATTAGTGCAACGAAATCATTTTTTCGTTGCAAAAATTTGCAACGAACTATATTTCGTTGCAAACAATTGCAACGAATTATAGCAATTGTTTGCAACGAAATAATTTTTTCGTTGCAAAATTTGCAACGAATTATATAGTTCGTTGCAAATGTGTGCAACAAAATCATTTTTTCGTTGCAAAATTTGCACGGCTTGCCCTCCTCCTTTGCCTTGACTTGGAACAGGCTATGTGAACATACATACATGGAGTTCTCACACTCCAACTTCTGAGCTCTCTCCCCCAAGCTTCACTCTCTCACTCCCTGAGACACGAAAACCCACTTTAGTGGGTTGTATGGTATATTGGGATGATGAAAATGCCGAATCTTTATGCTGATGGATTTACCCCATTTGGGAAATCAGGAAAAAAATATTCGTCGTAAAAATAAATGTTTAGAGTAGAATCGAGATAAAAATAAAAGTTAGAGATTTTTTATAAGATAATTTTTTTAAAAAAAATATGAATATTATAAATGCTAAAGTTAGAAATTTTTTTTTTTTGGTATTGGGCCTAAATATGAGGAGCGCATAGTTTGCATATTTATCGGACCGACAAGAAACGATTTGGGCGCGGACAATTGAAGAGTCGAATATACGTATCTGTCCGAAGGAAAGAAGTAAACAAAGGATCAATTAATAAGATTTTCCCATTATTACATTCATGCAGAATCTTCCCATTATTACGTTCCTTGATCGTCCCGCCTTCGTCCAATTTTCTTAGCAGATCGTCGGAGTTAGGTAATCTTCTCGAACGGAATTTGATTTCAACATTGTGCTGTCAAAGTTGGATTATTTGACATTAATCTTGATTTGTTTTTAAGATGTTTTAAGCATTACCGATTGGGGGTGTTTGTATCAAAATCAATGTAATCACTAATTTGTGCCGTAGAGGACCTTTTTTTTAGGAAGGTTAGGGTAATCTTAATTTAATCCGTAATAAATCAAGTTATTTTTTGAATTAACTTAACCTTGTGATCTCTTGGATTTCGATGATATCTCGAGTGTTGGACACGCCTCTTCTCTTTAATTCAGATAGCTTTTCCTAATTTGAAAATATAAAAAATGTCACGTCTTATTATTATTATTATTATTTTTGGGATAGGATTTCGCGCATAGGCATTATCTAAAGACTTCGGATATGTTAACAAATTTAAATATGATTTAATGCAATCGCTAAGTCAGAGGGAGAAAAAAAAAGATGATGATGAATTTAGTTGTACGGAATTTCTAATTTTTCATCCCCACGAAATAAATATTCGTCGCAAAATCTCCAGTCGTTACTTTTGCGACGAAAAATTACTCGTTGCAAATTTTGGACGAAAAATTATTCGTCGCAAATTTTCGACGAGAACAATGTTTCGTCGCAAGATCTCGGGTATTTTGCGACAAAAAATGTTTTCATCGCAAAACTTGTCACGACGAAAATTAATTATGTCGTCGCAAAATACTGTGGTGAGAACATTGTCGCCAGCATAGTTGCTCACTTGTTTTGCAACGAAAGCATGTGGTCGTTGCAAAATTTGCAACGACCATCATGGATTCATTGCAAATTTGCAACGAAAGCACGTGGTCGTTGTAGATTTTGCAACGAACCCATGATGGTCGTTGCAATCGTTGCAAATTTTGCAACGAACATCATAGGTTCATTGCAAAATTTGCAACAATCATAATGGTTTCGTTGCAAAAAAAAAAAAAGAATTAGGCTTTGGCCGCCCCTCTTTTTGCAAACTCTCATTCTCTCTCACGCCTCTCTCGCTGCCTCTCGCTTCACACCGAGCCTCCTCGACTGCGACGTCCTCGTCCCCGACCCTCCCTCCTCCTCTTCCTCCTCCAAGCGCGAGTCCGTCCGCGTCCAGTCCCGCTACCTCCTCACCCGCCTCCAGTTTGGCGCGCGACTCGAAGATCTCCACCCTAGACTCCCTCTTGCTCCTCCTCGCTGAGGACGACAGGAACTTGTGAAGCTCCTCGATTCCTCGACGTCTTCGACACCCTCGACACCGTCGCTCGGGGTCCTCGACGTCCTCGATGCCATCGTTCGGGGTCCCCGTCCTCGTGAAGCTCCTCGATTCCGGCTCTCTCGAGGTCAAAGAGAAGGCCGTCGCTGCCCTCTCCCGAGTTTTCGCCGTCGACAGCAGCAACCTCGTCTTGATTGTCGAGGGGTTGTTTCTCTTGAACCATCTGCTTCGCATGCTCGACTCCGATAGTGGATTCACTAAGGAGAAGGCTTATGTCGACCTCAGCCGCTACTAGCCGCTCGAGATCCGAGCTTGAGACCCACAGATCTGAGAAACCCACAAGCCGGCCACCTCACCGTTGTCGCTTCGCCGCTGAAAATGACTGATCAAGTGATTTTTGACTCTCTTTTTTCTCTTTATTATTGATATTGTTGACTAGGTATTTTTGATGAGTTTGGGGGTGGGAACAAAATGTTTCTCTTGTGAAGTTTTGGGTTTTTCGTAAAGTCGTTTTCCTCGTGTTTGCTTTTGCCTTTAGGTTGGGTTGTCCTGGTGTGGTAAGCTGTGGAGCTACCCATGATACCTCCACCGATTACTATTATATCGAACTGGGTGGTGCTTGAGCCCATCTCTGATCTGTTCCTCCCCGTGGGTGTTTTGTGTTATGCGCGAGAAACTTGGGCAAAGTGTTTGGTGGGCTGATTTTCGGCTAAGAGCTTGGATAGATATACGGTGGGAAGTGGGAAAAGTAGCCATGACTCAAAATTGCGTAAGTGCCACTTTGATTCAACAAATTCCAAATCACCACGCATCTTACTAAAAATGAAATATCCCCCCAAGATTTGTGAGGAGCTTAGTAGCTTCATCAATTTGAATCGTGGAAGTTCCCTGTTTTGCATCATCTGCTTTACTATTGGTCCAATTCCATTCCATGATGGTTTAAATCGCTCTTTGACCAATAGTCAAAGTCGTATAGGCTCAAAGGAGGCACTGATTGAACTTGAGTTCAAGAATTTGATCCTTATCATGTGATGGCAAGGCGATGCTGAATTGCGATTCATTGCATCGAATTGTGATCTGATAAGGTGTGTCTGATGTCCATGAACGGATGCAATGTTTGCAGGTGAAAAAGTTTGATTGTGCATAAGTATCTCGTGCTCTAATGTATGTCGTGTCTCATCTTTTTCTCATTAAGTTTTGAAAAATTTATCGATTTCGATCTTGTGGTTTGAAATTTATTTTTTGCTTGTCAATATAAGCGTGGAGGTCACGTCCATGGTGCATCTTCAAAAGGAAGATCAGGCCCTTCCCGTTCCCTCCACATCCATGGTGCATCTTCACAAGGAGGACGAGGCGCTTCCCATTCTCTCCGCATCCATGGTGCATCTTCACAAGGAAGACCATGCCCTTCCCATTCCCATTCGCCTTCCCTTGGCTCTTCCCCGGCCCTTTCCCCTAGCTTATCTCCGGCCCTTTCCTGTGGCTCGTCCCCGGCCTTTTCCCCTGGCTCGTCCCCGACCCTTTTATCTCACCCTCAACCACTACACATCCGACTTCAGTTTCACGTGATTCTGTTCCACCTTCTTCAGTTGAACACTCGCATGATGAGGGAAGCACACCTCAAGAAAATAGGCGGACCGTGATTAGGCCATATGGAGATTCGTAAGTACTTTTTTTTTATACATAAATGTAGTATTTATGGTCATCCCTTCATTTGGTTTTAGATATGGATGTTAACTGAATTGTTACTATTTGCAGATTCACAAACGCTACGGAGGTGGTGCGTGAGCTTAATGAAATTGTGAATAACCATTGGAGGGGGTCGTGGACTACTTATACTACCGCTCCAACACAAGTGACAGATTTGTGGTGGAACGAGTTCAAGATGAGTTTTGTTCTTCTGTTTTCTCACAAACTATGTTCGGCATAAATGATTGTTTTTCCGTTGATTATAGAGAAAGTACAGCTGGGATGAAGAGGATGAGGGGGAAATTAACAAAAATTTTAAGAAAAAAGCCGGTGATCACATTCGCCAAGTGATGAATAGAGCAAAGACAGCCATGAAAAAGCCACCTTTTATCCACGGCGACGATTGGGAGGAAATGAAGATAACCTGGGCTGGTGAAAAATATAAGCAAAGGAGTGAACAGAACAAGAAGAATCGAGCTTCATGTTCTACTGAAGTTTCTGCGACATATGGTGGGGCTCCATCAACGTTGCGGAGCATAGAAAAAGGATGGTAAGTTCTGTTAAATATGTGTTCAGTTAATTTAATTTAATTGCTAATTTGTGTTTCAATTTTGTAGGCACGTGAATTGGGGATGGAGCCGACGTTCGTAGCTACATTTGAACGTACATTTCAAAAAAAAAGATAAGACATGGATTAGCGATCGAGCGAAATCTATTAAGGTATGTAAGGTTATATGCTTTCGACTTTATGGAAACGCGGTTTGAAAATCATGAATGTTTTCATGTTTATGGTAGTTAGATGTATGAAGTTATTTTATTTGCATATCTATTTTGTTGATGTAGGAAAAATTTGATGAGCTGTTGAGTACGGCTAGTGGCAGTGATGGTGGGAGTGCGGATGAACTTCCAGCAGTTGACGAACAGGCATTATTGGTGGAGGCAATGAGAGGACAAACATATGGCCTGGGATCCATGACAAGGGTTTGCACTGGAAAGGCTGCTAGAAGTTCGTCCTCCAGTGCGGTTGCTGGAAAGAGGACACGAAGGGATGAGGAAATGACCCAACTGAGACATTTGCTTGTAGAGAAGGAAGAAGAGATTAAAGAGGTCAAACATCGGCTTGCAGAGAAAGATGAGCAGATCAGAAAAATGAATTAGGAATTGGCCCATCATAGATCCTTCAAGCTTCAAACGCAGTCTCAGATGCAAGTGATCATGCAACACCTCCGTCTAAATGAACAACAGGTTACTCATGTACCTTCCACTAATCAAATAGGTGATGGGCAAAATTCTAGGCAACACAATGAGGACGACGAGATTGCTGATGATGATGCTGAAGAATTATTTTAGATGTATCATTGAAGAAGGTTGAGGAGGTGGATATGAAGACATGATACGATCATTGGCCAAGGTAATAACGACCGCGAAGATCATTGTATCATGATCATTCAGTTCATCAATTTTGTCATTTGGCCTCCCATGTCCTTTGTCATTCTTGTTGTCTTGAGTATGATTATTAAGGCATAAATTTCTGTTGGTAATTGCCTACTTTATCTGAGTGGCTTCTTTTCCTCAAAAAAATTACCTTAAGCCTAGAGCTTACTTCTATTTTCATGTTTACTTCTAAAGAAATCGTTCATTTACTCTCGAGTTTTATATGGTCATAATTCTTTCAAACTCGTGATGGACAGACTATAATTTGCTTGAGGAAGTGAAGAGGGTGACCGAATCTGCTCACAGAACGAGGACTAAATTAAGTGTGCATCCTCATTTTAAGTTGCCATTTCCCCCTCCAAAACCTCCGGCGTGCAGCTGCTAGTAGGAGAACAAAAATCTTGTTCCTTCCAAGTGGACTGTCAAAAAGGACAAGAAATCAATCTTGATATGAACAAAGGTGTGACATCACAATCTTGACCTTAGAGTGGACTATATATACTATGCTATTGGTTTTATAAGATGATATACTAAGTCCTGCACATTAGGTGTAGATGATCCTTGTGGTAGGCTTTATGCATTCTTGTTCTTCTGTTTATTAGTTACTTGATTACATTGCGTGGGATCGTTCTCGTGGCGTGGTACACATCATCAAATCTGCCTTTCTTTCTGAAGGCATTTAATAATTATCTCTAAAATCTGATTTTGGTCTAGGGGTTTTGTGATAATACTGTCAGTGTTTACTCTACCTGTGATGTTGTGAACTACTTCTCATCTTTTTTTCTCCTTAAGTCAATAATAAAGCCATTTGATGATAAAAGAAGTTACCCTTGAAGGGTAAGATCAGCTCTTCTATCTCTATAATTTCTTCGAATTGTCGTTGCATGGGTTTATATCTTGATCAAAGTTGTAGTTCCTAAGAGCACTGGGAGTAGATCATTTAACTGAGTAAATGCTATCAGGAAGTGTTTCTTCTTCGTTATTTACATTCATTATCAGGAAGATTTCTTAAACAAGCATGGTTGAACTTATGTAACCCCCTAATTTAGGTTTTAAATCTCATTTGTGTGTTATTTGCTTGTTGTGAGATTAGGGAGTGCAGGACTTGTCAGGGGTTGATTTTTTTGTCACGCTTTGGATTTGCAGAATATGATTATTATTATTATTATTATTATTATTATTATTATTATTATTATTATTATTATTATTATTATTATTATTATTATTATTATTATTATTATTTTACAGATTTAAAGTGTTTGTAAATGTCAGGTTTATACTAACAATGATTTTCATTGAATTTTGTAGGCAGTTTTTCTGTCTGCCTGATCTTGGCATTCCCATGCTTTTGGTTAATACTTTCTCTCTTTATCAGCTCTCTTTTTTCATGTGAAGATTTGTCGTTGGCATGTCATTTTTGAATTTTCTTTTCTCATCTGTAAACTATGATTTTCTAATTGTTTCAGGAAGAAATTTATTTCTTGGACAATTGAATGGCGCTTTCACTCAACAGATGTGGTTCTCTGTGACCATGGGTGAGTCATGTGTAGTTAAATCTTGTTGTACCTATGTTCACCTCTAATGATATGAATTAATTTGTGCTGCTGTCCATTCCAAAAAGCAATGATATCAAGTTCAGTGGTTGAGGATGGTTTTTGTTGCAGAATACATGAGGACATGACCCTTTGTACTGTCATTGAGAAACATCTGAAACCTGGTCCGTGGAGCCATCAGCTAAAGGAATTTTGAGATGAACAGCTGGACAATCTCAGATTTTTTATTCGTAAATATCCCAAGGTAATTTTCCCTTCTTCAAACGTGCTCATAAAGTTTAGTCTTTCCCTTCTTGAATTAGAGGAAGGCAAGATTTTGGAATGAGGAGCCACTCTTAGTGACTTTTCTCGCTTGTCATATTTTATATATCATCACGTGACTTGGAGATGCCTGAGATGGCAAGATCGAGGAGTCCTTTTGCTGTTAGAATGGTAACTAAGCAGAGTCTGCTGTTTTCTCCTCTTCAACAATTTTTGCAGGAAGATTGAACAAGCTTTAGAAGTTAGCTAGAGGCGCATGTGGACCTATCTACAGCGGCTTAAGGCATTTGTAGCTGAGTTTTGGCTTTGGTTTGGAATAGGAGTGGGGCAAGTGGAGTTTGATTTCATACCTGCTTCATATGCGTGCTTTGTTTTTTGTAGTTTGAACTCCGATTCTCCTCGATACTTCGGATCACCGTCTTCATGTACCTTAGACATTACGGTTGTGGAACCGGTGCAAAAATTAATGTCTTGAATGCAAACTTCGTAAATACACTGTAGTTTTTCCGTTTGGATCCTACACATACCTTGATTCGGTCTCCCATGTCATTTGAATTCTTGCTGTCTCTAACATCTTTTTTGCCAATTCGTCGCATAGAACAAATATATCATCGTAGATTTACAACGAATTTACATGTCGCGAAATAATTCATCGCAAATTTGCGACGACATGTAACTTTATTCGTTGCAAATTGCAACGACCAAGATTTCATTTCAAATTTGCAACGACATTGTATTCGTTGCAATTTTCGTTGCAAATTTGCGACGAAGCATCGAATTTTTCGTTGCATAATTTGCGACGCCAAATTCGTAACGAATTTTTTTTCGTTGCAAATTTCGTCGCAAAAGCGATTTGCAACGAATTTTGGATGATTTTTCGTTGCAAATTTCGTGGCTAAAAGGTTGTTTTTTTGTAGTGAATTGAAAAAAGATAACTTGACCAGCAATTAATACACTAGAACTATGAAAGGATAAATCCCAAATGAATCATACAATGACCCTTTTCTCATTTGCATGTTCAAGAATTACATACATCGTTCAAGAGCTATGATACCAATTTAACTTTGCATTGAGTTTAGTACTCCCATCCCACACATTGCGATTCTACCTCAGTGTTGAAGATGTGTTCGAAGAGAAGAATTAGGGAATGACATAAGCAAGAAAGAGGAAGCCCCAGAAGTAGAGCAAACAATGTAATACTGCAGCTTGAGATTGAAGGTAGAATGTCGTACCCAAGTGTTTGTAATCAAGAAGGGGACCAGAACTGATGGCAACAAAAGAGTTTAAGAACATGATAACAGTCACTCATAAGGGCAGTTGGCAGAGCAAACTAGGCTATTGCATTGATCTTAAAGCAGGCATTCTAAATTTCCTGAAGCCAGTAAAGCAAAATGAGAAATGATTCAATAAAAAGAAACCAAAGTAAAACCAGCTGCAACAGCTATGTTAACCCTCTTCCAAATTGATGGAGTCCCCAAACTTTCCATACAAAACTTTCTTCAACTCGGCCATTCGCGCAAGCACAGATCCCCACCCCTAGCAACACCGCCACCCGCCGCAGCTGCAGCCGCTGCCGCCTCCTCCTTCCTCCTCTCCACCCCGAGTACCACCGTCGCGAGCGAGAGGGCAAGTTGAGACGAAGCGATTCCTCTCGAAGTGGAGAGCTTCGACGCGTCGAAGGGAGGCGAACGCGTGGGAGGCCGACAAATGACAGAGGCGGGGATTCTTGGAGGATCGTTGCCGCCTATGGGGCTCCTCGAGCCGTTCGACCCCGACTCTAGGGCTTGAGCCAGTTGCTCGAAGGCTTGAACCAGACCGATCGTGAAGGTGGTCAACTGTGACCGTCGCAGGATCGCGGCAACGGTTGTCATAGTTCGTTTTTTGAGAGAGAGAGAGAGAGAGAGAGAGAGAGAGAGAGAGAGAGAGAGAGAGAGAGGGGTGTGGGAGGTTTTTTTTAAGAAAGAAAGAGGAAGAGACAAAGACCTTGTTGAGAAAATATGAGCGCGCAGAGCAGTCATCCGGAAGGGAACCAAATCCCCACCCCCTGCACCACCGTCGCCGCCGCAGCTGCAGCTGCCACCACCTTCGCCTTCCTCCTCTCCACCCCCAGCACCACCGTTGCGAGCAAGAGGGCAAGCTGAGACGAAGCGATTCCTCTCGAAGTGGAGAGCTTTGACGCGTCGAAGGGAGGCGAATGCGAGGGAGGCCGACAGACGTGGGGCGGCACAGAGCGGGAAGGTGAGAAGATGGATTTGAGGAGAGCAGAGGAGATCCGGGCAGAGTAAATTTGGGCGAGGAATTGAGGAGAGAGAAACGGATTTGAGGGAATCCATGTTTCAAAATAGGAAATCCTGCTTAATTTTTGCCTCCGAAGAAGTGGCGGATTGATGGGCATAGGATGAAAATGGACGATTGGTTTTTTTTTTAAGTAAATGGCGCTTAGATTTGGTCCTCCACCCTTTCGGCTGACGTGGCTTAATCCCAACCGTCCGATAAGAACGAACGGTTGGGATTAAAACCTAGTTACCCCTGCCTAGATCTCACCTTGGCAGGGGATCCGGTTCCATGTGACTTACCCTCATTCCCACCCTCCATAAAACTTTCCCCCTATAAAAAGAGGAAATGGAGGGATCCGTATCCTCATCCTTAAAAGGCAGAGGATCTTAGTAATGAGGGTCATTAGTTCTCCTCCTTTTATAGGGGAAAGATCTAATGGCTATGGGGAAATAGAGGGTAGGGATCCCCTACTTTCCAAAAACTAAGGTAGGGGATCCGAAATTGTGATCGGAAAGGGATCTGCTGCCTTAGTTTTTCTAAGGTAGCAAATCCCCACCCTTGATATAGGAATATCAAGGGTGGGGATCCCCCTGTCTTGAAAAAGTCAAGGCAGGGGATCTGGATCCATTGTGATCTGCGTGAGCAGTTTTTAAGAGAATCACGTGAGTGAATGGGGGGAGTGTCGGCTGATGTAAAGAACAAATGAGAGGACGGGCTGTGGGGAGGTAAAAGGGAAAAATGGGCCATTCGATTAGCCCAACAGAAGAAACAAAGACAGAACAAAGAGAAGGATGGGCCTATTAAGGAAATTTTGAGAAAATAGGCTGCTAGGCTCAAGAAATCAAATAGGGCAGTCTAAGCCATGAAAAAAAGAAAGAAAAAAGGGCCCTCGACGGGCAAGCTGGCCTCGCGGATTGAACTCGCGAGCCGAGCCCTGGCCACTCGGTTTCGAGCCTACCAGGCCCTAGAGGTGGCAATATGGGTCATCAACCCATTTTTTAACTCATTTATAGTGGGCTGGGTTAAATCTGAGTTATTGAAATTTTACAAACAGGCCGAAAATGGGTTTGAAACGACAAAGCCTAACTTCGTATGGGTCTAATATGGGTTTATATCAGACCCATATTCAACCCATTTTTGACATGTTTTCAACCCATCCAGCAGAGGCCACGCCCACGGCTGAGCCCAGAACCAGAGTTCTCATCATCTTCGATGTTTCTTGCCCTCAGAGCGGGACATCAGGAAAGGCAAGTCGCCAACACAGGCGCTGTCGTGACCTAAAAAAATTCAGGGCTAATGGATTATTAGGTCAATTAAATTAACTAACCTAACTCGGACCCTCTCAAGTCCTACCAAATCGCAACTTAGGTTTGTTCGTGAAAAAACATTCAATCGGAGCCGCCACTAATCATTTACGGTAGGTTGATTAGAAACCCAAATAAAAATAGCGGGATGACTATTCTTATTTCTACGAACCAGAGATTGTGGATTCGGGGACTTGATTACATTAACTAATTAAAGCTAATGCCCTTTCGGTACCTTAATTCCATAAAAAATATCTTGATTTGACAATTTTGATTAAAATTGCAAAGGCGTAATTTTTTGATTTTCTTTTTATGATTTTTAGGGTTTTCTTTTTATAAAATGTAATGTCATGCAAATTAACTATATGATGCATGAAATGTTATGACATAAAGTAAATACACAGAAAATACGACATAATGCAAAATGGACCATGGTTCAAGCCATAAGCCTGCGAGTTAAACTGGAATTGCTGGGGGTAACATCGGAGACCACGGTTCGCCGAGACTCGTTTGTGTTGATATCCTTCGCGTTGGATCTTCGGAGACAAGGGTTCATCGAGACTCGTTTGGGATGATATCCTTCACGTCGAAACCTAATTTTGAATATCCACCGAATGATTTCTCCTTTTGAATCGAGACTGAACCGGCCAACTTGCGGCTAACGACGGTGACCATTGCGGATTGGCGATGTTGGTCTGATGTCCAATCTGTGATGTGCAAACGCGATATCTTCAGGAAGTAAGGCTAAAATATGGACACTAATTGTCAATTGCTATTAACTTAATTCACATAATGACAAAAAGGAAAAAGTAATGATGATGCCACTGGACTTCCTTTTTTCTTCAAGGCGTATTGTCCAATTCTGAGTTCCGCGCTTCTTATTTTCTTTTCTGCTGAGTTGCACCCTTACTCTTCAGCCATATATATATTACTGAACGTGTCCGGGATAAAGAGGATCAGCAAGGCCTTCGTTACTAGTGCAAGCCTTGATAAAGGCCTCGTCGTCAGACCGGAAGACAGCCATTCTTTATCGGATTGTAATCGACTCGAGATCAGCACTTGGGTTTGTCGACAAGAACTAGGGTCCACCAATGAGAAAAACGCCAATATCACCTGTAAAAGAATTAAGAGACAGGACCAAAAAGCAAAAATAACTTGGCACGTTAGCCAACTAACAAATTTATGGATAGTCAAGCCGATGCCAGTATTGAAGGACAACATGATATGGATGATCTAATCCTGCGGAACCGTTGGACTTGATAAAAGGGCACGATCGGAAACCACTGCGGGAGAACACCGGGGACAGCATTAAATCCGTCGGAACACTAAGATCGATGAGGCTACCATTCGTCGGGGTGATGGTCGAGATGGCAAGGAGATGCGGCAACAACATCAGACTTTGAACTGGATTGGGTGCAATTTGAGTAGCATGTATAGAACCTCCAGTGGACCTCGCCAGATTGTCATCTTGTGTGTCTTCCACATGCGCCTCTCTCACTGTGTAGGCGATGACCGTATGATGAACTTTCTGTATCCCTCATTCAGTGGGCTCAGATGAATTCCCCTGCAAATGGAACAATGGAAAAGAAGGAGAAGAATAAAAAAACGAAAAGAGAAGCTAAAATCTGTTGAAAAAAAAACCACTCTTCCCTTTTCTCCCTTTTGTCTTCTTGTGTGTAATGGATGGAGGCCTGCCTGGAGAGAAAATCGAAAGATAAACTTCTGCCGAGAATGTGGCCATCCCTCCTCATTGTCTTTTTTTTTTAAAATTCCATCTGGTTTAACCATGTCGTTTCTATTGTATATCGCCCTCTCCTCAGTGAGCGAGGTCTGCTTGTTATAGCGGACATGCCTCACGCCTTTTGGAAAACCTGGACTCACGAAGTCAATTACTTGAATTTAGCATTAAATCTGGTGTTTTGATTTGGAAATCAGCGCATGAATGATTCCTTCTTTATGGGTCTCGATGAATTTCCCTTCTTTGATGGCCAGATTCATTCCACCACAAAGGCGCCTATTTTAATCCTTCCTTCTTAAGTCGATTTTCCAACCTGTTTCATCAATCAAATATTTCTTTTCCCCAAAGGACCCAATCTTGTCATTATTTACGGCTGTGCATCTTTCATTCGTGCCTTTTTGGGCCTTGCAAATCATCCTTTTGATTCTGCCAGCGCTACAATCTTCTTCATTGTTTGATTCTTTTCTTTTTCTTACCCCCCTTAAAAAATGCAGACCAGATCACATGCTTTGATGAGGCTTTGGTGGAACAATGGATTTCTTCCTTTTCCCCAGATGCATTGTGGCCTTCATTGGATTCGTGCGATGAGCAAACGGGGGAAGCAATTCACACATGGCATAGATGTGTCGTATAAGAAGAAACACCATGAAAACAGGCCTTTGATGGAATGTCAAGTAAGGAATGTGGAAGGCCAAGAATTTATTTCATAAATAATTGAGTCCAATACATCACAGGTATCAGCCCAAACAATTTCAATTTAGCTCAAAATATTCCGTCGTCGGTCCAATTATGAATGCAATCCAACTAAAAATCAATTAATATAAATGATAATTATATGAAAGCTGACTTAATTAATTAAATTTTTTTTCTAGGGAGGTTTAGTTCCTAATTTTTTATGCAACAAATGATTAATTAAGAAATCAAAATTTAGTTGTCAACAGCTGCCCCTCTTTGAGTGGAAGCTCGCAGAGGCTTCGCTCAAAGACTAAAAGTGGCAACTAAATTTTCATCTAAATCGATTTTTATTTTTTTTGTGGAAATGATGCAATGCAAGACTGAAAATAACATGCGTCTAACTTCTTTTTTCAAAGAACTCGCGCATGGATCGCGTAAGGGGTATCTGTTTCTGCAAATACCTTATACGCTGAGGATTCAGCCCTGTGAGGATCCTAAGGTACTGGGCCCACCTGTCCTCAGAAATTTCTTTCTTCCTGACTTGGGGTGACGCAAGATGTCTGTAGGCCGAATTTGCGAATTCTGGATCGCAAATCGGTAATGCTTCTGCATCACGATCATCCGCTCATCACGTGAAGCATTAGCCGCGAGTAAAACTTTCGAATCACGATCATCCGCTCATCACGTGGAACGTCGGCTAAGAATAAAGCTTTCAAACCACAATCATATTCTCGTCCTGTGGAATGTTAGCTGAGAAATGCTTCTGCATCACGATCATCCGCTCATCACGTGAAGCATTAGCTGCAGGCCGGATTTGCGAAATGCTGGTATCGCAATCTGAGAAAATCTGAATCACATTCATCCTTTATGTGAAACAGCGAACAGAATTGCGAAATGCTGGTATCGCAATATGAGAAAATCTGAATCATGTTCATCCTTTACATGAAACAGCAAACAGAATTGCGAAATGCTGGTATCGCAATCTGAGATGATCTGAATAGGGTGCTCGAGTTATGGATCGAGCGGGCCTAATTGTCTTTTGGGATCTTCTGTCTAGATCACCGTGCCTAGCTTGATACCTGCAACATTGAAGATGCGGTCATCTGAATCAGAAAACTTACCTGAGTTGACTGAAACCCGGCTTTTAGGATTTGTTGAATTAGCATGCTCAACCTGAGGATTTGGAAGACTGCCTGGTCGGCATTTTCCAGTAAGATTTGCTCATTCAATGGTCCTTGGATGAATTTCGAGACTTTAAGAGGCAACTCGATCATAAAAAAATGTGCTACCTGCCAGACAATGTCAGAGGTAGAAAGCATACATGCTGAAACATGTTCAATGATTTGATGCAAAGCTAAACTGTTGAGTTTGCAAATGAAATAATGACTCATAACATGATTCATGCACAACCATTCTGTCAAGTTTGCATTACCAATCTTGTCCATGGAGGTTATCACATTGTGAACACTTCGAATGTAATATGAATGGGGGACTCCAGTCCGAAAGGGTTTTCTCTCACCCTCGAGAAAAGCTGTATATCCCGACTGCAGGATTCAAAAGAAATCACTCAACCTTACCATCATCGCATTCGACAAAGGTCCGAGTAATCTCACAATTGGTACGACCGAGCCGATCTAGAGGTCTTGATAAGGACCGTAATGAGGGCTAGGTCAGAGGTTTTCAAATGGGACTCCAATCGAGTCAAGGCTATTGAAATGAAGTTCTTCGTCATCTGCTTCGGGTTTACAAGTCAAGAACCCTGCAAAAATGAGAGAGAAATAATATTGCTCGAACTTCTTCGAGCAATACTTAAAATCATTCAACTCTACGTTAACTCAAGTGCCCTAGTCAAAAGAGACTTTTGAAGGGTTGTAACGTAGGTTAGAATTGGGGACTAAGGAACAAGAAGGTTTGTTTTGGCTCAGAAAATATATGAGAAGGGCTTGACGTTGGTGATCATTGCTACTTGTCACCGATCTTCGCCTTCAAATGATGCCATCATTACCTGAGAGATGGTACAAACTTCTGCTGAGGATTTGCATTTTGACATTTTCATAGATTTTTCTCTCAACCTCTTAGGCACTTACAAGAGAATTGTGCAATGAAATTCAGCGGTATTTTGCAAATGAGCAAGAATTTAGATGGGCATTGGCATTGCTTTTACCAACCGTTTTGCTTTTTAAATGCCCTAGAATTTTGAGAGATCAGCATTTTCTTTGCTCTTTCTCTTTCTTTTTTTTTTGCTGCTGCATTTTCAGCCTTTTGACGAGTTTTTTCGGGGATTTTATATTGACCCCGATTTTTTCAACTTTTTCTGCTCAGAGATCAGCCATATTTGCTTTGAATTGAGCATATGATCACCAACATGGGTTTAAGAAATGAATTTGCAGGCTCAAGTAGGCTATGCAAGGGATAAAATGTATATGATAGCGAAATGAATGCTCTTCATCATCCTAAGGCACTTGAATTAATGTTCGAGCATAAATGCAAAGGAACACTCGAAGATTGATGTTAGTCCGAGCAAGAGAATTTCTAACCATTTACCTCAACTTGCTTCTGGAATTTTCTATTTTGCCCCAATGTGGGGTAATTCTTGACAGGGGTAACAGAAGTGAAACCTCTGCTCAAAAGGGGTAACAATGGATAACCTGTAGTATTTGGGGTAGAGAAATAAATGCCTCTGTCACCTCGGCTATCATACCTTTTGCGAGAAAACCCTTTGCCTTGAAGGATGAGGAATAATACCACTCAACACACTAGGGGTTAAAATTTAGGGATGTGTGGAAATGGCTTGCCTTTCATCATCCTGTCATGCCCCATTCTATACAACTCAATGCACCATATGCAGTTTATGCTCCCTATTCAGAGTCGGTAAATCAAATCATGAAGAATAATCATGCATGAATCATGCAAATGGGTGAGCATTCTTAAAGTTCATGGATACAGAAATTCCAAGAATTATGTTCAAGAAAATGACCATGTAAGAATGCGAGAAGATTTTCAGGAACGATAAAATCTAAGTTGCCCCAGAACATGTGAGAAAATGAAACAACTTGGGGATCCTTATGTTGAGGGCTAGCTCATTTCTATCCTTACCCCAGAGCAAAGAAATCATATGCATGATCGAATCGAGAGAAGACTTGAGTGCTTCGGTTGCCCCCGTTCAATAGTGATCACCATCATGGACGGTCGTATGGTCCTGCAAATAAGGAAGGTATCACTTGAAAATCACATGAGACAGAGAAAAATACTTCATTTTCCTAAGTCGAGGTCTGCTGGCCCCCATTTTCAATCATGATGGGTATAGCTTTTGCCAAAATGTGAGATTGCCCCAAACATGGCCAGCGTTAGGGAACTCAATTTTGAACTTTGACAAATAGTTTATTTTTCCATCTAATCCTGCATAGGAAAGATGTGCATGAATAGGGTCTCAAAGATGAAAAGAGCAAAATTTTGAGAAGCTCTTGACTGCCAATTTGCCCCAGTGGTAGCTATCGAAAATGATGTTTCCTAGCCTGGCACCGATGCCTATAGTTGGACGTGCCTCGATCAAGCTTTGACGGCTGTAGATGCCCCTTGTTTCATGCTTAGGTGAACTCTAGTCTTGAATCCTCCAGGGAAATGGGGACTCTGCGAACAGTCCTCTATTAGCTTGCGCCATCAAAGAATTGCCCCAAGGATCATTATTGGGCTGATCAAAGGACAACCAGCGGAAGTGTTGATCAGTATAGGGATCGCCGAAGGTGAGTGCCGAAACTTGATGTAAAGATCTTCAAGGATCGTTGGCAATCTCTTGTTGAATATGAAACAAGCTCAATTTAGAATCTGAAACGATTAAAGGCCGATCAGAACGATACAGAATTACCCATCATCAAGCTCATTTGCACTGCATTCAGAGGCATTGTTCACAAATCGATTTGCTTCGGTCCTGGTTCAACAAGAAATTTACGCCTTTGCCCCCTGAAAAAATTTTAAATTGAGAAAATGTCCCCTGCAGAGGAAATGTGCATGGAATTAAAGGTACAGTCATCCAAAATTGACTCTGTCTCCCTTATGGGTTCTCCAATGATGAGTTTAAAGATCAATAGTTGCAAGCTTTGAATCACTGCTCCGGAGGTCCATAATCTTTAAACTGGTTGATCAGGACGACAAGCTCATCATCCTGGGTAAACTTCTAATTCTCCGAGCAATTGACGCTTGAGTTGGGCACTGTTGCTTATTAATGTTGGCGACAGATTCATCTATTTGTTTTTTCTTCATGAACAACCTGATTCTTCGAGCTAGGGCCTCTCATGACCAAAGAGCGTATGGGGATGGCCAATTGGAGTGGCTGGCGGCGGACAGCTTGGTGGACCACGAGGGACGTCGGGGGAAGTCGTTGGTAACTTGTGGTGGCCAAATCTGCCCTTTATCAAAACGTTAATTGACCAGTAGCGGCATAAGCATGCATAAACTTCACCAGAATTTTCTGGAACTCATGAGGATTTGTCACTTTCACCAGGTGACTGGTTTGAGATCACGTCTATCCGAAGGGCATCATGTTGCTAGCATTGAAGCAACGGGTCTCGTCGTCACCGAAGTGGGGATCCGTTGGCTCGAGGGTGAAGATGACGGTCGACGCGATAGATTCTACGAGGGATGCTCACGAACATACTGGAGTTCATTGAGTTATTATGAGCATGAACCATCGGTGACCACAGAGGCAAGGATGAGCTGGCTTTGCTGGAGTTCGCTTGAACACTGGCAAATCAGATGAATTTTCTTGGTGCCAATTAGTCGAACTCGTCGGAGCATGGAAGGTGCTTTGAAATTTCTCCTTCCCGAGTTGAATATGTGGAGGCTAGAAAGTGGGTTCTCTTTGTTTTTTTTTTGTGTGCAGAACCTTCTCTCTTCAGCTTTTCCCCCACTCATGATTGTATTCCGATCTCTTCTCTATACCGTGGTTATGGGTTTAGAATTGTCGCCGAGCATATACCGAATCGTCTGGCTCGGATTGGCACAAGCTTGGCTAGGAAGAGTCATTGAAATAACCTCATCATTAAGCCAGGAGAGGATTCGACTTCATGGGATTGGCAACCTTATGCAGCTTCATAATGATCACACGTGAGCCCGGTTATCAATAATGTGGTGATGCTTCCGGTGAATACTGGATGAGATTAAGCAAGATCACGACAAGGGAAGATGCCACCTTAGCGTGAGACTCGCTAGCCGAACCAATTATTGTGCCGTGATCCACAAAGGACCAATTCCTGAAGGCAACAAACACACAAGATTGCACTTCCAAATTTCGCTCGCATGAGAATTTATCCGAATGAGTGAACGTCGAAAAATCGCATGGCTTTGGTCGGCTACGGATCGAAATTGACAACTAGATAGTGAAATTGTTGACCGAAGAAACTCAGTGGATTCCTTCTGGTATTGGGATGGATTTGCTTGTCTTCACTTGATTATTTTAATCAAGTCCCGTAGATCCCTTCGTGGAAAAATTGCAGTGAAGTAAACGAACCCGAATGTTTAATGATGAATACCTCCAGTGCATGTCTCGGCTGGCTTCAACAACAAAAACTGCTTAGGCCTTTGGACGGTTGGCACTACTGCTTTTGTCCGAAAGTGATAGTGCTATGCAAGAGCAAAGATAGCCTCAGGTGGAGAGGCAAAAGAGACCCGGATGACGGCAGCCCGTCAATGTAAAGACCAAGAAATGTCAAGTAAGCGGCTAGTTGTCGCGTTCAGGCAAGAGTGAAGCGAGGACCATCGAAGGCGCCATCGGTCTGAAATAGCACAATTGGGAATACACCGGAATAGGAAGTCACCGACCTCGAGGGGTTATTACGGCCCTCCAAAAGAAAACGAGCAGGCTCTCTTTCTCTCTTGTGTATTCTCAATTTTTTAGTGCCCCCCAGATCTGCTTCTTGCTACAAGCAACCCATGATTTCATACAAAAGAAGAAAAAATAATGAGGACGTGATTCAAGAAAGGCCGGTCCATGACTCGCTTAACTGGTCCAACTTTGTTTTTCCTTTTTATACAAATAGGACAGATTTTCCTTAGGAGAAACAAGGTGAATTTTCAGAAGAAATATGATAAAGGTCTTTTGAGGTTTGAAAAATTTCTTGACTGGAATTTTCTTTATTCATTTTTTTCTTTTGAAGATGGACCACCCCAATGATTTTTGTATAACCATAAAATGATTGACATCTAACATGGACCGACCAAAATAAATGCAAGATAAAGTTAGAAAACTTACTTTACCTTGAAAAATCAAACGACAATCACATAGACATGCAGATGAGACCGTGAGGTTTACTAACTAATAAGCTTCAAAGGTGGAGCCCCAAGGATACTCGGACCAAGCCAACTGGGGTTTGCGGCTGGAACGAGGTCCCCCGTAGACACCCGGCTCAGCCAAGTGAAGACTCGCATCACCAGGGTAAATGACGAGGGTACTCGCTCTCGGCACCGATTTAGAAAGGGCCGGGACTTGAAAAGGACGACTCAGGCCACAGGGTAATGGCCGAAGTGTCCCTAACCAAGCACCATCCTAAGCCTAGCCATTCAGGTCCAACGGCAGGTTGTGTGTACAAGGTGTAGTGTCTATCCAACTAAGGCATACACAGCAGGTTATATCAAGACAGCGCTTCTATATAAAACCATATACATAAAACTCCTTCAAACTGCAAAACAAAGGTCAGCAAACACTCACCCCTTATAACTCCTAGCCTGCACAAAAAGGGTTAACAAACACCTCCCCTTATCACTCCAAATCTGCAAAAATATTTAACACCTTAGGTGAGATTCAATCAAGATCGCCAAATGCGAGACATCCAAGGAATTTTCAACAGGCCTAAGTCCACTAAAGCTTTAATTTTTTGAAAAAAATTCAAGTGAACCAATTAATTTTTTTTTTCAAAAAAATTAAATTTTAATCCCCAGTGGAGTCGCCAAGCTGTCGCAACCTAAAAAAATTCAGGGCTAATGGATTATTAGGTCAATTAAATTAACTAACCTAACTCGGACCCTCCCAAGTCCTACCAAATCGCAACTTAGGTTTGTTCGTGAAAAAATATTCAATCGGAGCCACCACTAATTATTTACGGTAGGTTGATTAGAAACCCAAATAAAAATAGCGGGAGGACTATTCTTATTTCTACGAACCAGAGATTGTAGATTCGGGGACTTGATTACATTAACTAATTAAAGCTAATGCCCTTTCGGTACCTTAATTCCATGAAAAATATCTTGATTTGACAATTTTGATTAAAATTGCAAAGGCGCAATTTTTTGGTTTTCTTTTTATGATTTTTAGGGTTTTCTTTTTATAAAATGTAATGTCATGCAAATTAACTATATGATACATGAAATGTTATGACATAAAGTAAATACACAGAAAATATGACATAATGCAAAATGGACCATGGTTCAAGCCATAAGCCTGCGAGTTTGGCTGGAATTGCCGGGGGTAACATCGGAGACCACGGTTCGCCGAGACTCGTTTGTGTTGATATCCTTCGCGTTGGATCTTCGGAGACAAGGGTTCATCGAGACTCGTTTGGGATGATATCCTTCACGTCGAAACCTAATTTTGAATATCCACCGAATGATTTCTCGTTTTGAATCGAGACTGAACTGGCCAACTTGCGGCTAACGACGGTGACCATTGCGGATTGGCGATGTTGGTCTGATGTCCAATCTGTGATGTGCAAACGCGATATCTTCAGGAAGTAAGGCTAAAATATGGACACTAATTGTCAATTGCTATTAACTTAATTCACATAATGACAAAAAGGAAAAAGTAATGATGATGCCACTGGACTTCCTTTTTTCTTCAAGGCGTATTGTCCAATTCTGAGTTCCGCACTTCTTATTTTCTTTTCTGCTGAGTTGCACCCTTACTCTTCAGCCATATATATATTACTGAACGTGTCCGGGATAAAGGGAATCAGCAAGGCCTTCGTTACTGGTGCAAGCCTTGATAAAGGCCTCATCGTCAGACCGGAAGACGGCCATTCTTTATCGGATTGTAATCGACTCGAGATCAGCACTTGGGCTTGTCGACAAGAACTAAGGTCCACCAATGAGAAAAACGCCAATATCACCTGTAAAAGAATTAAGAGACAGGACCAAAAAGCAAAAATAACTTGGCACGTTAGCCAACTAACAAATTTATGGATAGTCAAGCCGATGCCAGTATTGAAGGACAACATGATATGGATGATCTAATCCTGCGGAACCGTTGGACTTGATAAAAGGGCACGATCGGAAACCACTGCGGGAGAACACCGGGGACAGCATTAAATCCGTCGGAACACTAAGATCGATGAGGCTGCCATTCGTCGGGGTGATGGTCGAGTTGGCAAGGAGATGCGACAACAACATCAGACTTTGAACTGGATTGGGTGCAATTTGAGTAGCATGTGTTGTGGAAATTCTCCTATATTTTGATTCTGACAAAACCTTCAAAAGAAATTGTTTAATGAAATGTGATGCAGGAAGAATGTGTAAGCAGCATGTTGAGTGATTCCAATTCTGTCGCGCTGACGAAGGGTCAGATGGAAGTACTTCTGACGAAGGGTCAGATGGATCAGATGGAAGTGCTTCTGACCAAGGGTCAGATGGAAGTGCTCCTGATGATCTAAACAGTGACGGATGGATCACATCAAATCTCCGTATTACCATTCCATGCCAACTGATCTAGTAAGAATCAAATCTCTTCTAGACGAATCTGAAGAAAGATCAGTTTCTGCATTTTACAAAACACGAAGACCCACGTATGGCAAGTTTCCGATCAAGGCAAGTGATATTCAATTATCTTGATATCCCCTCTAATCAATTAAGGGACTTTCTATAATGGGATATCATCTTCTAAGAATATATCCTTGGGAATCAACTCAAACTTATCACACTTATGGAAGCTGGAGATTCAGTTGTATGGGCGACTGAATCAGAATGGTTCAATGTCTTACCCAACGGTCTACATATCTTCTGAAGATACAGTCTCGTTCAATCACGATTAATGACGTCCAATCAAGGATTGAAGAGCGATCCATTGGCTGAAATCCAACGGCTAGTTCGGAGGTAGGGGAGTATAAAAGAAGAATCATGATGGACTAAGGGTAGAGGGAGAACAACAATCCAAAGTGCAAGCATAATTTGAGTTTCATCAAAAGAGTATTCTGTGTACTCAAAATCCTTCACTGTGAAAATCTGTGTGACAGAGAAACAAAATACTTGAGTGGTTGTAATCCTCTTGATTCGTTATAGTGAAATCCAGCCGATCGGCTGTCATCGTGGGAGAATGGACGTAGGCTTGATCTAAGCCGAACCACTATAAATATCGTGTGCAATATTCTCTTCTCTAAACTCTTACCCTTGCGTTTAGATTTTCTGCACACTGTTATACGGTTCTTGTTCCCAATCGTACACTGAACTTTATTCATTCCGCAAGAAATTTCAATTTTGTTCAAAATCTCCTATTCACCCCCCCCTCTAGGAGATATTGCTAGATACATCAATTGGTATCAGAGCAGGTTGCTCATTTTACGAAGTGGTTATTGACTTCAGAGTTAACGATCTACTATGTCTAGCAATCACTCTTCAGGAACAAGCGATTCGCACTTTGCCAACAAGCCACCATACTTTGATGGAAAGTATTACAATATGTGGAGCAACAAGATGAAGTGGTTCTTCAAAGCCTATGATGATCTGATGTGGGATGTCGTTACAAATGGAATAGTTCCTACAAATGCTACAAATCCAACCTCTGCTGACGGAGTAAATACTATCACAACAATGACTGATGCTGAAATGGCTAAAAGAAGAGGCCTTGATTCTAAAGCTGTCAATGCTCTCTTTTGTGCCTTATCTACCCCTCTTTATAATCGTGTCTCAGAGGAAGAATCATCTAAGGAAATATGGGATAGACTTCATGTTACCTTTCAAGGAACAAATCGTGTGAAAGAAACAAAGCTCAGTATTTTACTAAGTGACTATGAAGCATTTGAAATGAAGCCTGATGAATCTATTGCAGATATGATAGACAGGTTTCAGACTCTGGCAAGTGGACTTGCAAGACAAGGCGCACCTATCGCTGAACCAATGAAAGTCAAGAAGATACTGCGTGGACTCACAGATGATTGGAATTACATCAAGCCATCAATTCAAGAATGCCAAACAATCAGACCACTCTCGGTGGATGAGCTAGTCGGCACTTTGCAATCCTATGAAACAGAACGAGCAAACAAAAAGGGAGAACAGAAAGGAAAAAAATCTATTGCCTTAAAAACTGAAATTAATCAATGTTTTTCTGATACATATGATGAAGATGAGGATGATGAAGAATTAGCCCTCATGGTTAAGAAATTTAGGAAGATGGCTCGGAAAGGCCAAAACATCAAATGAAAGAAACCTTGGAAGAAGAGTGATGTAAAAATATCAAGCAACGACTCACAAGATAGCAAAGACGTGATCTGCTTCCACTGTAAGAAGGCGGGACATATCAAACCGAACTGCCCAATTTTGAAGAAGGACAAACTCAAGTATGAGAAGTACAAGAAGGCTCTAAAGGCAGAAACTTTAAGTGATTCTGATGAAAGCGAAAATGATTATGCAAACATCTGTCTCATGGCCGAATCAGATTCAAGTTCAGATTCAGAAACTGAGGTATGTTCATCTGAACTCCCTGATAAAGTTATTGAATATATTGATGAATTGTGTAGAAACTACAAAGAAGCTCTTGAGAAAGTTTCTTGTTTGAAAAAGGAAAGTGCTTCTTTAAAACAACAGAATTCGTCCCAAAAAGAAAAAATTGATTTTCTACAACAAGAGTTTCACCAGATGAAAGAAAATCATGATTTAGTTTCAAAAGAAAATGCTTCCTTGAAAGAAAATCATGATTTAGTTTCAAAAGAAAATGCTTCCTTGAAAGAAAAAATTTCTGATATATCAAAAAGGTTTTCACAAAGCTCAGTAACTCTGAATAGCATTATTTCAAAACAAATACCCTTCAATGACCGATCTGGGTTAGGTTTTAAAAGGGAAAGTAGCCAAAGAAATATCTTTAAAACTGAATTTCGAAAACCAACGTTTTCCGATTACAAGCATCATTTTCATAAGCATTTTACTAGATCCTACATTCGACAACCCTGTGTGAATTGTGGTGATCCTAGCCATACTAAGGATTACTGCAAGAAAATTTGGAGACCTATTAAAAGGTCAAAATATACTAACATAGAAGGACCCAAGAAAATATGGGTACCAAAGAAACAGTAAGTTGGTTATTTATTGCAGGTATCAAAGAGAAGGAAGAACAAGTGATTTCTGGATAGTGGTTGTTCAAGTCACATGACTGGAAATCCATATGTATTTATATCCTTCTCAGGTTGTGATGGAAGAAGCGTGTCGTTTGGAGGAAAGAACAAGGGAAAGGTCATCGGGAAAGGAAATGTAAAGATTGGGAATCTGACCGTTAAAGATGTCTCTCTAGTCAAAGGATTGAACTACAACTTGATTTCTGTAAGTCAACTCTGTGACTCTGGATATGATATTTGGTTCCAAGATCTAAAATGCACAGGTATGAGCAAGGATAAGAAGCAATCCTTCACGGGACGAAGGCATGGGAACATTTATCTTTTAGATATTAATGCTGACTGTGAACATGCTAAATGTCTTATTTCTGTTACAGGTGAATCTAATCTTTGGCACATAAAGTTAGGTCATATTAGTGTAAAACATATTTCAAAGCTTTCCAAGAAGGGACTTGTTCGAGGACTACCTCAAACAAAATTTGAGAAAAGTGGACTATATCATGCATGCACACTGGGTAAGCAGGTAAGAAGTTCTTTTAAATCCTTAAATCAAGTTTCCACTAAGCATTGTCTGCAGCTACTTCATATGGACATCTTCGGACCAAATAAAACTCTAAGCATTGGAGGCGAGAAATATTGCCTTGTCATAGTTGATGACTTCTCTAGATTTACATGGGTTTCATTTCTTGCTCACAAAAGTGAAGCTTTCATATCCTTCTCAAAATTTGCTAAAAGAATTTAAAATGAAAAGGGTTACACTATTTCCAGTTTGAGAACGGATCATGGGGGAGAGTTTGAAAATCAAAGTTTCTCAGATTTTTGCACTAAGTTCGGAATTCAGCATAACTTCTCTGCACCTTATACTCCTCAACAAAATGGGGTAGTAGAAAGGAAAAACATATCTTTGCAAGAAATGGCCAGAACTCTTCTTATTGAGAGTAAAATTGCCTCTAACTTTTGGGCTGAAGCCGTTTCAACAGCATGTTATATCTTAAATCGAATTTCCCTCAGACCTCTTTCTGAGAAAACTCCCTATGAATTTTTCAAAGAAAGAAAGCCTGATGTTGCATACTTTCATGTATTCGGTTGCAAATGCTTTATTCTAAAGAATGCTAATGATCGAGTTGGAAAGTTTGATGAGAGATCAGATGAAGGAATTTTCTTGGGATATTCAACAACAAGCAAAGCCTACAGAGTCTACAACAAGAACACTCGTGCTGTTGAGGAATCAGTGAACATCAAGTTCGATGAAAGCTACCAGGATGATGAACCTGAATTCATTCAAATGCATACACTTCATCAAGTCACGAACTCATGAGCAGACTCAGATGTGAATACGGGTTCGGAGAATGTTCAGAAGGAAACTTCCTCAGTTGAAGTAAGACCAGAAGATGAACAGAATGAATCCACAATATCCTCAAATGATGGCCTTGACAAAAACTGGAAGCATAAGTCAAGTCATCCAAAGGAACTTATCATAGGCAGCATAAGTGATGGCATAAAGACAAGATCCAAGTTCAAGCAAGCAATGAGCAACATCGCCTTGGTATCTGAATTGGAGCCAAAAAGGATTGAAGATGCATTAGCAGATGAAAACTGGATAAATGCAATGCAGGAAGAGCTACATCAGTTCAAGGTCAACAATGTTTGGGAACTGGTCAATCGTCCCAAAAATCGTCCAGTAATTGGAACAAAATGGGTATTCAGAAACAAACTTGATGACAAAGGAAAAGTTGTAAGAAACAAAGCAAGACTTGTGGCAAAAGGCTACTCTCAAGAAGAAGGAATAGATTACGATGAAACCTACGCACCGGTTGCCAGGTTAGAGGCCATTAGGCTACTTCTTGCTTATGCTTATTACAATGACTTCAAACTTTTTCAGATGGACATGAAAAGTGCCTTCCTAAACGGCTACATCAAAGAAGAGGTATATGTTGAACAACCTCCTAGTTTCGAAGAACCTAAAGAAAAGGATCTAGTATATGTCTTAAAAAAAGGCACTCTATGGATTGAAACAAGCATCCCGCGCCTAGTATGAAAGGTTAAGTAACTTTTTATCTCAACACAGCTTCACTAAAGGTAATGTAGACACCACTCTTTTTATTCAAAGAAAAGGTAAAGATATCCTTTTAGTTCAAATTTATGTTGATGATATTATATTCGGCTCCTCTAATAAACTTCTCTGCAAGAAATTTTCTAAAGCAATGCAGGATGAATTTGAGATGAGTATGATGGAAGAATTACGGTTCTTTCTTGGTCTTCAAATTCATCAATCTCAGAAAGGAACCTTCATATTTCAAGAGAAGTATGCATTGGAAATAGTGAAGAAGTTTGGTCTGGAGAATGGCAAGAAGACAAAAACTCATATGTCTCACTCCTCCAAATTAGATAAAAATGAAGATGGAAAGGAAGTTGATCCCAAACTATATCGGAGTATGATTGGATCATTACTCTATCTCATAGCTTCAAGACTAGACATCTTATATAGTGTCTGCCTATGTGCAAGATTTCAGTCAAACTCAAGAGAATCACACCTATGAGCAGTCAAGAGAACAATCAAATACATAGGGACTTATCCCAACTATGGTTTGTGGTACTCTAAATCTTCTGATTTTATACTAAATGGATATTCAGATGCAAATCTTGCAGGTTGCAAAGTTGATAGAAAAAGTACATCTGGAACTTGTCAGCTCATGGGAAACATGCTTGTCTCATGGTATTCAAAGAAGCAAAATACAATGGCACTCAGTATAGCTGAAGCAGAATACGTATCTCTTGGAAGTTGCTGCACTCAAATACTTTGGCTAAAACAGCAGCTCAAAGACTATGGTGTTGAAGAATCAACTCTGGAAATCCTATGTGACAACACAAGTGCCATAAATCTCACAAAGAATCATGTACTTCATTCAAGAACAAAGCATATTGAGATCAAGCATCACTTCATACGTGATCATGATCAGAACGGTGATGTTAACATTCAATACATTGATACGAAAAATCAACTTGCATATATTTTTACTAAACCACTTGATAAACAGAGTTTTAATTTTATCAGAAATGAATTATCCATCATTAACCTTCCTTCTTAAGTATACCTTAGAACATGGAGCGTCAAAAGGAGCGTCAGAAGGAGCATCAGAAGGAACGTCAGAAGGAGAGTCAGAAGGAACGTCAGAAGGAGCATCAGAAGGAACATCAGAAGGAGAGTCAGAAGGAACGTCAGAAGGAGCGTCAGAATGAGCATCAGAAGGAGAGTCAGAAGGAGTGTCAGAAGGAGCGTCAGAAGGAGCGTCAGAAGAAACGTCAAAAAGGCACGTAAGAAGAAATTCACACTTTCTTTTTAAAAAGGTCAGTTATCTCTAAAAGCTATCTTTTAGGTAAGTTCCTCATATAAATAGATATCTCCGAATATCTGATTGACGGTGAATATTTGTTTTATTAAAGGATTTTTTATTTCCTTTTAGAAAATCAAAATTCTCTCTTTGGTTTCTAAAAATAACCGTCTCTTTTATAAAAACGCTGAACCGTCACCTCTGTTCTCTCACTTTCAAAGTTCTCTCAAATCAAAACCCTAAAACCCTATTCGAAATCTCTCGCTCTCGATTTTCTCCTCAAAACAACACTCTTTCACTCAAAGTCTTAAACTTTCTACGCATTAATGGCTCCAAAATCAGCCTCTGACTCGAAGAAGACGCCTCAGTCAAAGAGGAAGTTCTCCGCCTCAACTGCAAGTGGCGCGGAACTCACAGAAACCCAAATCAACGAACATCGAGAAGCACTTCGCCTGGCAAAAGGTCTGTCTCTGTCTGCCTTTGAAGGAAAAGAATCTATGGCTCATTCTATTAAGCCAATGTATGATAGGATTAAGGCTGCAGGAGATTTTGGTAACGAACTTAGAAAACTACTGAACACTCACTATTTCGATAGTGATGGCGAACTATTGGAGTTTCTTAGCTTGCCTGGGAAAATCGTTGAACCAATTGCTGTAGAAAAACCTACATCGGTCTCTAGAAAAGGAAAGGAGAAAGTGGCAGAGACAAGCTCGAAACGAAAACCATCCACAATTAGACCTGGCAGCACGAAGGCAAAGGTGGAAGATGATAATGACATTCTGTTCAATGACTTTGTGAAAAATATAGGCTTTATTTTGGATAAAAGCTTTCCTGATCCCTTGTTCCAGAATCAAGCTCACAAAGAAAGGTTTGAAGCAATGAAACAGAGAGGTATTATACCTCAAAGGGTATTTGAGTTAAAGTACTTTGACAGCAATGGCATCTATCTGAGGAAGCATCTAGAAAAGGTGAAGATAGATCAGTTTATAACTAAGAGAGGCTTCACTTTTCCTGATTTGGTAGCTTACTTCTATTCAAATCTTCAGTTTGTCAACTTCAACTCTCTGGCTTTCACGATCAAAAGAGAGCAGTATTTTCCGACTGTTGATGAATTGGCTGCAATCATGGGAACCAGAAAGGGAGATTTCAAATCCTTAGATGTCACTGCAGGTGAAGCTTTCTGCTTCCTGACTGGCAAATCGAGTTTCTCAAGGGAATCAAAGTCACATATTGCCTACACGGACTTTCCCTTGAAACATATCATAATGCACAAGGTGATCATCGAATGTCTCAGACCCAAGGCATCATCAAAGACAGATATATCAAAGTACGAGGCAAAGCTGTTATGAGGAATCTTGACAGGACAGAGGATTTCCTTTGCTCATACAGTACTATTGCACATGTACAGATCAGCTCTCAAGCCAAAGGGCCAACTTCCTTATGCCGCCTTGATCTTCAGAATAATCAATTATTTCAAAATTGATGGCCTAGGTGCCTTTATCAAGCAGGAAATTCCTCTGATGACTGCTGGAGAGACTATGGTAACAAAGATGGGATACAAGATGACTCCTGCTGGATGGAGAACAAAGAACAATGAACCAGTCATTGTGGACTTCGAGGAAGAGTCAAAGCAGAAATCTCCAAAGAAGAGAAAAGTCATGGCTGTTAAGGGGCAACAAACAGACAGTCCTACTGATAAGGACTCAGACGCAAGTGAGGAAGAAACAGGGGAATATGATTCTGAAGCTACTCAATCTCGAGGTGGATCAGATGAAGATGGTGAGTCCGAAAATCATAGTGCTGAAGGATATGAAACAGGAATACAACCACAAGAAAAAGTTGTGTATCCATGTGATCTGACTGAGGAAGAATTCCTCACAATGTGGGATGAGGAGCAAGCTGCACGAATTGAAGATGACACAGAGTATGACATCACAATTGTCAACTGTGATCATGAGCAATTGCTAGCACAAGTTCTAGCAAATTTGGCGTCAAAAGAACAAGAGGAAGAACAAGATGACATTGGAGCCTACTCTGTCTCTTCCACCAGGGGAACAATTCACAAAGAAGCTACAAGTCTAGCTTCAGCAATTGCCCGAGAAGATCAATTATCCAGTGCACAGTCCATTCCAATGGACATTGATGAGGAAATAGTCTCCGTGCCAAGCTCAAAAGCAAAAGAGAAAAGAGCTATAAATCAGGGGAAGAAAGAGCATGTGCCTGTTACATCAGATGTTTTTCTCACTGAAGTCCTAGCTTCTCAAGCTTTCACCAAGGCACAAACTGAGGGGGAGACTCAAGAACCTGCACTTTCAGAACCACAAATGGAACTTCAAGCGCATTTTGAAAATCTTCAAAATACTCTTCTTCATACGATGATTGCAATAGAAACAAGATTTGATCAGAAAATGAAAGCTTTTGAACAGAAGACAGATAGGAAGCTGCATGGTTTGACTAGTCAGGTGACTAAGCTGGAAAAGTCCATTGATCTCTATGGGCGAATGTTTTGTGCTGAGATCGCCAACATGCCTACATACACACTGGTCAGAACGGACAGAACAGCTTCAAACCTGCAATCTTCTCAAGCTGTAAGAGACCATGCTCAGATGATGGGAAGTAGCTATGAAGGCCCTTCCTGAGTGGAGGCTGATAATGAGCCTGAAGATCATCCCTCTTCTTAAAAACTTACCCACATTCTCCTTATTTCATTTTCTATTCTTATGGGACGCATTATTATTTTTTTAAGCAACTTTTAAATTTTATACAAATTTCTTTCTGATGTTGACAAAAAGGGGGAGAAGTTGAATTTATTTTTATGCAGTCTCATTAGATTACCTCTAATTATATTTCAATTTAGAAGAAAGGGGGAGAAGAACCTAACTTACCTTTTTGCAGGATAATCTATTAAGTTTAGTTTTGTGCAGGATAATCTTACTCTGATCATGCATCTTACTCTGATCATGCTCTCCTATGAGAACACCTTCATTACAGGATCTCTAATGATGATTACCTGCAGGAGCAAATGTGATGGTTACTCACTTTTATTATTTTATCACTAGTTAAATTTTCCTTTAATCACTCATTTGTAATTTGCAATTGGAGAAGTTTTGTCACCATCAAAAAGGGGGAGATTGTTGTGGAAATTCTCCTATATTTTGATTCTGACAAAACCTTCAAAAGAAATTGTTTAATGAAATGTGATGCAGGAAGAATGTGTAAGCAACAGGTTGAGTGATTCCAATTCTGTCGCGCTGACGAAGGGTCAGATGGAAGTGCTTCTGAAGAAGGGTCAGATGGAAGTGCTTCTGACCGAGGGTCAGATGGAAGTGCTCCTGATTATCTAAACAGTGACGGATGGATCACATCAAATCTCCGTATTACCATTCCGTGCCAACTGATCTAGTAAGAATCAAATCTCTTCTAGATGAATCTGAAGAAAGATCAGTTTCTGCATTTTACAAAACACGAAGACCCACGTATGGCAGGTTTCCGATCAAGGCAAGTGATATTCAATTATCCTGATATCCCCTCTAATCAATTAAGGGACTTTCTATAATGGGATATCATCTTCTAAGGAATATATCCTTGGGAATCAACTCAAACTTATCACACTTATGGAAGCTAGAGATTCAGTTGTATGGGCGACTGAATCAGAAGGGTTCAATGTCTTACCCAACGGTCTACATATCTTCTGAAGATACAGTCTCGTTCAATCACGATTGATGACGTCCAATCAAGGATTGAAGAGCAATCCCTTGGCTGGAATCCAACGGCTAGTTCGGAGGCAGGGGAGTATAAAAGAAGAATCATGATGGACTAAGGGTAGAGGGAGAACAACAATCCAAAGTGCAAGCATAATTTGAGTTTCATCAAAAGAGTATTCTGTGTACTCAAAATCCTTCACTGTGAAAATCTGTGTGACAGAGAAACAAATACTTGAGTGGTTGTAATCCTCTTATTTCGTCATAGTGAAATCCAGCCGATCGGCTGTCATCGTGGGAGAGTTGACGTAGGCTTGATCTAAGCCGAACCACTATAAATATCGTGTGCAATATTCTCTTCTCTAAACTCTTACCCTTACGTTTAGATTTTCTGCACACTGTTATACGGTTCTTGTTCCCAATCGTACACTGAACTTTATTCATTCCGCAAGAAATTTCAATTTTGTTCAAAATCTCCTATTCACCCCCCCTCTAGGAGATATTGCTAGATACATCAGCATGTATAGAACCTCCAGTGGACCTCGCCAGATTGTCATCTTGTGTGTCTTCCACATGGGCCTCTCTCACTGTGTAGGCGATGACCGTATGATGAACTTTCTGTATCCCCCATTCAGTGGCCTCAGATGAATTCCCCTGTAAATGGAACAATGGAAAGGAAGGAGAAGAATAAAAAAAAATGAAAAGAGAAGCTGAAATCTGTTGAAAAAAAAAAAACCACTCTTCCATTTTCTCCCTTTTGTCTTCTTGTGTGTAATGGATGGAGGCCTGCCTAGAAAGAAAATCGAAAGATAAACTTCTGCCGAGAATGTGGCCATCCCTCCTCATTGTCTTTTTTTTTTTTTAAATTCCATCTGGTTTAACCATGTCGTTTCTATTGTATATCGCCCTCTCCTCAGTGAGCGAGGTCTGCTTGTTATAGCGGACATGCCTCACGCCTTTTGGAAAACCTGGACTCACGGAGTCAATTACTCGAATTTAGCATTAAATCTGGTGTTTTGAATTGGAAATCAGCGCATGAATGATTCCTTCTTTATGGGTCTCGATGAATTTCCCTTCTTTGATGGCCAGATTCATTCCACCACAAAGGCGCCTATTTTAATCCTTCCTTCTTAAGTCGATTTTCCAACCTGTTTCATCAATCAAATATTTCTTTTCCCCAAAGGACCCAATCTTGTCATTATTTATGGCTGTGCATCTTTCATTCGTGCCTTTTTGGGCCTTGCAAATCATCCTTTTGATTATGCCAGCGCTACAATCTTCTTCATTGTTTGATTCTTTTCTTTTTCTTACCCCCCTTAAAAAATGCAGACCAAATCACATGCTTTGATGAGGCTTTGGTGGAACAATGGATTTCTTCCTTTTCCCCAGATGCATTGTGGCCTTCATTGGATTCGGGCGATGAGCAAACGGGGGAAGCAATTCACACGTGGCATAGATGTGTCGTATAAGAAGAAACACCATGAAAACAGGCCTTTGATGGAATGTCAAGTAAGGAATGTGGAAGGCCAAGAATTTATTTCAATGAAGCCTAGACAAAATAATTGAGTCCAATACATCACGGGTATCAGCCCAAACAATTTCAATTTAGCTCAAAATATTCCGTCGTCGGTCCAATTATGAATGCAATCCAACTAAAAATCAATTAATATAAATGAGAATTATATGAAAGCTGACTTAATTAATTAAAAAAAAATTTAGGGTGGTTTAGTTCCTAATTTTTTATGCAACAAATGATTAATTAAGAAATCAAAATTTAGGTGTCAACAGGCGCGATCAGAGATGTCAGGCTCAGCTGAGCCCTTGCTACCACCGCCCGACTACCGTCGGGGGTCGCTAGTGTCGCGACCTAAAATTCGGCTTGAATTTCGGGTTAATGCATTACCAAATTAATTAAATAAATTAACTAACCTAGTCCGAGCTCTCCCAAGCTCTACCAATTCGCAACTTAGGTTTGAATGATTTTTAATTTCGGAGCCGCCACTAATCTTTTTTGGTAGGTAGATTAGATACCTAAATAAAGTACGGGAGAATACTTTATTTTCTGCTAACCAGAGGTTTAGGTTCGGGGACTTGATTATGTTAATTTTTCAATTAACACCCTTTCGGTACCATTCTTGTGAAAAATTATCTTGATTGGCAAATTCAATTGATCTCAATTAAAGATTAAGGTGCAACTTATTTTTTTGGGGATTTTCTTGATTAAATGAATGTCATTCCAATGCAACTATATGACACGTGACTATATATGACATGAAAAAGGTCATGCATGATGACTTTTGAAAAATCAAATTTTAATGCAAGAAAAATGTAAGTTCTAACCTAAATGACATGTGACATGAATTAATGAACCTAGATGAGATGGCATAATAATGCATGAATGACGGGTAATATGCATGAAATGCGAGAATTATGACTTCCCTAAATGACATGGAATAATGCATGAACGACATGGAAAAATGCATAACATATTTTGAAGATTAAATTTTGATGCACTGGAAATATGAGTCCAATTCACATGTCATGCAAAAATAGATGAACTATGCTAATGACATAATAAAAATGCATGACAAATTAAACTATATGAAATGTAAATGGAATGCCATAATTTTTAATGGATTTTCGGTTTTCGATGAATTGGTCCGACAATTAACACAAATTGATTAATTAAAATTCAATTTTTGTTAAGAGTCATCTTTGAATGTAATTTCTGAAATTCCAATTAAGACTATGACAAGATGATTTTTTTTTGTGATTTTTATGATTTTTTTATGAAAAATGAATCAAATAAAGATATAATAAACCTTGAGCAGAATACACCTTATATTCTGAATTTTCCGATGAATTCGCTTCGTACCCCAGGGGTCGAGTCAGAAGGTAATTTATTCACGTCGTACCCTGGGGGTCGAGTCAGATAGTGAATTTTGAAATTTGTCGATTTGGTCCCAAAGTTATGGGATGGGTTAGACAAATTCACTCGCGGACGACATCGTACCTCGAGGGTGAAGTTAGATAGTCATCACATTGCACATATTCCGAGAGACAAGGCACAAGGGAACATGTATTATACTCGAGGTAGATTATAAAATTATTTGAATTAAAATTAAAGAGGATAATCTTCGGCCAAATAAGGTAGGCGCCGAATATTTTCAAGGGGATAAGCCCCTATCCGCGAAGGATCATAAAGGTAGGATATCCAAAAATATTTCACGAGATATGCAATTATCCAACAAGATATGCAATTTCACCAAATCAAGTAATAAAACTCAAAATATTATGAGGAAAAGCATTCATTACCTAATTTGTCAAATCTTATTGCCAAAATCAAACTTCGGGAACCAATCGGCGGATGCGATCGAGCTCGACAACCGACTCAGTGGGAGGTCGCACGCCACAATGAGCTACTACCAAAGCAAAAGTTCGAGTGCATGTCTCCTCCAGAGTAGGCCTTCAATTATTATCTCCATTGAGGCTTCTTTGACCATCGCTTGAAATTCTTCCTTAACCTGCAAAAAGAAGAAAGTATTGCTGGACATTTTGTAAAAATAGGAACCGAGGCCAGAACTCATTCGAAGGTAATGGAGGCCACCAAAACTGCACTATGCTAAATGACCTGTAAAGAAAAGCATCAAGCAACTGAAACTTGGTTAGAATTCAAGATTGAACAAAAACCCAAAAGCGATATGAAAGCGGAGTTAATCAGCCGGCGTTTTTGCATCGTTAATCGTTCACCAGAAGTTGTGACTGGATTGGAACTTCGGTGGCCGACGGGTGATGGAGAATGCGTGGGACTGTAATGGATTTGACCGTATACATATGAGGTTCACTGGTTATCTCACCATGATGATGAGATTGCTAGAGACAACAGAACAACTGCTGGGCACAATTAAGACCACCAACAGAATTGCGACGCGCACCAGAAATTCGATGATTCGGAGTCGGCGCGGTTGTTGGTCTTCGCCTGGCATGTCTCAACTTCGTTGGACTAAGCTCTTCGCTGGGGCAGAAGACATCATAGGCGTGGCTGGACACAAGGCATGACATCACGATCCTATGGATGTGCCATCCGCGAAGGAATTTTTTTCCTAGACATTCCCTTTGCTTGATTATTGCGCAGTGGTTGGCTCTTCAAGGAATGAGCAACAGCGTTCGGAGGTATAATCTGCAAATTCTTTGCATGGAATAAGTATTAATAAAAGTAAAGTAAAGACAAAGAATCTCAATTGCATAATATGAACTCCTCCTTTTTGTCTTCTCCTCCTCTGATTTCTTTTCCACGTGAAGCTTCCCACACCGATTTCTCTCTCATTCTCTCTACGTGGTCGCCTCTCTCCATTCCGTGGCGGCCTCCGACCTCTCTTCTGGCCGTGCGTTACAATGAGTTGGCCTTTCGAACCCCCTTTGGACAAACGATGAAAAACGCCCAGAGGGATGCCCCCAACTTTGCCGTATATTCAATCAAATTGGCCTCCTCCTAACCCTAAAGCTAAGAGTTGTATATATAGGCGATAAACCACCCTAAACCTAGTTGAGGTAGGATTTGTTATCAACCATCGGATTAAACATTCTCATTTTTAGGAGTCCGATCTCGCTAAAACTCTTCAAAATTTCGGCTAGAACATTTGCATTTTGGGCCAGCCGAATTTTTCCATGTTATGCGGGCTTTTGGGTATCCTCGGGCTCAAATAAAGGCTTTTTTTCGAATTAATGGATTTTCAAATTAAAGCCTTAATTACCAAAATATGCTTGGATGAATAGAATTGAGATCGAGAAATAAATTCAATTTAGCTTATTGAGATTCGGCACTTCCCCATGGTCTCACTTGAAAATCACCAGCTGAGTCTGGTCCAACTTCCTGTCAAATTAAGCTCAATTGAATCACCTCTAGCCTGAATGCGAATGCATGACAGAAAATAAATATGCAATGCATGAGGATTTATTTTTGTGAGAACTATGATTAATTCTCATTTTATGAAATAAATGAATGAATTTCTAAAAATCAAAATTTAGATGTCAACAGCTGGGTCCCGGCCAAGGGCCGACGACCCCCACTAACCGATGGCGAGGACCCAGATCTGGGCAAGAGTAGCCATTGGCGTCGACGCGGTCCTTGTCGGGGGAGTTTGAGAAGCGAGTCTTGACAACGCAGAGGGCGTGGAAATAGGACGAGGGGAGGTCGCGACGAGCGGTTAGGGAGGATTTGACCCCGAGCTCGCCGGCCTCGAGGGAGCTTGGGGATAGCCGGGATCTGGCCTAGGGCGCGGGATCTAGCGAGCCGAGCTCATCGGCCTCGGGTGAGCTCGAGGTGGCGGGATCTGGTGAACCGTGAGCTCGTTGAAGCAGTGAAACCAGCGAACAAAGCAGGAGTCGCAAATGGAGGGAGAAGGAGTTGCAAGGGGGGGAGGAAAAAAGAATAAAAAATAAAAGTATATCTTAAAAAATAAAAATAAAAATTCTAAATTTATATTGCATAAAGTATTTTAGCAATATCATTTTTAAATCAAATCATTAAAATAAGTACTATATGATTTAGTTAAATACAAAAATGTTTAAGAAATATGGGTCGGGTATGGGTCATTAGATTTGAACTTTGTAAAAATGGGTCAAAACGGGCTAAATGGGTCAATATGGGTCGGACCATATTCGACCCGACCCAAACCTGTCCCGACTCACTCGTTTGACACCTCTACTAGGCCCGAATCCATTCTTTTCTTTCTTTCTTTTTTTAAAAAATAAAATAAAATAAAATAAAACAACTAATAAAAAATTATTTAATTTTTCATTTTATACTAAAACAAGAATATGCATATTTAACAAACTTATCATTTGTTTCTTTTTTTTATTTTTTTATTTTTTATAAGGAAAATAAAATAAGATATGGGACTGCCAAAATTTGGTGTCAACAGCTGCCTCTCTTGGAAGGACAGCTCGAAGAGGTTCCTTTTCAAGACGAAAGGACACCTAATTTTTTCGATAAACTAACCTAACAGTGCTTGGGAAAATTGCCAAAGCATCTATCGAGATCAAAATTGAGGAGACTCGCTCGGGGAACTAGCTTCGGGACTCCACAATTCTCAGTACCTGTGCATGTAAGGTTAATTCAAACAAAATCTCTGGAACAACCGTGTAAACACACGAGCTTGGCCCTCAGAGAAAATATAAAATAAAAATGGCATGACCGTATAAACGATATGGGCTTGGCCTTCACTTGGTAATGGGGTTAAGTACACCTCAAATGCCATAAGTTATGTACGGCGCTCACTTTAGTGCAAAAAATTTCAAATCGATCACTTTAGTGCTAAGTTTTTGTAACTTCGATCACTTCAGTGCCAAAACTTTCAAATCGATCACTTCAGTGTCAAGTCCAATGAGCCATGTCAACTCAAATAATAAAAAAAAAAATACACGTGTCGGATTTTCGATGAGCTACGTCAGCTTAAATCGGAGTTAGCACCAAAATAATCGTTTTAAAAGAAGTTGGCACTTAAGTAATCGAAGTTACAAAAACTTAGCACTAAATTGATCGATTTGAAAGTTTTGGCACTAAAGTGAGCACCGTACACAACTTATGACACTTGGAGTGTACTTAAACCCTTGGCAATGTGTTTACTCTTGGCTTTAAGGCTCTCCAAATTTGAGGGGACTTGTTTAGGGAGTTGACTCCGGGGCTCCACGCCTCTTAGTACCTGCTTAGACAAGGTTAACTCAAACAAACACACCTCTGGGACAACCGTATAAATGATACAGATTTGGCCCTCAGAGGGAAACGACCAGTTCAGGGTCTTCGACCCATGAAAAGGCGATTTAAAAGACACAATTCACGGTCTTTGACTCGTGAAAATGCGGTTTGAAAAGACTCATTTCACGATCTCAGACCCATGAAAAGGCTATAAAAAAAAGTCACAGTTCACGGTCTTTGACCCATGAAGAGGCGATTTGAAAAGTCACAGTTCGTGGTCTTTGATCCATGAAAAGGCAATTTGAAAAGACTCAGTTCACGGTCTTCGACCCATGAAAAGGCTATTGGAAAGTCACAATTCACGGTCTTCGACCCATGAAAAGGCTATTAAAAAGTCACAGTTCACGGTCTTAGACCCAAAAAAAGGCTATTAAAAAAAACTCAATTCACAGTACTATGACTCGTGAAAAGGTGATTGAAAAGACACAATCTGTGCTACTTAAATCACGAAAAAGTGACCAAGTATCTGGTCGCCAGAATGAGTAAACCTATTTGTGGAATGGGCTTCAAGAAATTAAGGTTCACCTTATCTGTCCAAAAAAGGTTAGCTCAATAAATAGTAATTTCAATGGGGAGAGAGTGCTGCTCCGGGACTGACTTACATTTCGGCCTCCGGTGAATCTGGTCGTCCTCGACTTTTCGCGGTGCAACATCACCGATGACTGGGGTGGATGGTTGCAAATTGTTAGACATACTTGTATAGCCTTGTAGTCTTATAGCTTTCTCTTACACTCCTTCTTTCTCTTTAGTCCCACATAGGAAGAGCACTAAGCTATTTACCTCTTCTAAGCCTATATAAGGGCTTCTCATGTACATTGTTTGACACACCATTATTAGAGAACAATACCATTCTCTCTTAATCATTCTTTCTTATCATGGTATCAGAGCCAAGATCATTGTCTTGAAAAGTATGCTCTGCGGTTGCCACAAATTGGATCTTCCGCATCAGAAATTAAGATAATGAGCTCATTATTTTTAAAAGTATGCTCTGCGGTTGCCATAAATTGGATCTTCCGCATCAGAAATTAATATAATGAGTTTTGGGCTATTGAGCCGTCACCCAGCTTTGCTAGCGTCTCTAATTTGTGTCTCTCGATCCTTTTGATCAGCTTTCCCACCTCAACCCACTTTTCTAGCTTCGCTAGTGATTTTTCTGTTGTCATGGGCGATTCTAGTGACCGCATAGATGTCAAGCTTGATGGTTCAAACTATTCACTTTGGAAACCATCGGCAATGGCGGCTCTTGTTTACCGCGATTTATTTGAGCATGTTGAAGGTTTCCGTCTATGTCATGATGCTCTTAAGGAAAGTGCCTCATCTGAGGCGGTTGTAAAGCGTACCGCTGAAATTCGAGCATGGACAGTTGCTGATCGGAAGGCATGGGCTATTCTTTTTGGCTCTATTGATCCTGCTCTTCGCCCACAATTTTCTCATATTGTTGGAGCGAAATGTTTGTGGGATCATCTCGCCGAGATGTTTACTCAGACCGGGGACATTCGGGTTTATCAGTTGGAGCAAGAAATTTACTGTGCTACGCAAGGGTCTCGCTCTATTCGAGACTTTTACAATTATATGCATTCCCTTTGGAGTCAATTAGATATTCTTGCTCCTGTTCTTTGCTCGACATGCTTGAACTGTACTAGGTGTCCATCTACTCGGCTTCAAACTCAAGATAGACACCGTCTACATACTTTCCTTATGAAGCTTGGCTCTCCTTATGAAGGTGTTCGCAGCCAGCTTCTCCATCGCTCTCCTAGACCGTCCCTCCTAGACGCTATCAAAGAATTGCAGTCTGAGGAAACTCGTCTGGGTCTACTTTCCTCCTCTGCAGTTGCTGATTCCGCTGCTGTTTTAGCTGCTCCACCACGTGCTCCGCCTGCTGTTTTGGCTGCTTCACCACGACCTCCCTCTGCACGTGGCTCTCGCCGCCTTTTATGTACTTATTGTCACCGTCTTGGACATGAGGAGCCACACTGTTGGCAAAAGAAGAAGGAAGCTTCACGCCCTTCAGCAACACCGCGTTCTATTCAGTATTCTGTGACATCTCCACACTCTCGACCTATTACTCTGGTTTCTTCTTCTACGGATAATCGGATTGCTGCCCTTGAAGCACAGCTTGCTCGATTGAACCCTTCTTTGTTTGGGTCTTTTCCCGATTCCAGCACTCCTACAACTTCTTCATCTACAGGAAACACTGCTGCAACCACTCCATCTTCAGGTGACACTTCTACTACCTGGATACTTGACTCAGGAGCTGCTAGACATATGTCTAGTTCCGCTGCTTGTCTCACTCAGCTCTCTGAGCTCAAGCATCCAGCACATTTCTTTACTGCTGATGGCTCTCCTCTCCTAGCTACCCGGCGGGGAACTCTCACCATCTCTCAAGATTTCAATGTCCCTAACGTGTTACATGTTCCATCTCTAGCTCTCAATTTATTATCCGTTGGACAACTTACTGATGCTGGATGTACTGTAAGCTTTACAGATAGCTCTTGCTTTGTGCAGGATCGTTTGAGTGGTCGGATGATTGGGAGAGGTAGTAGACGGGACGGACTCTATATTATGCAGCATCTCCACCTTCCAACTTCTTCCCTTCCTTCTCCTGTGTTGGCTACCATTGATCTTGCCCGATGGCATCAACGTCTCGGACATATTCCTTCTTCTCGTCTCACCGTCCTTCATCAACGAGGTGCTTTAGGTCCTGTTTCTTCTGGTAATCTTCCTCCATGTTCTGTATGTCCCTTGGCCAAGCAATCTGTTAAGCCTTTTCCTATTAGTAACTCTAGATCTAGTGCAATTTTCGATCTTATTCATTCTGATGTATGGGGTCCTGCCCCACTTTGTTCAAAGAGTGGTTTCAAATATTATGTCTCTTTTATTGATGATTACTCTCGTTATACATGGGTCTATCTTATGCGTCAACGCAGTGATTTCTTTTCCATCTATCAGTCTTTTACTACCATGATTTCCACCCAATTTAATACAAAAATCAAAGTTTTTCGTTCAGACTCGGGAGGAGAATATCTTTCTACTGTTTTTCGTTCCCTCTTGGCCAGCGATGGTACACTTCCTCAACTATCTTGTCCTGGGATTCCAGCTCAGAATGGGGTTGCTGAACGCAAGCACCGTCATATTTTAGAAACCACTCGCGCTCTCTTACTTGGGACATCTGTTCCTACTGAGTTCTGGGCTGAGGCACTTCTCACAGCTGTTCATCTAATTAACCGCCTACCCTCGTCTGTTCTTCATCAAGACACCCCTTTCCAGCGTCTCTATTCTCGATCTCCCAGCTATAATCATCTTCGAGTTTTTGGGTGTACTTGTTTTGTCATTCTTCCATCCACCGAACGTACGAAGCTCACCGCTCGCTCCATCTCGTGTGCATTCTTGGGTTACAGCACCGAGCACAAGGGTTATCGCTGTTACGACCCAAATGCGCGACGTATACGTATTTCTCGCAATGTTACCTTTCATGAACACGTTCCCTTCTTCCCTACAAATGTAACACCTCCTGTCTCGACCCATGTTCCATTTATGGAATTCCATGTTGATCATTTTCCTGATCCTCCTTATTCTGCTTTCACCTCGGAACCAGATATATCACCACCGTCCCCATCTTCTCCTACCCGTTCTGCTGCACCTCCTACTCTACCTGCCCTCGACGATTCTGCAGTTCTAGAGCCACGCCGTAATCCTCCTCGGGATCGACGTCCGCCTACTCGGTATGTTGCTTCTACTTCTTATTCTACTGAGTTTAGCTCCTTTTTGGCTGCTGTTCATGCTGTACAAGAACCCACTAGTTATCGTGAGGCAGTTCAGCATACTGAGTGGCGTCAAGCTATGTCTGAGGAACTCAGGGCATTGGAAAGTACTGGTACTTGGGAGCTTGTGTCTCTCCCTCCAGGCCGCTCCTTGGTATCATGCCGATGGATATATAAGATTAAAACCCGTTCTGATGGCAGTATTGAACGTTACAAAGCACGTCTGGTTGCCAGAGGTTTCTCGCAGGAGTATGGCATTGATTATGAGGAGACGTTTGCTCCCGTAGCAAAGATGACATCTGTCCGAGCTTTACTAGCTATTGCTTCAATTCGTAATTGGCCCCTCTTTCAGCTTGATGTCAAGAATGCTTTTCTTCATGGGGATCTTCAAGAGGATATCTTCATGCAACCTCCACCTGGTCTTGGTCATATTTCTGGACAGGTTTGCCGCTTGCGACGGGCTATTTATGGTCTTAAACAGGCTCCTCGTGCTTGGTTTGAGAAGTTCAGTGATGCTATTCGATCTGCTGGTTTTACTCAAAGCGAGGCTGATCATGCTATGTTTGTTCATACCTCTTCTGCTGGTTGCACTATTCTTCTTCTTTACGTTGATGATATGGTTATCACTGGAGATGATCGCGACCATATTGAACATACCAAGCGGCACCTTCAGCAACATTTTGCCATGAAGGATCTTGGACCACTGCGCTACTTTCTTGGGCTTGAAATTGCTCGCAGTTCACGTGGTATCCTTATTTCTCAACAAAAATATACTGATGATATTCTCTCTAGGGCTGCTCTCTCGGATGCACGCACTGCTGCTACTCCTATTGAGCTGAATCAGAAGCTCTGCTCGGATGACGGGGAGCCTCTTTCTGATGTGACCCGCTATCGAACTTTGGTTGGCAGCCTTGTATATCTTACTATCTCCCGACCCGACATTGCTTATGCTGTTCATGTTGTCAGTCAGTTTGTTGCTGCTCCTCGCACAGTTCATTATGCTGCTGTTCTGAGGATCTTGCGATATCTCCGAGGCACTTTATCGCGTTCCTTATTTCTGCCATCTTCTTCTGCTCTCAAGTTGCGTGCCTATTCTGATGCTGATTGGGCTTCCAATGTGTCTGATCGCAAATCTATCACTGGCTATTGCATTTTTCTTGGCGATTCTCTCATTTCTTGGCGTGCCAAGAAACAACAAATTGTCTCACGCTCCTCTACAGAGTCCGAGTATCGTGCTATGGCTGACACTACCGTTGAGATTGTTTGGCTTCGCCGCTTACTTGCTGACATGGGTGTTTCACTTCCGGATCCCACTCCTCTACACTGTGACAACAAGAGTGCCATCCATATTGGTGCAAATCCAGTCTTTCATGAGCGTACAAAACATATTGAGATCGATTGTCATCTGACTCGTCATCATCTTCAAGCTCGCACTATTTCTCTTCCTTTTGTTGGAACTGAGAATCAACTTGCAGATTGTTTTACGAAGGCTCTTACATCACAACGCTTTAAATTTCTTCTTTCCAAACTCTCGTTGTTTGATCCACCTTGAGTTTGAGGGGGAGTGTTAGACATACTTGTATAGCCTTGTAGTCTTATAGCTTTCTCTTACACTCCTTCTTTCTTTTTAGTCCCACATAGGAAGAGCACTAAGCTCTTTACCTCTTCTAAGCCTATATAAGGGCTTCTCATGTACATTGTTTGACACACCATTATTAGAGAACAATACCATTCTCTCTTAATCATTCTTTCTTATCACAAATCAAGGTACCTACACCTCCTCGTACTTGTTTGCTTCAAATTCTATTGATGCACTTTCACTAGCCAGTTGTATGCTCTGGTATTCTCTCCTTTTCGTCCACACGTAATCAGTCTTTTCTTTCCACTGCAGATGGCAAAAAATTTGAAAGTTCTAGATTTGACGCAGTGCGAACAGTCAACCAAGACACCTGATTTTTCTGATTTCAACAAGTTGGAGAAATTGATTCTCTCTAGGTGGGAGAAATTGTCTACGATTGATAGGTCAATTGGTAAGCTAAAACTACTGCGTACTTTGAATATCGAGGGATGTGTTTCCCTCCGAGGATTGCCCGAAGAAATCGGTTCTCTGAAACGTTTGTCGGACATTATGATATGATGCCCTCCAGCAGCGAACCTTTCAAGCTCCCTGAGACACTAGCCGCTCTAAAATCTTTGACAAGGTTTGAAGTTCGAAATCATAATGGTATCAACAAACTTCCCAACTCTATTGGAAGGCTAACAAATCTCACGCATTTGCTTTTGCCTGGATGCAAGAGTCTATGTAAGCTTCCGCACTGTATTGGAGAACTAAAATCATTGGTCCACTTGGATTTAGAACGGTCTGGGATCAGGGAGATCCCTAATTCCATTGGAAATCTAAAGAGACTAATAGGGTGGGGCACACTAAGATAGAAACGATACCTTGTGCTATTGGAGGATTGGAGATCCTCGAAGAGCTTGATGCGCCATGTTGTTATCATCTTAAGGATGAATCCCTGTGGGAAATGGGGAGCCTGTTGAAGATCTTGAACTTAGATTGGACCCCAATCTCTACAGTACCCACAAAGATGGCGGTTTCTCTAGTATCCATACGCTTATAATGACAAGCCAAAAGCTTTGCCCGTTGTCAGAGCTTCCTTTGAGTTTGAAATGCCTAGTGATTGCAGCTGCTCAATTCCCCGTTCTTCCCGACCTCTCGAGGCTAGTTCATTTAAATCATCTCCAAGTGTGGAGACTTGATTCGAGTACTGCATCTTCTAGGGCAGACGAGGTTATCTCACATTGGAAGGACGCGCAATCCATCCATCAGCTTCCGCTTAGCTTGTTAACCTAGAGACTTGGAGGGACACCACAATTGCCAAATTTGTTCAACTTCAAAAGCTTGTCAGTTCTCATTATCAGCGGATGTCCGATGCCCTACTTCCCCATCCTTGAATACTTGGAGAGGTTAAGGGAATTGACAATATCGTCACGCAAATTCTTAGAGATCACACCTGATCTGTCGCGCTTGACGAGGCTACAGAAGTTACAGCTCAATTACTTACCCAAACTTGCGGAGATTCCAGGTCTGGGGAAACTGGATCACTGAAGTTCTTACACATTAGCAGGTGTAGTGCGATTGAACAATTGCCTAATCTATCAAAGTTGAACAGTCTACGGCATCTCAAGCTAGTTCACTGTGGAAAGATAAGAGCCGTTCAAGGCGGTAAGAAGAGTGTCACAACTTCTGTACGGACATCACTTGAGTACCTCAACTTTGTTTTTTCGATCACCTGAGTGCCTCAACTTTTAAATATGGATCACTTGAGTGCGATCGCTTATGTGGCGATCGGAAAAGTTTATGTGGCGACCGGAAAAGCTGAGGTGGCGGTCGGAAATGCTTATGTGGCACCGGCGATCGATTTTTTCGAATATATTGATATACATGTGTAATTTTTCATAATTTTTTATTATTTAATTTTTTTTTTCTTATTTCAGGGTCTTTGCTCAAGGCCGACGGGTCCTCGGCAACCCTCGCCGGCCCCCGGCCGACCGGCCACCCTCTCCTCTGCCCACCTCCACCTCCGCCTATGCTCCCTTCAGCTGTACCTCTCCGTCCTCTTTCTCCTCGTCGCCCACCTCCGCCTCCGTCCTCTTCCTCTTCCTCCTTCTCTCCCTCTCCCTTCTTCTCACAGAGATGCTCTGTTTTGGAGTACCAAAAACAGAGGCCATCCACAGCAGCCTCAGATCTGCACCAAGCTCGTCTTCATCGCGTCCAAAGCCCCAGCAACGTCAAAGAAGCCATGCGAGGCGACGCCAAGGGTCGCGCGACCTCGGCCACTCACAGATGCACAAACCCTAGATCTCTTGGCCCAAGCGACTAGACCCTCGATTGTTGGCACAAATGCGAGAATTGAGACCATCGGCAACTAGGGGGCATCCGACCGACGACTAGATCTAAAATGGACGCTACCACGTGCAATCGAGGCCCCCTCGCCCATGGCCGACGGAGCCGTAAAGGCCCTCGCTCAGATCTAGTGAGGGCCTTCGCACCCTCGACCACGGCCACAGAGGCCGCGGCGACGGCCATCATTGAGGACCGTCGCAACCACGCGGGTTGATGCCCGTGGGTTGGCCAATCGTTGCCGGTGAGGGTCGCCAGAATCCATCTTCTTCAAGCCGACGAGAATGCCCCAAATATCAAAATAAGAAAATTCCAGAAAAAAAAGGAAAATGTCAAAACAAATAAAAATAACCTAGAAAATTTAAAAATAAAAAATGACGTGTCGTTAAAAAATAAATAAAATAATGATAAAAAAAATTCCACGTAGGACGATTTGCTGGAATTGACAAGTGATCGACTTTCGTCGGAAGTTGTACTCAAGTGATCCATATCTAAAAGTTGAGGCACTCAGGTGATCAAAAAAAAAGTTGAGACACTCAAATAATCTCCGTACAAAAGTTGTGGCACTCCTACTGTTCTTACCCCGCCGTCCAAGGCTTGAAAGGATTGAATCCTTTGAAGAATGCAGAGATCAAACGTTGCATGTCCTTGGAAAGGTTGCCCAATGTGTCGGCATTCACCAAGTCGGAGACAAAATGGAAGTGGCAAGATGCTGCTGAATACATCTAATAAATGAGATTTTTGCATTCAGTCTACTTTGCCGGGGCGGCGATCGTGATTTTTGGCATTTTAGGACAAACAAGCCTGAACCAGAATTCATCCTCCTGAAAACGCAGGGACTTGCAATTAAAAAGCACAGGTATTCAGAAGGGCATTTCGTTTCGTTTATCAAGTAGTAAGCGCGCGGGTTGAAGACTAGGATTTTTCACGAGACGAAAGATGTGTTCTTCACAAGTTTCCCCCCTCATCTTGCTACTCAAAATTGGTTCCTGGGAAAAAGTAAGTGGTTCAGAATTAGAACTAGGAAGGTATCAAGTTCCCTTACGGTTCGTCGACGTAGGAGAAGCACAGAGAAATATTTCTTCTCTTGCATGCGGCGTACTCGAAACTTGCAGTTTTGTGTAATTACAATGTAGACGGCTGATTGTATATCACTGTTCTTTGTTCATCTTTGGGGCGTTCATGTTCGTATCCGTGGATTTTGGTGATGCATCTGTAAGTTCGGTTTTGCATTTCCTGGAGAACAATTTTGCAGTTCGAATTAGGAATCTCGATCGAACTTTTGGTGTTATTATTCCCAAACATGTGACAAAACGAATAAGAATTTACGGATTGATCCCGTCAGTCAGTTTTATATAGATTTACGACCCTCCTAGTTATTTTATTTTCTTCACTTCTCGGGAATCAAGTTGAAAACTTACGTAGGAACTTATGTAGATCTTTTGATTGGTAAACAATACTCTTGGCCTTTTTTTTTCTGTGGTAATAAAATCAACCGTGTTGGCGTGAAGCCAAAATATATGAAAAGATATTATTAAGATTTCTGTTTTGCCTTTTGTCCTTTCCTTTTCTTCTAGGTTAAAAGATACACCTTATATATTATGGATATATGGGTTATAGCCATCTATAGATATAAGAGCAGATAGAAAGCGCAAGAGCAGACAGAATACGCAAAGTAGCAAATAGAGAGAAAAAGAAAAAAAAAATAGGCCGTGACGGCATTCTTGAGAGTTCTCATTTTTTTTTTCCATCGATCTTGTTGTCGCGACCTAAAATTCGGTTAATGGATTATTAGATTAATTAGATGAATTAACTAATCTAATACGGACTCTCCCAAGCCCTACCAATTCGCAACTTAGGTTTACTCAAAAGATTTTTTTTATTTTGGAGCCGCCACTAATCTTTTTTTGGTAGGTAGATTAGATACCTAAATAAAGTACAGGAGAATACTTCATTTTCTGCTAACCAGATATTTAGGTTCGGGGACTTGATTATGTTAATTTTTCAATTAACACCCTTTCGGTGCCATTCTTGTGAAGAATTTTCTTGATTGGCAAATTTCATTGATTTTCTTGAGGACTAAGGTGCAATTATTTTTTTTTGAGTTTTCTGGATTTAATGAATGCATGCAAAATGCAACCAAATGACATGCAATGTGATATGAAACTACATGACGTAAGAAAAGGTGACCATGCATGATCATTCTTGAAAATTTTAATTTTAATGCAATAAAGAATGTAAATTCTAACCTAAATGCATATGACATGAATTAGTGAACCTAGATGACATGGCATAATAATGCATGATGACGGGTAATATGCATGAAATGTGAAAATCCCGACTACTCTAAATGACATGGGATAATGCATGAATGACAAGCCATGATGCATGAAATGTAAAAATTGTGACTACCCTAAATGACGTGCATGATTAAAAATGCATGAATGAGCTTAGAGAAAAAATTGAATTTAATGCAAATAAACATGATTTAGATGATATGACGTAAGATGGCAATATGAATGACAAGCAAGAATATAACCTATTCTAGTGGCGCAAAAATGGGCGATAATGGCATGAATATTATGAGACATACGTATGAATTATGAAGTGACTTGAAAATTGCATGCATGGCATATGAGAAATGAATGATGACCAAACAGTATGAAACGCACATTGAGATGTCATTACTCTTCATGAATTTTCGATTCTTATAAAGAATTGGTTCAACCATTAACACAAATTGATTAGTTAAAATCCAATTCATCTTAAGAGCTTATTTATGATAAAACTTCCGAAAATTTCACTTAAAGCCACGACATGATTTTTTTGTTGTTTTTTTTAATAAATAGATCAAATAAAATTATAATAGACCTTGAGCATAATACACCTTAAAACCGAATTTTCCAATGAATTCACTTCGTACCCTGGGGGTCGGGTGAGAAGGTAATTTTATTCACGTCGTACCCTGGGGGTCGGGTTAGATAGTGAATTTCAAAATCTATCGATTTCGTCCCAAAGTTATGGGATAGGTTAGACAAATTGGTGTGCGGATGACGTCGTACCCTGGGGGTCGGGTTAGATAGTCATCACAACGCACATAATTCCGAGGGACAAGGCACAAGGGAGCATGTATTATACTCAAGGTAGATTATAAAATTATTTGAATTAAATTAAAAAGGATGATTTCGGCCCAACTAGGGATAGGTGCCGAATTTTAAAGGGGATAAGCCCCTATCCGCGAAGGATCTCATATCTTTTAAACTTAGAAAATTATCTTTCAAGGTTTGAAACGAATTTTCAGATAATTCCCTAGATTTTAAAGATATCTTCAGTTGGAGTAAAAAAAAAATCATCTTGCGCGTCAGAGGTAACGCTTGGAGCTCATAACAGGTTAAACATTATCCAATTCGCAAGGTTACTATCTACAACGCATGGGACAAAAACGTTAATGACTTCCACTCAACCATATCAGGAGATGATTATTGGGAACAAAGCTATCCATGCAATTTTCCATGAGTGCCTGGGTTCCGAGAAGGAAAAAAAAATTCAAATTTCCATCCATGACAAATTCCAAATTGATTCGATTTTAACTTCTTATCAGAACATGAGGTAATCGGCAAACGTGGATCACCCCGATCCTCCAACTCGAGAACACAAGATGATTTTCACAATGAGAATTTATCCATAGGTACGTTTCGGCCTACGAGCAGGTGAACCAAGAATGCAATCTTTAACTTAGCACAGTTCATCAATCTCCCCAAAGCTATATGACAAAGCTTCAATTTTCACCTCTAGTCGTAATTCAAGTGTGCCTATCAAAACATTAAAACGTGCAGCACATATCCCAGGCAAAACAGTATATGAATCGTGATCAAAGTGCAAGAATTTTCACCTTTTTAGCGCCAAACTCCTGCAAGCACACACGCTGATCTTCTTTGCCAAAAAGGGTTAAAGTCGTCCCTTTTAATATAATATTCAAACTCCAAAGAGTGAACAACTCTTGCACCAAAACAGCAACTTTGTCAGTCTTCAAAAAACGGTAAAAAGCGAATCGTTTAACCTTGGAAACGAGCTCGTCAACGGACGGAATATGAGGTGGTCAGCAGAGGCGTTGACGATGGTGTAGAACGACTACTTGTGGGGCGTCCAGGCGATGGCGGAGCCGCTGGGTGACAGCGCACGGACGACCAGCAGGCCGGTGATATTCCGAGGTGTCGATGGGTTGAAGAATCGGCTACCGAACTTAATCAAAGAGGATTGTCTCGACCGGAGGGGGAGACAATCAAACTCACAAATCTCTAGAGACTCTCTTTCACTGTGTGCCAAGAATTTTTAATATTGCCTCCTCCTCCCTCGTGAACCCTAAGCATGTTCTTTTTATAGGCAAGGATGACTTTCATCAGAGAAAGAAACAAGAGATTATTTCCTCTTTATGGCTTATGCGGATCTCATTTAATTTCTAGTCTCGGGTGAATCTTTCCCTACATTCCTTTCAAAGTGAATATATGAAGAAATAAGCTCTTCCTCTATCAATTTGATTTGTTTATTCCTATTCCTGCCATCTCAGTGGAATATTCTGCTCTGTCGATGACATCTTGCCCATAATCATGCCAAATTACACCGACACTCATCTTCTATAGTGGCATCTTTTATATTCTTTCCCTTGTTCTATTATTTTCCGAACTTGCTCTTCACAATCTGCAAGATACATACATGGACATTGCAAATCCTTCCTTCTAGTCAATTCCTTAGGTACTAACACTTGTGAGAAAAACGTCAGTTGTATTCCTACTTTTCTTGAAGACTAGTGGATTCACAGAGTGCCTCTGCGCGGAAACGTAGCCCAAGTTTGAGTGAACTTCGATAAGAAATTCTCTCGTATGTTCTTCTAATTCTATTATTTTATCGTTATATTCTGCTAGTGTGGATTGTTTGCTTGGATTATATTTTTGAAATTGGGGCACGATTCCTATCAATTGGTATCAGAGCCTAGGTTGGCTAATCGAGAATATCGAGGGTTTTTTGGTGACGTTCGATTGAAAGCAAACGGTATGGCAGAAGATAAAATTAGAATCGATAAGTTCGATTGGCAGGATTTCGGATGGTGGAAACTCCAAATAGAGGACTATCTTTATCAGAAAGATATCTATGCACCACTTGAGGGTTGGAAATCTGAAATCACGGAAGGTGATCCGACGACAGAATTAGGATGGAAAATTCTTGATCGAAAGGCGTTAGGTGCGACTCGACAGGATACCACATCGCGAAAGCAAAAACTGCAAAAGAAGCCATGGATATTGTAACGAATATTTATGAGAAACCATCCACATCGAATCGGATATTTTTGTTAAAGAAATTCGTTAATATGAAATTATCTGACAGAGGTTCTATTGCAGAGCATATTAACAGATTCACGCAGGTTAGAGGTCAGTTAGAATCCACGGGCATAAATCTGGATATGAAGTTACAAGCTTTATTATTTCTATGTTCTCTTTCGGAAAGCTACAACACCGCGGTGCAAGGAATTTCGAACACCATGAAGGTGATTTGACTCTGAATGATGCTGTGAGCAGTATCATGGATGAAGAGATGCGACGAAAAGTCTCAGGTGGAGATAAATTTTCGGAATCTGCATCTTCAACAATACTAGCAGTGGAGAACCGTGGAAGAAGTAAAAGCAAAGGAAAATTCAGCGGGCGTGGTAGGTCACAATCCAAGGGAAAAAGAGAGGTTACAAAAGATGAGTGCTGATTTTGTCACCAGACGGGACATTGTAGATTTCAATGTAAAGCCTACAAAAATAAGTTGCGAGATGAGAATCAAGGAGCTAATGTGGTAAGCGATTAGCCTTTGTTAGAGAATTTGTGTTTATCTGCAAGGTTTGACTTGGCTATAGATAAGTGGTTTCTTGACTCTAGTGCTTCTTTTCATTGTACCTCGCAAAGAAATATATTTATTGATTATGCTGGTGGAGATTTTGGGCAAGTGGTTGTGGGAAAGGGCCACATGTGTCCGATTGTAGGAAAATGAACTGTGGTTTTGAACATCTCAGGTGGTGGATGACTAATTTTGCGTGAAACCAGACATATTCTCGAGTTGAAGAAAAATACGATTTCAACTAGTAAACTTGACCAAGAAGGCATAGTGACAACTTTTGGAGACGGAGAGTGGAAGATAACCTTAGGAGCAAGAGTAGTAACAAAGGGAAAGCGTATAGGTACACTTTACCTTCTCCAAGGAGACAATATCAATGATATGGTTGCAACTACAGTGGTTACATGTAATTTATTTACTCTTTGGCATTATCGTTTGGGACATCTTGGTGAAAAAGGTGTCAAGCAGTTACATTTAAGAAAGTTGCTTCCAGGTTTGCAGAAAATTGAGTTAGATTTTTGTGAAAATTGTATTTATGGAAAACAAAATGCAGTGAGTCTTCAATTAAATGTGCGACGGAATAAAAAATAGAAATTAGAGTTGGTTCATACTGATGTGTGGGGATTGGCTCAAGAACTCTCTTACGGTGGTAAGAGATGTTTTGTCACTTTCATTGATGATGCAACACAAAAGACTTGGGTATATGCTCTTAGAGAAAAATCAGAAGTATTCGGTGTTTTCAAAATGTGGAAAACCATGGTAGAAAAAGAAACAGGTTATCAGGTTAAAGCTCTAAAATCTAATAATGGTTGTGAATACACGAGCAATGAATTTGTAGAATATTTGAGCCAAGAAGGCATACATAGGTTAAAGACTGTTCCTAAAACTCCTCAAGAGAATGGTGTGACTGAGAGAATGAACAAGACCATTTTGGAACGTGCAAGATGCATGAGACTACATGCGGGTCTCCCGTTATACTTATGGTTGCTACAGTTGATGCAGCTGTATATTTGATTAACAGGAGTCCATCTAGTGCGCTGGATGGAGGAGTGCCGCAAGAGCAGTGGTCAAGTAAAAAGGTCAATTATTCATATCTAAAAGTTTTTGGTTGTATTGCATATGCTTTGATTGACAGAGAGAACAGGAAAAAGCTTGACGCTAAGTCCCAAAAGTGCATCTTTATTGGATATGGCGGCGATGAATATGGATATAGGCTTAGGGATTATGAGAATAACAAAGTCATTCGCAGTTGGAATGTGGTGTTCCAAGAAGAAAAGATGTACAAAGATCATCAGACAGAGCATGAGACGGCGGTAGAACCAGAATATATTGAGCTAGACACAATTCTTGTGAATATGGTTCCAGCAGATCAAAGCGCATCTGAAGGGGAGGTTGTTCAAGATGAACACATTATTAATGAGCAGACAGTTCAAGAGAAATGCGACAATCCGGAACAGACTAACGATCCTGAAGCACATGTTTTGAAGAGATCTACACGTGTGAGAAAGTCAAATGTAATTTTTTATCCTTCAGCTAATATTGTTATGAGCCATGTCTTATATACAGATTCGGAAGAGCCGGAGACTTATGATGAGGCAAAGAAAGACACATCTCATATGCAGTGGGAGCGTGCTATGAAAGACGAGATGAGCTCTTTAATTCAGAACCAAACTTGGGAGTTGACCAAGTTACCTACAGGTAAAAAAGCTTTGTTAAACAAGTGGGTATATAGGATCAAAAAAGAAACTAATGGTAATATTAGATACAAGACGAGACTTGTAGTAAAGGGCTTTTCTAAAAAAGAATGAATCAACTACTCCGAGATATTTTCACCAGTAGTGAAGATGACATCAATCAGAGTGTTGTTGAGTACAGTTGCAGTGGAGGATCTCCATCTCGAGCAGTTAGATGTAAAAACGGCTTTTTTGCATGGTGATCTAGATGAAGAGTTATATATGGCGCAACCTAGAGGTTTTGAAGTCAAAGGTAAAGAACACACGGTATATCGCTTGAAGAAAAGCTTGTATGGCTTAAAGCAAGCTCCGCAACAATGGTATTTAAAGTTTGATGGTTTTATGGAAGAAAAAGGTTTTGCACACTGTGAGGCTGATCATTGTGTTTATTTTCGAAAGTATAGCGATGGTGATATTGTATATCTCTCTTTATATGTTGATGACATGCTAGTGGCCAGTTCTAATATGAAGAGAATCGCAAAAATAAAGAAGATGTTAGTAGCACAGTTTGCTATGAAAGACTTGGGAGAGACCAAGAAGATTTTAGGCATGAAAATCATCAGGGACAAGAAAAATAATAAATTATTATTGTCGCAGGAAGACTATGTGAACAATGTGTTGAAAAGATTCAACATGGACAAGGAAAAATCGGTTGCGACTCCTCTAGCAGGTCACTTCAAACTTTCCAAGGATATGTGTCCGAGTACTCAAGGCTTGAAAGATAAGATGGCGGCAGTGCAGTATGAGTCAGCAGTTGGAAGTTTGATGTTTGTTATGGTGAGCACGAGACCTGACATTGCACAGGTAGTGGGAGTTATGAGTCGATATTTGTAGAACCCGGGCAAAGAGCATTGGAATGCAGTAAAATGAATATTGAGATATCTAACAGGTACATCAAATTACTCTTTTTGTTATGGAGGTACATCTCTAGAATTGCATGGTTATAAGGATGCAGATGACTCGGGTGATCGAGATAGTGGTAAAAGTACCACTGGATATGTCTTTACAGTTGCGGGTACAACAGTGAGTTGGGTATCTCAACTACAGAAAATAGTGGCTTTATCTACGACAGAAGCAGAGTACATGGCGATCGCGGAAGCCTCTAAGGAAATCATGTGGTTACAAGATTATCTGGAGGAGCTACATCGAAAGTAGCCAGTGAGTACACTGTGGAGTGATAGTCAAAGTGCAGTACACTTAGCAAAGAATGCAACTTATCACTCAAGGACTAGACATATCAAGAAGCGTTATCATTTCATCAAGTCGGCATTAAAAGATAACGAGTTAAAGTTACAGAAGATTGATGGATCAAAGAATCCAGCTGACATGTTTACCAAGGTAGTAGACAGAGAGAAGCATACTTTCTATACTACTACTATTGGTATTACTCCATAGTAATTGATGAGGAGTATCGCAGAGGCACAAGTTTCAGTTGCTAGTTTTTTAAGAGGATGGAAGCAAAGTTGCTTGGTGCATCAGATATATTTGTCTTCATGTGGGAGATTGTTGGCGTGAAGTCAAAATATATCAAAAGATATTATTAAGATTTCTTTTTTGTCTTTTATCCTTTCCTTTTTCTTTTAGGTTAAAAGATACATTTTATATATTAGGGATATATAGGTTGTAGCTATCTATAGATAGAAGAGCAGACAGAAAGCGCAAGAACAGACAGAATACGCAAAGTAACGAATAGAGAGAAAAAGAAAAAGAGAGAGGCCGTGACGGCATTCTTGAGAGTTCTCGTTTTCTTTTTCCTTCGATCTTGTGAGAAGAACGTCGGTTGTATTCCTGTTTTCTTGAAGACTAGTGGATTCGCAGAGTGCCTCTGCGAGGAGATGTAGCCCAGGTTTGGATGAGCTTCGATAACAAATTCTCTGGTGTGTTCTTCTAATTCTGTTCTTTTATCGTTATATTCTGCTAATGTTAATTGTTTGCTTGGATTATATTTTTGGAATTGGGGCACGATTCCTATCAATCCGAAGCAAAAGAAATCAATGAGATATACACGAGGCATTGAAGTCATTCCAGTAATGGACCCAAAACCCCAACCTTATTGATTCGATCTAGAATTTTAATGGACCGTCTTTATGTCACCTCCAATTGATGGGTAAATAACCAATATTTTCCTTTCATTTTTGGTCGAAGAAAATTGTCTCCGATCACGTCTCTAATTGGTGGGTTACAAATTCTGGACATTACTCGCATACAAAATTAACTCATATTCGCCACCCGGCATATGGTGATAGGGATGGATCGAGGCATCCTCGGCTACAACCTGCCACATCCCGTGCCCTAGCCCCGGTTTGTTTTTGTCTTTGTTTCATAATCCTTTTACAAACTAAACATGGCTTTATATTGCAAGTCCATACAAGACAGCTTGATCTTCTTCTTCTTTTTTGTCAGATTAAGAATAGGAACATTTGTCTTTTACTTTGTTAAAGGATTATAGATAGCAAGTGTTATATCAGAGGTGGGTGAAAGTAGTGATTAATGAATAAGTGCCAATTAAACATCACTTTAATAAGAGGTGCACTTGGGATTTTGTGGTTAGGCGCACTGGTTCCAAGTTCGATTAACCAGCTGAGCACTTGTGATTTAAGTGGGGGGTCATGGCGGTGGGTTGCTACGCTAGTCTCCCCCGAGGAATAGTCGAGGTGCGCGCAAGCTGACCCGGACATCTTGATTAAAAAAAAAAAAAATCACTTAAATAAGAGGTTCCTTTTGGCTTCGCCTGCTCCTTTTCATTTAGTTGTTAACCCCATGTGTTTTCTTTGCCTTTTTTTGGAAAAAAAAAATGAGCTGTCAAAAAAGGAAGCTAATACTTGACAGTCTGACAGTACTATCATTATTTCTAACTCCACCATTTTTCAATTAATGGGTGCTTTATGCAAAACACGCAGTAATGGTGTGTGGATCTACGATAAAAAATAACTGACAGTACTGTCAAACTGTCAAAATAACTAATAGTACTGTCAGACTGTCAGAGAAGCATTTTTCTGTCAAAAATTAGACCCTGCGCTTTTTCTTTTTTTTTTGGCCAATATGCCACATTGCATGTTTACCATTATTACAAAAAAGTTAAAGAAAAATCGTTACACACACATTCACCACCGACATGACTATAATCCAAGTGTCCATGTCACCTCCGGAAACATAATTATATTTTTCATTGATGTTAAGATGATTTCTCGTTTTTCAAATTGAATTTTTGTGATGCGCGAAGCTATTATGCTTTTGTTCACTTTAGTAATCTCTAAAGTATCGCTTTACTATGCATGGTAAGGCGTAACAAATTTTCACTACCGATAAATATGAAATCAATTGCATTAGGCACGGTGGCATCTCCTAGTGCTCGTGGTTTAGCTCAAGAAAGGCTCAAATTGTTTCCAATTTGTCATCCATCACACATTTGATGAAACAACAATGGTAACTACGTGGCCAATGAGTTGCATTGCATACCAATGACTAGCTTCGCAATTAGTGATGACTTTCATTCAAGTAATAATTTAATTACCGTACATATAGAGAGTGATCCTCGTTAATTGACTCGAGTGCTCTCTTAGAGCTCAAGGAGATGTGAATCGACATTATATAATATTCAAAAACATTGCTAGAGATTTGGAACATTTACACGCGGTAACTCTTAAAACTCATATGGTCACAAATGATCTGTTATTGCGGATATAACTGATGTCTCTTCGTAATGTGAATATAAAGAGATAATACATAGTTATGAAAGGGGAAAAGTACCAAAAAAGTCGTAAATTTGTTGCATTGATACTAATTCATTCATAAGCCTTTCAACTGGATCAATTAGTTTCAAATTTTTTTGCATTCGTATCAATTCATTCCATCTGCCCAATTTAGGCCAGGATGTTGAGGTGGACGCCGACTGTCCTATATAGCGTGTGGATAATTTTCATAATTTGTAATATTTTTTTTCTTTTTTCCCTTTCCTTTTTATTGGATAATGATGTGGGGTCCACGAGGGTTACGGTGTGCGCCCATGCGGGCAATCACACCCCCCTTATCCAATTCAAACGTGAAAAATCACGTTGAATGGATTTGGTTAAAAGACTGACGTTTGCCAGTCAGTTTCTTTAGTCGACGTATTATCTATCGCTCCCAAAAACAGTAAACGTAGAACGCTCCTCCCTACCGACTCATCGTTGATTAGGCATTGACGACAGAGAATTCGACGCAATCGTAAAGGGCTCTTAACCTGTAATCGTTAAGGTACGTTCTGGTAATGTGCTTTTGTCAATCAGTGAATCAAGTGGTCCATATGGCATGTTTCCGCAAATTATAGATTGAATATAGAATAGGGTTTAGTACCCAACATTGGTATCAGAGCCGTGATTACTTGTTTCCTGATTTTGTGTTAATTTCGTACAATTTAGCCCTAATTGCGTGTACTGTTCATGCGTGATTTTCTGAGTTTGGTTTGTCGAAAATGTGTTTTGAATATACCATTGAACGGGCTTGTCGAGACGATGATATTGAGTGGTCGTTGGCCCCGAGGGGACGCCGGAAACGGCCGCAAGCGCCACACGCGCCGCGGTGGGACGAAGTCCCTCGAGGCCGAATCGGTTCATCCCTTTTTAAGCCATTTTTGTTTGTCAAAATTGAAATGTGAATATACCATCATGTTCATCTCGACGCGACGAGAATTTTGACGGGTAGATGATCGCCGGAAAAGGTCGGACAACCTCTCACGCGTCAGCGGGGTCGCAAACGTTGCGACCCACGCGCCACGTGCCGGGCACGTGACAGACCGCGAGCCGCGCCACGTGCGACGTACGTAGTGCTCAGCCCGCGCAACTTTCGGGCCTGGACCGGCCCAAGCCCTTTAAAAAAAAATTAAAAAGGCCTGGCCCGTTTAATTAACAAGCCCAAACCCTGAACCGGATTAGTTCCGGATCTGACCCGACTTGGTTTGACCCGGTTTGACCCGTCTGACCCGTTGACCCTTGACTGTTGACCGTTGACCGAGAGTTGACCGTTGACCCAAAAAAAAAAGGTCTTTCAATCTTAGGGTTTGTATAATGTCTTGTATTTGTTTATCCTTAATTATGATATGTTCGTAAATTTTACATAATTGATGGATTTTAGTAATTCACTTTGTACTGCATTCGTTGCAGGAACAATGCCTTCAAGAAAAGCACCTCTGGATAAATGGATGGTGCTAAAAGACAAGAAACCTCCAAAACTAAGGAGATAAAGGGAGATACAGGCCATTAATGAAAAGATTGAAATATTGAACAATTATGAATGGGATAATGTATGCAACATTATAACCCATGTGATAGCGGTCAACAATATGATCAATGAGATCATTTAGGCTGGTCAAGTAATGTCTTCAATAGATGCATTTTATGCACTAAGGGATTCAATACCTGAAGAGTGGCATGGATTGATGAATCAGATTTGGTGGCTTGATGACATCTATACATACAAGAAATTTGTGTTACATTTCTTACACAAGTTTGTAAGGGTCGGGCGACGAAGACATCATCACTTGGGATGAATGGATCGCGCAGGCAGAGTGCGCTCTGGCGAAAGACCAATGATCCTCATAGGGGTTTTCCTAAGACGCCAATATGAACTTTGTGAAAATATTAAGAGTTGAGTTTTGCCCTACATGGGCGAGTGGGAGATATTGGATAATGATGTGGGGTCCACGGGGTTACGGTGTGCGCCCATGCGGGCAATCACACCCGCCTTATCCAATTCTAGCGTGAAAAGTCAGGTTGAATGGAGTTGGTCAAAAGACTGACGTTTGCCTGTCAGTTTCTTTAGTCGACGTATTATCTATCGCTCCCAAAAACAGTAAACGTAGAACGCTCCTTCCTACCGACTCATCGTTGATTCGGCATTGACGACAGAGAATTCGACGCAATCGCAAATGGCTCTTAACCTGTGATCATTAAGGTACGTTCTGGTAATGTGCTTTCGTCGATCAGTGAATCAAGTGGTCCATATGGCATGTTTCCGCAAATATAGATTGAATATAGAATAGGGTTTAGTACCCAACACTTTTTGCTAATGGCTGGCGAGGGTCGGCCTTGCTGAGCCATGCGTGAGCGTCGACAAGGCCTCTTTGCTAGATATGGTGAGGAGGCCTCTCTGTCCACCAGAAAAAAAAAGGAAAAAAAAAAAGAGGAAACACACACACACACACACACACGCACGTCAGCGCCAACTTGTCATGTAGGATGATCGGCATCCACGTTAGCAATTTTTGGGCTAAATTGGTCAGATGGACTGAATTGATACCGATGTAATATGTTTATGACCTTTTTTTTTCTTATCCCCAAAATAAGCTATTGTATAGCATTATTAACACCAGGCTTTCCTCTCTAGTTGGGGAAACCAGCCTTTTGATTTATGAGTTTTACAGATATAGACATCTACCACATTTCCAATTAATCAAATTTGCATGTAGGTAATACGAACGCCCCCGATCAATGCAATGGAATGTGTTTATTTATCTATCTCTTAACTCGAAATGGGAGCCCTAGTACCATTGATGCAAGAACATCACGGTCTTCCCTACCCGATATTGCGCCTTCTCCAAATAACTTGTTTCCTGCCAATTAGAGGCATAATTGGAGAAAGTTCCTTTCGACCACGAATGAAGGAAAAGATGATCATTATCTTATAACATCTTCAATCTCTATTCTGAGTGAATGAATGAATAAATGTAACAAGATCACTTTGACGTATACGCACATTCTAGAACAAGTAAAAACTCTCGTTCTCAGCAATTAAATAATTCGAAGTTCGTCTTGCAAACATAAATAACTGAATGGAGTGGAGTTAGGTCATGGGTGGTTGCAAAAGAGAAGGCAAGTTCATCATATTTATCTGCACCAATAATTTCCTCTCATTTTCAACTTTACCCTGAAGTCGCCAAGCAACTAAGCAGCCACAAAAAGTTTCGATCGCACTGCAAAAGTCTCTTGTCTTCTTCATTTCTCTTTCCTCTCTTATATTTATGTATGCCTCACGCGATTACTCTGCAATTGAATTGAATTGTCAAAAAAAAGTTGTGGACATGTGTCTACCCCTTTTGCTTTTTTTCCAACATATCACTTCAAATTGTACCAGCGAATCATGAAAAGATTCTCTTATCTTATTTTTCTTTTTGCATGAAGGATGGTTAAGGATGGATGATTGAAACTTCTGTAAATGTAGATGTGGGGCATGTAGTATTCATGCAATGTATCATGCTAAACTTCGCAACTAATTAGATGAGATTTGCACCTTTGTCCTATCATTTTTTAGCTGTCGTATTTAGTCAGGGAGGAGTCCCTATCACTTGGTTCAATCATAAGTCTCTCAATCTCTATACCATTCGTTATACCTTATTCAAACGTTTTAACTACAGAGAAACACTGGTATCCATGGCGCTTAGTACATTTTAAAAGAGACCGTTTGGTACAGATTTTTTGTAGTACGTTATCATAAAAAGGTGTTGCAGTTAAAAAAAAAATTATAACTATAGTAGCTTATAGGAGCATTTAGAAACTACCTCATCGATCGAACTTTAGGTTTCTGCGATTATATGTATATTATTAAACATATAAATTACAACAATTCAGAGCACAACTAAAATTGAAGATTATATCAAACTAGCTCTTATTCTGTAACACCCCGAGTCCATTAAAAGTTAAAATATTGAATAATATAGAATGATTTAGTATTCAATCCCAAATGCTTACATGTTAACCGCATTACCAAAACAAAGATCTTGAAATGATTGAGATCGACATGTTATTCAATATCACTGTAAAGAGATAACATTCATCGTTATCTAAGGCTTCGTTTGTTTCGTGAAAAATAAATGTTTCGAAAAAAAAATCAAAAAATGATATCGTCCTTTCGGTAAGCTTAGTACTCGAGGGAGAATTGGAGAATATACTCTTTATATCTCTTACAAAAATGAAAGAATGAAAAAAAAATTATTATTCATGAAAATTCTTAGACAAAAGGTGCTATCAACGATGAAGGAAAAAAAAAATTATTGTTCATGAAAATTCTTAGACAAAAGGTGCTATCGGCGACGAAAACATTATTCATTAACTAATTATTTTGAAAAAATTCATGCGATCATTTAAAAAAAATCAAAATATTCATTTTTCGCGAAACAAACGAAGTTTAAAAATATATGAAATCCTACGAAATTAGATGCTGGAATCATGCCACACTGAGTTCGAAACTTTGACACCCACTTTCAGTTTTAAAAAACAGTAAAAAAAAAAAACAAAGGTTAATTTTAGAAACTACCAGTAAAAATAAGTGACCAATGACTTTTTTCTCAAATAACTTGTTGGTAGCTTACCAATATTTTACGAAAGTACCAGCAATCTTTCTATAGTTTGCAAATGAGCAATACTATGGGCGTCCAAGTACACGAACATCTGTGCTCGTGGCCCTCGAATGTGAAAAATGGCTCTGTGTATGGAAAAAATTGTGAGAAAAATTACCAAAAAAATGTTTTGAACTTGTTATTACAAATATGTCAATATAGTTCTATAACCTTTTTTTTGCTAATTTAATCCCAAACTTTTTGCATTCATGTCAATTCCATCCATTTAGCCAATTTTAACCAAAAATTGATTATGTGGCGTCACCGGCTCTAGCGTAAACATTTTTTATGAATTTGTTTCCTCTCTTCTTCTTTTTTCCTTTTAATGTTATCTTTTTTTACTGTGGCTTACGAAGCTCACTTCGCAGTCCCTGAGCGAGGTCGGCCTCACTAGGGCTGGGCTAGCGAGACTCGAGCCCTCGCCGGCGGCTAGAAAGAGAGAAACAGTTTACGACAATGAATAGGAGAGGGGGAACATTTTACGACAACGTCATTAAGTAGAGAGCGTGACACATGTAGCTGGTCCCAGATGCGTAACCCTAGCCGAAGGGAAGAAGCAACATTAAAACTAGGTCTGCCATCTTACCAGCATCGTGGACTTTGGCACTTTCTCTCTTCTTCTTATTCGCATTTACGTCCGACACCAATGTTCGAGGTACCATTTATTGCCACTTTTATTCGCATACTTGCATGTGCGGCAATTGAGTAATTATGTAGCCGGAAAATTGTTCCCTTTAAAGGTACATTTATCTCGTGAGAACAACAATTTATTCGTTGTCTTCACCCAATTCTCTATCTCCTTGATCTCCAACGTTGCTCCTTCTTCTCCCTTTCTTTGCATTATTTGTCGAACAAACGTTCATCTGTGTCTCATTTAATTCTTGTCTTTTCCCTTTTTGTCTGGTGGGATTATTAAACTGGGCGAACTTATGGGAGAGATTAATGTAGGATTGGAGTCAAACTAGAATTGAATTATCTGATTAACCGGTATTTGTTATTTGTTAAACCGGTAAAGGGTTGGCCGAGGGTTTGGAGGCAGCGGCACTATCCCCGCCGGCGAGGGCCTCGCCCTGATATGGGGCTCATCTTGACATCATCAAAATCGAATAGCTTGAGTTTGTTTAGGATGTAATGTCCCTGAGCTAGAAGCTCAGTTAGATTCAATGAGCTTAAGGAAAATGAGAGTTCTTACCTCCAGTGAGGGATGTTGAGCTTATATCAAAAAATGGATAGAGCTAAACGTGAATTCAGCAAATTATGTGCAGGCATGGAGATATGTGCAAAAACTGGTATTGGGTATTTTGATTCTTCGAGAGCACTCAGCCAATTTCATGAGTCGTGATATAGTCCCACTGCCACCTCCAACAATTAGAAATGTTTAGCCATTTTTCCTATAGGCCTAAACCTATTATGCGGATGCTAATTTAGTTTTTAGATTTTTATTCATTTTAGCCAATTTAGTCCTAAAAGCTTACTCGAAATCCCAAATACAGTCATTTCGGCCAGTTTTCTTCGGAAGCCGCTGACGTGGCGACGTGCTACGTAGGACGGTTGGCGATAACTGGACCGCCACGTCATTGTTGAGTTTATAATTTTCGACGTGAGATTTAATAAATAGAAATAACCTACAAGACGCTCGCAAAACATGCATCACGAAGGAAAATAATCTACATCTCACGCTAATATTTGTTACAGCGGAGATCACCACCCTTTTTTGCATTTTCCAAAGAAGAGCTTATTAGATACGCAAAAAAAAATGAAATTATTCACGGAGCTCGGTATATATTCCAAAATATATGTAAATTTGTCAAATGCGTTGAGATTAAAGATCCATCACATTACCAATGAGGCGTTGGCTAAATTGGTGAGATTACTGGGCCTTAGACCATTAAATTGATGATGTCTCAGGTTCGAATCTCTCCAGCCGCATCTTGAGAGCTTACACGGTGGCATTGGTCTTGTGCTCCACCACCCCGAGAATTTAGTCCATTACACGTGTATATATATATAAAGGATCCATCATATTTATAGGTGCGACTTTTCACATTTGACGGTCCAAATACATTTTGATATTATGGCTCAAATGCTTTAGAGGAGAAGCTATTGGCTCCCACACAAATACAATCAATCAAGCTTTGCCCTTTGTCAAGTCATCGTCGAACGCACCATCCAACCCGACAGCCCAACAGAAAATATTACCAAACAAACTAACAACAACAAAAACAAGGACGACGCGGATTTTTGTCAGGGACTTGTCACTCAACACACACATGGAATGAAACTTGACTAAATCATGAAATCAAATTATGTCATGCTCTAAGATATAGGACTACCCCGAATGATTTTCCGTGACAATAGTAGACTCCAGTAAAATATTTGTCGTGCCGTGTTCAAAGTCCCGAACTTTAGATTTTTGGACATTTATGCTATCATGGGGGGATTTAACTTAAGTATACCGTCCATCTTATCATGCAAATGGTACTAGCTACTAGGTAATTTGGGATGGTAATGCTTTCTTTTTTTATTATTCTCATTGGGCGTTTGAAAACGAAACCCAAAATGAGGGACGTCCCAAACTTTCTTAAAACTTAAATTAGGGTCACTATATATCTTCATAAATACATTGGACACACTATCGTGACCTTGATTTTCAAGGGGAATGCTCAGTTTGATTAAAAGATTTCAAATTTGGTGGCGAACCAGACCTATATTACTCGCTTGTCTTCTGCATCGCGTAGCCGAAATGAACAGAATAGTTGAGAGTAAATCTCATAAAGTTCTGAAATGATATAATTGTACATCTAACACCTTTGACATTAGTTAGGAGCCAAAAATGAAATCACTCATATCAATGGTGTTAGATATTGGGATCTGTTAAAAAAAAGGATTGCGTGGTCTGTGTACCTAAATATTTATCTTTTGTGGAAAGGCGTCGCACGTTCAATTTGATACAAACGGACTCGAGATATATATCGAATTCGAGGCTACGTAAAGAGGATCCAGAAGAAAAAGCGATTGAATCGCGATTTTCTGGTATAAGGAATTTGACCTTGGGTGACTAAAGCTTATCGCATCCCTCCCATGGAAAATGAATTACTAATGATATCAAGGAAGAGAGATTATCAAAATTCTTTAGGATATATGTATGATGAAATATCATAATAGGGTCTTCTATTGTATCCCAAACCAAACCAGATGACCAATAGGCAATAGGACCAATGTCCTCGTTTGCTTCTACCCAAGGCAAAGTGTTGCTGCCTCTTAGCTAACCCAACCGTCCTCCTCTTGCTGTTCAAATTGTGATTCAATGATTCATGTAGGCCCTTATAGAAAGCACAAGCCCCTTTTTTTTCCAGAAAGATAACAATAAAAATTGAACAAATTCAAAAGAATAACTTGGAGACCAGCCAATGACAATCACCAAAACCAAACATCCTAAAAGTCTTGGTATAAATAAAGTCGCCCCCGGGGAAAAGTCCTGGTTGTTAAAATCCTAAGAGGACCTTACTCCAAATTAAAAAAAAAAAATGAATTCTCTTCTCCAGCACTAAGTGAGATATTTTTACACAAATTATACCCATGAAGATTTTTCATCGATTAGTTGTATTATACCCTTCCATATAATTTAAGATCGATCCTCAATTCAACACCTGAATTTTCCCATTATTGCTAACAGGGGTTTAAAAAAAAAGATTAATACCACAAAAACACCAAACTAGTACACATGTGATAATTTTACCCCAAATTATTTTTTTAACCATGAAAAACTCCAAACTGATACATCTGTGACAAATTTACCACAAACTGATGCAGTAGTGACAAATTTACCATATGTTAGATTTCGTTAAATTTTATCGTCAAATTGCAAAGTTATTGCAAAGTTGGATGACACATGGCTATTTTCAAATGTACACATTACCCTATGTTTGCTTTATGTGTATCAATTTGAAATTTTTCGTGATATTAACTCAATTTAACGAAAATTAACAAATGATAAATTTGTCATATGTGTACAGTTTGGGATTTTTTTATAATAAAAAAGTAATTTTGGATAAATTTATCACAGTTATATCAGTTCAGGATTTTTGATGGTTAGCAAAATAATTTAGGGTATATTTGTCATAAGTGTCCCAGTTTGAAATTTTTAATGGTCAAAAAAATAATTTGAGGTAAATTTGTCATCAATATGAAATTTTTATGGTCAAAAAAAATAATTTAGAGTAAAATTATTATAAGTGTACTGTGTATCAGTTTGAGATTTTTCTCCTAAAAAAAAATTATCACATGATCCAATGTACACAACTCCCTTTCAAGAGCCATCAACACCAATTTGAAACTTGACTCCTCCTCCATCACTCACTCTTGATGTTCTGCTCTGCAACTCAGTTCTGCTGCAGAGACTGCACTCGCAAACTATGCCATGTCACAGTGCACAGAGTTGATGAAGACAAGGCAGAAGGCACCATCATTACTTAAAAATAAATAAAAATATTGTCAATCATGCTGTACACAAAAGAGAAAAGTAAAAAAAAAAAAAAAAAAACTTCAAACATTTGAACTCCTTAAAGTTAGAGCAAGCCAACCACCAAGAAAAAAAAAAGGAAAGAAAAAAAAAAGAAAAAACATAAATTTATAATAGAAAATGCTAACCCAACTCTTTGAAAACCTAAAGAGGTAAACCAAAGAACACTCCCAGCAAAACAGATCAAATGCTAAGTAGATCCACCGGGGGCGATTGAGGCGCCGGTTGCTGTTGCTCCTTCCCCTCTTTCGTCACGCAAGACTCGTGTGCCGAGCCTTGAGTCGGTGAAGACTGCGCCACTACCGTATCTCCCTTGGCCGATCCCGGCGGCGGCCTCGGGCGCTCGGTTAGGATCTGGACGACCTCTCGCATCGTGGGGCGCTCCACCGCCTGCTCCTCGACGCACAGCATCGCGACGTAGAACACGTGCATGGCCTCGTGGAGCGGAACGGACGGGAGCCTCGGGTCGAGGATTTTCTGGACCTCCTCCTTGTTCGAGCTCGTCATCTTCCGCATCCACTGGACTATGTCCACTCCGTCCCCGAACTCCCCAACCGGCCTCCTCCCGCTCACCAGCTCCAATAGAACGACCCCGAAACTGTAGACGTCGCTCTTCTCGTCCACCTTGAGAGTGTACGCATATTCTGCATATATTAAACAAAGAAAACGCCAATTAAAAAAACCCCTCCAAGCAAATCAGAGAATCAAACAAGCACAAAGTCAAAGATTAGTTGACAAATTTCGATAATTTAATTGACAAATAGTTCTTGTCAAATACTAGGCCACGAGAGGGAATGAGATGGTCTTGGTGGTTTAGGCGTTTAGGGTGGACCGTCATATAATTCATGTGCTACGAAAGCTGTATCAATCTTTACTTTCGGGCTGTCGAAAAGAATTGATTGTGAAATTCTCTAAGTTCCATCGAAAAAAAAAAGGATAATTCAAACATGGACATGAGGGTCAAAAACAGGCATGAACTAGGAAGAAACTTGAGCACACATGTACCTAAATTTCAAACAGTGACAGTAAAATCTCAGTCAAAGGTCGGTTCAGCAAATTCTTTGATCATTGACCAAGTGGATCACAGCCTCTAGTACAGATTTGAGTACTTTCATTTCACAAATCAAAAACATCTATCATGGCACTTTGTCACCGGATTTTCAAGATCGAAATGTGTACCTGGCGCTATGTACCCATATGAACCGGCAATGGCGGACATGCACTCCGATGTGCCCGAGTCCTGTAGGAATTTCGCGAGCCCGAAATCGGCGACGTGAGCTTCGTAATTCAAGTCGAGGAGGATGTTATTCGACTTCACGTCCCGATGGACGATCAGCGGCGAGCAGTCGTGGTGGAGATAGCACAGCCCCTTGGCGGACTCCACCGCGATCTTGTACCGCGTGTCCCAGTGCAAGTGCCCGCCTTTCTTGCCGTGCAGGACCTCGCCGAGGCTCCCGTTGGGCATGTACTCGTAGACCAGCAGATTCGTCTCGTGGTTCGAGCAGAAGCCGAGCAGCCTCACGATGTGGCGGTGCCGGATCCGGCCGAGAGTCTGGATCTCTGCGTTGAACCCGTGGTCATGGGATGAGCCCCGACTCATGGCGGGGAGTCTCTTCACAGCGACCAGGTCGCCGTTGGGCATCGCCCCTTTGTACACGATGCCCGCACCGCCCTTCCCGATTATGTTATCCTCCTTCAGGCTATCCAGGATGTCATCACAGGTGAAGTCCAGGCGCTGGAACGCGGTCAGTTTCCACGCTCGGGACTCACCCGCCTTCTTCAGCGACCGGGCCTTGATGATCGCAGCGATGGCAAACACGATCGAGCAGACAAGCAACCCAATCACAAGCAATAGCTTCAGGGAGGCAGAGAGTGGACCCTTGGCATGTGGGGGATGAGTCCCATTCACAACCCCGTCCTTGCAGGGACCCAAGTAAGGACCACACAGATCAGGATTGCCCAAGAACGATGTGTAATTGAAATAGCTGAACTGACCGGTGCCCGGAACCAGACCGGAGAGATTGTTATAGGAAAAATCGACAGATGTCAAGCTCTGCATTGTGGATATTGAGGCAGGAATAGTGCCAACGAGATGATTCTTCGACAGGTTCAAGTAGTTCAGTATCCTCATTCCAGTGATCTCATTCGGAATCGCGCCTGAGAGGTCGTTCCGGCTGAGATCAACGAAAGTCAAGAGCTTGCACCGGCTGATCTCCGGGGTGATTGGGCCCGAGAACTTATTGTGGCTGAAGTCCATCTTGGAGAGCTGCTGCAACCGCCCGACGTCGGCCGGGATCGGGCCCGAGAACTTGTTGCCGTCCAGAAGGAGCTTCTGGACCCCAGAGAAGTTGCCAATGCTCGGCGGGAGAGACCCAGATAACTGGTTATTGGAGAGACTAACTTGACCAAGATTTGCAGAAACAGAGCCGTCGGTCACAGGGAACTCACCCTCAAGAAGATTGTCTTGCAACTCGACCTGAGAGAGCATGGGGAGTCCAAAGAGCCCCTTCGGGATCGACCCGTTGAGGAAATTCTCGCCCATTCGGATCCTGCTCAGAGACCGGCACTCGCCGAGCGATTCTGGGATTGGGCCGAACAAGAAATTTTCGAGTGTGATCAATGTGTGAAGCTTATTCCCCCTACACATATCAGGAGGCAGAGTGCCGGTCAATTTGTTGGAGGAGACATCCAGAAGCTGGAGATTCCCGTTCCATCCGAGCTTCTCCGGGATGCTTCCGGTGAAGTTGTTCTCCCACAGCTGCAACACCTCCAGCTGCGGCAATTCGCCGACGAAGTCGGGTATCGAGCCGTGGAGCTTGTTCCTGAACAGGTTCAGGAGAGTCAGGTTCTTGAGCTCGGCGAAGGAGGCGGGGATTTCGCCGGACAGCATGTTGTTCGACAGGTCCATGGACTTCAGGCTCTTCAGCTGGCCGATCTCCTTGGTCAGAGACCCGGAGAGCGAGTTCACCTGGAGGAACAAAGTGTCGAGCTTCTGCAACTTGCCGATCTCCGGCGGGATTTCGCCGGAGAGCCCACAGCTCGCGGCGTCAAGCCGGACAAGCTCCGTCATGTTCCCAATCTCCGGCGGCAGGCCGCCGTCGTAGCTGTTGTAGTACCCGATGTAGAGCTCCCGGAGACTCGTCAGGTTCCCGATCTCCGGCGGCAAGGCTCCTTCAAGCTCGTTGCCGGAGATGGCCAGGTACTCCAGTGACTCCCAGCGGAAGTACTCCGGCGGGATTTTCCCGGTGAAAAAGTTGCCGCCGAGGTGGAGGTGGCGGAGGCTCGGCATGTCGGCGACGGTGAGGGGCAGCTCGCCGGTCATGTTGTTGTTGTAGAGGTCCAGGACCTGGAGCCGCTTGAGGAGGGAGAGCTCCTTAGGGAAGGTGCCGTTGAAGACATTGTTGGAGAGGTTGAGGAGGCGGAGGACGGAGAGGGCGGAGATTTGCGGGGGGACGGGGCCGGAGAGCTGGTTGGCAGCGACAGACAGGTTGGAGAGGAGGTGGAGGTGGGCAAGGTCGCCGGAGAGGGTGCCGGAGAGGTTGAGGCCGGAGATGTCGAGGGAGACGACGCGGCGGCGCGAGTCGCAGGTGACGCCCCGCCACGTGCAGTGGCTGGTGGAGGCATTCCAGGAGGCGAGGGAGGAGCTGGGGTCGTCGGTGATGGCGGACTTTACGGAAAGGAGGGCCCGGTACTCCGGGACGGCGGCGGAGAGGGAGTGGAGACGGTGGCGGTGGAGATGGAGGAGGAAGAGGAGCAAGAGGAGGAGGCGCATTTTGGTGGGTCACTGTCTATGTGAGAAGCTCTGGGTTGTCTCTCTCTCTCTCTACTCGTGTCCTCTGGTTCTAGAGAGAGAAAGCGAGGGGAGGAAGGAGGAGGCTGGAGGTGGCTTGGGAGAGAGTGAGGCGAGACAGTGAAGGGCAGAGAGGTAGAGCGACCATAGAGGGACAGGGAATGATTATATTGGCTTATTTCTTTAATTGGATTATTTTACTTTTTATTTTTTTTATTTATTTTTTTGGTATTTGGATAATAGGGGCAAAAAAGGAAGATGAAATTGTGTTTTTTTTTTCCTTTTCTATTTGGAGCCTTTTTTTTTCTTAATAAGCAAGGATAATTTTATTCTCATTTTCCCTGAGGAGATATTTTTCGCTTGATTTTTTTTTTGTCGAAATATTTTTCGCTTGATAGGTCGCTATTTTTGTTGCGTCTGGAACGACGAATGGATTCCAGCGATCGAATGAAATGAAGTCGAAAACTCTAATTTTCTTATTCGATAATTTGTGAAAAATGAGATGGAATGGAAAGAGAATTCTTCCGTTTGATTGTAAAAAGAAATATTGCGAGAATGAAACGAACTGAATGTAACAGACTTAAATATGTTTGTAATTATTCTAATTATAGCATTATTACAATTTGATATATCCTTAATTTACTAATAATATGATTCACCAAATGTTGGGGCTAAAATCATAATTCACTAATTTATAGTATGAGAAATGATATTAAATAGTTCTCAAAAAGCTATATTTATATTAGAATAACTATTCCAGTAATTTTCAAAATTGCTATAACCAACCTATTCAATTTAATAGCTCAATCCAACATAAACTAAACATATTCTTATTACATTGTGGTATAAGACTAGTCAAATAGTTTTGACATAATAGTAAATCATGATACCTAATACATTTTTAATATTGAAATCTATTGTATGTAATTAATTTATCTAATAACTAATTAATCTGTTAGTTTTCAATTTTAATCTATAATTGAATTATATATTTGTCTAATTTTCAGTTATAAAATCGAGGTTTAAAAGACATTAATACCACAATCAATCAGGATAAATGATATTTTACTATTCGGATTTAGTAACGGTAGTACTGGCATTTCATACATTATAGCTTTTTCTTAATTGATAATTGAATCTTTTTCTTTGTATTTATTTATGTCCGTGCAAAATTGGAGTTTAGTAATTACCGTGATAAAAAGTTTCGCCCAAAAACTTAAGCTAATAGATGGAGAAATACCACATAAATATAAAGAACATATAAAACTCTTTCACAACCGATGTGAGATAATAACAATATTGAACCGTTTTTTTTTTTTTGGAATGCGACCAAGGATGGTGCGTCCTATCTTTTTAAAAACCCAACCAGACAAGTAGTGCTAAAAGAATACTCATCCCTTTGAACCAGGCGCAACGCAAGTTCCAATGTTTTTTTTTTTTTTTGGGTGTCAAATTATGTTGTTGAGTTTTTTTTTTTTTTCGAAATGTTGTTGAGTTGAAAGCTTAAATAGTTTATCATAAAATCATGCACTTGGAATGACTTCCGCAAGGTGATTAGGTAAATTAGCTGAAAGTACATGGTACTTCTATTTTCAATTGGGCCCGCGATCCGGTGGATAGAACTAATTTCATGCAACATATATTTCAATTAACTAATTATTCCAACATCATTATATTTATTTAATAGAAAAATACTATGATAAAATATAATAGTTGTTCTTTGGTAAATATATCAAGGGCTACCGTCATGGCGATCTTTCTATTCAATTGCTTCAATCATTTCCAAACATCTCATGGCATCTTCATGGTGTTTGAGGATTCCATCATGTATATATGATTTGATTTCTCATACGCATCTCTCTTTAATTTAAATGGGTTGCGAAGATTGTAATGAAAAAAAACCCGTTCTTGGTCCATAATCTAAACTAGTGTTGAAGAATATGGTCGGATTGGATGAACAAAGGAATCAAACTTTAAGGCATGATAGTACTCTCTTTAAGGAATTATTTGCCACACAACGTTACTAGTGGTTACCGACAAAGATCCACCAGGATACAACGGAGTCTCAAACGAGATTATTAGATAGCAATTCTAATAATTCTCCAAGAATTCTCTGGAAAACAATCAGAAAAGAAGGTTGTATCTCTCGTGTTTTTTTAACGAAAATTGAAAGTGATGAAGTGAGTTAAAATGAACATAACGCTTGAATATATAATGAACACACTTTTTCGCGTCCGAAAAGTAGTTAATTCTCATGCAACTATTCGTGTTCAAAACAGTTTATTCACACACAACTTTTCATAATTTTTCGAAGATAGTTTATGTACGAAAAGTTACAACTCTTCGTGTCCAATAACGGATAGTTCAAACATACCTCTTGATGTTCGAAATTGTACATCAAATTACACTTTTTCACAGACACTGGCACTCTTGCACTCCAAAGGTTACAAGAGTGCCAATTTGACAATTATGTCCGAACAAACATAAATTTTCCAAAAGATATAATAGTATCTTATATCCATGAACAGTCACACTATTCCAATGAGTCACGAAATTCATTTAAAAAAGAAATTATTTTGAAATAAAAAATAATTATTGAATAGAGCCAATTTCGAACCGCGACCGCGCAAAGTGTTAAGTGCGACTCATAATCGCATCAAAATCGCGCACCCGCACGCGGATATAGTGGGGTGTAGCCCACTTCTTCTTCTTTTTGGTCCAAGAGGTATAGCCCACTTACCCATTTCTTTCTTTAAAAGACAATACTAGCTTCCTAACTAATAAAGTGAATTGCTATCTACATTTTATCCTATGAGGGATGTAAAAAAAGGCAATATTTTGTTTGTTTTAGAAACAAACTTCAACAAGGTGAACCCATGAAATCAATTTGGTTATTTGTTCTTATTTTTAATAAGTACATGAACCTTAAATTACCCTATGAATCAACAATACAAATCATCAATCAGATAGGTAAAGTTTTCGAAAGAATTTTCAAGGAAAAATGGATCCTTTTTCTCCGTGTTAGTTTATTATGAATGTTAGGATCGATCGTACCATCTGACGAAAATATCACAATATTCCAATTTCTCATCCTAAACTCAGATTTTCGTACAATAATCTTATAAATGGTATAAGTCGAAAAAAAAAAAACAAATTAAAACACACTTCTAGTTCTATATATAAAAGATAAGTTAAAAGACTATTAAGTTTTTCCGTTAACTATATTTCGAAAGTAATAAATGAAGGCACCGGAGTTGGGGGTCAGGCTCTTATTCCGGCGCTTGCCGTCTTGTCATGGACGCTCGGGAGTTTCTCTCATGGTCATACGAAGATGTGCTTTAAGCTAAGGAGAAAAATCCCATTGAGAGATACAAACAAGACAATTAATTTAACTATTCACATCACTCCCATGTGCTTTTATTATTGTGATTTGTTGGGAGTGTGGTTCATAATCCCTTACGACAGGAAATCAAGTGGGTATCGCTCCACACTGAGCTGACAAGAGTCCGAGGGAGATGCCATGGCGAGGTCTCAAGGGAGCGGCGCCTCCTGGACACCAGAGGGCTTTTATGATTGAAACCCATAATTTTTCATTAATATGTGATATATATATATATATACACACACACATATACACCCTTTTTCACTTGAAATTGAGTGATGTAACGAGAGGTACGATATGTTAATTACAGAAGAACCTCAGCTAGACGAAAAACATCAATTTCTAACCATTAGAAGTTATTTATGTGATAGTCGATCAATATGTTAATACTTACCTATTAGGAGGAGAACGATTAATAGTGGGAATTAATAGTCACCACTATTTTTCGTTTAACACTAATGAGTTCTTCGATCAAACCGTTGGATTGAGCCACAGAATCAAGAATGGTGTTGTTGTCTCCGCTTGTTGAGAAATTAGTACATCATGTATCGCACTGAACGTGAATAATAAAACAATGGGCCTCACCAGATTTGGGGGAAATTATCCAAAAAAAAATCATAAACATATTACAGTTGTGTCAATTCGGTATTAAATATTTTTTTTTGTATCAATTAAGTCCTGAATCTTTTGCATTTGTGCCACTCCGCATAAAGAGACATGAACTCGTTCAATCAGCCGGCCATTTTGCATCATTTAGATCTGAAAAATCATGTCTGGACATTTAACTACTATGGTATTCAATAATCAAATTGTGGATTTTGCGGTGCGTATTTCAAAACGTTACGAGTCAGCCCGTGGCCACTTTCGGTACGTGGTATAGAGTTCAATAATTTCAATACCGACTAGGAGATGGCCATCCAGACTCCTAGGGCTCAGAAATCAGTGTCCATAAGAGCAATTAATTCCGAATTATTTCTTCATTATTATCGCCATAATGCATTGCAAACTATAACGACATGGATTTTATGGGTAGCTTGAATTGAATGGCCAATTATTAGCAGTTCCTGAATTTTTTTTTTCCATAAGTCTAGAGGCTACGGCTAATTCGTTCTACATTGTGGCGCCAATCATAGTACTCTAGGGAAAACATGTCCCGTTTGGCATTAACTCTCTGTGTCTTTATTAGCAGTGATTTTTTAAAAAAGTAAACCTCGGCTGCTAATTATGCTTTAGATTAACCAGAGTTACCAATAGAAGCATTCCCTAAGTCTCTTTTTTCCAAACTATGTACGAGGATAGTTCCAGATTGAAAAAAAGAGTAATTTCACTAGTGTTTTGAATTTAGTACTAGCAGTCATCATTGGATTTGATTGAAGATTGAGTATTAATCTTTCATTATGCTCTATAATATTTTATTTCTTTTTTGTCATCGTTCAATTTTAATTTAGCTAATTGGATTTCTTCCCCTTTATGCAACTATGATATCAAAGATTGGATTGGATTCGGGTTACAATTGTAATCATGTGTATTTAATATATTTGATGCAGATTTGGATTCATATAATCTCACTTTAAATTTCTGGTTAGCATCGTTTTTCGTTACATTTTTTTTTTAAATTTTATAGCTCCTAACCTTATGTTAACTATCAATGAGTTACCGTTGTAATTTTAGTTCTAATGTAGATCTTGCTTAATAGTGCTCTTTGGTGTTCTTGTAAGCAAGATCCCGTTATATTTTTGGTGATTTACCTAACCAAACTTTGCTGTCTTTTCATGAAGATTGGCGTGTACCTTGACAATCACCATTGATAAAACCTCTATTCTTGTGAATTTGTCATGCATATAAGATTAAGGGACAATGATACAAATGGTACCTAAAATTTGACCTAATGTGCAATGTCGTCATTGAACTTTTAGTTTGTTCAATGTGATCTCTAGATTTTAGCCCAATGTGCAATATTGTCATTGAACTATTAACTCGTTTGATGTAGTCCCTGAACTTTTGGTGCATTTCAATTTGGACTGTATGAAAATGTTCATAGTTGTCCTTGAATTTGCATAAATGAAATGATAACATTGAATATTTTCATATAGTGCATGATACCGAAGCGCGATAGAAAACTGACTAAACAGGAATTAAGAATCGATACGAGGAACAATTTGTTCTCTCAATTGCGAAGATCAAATTCGACAAAGTATAAAGTCTGTAAAGTCTAAAAGTCTGCTCTTCTACGAACCCTAAACACCCTTTTATACGGTGTTAAACCTAATTACAATAGAAAACGCAAATTACGAAAACACCATTAAAATAACGAAAATTGCCTAAACAAAAAAAAAAGCCTAAAAACCCATTTAAATGACTCCGAAACGCGAAAAAAAACGATGTCAGTCACGGCATAATGTGAGTATTGATCAGTGGCTCGTTTCCATACAGCCAATCGAATTTGAGCTCATTCGGAGTTCGCCAATCCTAAGTGCATCAGTGTAGGACTTAAATTGAATATTTGTTAAAAGTTCAGGAACCACATTAAATAAGTTAAACATTCAAGGACTGCATTGCATATTGAATTAAGGTTCATTCATTATATTGAATAAATTAAATAATTTTCTTGAGATTAATTTTCGAGTGACGAAAAGTTTGTGTCCGTGCAAGATTGCACAAGAGGGAATTGAATCACAGCTCAAACGATTGGGAAAGCAAACAAAAAAGACCTGTCTATCCTGATTCCGCTTTTATTGCAAATGGATCAATCTTTCCACGAAACACAGAGTTTTCAAAGATGATCCAGTGAGCGGTACCTGTCAGCAGGCAGTGGTTTTGATTTGAAGAGATGAAATTGATGGACATCGAATCTAACGACAAGGAAAACGAAGAGCCTGAAAGTGAAATTTTGAGGACTTGAAATGTAAAAAGAAACCTAAAGGAAATTAAAAGGGAAAAGCATAAAAAAAACCGTAAATTTATTGCATTGGTATCAATTCAGTTCAAAATATTTTAATTGTGACAATTTAGTCTTAAACCTTTAGCACTTATGCCAGTCTTGATCGAAACTCGCTGACGTGGACGTCATCCATCTTACCTGGCTCAATCGATGCTGATGTGAATTTATATATATATATAAAAATTACATTGAATTATAAATTATTATTTTTTTCATTTTTTTTCTTTCTTTTCTTTTCTTTCATTTTGGCCGGTGAGGTTGTTGACAACCCTCATCCAGAGCCTGCGGTGATGCAAAAGCCCTAGGTGAGGGCCTTCGCGGCTTTGCTCGGGTTACGTTGGCCATGGGCGAGGTGGTCCTCGCCGGTCAAAAAAAAAAACAGAAAAAAGAAGAATAATAATTAAAAACTCGGTTTTCAAGGATATTAAAAGTGAAATTAACGTCCGACCCAAGGAAAATTAAAACTGCGCGAATGGAAATTGGATAGGGGAAACTTTAAACATTCGTGAGAATTGAAACTGAAATCATACACAAGTGACAATCAAATCGAAATGTTTATGCAGACAGTATGGTATCCACAAGGTACATTACGAAATGCCAACCTAGCTAAAACTGAAATTGAACGACATTGCGGAAAACACAAACGAAAATTCGAGAGTCTTGACAATCTCATGAACTCCAATATGAGTTTACAAATACAATCACTCAACAAAATTGATTTTATGTTTTATTCCACCAATTTTTTTTATTTTTTTTTTATGTTTTTGGGAACCAATTGGGGGAAAGTAACAAATTTCCCATCAAGCCTTCAGACATGCACATCAGGGAAATTTGCCATTACATGCCAAGATTTCCCTGATTTTCCAAAGTCAAATGGCACATATTGTATCCTATTCTAGAGCAAAAAGTCAAAAGATGTGTGCCCAAGTTTAACTTTATCAAAGCATGTCATCGCTTATGTTGCACAATGGAGGTAATTTTAGCAAAGATTAAAGCATGCAAGTCATGTCACATAGTGTCTCGTTATAGGAACCACAACCCGGACCTAAGCAAGTCCTTAAATTGCTTCATCCGACTCTCGTTCGGATTTCAGGATCCTTCAAACGTAAAGCATCTAGAGGGTATTCCGCACCACTAGAGAATAAAAAGATATGATATGGCAACAAAGGGGTGCAAGGCGTGCGGGCGAGCATCGGCACATTATAACAACAAAAGCATTCGTGAAGCCCGACGTTCCTTTCCTGTATATCGTATGGACAATCATGTCACATAGCGTCTCATTATAGGAACCAAAGCCCTCGGATGCTATGTGCTACTCTTCTTTCACTTGATTAAACTACACTTAATTATTTATTCTTTCCAATTTTTTTTCCATAGTTACGTAACCTATATATAACACACACACACACACTCACACTCATGTCAAGTTGGTGCTCAAAGAGGTTGGGATCAGAGTCAAAGGCAACATACAGTCACCACCCACTCCATCCGAGTTCACAATACTTATATATCTAAGTATCACATCATGAGCAACTTGTGTAGAAAACAAGATAGAAAAGTAACTTTTTTTTTATGATGAAGATCATGGAATGGGGTCTCCGGCATTGTTCATCTTTGGTAGGGGACCGGTTTGCGTGGGGCATTCGAATGATATTGGATCACCTACTTACATTGACCATTACCATTAGGAAAGAATCATAGTTGCTAGTAAAAATGATTCTCCTCCGAAATTTAGGGCTTTTTAGGCATTTCGCAAAAAAAGCGGTCTTATTTCGCCCTTTCGAAGGTCTTTTCTCTACTTTTTATGATTGGGAGAGCTCGACCATTAAAAAAAAAAAAAGAGAGAGAGAACATCTCAAACGCGTATAATACTCTACCGGTTACTCTAACGGTAAAATATGTTTCAAGTACCGTGTGAGTTCATTCTAGCTAATCCGGTCATTACAGAATTCGATCGATTTCAACATGTTGTGTAATATTATTAACCGGATCCAAATGGGCTTAGCATTACAGTATCATGCTTTTTGTTCGATGTATTAAGAAGGGTTGTCTTATGGCGATGACATTTTCATCGCGTACCTGCGTCGTAAATCGAGAGTTTTTACAGGAAATTACCATACCGGACAATTAGACCCGCAATCCGCTCGGTTTTGCAATTTTCCATGTCGATTTACATTTGCAAAATCCATTTTATTTAAGGAAATGATCGGAAGAAATCAATGATAATTACTGGTGGGGGCACAGGGTGGTCAAACGAGGTTTGACCGACTGTGGAGAGAAACGAGAAGAGTCGGAGCCAAAATGCGTCTCTGCAGTCGGTGCGCTTGCATCATTGCAAGGAGCTCGCCACGCCAACGACTGATTAATTTACGCAATTGCCCCTGAGGAAAACGCCAAAAAGCTTTTTGTGCGGCACCGGCACCACTTTTTTTTCTTTTGACAGCGAAAAATCCTCCCCCCAGGAAGGGACACGTGGTCCCCGCCATGGCCCATGCTGCAGGGCAAAGAGAGCGAAAGTGACTAAAACGGTCCCTCCCCGCGCTTTGACCGTAATGCCCCCGACCTCGCGAGTTATTTACTGTTCGGTGCGGCCATTACTTCTTTCTCTCTTTAAAAGAACATGGTCGCTCTTGCTCTATCTACTCCGAGGTTATAAAAGGTAAATTGACAATAAAGTCCAGCTCAGAAGAGGCAAATCCTCGGTTTGACTCCATTATTGGGACTTTTAGAAAAGGAAAGTGATGGGAGATGATGGTGAATCAATTTTGGCTCGTTTCTCCGAAAGAAGAGGGGACTAAAAACAGATGAAAAGATTCGAAAATCGATGATTCAGCACAAGCAAACTTTACTAATTATGTGGGGATCATTGTCATTAAATTAAGTCGAATTAAAAAAACTCCTAAGACTTTCGGACAGTGTATCTAGTCATAGAACATTTGTCCAAAAAATCAGTGAATTACTTTTGCTAATTTCATCCATTTGGGGGCGGCTGAAAAAGGCGACGTGGCTTTTTCCATTGTTCTCGACATAATTTCCGATGCACTCATCTCTTTTCGGACTAAAGAAAATGCAACTTATAAATCCTAACTGCAGTCTAGGGCATTTCATTCGCGGGGGGATGTAAAGTAACGATGGAGTGCTTCTAAACACATGTACTTTTTTGTCATGTATTTTTTTTTCCCGTAGTGTATACTATCAAGAGACAAACCTAATACAACTAAAGGAAGTTGGATGCTATTCAAATTACGAATATTTCATTTTCTTGAAAGAGAGCTTTGTTAACGAGTGCCCCCCACACTTAATAAAAGAAAGATTAGAGGCTACTTGTTAATAATATAAATATAATGCAATACCAAGCTTTCAAGATACACCTCATTCTTCTAGGACTTTCTCGATGGCTGCTGCTTGGGATTTTGTCAGAAGTAGAGGACCGGTTGTGTACTGGCATTCCTTTATATGGGATTGCATTCTTTCTCCTCGGGGCGCCTTCCTTTTATGGTTAGTAACTCTGAACCGTCTCCTTACTTAGGTTCTTTTGCTTCAATACCAATGGGGTATGCGCTTTTTGCAATTGTAGACCGGATTCGGTTGACCATTTATTTTTTGGTTGCTCTATCACGGGTAGTATAGTTTTAATTTGGGCTTCAAAATGTAATTTGTCGTGGCGAAATCGGCCATGGCATGATCATGTACGTTGGGCTATGCAACACCTTGGTGGTCACTCCTTCCCTCATCGGTTGGCTAGATTTTCTTTCGGTACCTTATGTCATATCATTTGGACAGAGAGAAATCACATCCTCTTTAAACGGAAGCCTCTTTTTGTGCCGGGAATTGTTAAGCAGCTCGTCAAGGTTGTCAAAATAAAGCCCTCACTCTTGGTTGCGTCGAAGACAATCCTCGTAATAGGCGTGTGCAAAGGAATTGGGGTCTTCCCCCTTCTATTTTTGAAGACTGACTTGCCTCCTACCTTTGAAGACAGCTCGAGGAAGCATGGATATTTGCCTTACCTGTTGTTGGCTATGTTCTGTTATTTTCTACGTCCCTATTCTGTTTTGGGACAATTGCAGGGTTGCGTTGCCGCTGTCCTTGTGCTGGTCACAGGGACGGTTTGTTGCTGTTTTATTTCTCCGCCGGCATGCTATTTCTTTTCTCTCTTTCCCTCTATTGCGGTGGTTATTGTTCTGTTTGTTGGTCACCAAGTCCTCCTACACTGATTGGAGACGATCTGCTGATCCTTTTTGTCACGGTTTGGTCGTCCAGTTGCTGCCCTCCTTGCAGATTGAAGACTATTCTGACCGGTTTAGTTTTTGTTGGTTTCGGCTGCTGTTTGGCCGTTGTTTTATTTTTATTTCTTTTGGCTACCTGTTTAACCCTTCTTTTCTCCCTTCTTGTTGTTCTTGGCCTTTTGATAGCCTCGCTTATGCGCGTAATTGTATCTTACAACCGGCTCACCGTTAATACTCCATTTAGGCACATACGGTGCCTTTGTGGGTCCATGATTTTTGTGTCCGATTTTCTCTTGTAACTAGCGTTTTTTTGGAAAGTTGTAATATATACTTACCTTACAAAAAAAAGATATACAAAAAATCTATAGCTACACATCTTCAATAATTCTGCTTGCTTCTTATTAATTTCCTTTTTATTTCTCACTTTAGTGAAATAGTATCCTGAGTCAAAACCTAAAAAGTGGACATATCTATGGATGATCTTGTCAATCTCAGATCACCCATTTCAACAAACTTTTGCATGTGGAGTGTTTTCCTAGCTCTTTAAACTGGTAAAAATATTCGACCAAAAAAAAAAAACTGGTAAAAATAATAAAGTAGATGGGATTAGGTGTCTATCTAATCAATCAAATATGTCACGGGGAAATTCAATGCATCTCTTCCTTCTAATTTTTCTAGTGGAATAATGATGTGCTTAAGTGTCTCTAATTAGGGCTGGTAATTTGTGTCTTATTAATCGCATCGTATGGAAACAGGGATAACATGGAAATGGCTAATCTGAACACGACATGTATAATAAACTTGTTAGGTGTTGACAAGACACAATGCATCAGCTTGTTTATAAATATACGATAATCTGTGTAAGCGATATACACGTACAACTCATTTATAAGTTATAACACGTTGCTAGACGGTATATATAATTTCACTTCACATTACATCTAAGGTGTATGACTAACTTAATTCTTTGTTTTGTCTGATGATTTATGTATTTCTGAGCTTTTAACGATCTTGATGGATTTGGCGCCCTTGCCCCTAGCAAGCGGATTCTTCATAAGATACTCCTCCAATTCCGCCTGCTGTTTGAACAGAGTCTTCCGCCTGCTGTTTGAACAGAGTCCTTGGGACCCGAGGCTGAGTTGGGACTAGCTTCAGTTCGAATTCTGTCATCCTATTTGCTTAGGTTTTCCAGATGAGTTAGTAGTTAATTACAATCACCTTGGTATGGTGTTCGGTATTTTCTTTTGGAGTCATGTCATCCAGACGACAAGTATTTGTTGTCTGCAAGGGATGATTTGGAGCGCAAGCTCACTGAAGAAGGGAACTTCCACATGGAGAAAGTCATGCTCAGATATTGAGTGGAATCTCTTGTCAAAAGTAGGGGCTATTTCTCCCTCTTAAGATTGCTAAAGATCTCATGGAGAGAGTCCAATGAATGATTTTTGCCGTTTTAGGTCTTGATAAATTTGGTCCCATTCACAAGCCATCCTCAATCGGGGTTAAGTTCATCCCCTTTTGATTAGAGAAGATGTAAACAAAACAATCCTGAATTCAATGGAATAAGTTGACTCTTCTCTTTTTCTAGTTCTTCCTTCATCATCCGAGGGAACAAGAAGAAGATGCCCAATCCCCTAATGGACTCTTGGCATTCATCTTCTGTGATTTTAGGAACAGGAAAGAAAGAAGAATCAAATTATTACTATATTTCTTCCTTTTTCTACTTCTTCTATCAAGTGCAGGATAACCCTAAAGGGTTGCGGATTTTTTTTTCTACCAATTGGGGCTCTCTCTTCCCCACCCACATGGGATGGTCTACGGCGTTCATAACCACTCCTCTTACTACATGATGCTTACCTAGCTAACATTTAGATTTGGCTCTACCTAACTATTTTTGGTTCATCTCAACATTGTTGGGAAATTCTATTTGATTTTGAAAGAAACAAAACTCACATACTTTGTTGAAAAGACTTTGATTTATCCTTTGAGGATTTACTATAAATATATGTATATGCCTTTTATATGTAATGTGCTTAATGCTTTTATTTTACTAGAAGCAGGCAGATTTTGTGGTAGAAGCAGGCTGATACGAGAATCATGACGAGATATATTTTGATTTTTGATTTATCCTCATTGTTTAATCATTCTTATTCTTGATTATCTTAGCAAATTAAATTTCCCCACTAACGATCAATTATCTGGTTAGGATTGCGTTTCTAAGTTAAATTGATTGACCATCAATCATAAAGATATTCTCATTACTTTTCATATGAGGGCTCTTGATTGATTAGCAATCACTCTTTAGATAATTTCTTTTATTAGAAGCTTGATTTATAGAGTTAAGGATTTGATTGTATGGGCGAGCAAATCCTCTCAAATCTCTGATTGCTCTTACCTCAAAGACTCGTGATCTTTATTCAATAATCAACCAACAGCTAGTTTTGGAGATTGATCCTCGGGTGATTTTGTCCAGCGGGAAGCTTGGAAGAAGAGGAGTATATAAAGAGCACCAAGTTCGAAAAGAAGGAAGAGAGATCAAGAGATCAACACTTATATATCAAGAGAGCTTCATTTGTTTCAATTATCTATTCTTACTTAAAGCGAGAGCTTGTGAGAGGTGTTATACAGAGTAAAGTGTGAAGAGTGTGATAGCCTTGGTAGAGGCAGAGCTCGCTTCTGTTGGAAGTGCTTGTGGTCAAGCAATCACATCTTTCTGTAATTTCTTACTTGATTACTTAGTGGAATCCAACCAGTAGGCTATTAGTGTGAGAGAGTGGAAATAGGCTTCCTAAAGCCGAACCACTATAATCTTGTGTGCATTGTCTTCTTCTCTAAACTCGTATCTATTTACTGTCTGGTAGAAGCACTGCGTGGTTCTGCTAATACATGTGCCTCTATTGAACTCGATATTTTCAATTCCGCTTTATTTATCGAAGTTTGATTAAATACACCTATTCACCCCTCTAGGTGTTTAGCCTAGCCAGGAACAACTAGCATTCCCCACTTATCCGACTAATGCTAAGCAGTTTTTGGATATCAAACTGATCTTCCCGGAAGGTAATTTTAATGCGAGCTCACCTTAACCTCGGGCCTTTTGGTCTTTCACGTAAGCTCCAAGGCTTCACACCAAGTCTTCACTGACATAATATGCATGCTTAAGTAGGGTCATACGGTACATTTGTTGCCTGATATGAACTAAGAAGAATTAACATAATCCGTCGGCTTGCCACAGAACTGATCCATAAGAGTATGCAGACAGACAGACTCCTAAGATGGAACTCATTCCTTGACGCATCATTATGTGAAAGCGCATAACATCGCCCGGAAGCCTATAGCCCTTTGGTTGTAGCGCTTTAGTTACACGTTCTTTCTTTGCTGATTGAGTGCACCCCTAGAGTAGTTCTGGCTGAATGCTTTCACTGCTATATCTCTTGTTTACTCTTTCTTCCATTGGTGTTATTTCTATGAATTTTTAGGATAAAAGTTCAGTTAAGTATGAGTCTTAAAGGTGTTAAAATATTTATGCTCGTGTTGTATTGAAATAAATGACACGTTAACTTAAACATGCTTATTCATATCTAAACAAATAAAGTTGGTCAACCAATTTGTTACACCCCCCTTTTTTTCTTGGTGATATGAACCCGCTTATGCCAAATCCAAACATGTTCAATTGTTTGTCATGTCATATTACATGGTGCAAACAGATCGTGTCGCGAATCGCCGAGCGTTTAGCTAAGGTCACATGGAATAATCATGGGGTGCTTTTGAAATGCAAAATCCCGGTGTACTTTTCTAATATATCCGTTGAATTCGATCCTTTTTACATTCTTAACTTGATGCAGATGTCATTTTGAATGGATGTTTACTTTTGCTGTATCAAACGTTAGTAAAAATGTCCTTTCTAACGATAATGAAGAGGTCAGATAACTCATAAAACATATTGCAAATCAGAACTCTATCCCGCGACATAAAAAAAAAAAAAACCCTTGTTAGAGTAGAGTTTATATCATGCTATATTTGTGGCGTTTATTTTCTCCAAACTAGTGAATAATTTACTCAAAACCCTAAAAAAGGGACCGATGAGCACAACATCTTAAGCAAATAGATATAAGAATGGCTGCACCTGCAGCAATCATCTTTCTTGCCCTTTATTTTAATCATCTTAATGGACGTAACTTTCATATTTCTTGGGTTAGATTAAATGCATGTTGACGGAGATGGAGTGGGTAGAAAGATTCGGTTCGAATGGACCGACTTAATTAATTTTCTGGCAAAAGAATAAGATAATTAAAGCGTTAAAAATAAAACCCTGAATCTTCTTCACTTAGACCAAGGAACGAAACCTGGGGCTCAGCTAACAAAATTTACGAGCCCGAAGCAGTTCCACCCCGGAGAACACGTTGTACCCATCCATCAGAACAAAGCTGGAGTTCAATGTCTCGATCGGGGTTCCTTTTGTCCCCTTCCTTTTGGACTCCACTCCTCCAGCTTTCCTTGAGATCACAAAGCTTCTCACTTTTTCATGTTCATTTCTAGTTCGTGAGAAAAATATACTTTCTTTTTCTATCTTTTTCAATCTTTATTGTTCTTTACAGCACAACCCACAAATCTTTACCACAGTGATCGCACGTACATCGTGTGATAACCAACCCTCCCCCACCCCAACCTCCCCCGTCCAAAACCAACCAAAAAAAAAAAGGCTGTTGTTCTAGTTCATGTGCACGGTCTAGGGCATGGGACATGGGTGCCCCTACAAACTTCGAGCTTAGATCACATACTCCAAGTGAGCTTGGAATGGAATTTGGAATGGTATGCATGAGTATTGTGATGATTTGAATTGAGATGTTAAAATAATAAATGAAACATACTTTTTATTTGTGTAATCCCGTTTATGTTTTGGCTATCTAAGGATAGGATGGAGTTCAGATAATTACTTTGAGGTTCGTGACATAACTCGTAAGCCCGACAAGCCGATCAAGGTCAAAGTTTTGGGTTAGGCAGATGGATCTATCCCAGAGCATTAGTTTGCATGTATGCATTGAGATTTGAATGGATGGCCTTTAATTTTCGAATCGAAAATTTTAAAAATGTCTCGACCGACTGAGTCAGTAATCTCCGATGGGAAGAGACTGTACTTAATGTCTTCTGTTGTCACCACAATATCCCACTGCCAGTAAACAAATTTAGAAAATTAACACCCATTGACTTATTGGGTGACAGCCATTTAATAGCACTGGACCCCTATATTTATTTAGTACTGAGAGCTTCTTGTTTTATCATTAATGTTCCCAACTTATGCTATTATTGAAATGATTATTCTAAGATATATTCTAATATGAGGAATGTAACTAGTGAGAACACATTGTACGTACCGTCTATCCGAACGTGTCATGCACAACATTGCTTTTTCAAAGTGAAAAACTGGGTGTCCCTTTCGGCAATACTTTTGAATTTTACAATGCATATCACGTGAAAATGGGGATTACACGTGCTCCTATGTCACTTGGTAAAAAATTAATCTCTAAAGAGTGTTTTGCGATTTTGGTACTATTTCCTTTAATGCCAAGTTACATGGATTTAATTATAAAATGTTCAATATAAGAAAAGTTTACCCCAGCCCCTGCAACCTGGGGTTTGTGTACGTTAAACCCCAAATTTTGAAAAGTTGCATTTTACCCCCTTGGAATTGCTATTTGTTATACTTATCCACACCATTCATTATATATGTTAGCACGTGTCATGCACATGTTTTATGGATGAAATCTTAATCTCTTTGGTATTGTATAAAATAACATTTTGGCCTCAAATCTTGTCACTCAAAAACACTTAAGTGGCACGTATTTTTCAACATTTTTTAGGACTTAATTATCTTTTTTTATAAGGTCGATTGATTTAATTGAACCCATTAAAAGGTTTAGGACATAACTGAACTTGATAAAAATTAAGGTCTTGATTGAACCAATCGAAAAGTTTATGACTCAATTTTATTCCATCCATAAAGTTTAGGATTTGGAATGCGATTTTTTCCGTTCTTACTTATTCTTTTTAATGTTTATTTTTGAATTTTTTTTCCTAATTTAATGCGTATTAATCCGATTCAGGATCAATGGTGGCAATTTAACCTTTTCATATTTTTAATGGGTTAATTATACGGATTGAAGGCCAAAGGTATATCTGGTTCAAAATTGAAGAAAAATTAAGTTGCAGCCCCCTTGAAAGGGCATGTGCATAGTAAATGTGATGGGGGCAAAATGGGACGCAACATAACATGTATTAAAGTCCTTACACAAATTTCAGCTTGGATGGTTGTAATCTTTTTTTTTTTTTTGAAAATCGATTTAATGATGAAAAACTGAACTCATAAAGCCCTTCTCATGCGATAAATTCATCCCGAAGAATAGAGTCAACAGATTCCGGCACTATTGTAATCATTCTCTGTCCAATCTGATCTTGAGAGAGGGGTCTACGATCTTTGGACTTTGAACATTCATAAATTACGTTGGCCCATGCAAATAAATGAAATTCTGCCAAAAGCATAGGGAAAATGTGGAAGATGATTACACAAGCACTAAACTTTCGCAGCCTGCTAAAGCCAATTCTCTTTTGTCTGCTTTTTCTGCATTGTCTAGGGAATCACATTATGGGAATTTTTATTTTATTTTATGAGACCAAATCGAAATCGAACCTTAAAAGCCATTAATTCTCGATCTCCAAGTTCCCCACATGGGCCTCATCATCGACAACCCAGTTGGGGTTCTGTCAACATTTTGAAGAACACACTCATCATTTTGACTAAATCGAAAGAAGGGGGAATCGATCGAGTGCCTGCCCTCAACATTCCATCATGCAACGGGCTAAAGTGATTGTTCAATTAGTACTTCCTCTAGATTGTATCTTCTTTGTTTACTTTTTTCGTGGAAATGTAAATAAATGTTTGTGAAATTGTGGCGCATTAAGGAGAAGCCAAAGCTGGTTTTGGCCTTTCGCCCATAATTTTCCACGTCCATCATTATCGCGACGCTCTAATGCGCAAAAGATAAATCAATAAATAAGCTTGGCGAAATGATGTTTTCCGCGTGTTTGCAGAACTCCACCACTTTTACCTAAGTCCGCAATTCGTGTCGCTCTGTCATAATCATGTTTGTAATTCGTGTCGACCCAAAGCATCGTGATTTTGATTCTACATGTCGAATAACTTAGCTTCGATATGAAAACACGTTAATTTGAGTCGATATACATAAAGCTAGTTTGTCGTGCTGTGTCATATTCAGGCTTTGTTTCTGTAATTTGGTGTTGCACCTCGCGTCGTGCGAATGATTCGGGCCCATCATTTACTTGGCAATAATTGAAGGAATCTTTCCTAAACCATGCGCAATAAAAATCTATAAGGTACCAGGAATAGTATAATTGATTGTAGATGACGTCTTATCATATTATAGGCCCCGAAAGATTGTACGTCTACTTTTTTTTTTAATGCTACTTAATTAACACAAAAAAGAAGAAGGCCGTGCTAGCTAGTGTATGAAATTATCACGGCGAATCGGCTTAACCAAATGAAAGATATTGTTCTTGCTATTTTTCGCTCTTTACCAGGAAAAAAAAAGCGAGAGAAGTAATGTTATGAAATTTATGGGATCATTACAGTTCAAATATAGTCGAGGTGCACGCAAGCTGGCCCGGACACCTTGGTTATTAATATATATATATTAGAATACATATTCCTTCTTAAGAAGAATAGGATCGATAAGTTTCGTATCTCAATAGTCCCCTATCTTAATTTCCTTGTCACCGGATGTTGGAACATTTTTGGGTTATAATCATATGTTGTTGGAACATTTAATTGGTTCAGTGGTGAAGCAATATGGGCGCCAATTTCTCGCTTATATTATATTTATGTTTATGGATTTTTTTTTTTAAATAATTTAACAGATGCTAAAGTGGTTCGACACAGGCCAAGGACACAATCACAGGTGTCTACCATGGTTAGTTCATAATCATCGTTTTCACGCAGCAACTTCATACGGCGATATGTACATAATCATGTTGTGTCCCTTCCTTAGGGTTTGATGGTCATCACCTTCTTCATCTAGTTTAGCACGCATGTGTATATTATATGTAAGAACAAAACCAAACAATATGATGTGATTCCAGTTTTATTTGAACCAGGTTCGTTCCGGAACAAGCTGGTTGATTTGGTGCCTCATCATTACAAGTTGATGTCACGGAATCCAAATTAAGTATGTGCTAAGCAGTTGAGACAAAATAAGTTTAGAAAGACACCCTTAAACGCTTATAGATTCCTCGTTCCTAGAAATTTTATTGGTGGTCTCTGGCCACCTAATATGATATCATGAGATGATATATCAAATCAAGTATATAATAATCCAATCAGTATTATGGTCTCTTCTCTCTTAGGATGGCTGCATAGTAATGTATGGGGAAAATGACACTTTTGATGCCAAAAGTTACGTACGAAAATCATTTTGGTACCAACAATTTTCACCGGATCACTTAAGTGCCAAATATTCTGAAAAATGATCATTTAAGTACCAACTCTGATATTCTTCACTGAAAATTCGACGTGATACTTTTTTTTTATTAATATATAACGCTGACTTGGCTCGCCGGAGGTCCACCGTGAAATTATTTATTAATATATGGCTAGGGCTGGCGGGCCCCGCTAGTGGCCGCCCTTGGCTAGACTTGGGCGAGGGCCGCTAGGCTCTCGCATGCGGCCGACGGGGGTCGTAGGCCATTGCCTGCGATGGTGGGGCGACGACAACGAGGATTACAGCTAGCCCTTGCCATCTAATCTGTCTATCTATCTACATATATGTATATATGCTAATTTTTTAGCTTATTTCAATTTATTTTAAAAATTTTCTGCTAATTTTTTATTTTTTAAATCTGATTTTATTTCTAATTTTTTTTTCTAAATTTTGAAGTACACGTGGAACCCACGTGGACTTTATTTTAAAAAAAATTAATGCCACGTATTGAGAATGAATGGAATTTTTTCTCCGGTGGCACCAAAGTGATAGTTTGTCTCCGATTTGACACTTAAGTGATTCACCGAAAACTTTTGGCACAAAGTAATTTTCGTACACAACTTTTGGTACCAAAAGTGTCCTTTTCCGTTATGTATGTTTTGTCTACATGTTTGGTTTCATCTCAACGAAGTGCATCTTGTGTGTGTGTTTTAACATTCCGAGATCTTCTTCGAGAAGAAATCTCAAGGTAGAGGTGACTGTCAGGCAACAAATTGGCTCTCCTGATGATGCCCGCGACAAGCCAAAATCAAAGCTCCTGTGTGGAAGTAATCCATACGTTTGGCTCGAAGGAATATATGCTCGAGTCTTAATTGTTATGATGCGATTCCTCGTACTGCCCTTGAGAACATTCTCACGAGGGAACCATGCCATGGTGTTTCGGCTAGTTCCCCAGGCTCAGTACGACCTTATCCTCGGCCAAGAAAACGTTTGCCCGTCATTAATTTTGTTTCGAAGTGGGCTTCTCGAGTGATATGGGCAGAGGCCATGAGTAGGTATGAGTAGGTATGAACCGTATGAATGAGTAGGTTTGTTGCCACTTGTTCTATATAAAACAGAAGTCCTCCTTTCGTTTGTTATGATTATGAGAAGCCTCATAAGTCAAACATATGCCTAAGTTCAGTGTCTCATTCATCATTCATGTGGATAAGTATAAGGGTCTAATTTTCTTCTTGGAAGCTGCTAATCTGATAGTACCGTTAATTATATAACCATACGATCTTCTAATCAATAAGTGCTTTATGCAAAACATGCGATGATAATGTGTGAATTTATGGTTGAGATTGTACCGTTCCTGACAGTGTCAGGAAAACATTTCCCTTTCTCCTATTCCTGATCGGAGGAAATACCAGCATAGTGATCGACAATTTACAACATGGACGTCATCCACGTTTATATTTAGTTATGTTGACATGTGAACTATGTCCATAAATTGTAACTCACCGATCAAAAACATGTTTAGTTACGTGTGCGGCTAATGGTATTATGTTCACCCAAAATGTGGCGATTCGTACTTGCATGTGATATCCTGGCCCAGAAAAATAAATATACTCACATGCAAAATATTTTTATCATGAAAATGAGTTTATTAAAAGAGAAGAAGAGGAATATGCTTCTTTTACTTCAATATTCGGAACATTAATCTCAACTATTTTAAGGTTTATGTCTGAATTGACACAAACACAATAAATTTATGACTTTTTTTCACACTTTTTCCTACAAAAGTCTATCTCTATTGACAAACTTCAAAGTGGGCATTTTTGTGACCGCATGTAGCCTCAGAAAGAAGAGACTAGAGAGAGTGGCAGAGGCATCTTGATATCCTACCTCTGTTCATTTACTATTACAAAGTCAAACCATGTATTCACTAAATCAAGGGAAAATGAAATGTTCTAAAATTGTCGTTCAACACTTCCTTTAGTGCCAAACTTTCAAATGATCTTTTAAATGTCACCACTTTTGAAAAACCATCGTCGTAATGGCTCTAGCAACTTTCCTTGTTGGAAAAATTGATAACATTGAATGTAATGTCATTTTAATAATGGATTTTAGGACGTGACTTGTTGAAGTCACTTAAATACTAGACGTTTTATAAAAAAAAAAAAAAACAATTAGCGCTCATACTGTTTTGACACTAAGTTAGTTGTTCGTAAGTTTGTTGCGTTAACTTTTTTTAAAATCAGAAACTGCGAAAACGACATCATAAGCTAGAATCAAAATCTCAAAGGAAGTGTTCTAGAATCACCAGCATTTCTCTCTACTTTGTTACTCCGAAGAAAAATCGTGCTCTCTCTCACTCTCTCTCTCTCTCCAAATAACTTCGTTGAAAGTCATACAACTATTTTACTTTCCTTCAAAAGAAGGAGGAAGTGAGCAAAATTTTCTGCACCTTCCATCTTGATTCAGGCTCTATCTGTTTCGCAGAAAATATAATAATTTTTGAAAAATGATATTTGGGAAGTTATTTAAAAAAATGGAAATATTTTCTAATATTTGGCTGAATTGAAAAATATTTTTCCGAGAAGTCAATTTCCAATAAAGTGACTATATTTTTCGGTGTTTGGTTGAAATATGAAAAATACTAGGAAAATATTTTTGTTGGTTCATATGAGAAATTGGATTTAATTATCCTCTATGCACTTCATTCAATATTTTTTTTCCGTTTTTTCTTTTCATATTTTTAAATCGATTTTTAAAAATATTTTTAACTTTTTTTTTCCTTTGTTCTCTTTTTTTTTTTTTAATGTTTTCTCTTTTTTCAATTACTATTTTCTGCCGGTCACCGACCATGACGACGGTCGACGACCGATAGCAGGCAAGGCCTAGCCTCACTTGAGGCCGGCGGCTCCTGGCCTGGCCTCAGATCGGGCTAGGCTAGGCTAGGCCTGGCCTCGATTGGGGTCAGCGACGGCTCGTTTGGCCTCAATTGAGGCTGGTGACGGTTTGCCAAGCCTCCATCGAGGCTGGAGATGCGTCGCTCGAGGCCGATCACCCCAGGCCTCACTTGGCTGGCCACTGGTTGCGATCTTGGTTGGCGAAAATAAAATTTTTGAATTTTGAAAAATAAAATAAAATAAAATAATTAAAAAGCAAAATATGTGAAAGAGAGGAGGAAGAAAACATTTTCCTCACATTTGAAGGATGTTTTATAGGGGAAATTTTTTTTCGGGACTAGTTTATTTTTCGCCCCCAAACGCAGGAAAATATGGAAAGCGTTTTTTCGGAAAGTGATTTTTCGGGAAATAAACGCAGCCTTAAATGATCCTTTTTATAAAGGTTCAAGCTTTTAAAACCACGTTCCAAAGGATTTGACACTCAAGTAGGCGGAGAGCATTTAATTAAGCACCGATAATGCCTCGTTATCTCTAAATTCAAAATCCCATTTTTGTTCCCCCATTTCTATTAGGCCATGCTTTATAACCGCAAGCGCACATGCCCCGGATCGGCGGTACACTTTCAGATCCAAAAAGGTCGATGTTGAAGCGACCACTCGACCCAACATGCATTCCACAAACCGGATAGGATGTCGTGAGGCGAAAGGGAGTGGAGAGGAAAGGAGAGGACGTGGGAGATCTCCTTCGGGACCACAAATCATTTCTGGGTAAGACACAGGCTATGGTGGTCCTGAGCCCAGATTTTTCTTTACGAGCATTTAAGAAAGGGAGAAAGGGCTTACCCGTCGTGACTACCCATCTGAACGCGCCGTGAGTGTTCCGCTCATTTCGCGGACCCTTCGGATCAAGCCATTGTCTCTCGATACATACATTCGAGATTGACTCGACGATCCCGTTGCTGCAACCTTATTTACACAATTTGACATAGATTCGCGCGGGATGTGATTCGAACATGTGATCTCGTGGAAGATGAATTTTTTTTTTTTTTTGCCCCTTTACCGCTGGGCTTCTTTGGACCCAACTTGATCTTCTTATTTGTTCTATTGATTAATTTTCAGATGTAAACGAGGCCCATCAAGTGTGGGCTTGCTGAAACTGCAGGACCATATCCCCCTGTAGTAATTGAATCTGCCCGTCATCATTTCTGGTCTACTGATCTCCCTGTGTCTGAATGTCAAGCTTCAATAAATCCACTCGCTTTTAGAATCTTTCCCCCACTTTTCTCCATGTCTTAAAATTGGAAAATCGATCGGGTAAAAATTTTGGGTGGTCGACATCAAGGATCGTGTCTTGTCTTCTTGCTTGTTTGTCAGGTCAACTTCCAATTTTTTCTTTGATTTGAACATGCTTTTTGTCAAGTGGGCTTCTTGTCTCCTTTACCTTTGCCATCTCACATGTTGTGTGGGGATAAGAAAATTTTGTATGGACTAGCTCCACATGCGAAAGATCAATCCTGAGGCACTGTACCTTGAAAATACCCTCTTTCAACCAAGGAAAAGGTAGGGACAAAATATAAATTCCTCGAATATAAGGCTGATGACAAACTTAGTCCCTGACAAAGGAAGATACTATCTTAGGCAGATAGAGCAACATATATTCGATTGGTTGTTCAGAGCACACAAATCTATGCTATGCAATGTCGTCGGTTGCCACGAAGCACTTGTGACCGACTCGATGCCTCTACAAGAAAATTCCGGTGGGGTGTGCCAGATGAGAAAAATAGATACTTTACGCCTAGATGTTGGGATTCTTTGTGTAGAAACAAGAAGTGCGGAAGAATGGATTTTTAGCAGAATAGGGATTTTAACAATGCTTTGCTACTAAACCTTACCAAAAAAAAAAAAAAAACAATGCTTTGCTACTAATGCTTGGCTAGGGAATGATCCAAGATGGAGGCAAGTTATGGGGTTGAGTTCTTGAAGGGAGATATCTTCAAAGCTTAAACTTTTGGAATCACAAGGTCAAGGCATTACCCTCTCCTTTGTTGAAGGCAATCATTGATACTAGAGAAATACTCAAACTGGGAACTTTGTATCAGATAGGGGATGGAAAGTCAATTGAGGTCGGAAATCGCCCTTGGATGCCTACCGTCTCAACTCATTTGCCTTCTTTTATTGATCCATATTCTATTTTGAAGCAAAAAAAAGATAGAAAGCTTCTTTATCCCAGGGAAAATAACTTGGGATGTATTTAGTCTACATCATACGTATTGCCCAACCTCAGTCCAAGCCATTCTTCAGATCCTTATGTCAATTTCATTTAGGTGGGCACACCGATTTGGCATCCAACTACTGATGGAACATTTTTTTTTTTTGCCAAATCTACTTACAGACTCATCAAGTTGCAAACTCAAAATTGCAACAACTCCGGGATTTGAAAAAAGCTAGAGTTCATGAACAGCACAAAATGATGTTGTGGAGGACAGTAGCTAACATCTTGCCTTATCGAGGTAACTTATTTCAATTATTCCATATCCCAGACCTTTCTTGCCCGTTGTGTGGAGCCCTAGAGGAAAATTCTTTACATATGTTCACAACATGTCCTTTGGTCCAAATTTGTGGAGGCACAGCCCATGGGGTATTTTTCCCACATTCTTTAGGTCCCCTGAAGAGATGGTGAATCACTTTCTTGATCCAGGAAAAATAGCATAGAGAATAGGATTGGATTGCAAGCTTTTCACCCTTTATGCAACGATTCTTTGCACTAGAATGTGGCATTATAGGAATGCAAAGTTACTTTGTCAGACTATTCCAGTTCCTTCCTAGGTAGGCTGTTCAGCTAGTCATACAAGATTTCATGAAATATTCGAATATGTCTAGGAAGGAGAAAAGAGTTGAGCTAAGAGGAACTAGTTCGATTGGGGGTGATAACAAACTCATGGATTCCTCCATCAAATCAAGAGTTGAAGTTTAATGTAGATGGTGTGTCGAGGAACAATAAAGGGGCCATAGGTACTATTGCACTATCAGATGGAGGCACAGTTGTTCAAGCGCGCAATAAACTTGGGATGGAACTCGCCAATGGAAGTGGAAACTGCAGCTCTTCTTCTCGCTTGTAATGCTGCTCAATCTCTCGCCATCCACAAAACAGTATTTCAAAGTGATTGTAAGGTGCTAATTGATACAATTCAACGTAGGGGTCTTTACTCTTGGTGCATTCATCCTTTCGTCTTGGACTCTCGTCTCCTACTAAGCAATAATCCGGGATGAGGCTTGAAGTGGACTAGTAGAACTAGTAATGCAGTTGCTCATGAGCTTGCAAACCGGGCTTTTCATCAGATAGGAACTGTATCTTCTTTTCTTTTTAATGATGTCTCATCTACATTAAAAAAGATAGTAGAATATTCTTTAATCAATCATATTAATGTGGGCTCTTGTTCCTCCTTGTAATATTTGGATTGCTTTGAAGGAATGGAAGTGTTCGTTTTTTTTTTAGCGGAAAAAATGTCGTGCCTATTTTGAGGGTTTTTGGGCGCATCTAAGAGATGGATCCGCATATGGCATTGGTACAATCCAAAAGAGGTTATGGGTATTTGGCTATGCTTGGGAAATTTGGGTAAATGGGAGGAAAGAAAAGTTTTAGTGGAAAAATTTGAATACTTTATAATTTCCGTGAGAACGGAAAAGATAGAAAATCAAAATAGTTGAGATTTTCTTGTCAATTTGTCTTTTCCAACCTGGTATACGAGTGACATTGTCGACTTCCAGGAAATGTTGGATATAATCCACTTACGGTCTGCCACATCGCTTAAGTGCACTAATAGGTGGATCGATCTTCCTAAAACCTGCCATTACTTATAAAATGATTGAGAAACTCCCAATTAATCAAAGGACATACCAAGTTGGGATTCAAATTAGTCAATCTCCAATCATTCCTCCCTAAAAGCATGCTGTGTCACCGTTTGATCAAGCCCATATGCTGATGGGGTTAATAATTATACTCCAATAGAGACACATGGGTCACATGCCTTGATGGGTTTTATGGGTGGGCTGTCAATGTTGGGCTAACTCAGCCCATAACCCGCAAGAGTAACTGTCGAGGGAAGTTGCTTACTTTTGACCGTGATAAACAACGTTCTCATGTTCTTCAGTTATCCTCTCTACTACGTTCTTTTCTGACTAAGAAAAAGGAACGGAGAAAAACAGACGAGGGTTTCGCTTCTTTCCTAAACGTAAGTGTTGGGGTGTAGTTCACTATGTAGTATCGATACGATACGCGATACGGGACACGATACGATACGTGGTTTCTCAAAAAATAAAGATTTTTGATACGCTGAGATACGTTATATATAAAATGTATATTTTTATATATACATTTAAATTATTATTTTTATGAACTCCAAACATCACATACAGGTCTAAATGTCATAGCTATTTCATATTTGACGAAAAATGTTAGTGAAAAACTAAAAAAAAGTTCAAATACTCCATAAATTGTATTAACGAGCGAAATACGTCGTAAATTAGGCCTAAGAGATTGAGAGGGTTTTCTGGACTTGAGCCCGAAATACTTCAATTTATAACTAGGAACCCGAATTTGAACTCAACGAGCCCAAACACAATTTTGATTTCATGGGATACGCTCCGACACGTTCGGACACGCTCTAACACGCGTCGAACACGCGTGTCAGGGTCATTGACCATTCGGACACGCTCGGACATGCGTTGACCGAGTGTCCGAGCATGTTCGAGCGTATCGGATACTCCGCCGTATCCGATACGCAAAATTTTTTCAAATGGGAGTATCGGTGCTACATAGGTAGTTCATACTTCCCTGTGACAGGAAAACACGTGAATAGCTATTGTTATACATACTGTTTTTCGCTTGCAATAGGTATAATCATCTGTTGGACGTTGCTCTATTCTAAGGGTGAATCAGGATAAAATCTCGTGTCTCGATTTCTCTTTCTCACTTTACCTTTTATTGCGATTTGATTGTGCGCTGAATCCTAACAGTAAGAACAGAAGAAGAACTCTCTAAAGGCTGCATCCAAAGCATTTTGGAAATCAAGGTATGTTTCGAAGTGTGATATACCCGATTCGATCAAAGAATTTTCTCAGCATGTTTTTCATATTTATCATGTGTTGTTTATGGAATTCGTTGCAAACAAGCCTCGGTCACAACCCTTTTGAATTTAAGACCCACATGAGTTTTGAACCAATGAAATAGGGCTAAATTTCCAGCTCTAGAACAAACCCAAATTCATTCCAACCTTTATCTCTCGACTCCATGACTATCTGTTGCATCTATTACTAATATGAAGGGGGAGATCCCCCTTTGGCCTTTCTCACAATTCTTTAATACAATTCTGCTTAACTTTTAATTGGATAGAAAGTAAGCAATAGTCATTGCCGTTGCTTAGGTAACCATCTTCCGCACCCTCCATTTTAAACTTATGTTCGTGCGAAAGTTGTTCTTGAAATCATGTCATCTCTCTCCACAAAAATGGCATTTTTACATCATGTTGCTACCTTAAGGAACAAAATAACATTTTCCAACTTCAATCCTCAACATGGCAACCATTGATGTTCCATGAAACGGCTCATGCTTTGCCATCATAGTAGTGCCAGGAAGCCACGAGTAGCGCAAGCTGCATGTCGACTCAAGCCTTGGCCTCTCAATCTTTGCATAAGTTTAACGTCCGAGGTCGACTCGACGAGCTCTTCACCACAATTTTAATTAATTACGTGCGGAAAAGGTCGCCAAGTCTCTTCGTACAACTTAGCATATGTTCAATACACAACTTAACCATATGGCTCCAACTTGTGATCTCGGCCTACCGTCGATCCAACTTTATCTTCTCATTCCTTACCCAAAAAAAAAAAACTTTATCTTCTCATTTGTGTGTTGATTAGTTTTCAGTTTCCCAATGAGGCCCATAAAGTGTGGGCTTGCTGAAACTATAGGACCGTATCCCACTGCAGCAAGCAAATCTGCCTGTCATTATTTCAGGTCTACCGATCTCCCTGTGGGTCTGAATGTCGGGTTTTTTTTTCAATTTAATATTTTAAAAAAATTATTTACAAAATTAGTTACTATGCAAAAATATTTACGAATTTAGGTCTCGCGTGCTGCTACTACTGTCGCGCGAGACCCAAATTTGTTTTAAAATATTTACAAAATTTGGCAGTGCAGCGTTTGTAAATAAAAGCAAGTGCGTTGTGCGGCAATTTCACTGCCATACGAAATAACCGCTGTGCACAGCATTTTGGTCTTGAAAAATATAAAATAACCAACGATACGAAATAAATGTTGTCGAAAATATATTCGTCCTACCGTTTTTCATATTGGGTTGTCGAATCCGCGAAATTTTAAAATATAAAATAATTGAAAAACTAAAAAATATAAAAAATATATAATTTTTTCGGATTGTCAAATGCATATTAACCTTGCAAACTCCAAAAAAAAAAAATTTAGTCCTGAAAATATAAAATAATAAAATTATGTAAAAGAAATTTAAAATATAAAATAACTAAAAAATAAAAAAAGAAAATGGGAAAGTGCATGCGCACTGGACATACCAGCGCGCATTTACTTTCCCCTTTGCACGCTGGTTTTTCTAGCGTGCAACCCTTTGCGCGCTGGGCTAAATTCGAACTTGTGGTGAGGGCAATTTGTAATGTCAGGATGATAGGGGGATCAAAGTGATTCTGAAAGTGGCGAGCAGCGACGTCGTGTTGATACGCCCTTACCATGTTTGTTCCTCCCAACTTTTTTGATTTGGTGAAACGTTGGTCGCTGAAGTTAGAACATAGCTAGAAATAGCAAAATTAGTATGAGAAGCGAACGTGGACATCTATAAAATGTCGGATATAATTGATTTACAGTCTGCCGCATCACTTAAATGCACAAATTGGTGGATCGATCTTCCTAAATATACCGTCACTCAGCAAAAATGAATGAGAAACTCCCCAATCACATCACTCTACAATCGCTCATCACAAAATGTTGCCCTCCCCAAAAGTATGCTGCATCGCCACTTTGATCAAGCCCATCTTCGAATGGGTGAATTATCCTTCAATAGAGACACATGAATCCCATGACACCAGTCGTGGACTCTGCCTCAGTCGCATGAGTTTTTAGCCCATGAAATGAGGCCGAAGTCTTCAGTTCTTAAACAAAACCCAAATATCGTCCATGATTTATGTGGTATCTATTAGGGAGTAATCACCTCATTGGTCTTTCTCTCTAATCTGTAAATTCGATCAAAAGTAAAAAAAATAGTATCCACTGGCTGCCCTTGGGTAGGTAACCACTGTCTACCACTCCCCTCCATTTTCATCTTATGTTTGTGGAAAAGTTATGAGTCTTGAAATCATATCGTCTCTTTCTACGAGAAAAGTTATCAAAAAAGTCCTAAATCAATTATAATTGTGCCAATTCAGTCTTTTTTTTTTCAATTCAATCCTAAATTTTTTGCGTTTATGTCAATTCAGTCCATCCGGCCAACTTTGGCTAGATGGCGCTAATATGGCAATTTTTAATAATATTTTAATATTTTTCGTATTTTTTCTCCTTCCTCCTCTAGCCAATCATCGGATTGACGACTAGTTAGAGGCGAGGGCTGGTGAGGCTCGGCCTTCCTATGGCTAAGCTAGGTCGAGCTTGCCTAGTGACAACGAGGTCAACTTTGCCCAGATCTAGTGAGGCCGAACTCGACCAGCGTTGATAGGCATCGTTGCGCGCTCACCTCTGTTTGGTCTCCAATCCGACGACCGGTTGGAAGGAAGGAGAAGAAAAAAATTGAGAAAATTTTAAAATATTATTATAAAAAAATGATAAAATACTAAAATATTACTAAAAATTGGCATAAATACAAAATGTTTGGACTAAATTGGCAAAAAAAAAAAGGTTTAGGACTGAATTGACACAATTACATTAAGTTTAGGACCTTTTTTGTAGTAATTTTCCCCTCTTTTTGGGATGTCATTTTTAAACATCATATGACTAGCTAAAAGAACAAGTTAATGTTCCTAAATTCAATCCTAGACGTAGCTACAATTGCTATTCCATGAAACGGCTAATGTGTCGCGATCACTAGAGTTTCATGAAGTCGCAAGTAGCGAGCTGTGAGCTGATAAAAGCATATTGTTGTCTCCAAGGAGTGCGTTTTATGGCTAGAACTTTGTGCATTACAAGTTACAATGTCTAAGTCTCGAGTTCAACCTCAACTTGTTGTTCTCTCTTGAAACTAGCCTTAGTTAAGCAAACAATCTTATCCCTAGCACTCTTCCGGGTTGACCTTTATATATATATATAGTCGCGAAGATTCGGCTACACGAAAGTTCATGGAACGCCCTACAAAACCTTTAAAGTGGTTACGTTTTAACCCTGACTCAAAACTGTTTGCATGCATTTGATGGGATTCGAATAAGTGACCTCGAGCTCATGAACCGAGAATCCCCCCGATGCTCCATCCACATGCGTCAACCCTAGGGTTTGGATTTACCTTTATTTCTATCAGACCAACGAGTTGTCCATAATTTGTTGCACAAATATAAACCTGTAGCATTCTTAGAATGCCTTTCAATGTTCTTAACAGTCGATACAAAACAACATAGTTGATATATGTTCAACGCCTACTTATGAACGGTTCAAAGATGTGACAGCATTTCTCACTCGAAAATCCTGACCGTGGAAATTGAATTTTTCACTCGCGATGCACAATATAAAATTCGACTCCAAATTAGAAACTTCTACAAATGGGTGCCCATGACCGATGGAACTTACCTACTACCGAAATAATCTGCCGACTCGATGGACGTTGCTAATAACACTAAACCATAAAGTAACAATTTTTCTTGGACGAAGCACTCATACAAAAGCTTCTAGATCCTCAAAACACTCTGGTAGATGAGAAGTACATATAATTCAGTCGATATGGTGATGCTGAGAGATGAAATAAAGTCATGATTATCTTATCGTAAAGATCTCAAATTTAATATTGCTATCACTAAAAAAATACGACGATCTTATCGTTTTCTTTTATTTAGGCATGACATACTGTCTTATTGCATCAAAATCTCAATATCTAACCACTTTGGAACTTTCTCATTCTTTGACATTTTTGTTCATATCTTAATTGGCTAGTTATAAATGGCCCCATCCCAAGACCATGGAACAAAGGGTTATCCCGAACCAACACCGAGATATTGACATGCCATAATGATTCAGTTCCTCTTAGTATCGATGATACAAGTCGGAACATAGATATAGAAATATAAGAAGGCATCGCCACACATTTAGAAAAGGCTTCAACTATGGATGACAATTCTAGAAGCTGGCCAAAAAGAACAAAGAAGAGGGACCGGATTGTAATCTGAATTTTTTGCCAATGGGAATAAGGCTACTTTCTGAAAAGTAATGCAATTTCTAAATAATTAAACATACACTATTTAATTATTCTTCTCATTTTTTTGATGAAATGAAATTCTTTTGGAATCTAGATCTTTTTACTATCTTAAATAGATGAATAGTTGTGATAGTTATGATCATCCCCATCTGAAAAGATTTAAACTTATATATGACTGTTACGATGTTGTAATTTCAAGCAAAGCAAAAAGCAATTATAGAGTGTAGAATTAACGCTCCTTTGAAATCTATTTTTTTTATTAGCATTAACAGATGAGTAATTCTACACATGGCAATACTCTTGATCCGAAAAAAATTCAATACTCATATAACAGTGACACTGATGTAATCCTAAGCAAAGCAAAACAAAACAAAATTATAGAGTGAGTCAGGGATTTTATCATCTTTAATAGGTGAGTAGTACTCTACATTTCTAAACCCCGATCCGAAAAGATTTGAAATCACATATGATGTGATAGTATTGTAAATTCAAGCAAAGCAAAACTCAATTATAAAGTGAGATGGAGTTGGAAAAGTGGAATTTTTCCAACCAAGTTAGATATCTTCTTTACGTGATATGCTTTTTTAAGAGCACTTATCGATATGTCTTATCACAATTACTGGAAAATATATGGAAGTTTAGCCACGGTGTCACATTAGAGAAGAAAAGAAAAGAAAAGAAAATTGGAGGACCAATTGTTTCCTCCCAAAAAATAATAAATGTTGTTAAATTTAAAGTCTCTGTCACGGTCCACACACGCCACTCATTGGTGGGACTTAGTGAAGGATGTACTTTGAATTGGATTATTTTACTGCATTCTCCTAAACTTTTGGACTAGCTTTCTTGTCGTTTATTCGAAGGAATAAGGGGAAAAAGAAGAAGAAGGAAATAAAGAAAAGTAAGTACTTTTTATGAAACTGGAATCATTAGACTATTGAATCACCGTCCATAAAAGACAAGAAAAGCTTCCTTGAAAGTCCAACCTGCTCTATGAAACGTGTTCCAATGCGAAACTTCGCATTGAATCAAACGCAACCCCTCATTGAATGCACGAATTGCCTTAACAAATTGACAAATCCAAGTAATGATTGTACTTTATTTATGATGTGGCTTGGTTACTTAAGGACCAATATAGAAGCATCCAACAAAGTTAAAGTAGCGATGGTATTTAACAAAGGGAAATCGAGCACGCGTTGCGTTATCTTCAATTAATATTGTTCATTTTACTGGTCCCGTGCTGTTTTCTGCATCATTTCCCCCTATGAACGTTAACAGTGGAAACAAGTTTCTACCCAAATGGTTGGCCGAGGGGTGAACAATCAACTTATTTATTTATTTTTGAGATCCTGAGTTTGATTCGGTTCTGCACAAACCTCTATAACAAAGAAGTACGCAAAAAAAGTTTCACCTATTACTTCATTGTCGGTCCAGTCATCATTGGCATCTTACATGGTACATCGCCATGTCAACGATCTCTGGCAAAAAAATTAGTCAGTAAGACTACATTGGAGTTTCTTTCAAAAGTTCATAACTAAATTAATAAAATTTAAAAAAGTTTAGGACTAAGTTGACATTCATACAGTAGGTTTAGGGCTGATTTGACAATTTCCCCTCCAAACATGTACTTATACAATCTCACATTATCTTACGATATCCTCTTGAACTCAAAATAGTAGTGGGGGAACCATCCGAAGTTCCAAGAAAAGCAGTGGAATGATATGGAATTAAGGATAGGCCATTGCGAAAAGGACAAAAAAATAATTAGGAGAAATACATGGACAAATTCAAGAATGCTTCAAATATGTTTAGTTTCCAGACAGCGAAGTGTTATTATCAGGTGTTTCGTTTGCTCATGGAAGATCGCTTTGAGATCCACAAAATTATGAGAGAGAGAGAGAGAGAGATATGTGTCAGCTCATTAATAGTATCGATGGTACTATGGTCTGCTTAGTGCGTACCCATATATGCCATGGTGGTGGTGGTAATGGTGCCAGCTTTTGTCGGTGGTAGAAGTCATGACAGAACTAGCTTATTGAAGAACAAAAAATTGAGAAATTTTTAGAATATGATATTTGAATTTGTCCAAATTGAAACCGCAGAGTTTTCAAATTGTGATTGATGAGTTTATGATATAATTGGTTTATTTGTTGAGTCAATAATCTTCTAACATCACTTATTCGTCAGATATTGTTCACATCACTTAATCGTGAGATGTGTCTCAAAACATTATCTACAGTTTTTGACTGATCATAACATGATTTATTTGTGCATACATCTTATTATATTAGTACAGACTAAACATAATTCCTCGGGGAGTGCCCCGTTTGTGCTTACCAAAAAAGGACTTGTCACGTTCAGCTATGCATATTGACAAAGTAGGGAAAAATAATTCTCTTGGCAACAGAGGAGATGCTGATCTCGGATTATTCGTATTCAAATGCTGACAGACAAGAAGTACATCACTACACATTAATCACTCATAGATATTACAAGAAATCAGATAAAAGTATAAAGATAATATTATAAATTCGACCTTATAAAAAGAGAACAATGAAGTGCCGGTTTTCCTCCTCTCCAAGAAAGACCACATGCAAAATCCAGGCTTAGACAGTGAGGGGGACACAAAGAGAGAGAGGCCTCATCTGAACATGTCAGGCCTCTCTTTTTAAAACCCCGCTCATAAAAAAAATTCCTGGAGACTTTCCTTATACAGCATGTGGGTATTTTGAACGTGGTCAACGGATCAACCACGCAAAAAAAAAAAAAAAAAAGGGAAAAACCACAACCCACCAGCAAAATAATAGGGACTCCAGACCAAAAACCAGAGCCAATGTTTTGGCGTTGGCTAGGAGTTTTGGCGTGGTCTGAATCAGAGAGAGTGATCCACGGGCACCTTTCTTTCTCCTCAAAGGTCTCAAACACTTTCGACCCCAGAAAAAGAGAAAAGGAAACGAAACGGCTGAAGTAACATCGCTAGGGTTTTGCACGTTGTTGCTTGCATGTTGTGAGAATTTTTGCAGGATATCAGATGAGATCCACGAGAGCTTGACGCAGATTCCTCACGAGATCCCCCATGTTCAAGCTGAATCCCACGTTCATCTGCGAGGATTTTTTTCTTTTTTTCAACAGTTTGATGGCGTGAATTATATGTTATTTTTCTTTTGCTACAACCCAACTTCAAATACATGGGACGAAATAACATAAAATAAGCGATCTGGTGGTGTTATGTATATTTACCTGAGCTAGGATGGTAACATCTAGTATGGAACTCCCAAAGGATAGAACACAACTGTTCACAACAGTTAGGTTCAATTTCTCTATTTCGCCCGTTATTTTCGATGTGAACCCGTTGCGTTTTTTGCAGTGAATTTTGATGAGGACGCTCTTTCCAGAGATTCGTGCCTCGATTTCTGGGAGCGAGAGCTGCTGGTCAATCTGGCTACAAGAGCTCTCATCGGACGAAGAACGTGTGTCATCGTCCGGGGTGAGTTGGGACTTCTTCACGACAACAACCGACTCCATGTTCTTCGCCGCCACCTCCTCCTCGAGCGTCCTGACGCGTTGTTGAAGCTCTTTCAAGTACTTGATGGCATCCTCGAGGACGGTAGCCTTGTCCATCTGAAATAAGCATTGGAAATTAATGTCAGAACATTTATGCGTGAAAATTATTTTGAAATGGTTCACTTTAATCAGGGATTAAGAAAGAGACAGGAAATTATTAGTTGGGCAAGTGGAACTCTAAAACACATAGATGCGTTGCTTCTCTCTCGCCAGATGCTAATGACTAAACTAATCGGTCCTAATCTCTTGCTTAATCCCACCAGTCAATCATACACCCCCAATAATTTTTTAGCGTTTACGATGTTTACCTTCTTAAGGTTTGGAATGAGGGCTGAGAGCGCGATGAAACACTCGCTGAGCTTCTCGCGGCGCTTTCTCTCGGCTAGCACGTGATCTTGTGAGCGTACCGGCGTTCTGCTCGTCGTGCCGGGGCTTTTCATCTGTCGATCCTCGCAATCTTGAATTTCATAAGTACCTTTGACACACACAAGAGGGAGATAATATTTAACAAGAATAGATTTTCAAAAAACTGATTTCACATTAGTTCTCTTCCAAGACTTTACCATAGAACGGATTGGATTTGGCAGGAGACGAATCGGGGTTCCTGAATGATATCAAGTGTGAGTCAGGAGACTGAGATGGGGACGAAGCATGAAACGATGACTCGCAACGCAGTAATATCGCCGTCTCCGTTGCGTGGGAAGAGTTCCAGCTCTCGGTCTTGAGCTGTTTCCAGGGCCTCTCGCTGAACTCTTGAGGAGTTCCGACGGATTGCACAGCAAAACCAGGCATCATCTCGGGGCTAATATGAGGGAGTGGATTGGATGGAGACGAGCTGGAGTTGGGCTCTGAGGGAAAATGTGGATGGAACAAATCAAACTCATCATCAAGCGAGAAGGAGGAATTGAGTTGCTGCTGCTGATGATGCTGATGGAAATAAGCTGCATCTTCAACCACCTGTGGATATTCACCCAAAAAATTGAAACAAAAAAGAAAATGAATCAACATGCGATCGAGTTTATTGATCTGCAACTCTATATTCGAAGAGATCTAATCATGGAAAAAGCGGAAGGACTATTACATCGGGAAATATCCTCGGTGATAAGATCTCCATTGGATCACCACCTTCTTCTTCTGGGTCCTCTACTCACCCTGAGCACAAAAACGAAGGAGAAGACATTAAACTAAAAGAAAAGGTAGGAAAATGAAACAGGTCGTCGTTTAGCTCTATTCTCAATGTTCGATCTAAAAGGAAAGGTTAATACAGTGAAGAAGATTTGAATAGGGTGAATTATTTCAGGGAAAAAAAAAGCAAGAATAGAGAAAACAAGGTCATCACCTGTGAAGAAGCGAAGCTTAATTCAGCAATGGCGGACGCGAAGGCAACAGTTGCTCTTATTTATACGCGCGCGCACCCCACGCGTTCTCGGCGACGATGCTGACCTCGCACGTGCGAAATAGTCGTCTCCCTTTGCGTGCGCATCTGTTCACATGGGGGAAGATCTGCCTTTTACGAAATAGTTTTTGAATTACAAAGGTAGTAGAAAATCTGCAATAATTCTTACTCGCATACTTGACAGGTGGATCAATATTAACAATAACAATAGCTGGCTTCTTGAGAAAATTCACGTTCCAAAGTCTAAAAGAGATTCTCCATAATCTGCAAATGACTTCATTGGTTTGTTTACGTTATGATATTGTCCGGTCGAGTTGTCGTGAAATCATTCACCATCGCTTTTGTCTAAACTTCACGTGATTTTTTACTATGGTCTAAACATGGATGAGGGCATGGTCCACATATTCTACCTTTATGCAATCATCCAAACATAGGAGAGTATAAGCATCTTCCCCTTTTTTTTTCCTCTTTCTTTCGATCTACTCATATATCTTTCGAAAAAATTGACAAAAAAAGTCATGAACCTTTTGCACTTTTGCCAATTCGGTTCTAAACCTTTCATCTTTTGTCGATTTAGTCCTGTTGGCCGGAATTTGTGGACGTCGTCCGTCCTACATGGCACCGTAGGTGCTGATGTGAACAATTGTTGATAATATCTTAATATCTTTTACAATCATTTATTTATTTTTTTCCTTATTTTTCATTTTTCATTTTCCTTTTTTCCCCTTTGGTGTACTCATTGGCATTGGGCGACACTCGCTAGAGATCGGCAATGGTAGTCCTTGCTAGATTACCCTTGCCATGGCCGGCAATGGAAAATAAAAAAGGAAAATAGAAAAATAAAAGGGTAAACATAGAAATATTTGAAAAATATTAAAATATTATAAAAAATTATCCACATCAGAGCCGGTGGTGCCATGCAGGGCAGCCGATATCCATGTTAGCAATTTCCAGCCAATAGGACTGTATTGGCAAAAGGAGAAAGATTTAGGACTGAATTGACAAACTTAAAAGGTTTATGATTAAATTGACAAAAGTGCAAAATATTTAGGACTTTTTTGACAAATTTTCTATTTCTTTCTATGAGGTCATGGTCCACATATTCTATGTATATATAGTCATCCTAACATAAGAGATTACGGGCATCTTCTCTTTCCTTTTTCCTTTTTTTTTTCTTTTTTAATTTGTTTTACTCTATATGACTATGATATTCGATGGAACAAACAAATTAAATCTTCAATAGAGCTTTTAGCTAAAAACACATTTGGGGTAGGTTTGGTTCAGCATTTGCAATGGGCTTTGGAAAAATGTTAATGCCTTCAACTCAAATGGGTTTGAAAAAATGCTAATTGTGTTTGGTAAAAACTCATTTAAAATGGGCTTTGGGACAAATATCCTTTGGTAGATACGACTTTGCAAAGGAGCTTTTAATGTAATTTTTTTAAACATATTTTTCCAATTTTGACCCTTTTGATATTGTTCATCTTCTTTGGTGTTGCGGTAAAGAGACCAGATTTGGTCAGAAGGGGCTACTGCAAACGGCAAGTGGCCGGCGAGGGGCTTGTCGCCCGGGTCACAATGGCGCCTGTGGTCGCGTGATTTCCCTTAAGGCGCGGGGGGGGGAGAGCAGAAAAATTAAGCAGCATCTCTCGAGGGCACTGTGTTCTATAGATGATGAACAATGGGGTTATGGAGGTGAGTGTGTTCCTCGTTGACGAGGTAATAATCGGCCAAGACGACGACGTTGCTCTGGATTTCCTCGGAAACACATTTGGCCCCCGACCTCGAGATCGTCAACCACACAGCTTCCATGGCTGGCTCGAGATCGTCAACCACTCCAGTTCATGCGAGAGAGGAAGGGTGCGTTTGGCACCAGCTTTCCCAAGGGGCTTTGGACCCCTAAAGCCCCTTTGGAAAATGCAAATGGCTCAAAATGTGTTTGGCAAATTTTTTTAAAAATCTCTTTGGCTAAAAGTTAAACTTCCGAAGGCTGAAAGCCCAAGGCAGCTTAAAGCTGCCTTGGGCTTTCAGCTTTCTCCGCATACAACCTCCGAATATTGTTCATTTTTTTTTTATTTTGCCATTATTGACCTCACAACTAATTGTTTGTGACGAAAATGTCCAGAGCAGCTATTCATCTTCTTCCCAACGCCAACGTCCCAAGGCCAACGTCTTCTGTGCTCCGTGGTTCTCGTTCAACACGAGGTTACTGGTCGCCAAGGTTGAGATAAGAGTCATGGTGGCCGTCAAGCCGCTACCTTCGCCGGAGTTGTTGCCTTTGTCTGATTTACTATGAGTCGAGGTCGAGATCGAGCATCGAGCGACCCAGATCTGGGTCTTTGACCGCAAATCTGCAACCTCGACGGCCCTGCCCTGGGGTCGCGATGTCGGCGGAGGGCATCACCTGAGTTTCGCGAATCTTCGACCTTCGTCGCCTGAGCTTCGTCGAGCTTCGAGAGAAGTTACGACGTCAGATCTGGGTAGACGGGGTTTCGCGAATCTTCGACCCTCGTCGGTGGTCGCCGGGAGTCGTTCGACCCTCATTAGTGGTCGCCAGGGGCTGCCTGAGGTCGTTCGACCTCAACGACGGCCGCTCGAGTCGCCGCCTTCGATTGCCTCTTGAGATTGTCGGACCTGGCCACTCGAGTTGCCGCCTTCGAAAGCCTGGGCGAAATCGCTTACCACGGGAGGAAGGAAGTGATCGAGGCCATGCTCGAACAGGGGCTGATCGAGACACTTCTTGAATTGCAGCGACGAGACCAGATCAACCATGACGGAGAAGAAGGCAGCAGCGGCGGCAGCGATCGGGAGGGGGAGGAGAAGAAGGCGGCAGCGATCGAGGCCATGCTCGAACAGGGGTTTGACCTTCGCTCATCGGGGACGATCTCAATCGAAATTTTAGAGCCCTCTACTCCTGCTGTTGTTGCTGTGGTCGTTTTCAATTTTTCTTATTGCTGAGGGAGTTGGACGTAATTTTGGAGATTTGGGTATCCGAAAGTGCCTTGCAAGTATAATTGATCCAAACACTATTTTATCCAAAGTTACTTTGTAACGGGCTTTTAAGTTACAACTTACCAAACAGTCTTTGCATTTCGCCAAATCCCTTTAGCCCAAAGGCATTTATTTTTTCCCAATGACTTTCCCCAAAAGTCTTTCCAAACGCACCCGAAGTCGCCCTCATGCGACCCAGGTGCTCCCCTCGCCGTCCCTCGGCCGGTCCTCAACTAAAACCCAGATTTGACTCTCACCAACGGAGAAGATGAACATTAGCACGAAAGGGGTAAAGTCAAAAAAACGAAAAATCAGAGAGGATAGTTTTGGAACAAAAAAATTATTTTCGCATTTGACCAAATGCTGAAAGCCCAATGCTAGCCCCTACTAGCATTGAGCTTTCAGCTTTTCCAAGGCCAGCATTTAGCTAAATGCTGGCTTAAAGCTGAAGCAAATGGTACAACATTTTCCCAAGGAGCTTTGAGGACTAAAAGCCCCTTGGAAAAGCTGAACCAAACCCACCCCGATTTTTGAATTTTTGTCCTACTGAGTTTTGGAGTTAGAAGTAAATTGTTTTCTTCATGTTGCATTCAAGAAATAATACAAAAGCAAAACCTTTGAAGAAAACCGCGATGGGAAAGGAACAACTATGGATCCTTAGTTCCCTAGAAAATGCGGTCAATCAACTTTAAAATGTCTGTTCTAAAGCAAAAAAGATGTAAAAAAACGACATGTAGCTACGCATATAAGATCAATATGTGCGAATCACGCGTACATTTAATTTACTAGCAGATATCCTAACAAATTGAGTCAGTTACAGCTGCATCCTTACATTTTTTTCATGTTGTGTTCAGTTCTTATCTGGACTAACTTATATAAATCTAATCTTAAATCATTATGTTTGTTTATTATAGGCAAGTTGAGATTATTTTCAAACTCAAAAAGTGGGAGACTACTTAAACTCACCGCGGCATTTAACAACCAATCCGTAACTCAGAATCTACCAAAGGACGCATTTCATTGAAAAGAATTTCAGTGAAAGCATTTTCTAAGTCAGCTGAAAAGCATTTCCAGTCGCAGAGAACAATTGCACTTAAAATCAGGAAAACGATTTCTCCTTTCTAGCGAGGGGAAAAAGTCATCATTCTCAGAATCAAATAAGAGAAAATCAATCACTTTCCTTGCAAATGAATTTAGATAAAATCATATTACTTCGCATAATTTTTTTCATGAAGCAAAGGCAATCCCAAGTATCGTTTCGAGTTCCAAACTTGCAAAGAAACACACTTAGGGTCTGGGACAACGATTCGGATTCTCTGATTTTATTTACCGGAACAAAAAAGGATGAGAATCGTGTTTTGTGACGTAAATGATTCCGATTTTAATTTTGTTCTCGGGATTAGTTTTGGAGCAAAAACAAGAATAACAAAAAAAGTTGATTATGAAAAAAAGAATTACTTTTGAGAATCACAAAAATGAACAAAGCTTCTTTTAAAAAGATTAAGTCCACGTGGACTTCTGAACTGTAAAAAATTTAAAATTAAATTTGAAAATTTACTAACAATTAATTCTTTTAAATGCATTTTTAAAAAGTACTGTTCATCACTATAGCAGTGACATTGTAGCAGTACTGTAGCACTGTTTGGCACTTTTGTGTATTTACCAAACACGTTTTGATTCTTTAAAATCATTAAGAGAATATAATCAGAAAATATGATTCTAATAAGAATTAATCTTATGAATCAGAATCGTTGTCAAATATGTCCTTAACAACCTGTTATGTCTTAATGTAAAATGGTTTTGAATTAAAAGTAGCAAGATATATTCTTGCATTCTACACCGAATCTACATAAGATTTTTGTCAGATAAGGATTTGATGGGCCGGAGAGGATGCACGTTCGGTGTAAACCAAAGGGAATGTCCCATTTTGATTTTTAAATGAATTAATCTGTCAGCATCACATTGTCAAGTGGATATATTGTCAGATAGATTAAGAAGATACTGGGTAGATTTAATACGATTAAGAAAAATAACTGGGCCAGATTAGACCCTGTAAAAAATATTAGCAATTTCTATATTGTTCATTCGACGACTCTGTTAACATGGGAGAAGTGTCAAAAAAGTCATAAACCTATTATATTTGTATCAATTTAGTCCTAAACCTTTTTTAGTACCAATTCAGTCATAAACCTTTTGCATTGGTGCCAATTTAGTCCTAAACCTTTTTTAGTGCCAATTCAGTCCTAAATCTTTGATAATTTATACTAATTAAGTTAATCCAACTAATTTTGATAAAAATGACTGATGTGGACATCGATTGTCCTACATGGCATGACAAACGCTGATTTGGATATTTTTTTAATATTATTCTATAATTTTAAATAATTTTTAAGCATTTTTTTTAAAAAAATTGAAAATTATTTAAAATATAAAAAAATTTAAAAAAATATCCACGTTAGCGCAAACCGTGCCACGTATGACAATTGATATTTGTGCCAATGATTTTCGGCCAAAATTGATCGAATTGACTCAATTGACATAAATACAAAATATTTAGGACTAAATTGGCACTAATGTAAAAGATTTAGGACTGAATTGGCATCAAAAAAAGGTTTAGGATTAAATTGACACTAATGCAAAAGGTTTAGGACTGAATTGGTATCAAAAAAAGATTTAGGACTGAATTGACACTAGAGCAATAGATTTAGGACTTTTTTGACACTTTTTTCGTGTTAACATTATTTTCCAAATTTTCTGGGATTGTAGGAAGAAGTCAAATGAAGACACTGCTGAAATGCCATCTTGGCTGTCTTTACCGATGATCGATCAAATCACTGAAAGCTGACTTGGGACACCAACCAACCTAACGAAATAGTTAAAGCCGTCATGTTGCACCAATTGCCAATGCACATCCCGTTAAACAAATTAAATCAAATCCAAGATGTAGATCAGGATGTAATCATAAATTACTTCAAAATTGCTATGTTTATGGAAAATAAACATATCCTATTTGGTATGCAATTTGATGTCATTTTTTTTGGTCGGAAATTTGATGTCAATTGGACATGTTGCTTTTCTCTTTTAATCTACCCCCCTTGAGCTGGAAAACAGCCTCTCAACTGAGAGGACAAACCACGTACCTGTCGAGCCTTATCTTGGAGTTGCTTTTTAAAGCAATTCTTGTGTTTCTTTTGAATTTGTAGTCTAGTAATTTTTTTGAAATTAGAGGCTGTTGATAACTCTATAAAAATAGAGTTATTTTATCTATTTTGGGCAACAAATAATGTGATATATGTGAGAAAATATCTGAATTTCCTTCTATTTATTCAAATTTTCCTTGTTTGTGCACGATAATGATATATGAAGAAGATAAGGAAAAAAAAAGAATGAAATCAACATGCCACCAGCATAATTTTTAGAAGATTGGCTTGTTTTTAGTAGATCTAAATTTTATCCTTAGAGATTTAGTTGTTTCCAGGATATTTTAATGTTATCTTTAGGATTTTTTTTTTAAATTCTTGAGTCTTGAATGTTATTCTTAAAAAAAAAAGAGAGAATAACATGGAGAGCTTGGTAGACGTCTAGATTTTTACTTTTCACACTTTTCGCTATTGTTTTTGGAGTTCTCAAGTATTTTGAATAGAATACAAAGTGGTGACAAAATTCTTGCTCTTTGATTCAATATGTTTGATTTAATTTATATTTTTGTTTCTTCTTCTATTATGTTCTAATTTTCTTTTGTTGGGGCTACGATATAGCTTAACCATGATGATATGAATTTCTGATGTTTATGTTTTGTAAGTGATTTTGTTCATGTGAGTTATATATTGTTGTGCTTAATATTTTTAAGTGACTGTCTACCATTTGAATGATTTGATGTGCATATTTAAGACTAAGAAGTGATAATATGCAATTGCTCCTTATAATATATAACCATGAATTACAATGTGGATAGAAATATACCATGTTATTTGTGTAACTTTTGGTGATAAGGTGATCCAAAAGACTCATTATCTATGTAGCACCGACACCCCTCATGGGTGAGGGTGTGGTTGTCGGACACCGACACGCGTCCGACACGTGCCGGCACGCGTTGACAGCGTGTCGGGAATTCGACACTCGATCAACGCGCCGGACACGCGTGTCCGACATGTCGGACACGTAATTTCTATTTTTTTTAAAAGCGCAATATTTAGAAGTTTGGTCAACACTCGAGTGTCCTCACTGACACGCAAGTCGGTCTAGGGCGACACTTGAAAGGGTCCAACTATAATGGTGGGCCTTTTCACTAAAAAATTAATTTGAAATAAGCCTCCATGTCCATTTATTGGCATTTTAAAAAGCCATCCAACTTATTATTCTCATTAAGCAACCAATGTGGAACTGTTTTCTTCAAAAGGTAAATCTCAAAATATCATCTTTAGCATTTTAAAAAGACTTCATGTTTATTTCTTTCTCCCTAATTACTAATGTGGGATCAATTGTAGGCTTATGATTCAAAATGTAAATGATGACAAAATCAATAAATTGTTGCTTTCATCGATTTCCAGCATATGACACTTGTTGTGGCTTTATATATATAACAAAACTGTCCCCGACGTGTCGGATTTTTCTGTTTTTGAGAAATGACGTATCGGCGTATTGTGTCGTGTCGTGTCGTGTCGTATCCGCGTGTCGGTGTCGGTGTCAGTGCTACTTAGCTCATTGTAAACCGGGAATAATGTACTTATGTTTATTTAAATTCACATAAAAATACAGTGGATTGATAAATTGAGTATGTTTACTATACCCAAAGATAGAATAGTAAATAGCAAAGGAAATTCCGTTATCACATGTTTGATATTGTTCTTGTATAAATAAAGATCTGAAATTCATGTCTAGTGATTATGGTGAAATTGGATGCTATAACGTATTTATTTGATTGATTTTACCGCATCTAGTTCCGAACATTTTCCTTTAAGATTGTCAATTTTATTTTATTCTCAATTCTTTTTTACTCGTTCGATAAATTTTAGAATTAGTGCATTTTAATGTTTAATTAGTCTTAATCACCAATCTTTCTGAGACGATATCTTTTCTCATCATTATATTAATTATTTGACATGTACATTTGCATTGAGAATTTTGCGAACAGTTATGAAAGCATACATGCACATTTACAAGCCTACACCTTATATATTTGGATGAATTTTAGCGACTTTGTGTAAAATGAAAATAAAGCAACATGTGCCGCAAGGTTTTGAAAAAGGTAAAAACAAAAAAATAAAAAAAATAAAACCATCTCCAATGATAACAAGTTATAAGTGGGACATTTCGGTAGATAATATAAAGTAGATATGGTCAACACGTGATGATTTTCCCTCTCGATTTATGCTGATTCAAAGACGGTGACTTTTCGATTTAAAAAAATACGGTGATTTAAATTAAAAATTTGTACATCCATATGCGGAATATAAGGATTTATCTCCCTTTTGGGGATTTTTGATTAGCCTCCTCCATCATATGAAAGTTTTATAGCACCGTCATTTCAGAGTTGATAATCATCTATAACAGCTAAAGAGGATTAGAGATTTGTGATTTATATTGTCTTCTGACTTTCAATTAAAAAATACGGCAAAGAAAATGGCCATTAATCGGAAACTTACCAAAAAAGTCCTAAATCTTTTGTAATTTCGTTAATTCAGCATTAAATCTTTTTTTTTTACCAATTGAGTCACAAATCTTTTTGCATTCTTGTCAATTCAGTCTATTTCGATCAATTTTGGCGGGAAATTGTTGACATGGACATCATCCATCCTTCATGGCGTGGCCAACACTGAAACGGACAATTTTTAAAAAGAATAAAAAAAATTCGAACTTTTGCTAATTTTTTTTTTAAATTTTTCCTTTTTCCATTTTCTTTATCTTTTCTTTTTGTGTTTCCTTCATTCTTTCCTCCAGCTGATTGCCAGTGAGGTCAATCCCGCCGGTCTCACCTTTGGCCATTCGTTGAGGTCCAACGACCGTTTGGAGGAAGAAGGCAAGAAGAAGGCGGATATAATTTTAGAGTACATCACACAACTATAGGGGTGAGTAAGACAGACCGATCAAATCGAGAATTGCTTAGGCCTGAACAAATCGGCCGGTTTGATCCTACTTTCGAGAGAGCCGGTTCAGTTCACGGTTCCACACTTGAAACTAATCATTTTCGGTCTGGTTTTTCATTCTCGGGGAGCCGAACCTGCCGGACGAAATAATTTTTTTTCCCAAATCATATTGTGTCTGGGACAACTTCTATTGATGGCAGAACAAATGACATCTGTGTGTCAGGGGCATTAGCTGAGCTAGATCAAAGCATCAGAAGAGAAAATCTAACATTATTGAGGAAGAATCATATGTTGGTGCATGGGTCTTTCCTTTTGCATGCAGCTCAGCTCATCCATCGATGCATCTTCTTTGGGGCGTAGTGTAGCGGTCGTGCTACAGCGCCAAGCAAGTTGAGAGGGGTTCGATTAATTTCCAGTTAAGAAGGGTTGGCCATGTAGGTCCTCTCCCATAATGGTTAGCAGGAAAAACTGGGAAGCAAATAGCTTTATGATTAGTAGACACATTGAGAATAGAGATGGAGAAGCAGACAATTCACAAGTTTTATTGGACCGTGTGAGGATCAGACCGGATCAGACTAATTACTAGTCTTAGAAACTGGGAATCCGTTTTTCTGGTCCATTCCTGGGTGAGATCGGAACGGACTGGAAATCAATCACCCCTAATATATTATTTTTTCTTGACAATTTCAAGAGTAATAGCTCTTGATGATGTAATTTGCCTCCCGTTACTGAAGTATATTCTTGAGATAATTTCATGTAATTGTCATACAAAAACTGTTTTTCGTTAAACTTAAAATGTTGAACAGTGAAATTGTATGACTACTATAAAAAAGTGAAAATCTCCAATTCTTGATGATAGATGAGATTCACCAATCAATAATACTAGACAATAGAAACATATGATGAACTCAGACATCATTTTCATGGACTCTACTTAATGAAGGTGAACTTTCTTGTCATGAAAGCAATCCAATCGACCCGGCACACGATTTAAGCAAAATTGTCGGAGCTTCAAGAAAGTACAAATTTTAACAAGTGTTGTTCATCTTTTAAAAAGCGCTACACGGATGAGAGGAAAAGTTTGATAAAGACATTCTAATGCATCATGACGACATGCTTGCGTTTCCTTACATCATCAACCATAAGTTACACGGAGGCAGATTGTATTATTCTTATTGCTGTTTTCGGTCGGAAGAGAGATTGTATTATAATGTAACCAAATATTAAATTTCTTCAGTTGGTTCGAATACCATTGTCTCAATGGTGAATTTCTTGCCTTATTTAGACATGGATTTTGGAATCTTAAGCTACTTTTGATTGTCCGTATTTAGATTGGAATAGGATAAGATAAGGTGTGATTAGAAATACTCCAAATATCCTCTAGATTATTAAATTTTTTGAAAATCTCACTTACTCAGCGCAATCTCCTGCGATATCCAGCTCTCACCATCCCTCGGATTTGCCTTCTTCACCGTTTTGCCAGATCCACTCATCTCCAGATCGTAGTCAACTTCCCCATATCAAAGGCAAAATAAGAAGAACTCAAAAGAGGATCAAAAGGGGATAGATTGTTCGAAAATTGGAAGAACTGACTTCGCTAGGTTTGAACCGATGATATTCTACCAAACATCGGATATGATATAAGTTATTATATCCGGAGTTATATTTGGTCTACCAAACACAGTGTTGGGAATCGCAAGAGTCACGACTCTTCGTAATCCAAGCTCATCGTGAAGTGGAGTCTTGGAAGATATTAAGTTGTTGCAATTATTATCTAGAGAATAGGAAGAGTCCTAGACGTTGTTATCTAGGAGATTATGTTTATTTATTAGCTTTAAATGTCATGTATCTGGACGTGTCTGTTCGTTTGTCTAGAGAAGTCGTAGAGTCATGCCTACAACCTATAAATAGGCGTGTTTTGTAATCGTTTAGTAGAACATGAGAGTGAATAACATTTCCAGAATTTCCTTCTTCAAACACTTAGGTATCAGAGTGCTGCGCCTCTGAGATCCAACATTTGGTATCAGAGCCAGTAAGAGCCAGTTTGGCTAAGCTTTTTTCTCTTGAGTCAGATGGCTTCTGTGAGTGGTACCGGGATGGTCCAACCTCAACTCCCGAGGTTCGATGGGAAGAATTTTGAGCATTGGAAGATCCAGATGGAGGTGCTATTTGGGTTTCAGGAGTTGACCGAGATTGTGGAAGAAGGATTCGAGGAGCCAGAAGTGGCAGCAAATTTGACAACGGAGGAGCAGAAGACGCTAAAAGAGAATCGTAAGAAAGATCGTAAGGCTCTCTTTTACATCTTTCAAGCAATAGATTCGTCAATCTTTGAGAAAGTGGCGAATTCGAAGACGGCGAAAGAAGCTTGGGGCACTCTCATCAACATTTACAAAGGCGTTGAGAAGGTCCAGAAGGTTCGGCTTCAGACTCTTCGACGACAGTTCGAGCTCCTTCAAATGGAAAAGTCGGAGTCCATTTCCGATTATTTCTCACGGACGTTGGCTCTTGTCAATCAAATGAAGGCCAATGGTGAGACTATTCGGGATCAACAGATCGTTGAGAAGATTCTTCGGACTCTAACTTTGCAGTTCGAATATATTGTGACTTCCATCGAAGAGTCACGAGATCTCTCTGTCTTGTCCGTCGATGAGTTGGTAGGCTCTCTACAAATGCACGAGCAACGAATCAAGGAGAAATCCAAGACGGTGGAGGAAGCTTGGCAAAGCCAGTTGGTGTTGCCTGATGAAAAGAAGAATCTTTCAAATCAAAGGAAAGATCCAAAGCGGCAAGAGAAGTATGCCGGACAACAAAAAGATAAGTCCCTTATTCAGTGTTTTAATTGTAAAAAGTATGGGCACTATAAATCTAAATGTCGGAGCAAGAAGACTGGTGGTCAAAAGTTCCATGCTAAGGTAGCAAGATCCGTCGATAGACATGTCGATGGAGATGGTGAGCAGGGTAATGCTCTTTTATTCACATGTAATTCTGCGGTGGAGAACCAGAAGAATGTTTGGTACTTAGACACCGGGTGTAGCAATCACATGTGTGGCGAGAAGGAGTTATTCTCAAACTTCGATGACACCTTTCGTTCGGAGGTGAGATTTGGGAATAATACCAAAGTTCCTATCATGGGAAAGGGAACTATTAAAATCAAGGCGAAGGATGGGTCGGTTCAAAGCATTTCCGACGTCCATTATGTTCCCGGTCTTCGAGAAAATCTTCTAAGTATGGGACAGTTGTCCGAGCGAGGCTATCTCATGACCATTAAGGATGAGATTTGCACGGTTCATGATGGCAAAGGAGGATTGATTGCAAAGGTAAAAATGGCTCGAAATCGACTTTTTCCTTTGTATATTAACTATGCTACGTCATGTTTTAGTGCCTCGGTGCAAGATTTGACATGGCTTTGGCACAAGCGGTTCGGGCATGTGAATTTCGACAGCTTAAAGCTGTTGTCTCAGAAGAAGATGGTACGTGGACTACCTGAAATTTCTTCTCCGAAGGAGATTTGTGAACCATGTGTTGTTGGGAAGAAGTGCAGAGAAAGCTTCCTTTCGGGAAAATCATGGAGAGCGTCAAGACCGTTGGAGTTGGTGCACTCCGACCTCTGTGGACCGCTCGGTGAGTCGTCGAATCGGGGGTACAGGTATTTTGTTACCTTCATCGATGATTTTAGCAGGAAAACATGGGTTTATTTCTTGAAGCAAAAGTCAGATGCCATCGATGAAGGTAACAAGCACCACGAGCCTGGTATACCAGAATTGATTCTTATTTCTTGACTCATGGTTTTATCCGCTGTCCTTATGAGCATACTTTATATGTCAAGGTTGGCTTGAATGGTGAAATGCTCATTGTTTGCTTATATGTCGATGATCTCATATTTACTGGAGATTGTCAAGAAATGATTTGTGACTTCAGGGAGGCCATGACCTGTGAGTTCGAGATGACAGATATGGGTCTCATGTATTATTTTCTTGGCATAGAAGTTACTCAATCGGAGGATGGTATTTTTGTTTGTCAACAGAAGTATACCAAGGATATTCTTGAGCGTTTCAAGATGGCTACTTGTAAACCAATTAGCACTCCCATGGAGGAAAGATTGAAGTTGACAAAAGACGGAAGTGGTTCTGAAGTCGATCCCACTTATTTCAAGAGGTTAGTTGGGAGTCTACGATATTTGACTTCTACTCGGCCAGATCTTGTTTATAGTGTTGGGATGATAAGCAGATTTATGGAAGCTCCTAGACAATCACACTTGCAGGCGGCAAAAAGGATTCTTCGGTACATTAAAGGTACTGTGGATGATGGTATATTCTACACCTTTTCTAATGATTTTCAGCTTGTGGGATATACAGACAGTGATTGAGGAGGTGATATTGGAGAAAGAAAGAGTACTTCCGGTTATGTTTTCTCTTTAGGAAATGGGATTTTTTCCTGGTCTTCGAAGAAGCAGCAGGTGGTTGCTTTGTCCAGTGCAGAAGCAGAATATATAGCAGCGGCTTATTGTGCTACTCAAGCAGTTTGGCTACGTTCGATGCTCGTTGAACTTCGTCATAAGCAGGAGCATTCGACAGTGATTTATTGTGATAATAAGTCAGCCATAGCACTTGCAAAGAATCCAGTTTTTCATGGAAGAAGCAAGCACATCGATATAAAGTATCACTTCATTCGAGATCTAGTGAAGTCCAAGGAGATTGTGCTGCAGTATTGCAAGTCGGAAGACCAAGTGGCTGATATGTTTACGAAACCGTTGAAGACAGACTCCTTCCTTAAATTCAAGAGAATGATCGGCATGGTCAAGATGAGCTCGGTTTAAGGGAGGCTGTTGGGAATCGCAAGAGTCATGACTCTTTGTAATCCAAGCTCATCGTGAAGTGGAGTCTTGGAAGATATTAAGTTGTTGCAATTATTATCTAGAGAATAGGAAGAGTCCTAGACGTTGTTATCTAGGAGATTATGTTTATTTATTAGCTTTAAATGTCATGTATCTGGACGTGTCTGTTCGTTTGTCTAGAGAAGTCGTAGAGTCATGCCTACAGCCTATAAATAGGCGTGTTTTGTAATCGTTTAGTGGAACATGAGAGTGAATAACATTTCCAGAATTTCCTTCTTCAAACACTTAGGTATCAGAGTGCTGCGCCTCTGAGATCCAACACACAACATTAGAGTTGTTACTCGAATGGAATTGCAACATTTGAAGAAATAGATCGTCCCATAATGATTAGTGGATATGTTCTTTACACCTGCTTAAATGACAGTGAATTGCCTTGAATGACATCATGTTGTCTATTGTAAATGTTATTTTCACCTGCTTCCGATCAAGTTTCAGCATGCACTAGACCATTTGTGATTTGACTCCCATTTGAAGTGGTTACATGAGAACTATACTTTATATCCTATCAACAAAATAACGGAAAATGACCAAAAAAACTTAAATCTATTGAAATTGTGTCAATTTAGTCATATATATTTTTTTTGTCAATTGAGTCCTAAATCTTTTGTATTTGTTTGATCCGTCGCACTATTGAATCTTGGCTTGAGCAACTTCCGGTCCTTGACCACAAGCACTCTGATCGTTTTCAATGGCTTGGCCACTCCTCCGGTGATTTCTCAATTGCCTCGGCATGGAATTCCATTCGTCCATGAAGCCAAGTGGTGCCTTGGCATTCGTTCGTTGGGAACCGGGCTATGGCTCCGAGATACTCGTTCCACCTTTGGCTTATCACATTGAAGCGGCTCCCGACACAAGTACTTCTCCTCACATACAATCGTATTTCGGAAGCTGCCTGTGCCTATTGTCGATCCACACCGGATAGTGTCGATCACTTATATTTTGGATGCCTTCACACTGGGTCTTTGGCATCACTCTGGGTTGCTAAGTGTAATATTGTATGCTCTAATCGGTGCTGAGATGACAATCTTCATTGGGTCATCCAGCAGAACAGTGGTCGGAGCTTCTACCATCAGTTAGCTCAATTCTCCTTCGGTGTCCTCTGCCACATCATTTGGAGGGAGATGAATCGCATTCTATTTGCAACAAGATCCTTTACATGCCAGCTATCAAACAACATCTTGAGAAGGTAGTCAGAGACAAGGCACTCACGTTTAAGCATGTTAAAGACACCCCCCCGAAATAGGAAGTTGCAAGCTTCCTGGGATTTTCACCCGTCTATTTTTGCTTAGCTGGAAGGCCTCTTTACAGAGTTGGTTTTGTGTATGTGCTGCTCACTGGTTGTGCTCCAAGCCTTATGACTGTTGCGGTTGGACCTACTATTTTGCTGTTGCAATGCTACCTTCTTGCTGCTAAATCTTGTTGCTGTGTTGCTATCCACTGGTCATATGCGCTACTGATGTCCACTATTTTGCTGCTGTGATATTGCTTTTTCCTGCTCTTCTTGCTGCGATACTGCTTTTTGTTGCTGCTGTACTGCTGTTGCATTGCTATTTGCTACTGTGCTGCTGCTGTTTGCTGATGTGCTGCTGCTGCCTTGCTGTCGTGCTACTGTGCTGACTGCGTTGCTACCATCTTGCAGTGCTGCTGTTGGTTTACTGCTGCGGTGCGGCTGGTTTGCTGCCACGATGCTGCTGCGCTGCCGCTGTTCTGCTCCTGTGCTGCTGCGTTGCGGTGTTGCTACTCTATCTTGATGTTGTGACGCTGTGTTACTGTGTGGTTGTGTTGCTGTTCATGTCCGACCCATCCTTAAGTGACTACTTTGGTGCTATCCTTGGCTCTTGCTGAATGGTCGGCCTTGTTAGGCCGGTCTGTGTCACATTTTGGGGCTGTATGTTTGGCATCTTTTTTCTTTGGTCACTTTGTTTGGCCACTCAGTTGGTCCCTCTCCGCGAGTTTTCGCTCCCTTTTGGACCCGTGACACTCTTGCACTTGTTGTGACACTTATTGGTGTCATCACAAGCGGAAGTTTTGTAGTGTCCGATTCATTTTTATTGTAAATTTGCGCCTTGGTTTAAAGTCAATATAATCCTTACTTTCAAAAAAAAAAAAAAACCTTTTGTATTTGTGTGAATTCAGTCCATTCAGCCAATTTAGGCTAGAAATTGTTGAAGTAATGCAGCCTGTGTTGACATGATTTTTCAAAAAACATTTTAATACTTTAGAATTTATTATTTATTATTTATTGTTGATTTTTTTTTTGCAGGACATTGTCTGTCTCCGACCAAGGCCTAGTGACCTCTGCCGGCCATTGGATGAGGGCTCATAGGCCCTAATCCAGTGGCCGGCGGCCTCCTATCATCTAACAAAAGAAAAGAAAAGAAAAAGACAAGAAAGTGATGGGCATGAGTAGATTATGAGAAGTTACTTAAAAGGTTCAAATTCAAAGTCATCGTGGTAGTCTAAGATCAATTTTGACGGACAAAAATAATGAAGAACGTGGTAAGAAAGGGTGGTTTTTGAAGGTGCCAAGATCTAAAATTTGAAAATACAAATATAATCGTCTGAGTAGTTTCAAAGTGTAAGGAGATACAAATATTCAAAAGGAAGAAGGGAAGGGCAGATCAACAACACATACGAAAACACTCAATTTCCTTTGCAATTTAGTTTTTATTGTACTTTGAGATTCCTGCACTTTCAATTCTCACAAATCGGTTTCTTTCCAAGTCATTTGCAGCTTTCTTAGGAGTACTGTAATGTAAGTCAGACCCTTTGTTGATATCAAAACTATCTACAATCCATCCATTTCTAAATACACTCATCGTGATCTGTTCTTCGCCAGAAATTTCTTTGAGTATCAAGCCACATAACCTTTATAATAAAAAACGAAGAACTACTTTCGGTGAAAGATATTCCTTATTGCAAAAACAAGCGAACATTTTTGTGCATGCCTAGCGGGACTCTTCGTTGTGAGATTTGAAGAAATGATGAGAACTAGAAATCACTAAGAAGGAGTACTAGTTGACAATGTTAACAACCCATAAAATGGTGCACGGTCAGAGCACTCAACAGCCAATCAAGCTGAAGAAGTAGCCCATCGCAATGCTGACATATCACGGCAATTAACTGAAGAATAGACTCGCACGTTGGCACACGACGCTACACTGGTAGCCACGATGAAGAGGATATTTGAGGAACAACAAAATGATCTTACTAACCACATGGTGAGGCATGTTATAGACGTGAAAAAGCCCATGATGATCAACGTCATAAACGAGGTAATGTCTCATCCAAGTACTTCCTTTCAAGTTCCACCATACTATGCAAATTCTCTAGGGCTATTTCCTCTAGCATTGGGACCTCTTAATGTTGGTATAATGGTAGTGGGGGACAGAATCTACAATCTCCTTTGCAAATTATACCAAGGCCAGAGAATCCGACACCAACAAACCTGGCGAATGGAGTGAATGGATATAATTTCCCTTAGGCTGTTCCCATTGAAGTTAATGTGGTTAACCCTGTACTTTCCATTCCACAACCAATGCTAAATATATCACCTCCACCGAATGTGCCAAATGCTGAACCTATGAAGTCTCCTGCAGCTCAACTATATCCACACGTAGTAGAGAATCCTCTTTACGTGCCACCACCACCCATTGACTTCAATATGTGTTGATACCTGATTTTTGACCCAGCCTTTTTCATTTTTATTTTTTGAAAAATCATAAAAAATTCATAAAAAGTCAAAAAATTACAAAATCAACTTTGGTGGCCTTGGCCAAGCCCAAGGAACCATTCTTGACCAAAAAATAATTTTTCATATTTTTCATATTTTTTAGTATTTTTGGAAAATAGAAAAAACACTTAAAAAATCAAGAAAAATAGTATTTGAGGTCAAAAAAATATGGAAAAATATCCAATATTTTTCCTTTTAATCCCTTGTATTTTTGACCTCACAACAAAATAAAAATCAGATTCAATTTTAGGTGTTCCTTTGTAACTCGTACTATTGAATTTGAAGAAAAAATAATAATTGAGTCTTTTAATTTGCAATTTTGGCATTTTATAGGATCTTGACATTCAATCTAATTGTCGCCCATTTAAATTTGACCTAATTGCTCGGACAAGCTGTTCAATTGCAAACATAATTGCATTTTAGTCCTTGAAATTGAGCATAATCGAAATTACTTTCAATTCAAGGACTATAATTACAAATTGAACATGCTACCCAATGGATTTCACCATTTTAAATCGATTGGCATAGGTGGTTTAACCCAATTTGATCATTTGCACCCTCAATTACACAATCCCCAATTTCCAATCAAATGAGAATTTGGGGATTTTGTAGAAATTGATGAAAACTTTTGGGTAAAACCACATTTCTAGATAGAATTCATGCCCTAGATTCGATTATGAGGTTCAATTGCAAAAATTTCCCATTAATTTGGGTTTAATTTCGAAAATGGTGAGTCGAAACCGGTTCTGACCGGTCAGACCGCCGGTCGGACCGGTCGAACCGATTTGCTACAGTGTCGTCTTACCCAACAGAGCTCGAGCAGATGAACAGTGATGAACTGAGTTTCGAACGCCAAATTGAAGGGCAATTCGCGACTAATTGAAAGAGGAATGGTGGGCGTATTGTTCTTTACCTCGAAACCTACCGATCGAGACCAACCCCAAGGCCAATGGTCGCCGGAGGAAGGAGTAATCGGACGGTCAAGGTCGCCGGACCTGCAAAAGTCAACAAAAGCAAAAACAGCTCAAATCCTTGCCAAATTCATGCGAAATAAAGCCGGCCACAGAACCAAATGGGATTAAACAGAATGCCCATCCTCCCCGACGTCGTTCTGACCTATTTGCACGTGACTACACGTGCCAAATGGAGTTGGTTGAAGCTCCACCGTTCGGCGCCAAAAATCCAACAGGCTATATAAGCTCGTGATCGCTTTCAGTTAGGGAGGACGGTGGATTCAGTTAGTAGAGGACAAAGAGAATCAAGAGAGTGAGAGAGAACGAAAGAGAAATGGCTCCCTTCCATCGCCATTGTCGAGGGTCGAGCTCGAACTTACAGAGCGGCGGTCGGGCCTTCACAGGCTAGACCAGAGCTCGCGAAGATCACCAGGAGGTCGCCCGTGTCGAGAGGAAGCTATCGCCACCAGCCGCGCGACCCATCGCTCCGAAACAGGTGAGTTCAACTCTCGAGTTTTCTTACTGTGCTTTAATGGCGGGATTCAGTTCCGACTATGATAGTTCGATTTAGAGTATGCGTTTTGCCTTTCGAACATTACTGACCATCGTCGCGTATCTTGTTTGCATCGATTTTGTCTTAACACGCCCAATCGAGTCTTCTAATCCAACCTCCATTGCCGAGCCACTGTTCATCTTTCCCCAGCCCAATCTGGGCCGAGCGAGCTCAATCGGAGCTCGAGGTGAGTCTTCTGAACCTCTACCGGTGTTGTTCTGTGATTGAATTGCTGCGATTTTAGATAGATTACGCGATCGAACTCCCATGGCCGTATTCGGCACTTTACATGATTCTTCCGATTCTGTGAATAAAATGTTACGATTCCTAGATATGTTAAAATAGAGATCATCGCGAGTCGATTGCCGCCGGTCTCGCTCCGATCCGTCAAGATTCCACCGTTAGATCACCACCGGAGAAGCACAGCCGTCCGTTCTGCCGGAGTCGCAAGGTTGAAGACGAAGTTGACGTGGCGCGGTCAACGAGTCAAATGTCCAGATGTCATTCAGTGATTGGTCCACGTAGTGTCGAGTCAGCATGGCCGTTAGGGTCTGTTATTCGAATTAAAGGATCGGACGGCTGAGATAAATCGAACCTAAATTCTAGTGGCCGTCCGATTAATAAATAGAATTAACTGAAAATGATTTTCGAAATCAGAAAATAAACAAAGGGTGGAAACGGTGTCGTTTGGCTAAGTGGGTAGGCGACGTCGTTTAGGCTAGTAGGATTGGACGGCTCAGATCAAGTCTAAGGTTCTAATCTTGTCCGTTAGTTTTAGTAAGTCAATCAAACGGCTCAGGTCGAGTCTTCGCTTAATCTAGACCGTAGAATCTAGTAATCAGATCTAGTGGGCGCGGACAAGCCACGCGGCGTGGTGTAGGCCGTCAGATCAGATTATAATAATCCGAAAATAAAAAATAAGATGCGGCGTCGTTTTGGAGCCGAGGTTCGCGCGGGTCCGGGTCTGGGCCGGGTTCCGACCCGAGTGGGTCGGGTCGACCCGGTCCGAATCATATTTTTTTTAATTAAAAAATAAAAAATGATTTTTAAAATAAAAAAAATCAGAAAAAATCAGAAAAATCCTAGAAAATAAAAAAAAATGCTAGAAAATTCCAGAAAATTCAAAAAAAATGTGGAAAAATTAGGAAAAATCCTAGGCATTTAGAAATCCCCAAAAATCAAGGATTGACCACAGACAACTGGTCAACCCTATTTTTGGGTTTCTTATCCGTTCTTCCAAGACTTGACGACCTTACCCTTTAGGGGTAAGTCGCCTCTGCTGTGTATGCGAGATAAGGCCGATAATGTCAAGGTAAGAGTTAGGGTCGAGTACGCGACCAATTCTTAGGTTTGGGTTTTCGAGTCCCGCCCCTTTTCTCAAAATGACGATTTTGCCCCTCAATGGGAAAATTGTCCTTCGCGTCTCAATTGGGTTCTAAAAATTGCTTGAAGTTAGGGTTTGGGTCAGATGGACGACCAACCCTAATGTTTGAGATTTGCAGTTCTCATCCTTGTTCAAAATGACGATTTTACCCCTCTGAGGGTAAAATCACTTTTAAATTCCAGAAAAATCCTGGAAATTCCTGAAAAATAGGAAATGGATTGGATTGATGGCCAATCCTATTTCCTATGCCTTTTGACTTCCCAATTCTTCTAAAATGACAGATTTACCCTTTTGAGGGTAAATTTTCTCCGAATTATTCAAAATTACGATTCTGCCCCTCATGGGCGAATCATGTCCAAATTACTCCTAAACCTTGATTGATACTTCTCTAGGCTAATAGGGCCTCATTAGGGATGCCATGTTGATTTCATGTGTTTTATCCGCATGTATTGGATCCTTGATTTGCGCACTTATTTTTAATGATTGTGAGTGATAGGGTAGATATTCCCATCTGCATGAACTCCTAGATTTAAGATCTGTACCCCACTCGTTTGTATGAAATCCTAAGATCAGATAAACCATCCAGCTTAGGTACCGAAAGGGCGTCAACTCTGACAGTTGACGTAACTAAGTCCCCGAACCCACTTCTCTGATTTCCGCAGGATCGAATAAGACTACTCCCAACTATTCGATAGGGTTTCCGATCGTACCCTCCACGAAACGATTGGTGGCGACTCCTTGGCATGTACACTTTTTCACATGTCACTAGACCGCACCGAAGGTCGACCACGTATATCCAGCAGTTGCGACTTGGGAAATGGGCCTTGGGAGAGGCCCGCGTCCGATCGAGCCAGCGATCGGGCAGCCCATTAGCCCTCCGCGCTCGCGAGAGGGTCGCGACAGACTGGCGACTCCGCTGGGGATTTATTCTAAACCAGAATCTCTGGTTACGAATTCCAGAGGACTTGAGCCGATTAAAAAGTTGTTTGGTTTATCTGACATTGTTTTCTGCAGATGCTCTCGAAGGTGAGGTACGTATGCTAACTATTGTGTTAGATGTTTTTGCAGATTGGAGAAATAAGGGGTGGCGTGATTGTTGACGTCTTTCCTGCAGGTTGGAGTTGGGAATGTATGTTTATTTTTATGCACATACTGAAGCGGTGTTTTGATACAAACTGCTGTGCATGACTTTGCATTGTGATGATCACGACACATCGCACACACTGGCTGTCAAACCCCGACTGCAACCACCCTTAGGTTACCTTAGATAGGGAAAGGATGCGAAAAGGATCTTGTGTTTGATGGCACTTGAGACTTTCGTATTCGTTCCCGCCTACCATCTGCATTGGCGATATCTAACCCTCTTGGGTAGGTACCCTTGGGGAGGAATCTGCCTCGTGTGGATCGTGGGAGCCTGAGCCGTAGGTTCCTCACCTGATTTTCGATTTTCTTTAGAGTATACCCACTTGTCTCATGCGCATGTCCATGGATGGTGGGTATACCTAAAACCACCCATTGATACAGGGGGCATTCCACATCCCCCAAAGTGTGGTTGGTAAGACATTTATCTCTAAACGTACCTTATTTCCTGCTCCATGATATGAATTATACATTGCATACATCCACGTGCATTCACATCATGAAGATTACTCGGGTGACTAATGAGAACAACAATGATTATGGGGTAGGATGTCGCTGTTCCCTAAGAGCTCGACGGAGTTGGTGACCTTCGAGTACTTGAGAAAAGTTACTCGCCCCGGACCAAACACGAGGCTACACTTTACTAGATTCGTGTATGGTCGGGAACTGACTGGACGTAAGCTGGGGTATGCTAAAGACTGTCAAACCCGCTACTACGCTGATAATCTCAGATTCAAGCGACAATCAGACGAAATGATGAAGGATTATCTGGAGATGAAGAGACAACGTCGCAACCAGCTAGCTAGGGAAGCGTACGCTCGCAAGAAGGCTGAATTGCTGGCCAAAGAGAACATACCCATGATTACTTTTTGGGGTAGGAAGAGACGCCCTGCGATCAAGACCAAGCCAAGGCGTATCACAATCAAGAAAGTAGAACCCGAGAAGGCTTCCGAAGTCATCGTATCCTGGACTAGAGAGTGGCCGGAGGAACTACAACCTCTCGACCAAACCACTGAAGATAACTCCCCTACCCTAGATTAAGGGAGAGTTTCTGACCAACTGTCATTTGGGTAGACTTCTGAAGAAAGAGTGATTTAGATCCTCACGTTCCATTGTCTTTTATGACTTTCTTGTTTGAAAAACCTTTCTTTACCGTTCTTCTATTAGACATCTTGACTGTAATAGGAGTACATCTCACTTTGCTCCTTTGATATGTTGACCAATGGAACGTGACATTGCTGTTCCCTTTAGTCACTGAGTAAACCTGACTAAATTGCATAATTCACTTCCCTGAAATGCAAATTAGGCTTTGAGTCAGGCTTTCAAGACTTGAAAAAGGATCCTAATCTCCATTTCTTCAAATTGAACTATGCAATCAAGTTAGCTCATGCATGCTTCATGACATCTGTATGTTCATACATTTAAAGTAATTTCTGGCGATTGACCTTTTAAAATCATTTGCATATTTTAGACTTGATGGGAAAGAATGATATTCAAGTGTTCAAGATCCCCCGAGCTGAACTCCAATCATGGTGGGATGGCATGGGCGAAGCCAGCCAGAAGTATGCGGAGTCACGACTAGGATACCTACTGGACCTACTGAAGATTGAGTGCCCACCTGCCTTTATTCAAGCCATAGCGCTCTACTGGGATCCTACCACCGCTACATTTTACATGGAAGGATTAGAGATCACTCCCACTATCGAGGAATACAGCGCTGTCATCGGAGTTGAATTCACCCCTACGCTCGTCCGACCCCCTATAGGACTTGAACCCCTAAGTCAGGTAGCTGAGTTCCTTGACACAAACCTAAATGAAGTCAAAGTAGATGCGAAAGGCAATTCTGGAAGAGTTTCCCTATCCTTCCTTATAGACCGATTTTCCCGCCTTCCTGCTTCTAAAGGAACCAAATCTGGTAGAGCTTTTATCTTGGCATTCTTTAGCTTTGTGCTATTCCCAATCTCAACTGTCACCTTCGACCCTATCATGGCTATAGTAGCTAGGCAAGTCTGTTGTGGGTGGGATTACTCAAACATCCTCCTTGCCGAAACCTTCCTCTCCCTAAATCGTTTCAAGAAAAGCAAAAAGGGAATCTTTAGAGCTTCTAGTGATCTGCTGTATCTGTGGTTCACATCCCATATCAGACAATTCCACATCCGCATGGGTTTCACTGAAATCAGCCCCAATGCACACCCTCTTAAAACATTTGCTAGGACCCATACACGTGTTCCTAAGTTCAACTTCATAGAATAGAAGAACTTCCTCAAAGTCCTAAAACCCGAACAACTCCGATGGCGGCTAAGGTTACCGACGCTAAGCAAAGTCAGATTGACCTGCGATGACGGGAATCCAGTTCCCTTGCTAGGATTCACAGGCGCTACTGCATACTACCCAAGGAGGGTGATTCGGCAGTTTGGGGCACTACAAGAGATTCCTTCTTCACCACGACCTTGTGTCTTTTCCTTTGACTTACCAAACCAGACCCTCACAGAGGAGGAGAAGAAACAACTTGAAGCCAAGGTGGCATCCATCATACTCTCCTTGAAGAATTCCCAGGCTGAAGAAATAAGTTGGCCAGAGGACATGACTCGAGAAGAAAACACTCATAGAGCCACCACAGAATACATTCAACATTTCAAAGCGATCCGACGAATCCTTGTCGAGCCCTACATACCTGAATACATCGTGCCATACGTACCTGGAATAGAGCCCTACATACCCGAAGACATGGGGCCACTGTCGTGTTCAGAAGACGAGGAGCCCCAAGCTGAAGAGGGAAATCTATACTGGGATGATGAGGATACCTTAGGCTTCAAACGTCCTAGACTTGAATAGACTATTCTGTCAAGTGTAAAATAAGCAAGCATTGTGATGCCTTATCATACATTCTCATTTCTGTGGAATACTATCTTAAACACATGAGCATGAATGTGAACATGTTTTTACAAATGCATAAAAACTATCGTCAGAAATTACGCTTCTTTCAATTCCATGAATTCTTGTCAAGAAATGATTAAAAGAACTACTTACATGAGGCTAAGGCTTACAAGGTAGCCCTTTTTCTCATCTACTGGCAAGAAGCATGCAACTGAAAGAATTAACTGCTTCTTTTTGCTAAATAAGCGAAGCACTCACAGAGATCTTTTTAAAAACAGGTACACTCTCATCACGGAATTGCCAACGCATCGTTTCCGTACCCGCCTAAAGACGAGAATGGAACAGCAGGAATTGACTCCGCGCGTAGGCATGTTGGAATCTCAGATGACTGCCCTGGCAACTATGATGGCTGACATTAAGGCCATGCTGGAGACCAACCAAGCTAGACAGACAACCGCTCACAATCAGAACAACTCAGGCCCTTCCATGGTACCTGATGTAACAGATAAAGAAGCAACCAGGGATACCCAACATACAGAGGAAAACGTTCATGAACCAAATAGTCGGGCACAACAAAAAGCCTCGCCTGTTGTCATCAACCTTGAAAAAGAGGAGAAGGGAAAACAAACTGTGAAGACAGAGGCAGAGGCTAAGAGATTGGCCAAGATCGAAGAATGCCTGAGCAGTCAAGGCTATGAGCTGGCCCGCTTCGACAAAATATCTCCTTTCGCTAAAATAGAGACTCCTCCTGACTATAGGGAGCCGGAGTTCGTGAGAAAATACAATGGGACAGGCTGTCCCCGTGCCCACCTCAAGTACTACCTGCGCAAGATGGCGCACTACTCGGATTACATTCCATTGTTAATGAACACATTCCAAGAGAGTTTGGCTGGCGCCGCTCTGGCTTGGTTTATTGAGCTAGACTTAGAGGATTATGACGGATGGGAGGACCTTGCAGAAGACTTCCTCAGGCAGTACAAATTTAACACGGCTACAGCCCCAACAAGAGAAGACCTCCTACGAACTTCAAAAACGAGGGGCGAATCGATCAGGACATATGCTCAGAGGTGGCGAGCCTTGGCTACCCAAGTAAAGCCTTCAATCCCAGAAGAGGAGCTGATCAACTTATTCCTAAAAGCACTCCCCTACGAGTACTTTGACAGACTGAACACTTCTGGATGTCAGACATTCGCACACCTGATTAAGGTTGCTGAGAGGCTGGAATGGGCCTTGAAAGAAAGAAGGCCTCAGGAAGCTCCTACTAGGAAGCAGTATCCTCTGAGGAAGGAAAGAGAAGCCGGACTGGACATAGCATTTATACCAGATCCCCACAAGTTAAAGCCATTTGGCAATTCTAATCAGGCCAAAGGCGGATCATCCTGGTCAGCGCCAAAAGTACAAGAGCCTAGAAGAAAGCAACCCCAGAGGCAATTCTCTCAGCTCCCGAGACCTTTATCCAAGCTACTCCCGATGCTGCTGGAGCAACACTTGGTGGCAAAAGAACCACCTAGGGCAAACCCCGCAAGATATCCTGGCTTTGATGAGAGCCAGACCTGTGCCTACCATATGGGCGAAAGAGGTCATAATGTGGATAACTGCTATGTCCTGAAGCTGAAAGTGCAAGCCCTAATTGATAGTCAGATTTTGAAATTTGACAATGCAGCCCCAAATGTGCAAGAAAATCCGTTGCCAGATCACCAAACAGTAGGGGCAATATTCACTGAAGAAGAAGAGGACTACCTTAAACTGAAGATAGATGTGCCTAAGCTGGACACCCTGCTAACAATCGCTTCATCATACTCAAAAGAAGGGGAGATATCAACCGACCAAAAGAAGTTGTGTATCGACAAGATGAAGAGCTTGGGGATAGTGTCCGATATTACTGATGAAGAATTTCAAGGGATCGAAGCATCTCTATCTTTGAAAAGAAACCACTTCTTGATCACAGCTGGGCAGAGTAACACCTGTGGTACCTCACATGAGAACTTGGTAAGTAGCCTAGGGCCAGCTACTCAGTCAGAGGAAGAATTTGAAGAAGACGAAATAGAAGCCAGAAGGAGAAGTCTAGCAGACCTCAAGTTTATGGTTGACGCACTTGAGAAGAGCGAAATTATAGACAACCTGGGTCAAGATTCCGGAGGATACAATTTCAAGGTAAAATATTCGGCCCCTCCCAGCTTTTATCAAAAGATTGAAAACATCATACCGGACGGATGGGGAGGTATGGATGATCTCTCTCAACCAGAAACCTCAAAAGGTATGGAAGAACTCGACAACGCCATATTGATGATCGAAGTAGCCACGACCGTGGTGATCAGATTGCATGAGCTGGATAGCCTGAGCAAGGTGGAAGATTGCCTAGTGAGGCATGTCGTAATTCAATTGCCTCAGGAGGAAGAAAGCAACACGTCAGGGCCAGAGATACCTCATCAGACAACTGTAACGATAAAAGTCCCCCCAGTAGAAGAGTATGATCCCAAAGCTGTTCATTGGGACTATGGGACCACACAAGTAGATGCAATAATGAGGTCTGGAAGATTTTATGCCCCCAGAGAGGGAGAATCCGAAAAAAAAGATGTCTCAAAGGAAGATGCCGAAAAGCTCGTATCGATTATCAAAACCAGTGAGTTTGAAGTGATAGAGCAGCTGAGGAAGATGCCCGCTCAGATATCCCTGCTAGACCTATTCATCAATTCAGAGAAGCACAAGAACGCACTATTGAAGGTACTCAATGAAGTACATGTCCCTGAAACAATCAATGAGGTACAACTAGGGGACTTTGTAGGAGCCATTCTCTTAAAAGATCAGTTGAGCTTCTCTGACGAGGACTTCCCTATGGAAGGAAGAGGGCACAACAAAGCCTTATACATCTCTGCCCAATGTAACGGCAAAAGAGTGGCATACGTATTGATCGATAATGGATCAGCCTTTAACATCTGTCCTTTGGCTACCATAAGGAGGCTGGGAATCAAGGAAGAGATGATCAAGACATCCAAGACAGCTGTGAGAGCATTCGACGGCATGAGGAAGACTGTAGAAGGAGAGATCGAGCTTGACGTATTCATCGGCCCGACAAAGTTCTCTATAAACTTTCAAGTAATGGATCTGCCCAGTGCATTTGGATTCTTGCTAGGAAGACCTTGGATCCATACAGCAGGAGCTGTCCCTTCGAGCCTGCACCAAAAAGTACGTTTCGTTGTAGATGGGAAAGTGATTACCGTACATGGGGAAGTCGACCTCCAGGCATACCAGAACAGTGCCATTCCCTATATTGAACCTGAAGAGAAAGCTGAAGCGAGCTATCACTCCCTAGAGTTGGTAGCAACAGTTCATACCCCAGTAGGGTCGAAGTTAAAAACTCCCTACATCTCAGAAGCCAGTCTTCTACCAGCTAAGATGCTGCTGGCATACGGGTTCAATCCTGAAAAAGGCCTAGGCAAACATAATCAGGGTATAAATGCCCCGCTACAGTTGAAGGCTAATCCACATAAAATGGGCTTGGGGTACCAGAAGTATCCCATGAATGATTCTGTCCTGAAAACAACAGGCCGAGGCCGAGGCAAAAGCCTGGGACGCCGTGGAGGCGAAAACAGCCCGAATAGCTCATTCATCGGTTCTCCAACCTGGAAGGGAAGGTCTCGAATGTTCAAGAATTCCTTAAATACCTACTTCGACCAGAACTCCAAATGGCTATCTGAAGAGGGTATCACTTCGCCGATGGAACCAGATCTGACAAATCCTTTTCTCGAAGATGACTCTGTGAATGTCGTCATGGAGTGGTTGGACAGTGAAGCCACTTCTTCTGAGTAAATAGACTCTTCCTTCATCTTTAAATACTGTGTTTAGAACTTTCTGCATTTCACTGTATTTTCTTTCCTTATTGAACGCATAAGAAAACGCATTTGGATCTCCGGCCGTTGGTCCAAATAGCACATCTTGTAACGCGGCCCATTTCGCATTCAATAAAACCACGCATGTTTTGTTAAGGACATATGGAACCACGAATCAGCCCGATGATGATAATGGTCTTCCATATAGAAGCTTGAGGCCTGATTTGCCATATGATTCCTAATCTTCAAAAGATTTTCAAGGGGCCGGGATATCCAATGACATGAGGATTAGTCCCATCTGTACCTACATCTATTTCGAAAACTTTTTCAAAAAGACTTTACATAAGCATGCATGCCATTTTTACTAAGCACAAACTAACCATACTCATGACATTTCAGGCATATCATCTCAAACATGCATACCAGGTTGTTACAAAATTCGGATCCCTCCATTAACCACTCCTATAACATTGAGGAAGATGAAGACGAGGATTACGCGTCTATCCGTAGGGATTGGAACACCTTTGAAGAATCAAAGCCTCCTACCTCAGAAGAACCAATTGTCATTAATTTGGGAGACGCCATGAACGTCAAAGAGGTCAAGATCGGCGGACACCTATCCCGTGATGAAAGGCTCAAGTTCACCAAGCTACTAAAAGAATATCAAGACATCTTCGCATGGTCTTACGCGGATATGCCAGGCCTTGATCCTAAGATTGTGGAACATGCATTGCCCACGGATCCTGGCATCAAACCTGTCAAACAAGGCAGTAGGCGGATGAAAGCCGAGTTAGAAGACAAGATTAAGGAAGAAGTCATGAAACTCCTTAGGGTAGGCTTCATTGAAGCTATCCCATATTCAGACTGGGTTGCAAATATAGTCCCCGTCATGAAGAAAGACGGAAAAGTTCGGATCTGCGTAGATTACCGAGATCTGAATAGAGCAAGCCCAAAAGATGATTTTCCACTCCCCCACATTGATGTATTGGTGGATAGTACGGCGGGTTATGAATTATTCTCATTCATGGATGGATTCTCGGGATACAACCAAATCTCCATGAAACAAGAAGACAAACCCAAGACTGCATTTACCACACCATGGGGGAATTTTTGCTACAAAGTCATGCCCTTTGGATTGAAAAACGCCGGGGCTACCTACCAGAAGACTATGGTCACGTTATTCCATGATATGATCCACAAAGAGATTGAAGTATATGTTGATGACATGATCGCTAAATCCAAGAAAGGACAAGATCACATACAGGTATTAAGAAAATTATTTGAGCGCCTGCGCAAATACAAGTTAAAGCTGAACCCTAACAAATGCGTGTTTGGGGCAAGATCCGGGAAACTCCTTGGATTCATAGTCAGCAACAGGGGCATTGAGATTGATCCCTCAAAAATCCAGGCCATCCACGATTTATCAACTCCATCCACAGTAAAAGAAGTGAGAAGCCTTCTAGGGAGATTGAACTATATTGCCAGGTTCATCAATCAGCTGTCTGATGTGGCTAAGCCAATCTTCAAATTTCTTAAGAAAGGCGCGAAAATAACGTGGGACGCCGAGTGCAGCAAGGCATTCCAAATGATCAAAAACTATTTGATCACACCACCGGTGCTTGTGCCACCAATTCCCGGTCACCCATTGACCTTATACCTGACCATACGACAAGAGTCCTTGGGAGCCTTACTTGCCCAGACAAGCCCGATAGATGGAAAAGAGAGGGCCATTTATTACCTGAGTAAGAAATTCACGCCATCTGAAGCAAAATATATACCAGTTGAAAGGGCCTGCGTAGCAGCAGTATGGGTACTACGAAGACTAAGGCAGTATACCCTACATCATCACATTCAGCTCATAACAGAGAACGACCCCGTCAAATACCTCCTGGAGAAACCCGCTTTAATTGGGAAACTGGCAAAATGGCAAGTAATGTTGTCTGAATTTGACATTAAATGTTCTCCGCAGAAGTCGGTAAAAGGAAGAGCTATAGCGGACATGCTGGCAGAAAACTCATCGAGCACTGAATCCCCTGAAGTAACAAACACAGAAGGCCGAATTCTGAACTTAGCAGAGGATAAGTGGATCATGTATTTCGATGGTGCTGTTAACCTATCAGGGGCAGGCACTGGGGCAGTACTGATATCCCCAGATGGTCAACATTACCCTGTCGCGGCAAAGATAACTTTCCCTTGTACCAACAATATTTCAGAATATGAGGCGTGCATTCTGGGTCTACGACTGGCCCTTTCTATGGAGATACCTAGGTTACAAGTCTTTGGAGACTCCATGCTCATTATTCTACAGACACAAGGGGAGTGGAAGACGAAAGATGCAAAGCTCATCCCCTACCATGAATACCTTGAAGAATTGATACTCAAGTTTGAAGAAGTGTCATTCGAGTACCTATCAAGGTCTCACAACCAATTCGCAGATGCATTAGCCACCCTAGCCTCGATGTTACAAACGATTGAAGGGTTGGATATAGAACCTCTGAGGATCGGCATTGTTGAAAAGCCAGCTTATTGCATGCTAATCGAAGAGGAATGTGATGGAGAGCCATGGTACTATGACATCAAGAATTACCTCTTGAAAAGGGAATTCCCTGAAGGATGCCAATCAGGAGACCGAAAATACATAACCAAGATGGCCAGCAAGTTCTTCCTCAATGGACAAATTCTATACAAGAGATCGTTCGATTCCACTCTACTGAGATGTGTAGATGCCAAAGAAGCAAATATTCTCATGAAAGAAATTCATGAAGGTGCGTGTGGGCCTCACATGAACGGCCACCTCCTTGCCCGGAAGATCATGCGGCTAGGTTATTATTGGATGACCATCGAATCAGACTGCTGTCAGCACGTCCGGTCATGCCACCAATGCCAAATATACGGGGATAAGATTAACGCACCCCCGAACGAACTACACCAAATGTCTGAAGTTTGGCCTTTCTCTATGTGGGGGATAGACATGATAGGGCCTATAAATCATGTGGCTTCGAATGGTCATCGCTTCATCTTGGTAGCGATTGATTACTTCACCAAATGGGTAGAAGCCAGCTCTTACAAGAATGTCACTGCGAGAAATGTGGCAAGATTTGTCAAAAGAGATATCATATCTCGGTATGGTACTCCTCAAGCGATCATCACAGATAATGGGTCCAACCTAAACAACAAGATTGTCGATGGTCTGCTGGATCACTTTAGCATTCGACATCTGAATTCATCTCCTTACCGCCCACAGATGAATGGGGCAGTGGAAGCCGCCAATAAAAACATCAAGAGAATCTTGGCTAAAACAGCAGAAAACTACAGGGATTGGCACGAAAGGCTGCCCTTCGCCTTGATGGCTTACCGAACGTCGATCAGGACTTCTACAGGGGCAACTCCCTATAGTCTGGTGTATGGGATGGAAGCAGTTCTACCAGTAGAAGTTAAGATTCCCTCTTTGAGAATCTTATCCGAAGATAAACTCTCTGGGTCAGAGTATTTCAAGCACAGATATGAACAGCTGAATTTAATAGACGAGAAACGTCTTAAAGCCATTTGCCATGGACAAACTTACCAGAAGAGGGTAGCCAGGGCGTTCAATCGAAAGGTCAAGACCAGAAACTTCGAAGTAAATGACTTGGTAATTAGGAAACTTTTGCCGAGTACTACCCATCCAGGGGGAAAATTCACTCCAAATTACGAAGGCCCCTACATTGTTAAGAAGATCCTCACGGGAGGAGCATTAATTCTTGTAAACTCCGAGGGAGAAGAACTCGGGCACCCTGTGAATTCAGATGCTGTGAAGAAATATTACCCTTGAAATAAAATCAGATTCCGGTCATATGCCCTGCCTCGAATTGAGCCTACTTTTCATAATAGTCTTTGCATAAGCATGTCATGCATCTATGCATACATTAGCATGTGTTCAATATTGCAGGATCCAAGGAAGCAGGGTCGCGATAAGTTGGAACGCATGATCAAGGAGACCTAACGTCATGGTGGTCAGGTGCACGTCTTCTTCTCCAGAGACTGAGAATTTCAAGAAGTTTTAAAACAACTTAACCATCTTGTGTTGTTAAGAAAAATGCAGATTTTCACTTCCATAGGAATGCATGATCAAGGGTAAGGTGTATCGTTCTAATTTTCTGAAATTCGAGAGCATACACTGACATATTCCTTTTATGTTTTTCAGGAATCCCTAGCCGCGCTGGGCAGGTAAGTATTCCTTCCATAATCTTTTAGATTTACAAGACTGTCGGAATCCTTATTGATAGAATTTGAAGGCTTCTTGGAATCTAGCATGTATTCAAATCTCATGTCTAGAAAGACGCAAAAGTCTCATGGTCATGTCATTGGCATTCATGTTTAAACTTGGAGGTTATCCGAACATGATTGAAATATACATTGTGCATCATAAATCCCCTTGGAGGGTAAGTTTTGGAGAAAGCAAAATGAACTCTTCCAAACAAAAGTTGTTTAAATCATTCAAAAGGATGTTTCCTCAGACAAGAGGCAAGCCTGGTCCAAACACGTCCCATACACACTTAAGAGATAAGTGGAATGGTAAAGATAGCGAGACCTTAACCTACGGACGTAAAGGGTTATTCGCAATGATTACATGGATTGAGACGACGGAGGCATTCGTTTCTCTATCATAAACACTACAGGTGACCATTGATAACCATTTGAACGACGATTTCATTCTATACCCCTGTCAAGAACCACCCCACAGTGGGGCAAACTGGAGGTACGTCCAGAGGTATCAGGAAGTAAATGGTTAGAAGTTCTCTTGCTCAGACTTGCATCAATCTTCGTGTGTTGCTTGTCATTTTAACTTCTATGGTAATTCAGGTGCTTTAGGATGACGAAAAGCATTCGTTTCTCTATCCTATACACTTTTACCCTTCGCACTGCCCAATTGAGCCTATACGTTCATTTCACAAACCCGTTGGTGATCATTGCATATTCCAAGGTGGAAACGACGTCACTTCAAGAGCGGAAGAGTTCAAAAACACAGGATTTGTGAAAAATTCCTAGATTAATGTTCGAGTGCTGAGATTCAAGCTATACATCTAGCACATTCATTTGAAAATTCTGATCCCCAAAAGAAAAGAAAAGATGGGGTCTCAAAAAAGAGAGAAGAGAAAAATTTGATCTTGGGCATCAAGAAAAAGCAAAGTGCCTGGTAAAAGCAAGGCCAATGCCCATCCAAATATTTGTACACTTGTGAATTATGTGTTTAATCTTGTAAATGCCAAAAGGGGGCATGATACCTTTGTATAGGTCACTAGTAAGAAAAATTCCAAGGGAGCTAGACTGCGAAAGATGCTCCCAAATCATGTCACACTCAGATGACGAAAGTGTAGACAAGATGTTAACGCCGTCTTGACATGAGAGAGACGTTCTCTAAAGACAAATATGCACTTCAAAGACCAAAGACGCTCTTTGGACGAGAAGGGACAAGATCGGCGGCAAACCTGCAGTGATCACCAATGTTAGACCCTTCGCATATTCTAAGCCAAAAACAAGCCTTTTTTGGTCCCCAATCCTACCTACGTTACAACCCTGAAAAGCCTTTTCTGATTAAGGCACTTGGATTGACATAGGGTTTAATGTCTAAGCTTAGCTTGAAGAAGTTCGAGCAAGATTATTTCTTTCTCATTTTGCAGGTTTCTTGACTTGTAAACCTGGAGCGGACGTTGAAAACTTCTCTTCGAAAGCCTTGACTTGCACGCAAGTCCCCCTTTGAAAACCGTTGACCAAGCCCAACATTACGGTCCCTTGGAAGTCCTCCTGATCGATCGAGGTGTATTCACTGCGAATGATCCTGAACCCTGGGCGCAGGTTTGATAGGAAGTTCGAGTGCATTCTTGGTAAAAGACCATTACCTCAAAACGGTGAGAAGTCCTCTTTGATGAGAATACTCCGTTGGACATTTTAACCAAACTCTTTTGGTAATTTCAGATTGTTTAATTCAAACCTTCCCCACAAGGAACTTTTACCTGCAAGGTGTTTTGGATAACCTCCAACCTCGTAATACATTCATTGAAATTTTTTCATGACTATGATATAAGTCATAAAGTGCTGTCAGTTTGACATCACATATCACTTAAAGACCATTGATGTGCCTTTAGTAAGAAAATTTTCAGGTTGGAGCTTTTGCAAGATTCTTGATGGCTTCGGCTCCCAGAATGGCTTGCAGCACTCTTGCTTCTGTAGGACCCCTGGTATCCCCAGATCTCAGAATGCTACTTCTTTTGTGAAGAATATATTTCAAGTTTGAACTTTCTGCGGGATACCTGGAGCTCCCAGGTCCCAGAATGTCACCTTCAATGTCAAAAGGACAACATTCAAGATAGTCTTTCTGCGAGATCTCAGGTAGCCCCTAGATCCCAGAAGAATCTTATCAAAGTTTTTGCAGGTTTAAGTTTTCTGCAGGATACTTGGAATCCTCAAATCCCAGAATAAAGCCTCACGTGTCGAAAGGACAATTTTCAGAATCTGCTTTCTGTGAGGTTCTGGGTAACCTCTAAACCCAGAATAGCCCATTTGGTAAAGCCTCAAGGTTAGGCACACCTCATTTGCATAAATCCTAGTTAATTCCTTAGAATATAGGATCAAAATGTTCGACAATCCCTAAGAGACTGGGTGCGTCATCCATAGGTTCCTAGCAGAAAGGAATCCTATTCTAGGCCTGATCCCCCTGACGGATTAAAATGTTCGACAATCCCTAAGAGACTGGGTGCGTCATCCATAGGTTCCTAACGGAAAGGAGTCCTATTCATGGTCTGATCCACCATACGGATCAAAATCCCTGACAATCCCTAAGAGACTGGGTGCGTCATCCATAGGTTCCTAGCAGAAAGGAGTCCTATTCATGGTCCGATCCACCATACGGATCAAAACCCCGACAATCCCTAAGAGACTGGGTGCGTCATTCACAGGTTCCTGTCAAGTGTAGGAATCCCATTCTGGTACGGCCTACCATACATGCTAGAGTTTAATCGCCCTAGGATACTCAAAAGACGAGTCCCTAAGTATTCACTAGAACCCGCTATACACCGCGCAGGCCACACGAGCATCAGGCAGGCGATCAACAGGTAAGTAACAGGTGGGTCTCTCTACTTTCTCTCTCACTTCAGCTAAAGAATGCAGAACAGAACGTTCACCAGCGGGACAAGAAAGATTGAGTGTGAAGATTCGTTTTTCTTTTCCACAGTTGAGTCGGTCTAGACTCAGGCGTCACCTGTCTTTGAGAGAAACCTCTCACGAGATTCCTCTCAAAGAGGGGCAGCTGTTGACACCTGATTTTTGACCCAGCCTTTTTCATTTTTATTTTTTGAAAAATCACAAAAAATTCATAAAAAGTCAAAAAATTACAAAATCAACTTTGGTGGCCTTGGCCAAGCCCAAGGAACCATTCTTGACCAAAAAATAATTTTTCATATTTTTCATATTTTTTAGTATTTTTGGAAAATAGAAAAAACACTTAAAAAATCAAGAAAAATAGTATTTGAGGTCACAAAAATATGGAAAAATATCCAATATTTTTCCTTTTAATCCCTTGTATTTTTGACCTCACAAAAAAAAATCAAAATCAGATTCAATCTTAGGTGTTCCTTTGTAACTCGTACTATTGAATTTGAAGAAAAAATAATAATTGAGTCTTTTAATTTGCAATTTTGGCATTTTATAGGATCTTGACATTCAATCTAATTGTCCCCCATTTCAATTTGACCTAATTGCTCGGACAAGCTGTTCAATTGCAAACATAATTGCATTTTAGTCCTTGAAATTGAGCATAATCGAAATTACTTTCAATTCAAGGACTATAATTACAAATTGAACATGCTACCCAATGGATTTCACCATTTTAAATCGATTGGCATAGGTGGTTTAACCCAATTTGATCATTTGCACCCTCAATTACACAATCCCCAATTTCCAATCAAATGAGAATTTGGGGATTTTGTAGAAATTGATGAAAACTTTTGGGCAAAACCACATTTCTAGATAGAATTCATGCCCTAGATTCGATTATGAGGTTCAATTGCAAAAATTTCCCATTAATTTGGGTTTAATTTCGAAAATGGTGAGTCGAAACCGGTTCTGACCGGTCAGACCGCCGGTCGGACCGGTCGAACCGGTTTGCTACAGTGTCGTCTTCCCCAACAGAGCTCGAGCAGATGAACAGTGATGAACTGAGTTTCGAACGCCAAATTGAAGGGCAATTCGCGACTAATTGAAAGAGGAATGGTGGGCGTATTGTTCTTTACCTCGAAACCTACCGATCGAGACCAACCCCAAGGCCAATGGTCGCCGGAGGAAGGAGTAATCGGACGGTCAAGGTCGCCGGACCTGCAAAAGTCAACAAAAGCAAAAACAGCTCAAATCCTTGCCAAATTCATGCGAAATAAAGCCGGCCGCAGAACCAAATGGGATTAAACAGAATGCCCATCCTCCCCGACGTCGTTCTGACCTATTTGCACGTGACTACACGTGCCAAATGGAGTTGGTTGAAGCTCCACCGTTCGGCGCCAAAAATCCAACAGGCTATATAAGCTCGTGATCGCTTTCAGTTAGGGAGGACGGTGGATTCAGTTAGTAGAGGACAAAGAGAATCAAGAGAGTGAGAGAGAACGAAAGAGAAAGGGCTCCCTTCCATCGCCATTGTCGAGGGTCGAGCTCGAACTTACAGAGCGGCGGTCGGGCCTTCACAGGCTAGACCAGAGCTCGCGAAGATCACCAGGAGGTCGCCCGTGTCGAGAGGAAGCTATCGCCACCAGCCGCGCGACCCATCGCTCCGAAACAGGTGAGTTCAACTCTCGAGTTTTCTTACTGTGCTTTAATGGCGGGATTCAGTTCCGACTATGATAGTTCGATTTAGAGTATGCGTTTTGCCTTTCGAACATTACTGACCATCGTCGCGTATCTTGTTTGCATCGATTTTGTCTTAACACGCCCAATCGAGTCTTCTAATCCAACCTCCATTGCCGAGCCACTGTTCATCTTTCCCCAGCCCAATCTGGGCCGAGCGAGCTCAATCGGAGCTCGAGGTGAGTCTTCTGAACCTCTACCGGTGTTGTTCTAATCCAACCTCCATTGCCGAGCCCTTTGAGGAATATTGATAAAAGCTTTTGCACAAGGCCAAAACCCTTGTAAATGCTCTTATCCCTATTAATCACAAGTAAGCATAAAATTGAAAGGATTTATGCTTTATTTTTCAAATTCTTTCTTTTGATTCTGCCTTTTCATTTGAAACAGGTTAAAAACAAGTAGAGAAGAGAAGTCTTTTTGTGGATAATCGCGGTGGGAGGTTCCTTTATCCGATCATAAGCAAGATTAAAAAATCAAGATGTACACGCTCGAATCATCAATGTCAAAGCGCAGCTTGCCTAGGTTGAGAGTGGTCAGGTGTTCGAGAAAGTCAGCCATACAGAAGTTGAGACACACAAGTTGAGACACACACATTAGAGCTTTCATTCATTTCGCTCAATCGAGGGACCTTAAAAGCAGATCATACAAATCATCGGGGTGGAAACATAAAACCGCAATGAGCCCTAATTAGCATCACAAAGGAACCAAGTTGGCCCTCCATATTATTGATGCTTTGCTTATACTCACCACCTCGAGACTCGAGATCTGCAAGCTTAAGAAGAAGGCGTTTACATTCCCCTTTAAGCTCGGCAACCTTGGTCCCGTGATCTTCGGCGGCTATTTCCAGGTCCCGAACTAGTCCTCTCCCATGGGCTATATCCGCGGTAATGCCGTCAAGCCTTTCTTCCTGCCACTCACATTGAAACTTCAACACGACATTACGACGGTCGTGCTCATAGGTGGTCAGGGATAATGCCAAGCGCTCCACCAAATTTCCCCTCTCGCGAAGCAACATCGAGACTCGCTTGTTGGCGAACTCAACAGCCTTTCTGTGACTATCGGCCACAAGGTTGGCCAACACCAAGCAGTTGGACCGATCCTCATAGCGAGCTCGCAAAACGTGAGCCACGGTAGCTTTTCGATGAGCGACACGGTAAGTCTCTAAAAAGTTTATAAAGAGGGTTGGGAAGATTCTATATTCCCTCTCTAAATTAGTGCCCTCGATGGAGGTGGTGTCTATTTCCACGAGCAAAATGCGGATTTCATCTTCAGTTTCTGGGTGATCGGCTATATGAGCATAGCCTCGACCGAGGAGGTTATAGAGTTTTTCCCACTGGGCCAAAATTTCGGCCGAGAAAGCGCGAATAGGAGAGGAGGTCATTTTCGTTGGAGTGAGGGAGAAGAAGATGAGTGTGGTAGAGTGATTAAAATAAGAAAAGGCAATTATGTAAGAGTGTTAATCTTCTCTGCATTAACTCCTCATTTTATAGCAACTCGAGAATGAAGAAAGGCACAGCAATAATGCTCGTGGAGCCAAGTTAATTGGGTAAAGCAGTGGTGGCTCTTTCGGTGAACCATCAGATCTGTCCCAGTCCGCGATTTCAGGCTTGATAAACCTAAAAAAGTTGTAAAAAGATATGTCGGTGTCACCATATTAAAATTGAGCGGGAGTTAAGCGCAACTATCGAAAAAAGTTGCGAAAGGATTTGGCGGTCCCATCATATTAAAAAACTGAGCAGGAGGCGAGCGTAGTTCCACCTTTTTGAAAATAAGTGGGAGACAGACATGGATATCGAGAAAAGGAAATCGATTTGGTGTCCCTCCACGTTGAAAAGAAGAAAGAAGACGACAAAGCGGGAAATACGAAATCTTGGGAGCAACACTTGCCTGATGATCTTCATCCATGTTTAAAGAACGTTTCATGGGCATACAGAACCACTCAAAAGAAAATTTAGAGAGAGTGAGCATACATGAGAGAGTAGAGAACCCTGAGTGAGCAAAAATTGATCGAACATTTTTCGATCCAACATGTTTGAGGGTTACCATCAGTTGCTAGAGGCGACTGATCCAAAAATCTCAGAAAATGAACTACTGAGAGATCTCGAAGATTCCAGGATGGCGTCTGGTACCAGAACCACAGAACCCAACCCTTTCGGCAACGAAGTTCAGGATCTCAGCAGCGACGACAACAGCAGCAGCGATGGTCAATCCCGGAAAAGGAAACGTCGCCAGTGCCACACTCAGAATGAAATCCAAGAGCTTGAAGCTTTCTTTAGTGAATGCCCTCTCCCGAACATGAAACAAAGAAATGAATTGGGCCAGAAGCTAGGGATGAAACCTTTGAGGGTCAAGTTTTGGTTTCAAAATAAGCGAGCCAAATTGAGGGCTCAACACAGACGTCAAGAACTTGCGATTCTAAAGGAGGAAAACGAAAAGCTTTGAGCGGAGAACATGAGGTATAAGAAAGCTCCCAGCACTATCGCTTGCCTTAATTGCGGTGGCCCTATCACTCTCGGCGAAATGTTCCTTGATAAGCCTTATATGAGGATTGAAAATGCTCATTCACCACCCCACTCCCTCGAACCATCTTCGATACAATCGGATTTTGTTGGAGATATGCATGAACAAATCAATTCTACGAAGTCAATATCGATGCCTTCTAAAGGATGTGATATGCGTCACCATGATTGGAGTTTCCTTAACGATGAGCTTACTATCACGACCGACCAATCCAAAGCTGATGAATTCCCTCCACAACAATTTCCGGCTCGATCAAATTCTACTGGAAATAGGCCAGAGAGCAATAGCCAAGTTGTCAACACTGTTCCGGGTCGCAAGAAGACGAGGGTCAATTGGTCCCCCGAGCTTCATCTCAAGTTCCTTAGTGCGGTTCAGCAACTAGGGATCAACTCAGCATATCCAACGCGCATACTTGAGATCATGAACATACCAGGACTCACTAAAGATGGAGTCGCGAGTCACCTCAAGAGCTACAGAAGGGCGCTAAGACAGCGCCACACAGCACTGAACCTGAAAGAACTCAACTTGTGCCTAAACACTAGGCATGGCTATAACTACAATGCCCCTGAAGTAAGAAATACCCTGCCGAATCTAGGCACCGACCAAGCTGGTAGCAGCACCATCGACTACTTGGGCGCTAATCAGAATATTCCCTCGAATCATCTCAGCACCCCTCAAGAGTATATGCCACAAGTGCAGCAGGTACGAACTCCTTGGTTTGAGCAGCAACTTTTCGCTAGTGCTCTTCCTATCCCCGATCAACATATTGCGCCTAGTGTTCAAAGATCTGCCCGGCTTGGGCATATGATTTCGGAAGATCAAGCGGGCGGATGCTTTGAGGATTTTTGTTTCTCCCATTCCCAAATGGAAGGTGCTTTTGATAGTGAACCGATCAATCATCCTCTTATAATCTCGAGCAACGACGAAGGTTCTAGCTCGAAGAATCAGATCGCTCACAACAGAAACAGGAATCCTTCAACGCCAAGCGATGATGGTCAACCCGAATATCAGTTGCTCGAAGAATCAAAAGATTTCCTTAATGAGGAGCTCCATATCTGGATCGATCAGTTTAAAACTGATGGACTTATGAAGTTATGATCCAAAATGACGATTATATGTCTGATTCATGGTGTAGCTGGCTGATCACCGAGAATCCTCAAGGGAACTAGGCACATGTGAATGGATGTATCATTAATCTTTCTGTCATAAAGTCTTCCATGCAAGATAATCTTCCTTAATGCCTAGAGTTAATCTAGGGCAGCGATCAGTACTACCTGCGAGCATCATCATGCTTGAGTACGACAATCCCTTGTTAGATTAGAGTCGAGGCGAATCAATTGAACGCCACGAAGAAAAACATTTAAAGGCTTCACATAGGAAAATGCGAGCAAAAGCCCGAGCGAGCTCAAAGACGGTTAGCTCTGTATCGTTCTAAGGGACCTTTAGTCGTTATGAACTCTAAATTGAGCTTGTTTCATTCTCGATGGGGGTCGCTAACTGCTTCAAGAATTTTATAACAAAAAACGAACCAGTTAGGGACGCCAATAGTGCTGTGTCCTGGTAGTCAGTGAACTGGAAGTGGTACGAAACGTCAGGAGTTCGATCTCAGGATTGAAAAATCATTTTATCAGTTTGTCTATCACCCGATGAAGTTCAAAGAGATTCGACGCAGATGACTATAGAACTTGGGGCAATTCGAAAATCATCGATTCATTTTCATCAAGCGGCGAAGTTGGTATTGTAAAATGTGAAGCATGCAAATGACAAATCCGAAGCAGAAGGAGATGAATCATGATTCGCTTATCCAAGGTCGGGATTTCAACCTTCGACTAAAGCCAAATCTAGGATGAGTTTTTGATCTTGCCCACTCGACAAAACCCATCTCCATTGAAAATGGGGGCAAACCATTCCTACATCTGGAAAGCATGTCGAAGCCGAAGACATCAAATTCATCGTTTGATCCGTGGGGCAAGTCCCCGAAGCGATATTTATCATCCGCAGAGCGTAATGGAATCCATCCTTTCAATGTAAAACACATTTGGCCGCAGAGCCACCCATTTGGTAAAAAGAACGTATCGTTCCTAAATGATTTTCAATCAGATGCGGGGATAATGTTCTCTCATTTTCCTCTCAGGTGATGAACAGGGATGAGGCACCCAAGAAGCCATGCATTCAAATAACAAAACAGTGCATGAAACACGCCAAAAAAGATGAATGAATCTCCTCCGACGTAAATCCTCGAGGTGGATTCGTTGCCCAACCAGACGAAGAAATCATGGCCACAAGCTTAAGGGCCGGCTTCTACAATCCGCACATTGGCATGCAGAATGGAATTCAAATCAAGAGTAAAGTAGTATCGTCCCAATTTGTTTTGAATTTGGAAACCCAAAATAATGCTTAATATTTATCCTTGGCAGGAGCTCGCCATCAGGGCAGACATGTAAGTTTCATTTTTCTCCAAAAACCAAGAAGTCGAAAGAACTTTAGAACACCCAACAATCTTGTGTTACTATGTGAAGTGCAGATTTTCACAACCCTTGTACACTCGTTGGAGCATATGACCAAGGGTAAGATGTATCGTTCCAATTTTTGTAAAGTTTTAGAATATACAATGACATATCCCTTTTATATCTCCAGGATCTCCAGCCTCGATGGGCAGGTAAGTATCCCTTTTCCCAATTCATTGGAGATTAAAAACTTTCAGAATTAATTCGATTCTCACATCTAAAAAGACATAGAATTCTTACTTCATTGACATTCATGTTTTAAAACATGAGATTGTCTGAACATGAATTACACATGTATGGTGCATCATAAAATCCCTTTGAAGGATAAATCTTGATGAAATGAAATGAATTTTTCCAACAAGAGTCGTTTGAACTGTTCAAAAGGGTATTTTCTCATAAGAGAAGCGAGCCTAATCCAAACACGTCCCATACACACTTGAGAGATGAGGAGATTGGAATTGATAGCGAAACCTTAACCTATGGATATAAGGGTCATTCGCAACGATTACATGGATCGAGATGACAGAGGCATTTATTTCTTCATTCCAAACACTACAGATGCCCATTGAGAACCCCATTGAACGGCGATTTTCATTATCAACCCTGTCAAGAACCACCCCACATTGGGGCAAATGAAGGTTAGTCCAACAGTATCAGAAAGTAAACGGTTAGAAATTTTCTTGCTCGGACTAACATAAATCTTTGTGTGTTGTTTATATGATAATCCAAGTGTCATAGGATGACGAGAATAATTCATTTCTCTATCCTACACACTGTTATCCTTTGCACAACCAAGTTGAGCCAGCAAATTCATTTCATCAACCTATTGGTGATCATTGCATATTCCAAAGCAAAGGCAACATCACTCTAGGAATGGAAGCGTGCCAAAGTTTAAGTTGCATCTCTAGCATGATTGCCGAAAATCCTAGCTCCAAAAGAAAAGAAAAACACGGGATTAAAAAAAGGGGGAAAAGAAAAATCCCTAGACATCAAGAAAAAGCAAAGTGCCTGGTAAAAAGCAAGGCTGATGTCTATTCAAAATATCCCCAGTAAAGTCTAGAGAGACGATGAAAAGACCCTGCAAAGGAGTTAGATCAAGATGACTACTCTCCAAATGATGTCGTGCTCAAATTGCAAACACACAAACAGACGGTCTCTTAATGTAACAAGAGACGCTTTTAAACATCCTTGTGCGCTCTAAAAGAGGAGTGTACACTTCAAGAAATGGAGATGTTCTTCGAATGACATGTGGCAAATTTGCAATGATCACCAATGTCAAACCCTTCACAATTTCTGGGCAAAAAATAAGCCTTTTTCGGTCCCCAATCCTTCCAATGTTACAACCCTGAAGTAGTCTTATCTGACTAAGACACTTGGGTTAATGTATAACTTAGCTCAAAGAAGTACGAGCAAGACTATTTCTTTCTCATTTTGCAGGGTTCTTGACTTGTAAACCCGGAGCAGATAGTGAAAAATTTCGTTCAACGGCCTTGACTCAAAAGTGAGTCCCCCTTGGAAACCGATATCCAAGCCTAACACTACGGTCCCGTGAAAGACCTCCTGATCGGTCGAAATGTATGCGTTGCGAATGATCCTGAAACCCAGGCACAGGTCGGTAGGAAATTGAGCACTTTCCCTATTAAAGATCATTATCACAGAGCAGTGAGGAGCCTTCTTGGGTGAGAAATACTCCAATGGATGTTTTGAGCAAACTCTTTTTGAAATTTTCAAATTGTTTGATCTAGAGTTTCCGTGCAAGGAATTTATGATCACATCTGTATATGGCAGGAATGTTTTGGATAACCTCCAACAATCAAAATGCACATTTCATGACTAAAACTTAAGTCATAGAATTTTGTCAGTTAGATAATTATTGTCTTCCCAAAGATTACTAATATCTTCTTGGCGAGGAAAATTTTTTCAGGTCTAAGCTTTTTGCAGGACTTTTGGCCACCCCAAAGACTGGGTGCATCATCCTTAGGTGAAGCCTTTTAGTAGGCAAATCTTTTCTAAGACCGATCCACAGAATGATCGAGTCTCCGACTAGCCCCGAAGAGCGGGTACGTCATCCTTTGATTCATATCAATTTGGAATCTCATAAATGGTAGAAACCGCCTGAAGGGTCAACTCAATGGTAGAAACCGCCTAAAGGGTCAATCAACGGTAGAAACCGCCTGAAGGGTCAACACAATGGTAGAAACCGCCTGAAGGGTCAATGTATGGTAGAAACCGCCTGAAGGGTCAACCAATGGTAGAAACCGCCTGAAGGGTCAAAACAATGGTAGAAACCCCCTGAAGGGTCAATGTATGGTAGAAACCGCCTGAAGGGTCAACCAATGGTAGAAACCGCCTGAAGGGTCAACTCAATGGTAGAAACCGCATGAAGGGTCAATGAATGGTAGAAACCGCCTGAAGGGTCAAAGGACTGGTAGAGACCGCCTGAAGGATCAACCCAATGGTCCGATCCACCATACGGATCAAAACCTTGATGAATCCCGAACGCGGGAGGAGTCGTTTTCCCTAATAAGCCTTACATTAGGCAAGCCATTTCTAGTTTAGTCCACCACACGGATCAAAACCCTTGGCAAATTCCCAAATGTGGGATGCGTCTTCCTTAGGTTCCTATCAGTTAGGAATCCCATTATGGTTTGACCTACCATACATGTCAGAGCTTAACATCCCCAAGACACTCCGATGACAAGTCCTTAGGAATCTACTTGAACCCATCAGACACAGCAAATGCCGCAAGCATTCGGCAGGTAAGGGGCAGGGAAGTCTATCTACTCCTTAACTTTCTTACATCATATTAGGGAATTGAATGAGCACATCTCTTTTTAAGGAAAAGCACACATTGATGGGCATGAAAATTGGATGTCATGATTTCTTTTCTTTTCCCAGTCGAGTTGATCGGAACACAGGTGTCACCTTGTCTTTGAGAGAAACCTCTGACGAAATTCCTCTCAAAGAGGGGCAGCTGTTGACACCTGATTTTTGATCAGTCTTTCATAGTTTATTTTTTAAAAATTCATAAAAAATCTATAAAAAGTTAAAAAAAAATAAAAAATCATCTTTGGTAGCCTTGACCAAGCTAAAGGAACCATTTTTGATAAAAAAAAATAATTTTTCATATTTTTTAATATTTTTTAATATTTTCCAAAAATAGAAAAATACATGAAAAATGAAGAAAAATAGCGTTCGCTGTCGTAAAAATATAGAAAAATAGTCAATATTTTTATTTTAATTTCTTTTACATTTTGAATTCATAAATAATCAAAATTCAAGTTCAATTGCATGTGTTTCTTCACGACGCATAGAGTTGAATTTAGCAAAAAAATGTCATTCGAGTATTTTAATTTGTAAATTTCTACATCTTTTTTAGTCTTGACGTCCAATTAGATCGACCACCATCTACAATAAATGCCCCTTGCTGAATATTTTCGTTTTTGTTTCACATGATTTCATGATGTAAAACGCCGAGTGGATCCCTAAATATAATCGGGTCGGCATGAGCTCGATAGCTCGTCCAAGACCAAATCAGGGCACGGCGAACCCCATGTGAGTACTCTCGAACTCCTTCGATGCTTCCTAATGCTTTTCTTAGGTTAGATCGTGTGTAGAATGGCTAGGACAGCTAAATCATTCTTGAGCTGTGATTGATAAATATGGCCTTACTAGGAATGTCATGTGATTTATTTGCATATCTAGATTCCTTGAGTTGCACATTTTATTACTGATTGTGATTGCTAGGATAATCACTCCTATCTGCATGAATTTTTAGATTTAGGGTTCATACCTTACTCATCCGCATGAATCTCAGGCTAGAAAATTCAGTCAACTTAGGTACCGAAAGGGCGTCAACTCTGACAGTTGGTGTAACTAAGTCCCCGAAACCATTTCTCTGGTTCTCGCAGAATTGAATAGAAACTCTCAACTATTCGATTGGGTGGTCCAATCACACTCTAAAAAAAATGATTGGTGGCGACTCCATGGCATGCACACTTAGCACATGTCACTAGACCACACTGAAAGTCGATCACGCATACCTCCGTTGCGATTTGGGTAATGGGCCTTGGGAGAGGCCCGCGTCCGACCAGACAGGACGGCCCATTAGCCCTCGAGAGCCCGACAACCTCAAGAGGATCGCGACAATCGGTAACTTCCTTAAAGCCACAAAAGCCAATGAAGAAGGGTTACAAACATAACAGGCAATGGATCAATTAAGTTAGCCACGTCAGCAGGAAGTTATAAGCAGGGAGTGAAAGTAATGGGCATGAGCAGATTTTGAGAAGTTACCCAAAAGGTTCAAATTCAAAGTCATCGTGGTAGTTGAAGATCAATTTTGGCGGACAAAGGTAATGAAGAACGTGGCAAGAAGGGGTGATTTTTAAAGGCCCCAAGATCCAAAATTTGAAAATACAAAGATAATTGTCTTAATAGTTGCAAAGTGTAAGGAGATACAACTATTCGGAAGGAACAAGGGAAGGGCAGATCAACAACACATGTGAAAACACTCAATTTCCTTTGCAATTTAGTTTTCATTATACTTTGAGATTCATGCACTTTCAATTCTCGCAAGCCAGTTTCGTTTCAAGCCATTTATAGCTTTTTTAGGAGTATTGTAATGTAAATTAGACCATTTGTTGTTCTCAAAGCTATCTACAATCCATCCATTTCCACCCATTTCCAAATACAAACCTCGTTATCTGTTCTTCGCCAGATTTTTTTTTTTGAGGATCAAGCCACAAAATCCTTGTAATAAAAATCGAAGAACTACTTTTGGTGAAAGATATTTCTTGTTGTAAAAACAAGCGAATAAGTAGACTTTTACTTTTTGGAACATTTTGATGTCAAATCAACTTTTCACAAATCTACTAGTTTGATACAGATGGCGACAAAACTTGATGAGGTAGATAGTCCGGATATAAATAAAAGTCAAGTCTCTAGGAAACTTCCCTGGGTCCCTAGCAGGCGGGCAACACATGAAACATGACAATCTATCTTACAAGTCTTCTTTGTTTATTATTAAGAATAGTAATGAATTCAGAAAACCAGTTGTGCAAACAAAGTGGACGAGGGAATGTGAGACAGCTCCACAGGCATGACTTTGAAACGAGGACACCCAAATATTGAAGAGTCATCTAGAAGCTCCGTCTGGGGATTTGTTTTTAGACAGAACATGAATATGTCGATAACATACTTCCCAACATCCCAACATGTTAGCGGGTAGTCATTACGACGTCTTTGTGTACTTCATCACATTTTCAATTGATTCATCACAAAATGAATATTAAATTTTGTCAAATAAAGGGTGGAGTGGCAAAATTAGCGTTGATTTCTTGCATGTGTATAACCATAATAGTCCCATACTCACTGTGGTTGTTCGATTTGGCTTAGTCACCGGGCAAAAGTTTAGGACCTTTTTTGACAATTTTCCCCAAAATTAGAGTTTAATATATCTTATATATATCATGTTACTAAAGTAAATTCTCGAGATAGTTTCATGTAACTGTCAGATGGTAAATTGTTTCGTGGCCTTAATACGACTGCTCCTATCAAAAATTGAAACTCTTCCCCTCATGGTGATACATGAGATTCACCAATCAATAAATCTAGATAATAGAGACATGATTAACTCGGACATTATTTTCATGGCAACTACTCAATGTAGGTGAACTTTCTGGTCATGAAAGCAATCCAATGGACCCGGCACACGAATTGAGCAAAATTGCCGGAGCTTAATGACAGTATAAATTTTAACGAGTTAAGTGTTATTTCCTCTTTGAAAAGCGCTACACAGATGAAAGGAAAAGGTTGATAAAAACAGTTGAACGCATCATGACGACATGCTTGCGTTTCCTTACATCATCAATCATAAGTTTGTTGTTTATTTCTAAAATTTTTCATCAATTATAAGTTATACGGAGACAGATTGTATTAGAATGTAACCAAATATTAAATTTCTCGATGGTGAGTTTCTTGCCTTATTTAGACAAGGATTTTGTTGTTACCCGGGTTGAATTGCGACATTTGAGAAAATGGATGGACCCATAATGATTAGTGGATGTAGTTTCATGCCTTTAAATGACGTCATGCTGTCTACTGTATATGTTATTTTCACCTGCTTCTGATCAATCCTATTTGAAGTGGTTGCATGAGAACTATTCTTCTTTTTCTACGTATGGCAATTATGTACAAATTGCAGAATAAAAAAGAAGTAAAAGAAGGAAATACATTATGATGATTGTTAGATGAGAATGCCAATTTTTGCAATAGGAGTCACGCGAGATATATTAGATAGGACGATATATTCTCATCCATCTTTTCAAAATTGTCATCTTTGTGTTCAAAATCTCTTTTATTATCATTCATCTTATGGCAAGATCTTTCATGCGACGTTTCTCAAAGATTGCGGTTAAAAAAGTTGGCTTGGCTTTATAATATTGTCTAATTTACATCAAAACTCCTCCTTTGTTAGTTTCTGCTATCCCATTGGGACCATAGCGATGCACATATATTTGCTTGAGCCTATAAATCAGAGGATATACATAGAAACATGGGATATGCATATAGTAAAAATACAATAAGAACTTTTCCTATTTTGAATATAATAGACAGCTCAATGCTAACATTGTCACATCACGTGGGAGTTTAAATGTATTCAGATCTAAAGTATTGAAACTTGTACCGCTACTTATTTATAAAAGATTATGAGAAAAAAGATATGATTTCCAAAGAATATTATTCACGAGAAAAATGAGAAGATTAATAAATCTAGTGTTTAGTTAATTATTTAAAAGTTGCCTTCCTTTTCAAAAGAAAATCCTTATTCCCATTGGTACGAAATCAGATTTGGGATGTCACTTTGGTCCCACTTCTTTCTTCTTTTAGCCCAAGCTTCTAAAATTTGTGTCTTCCATCGACGCAGGAATCAGGATTGTTTCTTAATATAATTATATGGCCAAGAGATGCATGCAAATTCATATTCACATGTACCACAGTAACAGCGAATGCGCGAAGGAAAGATAGGTGGGACCCATCAAAGTATGAAAAGGATTGTCTATTTAACTTTTAATGGATTATTTGTTAAGAAATCGGTCCTAATCATTGTAGTCCTTTCGGAGATTTTCATTTGAGGTAATGTATTGTGAACCCACATGATTAAAAAAAAGTCGAAAGTGTGGTTAAGTATTGAGATCCTAACGAAATAAGACAGTATTCCATGCCTAAATATAAAAATTACGATAAGATCATTTCAAGTGATCTTTTACGATAAGATCACCATAATTTTATATCCTATCTCAGTACCGCCATGGATCGTACTTCTTAGTTGTCGAAGTCCTTGAGTTTCTAGATTTTTTTTTCCTCCGTCCAAGAAAAGTTGTTTCTTAATTTGGGAGTATGTAAGTTCCATCAGTCGTGGGAACCAATTATTCAACAAGGTTGAAAGTGAAATATTATTTTTAATTCCAAACGGGGCAGCGATAGTGAAAAAAGTCAATCTCCCCAGTCTGGATTTTCCAAGTGACACTTTGCACACGCATTGTTGCTGTCGTGCATACAATTGTCACACACCTTATGTAGCACTGAAATTATATGCGACACACGACACAACAGGACACGATAAGATAGTCATCATTTTTCAAAAAATAAAAAATTTCGACATGTTAATATATGTTATCCATTAAATATTTATTTTTATATACACATGATAAATTTTCATGTATATACAAAGATATCGGCAGTGGGTTTCTTTTTCTGTTGTTAGGGATTTACGATTAAATTATTTTTGTGTTGGTTGGGTATATTATTGTGTGTAGAAATGGAGTATCAGAATGCTGAACTTGCGTGTCTGGAACGCTGACCACATGTCGATCGCATGTCGAAGAGTATCGGAGTGTCGAAGAGTGTGGAACACGACATGGAGGCTCCCAAAGAGTATCGGTGCTCCATTGGTCACACCTTTGATCTACATTTTTTTTTTGTCAAAACACCTTTGACCCATTCTATAGACAACATTTGTTCAACAAACTAAGCACAACTCGCTGGTTTGATAAAAATAAGGGTCATCCCAATCTCCAGGTTAATGCAAGAGGTCGAGACGTTGGAGGCGTTTTCGGATTAGAAATCGGAAGTACTCCGTTGTAGTATTTCTAATTGCATGCAAATTAATTCAGATTAATGTCACCTGCACAAATCAAGAGTCTGAAGTTTATTAGTTCATGAAATTTTTAGGGTGTTTCAAGAGTCAAGTCTCCACACCTGCGCTCATGAATTATAGAAAGCAGATAAATATTAAATAGATATAAGGGTCATCCCATAAGAGTGTTTGGGACAAGATCGTTTCCCTAATTAAGGCTAAAATCAAGAGAGGGAATTGAACTTGAGACACGAACCCCGTAAAGGCACGAAGTTCTACCTAGAAAGAGGAAAAGTACCAAAAAAGTCATATACGTATTATATTGGTACCAATTCATTCTTAATTTTTTTAATTAGATTGATTTAGTTATTAAGCTTTTCATATTGGTACAAATTTATTCCATCAATCAATTTACACTAGATATTGTTGACGTAGACGTTGGCTGCCCTACGTGATAGGGCTGACATTAGAGTGGATATTTTTGTAAATTTTTAATATTTTAATATTTTATATATATTTTTCTTCTTTTTCTTACCCTTTTCTTTTTGCAGGTGACACTTAAATTTTGACTAATCTTTTTAGTCATTTTTTTCATACTTTAGTTCTTACAAAAAATAATCAAATCATTTTTTTTAATATTCAAGCGTTCCATTAGCATTCATTTGAATCGGCGGTGCGAAAATGAGCTAAAATAGACGGGTGGCTTGGACCATGAGCTCATCATAAATTTTCGGCAATTTGGGGCAAGGGTGTGCCGAATATATAAAGACATTAGAGCCTATTCCAAGGGTAATGTAGCCCATCCAATGATTATTTTGGCAAAAAGGCACAATATAAATCTACATTTAATTGGAAAAAGCCTAATTAGAGACCAAAATTGCAGAAATAAACCCACAATGGAGCAAGCATACTAGCCCGTTCCATTTGGGTGGTGTTGAATTTTACTTTGACGATTGAACCAACTTTCAGATTTAATGTAGCCCATAAGTCCTTTATTTAATTAGTTTTTACTTAATTAAAACCCCATGGGAGTCCAAAATCGCGTGAGATGGCCCACAAAGATTAAAAATTTCGGTCACCTCATGGATTATCCTGTTAGGATATTCTTAGAATATTTTATTCTTTCTGTATATATTTTAGAATTATTGTAATTTATTCTCTAGGGTTGTTTCCTTATAGATCAATATTCATTGTATCTATTTATTATGGCGTTATGCCTCAATACAATATACAGCTCAATTTTCTAGATCTTTCTTTTCTATCATGGTATCAGAGCTAGGGTTTGCTTCTTACCAATCCTATTTTTTTTCCTTCCGCTCATCTTCTACATCGCGCCGGCCACTCCACGTTGTTTTCATCGCACCGACTTCGCGATTTGACTTTGGTCGATATGGGTGATTCGACTGATCGGATTGATGTCAAACTCGATGGCTCCAATTATGCTCTTTGGCGGCCATCGGCTATGGCTGCACTTGTTTATCGAGATCTGTTTGAGCACGTTGAGGGTGTTCGCATCTGTCCCGCTGAACTCAAGGACGCTGAGCAACCCAAACTCACAGATACTGCGATTGCTCAGCGTAAATCTGACATTCGAAACTGGATTGTCGCTGATCGAAGGGCTTGGGCCATCATATTCGGCTCTCTTGATCATACCCTTCGTCCACAGTTTGCTCACATCACTAGTGCGAAAAATCTATGGGATCAGCTTGCATACATGTTTACTCAGACCGGCTCTATCCGTGTCTACCAATTACATCAAGACATTGTTGTCGCTACTCAGGGCGCTCGATCAATCCGTGAGTTTTATAATTATTTAAAGTCACTTTGGAGTCAGCTCGACATTTTGTCTCCCACTTTATGTTCCACATGTTCTAGTTGTGCCGTATGTCAGTCTTCTCGGCTGCAGACCCAGGATCGCCTACGGCTCTATGATTTTCTTATGAAGCTCCGACCTGCTTTTGAGGGTGTTCGTAGTCAGATTCTTTATAGGAATCCTCCACATTCTCTTCTTGATGCTGTCAAGGAGCTTCAATATGAGAAAACCCGGTTAGGTCTTCTCTCATCTTCTGTGGTATCTGATCCCACAGCTATTCTCGCTACTCCTCCATGGGCTGTTGCTCGATCTATGCCTCCGATTCATGCTCCAAATCAGGGTTCTCATCAATCTGCTTCAACTCAGGGTTCTCATCAGGCTGCTCAATGTTCTTATTGTCATCGTCGTGGTCATATTGAGTCTCGATGTTTTAAGAAGCGACGTGATACACAGCGCTCTACTAGGATTCCACCCGTTCCTACTCCGATTCAGAATGTTTCTCTCGCCTCTTCTTCTGTGGATGAGCGATTTGCCGCTCTTGAGGCTCAGCTAGCACGCTTGAATCAGTTTCAGCTTGGCTCTCAATTGTCCAGTTCAGGCCCTTCAGTTGCTGTCACTCCTGCTGATTCTTCTCCTGTTGGTTCCTCTGCAGCTGCTGCTCCCTCCTCAGGTGGTTCTTCTAGTACTTAGATTCTTGACTCAGGAGCTGCTAGACACATGTCTACTTCTGCTGCCTGTCTCACTAAGCTTTCTAAGCTCAAGTTTCCAGCGCGGTTCTTTACGGCCGATGGTTCTCCTCTTTTGGCTACCCGACAAGGGACTCTTGTCTGTCCTCAGAATTTTTGTGTTCCTGATATGCTGCATGTCCCTTCTCTGGCGCTTAATTTATTGTCTGTTGGCCAGCTTACTGATGCCGATTGTATTGTGAGTTTTACTGACTGCTCTTGTTTTGTGCAGGATCGTTCAAGTGGCAGGATGATTGGCAAGGGCAATAGGCATGGTGGAATATACACTATGCAATCTCTTCACCTTCCATCCACCTCCACTTCCTCTTCTTATCCTGTGCTGGCTACCGTGGACCTTGCGCGATGGCATTAGCGTCTCGGGCACGCTTCCTCTTCTCGTCTCTCTATTCTTCATCAACATGGGGTTCTTGGTCCAGTTTCCTCTAGTGTTCTACCTCCCTGCTCTATTTGTCCTTTAGCAAAGCAGTCTGATATACCTTTTCCTACTAGCACTTCTAGTTCTACCAGCATTTTTGATCTTGTTCATTCTGATGTATGGGGCCCCGCTCCTATTCAATCAAAGAGTGGTTTCAAATATTATGTTTCATTTATTGACGATTATTCTAGCTATACTTGGATCTATCTTATGAGTCAGCGTAGTGATTTTTTTTACTATTTATCAGACTTTCACTGCCATGGTATCTACACAATTTCATAAGAAGATTAAGGTCTTTCGCTCTGATTCTGGGGGGGAGGGGGGGAATACCTCTCGGGTGTTTTTCGTTCTCTCTTAGCCAATGATGGGACATTGCCACACCTCTCTTGTCCTAGTGTCCCGGCTCAAAATGAGATTGTTGAACGTAAGCATCGACATATTCTTGAAACTACTCGTGCTATTTTATTTTCTACTTCGGTTCCTACTGAGTTCTGGGCTGAAGCTCTTCTCATTGCGGTTCATCTTATTAATCGCCTTACCTCATCAGTTCTTCATCAGGAAACGCCTTTTCAGCGACTTTATTCTCGCTTTCCTACTTATACACATCTTCGAGTTTTTGGGTGCACGTGTTTCGTGCTTCTCCCTCCTTCTGAACGTACGAAGTTGACTGCTCGATCCATATCATGTGCATTCTTGGGGAATAGTACTGAACATAAGGGATATCGTTATTACGACCCAATTGCTCAGCGTATTCGTATTTCCCGTAATGTCACTTTTCATGAGCATGTTCCTTACTTCTCTACTACTACTACTAAATCTTCAGTTTCTAAACCTATTTCTTTCATGTACTTTCATGCTGATCCTTGTCCTGACCCTTCAGATATCTCTGCTTCTCCTCCTCCAAATACCTCTGCTTCTCTTCCCCCAGATATCTCTGCCCATCCTTCTCCGTATGAGTTCCCTCATGCTATTGCCCTTCCTGCTACCCCTGCCACCGACGATTCTGCTCCTCTAGAGTTGCGTCGTAATCCTCCTCGGGATCGTCGTCCCCCTGCTCGGTATGTTGCTGCTATTTCTTATTCTGCAAAGTTTGGTTCCTTTTTGGCTGCTGTTCATGATGTGCAGGAACCTACTAGCTATCGCGAAGCAGTACAACATGCTGAGTAGCGTCAGGCCATGGATGAGGAACTTTCTGCTTTACAGAGTACTGGTACTTGGGAACTTGTTCCTCTTCCTCCTGGTCAATCCTTGGTATCATGTCGCTGGATCTACAAGGTAAAAACTTGTTCTGATGGTAGTATTGAGCGTTATAAGGCACGTTTGGTTGCGCAGGGTTTCTCACAAGAATATGGCATTGATTATGAGGAGACTTTTGCTCCAGTAGCGAAGATGACCTCTGTTCGTACTCTATTGGCTGTTGCTTCTGTTCGTAATTGGCCTCTCTATCAGCTCGATGTGAAGAACGCTTTTCTTCACGGGGATCTTCATGAAGAAATCTTTATGCAACCACCACCTGGACTTACTCACGCTCGTGGTCAGGTTTGTCGTTTTCGACGAGCACTTTATGGTCTCAAACAAGCACTGCGTGCTTGGTTTGAGAAGTTTACTGCTGCTGTCCGTTCTGCAGGATTTGTTCAGAGTGAGGCTGATCATGCTATGTTTATTCATACTTCGTCCTCTGGTTTTACTATTCTTCTTCTTTATGTGGATGACATGGTCATTACCGACAATGACTCTGATTATATTGTGCATACCAAGAGGCATCTTCAACGACATTTTTCCATGAAGGATCTTGGTCCATTGCGCTATTTTCTTGGGCTTGAGGTTGCTCGCAGTTCTCGTGGTATTCTTCTTTCTCAGCAGAAGTATACCGCTGATATTCTCTCTAGGGCCGCTTTTTCGGATTCCCGTACTGCGCCCACTCCTATTGAGTTGATTCAAAAACTTCGCCTTGATGACGGGGAACCTCTTTTTGATGCGACTCGTTATCGAAATCTGGTTGGTAGTCTTGTGTATCTTACTATTTCGCGTCCTGACATTGCTTATGCGGTTCATGTTGTTAGTCAGTTTGTTGCTGCCCCTTGGTCTACCCATTATGCTGCTGTTTTGCGAATTCTATGATACCTTCGGGGTACTTTGACACGGTCATTATTTTTACCATCCTCTTCTCCTCTCAAGTTACACGCTTATTCCGATGCTAATTGGGCTTCTGATGTAACTGATCGTCGGTCTGTCACGGGGTTCTGCATTTTTCTTGGCGATTCTCTTTTTTCTTGGCGTGCCAAGAAACAACAGATTGTCTCTCGTTCCTCTACCGAGTCTGAATATCGTGCTATGGCTGATACTACTATTGAGATTGTTTGGCTTCGTCATTTGCTTGCTGACATGGGCGTCTCACTCTAGGATCCCTCTCCTTTGTATTGTGAAAATAAAAGTGCCATCCATATTGGGGCTAATCCTGTTTTTCATGAGCACACCAAACATATTGAAATCGACTGTCATCTTACTCGTCATCATCTTCAGGCTCGAACCATCTCTCTTCCTTTTATTGGGACTGCAGACCAGTTAGCCGATGTTTTTACGAAGGCTCTTACGGCGCCACGTTTTCAGTGTCTCATTTCCAAACTCTCGTTGTTTGATCCACCTTGAGTTTGGGGGGGGGTGTTAGGATATTCTTAGAATATTTTATTCTTTCTGTATATATTTTAGAATTTTTGTAATTTATTCTCTAGGGTTGTTTCCTTATAGATCAATATTCATTGTATCTATTTATTATGGCGTTATGCCTCAAAACAATATACAGCTCAATTTTCTAAATCTTTCTTTTCTATCATATCCATCATGGCTGAAAATTACAGGATTTTTAGGATTATGGGACTCCTCAAAGATTTAATCAAATTCTGAATTTAGTCAAATTTGGAATCCTACCTTAACTAGAAAAACTACTTCGACTAGGATTAGGAGCTCTCTTTCGTCTATATAAGGGACCTTATGCCTAGGGTTAAACATATACACTTTTGCTCAGAAAGTGAATAGCAAGACTCAGAGAATAATCGAGGAGTTCAAGAGCTTTCCCCCAAGGGTCAAAGCTTTCGTCCCCTACACGTTCTTTATAAAGTGTGATTTTTTTCGGCAGAAGAACACATGGAGTATCAATATTTGTGTACGACGCTCACTTTAGTACCATTTTTTTTGCTGGCTCACTTAAGTGCCGAATCGGAGAAAAAACGATCACTTTAGTGCCAATTCCGGCAAAAAATAATTAGTTAAGTGTCAATTCCGACCAAACTTTATTATTTTCTTTGTCCAAATGGCATCCACGTGGCAATTTTCCTTTTGAAATTCAGTCCACATAAAAGCCACGTAGATTATTAAACCAACAATTAAGTTAATTTTTTTAAATATTAAAAAACCAGAAAATAAATTAAAAATTTTAAAAAAATTATACTTGCGACGGCAAGGGTCGCCGCCGCCGCAATAGTTTTTTTTTTTTTTAATTTTTAGCTCATTTTCAGTTTTTTAGTTTATTTTTACTTTTTAATATTAGTGGATTTTTTTTTTATTTTGAATTTTTATTTGCTCACTAGGATGTTTCGGCGAGCCACGTAGCCTTCACATATGCTTTTCAGCAATGTTCACCGAACTTGGCACTGAAATGATCATTTTTTTAAAAAAAAATTGTCACTTAAGTGATCATATATATATATATTGACACTAAAGTGTGCGCTATACATAAATATTGACACTCTTGCTGTCCTTTTGCCGATTTTTTTCCAAACACCATTTAATCTAAAATTGTTTCCTACTATTCTTTAAATTATAAATTACCAAACACTACTTATGAACTTGCATCCGAGCGTTAGATATAAATTTAGACACAAGTGTTCAACGATGGAAGACACAAATCCTAGAAGCAGAGTAAAAAGAAAAAAAAATGTGGACCAGATTGATAACCCAAATCCGAATACCTTAACAATAGGAATAAGGATTTTATTTGAAAAGTACGGAAATTTTTAAATAATTAAACAAACACTAATAATCTTCTAATCTTTCTCATGAAAAAGCATTCTTGTAATCTATATTTCTTATTATATTTCATAAATGAGAAGTTCTAGACGTCCGGTACTCCTAATCTGAAAGATTTAAACTTATGTTATGAATGAAGCAAAAAATAATATGTATATTTTTCTATATTGAACTAACAATACAAAGAGCCTTTATATAGGCTGCCTTAGAGTGCTATCTAAAGTAACTAACAATTACAAATAATTAGTAGAATTAATTAAGGAAGATTATGATGTTATCGATATCTCTGACATCCCCCCTCAAACTCAAGTTGACATTGAAGATGTCAACTGGAGTTTGGAGAACAATTCTTGAAAACGTCCGGTGAAAGTGCCTTAGTGAAGATATCAGTCGTCTGATCAGTTAATGAAGTGGTGATAAGACGAATAGTACCTTGAAAGACGTGAGATCGTACGAAATGACCATCTATTTCAATATGCTTGGTATGCTCATTGAATACATCATTATGAACTATTTGAATAGCACTCCGATTGTTGCAATGAATGATCGTTCCACTATGATGACGAACTCCCATCTCTTCTAATAACCACCGCAACCATAATAGTTCAGATGTCATATCAGCAAGAGCGCGATATTCTGCTTCTGTGCTAGATCGAGCAACAGTAGTCTGTTTCTGGCTCCGCCAAGAAATAAGGGAGTTTCCTAAGAAGAAACAGTAGCCTGTAGTGAAGCGACGATTGAGAGGGTCACCAGCCCAGTCAGCATCTGAATAAGCCTTCAACTCTGAGGCTGAGTTTGCAGAAAAGTGAAGACCATGAAATAAGGTACCCTTGACGTAACGAAGAATGTGAGGAATTGCAACAAAGTGAGTTGTTCGCGATGTGGTCATGAATTGAATTACAGCGTGGACGGCATAAACGATATCAGGATGGGTAACCGTGAGATAAATAAGACTGCCAACCAGTTGTCAATAAAGAGTAGGCTTCGAAAGAGGAGTCCCATCTTTGTCATTAAATTTGACATTAATCTCAATAGGAGTTGAAGCAATCTTGTTATCAGTAAGTCCTACTCGAGAAATAAGATCAGTGGCATATTTTGCTTGAGAAAGATAGTACCCAGAAGAATCTGAAGCAACTTCCAAGCCCAGAAAATAGCTAAATCGTCCAAGATCTTTCTTTCAAAATGTTGACTCAAATACTGTTGTAGTTTTGTAATACCATGATGATCATTATCAGTAATAAACATGTCATCCACATATTATAGTAATAGAATATTCCCATGAAATGTTTGTTGAGCAAAGAGAGCATTGTCATAGGGATTAGAGGTAAATTCAAGACATTCCATAGTGGAGCTAAACTTGGAATACCATGCACGGGGAGCCTGCTTCAAACCATATAATGCTCGGCGTAGTCGACACACTTTATTAGCAGTTTGAGTGTATCTAGGGGGAGGCTCCATATAAACTTCTTCGGTGAGATCTCCATTGAGGAACACATTTTTAACATCCATCTGGAACAGAAAAAATTCAGAGATATCGATAAAAAGAAAAATCTCTAGACGTCCGGTACTCCTAATCTGAAAGATTTAGATTTATGTTATGAATGGAGCAAAAAATAATCTGTATATTTTTCTATATTGAACTAACGATACAAAGAGCCTTTGTATAGGCTGCTGCCCTAGAGTGCTATCTAAAGTAACTAACAAATATAAAATCAATCAGAAATAATTTGTAGAATCAATCAAGTAAGATTATGATCTTATCGATATCTCTGACAATTTATATATAATATGATAGTGTTGAAATTTCCCATGAAGTATGACATAATTATAAGTGAAAGCGAGTAGAATAAATGGCCTTTTTTCAATCAGATCATATCTTTTTTTCCCCCTTAATAGACTTCTTTAGAGAACTCCCCGACATCACTGTCACAATTCACGGAAGATACATAAAATTTTGGCCGAGGTCACATATGAGCAAAGATAAAAGAAACTAGGAGGACCAATAGTTTTATCCTAAAAAATAATAAGGGTTGTTTAATTCAAAGTCTTTCTCACCGTCCACTAAAACATGCCTTTCACCCCTGCTGATCACTAGCACGAGCGAGCCTCAGCCAGCAATGGCGAGGTCGGCCTCGCCCTCCCACAGTGGCTGGCAGGGGCAAGTTTTGCTAGAGGCCGGCGAGGTCGAGGACTTGGGGACTAGCTAGAGGAAGAAGTTAAGAAAAAAAAGAAAGAGAAATAAAATAAAAAAAAGGAAAACGAAAATAAAAATAAACAAATAAATAAAATATTTAAAGTACTAATGAAAATTGTCCACGCGACCGCGTACATTTGCGATTTCATGCCCAAAATTGGCCAGTGGACTAAATTGGTACAAATGTAAAAAATTTAGGACTCAGTTGATAAAAAAAAGTTTAAGACTGAATTGGCACAATTGTAATACATTTTGGACTTTTTTAGTAATTTTTCCGATATTTTTGTTTGAACCTTTGTGCAAATCTTGATGGTGGATTTTTGAATGGTGATTAATGAGTCCATTGTATCATTGATTGCTACATTGAGTAAGTGATTTTTCGATATCATCTATTTGTCTTCGAAAAAGAAAAGAAAAAAAATCATCTATTTGTCAAATAGGTGTCATCATCTTATGTATAGTGTTTGATTAACCATCTAACATTCTCTATTTGACAATACATTTTGCTATATTGTACAAGAATAAATTGTTCAACTCTTTCACTATGATCGTAATTGCAGAGTGCTAAATTGTATCTGTTATCATGCATTTAATTCTTGAGGGTTGTCAAGCCTTCATTCATATTTATTCCTGAAGTGACAACCGTGTGATTTAATAAAGGAGGAACCCAATTTTAAGGTTGAAATTGAGAAAGAGTTTCCTCCTTTTTTTTTCCCCATGTCACTTTTTAGCTTTGCCTCTATAATCACCGCATGGCAAGACAAATTGCATAATTTCTCAAAATGATCCATATTCGACCAAACGACTCCAAATTTATTTATTTGTCATTTTCAATGCTTTACCAGTTATTAAGTGCAACCCAAATTGATCAAATTCTTTCAACAAGATCTTCACGGATAGGAACATTTATAGCACGGGTGTATCTCGGGAGGCTACGGTGGCAGATTTCATGTCTTTCTCGGGCCTCTTCTTATGTCTCGTCTATACATTTATAGCACAGCTGCTGGAGCCTCTCCCCTTGCTTTCTCAAGGTAATGATCGCTTTACTTGATTGGGTCATTCCTCAGGAGTCTTTTCCTGTTGGCTGGGTCCGCCTCATTGGTGGGGCCCAACAGATTTTATTTTATTTGTTTTCAAAAGAAAAACAAAAGACAAAATAAAGAAAAAGAAATAGAAAAACAAAAGACAAAAGAAAGAAAAAGAAATAGAAAAACAAAAGCCAAAAGTCAAAAAGTGAAAAGAGAAAAAGTGGGCTGTCTTAATTTGTTTTTTCGTGCGTGGGTTTCGTGAGATACACAGAAGCCGAGACCGAGAGAGTGAAAAAGAAAAAAAAAAGGACGTGACAGAATTCACCTAGAGCACACGCCGAGAGAAGAGAAAGAAAAGGGGTGCAACTTCGCAGTCCCGGTTTGAAGGCCAAACATTATCGGTTTTGGCTCAAATTTCAGTATGTTGTTCGTGAGACCAAGCTCTACGAGTTGATCGGTTTCGTTCGTGAGATTTGTCTCCGACTCTCTTATTGCGATTAGGGTTTTCTTGCCCCATTTTTTTGTACTATTCTACCATTGTGGTGAGAAAAGCTCATGTGATGATGATGTTGAGTTTCTAGGGTGTGACTAGAGAGAAACACTTTGTGTATTCTACTATTCTTGGTGATTAATAGAGATTTTTGGGTCGTCCGTGATTTTTCCCGATTCGGGTTTTTCACGTAAATCTTGATGTTATATCTCTTTATCGTTCCACTGTTATATTCGATTTCTGCGAGGTTGTTTTGCTGGATATAATTGTTGATTGATGCTGAATTAAGTCGGAGTAATTTCGAGAGTTAGTGTTTGATCCTGGATTGGCTATATTTGTGCCGAAGTGCTGCCCGTTTTTCCCTAATAAAGTGGTATCGGAGCTAGAGTTGAGATTCTAGTATTAGATGGAAAATACGAGTGGCACTATGTTTAAGTTAAATGCCTCGAATTACTCCATATGGAAGCCTCGGATGGAAGACGTGTTATATTGCAAAGATTTGTTTGATCCGGTCGAAGGTAATGAAGCTAAAAGAGATACAAAAGATAAAGAGAGGGAGAGAATGAATCGGAAAATGGTTGGGTTTATCCGACAACGGATTGATGATAGTGTGTTTTATCATGTTGCTCAAGAAACGAAGGCGGGTACTTTGTGGAAGAAATTACAAGATCTCTATGAGAGGAGAACTCCACAAAATAAAATTTTTCTAGTTAAACGACTTGTGAATTTGAGATACAAGAAGGGAAGTAGCATGTCTGAGCATTTGAGTGAATTTCAAGATGTTGTAAACCAATTGACAAATCTTGAGATTGACCTTAGTGATGAATTGCAATCATGTTTGTTGGTTGGTACTCTTCCTGATAGTTGGGACACCTTGATTGTGGCATTAAATAATTCAGCTCATTATGGTGTGCTTTCTATGAGCATGGTTAAAGAAAGCCTATTTAATGAAGAAGCAAGAAGAAAAGATTTGAATTATGCTTCCAAATCGGAGGCACTTGTCGTAGAACACAGAGGGCGAAGTCAATCAAGAAAGTTTCAAAGTAATGACAGGGGTAAGTCAAGAGGAAGGTCAAAGTCAAGGCTGAGAAGGAGTGTGAAGTGTTATAACTATAGCAAGATGTGACATTATGCCAATGAGTGTTGGAGGCCGAAGACAAACAAATTCCATGATAGAAATGGAGATAAAAAGAAAAAAGAAAATCAGCCTACAACAGCAGTTGCAGCCGACGGTGATATTGTGTTCATTTGTGATGATGGTTGTGTAAATCTCACATGCCAAGATTCTAGCTGGGTTGTCGATTCTGTAGCTTCTTATCATATCACCTCACGACGCGACTTCTTTACATCCTATCGCAACAGTGATTTCGGTTGTGTTAGGATGTGAAACAGTGGATTTCTCCAAGGTTATCGACATGGGAGATGATAGCAAGATGTGACATTATGCCAATGAGTGTTGGAGGCCGAAGACAGACAAATTCCATGATAGAAATGGAGATAAAAAGAAAGAAGAAAATCAGCCTACAACAGCAGTTGCAGCCGACGGTGATATTGTGTTCATTTGTGATGATGGTTGTGTAAATCTCACATGCCAAGATTCTAGCTGGGTTGTCGATTATGTAGCTTCTTATCATATCACCTCACGGCGCGACTTCTTTACATCCTATCGCAGCGGTGATTTCGGTTGTGTTAGGATGGGAAACAGTGGATTTCTCCAAGGTTATCGACATGGGAGATGTTTATCTGGAGACCGATATTTGATGCACTTTGCTTCTGAAAAATGTGAGACATGTTCCAGATATTCGACTTCACTTAATCTCTACAGGTGCCTTAGACGACAATGGTTATTGTAATTCCTTCTATGATGGCAAATGAAAATTGACTAAAGGCTCTATGGTGGTGGCAAAAGGTAAAAAGACATGTAGTCTCTATACCATGCAAGCAAATTTGATGCGACAAGAGGTAAATGCAGTGGAGGATTCCTCAGTTGACTTATGGCATAGGAGACTTGATCATCTTAGCGAGTAAGGGCTTGAAACTCTTGCTAGAAAGGATCTTCTACCATTGAAGGAGAGAAATCTAACAGAATGTACTCACTATCTCACGAGTAAGCAACATCGATTCTTATTTCATAGTTCCTCTCCTCACATGAAACCTGATGTGCTTGATTTAGTTCACACCGATGTTTGTTGCATGGATGCTAGAACACTTGGTGGTGCATTGTATTTTGTAATATTTATTGATGACTGCTCTAGAAAAGTATGGGCTTTTGCGTTAAAATCAAAAGATTAGGTGCTTGCGGCCTTTAAACAGTTCCATATTAGTGTTGAAAGGGAAATAGGGAAAAAAGCTGAAATGTGTTCGAGTTGACAACGGTGGTGAATATAGAGGACCGTTTGAGCATTACTATAGGGACTATGGTATCAAGCTTGAGAAAACTGTTCCGAAAACACCACATCATAATGGTGTAGCAGAGAGAATGAACCGGACGATTAATGATCGAATTCGGTGTATGCTATCTCATGCGAAATTGCCTAAGCCATTCTAGAGTGAAGTGATGAGAACGGCAGCTGACTTGATAAATCTTTCTCCATTAGTTCCTCTTAAAGGGGATGTTCCGCAAAGAGTTTGAAGTGGGAAAGATGTCTCCTATAGTTATCTGAGGGTGTTTGGTTGTCTGGCATTTGTACATGTTCCAAGAGATGAGAGGTCCAAGTTTGATGAGAGGTCTAAACAGTGTATCTTCCTAGGTTATGGACATGAAGAGTTTGGCTACAGATTATGGGATCCAACTACAAAGAAAGTCATTAGAAGTCGAGATGTGGTGTTGTTTGAGCATCAGACTATTGAAGACATAGACAAGACAGAGAAGACAATGAATGTCAGTTTCAGCCCAAATCCTCCTACCGTATTAGGTGAAAATCACGGGGGAGAAGCACATGAAATTCTTGAAGAAAGTGAATCCTCACAGAATGTTGATTTTTCAGTTGAGACAGGTGAAGTAGTTGAACCAGAATAATCAGATGAGCATGAACAAACAGTTGAGCCAGTTGAGCAAGAACAAACAGTCCAACCTCAAGTTAGAAGATCAGAAAGAGATCGTCGATCCTCACAAAGATATCAGCTACATGAGTATGTGCCACTTACTGATGCAGGAGAGCCTGCAATTTATGAAGAGGCTATGTCATGCGATCAAAAGAATAAGCGGCATGAAGCTATGCAAGATGAGCTCAAATCTTTGCATGAGAACCACACATTTGAGTTGGTGAAGTTGCCTAAGGGTAAGAGGACACTCACAAATAAGTAGGTGTATAAGTTAAAGACAGAAGAAAGCAGTTTGAAGCCACGATACAAGGTCAGACTTGTTGTGAAGGCCTTTCGTCAAAATAAATGAATCGACTTTGAAGAGATTTTTTCACCGGTTATGAAAATGCCATCTACTAGAGTTGTTCTTGGATTGGCTGCTAGTTTGGATTTGGAAATTGAACAGCTTGATGTAAAACAGCTATTCTTCATGGAGATTTTGAAGAAAAAATATACATGGGGCAACCGGAGGGTTTAAAGTTAAAGGCAAGGAGCATCTCGTATGTAGACTTAGAAAAAGTCTATATGGTCTCAAGCAAGCGCCAAGACAGTGGTACATGAAGTTTGATTCATTCATGAAAGCTCATGGATATGGTAAGACCATCTATGATTCTCGTGTCTTTATGAAAAGATTCTCAGATGATGATTTCGTTATCCTCCTACTTTATGTGGATGATATGTTGATAGTTGGGCATGATGCTAACAAAATCAAGAGCTTAAAAAATGAGTTGAGTAAGGCTTTTGCGATGAAGGATCTAGGGCCGCTTAAGCAAATCCTTGGCATGAGAATCACTCGTGATAGAAAGAATAGAAAACTATGGCTATCTCAAGAGAAGTATATTGAAAAGGTGCTTGAAAGATTCAACATGAGCACATGTAAGCCGGTGAGTACTCCACTTGCTGGTCACTTTAAGTTGAATAGTAATGAATGTCCTATAAGTGAGAAAGAGAAGGAAGAGGTGGAGAAAATTCCTTATGAATCTGTCGTGGGTAGTTTTATGTATGCCGTGGTTTGTACAAGACCGGATAGTGCTCATGTAGTTGGTATTGTGAGTAGGTTTCTCTCAAATCCAGGCAAAGAACATTGGAATGCTGGATTTTGCGATATCTTAGAGGCACTTTCAGATTCTGCTTGTGTTATGGAAGTGGAAAGCCTGAGTTATGTGGCTATTCAGATTCAGATTATGCCGATGACAATGATTCTAGAAAGTCTACATCAGGTTATATGATGACTTTTGCAAGAGGAGCAGTTTTTTGGAAATCAAGATTACAAAAATGCATTGCTTTGTCTACGACTGAAACAGAATATATAGCAATCACCGAATGAGGCAAGAAACTCTTGTGGATGCAGAAATTCTTACAAGAGTTGGGTTTGAAGCAAGAAAAGTTCATTCTATTTTGGGATAGCATGAGTGCTATTTATTTTAGCAAGAATCCAGTGTTGCATTCAAGATCGAAGCATATTGATGTCAAGTATCATTGGGTTTGAGAGAAGTTAGAAGAGAAGTCTTTTCTTCTTGAGAAAATCCATACTGACTACAACGGATTAGACATGATGACCAAAGTCTTGTCCATGATGAAACTTGACTCTTGTAGGAGCAAAGCAAGTATGATGGAAATCCCCACATGAGGCGGAGGGGGAGATTTGTTGGCTAGGTCCGCCTCATTGGTTGGGCCCAGTAGATTTCATTTTATTTGTTTTCAAAATAAAAAAAAAAGACAAAAGAAAGAAAAATAAATAGAAAAAAAAAGTCAAAAGTCAAAAAGTGAAAAGAGAAAAAGTGGGCTGTCTTTATTTGTTTTTTCGTGCGTGGGTTTCGTGATATACACAGAAGTCGAGACCGAGAGAGTGAAAAAGAAAAAAAAATAAGGACGTGACAGAATTCACCGACAGCATACGTCGCGAGAGGAGAAAGAAAAGGGGTGCAACTTCGCAATCCCGGTCCAAAGGCCAAACATTATCGATTTTGGCTTAAATTTCAGTATGTTGTTCGTGAGATCAACATCTACGAATTGATTGGTTTCGTTCGTTGAGATTTGTCTTCGACTCTCTTATTGCTGTTAGAGTTTTCTTGCCCCCCTTTTTTGTATTATTCTACCTTTGTGGTGAGAAAAGCTCTTGTGATGTTGATGTTGAGTCTTTAGGGTGTGATTAGAGAGAAACACTTTGTGTATTCTGCTATTCTTAGTGATTAGTGGAGATTTTTGGGTCGTTCGTGGTTTTTCCCGATTTAGGTTCTTTACGTAAATCTTGGTGTTATATCTCTTTATCATTCCACTGTTATATTCGATTGCTACGAGGTTGTTTTGCTAGATATAATTGTTGATTGATGCTGAATTAAATTGGAATAATTTCGGGAGTTAGTGTTTGATCCTGGATTGGCTATATCTGTGCCGAAGTGCTGCCCGTTTTTCCCCAACATTTCCATTGGGTCGGCTTGGGAGATTATCCGCCCAAGAGGGCAAACTGTGCCTTGACAGTCCTTCATTTGGGATCATACCATTGCATCTCGTCATGCTTTTCATCTTTGGCTGATCACGCGGAATAGGCAACCCACCCAAGTGCTCCTACTAAATTATGGCAGAATTATGGATGCTACTTGTACGTTCTGTTCATGTAGACCCGACTCAATTGACCATCTATTTTTTCCTTGTCGTTCCACCGGAAGTCTTGCTATCTTTTGGGCAGCGAAGTGTAATCTTGCATGGCACAATGGGTCATGGCGGGATAATTTAGAATGAGCCATCAAACACATTTCTGGCCGAAGATTCCACCAGAGTATTGCCCGCTTCGCTTTTGGAGCCTTGTGCCACATCATATGGAAACAAAGGAATCACATCCTTTTCCGCAACAAAACTTTATTTGTGCCAGCTATCAAGAAATACCTCGGGCATGTGGTTAGAGATAAAGCCCTCACATTCAAACATGTTGAAGATACCTCTCAGAACCAGAGCATGTAAGCTAGCTGGGGCATCAATCCAACTATTTTTTTTGTGATCAGAGGTTTGTCCTAGGGGCTGTTTCTGTTGTTAGCCTTTGGCCACTTGTTTGGCCGTTTTTTTTTATGCTATCTAGGGGCTTTACCCTTCTTTTGAACCCATGGCACCCTTGCACTTTTTGTGACATTGGATAGTGTCACCGTGAGTGCAAGCTCTCGTTGTTGGTGTCGGGTTTCCCCCTTGTATATTCACGTGTTAGTTAAAGTCAACACAAAGCTTACCTTTCCAAAAAAAAAACTATGATTTTTCGATATGGTTCATATTTGATCAATAACTGTTGATTTATTCGTGTATGATCTCAGAATCCCTACCTGTTATTGAGTTTAATTTGCAGAAAATGGACATAGAACGAAGATTATCGAGATTCTATCTTCTTGTCAAATATGACTTGTTGCATCCAACTATAAAAATAAATAAATAAATAAAGGAACAAGAAAAATAATGCTCTCAGCAACAGAAGAGATGCTGGTCATTGGATTCACATTCAAATGTTGACAGACGAGTACATCGCTGCACATTAATCAATCATTGATGTAAGCAAGTCAGACACAACAGGACAAAGAGCATCTCATGAGACGACTCGAAAGCTTATTCGACCTTATGAAAAAGAAAAACGGAGTGCCAGTTTTCTCCTTCCCAAGAAAGAAAAGAATCACATGCAGAATCAAGTCAGGCCTCTCTATAAAACCCCTCTTGGAAAAAATGCCTGGGGACCCTCCTCATAGAGCACGTGGGTATTTCGAACGTGGTCGACGGGGGTCAACCGCGCGAAAAATAAGGGTAAAGAACCCACCTGCAAAATAGTAGTGACTCCAGACCAAAAAGCCAATGTCTTGGCGTTCGCGAAGATATTGATGTTGTCTGATCAGAGAGAGTGATTCACAGGCACCTTTCCTTCTCCTTAAAGATCTCAAACACTATGAATCAGAGGGAAAAAAAAATGGAAATGAAATGAGTGGGTGTACTTATTAGGGTCTGGCAAGTTGTTGCTTTGCAGGAGATCACATGAAATCCAGAAGAGCTTGACGCAGATTGCTTATGAGATCCCTCGTTTTCAAGCTGAACCCCGCCACCATCTGCAAGATTTTTTATTTTTTATGGTGTAAGATATAATTTATTTTCCTTTTGCTGTAATATGGTGTTAAAGATGGGGGAAAATTTTTCAAGCAACTGTCATGTTATGTACATTTACCTGAGCTACGATGGTAAAATCTAGCATGGAACTCCCAAAGGGTAGGACACAGCTGTTCACAACAGTTAGGTCTAGTTTCTCTATTTCCTCGATCGTTTTCGAGACAAAGCCGTTGCGCTTCTCGCAGTGGATTTTAATGAGGACGCACTTTCCGGAGACTCGCGCCTCGATCTCCGGGAGCGAGAGTCGCTGGTCAATTTGATTGCAAGAGCTCTGATCGGACGAAGAAGACGTGTGGTTGTACGTGGCGAGTTGGGACTTCTTCACCACGATGACCGACTCCACGGTCTTCGCCGCCACCTCTTCCTCGAGTGCCTGGACGCGTTGTTGAAGCTCTTTCAAGTGTTTGATCGCGTCCTCGAGGATGGAAGCCTTCTCCATCTAATATATGCATTTATAATATGTGTTAGGACTTTTAGAGGTCACACAATTCTTTAACAACGTGAAAATATTTTGAATGGTTTCCTTTAGTCAGGGACGAATAAACAGAAAATTATTAGTTGTGCGCGTCTTGTTCAAGTTGTGATCTCAAAATTACTTTGTGATAGTGCATATGTAAATTTTTCCTTATCAGTATAATTGTTTTCTTCACATACATGATACATCTAATTCGAAGACTTAGGGTTTTGATCATCTTACAAAGTTTCATGTCACACGATACGCATCAAATCTTAAGCTGTAATTAGAGAACCCCGTATATCTAGAGACCATGTAAATTCAAATCATCCACTTGAGCAAGTGGAACTCTTCAACACAGGGATGTTTTACTTCTCTAGCATCAGGTTCGATAAGACTAATAGCTAATTTGTCCTAATCTAACGCTTAATCGAACCCGTCAACCATGCACTCCCAATAATTTGCCAGCTTATTTTTTTTTTACCTTCTTAAGGTTCGGAATGATGGCTGAGAGCGCGATAAAATGCTCGCTGATCTTCTCGCGGCGCTTCCTCTCGGCTAGCACGTGCTCTTGTGCATGTACCGGCGTCCTGCTCGTTGCGCCGGCGCTTCTCATCTTTGGTCCCTCACAATCTTGGGTGTCATAAGTACCTTTGACACAAAACAGAACGAAACAAATATTGCTATGAGCAATTAATGAGAAATGTTTTGATATTGAGAGCACAGATTTCAGAGAGATGCATTGGTCTCCTGCAAGACTTAACCATAGAACCGATTGGACATGGCTGGAGAAGAATCGGGGTCCCCGAAAGATATCAAGTAGGAGTCAGGAGACGGAGAGGGAGACGGCAACATTGCCGCGTTGCAAGTCATCTTTTTGTGCTCCGTTGCGCATGGAGAGCGGCAACTCTCGGTCTTGAGCTGTTTCCGGGGCCTCTCGGCAAACTTTGGAGGAGTTCCGGCGGATTGTGCGGTGAAATTGGGCAATGTTTCGGGGCTAATAAGAGGGAGCGGATAGGATGGCAACAAGTTCGAGCAAGGCTGTGGATGGAACAAATCAAACTCATCATCAAGTGAGAAGGAAGAGTTCTGCTGCTGATGCTGATGGAAATAAGCTGAATCTTCAAACATCTGTGGATATACACCCCAAAAAAAGGGAAAACAAGAAAGAATCAACATGGGATTGGCGTCCATTTTCGAAGAAACCAGGAGTGTTACTAGGGGAAATACTCTAGCCGATAAGATCTCCATTGGGTAACCACCTTCTTCTTCTTCTTCTTCTTCTTCTTCCGGTCCTCTGATAACCCTGAACAGAAAAAACGAAGACCAGACGACATTAACGAAAAGGAAAGGTAGGAACAAGCCATCGTCGTAGTTCTGTACTCGACGCTGGATCCAACAAACATTGATACAGTCGGAAAACAAGAAGACAAGGTTCATCACCTGTGGCTGTGGAGAAGAACAGAGAGAAGCGAAGCTGGATTGCGAAATGGTGGGACTCGTAGGGAACAGTTGCTTCCACTTATAGGCGAGCTCCCGCACGCGTTCTCGGCGACATTGCTGAGCTCGCGTGTGCGAATTATTCGTCTCCGTTTGTGAGCTGGCTTCTGGTCACATTGAGGAGAGGGCTCTTCTTTCTTTTTATTGCTTCATCTCTCTCTCCCCCATAATCCGCACAACATCTCTCTCTCTCTCTCTCTCTCTCTCTCTCTCTCTCCAATAAATGCGTTATAACCTGGAAAGTCTTGTTGGGTTTATGTTTTATATGGTCTTGTCAATGGATAAATTTGGAACACTTTTTAATTATACTTAACATATCTTTTTAATAAGTGTCCGGAAGATACTAATTAGCACAATCACACTCCATATTAGCGGTGATCTGGTCCCATCCCACTCAGGAATCAAGAACCGGACAGAAGGACCGGTTCCCAGACGGTCCAATGGAACCGGTGGATTTTTAGTACGGGCGAGCAATGCGTGATTTAATTTTAATGTAAGAACTAAAATTTGGTTTATATATGACAAATAAAGAATGACCAGTGAATTATTAGTTTTATATTTAAGAGATTACAAAAAAGTTAGTCTAGTACGGCTCCCCTCGGAATCAGGAACCGGACCGAAAACCATCGGTTTCAATTTTATGGAACCGGACCGGGGCTCCTGCAAATTGGACCAGACTGAATTCAGTTGGGTTTGGATTGTTCCGAGTTCGGTTGGTCCATCTTTCTCACCCTTATTTTACATTATCATTTTCCTTTGATGGGCCAAAAAAATCGAGAAAGACAACATGCATTGATATCTAGTTAGATGTTACTAAAGCTATATAAAAAGGATGATACATTCATGTTCTAGTCCACACTTATTTAAAAGGGTCATATCAAACTTCAAATATGAGTCATAATGGATTTTTAAGTTATATTTTAACGGATCTCCGAGGGAGAAGTGTCATATCATACTTCAAAAAGGATCTCTCTTTGTTCGCTATACTTCCGTCATCGTTATATTTTCTTCAACCTCTGGATCGCAACTTCACGCTACTATGACAAATAACCCATATATTCACTAAATCCTTCACACCACTGTTCATAACCGACTCTCGAGCTCCTTTACTAACTTCACGATTCGGTCCATGGATCAGCTCACTCTTCGAAGGCAATAACAAAGGAGAAAAGTTGCCAGATCGGGTTGGGTTTGGTACGTGTCTCTAAATTTGTATTGTTTAGAAATATGTCAAAACGTGATAAATGGATCAATTTGAGCTGGTCTATTTTCGATTCGACTCGACTTGACCGAGCCCACCCGTTTGTGGGTCAAGGTATTACTATAAAAGTTTCGCACACGGTCCGCTATTCATTTTGGATTAACTCATCGCTATTGCTTCAGTAGATACGAGTTAGAGTAAAGTCGCAGTTATCCTACACATGGAATAAGCTGGGCCACTATCACAGGCGGACTAGAATTCCTCGAGGTGAAAGGACAATCAGGGAATTCGAACCACAGTCCAAGAGACACTTCTAACGACGTGCGAGTAAGTTTTAATCACTTCGCCAATCGATTTTTCTATGAAAATCATTTTACGAATCTATTATAGGGGTTTCTTTAAGGTGGAATCTGGCTTTTACTTATGACAAAAGGTTATTGTAAATTTCAGAAAATTGAGCGGAAGATTCAACTTGACATTGCCCTCGCTTAGCATGAGTACATGTTTGTACTCGGCCCTCGCCCAATGGCTAGCGAGGGTCACGCCAGCCATAGTAGGAAAGAAAAAAAAAAGAAAGAAAGAGAAAAATAAAGTAATTCGAAAAGTATTAAAATATTACTAAAAATTATCCGCGTCAACGTTGCCAGTCGGCCAAATGGACTAAATTGGAAAAAATGCAAAAAAACTTAGAACCCAATTGATGAAAATATATATAGGGACTGAATTAACACAATTACAATATGTTTAGACTTTTTTAGTAATTTTTCCTAAGTTTACACGTGTTTATTCTCATTCTATTATTATTGTCAATAAGTTTTCAGGTATGTTATTTAAGATTTTATCCCTTGAGTGTAACAAAAATCAAATAAACCATTCATCAAATTGGACCGACAAATGGACTAAAAGTCTAAACTTAAAATGTAGCTATAGAGATATAACGAGGAAAATCAGGGAAAAAAAAGAGAGCATGAATAATAGTAGCTTCTCTACAATTTATTTATCTTTTTGTCTTTAGAGAATGTGGATTTCCTTACGCTGTGCCATATTCTATAAATGTAATTGTCTACTAACATTTCTTATGGCTAAGCCATAAAACTCATATTCACTTTTTTTCAGTTGTAAGATTAAAGACAGAAGTTGGAGAAGAATCAAAACTTATGAGTTTCTCTTTTATCTGAATTTTTCTTTTCTAAAAAATATGGGTTTCAAATTAATGTTGGAGCTGGCGAATACTTCGGAGACTCTTGTTTCTCACACCGGGTACGCCCATGTGAGCTTAGGGAAACCAAAGTGTTATCTGACGATATGTGATCCATGCGCGCAGGATGCGAGGGTTCGGGGCAACGCCCCCTACACGGGTGTCCCGTTGCCTGGTCAGCGGGAGGGGGTTCGGGGGCAGCGCCCCCGAAACCTTAATGGGTTTGGGCTTTTATTTAAGTTAACCCGTATGTTGTGGGCTTAATAGAGGTTTCACTAGGTTTAGGTTTTGGGCTCGTTTATGGCATATATATTTTGCTCGTTTATGCTGATCATTGTAACAAGTTGAGAGGCTGTAAACCGAATATCATAGTGAAATCTCTTGCAGGACGTAGCCCTATTCTAGGGTGAACCTGGGTAATCTCGTGCGTCATTCATTTTTTCTTGATTTTTGTGCGATCGTTCTGATTCGGTGTGCGATAAATCCCATTAATTAAGTGGTTGGAAAAAGAAAGTAAGTGGTTTGGAAAAATTATCTGCATTTTCATTTATTGCCAAACAAATTTGCTTCAAATGATATAAAATACATTTCAAATAAGTGTATTTTTTTAATCATAAATAACATTTCATTTCATTCGCTTCCTCAGGATACAAGAGAGAAATATCACAGTTTAACTGCAAACTAAAACACATCCTAGACAATTTCAACCGAACTCCAGATAACATGAGAAATCATGAGAACAAAGTTATGGATTATACGCTCAAAAAGCACATCTATGACTTCTTTGCACCATAATCAGCCGCCAACCACCGAATCCGTATTCAGTAATGAGAACACGCCAAGAACTCCATTTATTGCTACGGCTTTGCCTTTTGGCGGTGTGTCGCTAAAGAAGGAAATTAAACAAAATGTAAACACGTATGTTTCAAATAAGTTGCAACTTTTTTTTTTGTTCTTTTAATGTAATATTTCAATTCAATGAAGAAGAAATGGAGTTTACTCTTCCCTTGTGGTGTCGGGTTTTGCTTTTGTAAAGCTGCGTTTTGATTATGGTCAATACAAATCTTACCTTTACAAAAAAAAAATGAAATTTACTCTTCGTAATAAAGTAACTCATCTTTAAATTTAATTTAAATGAGTACATTACATATTTAAAGATATTCTATGTTTATTTTCTTCTCTTCAAATTTGAAGAAAGTCGTAAAAGATAGGTGTTGGCAAATTTCTATCTTATCTTATAGGTCGAATACATTTAAGGATATATTTGGAGATACTCTTTCTCCATTTCAGTTGTATGCAAGCAACTTAACCAAGGTTTTTTTTTTTGGGTTAATACCACGAAAAACCCTAAACTGGTACACATATGACAAATTTACCCCAAATTATTTTTTTGACCACGAAAAATTCCAAACTAGTACACTTGTGACAAATTTACCCCAAACTATTTTTTTGACCACCAAAAATCTCAAACTGGATATAACGAGGAAAATCAGGGAAAAAAAATAGAGCATGAATAATAGTAGCTTCTCTACAATTTATTTATCTTTTTGTCTTTAGAGAATGTGGATTTCCTTACGCTGTGCCATATTCTATAAATGTAATTGTCTACTAACATTTCTTATGGCTAAGCCATAAAACTCATATTCACTTTTTTTCAGTTGTAAGATTAAAGACAGAAGTTGGAGAAGAATCAAAACTTATGAGTTTCTCTTTTATCTGAATTTTTCTTTTCTAAAAAATATGGGTTTCAAATTAATGTTGGAGCTGGCGAATACTTCGGAGACTCTTGTTTCTCACACCGGGTACGCCCATGTGAGCTTAGGGAAACCAAAGTGTTATCTGACGATATGTGATCCATGCGCGCAGGATGCGAGGGTTCGGGGCAACGCCCCCTACACGGGTGTCCCGTTGCCTGGTCAGCGGGAGGGGGTTCGGGGGCAGCGCCCCCGAAACCTTAATGGGTTTGGGCTTTTATTTAAGTTAACCCGTATGTTGTGGGCTTAATAGAGGTTTCACTAGGTTTAGGTTTTGGGCTCGTTTATGGCATATATATTTTGCTCGTTTATGCTGATCATTGTAACAAGTTGAGAGGCTGTAAACCGAATATCATAGTGAAATCTCTTGCAGGACGTAGCCCTATTCTAGGGTGAACCTGGGTAATCTCGTGCGTCATTCATTTTTTCTTGATTTTTGTGCGATCGTTCTGATTCGGTGTGCGATAAATCCCACTAATTAAGTGGTTGGAAAAAGAAAGTAAGTGGTTTGGAAAAATTATCTGCATTTTCATTTATTGCCAAACAAATTTGCTTCAAATGATATAAAATACATTTCAAATAAGTGTATTTTTTTAATCATAAATAACATTTCATTTCATTCGCTTCCTCAGGATACAAGAGAGAAATATCACAGTTTAACTGCAAACTAAAACACATCCTAGACAATTTCAACCGAACTCCAGATAACATGAGAAATCATGAGAACAAAGTTATGGATTATACGCTCAAAAAGCACATCTATGACTTCTTTGCACCATAATCAGCCGCCAACCACCGAATCCGTATTCAGTAATGAGAACACGCCAAGAACTCCATTTATTGCTACGGCTTTGCCTTTTGGCGGTGTGTCGCTAAAGAAGGAAATTAAACAAAATGTAAACACGTATGTTTCAAATAAGTTGCAACTTTTTTTTTTGTTCTTTTAATGTAATATTTCAATTCAATGAAGAAGAAATGGAGTTTACTCTTCCCTTGTGGTGTCGGGTTTTGCTTTTGTAAAGCTGCGTTTTGATTATGGTCAATACAAATCTTACCTTTACAAAAAAAAAATGAAATTTACTCTTCGTAATAAAGTAACTCATCTTTAAATTTAATTTAAATGAGTACATTACATATTTAAAGATATTCTATGTTTATTTTCTTCTCTTCAAATTTGAAGAAAGTCGTAAAAGATAGGTGTTGGCAAATTTCTATCTTATCTTATAGGTCGAATACATTTAAGGATATATTTGGAGATACTCTTTCTCCATTTCAGTTGTATGCAAGCAACTTAACCAAGGTTTTTTTTTTTTGGGTTAATACCACGAAAAACCCTAAACTTGTACACATATGACAAATTTACCCCAAACTATTTTTTTGACCACGAAAAATTCCAAACTAGTACACTTGTGACAAATTTACCCCAAACTATTTTTTTGACCACCAAAAATCTCAAACTGGTACATTTTTGACAAATTTATCCTAAACTAATTATTTTAACCATGGAAAACCCTAAACTGGTACACCCATGACAAATTTACCCTCAATTAAATTGCATTAATGCCACGAAAAATCTCAAATTGAAACACATGTGACAAATATAGGGTTAAAACCCCCAAATTGATACATTTGTGAACTACACGTGCCATTCGATTCGGCAATTTGACTGATACATTTAACGAAAACTAACGGAAGGTAAATTTGTCATAGATGTATCAATTTGGGGTAAATTTGTCACAAGCATACCATTTTAGGGTTTTTCATGGTCAAAAAAATAATTTATGATAAATTTGTCACAAATGTACCAGTTTAGGGTTTTTCGTGGTATTATCCCCCCTTTTTTTTGTGGATCATTGGTTGCCTAGAAAATGTAGTCAATCAACTTAAAGAGGTATCTTCATGCTGTTATGCACATTCAATGTAAACCGAAGTTAATGCCCCATTGTTTTCTTTTCAATCAATGAATGTGTCGAATCACATTATCAAGGGTGTGCAACGTCCGATAGATGATGAAGATATTGGCTAGATTTAATCCAAATTAAAAAAAAAAAATAGGAGAGGCGAGATTAGACTCTATAAAAAAGAGCAGGAATTTCCATGTCATTCCCTAAGCATGTGCGCCAATATAATTTTCCATTCGAGCAAACAGAAAAAAACATAATTTTCAAATTTAATCACAGATTGTGGGAAGGAGACAGATGAACACACCCCTGAATTCCCTCTTGGCTGTCTTTTCCGATGATCAATCAAATCACTCAAAGCTGACCTGCTACCATATTGCACCGATTATCGATGCACATCCAAGTAAATTAAGTAAATCAAATCGTAGACATTGACTAAGATCTAATGATAGATTACTTTAAAACTGCTCTGTTTATAGAAAATAAGCATATCTGTGATTATATTCTGTTCATAGAGTATAATTTGATTTCAACTGGACAAGTCGCTTTTCTCTTTTATTCTACCTCCGTTGAGCTGGAAAACGGCTTCTCAACCAAAAGGACAAATCACGGACCTATCAAGAAAAACCAACATGGTCATATTATTTATGGGAAAAATTTCACTGGATATGTGGTTTTGCTTAGTTATCCCAAAAATCTTTTTCCGTGCCATCAGTACTCTAAAGTTGTACTAGTGATTCAAGTACATATTCCATCATAATTCCGTCCAAGACGGCCATTAAAGTCTGACGTGACGGATTACGTGGACAACAAATGACAAGTCAAGTTATTTCTCACTATAAAAATTTCACAAAAAGTATAAAATTTTCCTAATGTGACAACAATAACCCAATTTCTTTTCGTGTCACAATATGAATAACTTGTATAAGTGACTCATAAGTACATTTCTTCACAGTTATGTCCAATAAGATCGGTAAAATATGACGTGACAGCTTGCATGAACAACATAGGCAAAAGGAACTGATGTTGTTATAGTCTAGTCTAAAACCGCGTCGTTTGTCTCTAGGAAAATTTCACCTAATAGCCTAAACTAAGATATCTTCTAGTTACTCTTTGCCCTTGCTATTGTAGTATTCTAATTTAATTTGCATGGTAATATTAGTAGGGATTATTGCACGAATTTTGCATCAACATAAACATGTACTTTTAAAAAATGAACAGTGAAAATATTGGTAAATACTAGTTGTAGCATAGAATGGATGGAAACGTTTTCACAACTAGTTTTGAGTACATTTGGAGCTATTCGTCTGAAAACTAATTAGAGGAGGGACATGACCCAGGTGACAGAAAGTAAATTTGGTCAGCACGTAATTTTCGCTCTCAATGTACGAGGATTAAGAGTGGGTTATTTAAGTTAAAAGTTTCTGTCTCCATTTTAGGAAGATAAGCATTTTTGCTCTCTTTTAGGAAATTTAACTAGTCTCCTCCATTATATGAGAGTTCTATATCAATGTTTTCTTAGAATAATTAAATACTAAACATAACTTAATATAAAATTTTAATCTTTACCCCAATTTTTTTTTAAAATATTAGTTCAAAATTTTATATAAAAATACTACGTCCTGAGTTCGAAACTTTGCGGCCGCTCCATTTGCATAAAAAATTCACATGGTCCCACCCTAATCTTTTAGTGCTATTCTTGAGTTAATAATGAATTGTGCCAGACAGAGAAGATCAGAGATTTTATAATTCTAATATTTCTGACATCCTATTAGAAAATGTGACAAGAAAATAGGCATTAATAAATCATAATGATTTTTCAACAGAAGGGTAAAGGCTAAGGATTTTTTGGATCTCGTGGCAGGTATTACGCTCAATGTCTCGCTGCTGAAAAAGAAAACTAGAAGATTAGCTTGATTCTGCCCGTGCTGAATGCCTTTTTTTTTTTCTATATTTTGAGTAGCCTTTTATTATGAGTCATGCCATTTTATTTAGTTTGTTGCACATGTGGGATCGAAATGACATAATAAAAAGGGCCTATGAGATCATCTGAGAATGATTTTTCAAACCTTAAAATTATTTTTTTTTATTATTCCAAGAATAAACTTCTCTATATCCACCCATCCATGGGTAGCTCAGTTGGTTAGGGTGCACTTGAGATTGTATAGTTAGGCGCACTAGTCTCAGATTCGATTCCCTAGCTGAGCACCTGTAATTTAAGTGATGGGCCATGACGGTGGGTTGTTGTGCTAGTCTCCCTCGAGAAATAGTCAAGGTGCGTGCAAGCTGGCCCGAATACCTCGGTTATAAAAAAAAAAAAGAACTTCTCTATATCCTACAAAAATTTGTTAACAAAAAAGCAAGAACTATAAGTCCACGTTTTCTTAAAGAAATTGGCATCACTATAAAGTGATGCCATTAAATGATTACGTATATTCCAGTGCCAGCTATTGTTGAAAAATATGATCGGATTGGATGAACAAAGGAATCAGACTCTGAGGCGTGATAGCACTCTCTTTAAGAAATTATTTGCCCCACAACGTTGCTAATGGTTACCGGCAAAGATCCTCTAGGATACAACAGAGTCTCAAGCGAGATTATTAGATAGCAATTCTAATAACTCTCCAATAACTCTCTGGGAAACAATCAGAAAGGAAGGCTGTATCTCTTGAGTTTTGAATGAAAATTGAAAGTGATGAAGTGTATTAAAATGAACAGAACACTTGAATATATAATGAGAAATGAACACACATTTTCGCATCCGAAAAGTGTTAAATCTCATGCAACTCTTCGTATTCAAAACAGTTTATTTAAACACACCTTTTCAGAATATTTCGAAGACAATCTTCTATATGAAAAATTGTAACCCTTCGTGCCCAATAACGGATAGTTCAAACATACCTCTTCATGTTTGAAACTACATATCCAATTACACCTTTTCACAAACACTAACACTCCAAAGGTTACAAGAGTGTCAGTTTGGTAGTTATGTTCGAATAGACATCCTTTCAAAAGATGTAATAGAGTCTTACATCCATGAACAGTCGTACTGTTCCAATGAGTCACGAAATTCATTTATAAAAAGAAATTATTTCGAAATAATAAAAATTAAAAATAAAATACTAAAAAATAATTGTTGGATAGAGCCAATTCCGCACCGCGACTGCGCAAGCGTGATAAGTGCTAATCGCGCACCCGCACGCGGGTATAGTGAGGTATAGCCCACTTACCCATTTCTTTCTTTGAAATACAATATTAGCCTTCTAATTAATAAAGAGAATTGCTCTCTACCTTTTATTCTATGTGGGATGTAAAAAAGATAATATCTTGTTTGTTTTAGAAACAAACTTGTTGGATCTTAGAGGCGCAGCACTCTGATACCTAAGTGTTTGAAGAAGGAAATTCTGGAAATGTTATTCACTCTCATGTTCTACTAAACGATTACAAAACACGCCTATTTATAGGCTGTAGGCATGACTCTACGACTTCTCTAGACAAACAAACAGACACGTCCAGATACATGACATTTAAAGCTAATAAACATAATCTCCTAGATAACAACGTCTAGGACTCTTCCTATTCTCTAGATAATAATTGCAACAACTTAATATCTTCCAAGACTCCACTTTACGATGAGCTTGGATTACGAAGAGTCGTGACTCTTGCGATTCCCAACAGCCTCCCTTAAACCGAGCTCATCTTGACCATGCCGATCATTCTCTTGAATTTAAGGAAGGAGTCTGTCTTCAACGGCTTCGTAAACATATCAGCCACTTGGTCTTCCGACTTGCAATACTGCAGCACAATCTCCTTGGACTTCACTAGATCTCGAATGAAGTGATACTTTATATCGATGTGCTTGCTTCTTCCATGAAAGACTGGATTCTTTGCAAGTGCTATGGTTGACTTATTATCACAATAAATCACCGTCGAATGCTCTTGCTTATGACGAAGTTCAGCGAGCATCGAACGTAGCCAAACTGCTTGAGTAGCACAATAAGCCGCTGCTATATATTCTGCTTCTGCACTGGACAAAGCAACCACCTGCTGCTTCTTCGAAGACCAGGAGAAAATCCCATTTCCTAAAGAGAAAACATAACCGGAAGTACTCTTTCTTTCTCCAATATCACCTCCCCAATCACTGTCTGTATATCCCACAAGCTGAAAATCATTAGAAAAAATGTAGAATATACCATCATCCACAGTACCTTTAATGTACCGAAGAATCCTTTTTGCCGCCTGCAAGTGTGATTGTCTAGGAGCTTCCATAAATCTGCTTATCATCCCAACACTATAAACAAGATCTGGCCGAGTAGAAGTCAAATATCGTAGACTCCCAACTAACCTCTTGAAATAAGTGGGATCGACTTCAGAACCACTTCCGTCTTTTGTCAACTTCAATCTTTCCTCCATGGGAGTGCTAATTGGTTTACAAGTAGCCATCTTGAAACGCTCAAGAATATCCTTGGCATACTTCTGTTGACAAACAAAAATACCATCCTCCGATTGAGTAACTTCTAGGCCAAGAAAATAATACATGAGACCCATATCTGTCATCTCGAACTCACGGGTCATGGCCTCCCTGAAGTCACAAATCATTTCTTGACAATCTCCAGTAAATATGAGATCATCGACATATAAGCAAACAATGAGTATTTCACCATTCAAGCCAACCTTGACATATAAAGTATGCTCATAAGGACAGCGGATAAAACCACGAGTCAAGAAATAAGAATCAATTCTGGTATACCAGGCTCGTGGTGCTTGTTTGAGGCTATAAAGAGCTTTCTTCAATCTGTAGACTAAGCCCTCTTGTCCTGTTTTGACATAGCCCTCCGGTTGATCCACATACACCTCCTCCTCAAGTACGCCATTGAGAAATGCGGACTTGACATCCATTTGGTGTATTTTCCAGCGCCTTTGAGCTGCTAAAGCAAAAATCATACGAATAGTATCCATTCTTGCAACCGGAGCAAATACCTCAAAATAGTCAATCCCGGGTTTCTGTTTGTAACCCTTGACTACAAGACGAGCCTTCAACCGATCAACATCACCATTAGGCTTACGCTTGGTTTTGTAGACCCATTTTACACCGATGGACTTCTTGCCTTCTGGAAGAGACGTGAGTTCCCACGTATCATTCTTCTCGATCGCATATATCTCATCATCCATGGCATGAATCCAACCACTATCTTGGGAAGCCTCCTTAAAGTGTGTCGGATCACAATCTGCAAAAAGAGCATAATTGACAATTTCTTCATCAGATGGGTCATCATTATTCGACAAAGAATAATCCCTCAAACGAGCAGGTAAAACTCGTTCTCGCCGTGGACGGGAGGAACTTTCGACACGATCTTCGACAAGATTTTCAACAGGATTTTCGACAGGATCTGCTGTCGAAGTAGGCTGCATCGAACTCGTTGCTGGTTCAGATTGAACTGACTCCTCCTCATCGAAGACAAAATGAAACTGCTTCTTCTCTTCCCTGTTCCACATCCACTCAGCTTCCTCGTCGAAGGTGACATCTCGACTGATAACCACCTTCTTCGATATAGGATTATACAACCGATAACCCTTCGTCTCATTGCTGTAACCAAGAAAGATGCATTTCTCACTCTTCTCATCAAGCTTTTTGCGAAGTTCAATAGGCACATGGGCGTAAGCAATACACCCAAACACACGAAGATGCTGAACTGAAGGGATTTGACCACTCCACACCTCCGTCGGTGTCTTGAACTCAAGACCTTTAGTTGGACAGCGATTCAACAAGTAAATAGTACAAGCAACCGCTTCTGCCCAGAAATGCTTAGGCAAATGTTTGGAATGGAGCATAGTACGTACCATATCAACAATAGTGCGATTTTTTCTCTCCGCTACTCCGTTCTGTTGAGGAGTATATCGTGCTGTCAACTGATGTTTGATGCCGCACTGCTTGAAGAAAACATCTCCAACCAAATATTCCGTGCCACGATCAGTTCGGAGAATCCGAATTCCATGCCCACTTTGCTTCTCTACATAGGCTTTGAACTCCTTAAAAGCATCGATGGCATCTGACTTTTGCTTCAAGAAATAAACCCATGTTTTCCTGCTAAAATCATCGATGAAGGTAACAAAATACCTGTACCCCCGATTCGACGACTCACCGAGCGGTCCACAGAGGTCGGAGTGCACCAACTCCAACGGTCTTGACGCTCTCCATGATTTTCCCGAAGGGAAGCTTTCTCTGCACTTCTTCCCAACAACACATGGTTCACAAATCTCCTTCGGAGAAGAAATTTCAGGTAGTCCACGTACCATCTTCTTCTGAGACAACAGCTTTAAGCTGTCGAAATTCACATGCCCGAACCGCTTGTGCCAAAGCCATGTCAAATCTTGCACCGAGGCACTAAAACATGACGTAGCATAGTTAATATACAAAGGAAAAAGTCGATTTCGAGCCATTTTTACCTTTGCAATCAATCCTCCTTTGCCATCATGAACCGTGCAAATCTCATCCTTAATGGTCATGAGATAGCCTCGCTCGGACAACTGTCCCATACTTAGAAGATTTTCTCGAAGATCGGGAACATAATGGACGTCGGAAATGCTTTGAACCGACCCATCCTTCGCCTTGATTTTAATAGTTCCCTTTCCCATGATAGGAACTTTGGTATTGTTCCCAAATCTCACCTCCGAACGAAAGGTGTCATCGAAGTTTGAGAATAACTCCTTCTCGCCACACATGTGATTGCTACACCCGGTGTCTAAGTACCAAACATTCTTCTGGTTCTCCACCGCAGAATTACATGTGAATAAAAGAGCATTACCTTGCTCACCATCTCCATCGACATGTCTATCGACGGATCTTGCTACCTTAGCATGGAACTTTTGACCACCAGTCTTCTTGCTCCGACATTCAGATTTATAGTGCCCATTGTCGCGACCCTCTTGAGGTTGTCGGGCTCTCGAGGGCTAATAGGCCGTCCTGTCTGGTCGGACGCGGGCCTCTCCCAAGGCCCATTACCCAAATCACAACGGAGGTATGCGTGATCGACTTTCAGTGTGGTCTAGTGACATGTGCTAAGTGTGCATGCCATGGAGTCGCCACCAATCATTTTTTTAGGGTATGATTGGACCACCCAATCGAATAGTTGGGAGTTTCTATTCAATTCTGCGAGAACCAGAGAAATGGTTTCGGGGACTTAGTTACACCAACTGTCAGAGTTGACGCCCTTTCGGTACCTAAGTTGACTGAATTTTCTAGCCTGAGATTCATGCGGATGAGTAAGGTATGAACCCTAAATCTAGAAATTCATGTAGATAAGAGTGATTATCCTAGCAATCACAATCAGTAATAAAATGCCCAACTCAAGGAATCTAGATATGCAAATAAATCACATGGCATTTCTAATAAGGTCCTATTTATCAATCACAGCTCAAGAATGATTTAGCTGTCCTAGCCATTCTACACACGATCTAACCTAATAAAAACATTAGGAAGCATCGAAGGAGTTCGAGAGTACTCACATGGGGTTCGCCGTGCCCTGGTTTGGTCTTGGACGAGCTATCGAGCTCATGCCGACCCGATTATATTTGGGGATCCACTCGGCGTTTTACACCATGAAATCATGTGAAACAAAAACGAAAATATTCAGCAAGGGGCATTTATTGTAGATGGTGGTCAATCTAATTGGACGTCAAGACTAAAAAAGATGTAGAAATTTACAAATTAAAATACTCGAATGACATTTTTTTGCCAAATTCAACTCTATGCGTCGTGAAGAAACACATGCAATTGAACTTGAATTTTGACTATTTATGAGTTCAAAATGTAAAAGAAATTAAAATAAAAATATTGACTATTTTTCTATATTTTTACGACATCGAACGCTATTTTTCTTCATTTTTCATGTATTTTTCTATTTTTGGAAAATATTAAAAAATATTTAAAAATATGAAAAATTATTTTTTTTTTATCAAAAATGGTTCCTTTAGCTTGGTCAAGGCTACCAAAGATGATTTTTTTATTTTTTTAACTTTTTATAGATTTTTTATGAATTTTTTAAAAATAAACTATGAAAGACTGATCAAAAATCAGGTGTCAACAGCTGCCCCTCTTTGAGAGGAATTTCGTCAGAGATTTCTCTCAAAGACAAGGTGACACCTGTGTTCCGATCAACTCGACTAGGAAAAGAAAAGAAATCATGACATCCAATTTTCATGCCCATCAATGTGTGCTTTTCCTTAAAAAGAGATGTGCTCATTCAATTCCATGATATGATGTAAGAAAGTTAAGGAGTAGATAGACTTCCCTGCCCCTTACCTGCCGAATGCTTGCGGCATTTGCTGTGTCGATGGGTTCAAGTAGATTACTAAGGACTTGTCATCGGAGTGTCCTGGGGATGTTAAGCTCTGACCTGTATGGTAGGTCAAACCATAATGGGATTCCTAACTGATAGGAACCTAAGGAAGACGCATCCCACATTTGGGAATTTGCCAAGGGTTTTGATCCGTGTGGTGGACTAAACTAGAAATGGCTTGCCTAATGTAAGGCTTATTAGGGAAAACGACTCCTCCCGCGTTCGGGATTCATCAAGGTTTTGATCCGTATGGTGGATCGGACCATTGGGTTGATCCTTCAGGCGGTCTCTACCAGTCCTTTGACCCTTCAGGCGGTTTCTACCATTCATTGACCCTTCATGCGGTTTCTACCATTGAGTTGACCCTTCAGGCGGTTTCTACCATTGGTTGACCCTTCAGGCGGTTTCTACCATACATTGACCCTTCAGGCGGTTTCTACCATACATTGACCCTTCAGGCGGTTTCTACCATTGTGTTGACCCTTCAGGCGGTTTCTACCATTGATTGACCCTTCAGGCGGTTTCTACCATTGAGTTGACCCTTCAGGCGGTTTCTACCATTTATGAGATTCCAAATTGATATGAATCAAAGGATGACGTACCCGCTCTTCGGGGCTAGTCGGAGACTCGATCATTCTGTGGATCGGTCTTAGAAAAGATTTGCCTACTAAAAGGCTTCACCTAAGGATGACGCACCCAGTCTTTGGGGTGGCCAAAAGTCCTGTAGAAAGCTTAGACCTGAAAAAATTTTCCTCGCCAAGAAGATATTAGTAATCTTTGGGAAGACAATAATTGTCTAACTGACAAAATTCTACGACTTAAGTTTTAGTCATGAAATGTGCATTTTGATTGTTGGAGGTTATCCAAAACATTCCTGCCATATACAGATGTGATCATAAATTCCTTGCACGGAAACTCTAGATCAAACAATTTGAAAATTTCAAAAAGAGTTTGCTCAAAACATCCATTGGAGTATTTCTCACCCAAGAAGGCTCCTCACTGCTCTGTGATAATGATCTTTAATAGGGAAAGTGCTCAATTTCCTACCGACCTGTGCCTGGGTTTCAGGATCATTCGCAACGCATACATTTCGACCGATCAGGAGGTCTTTCACGGGACCGTAGTGTTAGGCTTGGATATCGGTTTCCAAGGGGGGCTCACTTTTGAGTCAAGGCCGTTGAACGAAATTTTTCACTATCTGCTCCGGGTTTACAAGTCAAGAACCCTGCAAAATGAGAAAGAAATAGTCTTGCTCGTACTTCTTTGAGCTAAGTTATACATTAACCCAAGTGTCTTAGTCAGATAAGACTACTTCAGGGTTGTAACATTGGAAGGATTGGGGACCGAAAAAGGCTTATTTTTTGCCCAGAAATTGTGAAGGGTTTGACATTGGTGATCATTGCAAATTTGCCACATGTCCTTCGAAGAACATCTCCATTTCTTGAAGTGTACACTCCTCTTTTAGAGCGCACAAGGATGTTTAAAAGCGTCTCTTGTTACATTAAGAGACCGTCTGTTTGTGTGTTTGCAATTTGAGCACGACAACATTTGGAGAGTAGTCATCTTGATCTAACTCCTTTGCAGGGTCTTTTCATCGTCTCTCTAGACTTTACTGGGGATATTTTGAATAGACATCAGCCTTGCTTTTTACCAGGCACTTTGCTTTTTCTTGATGTCTAGGGATTTTTCTTTTCCCCCTTTTTTTAATCCCGTGTTTTTCTTTTCTTTTGGAGCTAGGATTTTCGGCAATCATGCTAGATATGCAACTTAAACTTTGGCACGCTTCCATTCCTAGAGTGATGTTGCCTTTGCTTTGGAATATGCAATGATCACCAATAGGTTGATGAAATGAATTTGCTGGCTCAACTTGGTTGTGCAAAGGATAACAGTGTGTAGGATAGAGAAATGAATCATTCTCGTCATCCTATGACACTTGGATTATCATATAAACAACACACAAAGATTTATGTTAGTCCGAGCAAGAAAATTTCTAACCGTTTACTTTCTGATACTGTTGGACTAACCTTCATTTGCCCCAATGTGGGGTGGTTCTTGACAGGGTTGAGAATGAAAATCGCCGTTCAATGGGGTTCTCAATGGGCATCTGTAGTGTTTGGAATGAAGAAATAAATGCCTCTGTCATCTCGATCCATGTAATCGTTGCGAATGACCCTTATATCCATAGGTTAAGGTTTCTCTATCATTTCCAATCTCCTCATCTCTCAAGTGTGTATGGGACGTGTTTGGATTAGGCTCGCTTCTCTTATGAGAAAATACCCTTTTGAACAGTTCAAACGACTCTTATTGGAAAAATTCATTTCATTTCATCAAGATTTATCCTTCAAAGGGATTTTATGATGCACCATACATGTGTAATTCATGTTCAGACAATCTCATGTTTTAAAACATGAATGTCAATGAAGTAAGAATTCTATGTCTTTTTAGATGTGAGAATCAAATTAATTCTGAAAGTTTTTAATCTCCAATGAATTGGGAAAAGGGATACTTACCTGCCCATCGAGGCTGGAGATCCTGGAGATATAAAAGGGATATGTCATTGTATATTCTAAAACTTTACAAAAATTGGAACGATACATCTTACCCTTGGTCATATGCTCCAACGAGTGTACAAGGGTTGTGAAAATCTGCACTTCACATAGTAACACAAGATTGTTGGGTGTTCTAAAGTTCTTTCGACTTCTTGGTTTTTGGAGAAAAATGAAACTTACATGTCTGCCTTGATGGCGAGCTCCTGCCAAGGATAAATATTAAGCATTATTTTGGGTTTCCAAATTCAAAACAAATTGGGACGATACTACTTTACTCTTGATTTGAATTCCTTCTGCATGCCAATGTGCGGATTGTAGAAGCCGGCCCTCAAGCTTGTGGCCATGATTTCTTCGTCTGGTTGGGCAACGAATCCACCTCGAGGATTTACGTCGGAGGAGATTCATTCATCTTTTTGGGCGTGTTTCATGCACTGTTTTGTTATTTGAATGCATGGCTTCTTGGGTGCCTCATCTCTGTTCATCACCTGAGAGGAAAATGAGAGAACATTATCCCCGCATCTGATTGAAAATCATTTAGGAACGATACGTTCTTTTTACCAAATGGGTGGCTCCGCGGCCAAATGTGTTTTACATTGAAAGGATGGATTCCATTACGCTCTGCGGATGATAACTATCGCTTCGGGGACTTGCCCCACGGATCAAACGATGAATTTGATGTCTTCGGCTTCGACATGCTTTCCAGATGTAGGAATGGTTTGCCCCCATTTTCAGTGGAGATGGGTTTTGTCGAGTGGGCAAGATCAAAAACTCATCCTAGATTTTGCTTTAGTCGAAGGTTGAAATCCCGACCTTGGATAAGCGAATCATGATTCATCTCCTTCTGCTTCGGATTTGTCATTTGCGTGCTTCACATTTTACAATACCAACTTCGCCGCTTGATGAAAATGAATCGATGATTTTCGAATTGCCCCAAGTTCTATAGTCATCTGCGTCGAATCTCTTTGAACTTCATCGGGTGATAGACAAACTGATAAAATGATTTTTCAATCCTGAGATCGAACTCCTGACGTTTCGTACCACTTCCAGTTCACTGACTACCAGGACAAAGCACTATTGGCGTCCCTAACTGGTTCGTTTTTTGTTATAAAATTCTTGAAGCAGTTAGCGACCCCCATCGAGAATGAAACAAGCTCAATTTAGAGTTCATAACGACTAAAGGTCCCTTAGAACGATACAGAGCTAACCGTCTTTGAGCTCGCTCGGGCTTTTGCTCGCATTTTCCTATGTGAAGCCTTTAAATGTTTTTCTTCGTGGCGTTCAATTGATTCGCCTCGACTCTAATCTAACAAGGGATTGTTGTACTCAAGCATGATGATGCTCGCAGGTAGTACTGATCGCTGCCCCAGATTAACTCTAGGCATTAAGGAAGATTATCTTGCATGGAAGACTTTATGACAGAAAGATTAATGATACATCCATTCACATGTGCCTAGTTCCCTTGAGGATTCTCGGTGATCAGCCAGCTACACCATGAATCAGACATATAATCGTCATTTTGGATCATAACTTCATAAGTCCATCAGTTTTAAACTGATCGATCCAGATATGGAGCTCCTCATCAAGGAAATCTTTTGATTCTTCGAGCAACTGATATTCGGGTTGACCATCATCGCTTGGCGTTGAAGGATTCCTGTTTCTGTTGTGAGCGATCTGATTCTTCGAGCTAGAACCTTCGTCGTTGCTCGAGATTATAAGAGGATGATTGATCGGTTCACTATCAAAAGCACCTTCCATTTGGGAATGGGAGAAACAAAAATCCTCAAAGCATCCGCCCGCTTGATCTTCCGAAATCATATGCCCAAGCCGGGCAGATCTTTGAACACTAGGCGCAATATGTTGATCGGGGATAGGAAGAGCACTAGCGAAAAGTTGCTGCTCAAACCAAGGAGTTCGTACCTGCTGCACTTGTGGCATATACTCTTGAGGGGTGCTGAGATGATTCGGGGGAATATTCTGATTAGCGCCCAAGTAGTCGATGGTGCTGCTACCAGCTTGGTCGGTGCCTAAATTCGGCAGGGTATTTCTTACTTCAGGGGCATTGTAGTTATAGCCATGCCTAGTGTTTAGGCACAAGTTGAGTTCTTTCAGGTTCAGTGCTGTGTGGCGCTGTCTTAGCGCCCTTCTGTAGCTCTTGAGGTGACTCGCGACTCCATCTTTAGTGAGTCCTGGTATGTTCATGATCTCAAGTATGCGCGTTGGATATGCTGAGTTGATCCCTAGTTGCTGAACCGCACTAAGGAACTTGAGATGAAGCTCGGGGGACCAATTGACCCTCGTCTTCTTGCGACCCGGAACAGTGTTGACAACTTGGCTATTGCTCTCTGGCCTATTTCCAGTAGAATTTGATCGAGCCAGAAATTGTTGTGGAGGGAATTCATCAGCTTTGGATTGGTCGGTCGTGATAGTAAGCTCATCGTTAAGGAAACTCCAATCATGGTGACGCATATCACATCCTTTAGAAGGCATCGATATTGACTTCGTAGAATTGATTTGTTCATGCATATCTCCAACAAAATCCGATTGTATCGAAGATGGTTCGAGGGAGTGGGGTGGTGAATGAGCATTTTCAATCCTCATATAAGGCTTATCAAGGAACATTTCGCCGAGAGTGATAGGGCCACCGCAATTAAGGCAAGCGATAGTGCTGGGAGCTTTCTTATACCTCATGTTCTCCGCTCGAAGCTTTTCGTTTTCCTCCTTTAGAATCGCAAGTTCTTGACGTCTGTGTTGAGCCCTCAATTTGGCTCGCTTATTTTGAAACCAAAACTTGACCCTCAAAGGTTTCATCCCTAGCTTCTGGCCCAATTCATTTCTTTGTTTCATGTTCGGGAGAGGGCATTCACTAAAGAAAGCTTCAAGCTCTTGGATTTCATTCTGAGTGTGGCACTGGCGACGTTTCCTTTTCCGAGATTGACCATCGCTGCTGCTGTTGTCATCGCTGCTGAGCTCCTGAACTTCGTTGCCGAAAGGGTTGGGTTCTGTGGTTCTGGTACCAGACGCCATCCTGGAATCTTCGAGATCTCTCAGTAGTTCATTTTCTGAGATTTTTGGATCAGTCGCCTCTAGCAACTGATGGTAACCCTCAAACATGTTGGATCGAGAAATGTTCGATCAATTTTTGCTCACTCAGGGTTCTCTACTCTCTCATGTATGCTCACTCTCTCTAAATTTTCTTTTGAGTGGTTCTGTATGCCCATGAAACGTTCTTTAAACATGGATGAAGATCATCAGGCAAGCGTTGCTCCCAAGATTTCGTATTTCCCGCTTTGTCGTCTTCTTTCTTCTTTTCAACGTGGAGGGACACCAAATCGATTTCCTTTTCTCGATATCCATGTCTGTCTCCCACTTATTTTCAAAAAGGTGGAACTACGCTCGCCTCCTGCTCAGTTTTTTAATATGATGGGACCGCCAAATCCTTTCGCAACTTTTTTCGATAGTTGCGCTTAACTCCCGCTCAATTTTAATATGGTGACACCGACATATCTTTTTACAACTTTTTTAGGTTTATCAAGCCTGAAATCGCGGACTGGGACAGATCTGATGGTTCACCGAAAGAGCCACCACTGCTTTACCCAATTAACTTGGCTCCACGAGCATTATTGCTATGCCTTTCTTCATTCTCGAGTTGCTATAAAAGGAGGAGTTAATGCAGAGAAGATTAACACTCTTACATAATTGCCTTTTCTTATTTTAATCACTCTACCACACTCATCTTCTTCTCCCCCACTCCAACGAAAATGACCTCCTCTCCTATTCGCGCTTTCTCGGCCGAAAATTTGGCCTAGTGGGAAAAACTCTATAACCTCCTCGGTCGAGGCTATGCTCATATAGCCGATCACCCAGAAACTGAAGATGAAATCTGCATTTTGCTCGTGGAAATAGACACCACCTCCATCGAGGGCACTAATTTAGAGAGGGAATATAGAATCTTCCCAACCCTCTTTATAAACTTTTTAGAGACTTACCGTGTCGCTCATCGAAAAGCTACCGTGGCTCACGTTTTGCGAGCTCGCTATGAGGATCGGTCCAACTGCTTGGTGTTGGCCAACATTGTGGCCGATAGTCACAGAAAGGCTGTTGAGTTCGCCAACAAGCGAGTCTCGATGTTGCTTCGCGAGAAGGGAAATTTGGTGGAGCGCTTGGCCTTATCCCTGACCACCTATGAGCACGACCGTCGTAATGTCGTGTTGAAGTTTCAATGTGAGTGGCAGGAAGAAAGGCTTGACAGCATTACCGCGGATATAGCCCATGGGAGAGGACTAGTTCGGGACCTGGAAATAGCCGCCGAAGATCACGGGACCAAGGTTGCCGAGCTTAAAGGGGAATGTAAACGCCTTCTTCTTAAGCTTGCAGATCTCGAGTCTCGAGGTGGTGAGTATAAGCAAAGCATCAATAATATGGAGGGCCAACTTGGTTCCTTTGTGATGCTAATTAGGGCTCATTGCGGTTTTATGTTTCCACCCCGATGATTTGTATGATCTGCTTTTAAGGTCCCTCGATTGAGCGAAATGAATGAAAGCTCTAATGTGTGTGTCTCAACTTCTGTATGGCTGACTTTCTCGAACACCTGACCACTCTCAACCTAGGCAAGCTGCGCTTTGACATTTATGATTCGAGCGTGTACATCTTGATTTTTTAATCTTGCTTATGATCGGATAAAGGAACCTCCCACCACGATTATCCACAAAAAGACTTCTCTTCTCTACTTGTTTTTAACCTGTTTCAAATGAAAAGGCAGAATCAGAAGAAAGAATTTGAAAAATAAAGCATAAATCCTTTCAATTTTATGCTTACTTGTGATTAATAGGGATAAGAGCTTTTACAAGGGTTTTGACCTTGTGCAAAAGCTTTTATCAATATTCCTCAAAGGAAAGCATATCATTGAAAGGAATGTAATTCACGATAATCGCCTTTGATCAATTCCAAGAAAATCAATGGAATGTTCAAAAGTACACAATTACGATGTGTTTTAAATTCAATTGAAGATACGGTATCCAAATTAAAGCCGTTTGCTAAGAACGAGAGTAATTTGGATATCTATCTTTTCATTAAATTTGAAAAACACGAATACTCTTGATCAATTATTGTGGATTACCAATGATGCAAAATATGCATGAACCAATTCAAGTTTATAGTTCCTTCTGGCGAAATTGGGATTGTATTGCCCTATACGGCCAAAAGGTTGTATAAGACTTCCAATTTCAATTTCATCCAAAGGAATTATAAAATTGATTTTGGAGTATTCGAGTGATTAGAAGAAATGCCACTATCACATTCCAATGACAAGTCAATAGAAATACAACAAATTTCAATCTGAATGTATATAAACACAAATAGATCCCTAATACAATCAATCTAAGGGGTCAGATCGAGAGGATCTCAGCAAAATAAATCCTATACAAGAAGGCTAGAAATGAAAATTAAAACAAAGGAATGTGATCTTAATACTTAGAGATGCCCCAGTTTCGATCTTTGAGACGTGACTTCAGGATCACCTATTCCAAATCGTCATCTTCATTAGATGATACCTCAATGATGTCCATAGCAGGCTCTTCTTGTCCACTTGGCGCTCGTAATGGGATGACACCATCTTCATCTTCCATCAAGAACATTGGGAGGAAAACACACCTATCTATCCTCAAAATGGCATTTAATCCAATCACCGGAATTATGCAATGAATATAATGATTAAGAGCTGTAACAAGTTCGAGGGATAGAAAAGTCTTACCAACCAAACTTAAGAGAAAATCAAGCTTCTCTGTATTTTTAGCAGTGTTAGGTATACTAACCTTCCATAGACAAACGCATGAGACAAGTGAGGGAAAACTCCTAAAAATCAAAAGATAGGGCTTGGTACCTAAAGCCAAGGTTCTCACCTCGAATTCTGGGAAGAGCCGATTCCATTGCACAACTATCGTTGCATTGGGACTCAATCCATAGTTCGAAGTGAGCGGAATTGAAAAGTGGATTACCCCATGTTTTTCCTCACGGAGATTCCATTTTCAATTCCTTCTATTGTGTTCCTAAAGAGGGCGCCTGGGGTTTTAGGCGCAATTGTGTGTATTCATTGTGTCGTGCTAAAGTAAAAGACATGCATTTTATTTAACAATCACCGCTTCAATATAAACATCCACACAATCATACATCCAAAACTCCTGCCTGCATAAAACAAAGTTAACAAGCACTTCACCCCTTATTTCTCCCGTCTACAAAAACATCTAATACATTCGTTAGCATATACACCTCACTTTCGAGAGCATCTGCATAAAATTAGGTTAGAAGAATCAATCAACTTTTTAATCGGCTCAAGTCCACTAAATGGTTAAGAACCAGTCCCCAGTGGAGTCGCCAGTCTGTCGCGACCCTCTTGAGGTTGTCGGGCTCTCGAGGGCTAATAGGCCGTCCTGTCTGGTCGGACGCGGGCCTCTCCCAAGGCCCATTACCCAAATCACAACGGAGGTATGCGTGATCGACTTTCAGTGTGGTCTAGTGACATGTGCTAAGTGTGCATGCCATGGAGTCGCCACCAATCATTTTTTTAGGGTATGATTGGACCACCCAATCGAATAGTTGGGAGTTTCTATTCAATTCTGCGAGAACCAGAGAAATGGTTTCGGGGACTTAGTTACACCAACTGTCAGAGTTGACGCCCTTTCGGTACCTAAGTTGACTGAATTTTCTAGCCTGAGATTCATGCGGATGAGTAAGGTATGAACCCTAAATCTAGAAATTCATGTAGATAAGAGTGATTATCCTAGCAATCACAATCAGTAATAAAATGCCCAACTCAAGGAATCTAGATATGCAAATAAATCACATGGCATTTCTAATAAGGTCCTATTTATCAATCACAGCTCAAGAATGATTTAGCTGTCCTAGCCATTCTACACACGATCTAACCTAATAAAAACATTAGGAAGCATCGAAGGAGTTCGAGAGTACTCACATGGGGTTCGCCGTGCCCTGGTTTGGTCTTGGACGAGCTATCGAGCTCATGCCGACCCGATTATATTTGGGGATCCACTCGGCGTTTTACACCATGAAATCATGTGAAACAAAAACGAAAATATTCAGCAAGGGGCATTTATTGTAGATGGTGGTCAATCTAATTGGACGTCAAGACTAAAAAAGATGTAGAAATTTACAAATTAAAATACTCGAATGACATTTTTTTGCCAAATTCAACTCTATGCGTCGTGAAGAAACACATGCAATTGAACTTGAATTTTGACTATTTATGAGTTCAAAATGTAAAAGAAATTAAAATAAAAATATTGACTATTTTTCTATATTTTTACGACATCGAACGCTATTTTTCTTCATTTTTCATGTATTTTTCTATTTTTGGAAAATATTAAAAAATATTTAAAAATATGAAAAATTATTTTTTTTTTATCAAAAATGGTTCCTTTAGCTTGGTCAAGGCTACCAAAGATGATTTTTTTATTTTTTTAACTTTTTATAGATTTTTTATGAATTTTTTAAAAATAAACTATGAAAGACTGATCAAAAATCAGGTGTCAACACCCATACTTTTTACAATTAAAACACTGAATAAAGGACTTATCTTTTTGTTGTCCGGCATACTTCTCTTGCCGCTTTGGATCTTTCCTTTGATTAGAAAGATTCTTCTTTTCATCAGGCAACACCAACTGGCTTTGCAAAGCTTCCTCCACCGTCTTGGATTTCTCCTTGATTCGTTGCTCGTGCATTTGTAGAGAGCCCACCAACTCATCGACGGACAAGACAGAGAGATCTCGTGACTCTTCGATGGAAGTCACAATATATTCGAACTGCAAAGTTAGAGTTCGAAGAATCTTCTCAACAATCTGTTGATCCCGAATAGTCTCACCATTGGCCTTCATTTGATTGACAAGAGCCAACGTCCGTGAGAAATAATCGGAAATGGACTCCGACTTTTCCATCTGAAGGAGCTCGAACTGTCGTCGAAGAGTCTGAAGCCGAACCTTCTGGACCTTCTCAACGCCTTTGTAAATGTTGATGAGAGTGCCCCAAGCTTCTTTCGCCGTCTTCGAATTCGCCACTTTCTCAAAGATTGACGAATCTATCGCTTGAAAGATGTAAAAGAGAGCCTTACGATCTTTCTTACGATTCTCTTTTAGCGTCTTCTGCTCCTCCGTTGTCAAATTTGCTGCCGTTTCTGGCTCCTCGAATCCTTCTTCCACAATCTCGGTCAGCTCCTGAAACCCGAATAGCACCTCCATCTGGATCTTCCAATGCTCAAAATTCTTCCCATCGAACCTCGGGAGTTGAGGTTGGACCATCCCAGTACCACTCACAGAAGCCATCTGACTCGAGAGAAAAAACTTAGCCAAACTGGCTCTCACTGGCTCTGATACCAAATGTTGGATCTTAGAGGCGCAGCACTCTGATACCTAAGTGTTTGAAGAAGGAAATTCTGGAAATGTTATTCACTCTCATGTTCTACTAAACGATTACAAAACACGCCTATTTATAGGCTGTAGGCATGACTCTACGACTTCTCTAGACAAACGAACAGACACGTCCAGATACATGACATTTAAAGCTAATAAACATAATCTCCTAGATAACAACGTCTAGGACTCTTCCTATTCTCTAGATAATAATTGCAACAACTTAATATCTTCCATGACTCCACTTTACGATGAGCTTGGATTACGAAGAGTCGTGACTCTTGCGATTCCCAACAAAACTTCAACAACTATAAAATAATTCTCTTGCTTTAATTGACTTTCTAATACATATATTCTTGGTGGCATAAAAGGACAAATTCTTTGGCCCTGCACTCTCACAACACGTATAGAGTTCCCTTGAGTCTTTGCCATCGGTTTACTTTTTGTAATCGCGTGACGATGTCACGGGCCTAAACTTGCAAAAGAAATATCCGTGCTGTGTCATTTACTTGTGATTACAACAAGTACAGGCTCAATGACAGAGATGTGGCAAGCTCCGATACTATAGTCGTTTGAATGTCCAATCTAAAATTTTAAGTCTATAAGTAGAGGATAACCACATGTATATACGATATATAATACCCGAAATAAGCGATGTAGGTTGCTTTAACTCCTCTCTCATCTGTAAGTCGAATTAGGAACGGCTCATGGAATTTGACAAACATAAGGCCCGAATGAGAAATAAACTGAAGCAAAACCAGAAAAATTGGTTAATGTTTCCCTTGAGTATGAAGATAGGTAAATGAAAACCAAAGGACTTGGAACAGCGAACGGTGGTTGTCTCAGTGCCAGGATTGAAACACGAAAACAAGGGTTCATATTTTTTTAAAGTGGCAGCAAGAGGAAACAAAATTAGGGTTTTGATTTGGGTCTTCTAGCTTGGTGGCTCTGGTACTATGTCAGAATGTCCAGTTCAAAAGCTTAAATCAATAGATGAAGGGAGATTATATTTACATAAAGAACATATAAATTTTCACAGATAACTGATGTTGGATACTTAAACAATAGCATTGACAACCTGGTCTCTACTGTGGTTCATTTGACCAAAATTACATCAGACAAATAGAATTCTAGAAGTGCATCACACAATTGCTTAAGCAAGTTTCAGAGCGATGGCTCTCCTCATTGGTGCAATTTGTCTCCCGTCGCGTTTTGTCTAGAGCGGATCGTCTGACCTTCATTTGGAAGGTCAGACGATCCGGATCCTGTTTTGTCCGTACACTTTATGATGGTGCAATGCTTTGACGCATCTCATGTGTCATTTTCATACGCTCTACTTATTTAGGCCAACTTTCTGGTGATGAAAGCGATCCCACTACAAAAAATCCACCGTCACAAGATTTACGCAAAATTCTTGTGGGTTAAAGAAAGTATGTTCGGGATAGGCGGCCAAAACCGGGAAAAAGAAAAGAAAAGAAAATAGTACGGTGATAAAATGTACTAGGGAAAAAAAAAGTTAGCTTTAAGGATTAATGCTGTTAAAAATGTCAAATTGGCACACCTACTAACACATTTACTGCAGATTAATTTTCGTCTCATAGAAAACCCCGAACTACTACCATTTTTGACACCCAAACTAGAAAAAAAAAATTCTAAACTATTACCCTAAGCTTCTTTTCGTCTAAAAGAAAAATTCCCAAATTGATACTCCCGACTCAAATCTACCATCAGTTAAATTCTATACGTATCAACATACATGGATTTCCATATCGGATTTTTCATTCTTCACGTGAAATACATTTTGCATTGACATGAATGCATCTTGCTCGGATATGGACATAATATTAATGGAGAGTAGATTTGATAGGCGTACAAGTTTGGTATTTTTTTTTTTATGAAACAAAAGTTAGTTAGTAATCATTTTTTTAGATGAAAATTAGTTTAGAATAAATGTATTATTGATACACTAGTTTAATGTTTTATGTGAGATGAAAATTATTTTGAACGCATTTACCCTAACCTATACTAGTTTGACATATTTATTCCATTTTTTTCTTGTGATACAAAACACCCTAAATTTGTACGCGTGTGACATATTTGTATCAAAATTTAGGGTAAATGTGTCACATGCCTATAAGTTTGAAATTTTTTGTGTCACAAAAAAATACTTTGAGGTAAGTGTGTCACATTGGTATAAGTTTGGAATTTTGGGTGTCACAAAAAATAGAGTAAATGTGTCACACACATACAAATTTGACATTTTTTTAATAACCAAAAAAAGTTTCTGATAAATATATCACAATGAAAATAATTTATAATTTTTTGTGGTGTTTTCCCAATCTTACTAATGCTTCATGACATCATGCATGTGTGTCTTTTCATCATCAATCAAAAAGTGAATTAAACTGGACTGACAGGTGCTGGAAGTCCAAAGGTATTCATCTGCGTATTATGCCATGTATGGCTTTTGACTTCTTCATTGAAAGATGCAAATAAATACGTTTCATAAGTCGAGGTTGCGAGAATTTCTAGTGTAGAAAGACCAAATGGTGATCTGTCTCCCCCTTATTCGATCGAATAGAATTCTTTTGCTGTATCGATCCTGGCTCAGGATGAACTTCCCCCCTCCCCCTCTTCTTTTAATAGGTACAGCATAAAATTCTGGACTTAAGAGACGAGGTCGGACGTGGGTTTGGTTTAGAGCTGAAATTTTCGCCCTATTTCATGGACTAAAATTCATATAGGTCCTAAATTTCAGATGAGTTTTGACTGAGACGGAGTCCCCAACTGGTGCAATCGATCCGCAGATTAGTGCATCTAATTGGTGTGGCAGGTTATTAGTAGGTCATATCCAACATCTAATGGAAGTCGACATTATAACATTTTCCTATACTAGCTTTGGCCAAGTCGACGTTAACTTTACCCGATACGACTCATTTTTTTTTTTGTGGGTAAAGTAAGTAGTATATTGACTTTTCACAGCGCAATTACAAAGAGGACTGACTTCATTACATGCACATTTGTATGGCTATTAGAACTCAATAATTGGTGATTAAAATTGAAAGGTAGCGACTCAAATAATGTATTATTAAGCAGCATTAACCAAATATATAAAGATTTCGTCTATACATAAGCCAAAACCAAAGCCCAAACCTATTTCATGATTTGTGAATGGCTCGGGCCGGACTTCCACCACCACCACCTTCACACTCCCTTCCATAAGCCGATCCCCAAGCTCCCTCACTAACTTGATGTGTTGGTCCATGAAGTCATCCATTATTCAAAGACAACAATACAAAGGAAAAAAATGCTAAAAATGAATTTCGAGATGGTTTGGATATGGGTCAGGTCGGATATGGATCGAGAAATTTGAATTGCAAATAAATGGGTCATAACGAGTTAAACATGTCAATTGGGTCGAACCGTTTATGATTCAACCCAATCCCCACCAAACTCACTTATTTGATTGGCCTACTATGCATACATGGCATAATTCGCAAGTTTTCAAACCAATTAAGTGTGAATGCCATGATAAAGGACGGACTCAATTTCGATTATATTAATATCACGTGGTTCACATTCGCTTTTGATTGATGATGAAATAGACACGCATGCATGTTGTCATGAAGCGTCGGCAATGATGTCACTGTTAAAATTATCTTATTCTTATCAAACTCTAGGTGCTTTCTAAAATAAACTGGCAATGCACATATAACATAATAAGTAATAACACATAAATATGGAAAATTGACGGCCCATGTGGTCATGTCATGTAGTAACTTACTTACAATGACATAAAAAGATGAGAATTGCTAGCCTGACAATCTGACTGTATTGTCAGTTAATTCTAACCACACGATCTCCTAATCAGTGAATATTTTTATATAAAACACGTGGTGATGGTGTGTGAATCTATAGTTAAGATTATATCCCTCACAACACTATCAGTAAAGCATTTTCCTAAAAAGATTATATTCATTGGAGAAAATCAGCATAGCCTTTTTTCTTTAACGTTTTTTTTTTTTCCTAAAATGGATAATTTGTCGTTACCTTAGAGTCAAATAAATATCCTCAAGTACAACATCCACCATCACTATTGGAATCTTCACGTCTATTCTCACTCAATTCTACTGAAAGATTGCTGGAAAAAGACAAAAAAGAAATTCACGTTAAGCCATGAAAATAAAATATAGTTAGTTAGAGTGAATATCACAAAAAGTCCTGAACAAGTACACCCGTCCATATTTTCCTGTAACAAAAGATATGCCAATATATATGTGTGTGTGAGACAAATCTACTCTCTTGTTAACTTCCGAGCAATATCTCGTTAAATTGCCGATGTGAAAACCTACCCAGCAAGCAAGTCGGATAATCTGTCCAAGATGTGGATCCGACGTAAAAATTTCAAATAAACGGGTCTTTAAAGAACGTCGTTTGGAAATGACGGAGTGCTCAATCCCTCTTCCATAAGGTTACCAAAAGAAAATTCATATAAAGTTGGAGCTATATTCTGAGCAAACTTATGATTGACTTATACTCCGGGGCTCTTGGACTTGGCTACATCGTGCAAAAAAAGTTGTGGACTGCCAACGTGCAAGTATTATGCTGCCACGATAGTTTAGTCAACCTCGAACCTTGCGATTTAGATAATATCGAGTAATTGAGTAAAGTCCAACATGTATAGTGAGTATGAGACTATTATGGTTAGACACATGCAATAAATAAACACTAATTGTACCACTCCACCCTTTAATTAGCAAAAATTAATCCTCACTTCGTGATGAATAAAAAAAAATGTGATTAAATAGACAAAGTCGTCGTAATGACTACCCGCTAACATGTTGGGTTGGTGGGAAATATGCTGTCGACATATTCACGTTTTCTCGTAAAACCAATACCAACATGGAGCTTCTAGAATTTTTTTTTTTGGTCGAATACATGGAGCTTCTAGATGACTTTCCAATAATTGGGTGTCCACGTTTCAAAGTCATCCCCGTCAAGCTGCCTCACATTCCCACCCCTCGTCCCTCAAATTTATTTGCTAATTAGCTGGCTTCAATTCAAATGGGATGGTTTGGCAAAATATAAAAGAAAAAAAAAGGGGAAATAAAAAGCTGTTTGGCTTTGTTTATTGTTCTTAATAATTAAAAAAATAAAAACCTTATCAGATAAGATTGTCATGTTTCATGTGTCCCGCCTGCTAGCAAAAAAATAAATCCCTGGAAGTTTCAAAGAGACTTGACTTATTCGAGCATGGACAATCTTATATCTTAACAAAAAAAAAAAACATGGGGCATATTTTTTGATGGAATTTTAACAAATCTTTGATATTGAATTTCTTGTAATTTTTTTGGGTAAAATAAGTAATATATTAATTTTTCATGGCGCAAATTACAAAGAGGTAGCTGAACACAAAAACCTCGTACACATTACGATACTTGGGTGTGTCGTAACCGGTGCAAAGGTGTTAAAGCTAGACAAAAGACAAGCCTAAAGTGCATATATATTTTGCAGATTAATTTTTTTTTTTGTAAAATTTGTTTTCTATATAGTAGAAATGTATAAGGCAATGAGTTGGTAAAGTTGACAACCTCCCAAAAACCTCGTGTCCATTACGATACTTGAGTGTGTCATAACGGGTGCAAAAGTGTTATAGCTAGACAAAAGACAGGCCTAAAGCGCGTATATATTTTGTAGGGCTGTCAAATGGGCCCGAGCTGGCCCGGCCCGACCCGCGCCGGCCCGGCCAGGTCAAAAAAATTGAGAAGGCGGCGGCTCTGGGAGGAGGCAATGGGGAACTCGTCAGATCTGTCGTTGTTGCAGTCGCTGAAGGCGGAGGAGGAGGAGGAGGAGTCAAGGGCGGCGTCGCTCAGGTTAGCAAGTCTCCTCTCCCCTGAATCATTCGACCCATAGTGACCATAGCCGTACGACTTAAAGCGCCCGCCGAGCCAACTCCGGTCCAGCTCCTCAGCGGATCGCTGGCGCGCGCCAGTGGGCAGAGATCCTCATGAGCGAGGCCTTTGGACTGTTCGAATTCGGGAGCAACCCCTTTGTAGGTGGAGAACTCGGCCAGCGAGATGGTCTAGCCCTTCTTCTTCATCTGCTTCTACTTGGTGGCCTCGGCGAGGGAGGGGAAGCCGGCGAGCGGGGCCGCCACTAGCGGCGTCGATTTCTGCTACTGGAGGAGCTCATCGTTCTCCTTGGATTTCTGTGCATCGTTTTGGAGTTCGATTCATCTTGGGCCGGCCCGGCCCGACCCGACCCGACTCGATCCGGTCGGAGTGGCATAGGTACCGTTTCATTTCGGGCCGGGCTAGGCAAGGTATTGTTCCATTTCGGTCTGACTCGGGCCGGGCCGAGACCCGGCCCTACCCGGCCCATTGACACCCCTAATATTTTGCAGATTGAATTTTATTTATTTATTTATTTATTATTATTTTGTAAATTTCGCTTTCTATATAGTAGAAAAGTATAAGCCAATGAGCTGGTAAAGTTGACGACCTCCAGAAATCCACACATTTTGCAGATTATGTTGCTTTTTCCTTTGATTACATATATAAAAAATTCCAGTATAATTACTTAAATAACGGGTATATATATAAAACGTAATAATCTACTACAACCAACCTCTACTTACTCTTTTATGCCTTATATTGGATATTCAAGAGCCAAGAGGACAAACATTTAAGTATATGGAAGAATCATATATAATATTTCTCTGATAGAACAGGAAAGAAAGAAGAGAGTGCATAAAAACCAATTGCATACCCGAAGATGAACTATTACCTCTTTATCACAAAAATAATAAATTAAAGAATATTGTGTTATCTCTTAAGGCTGCACATGGTAATCATTCTGTTCCGAACAACTGATTCTGATTAAAATGACTTTTTCTGATTCCGTTCATGGATGAGTTTTAGAGAATTAGAACGCATTTGATAACTGCCCAAAATTTCAGTTCTTGGAATAGAAATGCGTTTGATAACTGCACAAAATTTCCGTTTCGAAAAACTATTTCTCTTCCTAATTTTTTTCATTTAAGTCAAATAACTATGTAGTTACTTTGTAAAATTTCATCCTAGATTGAAGACTAATTTCCAATGTACACTAAAATAATTTAAAATACATTATTTTTTTAGCATGTCATAAATGAAACACAAATTTTAATACATGACGTTTGAAGATCGACTGAAGCATGAGATAGTTCCCATATTAAGAACTCATTTTTTTCTTTAAATGTTGCTTCATCCAAAATACATACAAATATAGCAACCGAATAACTAAATTATCCACTGACAAAAAAAAAATTATCTTCCTGTATACGAAGTACAAGTCCCTTACTATCATTTTGTAACTTCAGTTCTAAGTCTAAGTGGGTGTTTGGCTCCAGCTTCACATGCAGATGGTCACATTATGTATATGTTATCATCCGCATATTGGATGTGCTCATCTTCTACGACATTTTTTTTTGTAGAAGAGTGAAATTTATGAAATTTAGGCTCAAATTTATAAAATGAGGTCAAACTAGCCTAATCTAAGCTTCTTCTAGTTTTAGGAATTTTCTAAAAATTTTGTGATCTTTTAAAAATTTCCAATATTTTTAATTTTTAATTTTATTTTTTTTATTTTATTATGTTGAGGAAAAAGTAACAAGAGAACTGAAAGGGAAAAGTGATAGATATGAGACTTCATTCTATTTTGTAATACTTTATTCTGTTTTGTGATTCTCAATAAGTGATTCTTTTTCGAGAACCAATTTTTTTTTTGGGTAAGTTAAGTATGTATAGGACTTTTCAAAAGCTAGGTACAGAATAAATCGATCACAAAAATCATGAACCACAATGGCACAAAGCGCCATACGGGTTCAATAGTGACTCGGTTGTAAGAAGCACTGATGCACAATAGCAAGCCTAGACAAGGGCCGAAGCCAGACAAGAAGGGGTAGAGAGCGCCAAACAGACGGCCATGAAAAGCATGAAAGAAAAGGCTAAACAGGCAGCCAAAAACACCTATATCTAACATGACAACTAAATCGATCTTAAGCCTGTAGATAGCGAAGAAAACGAGCAGCCGTGCAACAAAAAGAGTCATACGGTCTGCTCCATAACTGCAGGGTATATGCAAAAGCAGCAAGGCAATGCGGTTGGACGAGAGCAGCAGCCATCAAAAAACCTGCGGAAAGGCTCCCGAACATAAGGGAAACAACCCAGTAATCCTCCCAGCATAGCAAGAGGACGTCATAGATGATAACCAGTAGTCCAAACAAAAAACACAGCTCAAGGACAATGACCCAGAGCCAAAATAGAATAGAAATGAAGTGAAAAACACCATGGAAAAGCAAAGCATTAGACAGGTTCTCGGCGATCTTCAAAGATGGATGGAGATAGTCCCCAATTCCTTTGTAACATCCTGTTGTAAGGGTGGTCATGTATACGGCCAAAGGACAAAGTTTTATCTTTGATCAACTTAATGAGATGCATCCTAAGGGCCGGAACAAAGAGTGATTTTGCGCGGAATAAGATATTATTTCTCTCGGTCCATATAATGTGACATAGAGCTCCAAGAGAAAACCTGGCAATCCGGTGTGAGAAAGAAGTCCCCCCTAAATGTTGCTTGGCCCAACGAATGTGTTCTAGCCAAGGACGGTTTGTCCAAGTAAGGTTACAATTGGCCGCCCACCAAGAGGCTAGGCCACAAGTGATAGAGCATCCAAAAAAGAGGTGGTCGATTGAGTCCGAACCACCCTTATAGAAAGCACATGCACTATCCTCTATTCTTCAATATTGGAGCAATAAAGTCTGAGTGGGGAGCTGGTGATGATAGATGACCCACAACAGAAATGAGTCTCGCGATGCTAGAGCCTTATCCCATATAAAGGAGTGCCAAGGGACCGGATGACCCTTAGGTCTAATGACTTCCCAAGCCGCGGCCACTAAGAAGGAACCCGAAGGGTGGCCTAGCCATTTAAAGTCATCTTCCCTATTTTGGAGAATGGAAGGCATGGGATCCGGCCAAGCATGAATGATATCCAAGGGTTCGAAGGCTGGCTAGTTAGATGAAAAGAACTGGGCGACCATGGCTTCTCGAGGGATCTTGGAACGGGCGATCTATCTAGTCGAGAATAACAAGTGAAGAGGTCCCTTAGGGTGCCAATTATCATACCAAAATGATGTCGACCATCCATTCCCAATTGACCAAATAAACATGTGTCGAAACTCCTTGTGAAGGCCTAGGATCTTCTTCCATGTCCAGGAGTAGAAAGTAGAGATAGGTGCAACCCAAAAATTCTTCTTCTTTAAGAAGGTCATGTAGATCCATTTACACCATAAGGACTTCTTATCATTAAAGAGGATACACAAGTGTTTAAGAGATAGGGCCTTATTATAATCAACAACCCTACGAATCCCCAAGCCACCTCCATCTTTAGGAAAATAAATATCTGACCATGAAACTTTGCCCCCCCCCGGCCCCCAACTCGGGACCTTTCCAAAGGAATTGCCTGAGGATGAGCTTAATTCTGTTAAGAACTAACTTTGGCAAGGAGAAGACGCTGGCCCAATATACATGAATGGAGTAAAGCACATATTTTATAAGCTGAAGGTGTCCCGCGTAGGAAAGGAATCTTTGGAACCAAGAATGTGCACGGGCCGTAATAGCGGCGACTAGCACATCACAGTCAGTTTTGGCAAGTCTAGTAGAGATGATTGGAACTCCTAGGTACCCAAAAGGAAGAGATCCAACCTGGAAATCGAAGCAGCCTCGAATCTGGTCATGAAGAGAATTCCCGCCACCCGACAAGTAAACCTCACTTTTGGTAGTGTTTGGTTTGAGGCCCGACCAACTTGAGAAGAGGTCCAAGCCATGCTTGCGCCTCTGAATGGATGGAAGGTGTCCTTCGTCAAATAAAAGGACGTCATCCGTGAAAAATAAGTGGGATACCCGAGCATGCTTGCACCTCCAGAAGAATTTAAAGTCCAGTAATAAGGTCTTCGCTTGAATAACCCCCGAGAAAACTTCCATGACCAATGTAAATAGAAAAGGGGAAATAGGGTCACCTTATCGGATTCCTCTATTACTCGAAAAGAAACCATGTAACTCCCCATTTATAGCAATAGAGAACTTATGCGGAGAAACGCACTCCATGATCCACTTAATGAAGGAATTCGAGAAGCGAAAGACTCGGAGTACTAATTCAAGGAAGGCCCAATCCAGCGTATCATAAGCCTTGCGAAAGTCAGCCTTGTGAAATTCAACCTTAGGAAGGTATGGCTCGTGACGAAAATTTGCAAAAAGCTTTTGTGCAAGCATTATATTATCGCTAATCCTCCTTCCTCTAACAAAAGCCACCTGGGATGGGGATATGAGAGAAAGCAATACACTCGCAATCCTGTTGGCCAACATCTTAGTGATACATTTATAGATAGTGTTGCAACAAGCAATAGGGCGGAAGTCATTCATGGCCATGGCGTTAGGAGTCTTTGGCACAAAAGTGAGGATAGTCGTGTTGAGTTCCTTGAGCAGGCACCCAGACCGAAAAAAATCCAAAATAGCCAAAATGATTGAAGGCCCAGCAATATCCCACGAAGACTTGAAGAACTCAACATTGTAACCATCGGGTCGATGGGCCTTACCTTTTGCAAGAGAGAAAAAGGTGCTACGTATTTCCTCCTCCGTGAAAGGTATGGCCAAGGAGTTGATTTGGTCGTCATCTAGATTTCGGTTCAAGAACTCTCGAATGAGAGGCACCTCTGGCCGAATTTCAGCAGCATCTCCATTAAGCAAGGCGCGGAAATGACTCACTATATGACCCCTAACTTGAGTTGACTCGGTCACAACAGCCCCCGAAGGATCCAAGATCGAAAGAATGCGATTGTGAAGCCTCCTCTTGTTAACAAAGTGGTGAAAGAACCGGGTATTTTGGTCTCCTTCTTTGAGCCAATGGATCCTCGATTTTTGCCTATAGAATGACTCCTCCTGAAGCCTAAGCTTTGAGAAATCCGAGAGAAGTCTCATCTCCTCCTCAACTAGTGGCTGGTTAGTAAGGCCTTGCTCAAGGGCAGCTTGCACCGAATAAAGATTCTGCCTAGCTTGTTCCGTGTGTGTAGAGATATCAGAGAAGGAGTTGCGGTTAAGTTGTTTGAGACGACTCTTTAGGAGCTTGAGACGTTTGCAAACAATATACATAGGAGAACCATCAAGTGGGTATTCCAAACAGCAGCCACAATATCTTTGTACGATGGATGTGAAATCCAAAAGTTGAAGAATTTAAACGGTTTCCTAGAAATTGGAAGAGGAGCAATTCTAACAACCATGGGGGTGTGATCCGAGATCCCAAGCGCCAAAAAGGAAGTTTCAAAGAAAGAAAAAACCTGGGTTCAATGCTCATTAACAAGAACACGATTAATCTTGCGTTGCTTCCGCGACGCACTCGAAGAAGTGATCCAAGTGAATCGATGTCCCACATATCTGAGATCATCCAAGCCAGCTGCTCCAGAAATTCTCCAAGCTCATCAAAAGCCAGAGTCTAGGTGTTAGAGCAACCCACCCTGTCCGTACGATCTCTAATAGCGTTGAAATCACCAGCCACTAACTAAGGATCCGGGGGTGTCACTAAGCCAGATGAGGTCAGTCCATAGGGATCGTCTTGCCACAAAGGTATGCTCGCCATAGATAACCGAGAGTAAACAGAATTTATTCATAGTAATTATCCTGAGTTGGAAATGAATCAACTGTGCAGAAGTGGAAAGAAGATGGACCTAAACCACCTAGGGGTTCCAGCCAAGCTAGATCCTACCACGAGAAGAGAAGTCGTAGTTAGAGGTCCATACCTATCCCGGTAAGAGGTTGCCAGAGATAGTACCAAAGGAAGGCACTTTAACTTTCGTCTTCAAAATACTAATAACAGAAAGCCGGTTCGAAAAGACAAGATTCCGGAGTTCTACTTGTCGAAGGGGGTGAACTCGACCCCTAATATTCCAGAATCCAAAATACATATGTACAAAAAGGAGAATGGAAGAGGATTACCGCATACTCTTGTTTTTCACTTTTGTCTTGGTGTTTTCCTCATTTAGGATTTAGTTTGGATCATCAATGAGGACACATACAACAGCTTGTGACCGAGTAAGTGGAGGTGAAGGGGAAGCTTGGTCTTTCTCCGAGTCACTGCCAGCTTTGCTAATAGTATTGCTCACCGTGTTTTCTTCGATGTCCAAAGCAAAGGAGTGGACTGAGGTGGCCTAAGAGGAAGAAGCCGACAGCAGCTGCTGCTATTGTTGATGTAGAATAGCAACTTCAGGTTGAACTTCCAAAAGGGGTGGAAGAACAACAGTAATCTTAAAAGGAGGGGGCTGAGAAGGAGAGCTAGACTGAACATGGTTGTCATCTTGTCGAGCAGCAGAATGGTGTAACACACAGGTTGGGGCAGTGTCAACTTGAGATGGAACAACATAGAGTTCACTAGACACTTCAGGCGCATTCTGTTTTGGCGGACAGTTACCACAAACCACCATCTCTACTGCTTTAGTAACAGACTGAACTGGAACAACCGTCAAATCCTTAGGTGCTTCAGGGGCATTCTGTTTAGGTACCTCAGATTGCCGACCATTTTTCCTTCTCACCTGTTACCACATACCATTACCTTCCTTAGGACCCCGAGAAGATGAGGGGACAGAAATAGGAGAGGCCTTGGTAGTTGCACTACATAGGAAACCATCATCACCCTCATTATGGCCAAAGACACCACATTTACCACAAGTCAGTGACTTCCATTCATACTCAACACCAATTGGGTAGAAATCACCATTCCAACGAATTTTAATCAATTCAGGCTGGGGGGGAGGTAGCCTTAATTTCCACACAAATTCGAGCAAACGACAACATTTTTTTTTCTTTGGATTTTTCTCTAAAACTGATTCTGGAAACATAATCAGAATCAGAATCACTTACGTTACTAAACAGGGTTCTAATCTTTTTTTTTTCTAGGGAACAAAATCAGATAACCAAAATGGTTCTCATGCAGTCCCTAAATTTCTCGCGAATCCTATATGTAAACAACCATTCTAATGTATTTCCATTGGAAAAATAGTCCAAAAAATCTTAAACCTAGGACGCTTTTGCCAATTCAGTCCTATAACTTTTTAATTGGGCCTTTAAGTTTTAAACCTTTTCACGTTTTGCCGATTGAGTTAATATGATCAATTTTGGCCGAAAATCGCAGACGGAGATGCAAGCTGTCATACTTGGTACTACCACAGTTGATGTTGACAAATTTTTAAATTTTTTTAGTATTTTTCTATTATTCTTTTATTTTCTTCTATTTTCCTTCTTCTTCTTTAAAAAAAATGCGGTTCACGAGGATCACCGATCCTTGCTGACTGCTAACGAAGGCTATGACACCCTCGCCCAAATCTAGAATAGACCATCGCAATCGTTTGCGAGGTTGTTCTCATCGTGGCATCACCCAGATCTAGGCAAGGGTGTCTCTCTCATGGCCCTATTAACTTTGGTCCAATATCCAAAAAAGTTCCAACTTTAGCATTTGTGACAATTATATACAAAACTTTTTTTGTCTCATAAAAAACCTCCAACTTTTACTTTCGTCCCAATTTTACCTAAATTTTTTACTTTTGTCCCAATTTACTTGCCTAGTACAAAAAAAAAACTCTCAACTTTTACTTTTATCTTAATTCTACCGCCGTCAGCCTTTTGCTCGTAATCACTCTTAGTTAATCCTATGTGACTCGAATTTTCTTGCCGAATTTACCAATGAATTTACGAAATTTAGAAATAGTAGGTTTCAGAGACGACAAGATTTTAAAAAATTCGTCAAAATATCTCCATGCCTGGCCGTTTTTTGGGCTATTAAGTGTCAAAAAGAATACATGTGTCGTCTTTAGCAACTATATATCTCTTAACAATATATAGGGGTAGCTGTTGACACCTGATTTTTTATCATTAATTATTGTGATTTTTATTCTTTAAAATTAATTAAAAATATCAAAAAAAGGTCATAAAATCACAAAATCAACTTTGGAAGCCTTGGCTTAGCCTCAGGAACCAATTTTGAACAAAAAATAGTTTTTGGTATTTTATAATATTTTTCGAATTTATTTAATTATTAAAAATACCCAAAAAATCAGAAAAATACACAAAAATATTCAATAATTTTGTTTTAATTTCCTCTTCAAGTGTGTCACTTTAAATCTCAAAAATTCGGCTCGGGTCACTATGTTCCTTAACAAACATAAACCCGAACCGAGCCCAAAAATTCCTTTTCGAGTCTTTTAATTTTCAATTTCCACTCTTTTATAAGCTATGGCATTGAATTCTAAAGTCCTGAAGTGCAATTAGGCCAATTGGCCCTCCAATTTGATCAATTTTAACCAAAATGGCTTAATTGCATAAAAAGCTTTCAATTTAGTCCTCGGTTTCGCAATTTTCAAAATTAAATTTCACACGGGCATACCCATTGAAATTAAACACCTCTACCCTATGTTTTTCATCATGATGAATCCATTGGTGGCCTCAATTTTGACTAATTCGGTCGTTTGGATTGTCGATTAAGCAAAAGTCAATTTCGGTTCCTAAGGGTTATTTGGGGTTTTCATTAAATTTCAACCAATTGATTCACGAAAATACCCCTATTTGATGGAAAACATGTCAAAGATTCCGATTTTGCCATTAATTTCATGGAAATGGGTCGATTTGGGACCTAATTGGGCGAGGAGAGTCGAACCGGGCCGGTCGGGTCAGACCCGACCCGGCCCGGTCCGAACCGGGTCTGCAACTCAGTTGCAGACCCGCGCAGGACGAAGAGAAAAAAAATTAAAAACGCAGGGGGGGTCGGGGAACTGAGTTTTCTTATTTTTCTGAGCTCTTTCGGCGGAGGCGGGGCTGGAAAAAGGAAAAAAAGGGTCGTCCACTGAGGGTGGTCGGCCAACAAAAGAAAAAAAAGGGAGAAGAGGAGAAGGGGGGGAGCGATTTTTGGAGGACAGCCCCGGAGCTTGCTGAAGTTCCCAAGCTCCCGTCGTCACGCCCAGAGAAGAACCGAAGCCGGCGAATCATCCTCCGAACTCGGCGACGCCAAGACGAAGATCGTGTGCCCATCAGACTCGCCGGAGGCCGCCGGAAAAGGTGAGAGTCACCATTGAGCTCTCACTCGGCCTCCAATGGCAACTCGAGTTTAAGGCCTCCATTTGCTGTGCCATTTGTTGCAATTTGTTTCTTCCACCCCCGTGCTTATTGCTGTGTTTCGTTTCATGCCTTTTTCACCGAGTAAACTTCCCGGCGGGCTACCCAACTCCATCCGAACCGCTTCAAGCTCCGTGGCTCGCCTCAGGCCGAGACGAAGCTTCATGATGATCAGGTAAGCTCTCTCTGACTCCCAAGAAGCTCCCTGATACTTTATATTAAAGGTTTTACGTGTAAAATAGTCGTGGCGATCTCTCGCCGGAGAATGAGTCTCGGCCGGAGTTGCAGGTGGGCCAAGTGCGATTCTGCTGTGTCAAGGTCGACATATGTGGTGGGTCTCGTCGAGTGGGTTCGAATGCCGTTGATTTGGCGTGATTTGGACGTCGGAGGGCCGAAATATCGCCCTCCGACGAGGCGCCGGCGACGGAACGCCGGCGCCGGTCGTCTTCCCCGACGAGGCATTGACCGGTCAACGTTTGTTGACCGAGTCAACGCCAACGTGGCGCTGACGTGGCAGCCACGCGGCAGCCACGTCAGCGCGCGGTAATTACTAAAAGAATAAAACATAATAAAAAATAATCCGACGGCCCAGGGTGCGCCACGTGTCCTAATCTGTGGCGTCCGTTCGAAACTTGTGAACGACGCCGTTTTGATCAAGGAGGGTGCGGGCCGGGTCTGGGTCGCGGATCCGGGCGTGGGCATGGTCATCCGACCCGGTCCGTTTTATTATTATTATTATTATTATTTTTAATAATAAAAAAATTCAAAAATTCAAAAATTCAATAAAAAAAATAGAAAATCATAAAAAAATTCAAACAAATTCGGAAAAATTCTAAAAAATTCTAAAAAATTCCAGAAAATAGGAAATGGCCACATTCAATTGGCCATTACCTATTCCGGGTCATTTGACCCCCCGATCTTTCCAGAAATGACGGTTTTGCCCTTCCGGCAAACCGTCTTCCAAAAAAATTCTAAAAAAATCCAGGAAAATCCAAAAAAATAGGAAATGGCCACAGTCAATTGGCCAAGGTTCATCCCGGGTGTTTTAAACCCGATCATTCTTAAAAATGACGATTTCTCCCTTTGGGCGAATCGTCTTCTAAAAATTGACGATTTTGCCCTCCGGGCTAAATCGCCTCCAAATCTTCCCATTTTACCTCGGTCCTAAATCACGCCTTCCCTAAGCCCTTATGGCTATACTAGGAGGTCATGTGATGTAAATTGACGTGCATTGATGTGATTTATTTATGCACTTGATTGCGCTTTCATTTAAATTGATTGTGATTGATAGGAATAGTCTTCCAATCTGCATGAAACCCTGAATTAAACCTACCTCACCCGAACTTGCGCATGCATGAACTCTTAGCTAGGAACATCACTCGCGTTAGGTACCGAAAGGGCGTTGGTAATGACACCAGCGTAACCAAGTCCCCGAACCCAAAATCTCTGGTTCCGCAGAACTGATCGATCTCTCCCAATCGGTCAGTAAGGTTTCCGGTCTACCCTCCAAGAAAGACCGGTGGCGACTCCAAATGCATGTACAATTTGCACATGCCACCACGACCACACTGAAGGTCGAAAGCGATCGACTCTTATCGTCGAATCCTTTGAAAAATACTCCCGCCGCGATTTGGTATGGGCCTGGGAGGGCCCGCGCCGATCCAAGACCCGCGATCGGTAATCCATTAGCCGCGTCCGCTTCCGGACGGGTCGCGACAGCTGGCGACTCCGCTAGGGACCCTTGCTCTAGAACATATGATTCTAGACCTCAAGTGGACTTAGGCCGTAATTAAAACGCTGAGTGATTTTTCTAACCTTGCAGGCGCTCTCGAAGGTGAGGTAAGTCCGCTTATGGTAGGTGTTATATGTTTTTGGCAGATTGGAGAAATAAGGGGTGTAGTCCGTGATTAACATTGTCTTATGCAGGTTGGACGTAGGGATGTATGTTGTGTGGATGATTTGAAGTGCTGATTGATAAACTGCTGTGCATGAATTGCATTATGATGATCACAACACGTGGACACACACAACCGCGCCTAAAACCCCGGGCGCCGCCTTTAGGAACACAATAGAAGGAATTGAGAATGGAATCTCCGTGAGGAAAAACGCGGGGTAATCCACTTTTCAATTCCGCTCGCTTCGAACTATGGATCGAGTCCCAATGCAACGATAGCTGTGCAATGGAATCGGCTCTTTCTAGAACTCGAAGTGGGAACCTTAACCTTAGGTGCCAAACCCTCTGATTTTTAGAAGTTCACCATCACTTGTCTCATGCGCATGTCTTTGGGCGGTTGGTACACCTAAAACCGCACATAAGTCGACGAGTTTGGTTGGTAAGACTCTCTATCCCTCAGATCTATTACAGTTCATATAAATATAGGCATTTCATTCATTGCATTCTGGTGATTAGATTAAATGCCATTTCAAGGATAGATGTGTGTGTTTTTCCCAAACGTCCTTGATAGAAGACGAAGAGGATGATATCCCATGACAAGCACCGAGTGAGCAACAAAGGAGCCTACTATGGACATTATTGAGATATCGTCCAATGAAGATGACGAGTTGGGGCAAGTGATCCGGAGGTCACAGATCGAACTTGGGGCATCCTTAAACGTTAGGATCACATTCCTTTGTTTCATTTTCCATTACTAGTCCTCTTGTATAGGGTTTATTTTTATCGAGGCTTTCTCTATCTCACCCCTTAGAGTGATTGTATTAGGGACCTATTGGTGTATACATTCAGATGGAACTTGGTTGTATTTCTTTTGACGGGACATGGGAATGTGATAGTGGCATTTTCTCTAATCATCCGAATACTCCCAAGTCAAGTTTATAATTCCTTTAGAGGAAATCAAAATTGGAAATCTTGCATGACCTTTTTGGTCGTATAGGGTAATCCAACCCCAATTTCGCTAGAAGGAATTATACACTTGAATTGGTTCATGCATGATTGTGCGCCGCTGGTAATCCACGATAATTGACCGAGAATATCGGCGTTGTTTTGAATTTAATGACGAGATAGATGTCCAAATTACTCTCGTTCTTAACAAAACGGCCTTGATTTGGATGTCGTATCTTCAATTAAATTTAAAACACGTTATTATGCCTCGTACTTTTGAGTAATTCGTTCCTCTCGAAATTGATCAAAAGCAATTATTGTGAATTACATTCCTTTCAATAGTATGCTTTCTTTCGAAGAATATTGTTGACACCTGATTTTTAACCATCTATTATTTTGATTTTTATTCTTTAAATTTAATTAAAAATATCAAAAAAGGTCATAAAATCGTAAAATCAATTTTGGAAGCCTTGGCTTGGCCTCAGGAACTAATTTTGAACAAAAAATATTTTTTGGTATTTTTTAATATTTTTCGAATTTATTTAATTATTAAAAATACCCAAAAAATCAGAAAAATACCATTCATGGTCAGAAAAATACACAAAAATATTCTATAATTTTTTTTAATTTCCTTTTCAAGTGTGCCACTTTAAATCTTGAAAATTCGGCTCGGGTCATCATGTTTCTTCACAAACATAAACCCGAACCGAGCCTAAAAATTCCCTTTCGAGTCTTTTAATTTTCAATTCTCACTTTTTATAATCTATGACATTGGATTCTGAAGTCTCGAAGTGCAATTAGGTCAATTTGCCCTCCAATTTGATCAATTTTAAACAAAAGGGCTTAATTGCACAATTTTCTTTCGATTTAATCCCCGGTTTCACAATTTGTGAAATTAAATTTCATACGGGCATACCCATTGAAATTAAACACCTCTACCCTATAGTTTTCATCATGATGAATCCATTGGTGGCCTCAACTTGGGCTAATTCGATCATTTGGACCTTCAATTAAGCGGAATTAATTTTCGGATCCTAGGGACAATTTGGGGTTTTCACTAAATTTCAATCGATTGATTCACGAAAATACCCATTTTCGATAGAAAACATGTCAAGGAGTCCGATTTTGCCATCAATTTCATGCAAATAGGTCGATTTGGGGGGCCAATTGGAGAGAATTGGTCGAACCGGGCCGGTCGGGTCTGACCCGACCCGACCCGGTCCGACCGGGTCTGCAACCTTGTTGCAGACCCACATTGCTGCAGGCACTGAGAACAAAAAAAAGGGGAGAGGGACCTCGGGGCAGGTTTTTCGTTTGAAAAAGGAGGGCGACAAGCCGTAGTGGAAAAAAAAGGCAATGGCGGAGGTTCGTCCTTGTGGACCGGCGGCACAGAAAAGGCGGTCGGCCAGGAACAAAAAAAAGAGAGAGAGAGCTGGGCCGCGCGGGGATGAGAACATGGGGATTCGAGCGAAACAGGGCGAAGGGGGAACGAGAACGAGAGGCAACCAACACCCCGGAGCTGCGGAGGCCATCAAAGAGCTTCAGTGGCCGTGGTCGAGCTCCAATACAGGTCGGTTTTGCTCCCCGACTACCATTTCACTTATGCACACAATATGTTCGACGAATTGCCTAAGTGAGCATCCGAACGTTTGAGCCTCGGCCGGGCCATCCCCGAGCTCTGTTTGTGTTAAACTCGCTTCTAAACTTCTTTGGGACTTGTCCTAAGCTCGTTTTCACCTTCCTTCTGCATTGAAACATGTTGAAAATGCTGGCCGGAGCTACCAAGCTCGGCTAGGGCCGGGAACTCGCACCGGCGAGCATGGGGGAACGGGAGGCTCCAAAGGAGCTCAGGTAAGCTTCCTAACCTTGTTTAGATGAATTACGAACGGATGAAATCGGTTTGAAACGATAAATTTTTTTTTGTGCAAAAACCTCTCGCCGGCGCCGATTCTGTCATGTCCGTTTGGGCGATTCCCGGTGTTGTTTTTATCATGTTTTCGCCGAATATTGATGTGGGGTTCGAGGGGATTCGACGGGTATCAAAATCGTGGCTCGAAGAGGTAGTTTTTACGACGGTTTGGGCGTTCCGGCGGTATTTCCGGCGACTTCGCCGGAAAATAACACTGTTCATCGTCTTCTCCGGCGAAGTCGCCGGCGGTCGTGGTCAACGGTCAACGGTCGTGGTCAACGGTCAAAGCTGACGTGGCGTGCCACGTGGGCAGCCACGTCAGCATGGAGGGACCGGACCGTTGGGAGTAAACCCAGATCGGACGGCCGTGGCTTCGCCACGTGTCACGATCTGGGATTTTCTAAAAATAAAATGATTTTCATAAATTAATAAAGGATTTTCGAATAAATAAAAAAATTGATCCGTCGGCTAATATCGTGCCACGTGGCAGTCTGCGGATTGTCCGATCAAATCCAAGATCGGGTGCGCCAGAAGCGGCCACGTGGCGCGTTAGGAACCGTCCGCTCATTAGATTTTCGAATAATTAGAAAACGAATAAAAAAATCGAAAATTGATTAAAAAAAATAGAAAAAATGGTGAAACGGCGCCGTTTCTGTGAGGTCGGTTTCGACCGTGGGTTTGGGCCGGGCGCCCGAGAGGTGTGGGCCGGGTCCGACCCGGCCCGAAGAATTTTTTTTTTTAATAATAATAAAAAATAATAAAAAATTCAAAAATCCAATAAAAAATAGAAAATCATAAAAATCATAAAAAATTTCAAAAAAATTCGGAAAAATTCTAAAAAATTCTAAAAAATTCCAGAAAATAGGAAATGGCCACATTCAACTGGCCATGACCTGTTTCGGGTCATTTGACCCCCGATCTTTCCAGAAATGACGGTTTTGCCCTTTCGGCAAACCGTCTTCCAAAACAAATTCTAAAAAAATCCAAGAAAATCCCCAAAAATAGGAAATGGCCACAATCAACTGGCCAAGGCTCATCCCGGGTGTTTTTGAACCCCGATCCCTCCAAAATGACGATTTCGCCCTTTGGGCGAATTGTCCTCCAGAAAATTGAAGAAAAATCTAGAAATTCCAAAAAATTCTCAAAGCTGGGAAATGGCCACAAACTACTGGCTATGGAATATTTTGGGTAATTCGGTATCCAAACCTCCCAAAAAGTGACGATTTTGCCCTTCGGGCTAATCGTCCCCAAATCCTCCCATTTTACCTCGATCCGAAATCACACCTTCCCTATGCCCTTATGGCTTTATTAGGAAGCCATTGATTTGGATTGATGTACATCGATGAGGTTTGTTTATGCATTTGATTGTGCTTTCACTAAAATTGATTGTGGTTGATAGGAACAGTCTTCCAATCTGCATGAAACCCTGAATCAAACTTACCCCACCCAAAACTGTGCCTGCATGAACTCTTAGCCAGGAAAATCACTCGCGTTAGGTACCGAAAGGGCGTTGGTAATGACATCAGCGTAACCAAGTCCCCGAACCCAAAATCTCTGGTTCCGCAGAACTGATCGATCTCTCCCAATCGATCAGTAAGGTTTCCGGTCTACCCTCCAAGAAAGACCGGTGGCGACTCCAAATGCATGCACAATTTGCACATGCCACCGCGACCACACTGAAGGTCGAAAGCGAGCGACTCTTATCGTCGAAGAATACTCCCGCCGCGATTTGGTATGGGCCTGGGAGGGCTCGCGCCGATCCAAGACCCGTGATCGGTAATCCATTAGCCGCGTCCGCCTTCCGGACGGGTCGCGACAGCTGGCGACTCCCCTGGGGACTCTTGCTCTAGAACATATGATTCTAGACCTCAAGTGGACTTAGGCCGTAATTAAAACGCTGAGTGATTTTTCTAACCATGCAGGCGCTCTTGAAGGTGAGGTAAATCCGTTTATGATAGGTGTTATATGTTTTTGCAGATTGGAGTGATAAGGGGTGTAGTCCGTGATTAACATTGTCTTATGCAGGTTGGCGTATGAATGTATGTTGTGTGGATGATTTGAAGCGCTGATTGATAAACTGTTGTGCATGACTTGCATCGCGATGATCACGACACATGGACACACACAACCGCGCCTAAAACCCTGGGCGCCGCCTTTAGGAACACAATAGAAGGAATTGAAAATGGAATCTCCGTGAGGAAAAACACGGGGTAATCCACTTTTCAATTCCGCTCACTTCGAACTATGGATCGAGTCCCAATGCAACGATAGCTGTGCGATGGAATCGGCTCTTCCCAGAACTCGAGGTGGGAACCTTAACCTTAGGTGCCAAACCCTCTGATTTTTAGAAGTTTACCATCACTTGTTTCATGCGCATGTCTTTGGGCGGTTGGTACACCTAAAACCGCACATAAGTCGACGAGTTTGGTTGGTAAGACTCTCTATACCTCGAATCTATTACAGTTCATATAAATATAGGCATTTCATTCATTGCATTCTGGTGATTAGATTAAATGCCATTTCAAGGATAGATGTGTGTGTTTTTCCCAAACGTCCTTGATAGAAGACGAAGAGGATGATATCCCATGACAAGCACCGAGTGAGCAACAAAGGAGCCTACTATGGACATTATTGAGATATCGTCCAATGAAGATGACGAGTTGGGGCAAGTGATCCGGAAGTCACAGATCGAACTGGGGGCATCCTTAAACGTTAGGATCACATTCCTTCGTTTAATTTTCCATTACTAGTCCTCTTGTATAGGGTTTATTTTTATCGAGGCTTTCTCTATCTCACCCCTTAGAGTGATTGTATTAGGGATCTATTGGTGTATACATTTAGATGGAGCTTGGTTGCTTTTCTTTTGACAGGTCATGGGAATGTGATAGTGGCATTTTCTCTAATCATCCGAATACTCCCAAGTCAAGTTTATAATTCCTTTAGAGGAAATTAAAATTGGAAATCCTGCACGACCTTTTTGGTCGTATAGGGTAATCCAACCCCAATTTCGCTAGAAAGAATTATACACTTGAATTGGTCCATGCGTGTTTTACGTCGCTGGTAATCCACGATAATTGATCGAGAACATCGGCGTTGTTTTGAATTTAATGACGAGATAGATGTCCAAATTACTCTCGTTCTTAACAAAACGGCCTTGATTTGGATGCCGTATCTTCAATTAAATTTAAAACACGTTATTATGCCTCGCACTTTTGAGTAATTCGTTCCTCTCGAAATTGATCAAAAGCGATTATTGTGAATTACATTCCTTTCAATAGTATGCTTTCTTTCGAGGAATATTGATAAAGACTTTTCGCGCAAGATTAAAACCCTTGTAAAAGTTCTTGTCCTTATTAATCATGGGCAAGCATAGGATTGAAAGGGGTTTTTGATTTCTTTTTCAAATTATCCCTTCTGATTCTGTATTTTTATTTGCAGGTAAAAAATAGGTAATAGAGAGAAATCTTTTCCTGGACAAGTCTAAGGCTATTATCTCATCTGATCATGAGCGAGTTATAAAATCAGGACATATTTGCTCGGCTTATTGATATTATGGTTCGGCTCACCCAAGTCGAAGATGTTCGAATGCTCGAAGAAATGAACCATACAGAAGTTAAAACACACATACAAGAACTTTCATTTATTTTGCTCAACGGAGGGTTTTCAGAAGCAGGTTATACAATTCGGGGCGGAAAAGTAAAGCCAAAGTGAGCCCTAATTAACGACACAAAGGAGCCCAACTGACCCTCCATGTTGTTAATGCTCTGCCCGTACTCACGACTCCGCATGTCCTGGTCCGCGAGCTTGAGGAAAAGGTTTCTGCATTCTCCCTTAACCTCAATGACCTTGACCTCGTGTTCTTCGGTGATTATTTCCAAGTCCCGAACTAATCCATTCCCGTGAGCTATGTCTGCGGTTATTTTGTCAAGCCGTTCTTCCTGCCAGTCGCTTTGCAGCCTCAATAGGACATTGTGGCGGTCGTGCTCGCCAGCGGTCAGGGATAGGGCCAATTGATCCACCAGTTTTCTCCTCTCGCGAAGCAACGTCGCGACCCTCTCATTGGCAAACTCGACGGCCTTTTTGTGACTATCGGCCAAATAGTTGGTCAGCACCAAATGATCAGACCGATCCTGGTAACGAGCCCGCAAGACGCGAGCCACGAGAACCTCCCGATCAGCAACACGGTAGGCCTCTAAGGAGTGTGCAAAGAGGGTCGGGAAAGTTCTATATTCCCTCCCCAGCGTAGTACCTTCGAGGGAAGTGGTATCTAAGTCCTCGAGCAGGACACGGATTTCATCCGCGGTTGCAGAATGATCGGTTATGTGCGCGTAACCGTGACCCAGTAGGTTATAAAGCTTTTCCCACTGGGCCAAGACATCAGTTGAAAAAGTGCGTATGGGAGAGGAGGCCATTTGCGTTGGGTTGGCTTGAGAATAAGACGAGTTTAACAGAGAGATTAGAAGGAAGAAGCTGATTATGCGAAAACGTTAACCTTCCATACATTAATTCCTCATTTTATAGCAACTCGAGGATGATGAAGGGTCTCAGTAATAATGCTGGTGGAGCCCAGTTAGGGGGTAAAGCAGGAGGTCCCCTCACGAGAACCATTGGATTCGTTTCGGTCCGCGATTTTCGGCTCATCAATTAAAGGATGTAAAAGATTTGTCGGGATCACCATTATTAGAGTTAGGTGGGAGGAAAGCGCAACTATCGAAGAGAGCCCTAACAGGGTTTGGCAGTCCCATCACTGTGAAAAGCTAAGCGAGAAATTCAAGGTCTTGAGGGGGAACGTTTGCCTAATGATGCTTGAGGAGCGTCTCCTGAACATGCAAAGTCACTCGAAGAAAACTTTATAGGGAGTGAGCATACAGGAAAGAGTAGAGATCTGAGTGGGCAAGAACCAATCAAACATTTCTCAATCCAACATATTTAAGAGGTTACTGTCAGCTGCTAGAGGCGGCTGACTCAAAAATCTCAGAAATTGAACCACAGAGGGATCTCGAAGATTCCAAGATCAAGTCTAACGCCAAAACCATGGAGCCCAACACTTCTGGCAACGGAAATCAAGATCACAGCGACGACGACAACGACATCCACAATGCTCAACTCGGGAAAAGAAGACGTCCTCACCAATACTCTCAGGAGGAAACCCAAATGCTGGAAACCCTTTTCAGTAAAAGCCATTACATGAAAAAGAAGTGGAGAATTGAATTGAGTCGGGAGTTGGGGATTAATCAGTCGAGGATCCAGTTTTGGTTTCAAAATAGGAGATCCAAATCGAGGGCTCAACGCAAACGTCAGGTGGTCGAGATTTTAAAGGAAGAAAACCAAAAGCTGCGAACAGAAAACATGAGGTATGAAAAAGCTCTCAATATTACCGTTTGCCCTCATTGCGATAACCTCGTCGCCCTCGGTAAGATATTCCCTGATAAGCCTCACGCGATGATTGAAGACGTTCATTTACCACCCTACTCCCTCGGGGCATCTCCTGCTCGACCAGATTTTGCCGGAGTCACGCATGAGCAGGATGATCCTACGAAGATGATACAAATGCCTCCTGGGGGATGGGATTTGCATCGCTTTGATTGGAGTTATAGTTTCAAGGAGCTGGACGTTACCGCCGACCAGCTCAAAGCATATCAGCCTCATGCACAACAATTTTTGATAGGGTCGGGTCCTGCTGGAGATGAGTTAATCAGTCGTCAAGCCATCGATGCACTTTTGGGCCACGATAAGAGGAGGTTCGCTTGGCCCCCTGAACTGCAATCCAGATTCCTAGACGTGGTTCACCAAATGGGGATCGACTCAGCAACTCCGACGCGCATATTTAAGGCCATGAATGTACCGGGGCTTAGTAAGGAGCTGGTCAGGAATCACCTTGCTGCCTACAGAAAGCTATTAAAACAACGTCGAGCGGAGCTAAACCGGGAGGAATCCGTCTCGAGCTCAAAAGCTAGGGGGGACCGCCATTGTAATGCTCAGGCATCAAGAGGTACCTGGCCAAATCTAAGCATCAATCAAGCTAGCAACCCGACCACCGGCAAACTGAAAGCTGATCAGAATGTCCTCCCAGGCCATTTCAACACTTCTCAAGAGCGCGTGTCACAAGTACAGCGAGTGCGCACTCCTCCATTCGAGCAACAGTCGGCTGGTGCTCTGCCTGCCGCTGGTCAACCCACGACAGACGATTTCTTCGATGAGGGGCTCGATGCCTTGTTCACTCAGTGGGAAGCTGGCATGCTTGGACAGCCATGATCTAGCACCTGGCTCGGGGCACGATGGGTCGGTCACTACAAACACCCATAGGAAGAAGAACATGTTCACGAGTAGATCACTCATTTTATCCGTTGTAAAGTTCCTACGGGAACATTTTTCTTTAATGACTATAGTTAATTCTATATTAAAACCAACGCTATCGACGAACATCGTCATGCTCAGTTGTGATGATCCCTTGTTAGATTAAGTTTGAAACCAGAGACGGTCTTTAAAATTTTGAGTGGCCACGGACTCATTCCTCACCAAGCGCCCGGGATGCTGAAATGAAGAGTAACAGCATGCACAGGGAAAATGCCACTTTCGTTTGAACGATGAAAAGGGGTTGAGAGAAGATCATAGCGTTAATTCCCATGGAGCTAAATGAATTAAACGGAGTCATTAATTGCGGGTCCACCGCTGCTCCCCACGTTCTCGGGCCTAGCAAATCATAAAAGGCGCCGAAAGATTGTAGACCCGCCACTTTGAAGACTGAACTAGGGGATGAGCGCAATACTCGATGAAACCGAATCAATGCAAGAGAGTTTGTGATCCTATCACGAGGAAAAAGAAAGGGGAATACAGACGATGAGTAATTGCAGAATCTCGGGAGGAGCGCTTGCTTGCTGGTCTTCATATGCAGCCTGAAGGATGGTTCCAGGACACGCACAATCACTTGAGAAAATTTCTAGAGTGAGCAAACACGTAAGAGCGAATTGAGAAAGCTGAGTGAACCAGATCAGCCCGAGATACCCCGATCCATCATGTTTAAAAGTTATTCCCATCTGCTAGAAACGCCCGACCTGGACATTTCTGAGCACGAACTGCTGGGAGACTTTGAAGATCCTGGAGCTGAATCCTGCCCGAAGGCCATAGAGACTGACTCCTCCAACGATGAAATTCTAGGTTTCAGCTACGAAGAAGGAGTATACAATGATGACCGGAGCCGGAAAAGGAAGCAACTACAACGCCACACTCCAGGCCAAATCCGAGAGCTCGAAGCTTTCTTCAATGAATTCCCCACTCCAAGCAGACAACAGAAAATGGAGTTGAGCCGAAAGATTGGATTGGAGCTTTCGAAGGTCAAGTTTTGGTTCGCAAACAAACGAACCCGGGTGAAACAGCAATACGCAGACCATGAGTTACTGGTCCTAAAGGAGGAGAATGAGAAGCTTCAGGCTGAAAGCGCGAGATATAAGGAAGCTCTGACCAAGGCCACCTGCCTTAATTGTGGTAATCCTGTTGTCCTCGGCGAGGTGTTCCTCGATGAACCATCCCTGTTGACGAATAACACTCAGCTGTTACCGTATTCTCCACAACATTTTCCGACACAGCCAGATACCGCCGGAGATCTCCATGAGCAAGTCAACACCATAGGATCAACACCAACATCCTCTGAGAAATGGGATATGAATCATCACAGGGGGAGTTCTCTCAATGACGAACTCGCTGTCGCAGCCAGCCAATCCAAAGTCGGTGAGTCCCTCCCTGGACAACTTTTGAAACGACTAGATCCCGTAGAGAATAGCTACCGAAGTATTGACGATATTTTGGGTGATAAGAGAACAAGGTTTTACTGGACCTATGAGCTTCACACCAAATTTGTTGATGCAGTTCGAGAACTGGGAGTTGATTCGGCTAGCCCACTACGCATACTCGAGATTATGAATGTGCCGGGGCTCTCTAGAATTAACGTTGAGTCTCACCTCAAGTACTATAGGAGATTGCTAAGGGATGGAAGGATAGCGTTAAACCATCATAAAGCCAGTTGGAGCTCAAGTGCTGGGCAGAGTTACAACCATGATGATTGGAGAGCCAAGAGCACCCAATCGTGTTTCAGCAATGATGGGACTAGCAGTCGTGTCAGCGACTCCTCTAACCCAAATCAGAATGCTCCGCCGAGCTATCTCAATACTCCTCAAGAGTATATGCCACAGTTCCAGCACATAGAGATTCCTCAGTTTGAGCGCGAATCAGTCATTAATGCTGTCCCTGAAGCAGATCTAGCATTGGTAGAAAGTGCACATATAAACCTGCCGGTCATCGGAGGAAGTCCCAATTCGAGGGATCAAATTGCTCACGGCGAGAGCAAAGAGAGGAATCCCTCACCTGCAGTCGACGACACCCAATATGGGCACCAAGGGCTAGAAAGAACAGGCGATTTCCTTGATAAGGAGCTGGACACTTGGATCAATACTCTTCAGGAATGTATGTCTCGACCCCAACATGGCAATGATGAAGGTTCCAGCTCAAAGACTCCAGTCCCTCACAATGAAGGCGATGAAAGAAATCTGCTCCCAACAATTGTTGATACCCAACTCGAACATCAATGGCCCGAAGACCCAAGCAATTTCCTTGGCGAAGAGTTCAATCTTTGGCTCGATCAATTTGGAGCCGGAGGGCCATCACAGTGGTGACGCAAGGCAGGTGACCAAACGTCTGATGCAAGGCATGATTACTCGATGAAAAATTCTTAGACGAAAGGGGTGGAACACTCCTATTGAATATGTTGTTGATCGCACTGTAAGGTTCCCACGGGAACATCTTTCATTAATGTCTAGAACTAATTGCGCGTGAGTGTCAACATCACCCTTTGAGCATCTTCAAGCCGAGGGCCGTGGATTAATCGCTTAATCCGTGGAGCAAGTTCCCCGAACAATGACTATCACCCGCGGAGTATAATGAGATCTACCCCTACAATACGAAATACGTTTGGCCGCGAAGCCACCTATTTGGTAAAACGATGTATCGTTCCTAAACGATCTTCAATCGAATACCGAAGTAATGTCTCCTTTCTTTCCCTTCTCAGGTGATAAACGTGGATAAATTGTTTACACCTAAATTTTGATCAACCTTTTTCTTCCTTTATTTTTCAAAAATTCATAGAAAATTCATAAAAAGCTAAAAAATTACAAAAACCAACTTTGGTAGCCTTGGCCAAGCTAAAGGGACCATTTTGGATAAAAATATTTTTTTTTCATATTTTTCCTATTTTATTATTATTATTATTTTCGAAAAATATAAAAATAAAAATAAAATAAAAAAAGTAGTATTCGAGGTCACAAAAATATATACAAATAGTAGGTATTTTTATTTTTAATTTTCTTTACTTTAGGACCTCATAAAACAGTAAAATTCAGGTTCCATTTTAGGTGTTCACTGACCACCGTAAAATTGAATTTGACAAAAATATTAGTAATGATTAAAAGAAAAAGGAGTGAAAACATCATCATTTAAAAGGAAAAGGGAACTAATCATTTTGTCTTCGCTTTTGATTATTTTATTATTATTTTTTTTACTTTTAGTATTTTATTATATTATTATTATATTATTATATTATTATATTATTATATTTTTTTATTACTTTACTCTCCTCCCCTCTCCTTCATCACCCGCATCATTCCTCTTCTTCTTCCTCCTCCTTCTTCTTCTTCTCTTCTTCTCTTCTTTCTTTTCTTCTCATTTTTTTTCATCCTCCCCTAGATTACGGCGACCACCCTCATCGCCACCTTGCTCCGCCACCCTCCGACGCCGTGCCGAGATCCCGTCCGTCTTGCTGTTTATCACGACCTCGTGGAGCTCCTAGATACCGCAATCCCCCTCCATCTTCCTCCTCTGTTTCGCCCCCTGCCACGTCGTCGCTCTTCGTCGTCGCCGCTTGGCCACGAATCCATCGTGTTCGGGCCGATCCCGGCCGTGGGCCGATCCCGTGGGCCGGTGGCCGTGCGCCTCGGCCATGGCCGAGGCCGTAGGCCGGTGGCTGTGCGCCTTGGCCATGGCCGAGGCCGTGGGCCGAGGACGTCGGCCGAGTGGCCGTGCGTATCGGCCATGGCCGAGGCCGTGGGCCGAGGCCGTAGGCCGTGGGCCAAGGCCGAGCCCATGGCCGAGGCCGTGGGCCAAAGCCGTGGGCCGAGGCCGTGGGCCAAAGCCGTGGGCCGAGGCCGTGAGCCCATAGCCGGTCCATGGCTGAGTGAATTGGCCCGTTTCCGAGCCGGGATTTATTTATTTTTTAAATTATTATTATTTATTACCGGTCTTAAAACTTGTAAAATTGATTGTTGACATTTTGATGTGGTGATCGACAGGTGATGTGCATGGAGATGGTCGCAGGCTGGGGCTGGGCGATTGAAGGCCGGTGTCCAATCTGGTATGTTTTACGTACCCGATCCGTGTATTAGGGTTATTTTTCTAAAATGTCGCCATTATAGATTTGGTTTGCATGTATTTATCTCAGTTCAGTAGTTAGCTTATTTATCTGGTTGAGTGTTGTCTATTGCCAATGATATGCTTTTTGTTAAAATATTTTCTGAAAATATAAAAATATATTAATAAATCAGAAAATGCCAAAAAAATGGAAAAATTAAAGAAAAACAAAAAAAATTGAGAAGAATTACAGAAAATTACTAAAAAAATTCTAGAAAATTCCCAAGGCTGAAAATGATCAAAAGAAATTGATTGGTTGTCGTTTTTTTAGGATTTTCTCCCATTTAATCCAAAACGACGATTTTACCCCTCAAAGGGTAAATCGTCTTTGATATTCCGATGAATTGTGGAAATTGCTTAGAATTTGGCGATGAGCCAGATAGGTGGCTAAACCTTATGTCTAGGATTTCCACATTTCATTCTCATTTTTAGAAAATGACGATTTTACCCTTCGAATGGTAAATCGGTTTCTAAAATTCCAAAAAAATCATGAAAATTGCAAAAAAAATAGGAAATGGGTCAATTGAGTGACCAAACCTATTTTTGACATCGTTTTACTCCGAATTCATTCCGAAATGATGATTTTGCCTTTTTTGGGCAAATCGTCCCTTTTGTCTCAAAATTACGACTTTACCCCTTATGGGTAAAATCATGTCTAAATCATTCCTAAGCTTGATTGATACTTATTTAGGTTAATAGAGCCTTCTTATGAGTGTCATGTTGATTTGATGTGTTTACTTTGCATACTTGGATTCATTGATTTGCGCCTTTTATTATTGATTGTGATTGCCAAGATAGTCATTCCTATTTGCATGAATTCCTAGATTTAGGATTCATATTCCACTCATCTGCATGAAATCTTAGGTCAGAAAATTCAGTCAATTTAGGTACCGAAAGGGCGTCAACTCTGACAGTTGGCGTAACTAAGTCCCCGAACCCATTTCTCTGGTTATCGCAGAATTGAATAGAAACTCCCGACTATTCAATAGGGTGGTCCAATCATACCCTCCAAAAAATGATTGGTGGCGACTCCATGGCATGCACACTTAACACATGTCACTAGACCACACTGAAGGTCGACTACGTATACTTCCGTTGCGATTTGGGTAACGGGCCTTGGGAGAGGCCCGCGTCTGACCAGACTGGACGGCCCATTAGCCCTCGAGAGCCCACGGCGAACCTCGAGAGGGTCGCGACAGACTGGCGACTCCGCTGGGGACTTAGAGAACTTGAGCCGATTAAAAAGTTGATTGATTTTTCTAACCCTGCAGGCGCTCTTGAAGGTGAGGTAAGTCCGCTCATGGTAGGTGTTATATGTTTTTGCAGATTGGAGAGATAAGGGGTGTAGTCCGTGATTAATATTGTCTTATGCAGGTTGGCGTAGGAATGTATGTTGTATGGATGATTTGAAGTGCTGATTGATAAACTGTCGTGCATGACTTGCATTGTGATACTCACAACACATGAACACACACGATCGCGCCTAAAACCCCGGGCGCCGCCTTTAGGAACACAATAGAAGGAATTGAAAATGGAATCTCCGTGAGGAAAAATACGTGGTAATCCACTTTTCAATTCCGCTCACTTCGAACTATGGATCGAGTCCCAATGCAACGATAGCTGTGCAATGGAATCGGCTCTTTCTAGAACTCGAAGTGGGAACCTTAACCTTAGGTGCCAAACCCTCTGATTTTTAGAAGTTCACCATCACTTGTCTCATGCGCATGTCTTTGGGCGGTTGGTACACCTAAAACCGCACATAAGTCGACGAGTTTGGTTGGTAAGACTCTCTATCCCTCGAATCTATTACAGTTCATATAAATATAGGCATTTCATTCATTGCATTCTGGTGATTAGATTAAATGCCATTTCAAGGATAGATGTGTGTGTTTTTCCCAAACGTCCTTGATAGAAGACGAAGAGGATGATATCCCATGACAAGCACCGAGTGAGCAACAAAGGAGCCTACTATGGACATTATTGAGATATCGTCCAATGAAGATGACGAGTTGGGGCAAGTGATCCGGAAGTCACAGATCGAACTTGGGGCATCCTTAAACGTTAGGATCACATTCCTTTGTTTCATTTTCCATTACTAGTCCTCTTGTGTAGGGTTTATTTTTATCGAGGCTTTCTCTATCTCACCCCTTAGAGTGATTGTATTAGGGATCTATTGGTGTATACATTTAGATGGAACTTGGTTGTATCTCTTTTGACAGGACATGGGAATGTGATAGTGGCATTTTCTCTAATCATCCGAATACTCCCAAGTCAAGTTTATAATTCCTTTAGAGGAAATCAAAATTGGAAATCTTGCATGACCTTTTTGGTCGTATAGGGTAATCCAACCCCAATTTCGCTAGAAGGAATTATACACTTGAATTGGTTCATGCATGATTGTGAGCCGCTGGTAATCCACGATAATTGACCGAGAATATCGGCGTTGTTTTGAATTTAATGACGAGATAGATGTCCAAATTACTCTCGTTCTTAACAAAACGGCCTTGCTTTGGATGTCGTATCTTCAATTAAATTTAAAACACGTTATTATGCCTCGTACTTTTGAGTAATTCGCTCCTCTCGAAATTGATCAAAAGCAATTATTGTGAATTACATTCCTTTCAATAGTATGCTTTCTTTCGAAGAATATTGATAAAAAACTTTTCGCGCAAGATTAAAACCCTTGTAAAAGTTCTTGTCCTTATTAATCATAGGTAAGCATAAGATTGAAAGGGGTTTTTGCTTTCTTTTTCAAATTATTCATTCTGATTCTGTCTTTTCATTTGCAGGTAAAAAATAGGTAACAGAGAGAAATCTTTTCTTGGATAAGTCTGAGGCTATTCTTTCATTTGATCATGAGCGAGTTATAAAATCCATATTTGCTCGACTTATTGATATTACGGTTCGGCTCACCTAAGTTGAAGATGTTCGAACGCTCGAAGAAAGGAACCATGCAGAAGTTAAAACACACACGAGAACTTTCATTTATTTTGCTCAGCGGAGGGTTTTCAGAAGCAGGTCATACAATTCGGGGTGGAAAAGTAAAGCCAAAGTGAGCCCTAATTAACGACACAAAGGAGCCCAACTGACCCTCCATGTTGTTAATGCTCTGCCCGTACTCACGACTTCGCATGTCCTGGTCCGCGAGCTTGAGGAAAAGGTTTCTGCATTCTCCCTTAACCTCAGTGACCTTGACCTCGTGTTCTTCAGTGATTATTTCCAAGTCCCGAACTAATCCATTCCCGTGAGCTATGTCTGCGGTTATTTTGTCGAGCCGTTCTTCCTGCCAGTCGCTTTGCAGCCTCAATAGGACATTGTGGCGGTCGTGCTCGCCAGCGGTCAGGGATAGGGCCAATTGATCCACCAGTTTTCTCCTCTCGCGAAGCAACGTCGCGACCCTCTCATTGGCAAACTCGACGGCCTTTTTGTGACTATCGGCCAGATAGTTGGTCAGCACCAAATGATCATACCGATCCTGGTAACGAGCCCGCAAGACGCGAGCCACGAGAACCTCCCGATCAGCAACACGGTAGGCCTCTAAGGAGTGTGCAAAGAGGGTCGGGAAAGTTCTATATTCCCTCCCCAGCGTAGTACCTTCGAGGGAAGTGGTATCTAAGTCCTCGAGCAGGACACGGATTTCATCCGCGGTTGCAGAATGATCGGTTATGTGCGCGTAACCGCGACCCAATAGGTTATAAAGCTTTTCCCACTGGGCCAAGACATCAGTCGAAAAAGTGCGCACGGGAGAAGATGCCATTTGCGTTGGGTTGGCTTGAGAATAAGACGAGGCTAATAGAGAGATTAGAAGGAAGAAGCTGATTATGCGAGAACGCTAATCTGCCATACGTTAATCCCTCATTTTATAGCAACTCAAGGATGATGAAGGGTCTCAGTAATAATGCTGGTGGAGCCCAGTTAGGGGGTAAAGCAGGAGGTCCCCTCACGAGAACCATTGGATTCGTTTAGGTCCGCGATTTCCGGCTCATCAATTAAAGGATGTAAAAGATTTGTCGGGATCACCATTATTAGAGTTAGGTGGGAGGAAAGCGCAACTATCGAAGAGAGCCCTAACAGGGTTTGACAGTCCCATCACGTTGAAAAGCTAAGCGAGAAATTCAAGGTCTTGAGGGGGAACGTTTGCCTAATGATGCTTGAAGAGCGTCTCCTGAACATGCAAAGTCACTTGAAGAAAACTTTATAGGGAGTGAGCATACAGGAGAGAGTGGAGAACTCTGAGTGGGCAAGAACCAATCAAACATTTCTCAATCCAACATATTTAAGAGGTTACTGTCAGCTGCTAGAGGCGACTGACTCAAAAATCTCAGAAATTGAACCACAGAGGGATCTCGAAGATTCCAAGATCAAGTCTAACGCCAAAACCATGGAGCCCAACACTTCTGGCAATGGAAATCAAGATCACGGCGACGACGACAACGACATCCACGATGCTCAACTCGGGAAAAGAAGACGTCCTCACCAATACTCTCAGGAGGAAACCCAAATGCTGGAAACCCTTTTCAGTAAAAGCCATTACATGAAAAAGAAATGGAGAATTGAATTGAGCCGGGAGTTGGGGATTAATCAGTCGAGGATCCAGTTTTGGTTTCAAAATAGGAGATCCAAATCGAGGGCTCAACGCAAACGTCAGGTGGTCGAGATTTTAAAGGAAGAAAACCAAAAGCTGCGAACAGAAAACATGAGGTATGAAAAAGCTCTCAATATTACCGTTTGCCCTCATTGCGATAACCTCGTCGCCCTCGGTAAGATATTCCCCGATAAGCCTCACGCGATGATTGAAGACGTTCATTTACCACCCTACTCCCTCGGGGCATCTCCTGCTCAACCAGATTTTGCCGGAGTCACGCATGAGCAGGATGATCCCACGAAGATGATACAAATGCCTCCTGGGGGATGGGATTTGCATCGCTTTGATTGGAGTTACAGTTTCAAGGAGCTGGATGTTACCGCCGACCAGCTCAAAGCATATCAGCCTCATGCACAACAATTTTCGATAGGGTCGGGTCCTGCTGGAGATGAGTTAATCAGTCGTCAAGCCATCGATGCAATTTTGGGCCACGATAAGAGGAGGTTCGCTTGGCCCCCTGAACTGCATTCCAGATTCCTAGACGTGGTTCACCAAATGGGGATCGATTCAGCAACTCCGACGCGCATATTTAAGGCCATGAATGTACCGGGGCTTAGTAAGGAACTGGTCAGGAATCACCTTGCTGCCTACAGAAAGCTATTAAAACAACGTCGAGCGGAGCTAAACCGGGAGGAATCCGTCTCGAGCTCAAAAGCTAGGGGCGACCGCCATTATAATGCTCAGGCATCAAGAGATACCCGGCCAAATCTAAGCATCAATCAAACTAGCAGCCCGACCACCGGCAAACTGAAAGCTGATCAGAATGTCCTCCCGGGCCATCTCAACACTTCTCAAGAGCGCGTGTCACAAGTACAGCGAGTGCGCACTCCTCCATTCGAGCAGCAGTCGGCTGGTGCTCTGCCTGCCGCTGGTCAACCCGCGACAGACGATTTCTTTGATGAGGGGCTCGATGCCTTGTTCAATCAGTGGGAAGCTGGCATGCTTGGACAGCCATGATCTAGCACTTGACTCGGGGCACGATGGGTCGGTCACCACGAACACCCATAGAAAGAAGAACATGTTCACGAGTAGATCACTCATTTTATCCGTTGTAAAGTTCCTACGGGAACATTTTTCTTTAATGACTATAGTTAATTCTATATTAAAACCAACGCTATCGACGAACATCGTCATGCTCAGTTGTGATGATCCCTTGTTAGATTAAGTCTGAAACCAGAGACGGTCTTTAAAATTTTGAGTGGCCACGAACTCATTCCTCACCAAACGCCCGGGATGCTGAAATGAAGAGTAACAGCATGCACAGGGAAAATGCCACTTTCATTTGAACGATGAAAAGGGGTTGAGAGAAGATCATAGCGTTAATTCCCATGGAGCTAAATGAATTAAACGGAGTCATTAATTGCGGGCCCACCGCTGCTCCCCACGTTCTCGGGCCTAGCAAATCATAAAAAGCGCCGAAAGATTGTAGACCCACCACTTTGAAGACTGAACTAGGGGACGAGCGCAATACTCGATGAAACCGAATCAATGCAAAAAAGTTTGTGATCCTATCACGAGGAAAAAGAAAGGGGAATACAGACGATGAGTAATTACAGAATCTCGGGAGGAGCGCTTGCTTGCTGGTCTTCATATGCAGCCTGAAGGATGGTTCTAGGACACGCACAATCACTTGAGAAAATTTCTAGAGTGAGCAAACACGTAAGAGCGAATAGAGAAAGCTGAGTGAACTAGATCAGCCCGAGATACTTCGATCCATCATGTTTAAAAGCTATTCCCATCTGCTAGAAACGCCCGACCTGGACATTTCTGAACACGAACTGCTGGGAGACTTTGAAGATCCTGGAGCTGAATCCTGCCCGAAGGCCGTGGAGACTGACTCCTCCAGCGATGAAATTCTAGGTTTCAGCTACGAAGAAGGAATATACAATGATGACCGGAGTCGGAAAAGGAAGCAACTACAACGCCACACTCCAGGCCAAATCCGAGAGCTCGAAGCTTTCTTCAATGAATGCCCCACTCCAAGCAGACAACAGAAAATGGAGTTGAGCCGAAAAATAGGATTGGAGCTTTCGAAGGTCAAGTTTTGGTTCGCCAACAAACGAACCCGGGTGAAACAGCAATACGCAGACCATGAGTTACTGGTCCTGAAGGAGGAGAATGAGAAGCTTCAAGCTGAAAGCGCGAGATATAAGGAAGCTCTGACCAAGGCCACCTGCCTTAATTGTGGTAATCCTGTTGTCCTCGGCGAAGTGTTCCTCGATGAACCGTCCCTGTTGGCGAATAACGCTCAGCTGTTACCGTATTCTCCACAGCATTTTCCGACACAGCCAGATATCGCCGGAGATCTGCATGAGCAAGTCAACACCATAGGAGCAACACCAACATCCTCTGAGAAATGGGATATGAATCATCACAGGGGGAGTTCTCTCAATGACGAACTCGCTGTCGCAGCCAGCCAATCCAAAGTCGATGAGTCCCGCCCTGGACAACTTTTGAAACGACTAGATCCCGTAGAGAATAGCTACCGAAGTATTGACGATATTTTGGGTGATAAGAGAACAAGGTTTTACTGGACCTATGAACTTCACACCAAATTTGTTGATGCAATTCGAGAGCTGGGAGTTGATTCGGCTAGCCCACTACGCATACTCGAGATTATGAATGTGCCGGGGCTCTCTAGAATTAACGTCGAGTCTCACCTCAAGTACTATAGGAGATTGCTAAGGGATGGAAGGATAGCGTTAAACCATCATAAAGCCAGTTGGAGCTCAAGTGCCGGGCAGAGTTACAACCACGATGATTGGAGAGCCGAGAGCACCCAACCGTGTTTCAGCAATGACGGGACCAGCAGTCGTGTCAGCGACTCCTCTAACCCAAATCAGAATGCTCCGCCGAGCTATCTCAATACTCCTCAAGAGTATATACCGCAGTTCCAGCACATAGGGATTCCTCAGTTTGAGCGCGATTCGGTCATTAATGCTGTCCCTGAAGCGGATCTGGCATTGGTAGAGAGTGCACATATAAACCTGCCGGTCATTGGAGGAAGTTCCAATTCGAGGGGTCAAGTTGCTCACGGCGAGAGCAAAGAGAGGAATCCCTCGCCTGCAGTCGACGACAGCCAATCTGGGCACCAAGGGCTAGAAAGAACAGGCGATTTCCTTGAGGAGGAGCTGGACACTTGGATCAATACTCTTCAGGAATGTATGTCTCGACCCCAACAAGGCAATGATGAAGGTTCCAGCTCAAAGACTCCAGTTCCTCACAATGAAGGCGATGAAGGAAATCTGCCCCCAACAATTGTTGATACCCAACTTGAACATCAATGGCTCGAAGACCCGAGCAATTTCCTTGGCGATGAGTTCAATCTTTGGCTCGATCAATTTGGAGCCGGAGGGCCATCGCAGTGGTGACGCAAGGCAGGTGACCAAACGTCTGATGCAAGGCATGGTTACTCGATGAAAAATGCTTAGACGAAAGGGGTGGAACACTCCTATTGAATATGTTGTTGATCGCACTGTAAGGTTCCCACAGGAACATCTTTCATTAATGTCTAGAACTAATTGCGCGTGAGTGTCAACATCACCCTTTGAGCATCTTCAAGCCGAGGGCCGTGGATTAATCGCTTAATCCGTGGAGCAAGTTCCCCGAACAATGACTATCACCCGCGGAGTATAATGGGATCTACCCCTTCAATACGAAATACTTTTGGCCGCGAAGCCACCTATTTGGTAAAACGATGTATCGTTCCTAAACGATCTTCAATCGAATACCGAAGTAATGTCTCATTTCTTTCCCTTCTCAGGTGATAAACGTGGATAAATCACTCAAGGAGCCATTTGTTCGAATAACAGAACAGACGTTGCCTAACTGGGGGCAGATGAACCATTGATGTTGCAAACACTCCAAGAATGGATAGGCGGATTTGATAGATGTTGTTCATATCAATACGCAATATCAGAACGGGATGAGAACCAAGAGTAAAGCTGTATCGTTCCAATTTGTCTTGAATTTGAGAATATGAATTGATACTCGTTATTTATCCTTGACAGGGGAATCGCCTTACAGACGAACAGGTTTTCACATCCCATGTATTACCCGTTAGAATACATGACCAAGGGTAAATTGTATCGTTCTAATTTTTTGAAAAATTCGTGAACGTACAATAACATGTTTCTTCCGCATTTTCAGGATCTCCAGCCGCGGGGGACAGGTAAGTATCCCTTTCCCCAATCCATTGAAGATGTTAAATAAAAAACAGAGAGAAAAAGAAAAGCTTTCAAAACCTGATGTCTAGAAAAGACATGGAATTCTAACTTCATTGGCATTCATGTTTTGAAACATGAGGTTGTCTGAACACGCATTGTGCACCATAAAATCCCCTTGACGGGTAAAATTTTTGGGAAAACGAAAGAGATTTTTCCAATCAAAAGTTGTTCAAAACTCTCAAAAGGATGTTTCCTCAAAAGAGAGGCAAGCTCAAATCCAAACACATCCTACATACACTTGAGAGATGAGTAGAGCGAATCGAATAGTAAAATCTGGACCTACGGAGGTAGGGACCATTCGCAGTGATTACATGGATTGGGACGACGGAGGCGTTCGTTTCATATCATAAACACTACAGGTGACCGTTGATAACCCACTTGAACGGCGATTTTCATTCTTAACCCTGTCAAGAACCACCCCACATCGGGGCAAAATGGAGGTGAGTCCAGCAGCATCAGGAGGAAATGGTTAGAAATTTTCTTGCTCGGACTAACATTAATCTTTGTGTGTTGTTTATATGGTAATCCAAGTGCCATAGGATGATGAGGAGCATTCATTTCTCTATCCCACACACCGAATCCTTTGCATAGCCAAGTTGAGCCTGCAAAATCATTTCATAAACCCGTTGGTGATCATTGCACTTTCCAAGACGGATGCGACATCACTTCAGAAACGAGGGAGTTCAAGACCTAGGGTTTACGAAAAAGCTACTAAGTCGATACTCAAGCGTGCTAAGAGCCAAGTCATATATCTAGCACAATTGCCAAGCATCCCGCTTGCGACAAGGGATTAAAGAAATCCCCAGCATCAGATAAGAAAAAGCAAAGTGCCTGGTAAAAGCAAGGCCGATGCTCGCATAAGCTGTTTGATTGATCCCCAGTAAAGTCTGGTCGGGAAAAGAGGAAATTCCTAAAAGAGTAGTATCAAAAGGGCTACTCCCCAAATGGCGTCAAGCGCGGAGCAAAGATATAGAGAGAATTATCGGTCTCTGAATGCAACAAGAGACGCTCTCTAAAGGACTTGTGCACACCTCAAAAGCGGTTGCACACCTCAAAAACTGAATATGCAGAATGGAAAAGACAGGTGACGAATTTGCAATGATCACCAATGTCAATCCCCTCATAAATTCTGGGCCAAAAACAAGCCTTTTTCGGTCCCCAATCTTACCAATGTCATAACCCTGAAACAGTCTTCTCTGACTAAGACATTTGGGTTAACATATAGCTTAGCTCGAAGAAGTACGAGCAAGACTATTTCTTTCTCATTTTGCAGGGTTCTCGACTTGTAAACCCGGAGCAGATGGTGAAGAATTTCATTCAAACGACCTTGACTCAAAAGTGAGTCCCTCTTGAAGATCAATAACCAAGCCCAACATTACGGTCCCATGGAAGACCTCCCGACCGATCAAAATGTATGCGCAGCGAATGATCCTAAAACCTAGGCACATGTTAATAGGAAGTTGGCGCATTCCTTAAGACCATTATCACAGAGCGGTGAGGAGCCCTCTTGGATGAGAAATTCTCCAATAGATGTTTTGAACAAACTCTTTTTGGAAATTTCAAATTGTTTGATCCAGATTTTCCGTGCAAGGGATTTGTGATCACATTTGCATGTTGCAAGAATGCTTTGGACAACCTCCAGCATCAAAATGCACATTTCACAATTAAAACTTAAGTCATACGGTTTTTGTCAAGTGGACAGCCGTGGTCTTCCCAAAAATTACTAACGTTTTCTTGGTGAAGAAAAATCTTTCAAGCTCAAACTTCTGCAGGATACCTGGAGAACCCAGCTCCCAGAATGTCGCCTCAGCAGACTCAAGTGAAGCTTTGTCAAAATAAAATCTTTCACTACTTCAAAAAACTGAATTCCCGACAAACTTCGGGATCTCTAAAAAAAGAGGGGAAGAAAAACTCTTTTAAAAGAAAAAGTCCTATCAGACGTGGAGAACCCTCGTCATGAGACCCCTTTTTTTAAAAAAAAAAAAATCTAGGCAGTCTCATCGGACGTGGAGAACCCTCGTCATGAGATCCCTTTTCAAAATTCAAACAGTCTCATCGGACGTGGAGAACCCTCGTCATGAGACCCCTTTTTAAAAATTAGGTAGTCTCATCGGACGTGGAGAACCCTCGTCATGAGACCCATTTTCAAAGCAAACTGAGGGTAGAAACCGCCTGAAGGGTCAAACTCAAGGTAGAAACCGCCTGAAGGGTCAAACTCAAGGTAGATACCGCCTAAAGGGTCATCTTAAGGTAGAAACCGCCCGAAGGGTCAAAACAAAGGTAGAAACCGCCTGAAGGGTCAAACCAAGGTAGAAACCGCCTGAAGGGTCAACTCAAGGTAGAAACCGCCTGAAGGGTCAAACCAAGGTAGAAACCGCTTGAAGGGTCAACACAATGGTAGAAACCGCCTGAAGGGTCAATCAAAGGTAGAAACCGCCTGAAGGGTCAATCCAATAGCGAAAATCACTTAAATGGTCAACTCAATGGTCCGATCCACCATACGGATCAAAATCCTTGGCAAATCCCAAATGGGGCGCGTCTTCCTTAGATTCCTATCAGTTAGGAATCTCATTATGGTTTAACCTACCATACGGGTCAGAGCTTAACCTCTCTAGGACACTCTAGAAACGAGTCCCTAGAAATTCTCTGGAATCCATCAGACACTGCGAAAATCGCACAAACATCGAATAGGTAAGTGGCAGGTATATCTCTCTACTATCTCACTCTCTCATGTCAAATAAATGTTTCCCCTTTCAAGAAAGAGCATACATCGACAAGCATAAAAAAAAAACGGATGTCATGACTCCTTTTCCTTTAGTTTCACGAGTCGAGTCGATCAGGACTCAGGTGTCACCTTGTCTTTGAGAGAAACCTCTGAGGGGATTCCTCTGATGAGATTCCTCTCAAAGAGGGGCAGCTGTTGACACCTAAATTTTGATCAACCTTTTTCTTCCTTTATTTTTCAAAAATTCATAGAAAATTCATAAAAAGCTAAAAAATTACAAAAACCAACTTTGGTAGCCTTGGCCAAGCTAAAGGGACCATTTTGGATAAAAATATTTTTTTTCATATTTTTCCTATTTTATTATTATTATTATTTTCGAAAAATATAAAAATAAAAATAAAATAAAAAAAGTAGTATTCGAGGTCACAAAAATATATACAAATAGTAGGTATTTTTATTTTTAATTTTCTTTACTTTAGGACCTCATAAAACAGTAAAATTCAGGTTCCATTTTAGGTGTTCACTGACCACCGTAAAATTGAATTTGACAAAAATATTAGTAATGATTAAAAGGAAAAGGAGTGAAAACATCATCATTTAAAAGGAAAAGGGAACTAATCATTTTGTCTTCGCTTTTGATTATTTTATTATTATTTTTTTTTACTTTTAGTATTTTATTATATTATTATTATATTATTATATTATTATATTATTATATTTTTTTATTACTTTACTCTCCTCCCCTCTCCTTCATCACCCGCATCATTCCTCTTCTTCTTCCTCCTCCTTCTTCTTCTTCTCTTCTTCTCTTCTTTCTTTTCTTCTCATTTTTTTTCATCCTCCCCTAGATTACGGCGACCACCCTCATCGCCACCTTGCTCCGCCACCCTCCGACGCCGTGCCGAGATCCCGTCCGTCTTGCTGTTTATCACGACCTCGTGGAGCTCCTAGATACCGCAATCCCCCTCCATCTTCCTCCTCTGTTTCGCCCCCTGCCACGTCGTCGCTCTTCGTCGTCGCCGCTTGGCCACGAATCCATCGTGTTCGGGCCGATCCCGGCCGTGGGCCGATCCCGTGGGCCGGTGGCCGTGCGCCTCGGCCATGGCCGAGGCCGTAGGCCGGTGGCTGTGCGCCTCGGCCATGGCCGAGGCCGTGGGCCGAGGACGTCGGCCGAGTGGCCGTGCGTATCGGCCATGGCCGAGGCCGTGGGCCGAGGCCGTAGGCCGTGGGCCAAGGCCGAGCCCATGGCCGAGCCCATGGCCGAGGCCGTGGGCCAAAGCCGTGGGCCGAGGCCGTGGGCCAAAGCCGTGGGCCGAGGCCGTGAGCCCATAGCCGGTCCATGGCTGAGTGAATTGGCCCGTTTCCGAGCCGGGATTTATTTATTTTTTAAATTATTATTATTTATTACCGGTCTTAAAACTTGTAAAATTGATTGTTGACATTTTGATGTGGTGATCGACAGGTGATGTGCATGGAGATGGTCGCAGGCTGGGGCTGGGCGATTGAAGGCCGGTGTCCAATCTGGTATGTTTTACGTACCCGATCCGTGTATTAGGGTTATTTTTCTAAAATGTCGCCATTATAGATTTGGTTTGCATGTATTTATCTCAGTTCAGTAGTTAGCTTATTTATCTGGTTGAGTGTTGTCTATTGCCAATGATATGCTTTTTGTTAAAATATTTTCTGAAAATATAAAAATATATTAATAAATCAGAAAATGCCAAAAAAATGGAAAAATTAAAGAAAAACAAAAAAAAATTGAGAAGAATTACAGAAAATTACTAAAAAAATTCTAGAAAATTCCCAAGGCTGAAAATGATCAAAAGAAATTGATTGGTTGTCGTTTTTTTAGGATTTTCTCTCATTTAATCCAAAACGACGATTTTACCCCTCAAAGGGTAAATCGTCTTTGATATTCCGATGAATTGTGGAAATTGCTTAGAATTTGGCGATGAGCCAGATAGGTGGCTAAACCTTATGTCTAGGATTTCCACATTTCATTCTCATTTTTAGAAAATGACGATTTTACCCTTCGAATGGTAAATCGGTTTCTAAAATTCCAAAAAAATCATGAAAATTGCAAAAAAAATAGGAAATGGGTCAATTGAGTGACCAAACCTATTTTTGACATCGTTTTACTCCGAATTCATTCCGAAATGATGATTTTGCCTTTTTTGGGCAAATCGTCCCTTTTGTCTCAAAATTACGACTTTACCCCTTATGGGTAAAATCATGTCTAAATCATTCCTAAGCTTGATTGATACTTATTTAGGTTAATAGAGCCTTCTTATGAGTGTCATGTTGATTTGATGTGTTTACTTTGCATACTTGGATTCATTGATTTGCGCCTTTTATTATTGATTGTGATTGCCAGGATAGTCATTCCTATTTGCATGAATTCCTAGATTTAGGATTCATATTCCACTCATCTGCATGAAATCTTAGGTCAGAAAATTCAGTCAATTTAGGTACCGAAAGGGCGTCAACTCTGACAGTTGGCGTAACTAAGTCCCCGAACCCATTTCTCTGGTTATCGCAGAGTTGAATAGAAACTCCCGACTATTCAATAGGGTGGTCCAATCATACCCTCCAAAAAATGATTGGTGGCGACTCCATGGCATGCACACTTAACACATGTCACTAGACCACACTGAAGGTCGACTACGTATACTTCCGTTGCGATTTGGGTAACGGGCCTTGGGAGAGGCCCGCGTCTGACCAGACTGGACGGCCCATTAGCCCTCGAGAGCCCACGGCGAACCTCGAGAGGGTCGCGACATAAATCACTCAAGGAGCCATTTGTTCGAATAACAGAACAGACGTTGCCTAACTGGGGGGCAGATGAACCATTGATGTTGCAAACACTCCAAGAATGGATAGGCGGATTTGATAGATGTTGTTCATATCAATACGCAACATCAGAACGGGATGAGAACCAAGAGTAAAGTTGTATCGTTCCAATTTGTCTTGAATTTGAGAATATGAATTGATACTCGTTATTTATCCTTGACAGGGGAATCGCCTTACAGACGAACAGGTTTTTACATCCCATGTACTACTCGTTAGAGTACATGACCAAGGGTAGGATGTATCGTTTCGATTTTTGAAAAATTCGTGAACATGCAATGATATGCTTCTTTTACATTTTCAGGGGTCTGAAGCCACGACAGGTAGGTAAGTATCCCTTTCCCAGTTAGCTGGAGACAAAAAAATGTTAAAATACTTTCAGCCGTCATGAAAATTATCCAATGCATCGATGTTCATGATTTAAATCGGGAGGTTGCCCAAAGCATGAATAAGACATGCACGATACATCACAAAATCCCCTCGATGGATAAATTTTGGGAAAGAAAGAAATGAATTTTTCCAAATATGATTATTTGTCAAATCATTCAAAAGGAAGTTTACTCAAAAGAGAGGCAACCTAGTCAAAACACGTCCTATACACATTTAAGAGAGAAGTGGAGCGGATCAGATAGCAAAATCTGGACCTACGGAAGTATGGACCATTCGCAGCGATTACATGGGTTGGGACGACGGAGGCATTCGTTTCATATCCCCAAATACTACAGGTGACCATTGATAACCCCTTTGAACGGAGGTTCTCATTATCAGCCCTGTCGAGAACCACCCCACATTGGGGCAAAACGGGAATAAGTCCAGCAGCATCAGGAGAGAATGGTTAGAAATTTTCTTGCTCGGACTAACATTAATCTTTGTGTGTTGTTTATATGGTAATCCAAGTGCCATAGGATGATGAGAAGCATTCATTTCTCTATCCCACACACCGAATCCTTTGCATAGCCAAGTTGAGCCTGCAAATTCGTTTCATGAGCCCGTTGGTGATCATTGCACATTTCAAGATGGATGCAGCATCACTTTAGAAACGGAAGAGCTCAAGACTAAGGGATTTCAAAAAAAAAAGAAGATGAAAATGAGAAAAGAATCCACGACATCGAGAAAACGCAAAGTGCCTGGTAAAAGCAAGGCCGATGCTCGTGTAAGTTGTTTGATTGATCCACAATGAAGCCTGGATGGGAAAAGAGGAAATCCCTGAAGGAACCAAATAAAAAAAAGGCTGCTCCCCAAATGCTGCCAAACACTGAACAAAGACATAGAGAGAGTCGGTCTCTGAATGCAACAAGAGACGCTCTCTAAAAGAGCTGGTGCACACCTCAAAATCGATTGCGCACCTCAAGGACTAAAGATGTAGAAAGGAAATGACAGGAGGCAAATCAGCAATGATCACCAATGTCAAACCCGTCACGAATTCTGGGCCAAAAACAAGCTTTTTTCGGTCCCCAATCCTACCAATGTTACAACCCTGAAACAGTCTTCTCTGACTAAGACACTTGGGTTAACATATAGCTTAGCTCGAAGAGGTACGAGCAAGATTATTTCTTTCTCATTTTGCAGGGTTCTTGACTTATAAACCCGGAGCAGATGGTGAGAACATTCATTCAATGGCCTCGACTCCAAAGCGGGTCCCCCTTAAGAACCATTATCCAAGCCCAACATTACGGTCCCGTGGAAGACCTCCCGATCGATCGAAATGTATGCGCTGCGAATGATCCTAAAACCTAGGTGTTGACACCTGATTTTGTACCATTTATTATTGTGATTTTTATTCTTTAAAATTAATTAAAAATATCAAAAAAGGTCATAAAATCACAAAATCAACTTTGGAAGCCTTGGTTTAGCCTTAGGAACCAATTTTGAATAAAAAATATTTTTCGGTATTTTTAATATTTTTCGAGTTTATTTAATTATAAAAATACCCAAAAAATCATAAAAATACCATTCGTGGTCAGAAAAATACCCAAAAATATTCGATAATTTTGTTTTAATTTCCTCTTCAAGTGTGTCACTTTAAATCTCAAAAATTCGGCTCGGGTCACTATGTTCCTTCACAAACATAAACCCGAACCGAGCCTAAAAAAAAAAAAAAATCATTTTCGAGTCTTTTAGTTTTCAATTCTCACTTTTTATAAGCTATGACATTGGATTCTAAAGTCTTAAAGTGCAATTAGGTCAATTTGCCCTCCAATTTAATCAATTTTTACCAAAAGGGCTTAATTGCACATTTTTCTTTCAATTAGTCCCCGGTTTCACGGATGTATACGTATGCTCTACGTATTTATACGTCATACGTATTTATACGTTATGCATATTTGTACTGTTTGGTAACCTCTTTAACTCTTGTAATAATAATAATGGTTATTATTTTTAACACCTTTGTTAGTGCCTTTTTTTTAGCATTTTTGTATTGTGAGTGCTATTGCTAGTGCTATTTTTAAATAGCATTTTTTGTATTATAAATTGTGAGTGCTATTATTAGTGCTATTTTTAAATGACATTTATTTATCATAAATTGTGAGTGCTATTGTTAGTGCTATTTTTAAATGGCATTTATTTATCATAAATTGTGAGTGCTATTATTAGATAGAATTTATAATTGTTAGTGCTATTTTTAAATAGCATTTTTGTATTATAAATTGTGGGTGCTATTGTTAGTGCTATTTTTAAATAGCATTTTTGTATTATAAATTGTGAGTGCTATTGTTAGTGCTATTTTTAAATGTCATTTATTTGTGAGTGCTATTTTTAGATAGAATTTATAATTGTTAGTGCTATTTTTAAATACAATTTATTGGAAGGTATTTTTGGCTATAAAAGGATGGCAAGAGTTTTGAGGTTGGGGGGGAGAGATATTTTGTAGAGTGTGCAAATTTTTGAGAGCTTAGAGAGAAGAACACAAACACTCTCTATATTCTCATAATCTTGAGTGAGCAAAATATACTAAGTTCGGAATATTGATTCTGCATATTGCTAGCACAATTGTTGTGGAGTTATTAGTCGTCTCCCCGTTCGTCAATTGGTGGTGCGTCCGAACTAGATGCCTAACACTTGTGGAGGCTGAGATCGAAGAACATCGAACCGACACCTCCGTTCAAGCACGCTACGAGAGGTAATCTATTTACTCCCTTTGAGGCAAGGTGATTTTTTTCGATTGAAATGCACGAAGTACGCCTCTGGAGATACATGTAGGGGTTGTTATTTTTTTCCGCTACGTGTTACGTGGATCCCAATAGTGGTATCAGAGCCAATCCTTAGGTGTTTTCGTGCATTTAATTGATTTTTGCAATTTTTGCAATACTATGGCCAATATGTATTAACGAATTGTTCGTCTTACATGGCTAATGGAGGTTGATTATTTTATATGATAAATTAATCAACGTAGCAAAAATTGAGACTAAATCAATTTTGAATCGAAAATTTATGGCTATCTTATTTTACGTAAAAATTCTTATTATGATTCAACGTAGAATTTTTATTGTGCCTTCCTAAGTTTTAAATTGTGAATTTATTACTTACGTGGAAGGGTGGTGATCATGGAAAAATCCCTAATCAATGTGATTGATGTATATATGAATGTATGGTGATTATTTATATATTTGGGGTTGTAATTATTAAATGGAGGCTGCGTACTCCTTTTATTTTTCATGTAATCTTTATTTTTAGCATAGTCAATTGTTAATGTAAATGCTACGAGGATTACGTGGATGAGCCTTTTAAGTCGGCGAGCTCTTAGGGGCCCAATTCTTGAAGAGTTCAAGAAACCAAGAAGAAGCGAAGAGCGGCTCTCCGTTATTAAAACATTAAAATGATTAAATGTGGTCTCATTGGCTCGAGACCCATTAAATCATAATTCCATGATCACCACGTAGGATAGATGTTTGTGTGATTGACATCTATTTATTTGTTATGATTACGTGAGCATGTTAAACTGGTTAATATGCAAAGTCAGACTTACCTCACCCAAAATTGCGCCTGCATGAAATCCTAGTTAGGAAAATCACTCGCGTTAGGTACCGAAAGGGCGTTGGTAATGACATCAACGTAACCAAGTCCCCGAACCCAAAATCTCTGGTTCCGCAGAATTGATCGATCTCTCCCAATCGGTCAATAAGGTTTCCGGTCTACCCTCCAAGAAAGACCGGTGGCGACTCCAAATGCATGCACAAGTTGCACATGCCACCACGACCACACTAAGGTCGAAAGCGATCGACTGTTATCGTCGAATCCCTTTGAAAAATACTCCCGCCGCGATTTGGTATGGGCCTGGGAGGGCCCGCGCCGATCCAAAGCCCGCGATCCGCACCCTTGTGCGGGGGAAGGCCCGCGATCGGTAATCCATTAGCCGCGTCCTCTTTCGGACGGGTCGCGACAGCTGGCGACTCCGCTGGGGACTTTGTTCTAAAACCTATGGTTCTAGACCCCAAGTGGACTTAGGCCGTAATTAAAACGCTGAGTGATGTTTCTAACCCTGCAGGCGCTCTTGAAGGTGAGGTAAGTCCGCTCATGATAGGTGTTATATGTTTTTGCAGATTGGAGAAATAAGGGGTGTAGTCCGTGATTAACATTGTCTTATGCAGGTTGGCGTAGGAATGTATGTTTTGTGGATGATTTGAAGCGCTGATTGATAAACTGTTGTGCATGACTTGCATTGTGGTGTTCACGACACATAGACACACACAACCGCGCCTAAAACCCCGGGCGCCCCTATAGGAAAACAATAGAAGGAACTGAAAATGGAATCTCCATGAGGAAAAACATGGGGTAATCCACTTTTCAATTCCGCTCACTTCGAACTATGGATCGAGTCCCAATGCAACGATAGCTGTGCAATGGAATCGGCTCTTTCTAGAACTCGAGGTGGGAACCTTAACCTTAGGTGTCAAACCCTCTGATTTTTAGAAGTTTACTATCACTTGTTTCATGCGCATGTCTTTGGGCGGTTGGTACACCTAAAACCGCACATAAGTCGACGAGTTAGGTTGGTAAGACTCTATATCCCCCCAAATCTATCACTGTTCATATAAATATAGGCATTTCATTTATTGCATTCTGGTGATTAGATTAAATGCCATTTCGAGGATAGATATGTGCGTTTGTCCCTAACGTCCTTGATAGAAGACGAGGAGGGTGATATCCCACGACGAACACCGAGTGTGCGATAAGGAGCATACTATGGACATTATTGAGGTATCATCCAATGAAGATGACGAGTTGGGGCAAGTGATCCTGAAGGCACAGATCAAAACTGGGGCATCCTTAAACGTTAGGATCACATTCCTTTATGTCATTTTCCATTACTAGTCCTCTTGTATAGGGTTTATTTTTACTGAGGTTTTCTCTATCTCACCCCTTAGAGCGATTGTATTAGGGGTCTATTGGTGTATACATTCAGATGGAACTTGGTTGTATTTCTTTTAACGGGTCATTGGAATGTGATAGTGGCATTTTTTCTAATCATCCGAATACTCCCAAGTCAAGTTTATAATTCCTTTAGAGGAAATTAAAATTGGAAGTCTTGCACGACCTTTTGGTCGTGTGAGGTAATCCAACCCCAATTTCGCTAGAAGGAACTACACACTTGAATTGGTTCATGCATGTTGTACACCACTGGTAATTCACGATAATTGATCAAGAATATCAGCGTAGTTTCAAATTTAATGACGAGATAGATGTCCAAACTACTTTCGTTCTTAGCGAGCGACCTTAATTTGGATGCCATATCTTCAATTGAATTTAAAACACATTATTATGTCATGCGCTTTTGACTAATTCGTTCTCCTCGAAATTGATCAAAAGCGATTATCGTGAATTACATTCCTTTCAATAATATGCTTTCCTTCGAAGAATACTGATAAAAAACTTTTTGCGCAAGATTAAAACCCTTGTAAAAGTTTTTGTCCTTATTAATCACGAGCAAGCATAAGATTGAAAGGGGTTTATGCTTTCTTTTTCAAATTATTCCTTCCGATTCAGTCGTTTCATTTGCAGGTGAAAAAATAGGTAATAGAGAGAAATCTTCTCCTGGATAAGTCTGAGGCTATTCTCTCATCTGATCATGAGCGAGTTATAAAATCAGGACATATTTGCTCGGCTTATTGATATTATGGTTAGGCTCACCCAAGTTGAAAATGTTCGGATGCTCGAAGAAATGAACCATACAGAAGTTAAAACACACACATTTATTTTGCTCAGTGGAGGGTTTTCAAAAGTAGGTCATACAATTCGGGGTGGAAAAGTAAAGCCAAAGTGAGCCCTGATTAACGACACAAAGGAGCCCAACTGACCCTCCATGTTGTTAATGCTCTGCCCGTACTCACGACTTCGCATGTCCTGGTCCGCAAGCTTGAGGAGAAGGTTTCTGCATTCGCCCTTAACCTCAGTGACCTTGACCTCGTGTTCCTCGGTGATTATTTCCAAGTCCCGAACTAATCCATTCCCGTGAGCTATGTCTGCGGTTATTTTGTCGAGCCGTTCTTCCTGCCAGTCGCTTTGCAGCCTCAATAGGACATTGTGGCGGTCGTGCTCGCCAGCGGTTAGGGATATGGCCAATTGATCCACCAGGTTTCTCCTCTCGCGAAGCAACGTCGCGACCCTCTCATTGGCAAACTCGACGGCCTTTTTGTGACTATCGGCCAGATAGTTGGTCAGCACCAAATGATCAGACCGATCCTTGTAACGAGCCCGCAAGACGCGAGCCACGAGAACCTCCCGATCAGCAACACGGTAGGCCTCTAAGGAGTGTGCAAAGAGGGTCGGGAAAGTTCTATATTCCCTCCCCAGCGTAGTACCTTCGAGGGAAGTGGTATCTAAGTCCTCGAGCAGGACACGGATTTCATCCGCGGTTGCAGAATGATCAGTTATGTGCGCGTAACCGCGACCCAATAGGTTATAAAGCTTTTCCCACTGGGCCAAGACATCAGTCGAAAAAGTGCGCACGGGAGAGGAGGCCATTTGCGTTGGGTTGGCTTGAGAATAAGACGAGGCTAATAGAGAGATTAGAAGGAAGAAGCTGATTATGCGAGAACGTTAACCTTCCATACATTAATTCCTCATTTTATAGCAACTCGAGGATGATGAAGGGTCTCAGTAATAATGCTGGTGGAGCCCAGTTAGGGGGTAAAGCAGGAGGTCCCCTCACGAGAACCATTGGATTTGTTTCGGTCCGCGATTTCCTGCTCATCAATTAAAAGATGTAAAAGATTTGTCGGGATCACCATTATTAGAGTTAGGTAGGAGGTAAGCGCAACTATCGAAGAGAGCCCTAACAGGATTTGGCAGTCCCATCAAGTTGAAAAGCTAAGCGAGAAATTCAAGGTCTTGAGGGGGAACGTTTGCCTAATGATGCTTGAAGAGCGTCTCCTGAACATGCAAAGTCACTCGAAGAAAACTTTATAGGGAGTGAGCATACAGGAGAGAGTGGAGAACTCTGAATGGGCAAGAACCAATCAAACATTTCTCAGTCCAACATATTTAAGAGGTTACTGTCAGTTGCTAGAGGCGACTGACTCAAAAATCTCAGAAATTGAACCACAGAGGGATCTCGAAGATTCCAAGATCAAGTCTAACGCCAAAACCATGGAGCCCAACACTTCTGGCAACGGAAATCAAGATCACGGCGACGACGACAACGACATCCACGATGCTCAACTCGGGAAAAGAAGACGTCCTCACCAATACTCTCAGGAGGAAACCCAAATGCTGGAAACCCTTTTCAGTAAAAGCCATTACATGAAAAAGAAGTGGAGAATTGAATTGAGCTGGGAGTTGGGGATTAATCAGTCGAGGATCCAGTTTTGGTTTCAAAATAGGAGATCCAAATCGAGGGCTCAACGCAAACGTCAAGTGGTCGAGATTTTAAAGGAAGAAAACCAAAAGCTGCGAACAGAAAACATGAGGTATGAAAAAGCTCTCAATATTACCGTTTGCCCTCATTACGATAACCTCATCGCCCGCGGTAAGATATTCCCCGATAAGCCTCACGCAATGATTGAAGACGTTCACTTACCACCCTACTCCCTCGGGGCATCTCCTGCTCACCCAGATTTTGCCGGAGTCACGCATGGGCAGGATGATCCTACGAAGACGATACAAATGCCTCCTGGGGGATGGGATTTGCATCGCTTTGATTGGAGTTACAGTTTCAAGGAGCTGGATGTTACCGCCGACCAGCTCAAAGCATATCAGCCTCATGCACAACAATTTTCGATAGGGTCGGGTCCCGCTGGAGATGAGTTAATCAGTCGTCAAGCCATCGATGCAATTTTGGGCCACGATAAGAGGAGGTTCGCTTGGCCCCCTGAACTGAATTCCAGATTCCTAGACGTGGTTCACCAAATGGGGATCGATTCAGCAACTCCGGCGCGCATATTTAAGGCCATGAATGTACCGGGGCTTAGTAAGGAACTGGTCAGGAATCACCTTGCTGCCTACAGAAAGCTATTAAAACAACGTCGAGCAGAGCTAAACCGGGAGGAATCCGTCTCGAGCTCAAAAGCTAGGGGCAACCGCCATTGTAATGCTCAGGCATCAAGAGATACCCGGCCAAATCTAAGCATCAATCAAGCTAGCAGCCCGACCACCGGCAAACTGAAAGCTGATCAGAATGTCCTCCCGGGCCATTTCAACACTTCTCAAGAGCGCGTGTCACAAGTACAGCGAGTGCGCACTCCTCCATTCGAGCAGCAGTCGGCTGGTGCTCTGCCTGCCGCTGGTCAACCCACGACAGACGATTTCTTTGATGAGGGGCTCGATGCCTTGTTCAATCAGTGGGAAGCTGGCATGCTTGGACAGCCATGATCTAGCACTTGACTCGGGGCACGATGGGTCGGTCACCACGAACACCCATAGAAAGAAGAACATGTTCACGAGTAGATCACTCATTTTATCCGTTGTAAAGTTCCTACGGGAACATTTTTCTTTAATGACTATAGTTAATTCTATATTAAAACCAACGCTATCGACGAATATCGTCATGCTCAGTTGTGATGATCCATTGTTAGATTAAGTCTGAAACCAGAGACGGTCTTTAAAATTTTGAGTGGCCACGAACTCATTCCTCACCAAGCGCCCGGGATGCTGAAATGAAGAGTAACAGCATGCACAGGGAAAATGCCACTTTCGTTTGAACGATGAAAAGGGGTTGAGAGAAGATCATAGCGTTAATTCCCATGGAGCTAAATGAATTAAACGGAGTCATTAATTGCGGGCCCACCGCTGCTCCCCACGTTCTCGGGCCTAGCAAATCATAAAAGGCGCCGAAAGATTGTAGACCCACCACTTTGAAGACTGAACTAGGGGACGAGCGCAATACTCGATGAAACCGAATCAATGCAAGAGAGTTTGTGATCCTATCACGAGGAAATAGAAAGGGGAATACAGACGATGAGTAATTACAGGGTCTCGGGAGGAGCCCTTGCTTGCTGGTCTTCATATGCAGCCTGAAGGATGGTTCTAGGACACGCACAATCACTTGAGAAAATTTCTAGAGTGAGCAAACACGTAAGAGCGAATAGAGAAAGTTGAATGAACTAGATCAGCCCGAGATACTCCGATCCATCATGTTTAAAAGCAATTCCCATCTGCTAGAAACGCCCGACCTGGACATTTCTGAGCACGAACTGCTGGGAGACTTTGAAGATCCTGGAGCTGAATCCTGCCCGAAGGCCGTGGAGACTGACTCCTCCAGCGATGAAATTCTAGGTTTCAGCTACGAAGAAGGAATATATAATGATGACCGGAGTCGGAAAAGGAAGCAACTACAACGCCACACTCCAGGCCAAATCCGAGAGCTCGAAGCTTTCTTCAATGAATGCCCCACTCCAAGCAGACAACAGAAAATGGAGTTGAGCCGAAAAATAGGATTGGAGCTTTCGAAGGTCAAGTTTTGGTTCGCCAACAAACGAACCCGGGTGAAACAGCAATACGCAGACCATGAGTTACTGGTCCTGAAGGAGGAGAATGAGAAGCTTCAAGCTGAAAGCGCGAGATATAAGGAAGCTCTGACCAAGGCCACCTGCCTTAATTGTGGTAATCCTGTTGTCCTCGGCGAGGTGTTCCTCGATGAACCGTCCCTGTTGACGAATAACGCTCAGCTGTTACCGTATTCTCCACAGCATTTTCCGACACAGCCAGATATCGCCGGAGATCTGCATGAGCGAGTCAACACCATAGGATCAACACCAACATCCTTTGAGAAATGGGATATGAATCATCACAGGGGGAGTTCTCTCAATGACGAACTCGCTGTCGCAGCCAGCCAATCCAAAGTCGGTGAGTCCCTCCCTGGACAACTTTTGAAACGACTAGATCCCGTAGAGAATAGCTACCGAAGTATTGACGATATTTTGGGTGATAAGAGAACAAGGTTTTACTGGACCTATGAACTTCACACCAAATTTGTTGATGCAATTCGAGAGCTGGGAGTTGATTCGGCTAGCCCACTACGCATACTCGAGATTATGAATGTGCCGGGGCTCTCTAGAATTAACGTCGAGTCTCACCTCAAGTACTATAGGAGATTGCTAAGGGATGGAAGGATAGCGTTAAACCATCATAAAGCCAGTTGGAACTCAAGTGCCAAGCAGAGTTACAACCACGATGATTGGAGAGCCGTGAGCACCCAACCGTGTTTCAGCAATGACGGGACCAGCAGTCGTGTCAGCGACTCCTCTAACCCAAATCAGAATGCTCCGCCGAGCTATCTCAATACTCCTCAAGAGTATATACCGCAGTTCCAGCACATAGGGATTCCTCAGTTTGAGCGCGATTCGGTCATTAATGCTGTCCCTGAAGCGGATCTGGCATTGGTAGAGAGTGCACATATAAACCTGCCGGTCATTGGAGGAAGTTCCAATTCGAGGGGTCAAGTTGCTCACGGCGAGAGCAAAGAGAGGAATCCCTCGCCTGCAGTCGACGACAGCCAATCTGGGCACCAAGGGCTAGAAAGAACAGGCGATTTCCTTGAGGAGGAGCTGGACACTTGGATCAATACTCTTCAGGAATGTATGTCTCGACCCCAGCAGGGCAATGATGAAGGTTCCAGCTCAAAGACTCCAGTTCCTCACAATGAAGGCGATGAAGGAAATCTGCCCCCAACAATTGTTGATACCCAACTTGAACATCAATGGCTCGAAGACCCGAGCAATTTCCTTGGCGATGAGTTCAATCTTTGGCTCGATCAATTTGGAGCCGGAGGGCCATCGCAGTGGTGACGCAAGGCAGGTGACCAAACGTCTGATGCAAGGCATGGTTACTCGATGAAAAATGCTTAGACGAAAGGGGTGGAACACTCCTATTGAATATGTTGTTGATCGCACTGTAAGGTTCCCACGGGAACATCTTTCATTAATGTCTAGAACTAATTGCGCGTGAGTATCAACATCACCCTTTGAGCATCTTCAAGCCGAGGGCCGTGGATTAATCGCTTAATCCGTGGAGCAAGTTCCCCGAACAATGACTATCACCCGCGGAGTATAATGGGATCTACCCCTTCCATACGAAATACGTTTGGCCGCGAAGCCACCTATTTGGTAAAACGATGTATCGTTCCTAAACGATCTTCAATCGAATACCGAAGTAATGTCTCATTTCTTTCCCTTCTCAGGTGATAAACGTGGATAAATCACTCAAGGAGCCATTTGTTCGAATAACAGAACAGACGTTGCCTAACTAGGGGCAGATGAACCATTGATGTTGCAAACACTCCAAGAATGGATAGGCGGATTTGATAGATGTTGTTCATATCAATACGCAATATCAGAACGGGATGAGAACCAAGAGTAAAGTTGTATCGTTCCAATTTGTCTTGAATTTGAGAATATGAATTGATACTCGTTATTTATCCTTGACAGGGGAATCGCCTTACAGACGAACAGGTTTTCACATCCCATGTATTACCCGTTAGAATACATGACCAAGGGTAAATTGTATCGTTCTAATTTTTTGAAAAATTCGTGAACGTACAATAACATGTTTCTTCCGCATTTTCAGGATCTCCAGCCGCGGGGGACAGGTAAGTATCCCTTTCCCCAATCCATTGAAGAAGTTAAATAAAAAACAGAGAGAAAAAGAAAAGCTTTCAGAATCTAATGTCTAGAAAAGACATAGAATTCAAACTTCATTGGCATTCATGTCTTAAAACAGGAGGTTATCTGAACATGAATAAGAACATGCATGGTGCATCATAAAATCCCCTTGACGGGTAAAATTTTTGGAGAAAATGAAAGAGATTTTTTCCAATCAAAAGTTCAAAACTTTTAAAAGGACGTTTTCTCAAAAGAAAAGAGGCAAAGCCTAGTCCAAACACGTCCTACACACACTGGAGAGAAGTGGAGCGGATCAGATAGCAAAATCTGGACCTACGGAAGTAGGGATTATTCGCAACGATTACATGGGTTGGGATGACGGAGGCATTCGTTTCACATCCCTCAAACACTACAGGTGACCGTTGATAAACCCTTTGAACGACGGTTTTCATTCTTAACCCTGTCAAGAACCACCCCACATCGGGGCAAAATGGAGGTGAGTCCAGCGGTATCAGGAGAAAATGGTTAGAAATTTTCTTGCTCGGACTAACATCAATCTTTGTGTGTTGTTTATATGGTAATCCAAGTGCCATAGGATGACGAGAAGCATTCATTTCTCTATCCCACACACCATATCCTTTGCACAGCCAAGTTGAGCCTGCAAATTCATTTCATAAACCCCTGTTGGTGATCATGGGATGTTTCAAGATGGAAACTACATCACTCCAAGAACGGAAGAAATCAAGAGATGAGATTTATAGAAAAATCTCATATCGGCGTTTAAATGTGCTATGATTCAAGTTGTATATCTAGCACAATTTTCTGAACATCGTAGTTCCAAAGGAAAAGAAAAGGCGGGATTTCAACAAAGAAAAAAATCCCCAGCATCAAGAAAAAGCAAAGTGCCTGGTAAAAGCAAGGCCGATGCTCGTGAAAACTGTTTGATTGATCCCCAATAAAGCCTAGTTGGGAAGAGAGAAAAACCCATAAAGGAGTCAGATCAAGAAGACTGCTCCCCAAATGATGTCAGCCGTGGTGCAAAAACACGGACAGAATTGTCAATCTCTTAATACCACAAGAGACGTTCTCTAAAGGACTTGTGCACACCTCAAAAGCGGTTGCACACCTCAAAAATGGAAGATGCAGAATGGAAAAGACATGTGACAAATTGGCAATGATCACCAATGTCAAATCCTTCGTGATTTCTGGGCCAAAAACAAGCCTTTTTCGGTCCCCAATCCTACCAATGTTACAACCCTGAAACAGTCTTCTCTGACTAAGACACTTGGGTTAACATATAGCTTAGCTCGAAGAAGTACGAGCAAGACTCTTTCTTTCTCATTTTGCAGGGTTCTTGACTTGTAAACCCGGAGCAGATGGTGAAGATTTTCATTCGATGGCCTCGACTCCAAAGCGGGTCCCCCTTGAAAACCGATATCCAAGCCCAACATTACGGTCCCGTGGAAGACCTCCCGACCGATCAAAATGTATGCGCTGCGAATGAGCCTAAAACCTAGGCACAGGTCAGTAGGGAATTGAGTGCATCCCCTAAAAATCATCACCTCAAAACAGGTGAGATGGCCTCCTTGTCGAGAAATATTCCAATTGATGTTTTGAGCAAACTCTTTTTGGAAATTTTCAAACTGTTGATCCAGATTTTCCATGCAAGGGATTTGTGAACACATTTGCATGTTGCAAGAATGTTTTGGATAACCTCCAGCATCAAAATGCACATCTCATGACTAAAGCTTAAGTCATAAAATTTTGTCAATTGGACAATTGCTGTCTTCTCAAAGATTACCAATATTTTCTTGGGGAAGAGAAACCCTTAAAAAAAAAATCCTTTTCAAAATCAGACAGTCTCATTGGACGTGGAGAACCCTCGTCATGAGACCCCTTTTCAAAATTTAGGTAGTCTCATCGGACGTGGAGAACCCTCGTCATGAGACCCCTTTTCAAAAATCAAGCAGTCTCATCGGACGTGGAGAACCCTCGTCATGAGACCCCTTTTCAAAATTTAGGTAGTCTCATCGGACGTGGAGAACCCACGTCATGAGACCCCTTTTCAAAAATCAAGCAGTCTCATCGGACGTGGAGAACCCTCGTCATGAGACCCCTTTTCAAAATTTAGGTAGTCTCATCGGACGTGGAGAACCCACGTCATGAGACCCCTTTTCAAAAATCAAGCAGTCTCATCGGACGTGGAGAACCCTCGTCATGAGACCCATTTTCAAAATTCAGGTAGTCTCATCGGACGTGGAGAACCCTCGTCATGAGACCCCTTTTCAAATATCAAACAGTCTCATCGGACGTGGAGAACCCTCGTCATGAGACCCCTTTTCAAAAATCAAGCAGTCTCATCGGACGTAGAGAACCCTCGTCATGAGACCCCTTTTCAAAATTCAGGTAGTCTCATCGGACATGAAGAACCCTCGTCATGAGACCCCCTTTTCAAAATTCAGGAAATCTCATCGGACGTGGAGAACCCTCGTCATGAGACCCCTTTTCATTTAGGCAGTCTCATCGGACGTGGAGAACCCTCGTCATGAGACCCCTTTTCAAAGTCAAAACTGATGGTAGACACCGCCTGAAGGGTCAAACAAAGGTAGATACCGCCTGAAGGGTCAAATGATGGTAGAAACCGCTTGAAGGGTCAATGTATGGTAGAAACCGCCTGAAGGGTCAAAACAAAGGTAGATACCGCCTGAAGGGTCAACTGAAGGTAGAAACCGCCTAAAGGGTCAATCAAAGGTAGAAACCGCCTGAAGGGTCAAATCAAGGTAGATACCGCCTGAAGGGTCAACTGAAGGTAGAAACCGCCTAAAGGGTCAATCAAAGGTAGAAACCGCCAGAAGGGTCAAATCATGGTAGATACCGCCTGAAGGGTCAACTTATTGGTAGATACCGCCTTAAGGGTCAACACGAGGTAGATACCGCCTTAAGGATCAACACGAAGGTCTGATCCACCATACGGATTAAAATCTCTAGCAAATCCCAAAGCGTGGGGATGCGCCTTCCTTAGGTTCCTACCAATTAGGAATCCCATAATGGTATGACCTACCATACAGGTCAGAGCTTAATCTCCCTAGGATTTTCTGTGACGAGTCCTAGGCATCTTCTTGAAAGTTGTCGCAACCGGCATCATCCGACAGGTGAGCTTCAGGTAAGCCTCTCTCACTACGGCCCATGTTCAAATTGTTAGAGCAAACCGGGGATTGATTTGAGCTTTTATCAATAGGCTTAAGGATCCGATGTCATAACATTTCTTCTCTCATTTTCCCAGTTGAGTCGGTTAGGAATCAGGTGCCACCTTATCTTTGAGAGAAACCTCTAATGAGATTCCTCTCAAAGAGGGGCAGCTGTTGACACCTGATTTTGTACCATTTATTATTGTGATTTTTATTCTTTAAAATTAATTAAAAATATCAAAAAAGGTCATAAAATCACAAAATCAACTTTGGAAGCCTTGGTTTAACCTTAGGAACCAATTTTGAATAAAAAATATTTTTCGGTATTTTTAATATTTTTCGAGTTTATTTAATTATAAAAATACCCAAAAAATCATAAAAATACCATTCGTGGTCAGAAAAATACCCAAAAATATTCGATAATTTTGTTTTAATTTCCTCTTCAAGTGTGTCACTTTAAATCTCAAAAATTCGGCTCGGGTCACTATGTTCCTTCACAAACATAAACCCGAACCGAGCCTAAAAAAAAAAAAATCATTTTCGAGTCTTTTAGTTTTCAATTCTCACTTTTTATAAGCTATGACATTGGATTCTAAAGTCTTAAAGTGCAATTAGGTCAATTTGCCCTCCAATTTAATCAATTTTTACCAAAAGGGCTTAATTGCACATTTTTCTTTCAATTAGTCCCCGGTTTCACGGATGTATACGTATGCTCTACGTATTTATACGTCATACGTATTTATACGTTATGCATATTTGTACTGTTTGGTAACCTCTTTAACTCTTGTAATAATAATAATGGTTATTATTTTTAACACCATTGTTAGTGCCTTTTTTTTTAGCATTTTTGTATTGTGAGTGCTATTGCTAGTGCTATTTTTAAATAGCATTTTTTGTATTATAAATTGTGAGTGCTATTGTTAGTGCTATTTTTAAATGACATTTATTTATCATAAATTGTGAGTGCTATTGTTAGTGCTATTTTTAAATGGCATTTATTTATCATAAATTGTGAGTGCTATTATTAGATAGAATTTATAATTGTTAGTGCTATTTTTAAATAGCATTTTTGTATTATAAATTGTGGGTGCTATTGTTAGTGCTATTTTTAAATAGCATTTTTGTATTATAAATTGTGAGTGCTATTGTTAGTGCTATTTTTAAATGTCATTTATTTGTGAGTGCTATTTTTAGATAGAATTTATAATTGTTAGTGCTATTTTTAAATACAATTTATTGGAAGGTATTTTTGGCTATAAAAGGATGGCAAGAGTTTTGAGGTTGGGGGGGAGAGACATTTTGTAGAGTGTGCAAATTTTTGAGAGCTTAGAGAGAAGAACACAAACACTCTCTATATTCTCATAATCTTGAGTGAGCAAAATATACTAAGTTCGGAATATTGATTCCGCATATTGCTAGCACAATTGTTGTGGAGTTATTAGTCGTCTCCCCGTTCGTCAATTGGTGGTGCGTCCGAACTAGATGCCTAACACTTGTGGAGGCTGAGATCGAAGAACATCGAACCGACACCTCCGTTCAAGCACGCTACGAGAGGTAATCTATTTACTCCCTTTGAGGCTTTGTGATTTTTTTTCGATTGAAATGCACGAAGTACGCCTCTGGAGATACATGTAGGGGTTGTTATTTTTTTCCGCTACGTGTTACGTGGATCCCAATAGTGGTATCAGAGCCAATCCTTAGGTGTTTTCGTGCATTTAATTGATTTTTGCAATTTTTGCAATACTATGGCCAATATGTATTAACGAATTGTTCGTCTTACATGGCTAATGGAGGTTGATTATTTTATATGATAAATTAATCAACGTAGCAAAAATTGAGACTAAATCAATTTTGAATCGAAAATTTATGGCTATCTTATTTTACGTAAAAATTCTTATTATGATTCAACGTAGAATTTTTATTGTGCCTTCCTAAGTTTTAAATTGTGAATTTATTACTTACGTGGAAGGGTGGTGATCATGGAAAAATCCCTAATCAATGTGATTGATGTATATATGAATGTATGGTGATTATTTATATATTTGGGGTTGTAATTATTAAATGGAGGCTGCGTACTCCTTTTATTTTTCATGTAATCTTTATTTTTAGCATAGTCAATTGTTAATGTAAATGCTACGAGGATTACGTGGATGAGCCTTTTAAGTCGGCGAGCTCTTAGGGGCCCAATTCTTGAAGAGTTCAAGAAACCAAGAAGAAGCGAAGAGCGGCTCTCCGTTATTAAAACATTAAAATGATTAAATGTGGTCGCATTGGCTCGAGACCCATTAAATCATAATTCCATGATCACCACGTAGGATAGATGTTTATGTGATTGACATCTATTTATTTGTTATGATTACGTGAGCATGTTAAACTGGTTAATATGCAAAGTCAGACTTACCTCACCCAAAATTGCGCCTGCATGAAATCCTAGTTAGGAAAATCACTCGCGTTAGGTACCGAAAGGGCGTTGGTAATGACATCAACGTAACCAAGTCCCCGAACCCAAAATCTCTGGTTCCGCAGAATTGATCGATCTCTCCCAATCAGTCAATAAGGTTTCCGGTCTACCCTCCAAGAAAGACCGGTGGCGACTCCAAATGCATGCACAAGTTGCACATGCCACCACGACCACACTAAGGTCGAAAGCGATCGACTGTTATCGTCGAATCCCTTTGAAAAATACTCCCGCCGCGATTTGGTATGAGCCTGGGAGGGCCCGCGCCGATCCAAAGCCCGCGATCCGCACCCTTGTGCGGGGGAAGGCCCGCGATCGGTAATCCATTAGCCGCGTCCTCTTTCGGACGGGTCGCGACACTAGGCACAGGTTAGTAGGAAGTTAGGCGCATTCCTTACAAAAGACCATTATCACAGAGCGGTGAGGAGCCCTCTTGGATGAGAAATTCTCCAATAGATGTTTTGAATAAACACTTTTTGGAAATTTCAAATTGTTTGATCCAGGTTTTCCGTGCAAGGGATTTGTGATCACATTTGCATGTTGCAAGAATGCTTTGGGTAACCTTCAGCATCAAAATGCACATTTCACGATTAAAACTTAAGTCATACGATTTTTGTCAAATGGACAGCCATGGTCTTCCCAAAGATTACTAACGTTTTCTTGGTGAAGAAAATTTTCAGGCTCAAACTTCTGCAGGATACCTGGAGAACCCAGCTCCCAGAAAGTCGCCTCAACAGACTAAAGCGAAGCTTTGTCAAAATAAAATCTTTCACTGCTTCAAAACTGAATTCCCGACAAATTTCGGGATCTTTCAAAAGAAGGGGTGAGGATGTGACCCCTTTTTAAAAATCAAGCAATCCTAGCTTGACATGGAGAACCCTCGTCCTAGGATCCCTTTTCAAAAATATCAAGCAGTCTCATCGGACGTGGAGGACCCTCGTCATGAGACCCCTTTTCAAAGCAAAACCAAGGTAGATACCGCCTGAAGGGTCAAAACAAAGATAGATACCGCCTGAAGGGTCAAAACCAAGGTAGATACCGCTTGAAGGGTCAAATCACGGTAGATACCGCATGAAGGGTCAAATATGGTAGAAACCGCCATAAGGGTCAACTCATTGGTAAGTACCGCCATAAGCATCCGACAGGTGAGCTTCAGGTAAGTCTCTCTCATCCCGGCCCATGTTCAAATTGTTAGAGCAAACCAGGGATTAATTGGAGCTTTCATCAAAGAGCCTTAAGAATTCAGTATCATAGCATTTCTTCTCTCGTTTTCCCAGTTGAGTCGGTTAAGAATCAGGTGCCACCTTATCTTTGAGAGAAACCTCTAACGAGATTCCTCTCAAAGAGGGGCAGCTGTTGACACCTGACTTTTAACCATCTATTATTTTGATTTTTATTCTTTAAATTTAATTAAAAAATATCAAAAAAGGTCATAAAATCGTAAAATCAATTTTGGAAGCCTTGGCTTGGCCTCAGGAACCAATTTTGAACAAAAAATATTTTTTGGTATTTTTTAATATTTTTCGAATTTATTTAATTATTAAAAATACCCAAAAAATCAGAAAAATACCATTCATGGTCAGAAAAATACACAAAAATATTCTATAATTTTTTTTTAATTTCCTTTTCAAGTGTGCCACTTTAAATCTTGAAAATTCGGCTCGGGTCATCATGTTTCTTCACAAACATAAACCCGAACCGAGCCTAAAAATTCCCTTTCGAGTCTTTTAATTTTCAATTCTCACTTTTTATAATCTATGACATTGGATTCTGAAGTCTCGAAGTGCAATTAGGTCAATTTGCCCTCCAATTTGATCAATTTTAAACAAAAGGGCTTAATTGCACAATTTTCTTTCGATTTAATCCCCGGTTTCACAATTTGTGAAATTAAATTTCATACGGGCATACCCATTGAAATTAAACACCTCTACCCTATAGTTTTCATCATGATGAATCCATTGGTGGCCTCAACTTGGGCTAATTCGATCATTTGGACCTTCAATTAAGCGGAATTAATTTTCGGATCCTAGGGACAATTTGGGGTTTTCACTAAATTTCAATCGATTGATTCACGAAAATACCCATTTTCGATAGAAAACATGTCAAGGAGTCCGATTTTGCCATCAATTTCATGCAAATAGGTCGATTTGGGGGGCCAATTGGAGAGAATTGGTCGAACCGGGCCGGTCGGGTCTGACCCGACCCGACCCGGTCCGACCGGGTCTGCAACCTTGTTGCAGACCCACATTGCTGCAGGCACTGAGAACAAAAAAAAGGGGAGAGGGACCTCGGGGCAGGTTTTTCGTTCGAAAAAGGAGGGCGACAAGCCGTAGTGGAAAAAAAAGGCAATGGCGGAGGTTCGTCCTTGTGGACCGGCGGCACAGAAAAGGCGGTCGGCCAGGAACAAAAAAAAGAGAGAGAGAGCTGGGCCGCGCGGGGATGAGAACAGGGGGATTCGAGCGAAACGGGGCGAAGGGGGAACTAGAACGAGAGGCAACCAACACCCCGGAGCTGCGGAGGCCATCAAAGAGCTTCAGTGGCCGTGGTCGAGCTCCAATACAGGTCGATTTTGCTCCCCGACTACCATTTCACTTATGCACACAATATGTTCGACGAATTGCCTAAGTGAGCATCCGAACGTTTGAGCCTCGGCCGGGCCATCCCCGAGCTCTGTTTGTGTTAAACTCGCTTCTAAACTTCTTTGGGACTTGTCCTAAGCTCGTTTTCACCTTCCTTCTGCATTGAAACATGTTGAAAATGCTGGCCGGAGCTACCAAGCTCGGCTAGGGCCGGGAACTCGCACCGGCGAGCATGGGGGAACGGGAGGCTCCAAAGGAGCTCAGGTAAGCTTCCTAACCTTGTTTAGATGAATTACGAACGGATGAAATCGGTTTGAAACGATAAATTTTTTTTTGTGCAAAAACCTCTCGCCGGCGCCGATTCTGTCATGTCCGTTTGGGCGATTCCCGGTGTTGTTTTTATCATGTTTTCGCCGAATATTGATGTGGGGTTCGAGGGGATTCGACGGGTATCAAAATCGTGGCTCGAAGAGGTAGTTTTTACGACGGTTTGGGCGTTCCGGCGGTATTTCCGGCGACTTCGCCGGAAAATAACACTGTTCATCGTCTTCTCCGGCGAAGTCGCCGGCGGTCGTGGTCAACGGTCAACGGTCGTGGTCAACGGTCAAAGCTGACGTGGCGTGCCACGTGGGCAGCCACGTCAGCATGGAGGGACCGGACCGTTGGGAGTAAACCCAGATCGGACGGCCGTGGCTTCGCCACGTGTCACGATCTGGGATTTTCTAAAAATAAAATGATTTTCATAAATTAATAAAGGATTTTCGAATAAATAAAAAAATTGATTCGTCGGCTAATATCGTGCCACGTGGCAGTCTGCGGATTGTCCGATCAAATCCAAGATCGGGTGCGCCAGAAGCGGCCACGTGGCGCGTTAGGAACCGTCCGCTCATTAGATTTTCGAATAATTAGAAAACGAATAAAAAAATCGAAAATTGATTAAAAAAAATAGAAAAAATGGTGAAACGGCGCCGTTTCTGTGAGGTCGGTTTCGACCGTGGGTTTGGGCCGGGCGCCCGAGAGGTGTGGGCCGGGTCCGACCCGGCCCGAAGAATTTTTTTTTTTTAATAATAATAAAAAATTCAAAAATCCAATAAAAAATAGAAAATCATAAAAATCATAAAAAATTTCAAAAAAATTCAAAAAAATTCTAAAAAATTCTAAAAAATTCCAGAAAATAGGAAATGGCCACATTCAACTGGCCATGACCTGTTTCAGGTCATTTGACCCCCGATCTTTCCAGAAATGACGGTTTTGCCCTTTCGGCAAACCGTCTTCCAAAACAAATTCTAAAAAAATCCAAGAAAATCCCCAAAAATAGGAAATGGCCACAATCAACTGGCCAAGGCTCATCCCGGGTGTTTTTGAACCCCGATCCCTCCAAAATGACGATTTCGCCCTTTGGGCGAATTGTCCTCCAGAAAATTGAAGAAAAATCTAGAAATTCCAAAAAATTCTCAAAGCTGGGAAATGGCCACAAACTACTGGCTATGGAATATTTTGGGTAATTCGGTATCCAAACCTCCCAAAAAGTGACGATTTTGCCCTTCGGGCTAATCGTCCCCAAATCCTCCCATTTTACCTCGATCCGAAATCACACCTTCCCTATGCCCTTATGGCTTTATTAGGAAGCCATTGATCCACCAGTTTTCTCCTCTCGCGAAGCAACGTCGCGACCCTCTCATTGGCAAACTCGACGGCCTTTTTGTGACTATCGGCCAGATAGTTGGTCAGCACCAAATGATCAGACCGATCCTTGTAACGAGCCCGCAAGACGCGAGCCACGAGAACCTCCCGATCAGCAACACCGTAGGCCTCTAAGGAGTGTGCAAAGAGGGTCGGGAAAGTTCTATATTCCCTCCCCAGCGTAGTACCTTCGAGGGAAGTGGTATCTAAGTCCTCGAGCAGGACACGGATTTCATCCGCGGTTGCAGAATGATCGGTTATGTGCGCGTAACCGCGACCCAATAGGTTATAAAGATTTTCCCACTGGGCCAAGACATCAGTCGAAAAAGTGCGCACGGGAGAGGAGGCCATTTGCGTTGGGTTGACTTGAGAATAAGACGAGGCTAATAGAGAGATTAGAAGGAAGAAGCTGATTATGCGAGAACGCTAACCTGCCATACGTTAATCCCTCATTTTATAGCAACTCAAGGATGATGAAGGGTCTCAGTAATAATGCTGGTGGAGCCCAGTTAGGGGGTAAAGCGGGAGGTCCCCTCACGAGAACCATTGGATTCGTTTAGGTCCGCGATTTCCGGCTTATCAATTAAAAGATGTAAAAGATTTGTCGGGATCACCATTATTAGAGTTAGGTGGGAGGTAAGCGCAACTATCGAAGAAAGCCCTAACAGGATTTAGCAGTCCCATCACGTTGAAAAGCTAAGCGCGAAATTCAAGGTCTTGAGGGGGAACGTTGGCCTAATGATGCTTGAAGAGCGTCCCCTGAACATACAAAGTCACTCGAAGAAAAATTTATAGGGAGTGGGCATACAGGAGAGAGTAGAGAACTCTGAGTGGGCAAGAACCAATCAAACATTTCTCAATCCAACATATTTAAGAGGTTACTGTCAGCTGCTAGAGGCGACTGACTCAAAAATCTCAGAAATTGAACTACTGAGGGATCTCGAAGATTCCAAGACCAAGTCTAACACCAAAACCATGGAGCCCAACACTTCTGGCAACGGAAATCAAAATCACGGCGACGACGACAACGACATCCACGATGCTCAACTCGGGAAAAGAAGACGTCCTTACCAATACTCTCAGGAGGAAACCCAAATGCTAGAAACCCTCTTCAGTAAAAGCCCTCACATGAAAAAGAAGTGGAGAATTGAATTGAGCCGGGAGTTGGGGATTAATCAGTCGAGGATCCAGTTTTGGTTTCAAAATAGGAGATCTAAATCGAAGGCTCAACGCAAACGTCAGGTGGTCGAGATTTTAAAGGAAGAAAACCAAAAGCTGCGAACAGAAAACATGAGGTATGAAAAAGCTCTCAATATTACCGTTTGCCCTCATTGCGATAACCTCATCGCCCGCGGTGAGATATTCCCCGATAAGCCTCACGCAATGATTGAAGACGTTCATTTACCACCTTACTCCCTCGGGGCATCTCCTGCTCAACCAGATTTTGCCGGAGTCACGCATGAGCAGGATGATCCTACGAAGATGATACAAATGCCTCCTGGGGGATGGGATTTGCATCGCTTTGATTGGAGTTATAGTTTCAAGGAGCTGGATGTTACCGCCGACCAGCTCAAAGCATATCAGCCTCATGCACAACAATTTTCGATAGGGTCGGGTCCTGCTGGAGATGAGTTAATCAGTCGTCAAGCCATCGATGCAATTTTGGGCCACGATAAGAGGAGGTTCGCTTGGCCCCCTGAACTGCATTCCAGATTCCTAGACGTGGTTCACCAAATGGGGATCGATTCAGCAACTCCGACGCGCATATTTAAGGCCATGAATGTACCGGGGCTTAGTAAGGAACTGGTCAGGAATCACCTTGCTGCCTACAGAAAGCTATTAAAACATCGTCGAGCGGAGCTAAACCAGGAGGAATCCGTCTCGAGCTCAAAAGCTAGGGGCGACCGCCATTGTAATGCTCAGGTATCAAGAGATACCCGGCCAAATCTAAGCATCAATCAGGCTAGCAACCCGACCACCGGCGAACTGAAAAATGATCAGAATGTCCTTCTGGGCCATTTCAACACTTTTCAAGAGCACGTGTCACAAGTACAGCAAGTGCGCACTCCTCCATTCGAGCAGCAGTCGGCTGGTGCTCTGCCTGCCGCTAGTCAACCCACAACAGACAATTTCTTCGATGATGGGCTCGATGCCTTGTTCAATCAATGGGAAGCTGGCATGCTTGGACAGCCATGATCTAGCACCTGACTCGGCGCACGATGGGTTGGTCGCTACGATCACCCATAGAAAGAAGAACATGTTCACGAGTGGATCACTCTTTTCACTCTTTAATGGCTATAGTTAATTATGTATGAAAACCAACGCTATCGATGAACATCGTCATGCTCAGTTGCGATGATCCCTTGTTAGATTAAGTCTGAAAGCAAGGACGATCTTTAAATTTTGAGTGGCCACGAACTCATTCCTCACCAAGAGCCCAGGATGTTGAAATGAAGAGTAACAGCATGCACAGGGAAAATGCCACTTTCGTTTGAACGATGAAAAGGGGTTGAGAGAAGGTCATAGCGTTAATTCCCATGGAGCTAAATGAATTAAATGGAGTCATTAATTGCGGGTCCGCCGCTGCTCCCCGCATTCTCGGGCCTAGCAAATCATAAAAGGCACCGAAAGATTGTAGACCCACCACTTTGAAGACTGAACTAGGGGACGAGCGCAATACTCGATGAAACCGAATCAATGCAAGAGAGTTTGTGATCCTATCACGAGGAAAAAGAAAGGGGAAGACAGATGAGGAGTAATTGCAGGGTCTCGGGAGGAGCGCTTGCTTGCTGGTCTTCATATGCAGCCTGAAGGATGGTTCTAGGACACGCACAATCACTCGAGAAAATTTCTAGAGTGAGCAAACACATAAGAGCAAATAGAGAAAGCTGAGTGAACTAGATCAGCCCGAGATACTCCGATCCATCATGTTTAAAAGCTATTCCCATCTGCTAGAAACGCTCGACCTGGACATTTCTGAGCACGAACTGCTGGGAGACTTTGAAGATCCTGGAGCTGAATCCCGCCCGAAGGCCATGGAGATTGACTCCTCCAGTGATGAAATTCTAGGCTTCAGCTACGAAGAAGGAGTATACAATGATGACCGGAGTTGGAAAAGGAAGCAACTGCAACGCCACACTCCAGGCCAAATCCGAGAACTCGAAGCTTTCTTCAATGAATGCTCCACCCCAAGCAGACAACAGAAAATTGAGTTGAGCCGAAAGTTGGGATTAGAGCTTTCGAAGGTCAAGTTTTGGTTCGCCAACAAACGAACCCGGGTGAAACAGCAACACGCAGACCATGAGTTACTGGCCCTGAAGGAGGAGAATGAGAAGCTTCGAGCTGAAAGCGCGAGATATAAGGAAGCTCTGACCAAGGCCGCCTGCCTTAATTGTGGTAATCCTGTTGTCCTCGGCGAGGTGTTCCTCGATGAACCATCCCTGTTGACGAATAACGCTCAGCTGTTACCGCATTCTCCACAGCATTTTCCGACACAGCCAGATACCGTCGGAGATCTGCATGAGCAAGTCAACACCATAGAGTCAACACCAACATCCTCTGAGAAATGGGACATGAATCATCACAGGTGGAGTTCTCCCAATGAAGAACTCGCTGTCGCAGCCAGCCAATCCAAAGTCGGTGAGTCCCTCCCTGGACAACTTTTGAAACGACTAGATCCCGTAGAGAATAGCTACCGAAGTATTGACGATATTTTGGGTGATAAGAGGACAAGGTTTTACTGGACCTATGAACTTCACACCAAATTTGTTGATGCAATTCGAGAGCTGGGAGTTGATTCGGCTAGCCCACTGTTGACACCTAAATTTCGATTTTTCTTTCAAGTCATTCATTTTTATATAAAATAAGAATTAGTTGTAGTTCTCATATAAAAAAATATAAAAAAAATAAGTAATTTTCGTGCCTAGCTCATTTAAATTCTTATTCATGCATGGCATTTGCGTAATTGAGTTAGATTGGCGGGGACATAGATTAGTTTAAATATGATCATAAACACATTCATTATCGCGAGACATAAGCTTCCCACGTTTATTCTCATCCACCATCTGTCATTACCTTTCCCATTTTTATTTTAGTCGGTGGATGATTCCTCCCACCAAAGGCTGTCTTCCATTAATCAATTCCCTCTCTTTTGCCAACTCAACACAACCCCACTTCTTCTGGCAAATCTTCTTTAGAGAACCTAATGATGGAATGGGCTCAGTCTTCCAGAGATTAAAGAACACACATTCTCCACTCCGGAGCCCCCAACATTATAGTATTCGAGGATGCTAGAAAGGGATGGCCACCTGAGAAGAGAGGGAACCGGCTCTCTCTCTCTCTCTCCCTAAAAAAAAAAAAGAACGAACAAAAAAGAGGGGGAAGGTACAGGTTGAAGCGGACAACAAGGACAGTTAAAAAAAAATTGAGACCTGAGCCTGAAGAGATATTGGGGAGGTTCGTTCTTCGTTGGTTCATCCATTGTTTCCTTCCACATGGAGACTTCATGAAGAGCATGAGAGAGCAAAGCTTTGAAAGGAGGTTCATGAGCTGCAAACGCATGGGGAAGTCTTCACTAAAATGGTCCACCACCGACGCCTTCGCAATCGCCAACGTCGTTCCTAAAGGTCCTGTTTTTTTTTTACCCACGCTCGGATATCAAACGAGCCGGTCAAATATGTGAGCTTTGATCATGTTTATTCCGTGACTCGCGTTTCTGCCAACCAGTAGGGTAGTCCTTGTACGTCTACTTGCTTTTTTTTTTTTTGCATTGGCTTGAGCCGTGATGGTCTGCTCGTATTTCACTCGAATCTCCTCGTTTTTTTTTTGTGGTTATCGATGGGGTCTGGCGATGATCGACTTGGCCGACAACGGGACCGTTTGGGGTGAATGATCGGAGGCGTTGGATGTCGGAGTCTAAGGTCTGAGGTAATGGTTCGTGTGGTGTGGCTCCTTGTTACGGTCAGTGGAAGTCGTCGAGAGAACTCCTGTTCATCCTGCGTGATGGACAATCTGCACGTTGGACTCGTTTGGGGATGGGCTTGAGTTTGAAAGAAAAATAAAAAAATAGTTAAAGAAAATATTAAAAATATAAAAAAAGAAGGATAGGATCTGTTAGTTGTTTTATTTTAATCCAATGTGCGTCTGATCTTATGGGTTTGATTTCCATTTCGTATTTTTTTTTTCTAAAAAATTAAAAAATAATAAGAATAGAAGAATTGCTAAAAAAATGAAAAACTAAAGAAAAATTCAAAAAAAATTGAGAAAAATTGCAGAAAATTCCAAACAAATTCTAAAAATTTTCCAAGGCTGAAAACACCAAAAAAATCGATTTGTTTTCATTTTTGGGATTTTCTCCCATTTAATCCAAAATGACGATTTCACCCCTCAAAGGGTAAATCGTCTTTGATATTCTGATGAATTGTGGAAATTGCTTAGAATTTGGTGATGGGCCAGATGGGTGGCTAAACCTTATGTCTAAGATTTCCACATTTCATTTCCATTTTTATAAAATGACGATTTTACCCTTCGAATGGTAAATCGGTTTCTAAAATTCCCGAAAATCACGAAAATTGCCAAAAAAATAGGAAATGGGTCAATTGAGTGACCAAACCTGTTTTTGACTCCGGATTCATTCCGAAATGATGATTTTGTCCTTTTTGGGCAAATTGTCCCATTTGTCTCAAAATTACGATTTTGCCCCTGATGGGCAAAATCATGTCTAAATCATTCCTAAGCCTGCTTGATGCTTCTCTAGACCAATATGGCCTTATTAGGAATGCCATGTGATTTATTTGTACATTTGAATTCATTGATTTGTGCACTTTATCATTGATTGTGATTGCTAAGATAGTCATTCCTATCTGCATGAACTCCTACATTTAGGACTCGTACCCCACTCATCTGCATGAAATCTTGAATAGGAAAATCACTCGCGTTAGGTACCGAAAGGGCGTTGGTAATGACACCGACGTAACCAAGTCCCCGAACCCAAAATCTCTGGTTCCGCAGAACTGATCGACCTCTCCCAATCGGTCAGTAAGGTTTCCGGTCTACCCTCCAAGAAAGACCGGTGGCGACTCCAAATGCATACACAAGTTGCACATGCCACCACGACCACACTGAAGGTCGAAAGCGATCGACTCTTATCGTCGAATCCCTCAGAAAAATACTCCCGCCGCGATTTGGTATGGGCTTGGGAGGGCCCGCGTCGATCCAAAGCCCACGATCCGCACTCCGGTGCTGGGGAAAAGGCCCGCGATCGGTAATCCATTAGCTGCGTCCTCTTCCGGACGGGTCGCGACAGCTGGCGACTCCGCTGGGGACTTTGTTCTAGAACCTATCGTTCTAGACCTCAAGTGGACTTAGGCCGTAATTAAAACGCTGAGTGATTTTTCTAACCATGCAGGCGCTCTTGAAGGTAAGGTAAGCCCGCTTACGATAGGTGTTATATGTTTTTGCAGATTGGAGAAATAAGGGGTGTAGTCCGTGATTAACATTGTCTTATGCAGGTTGGGCGTAGGAATGTATGTTGTGTGGATGATTTGAAGTGCTGATTGATAAACTGTTGTGCGTGACTTGCATTGTGATGATCACGACACGTGGACACACACAACCGCGCCTAAAACCCCGGGCGCCGCCTTTAGAAACACAATAGAAGGAATTGAAAATGGAATCTCCGTGAGGAAAAACACGGGGTAATCCACTTTTCAATTCCGCTCACTTCGAACTATGGATCGAGTCCCAATGCAACGATAGCTGTGCAATGGAATCGGCTCTTTCTAGAACTCGAGGTGGGAACCTTAACCTTAGGTGCCAAACCCTCTGATTTTTAGAAGTTTACCATCACCTGTTTCATGCGCATGTCTCTGGGCGGTTGGTACACCTAAAACCGCACAATAAGTCGACGTGTTGGGTTGGTAAGACTCTCTATCCCCCCAAATTTATCACTGTTCATATAGATATAGGCATTTCATTTATTGCATTCTGGTGATTAGATTAAATGCCATTTCGAGGATAGATATGTGCGTTTGCCCCTAACGTCCTTGATAGAAGACGAGGAGGGTGATATCCCACGACGAACACCGAGTGTGCGATAAGGAGCATACTATGGACATTATTGAGGTATCATCCAATGAAGATGACGAGTTGGGGCAAGTGATCCTGAAGGCACAGATCAAAACTGGGGCATCCTTAAACGTTAGGATCACATTCCTTTATTTCATTTTCCATTACTAGTCCTCTTGTATAGGGTTTATTTTTACTGAGGTTTTCTCTATCTCACCCCTTAGAGTGATTGTATTAGGGATCTATTGGTGTATACATTCAGATGGAACTTGGTTGTATTTCTTTTAACGGGTCATTGGAATGTGATAGTGGCTTTTTTTCTAATCATCCGAATACTCCCAAGTCAAGTTTATAATTCTTTTAGAGGAAATTAAAATTGGAAGTCTTGCACGACCTTTTGGTCATGTGAGGTAATCCAACCCCAATTTCGCTAGAAGGAACTACACACTTGAATTGGTTCATGCATGTTGTACACCACTGGAAATTCACGATAATTGATCAAGAATATCAGCGTAGTTTCAAATTTAATGACGAAATAGATGTCCAAACTACTTTCGTTCTTAACGAACGACCTTAATTTGGATGCCATATCTTCAATTGAATTTAAAACGCGTTATTATGTCTTGCACTTTTGAGTAAGTCATTCCTCTCGAAATTAATCAAAAGCGATTATCGTGAATTACGTTCCTTTCAATAGTATGCTTTCTTTCGAGGAATATTGATAAAAACTTTTCGCACAAGATTAAAACCCTTGTAAAAGTTCTTGTCCTTATTAATCACAAGCAAGCATAAGATTGAAAGGGGTCTATGCTTTCTTTTTCAAATTATTCCTTCTGATTCTGTCTTTTTATTTGCAGGTGAAAAACAAGTAGTATAGAGAAATCTTTTCTTGGACAAATCTGCAACTATTCTTCCATCTGATCATGAGCGAGTTATAAAATCAGGACGTATTTGCTCGGCTTATTGCTATTATGGTTCGGCTCACTCAAGTTGAAGATGTTTGGATGCTCGAAGAAATGAACCATACAGAAGTTAAAACACACACACGAGAACTTTCATTTATTTTGCTCAGCGGAGGGTTTTCAGAAGCAGGTCATACAAGTCGGGGTGGAAAAGTAAAGCCAAAGTGAGCCCTAATTAACGACACAAAGGATCCCAACTGACCCTCCATGTTATTAATGCTCTGCTCATACTCCCAGCTCCGCATGTTGTGGTCGGCAAGCCTGAGGAGAAGACTTCTGCATTCTCCCTTAACTTCGGCGACCTTGGCCTCGTGTTCTTCGGTGACTACTTCCAGGTCCCGAACCAGTCCATTCCCGCGAGCTATGTCCTCGGTTATCTTGTCGAGCCGTTCTTCCTTCCAGTCGCTCTGAAGCCTCAACAGGACGTTGCGGCGGTCATGCTCGCCGGTGGTCAGGGATATGGCCAATTGATCCACCAGATTTCTCCTCTCGCGAAGCAACGTCGCGACCCGCTCATTAGCAAACTCGACGGCCTTTTTGTAACTATCAACCAGATAGTTGGTCAGCACCAAATGATCAGATCGATCCTCATAACGAGCCCGCAAGACGCGAGCCACGAGAACCTCCCGATTAGCAACACGATAGGCCTCTAAGGAGTGTGCAAAGAGAGTCGGGAAAGTTCTATATTCCCTCCCCAGTGTAGTACCTTCGAGAGAAGTGGTATCAAGGTCCTCGAGCAGGACACAGATTGCATCCTCAGTTGCAGAATGATCGGTTATGTGCGCGTAACCGCGACCCAGTAGGTTGTAAAGCTTTTCCCACTGGGCCAAGACATCAGTTGAAAAAGTGCGTACGGGAGAGGAGGCCATTTGCGTTGGGTTGGCTTGAGAATAAGACGAGTTTAACAGAGAGATTAGAAGGAAGAAGCTGATTATGCGAGAACGTTAACCTTCCATACATTAATTCCTCATTTTATAGCAACTCGAGGATGATGAAGGGTCTCAGTAATAATGCTGGTGGAGCCCAGTTAGGGGGGGTAAAGCAGGAGGTCCCCTCACGAGAACCATTGGATTCGTTTCGGTCCGCGATTTCCGGCTCATCAATTAAAAGATGTAAAAGATTTGTCGGGATCATCATTATTGGAGTTAGGTGGGAGGTAAGCGCAACTATCGAAGAGAGCCCTAACAGGATTTGGCAGTCCCATCACGTTGAAAAGCTAAGCGAGAAATTCAAAGTCTTGAGGGGGAACGTTTGCCTAATGATGCTTGAAGAGCGTCTCCTAAACATACGAAGTCACTCGAAGAAAACTTTATAGGGAGTGAGCATACATGAGAGAGTGGAGAACTCTGAGTGGGCAAGAACCAATCAAACATTTCTCAATCCAACATATTTAAGAGGTTATTGTCAGCTGCTAGAGGCGACTGACTCAAAAATCTCAGAAATTGAACTACAGAGGGATCTCGAAGATTCCAAGATCAAGTCTAACGCCAAAACCATGGAGCCCAACACTTCTGGCAACGGAAATCAAGATCACGGCGACGACGACAACGACATCCACGATGTTCAACTCGGGAAAAGAAGACGTCCTCACCAATACTCTCAGGAGGAAACCCAAATGCTGGAAACCCTTTTCAGTAAAAGCCATTACATGAAAAAGAAGTGGAGAATTGAATTGAGCCGGGAGTTGGGGATTAATCAGTCGAGGATCCAGTTTTGGTTTCAAAATAGGAGATCCAAATCGAAGGCTCAACGCAAACGTCAAGTGGTCGAGATTTTAAAGGAAGAAAACCAAAAGCTGCGAACAGAAAACATGAGGTATGAAAAAGCTCTCAATATTACCGTTTGCCCTCATTGCGATAACCTCGTCGCCCTCGGTAAGATATTCCCCGATAAGCCTCACGCGATGATTGAAGACGTTCATTTACCACCTTACTCCCTCGGGGCATCTCCTGCTCAACCAGATTTTGCCGGAGTCACGCATGAGCAGGATGATCCTACGAAGATGATACAAATGCCTCCTGGGGGATGGGATTTGCATCGCTTTGATTGGAGTTATAGTTTCAAGGAGCTGGATGTTACCGCCGACCAGCTCAAAGCATATCAGCCTCATGCACAACAATTTTCGATAGGGTCGGGTCCTGCTGGAGATGAGTTAATCAGTCGTCAAGCCATCGATGCAATTTTGGGCCACGATAAGAGGAGGTTCGCTTGGCCCCCTGAACTGCATTCCAGATTCCTAGACGTGGTTCACCAAATGGGGATCGACTCAGCAACTCCGACCCGCATATTTAAGGCCATGAATGTACCAGGGCTTAGTAAGGAGCTGGTCAGGAATCACCTTGCTGCCTACAGAAAGCTATTAAAACAACGTCGAGCGGAGCTAAACCTGGAGGAATCCGTCTCGAGCTCAAAACCTAGGGGCGACCGCCATTGTAATGCTCAGGCATCAAGAGATACCCGGCCAAATCTAAGCACCAATCAAGCTAGCAACCCGACCACCGGCAAACTGAAAACTGATCAGAATGTCTTCCCAGGCCATTTCAACACTTCTCAAGAGCGCGTGTCACAAGTACAGCGAGTGCGCACTCCTCCATTCGAGCAACAGTCGGCTGGTGCTCTGCCTGCCGCTGGTCAACCCACGACAGACGATTTCTTCGATGAGGGGCTCGATGCCTTGTTCAATCAGTGGGAAGCTGGCATGCTTGGACAGCCATGATCTAGCACCTGGCTCGGGGCACGATGGGTCGGTCACTACGAACACCCATAGGAAGAAGAACATGTTCACGAGTAGATCACTCATTTTATCCGTTGTAAAGTTCCTACGGGAACATTTTTCTTTAATGACTATAGTTAATTCTATATTAAAACCAACGCTATCGACGAACATCGTCATGCTCAGTTGTGATGATCCCTTGTTAGATTAAGTCTGAAACCAGAGACGGTCTTTAAAATTTTGAGTGGCCACGAACTCATTCCTCACCAAGCGCCCGGGATGCTGAAATGAAGAGTAACAGCATGCACAGGGAAAATGTCACTTTCGTTTGAACGATGAAAATGGGTTGAGAGAAGATCATAGCGTTAATTCCCATGGAGCTAAATGAATTAAACGGAGTCATTTATTGCGGGTCCACCGCTGCTCCCCACGTTCTCGGGCCTAGCAAATCATAAAAGGCGCCGAAAGATTGTAGACCCACCACTTTGAAGACTGAACTAGGGGACGGGCGCAATACTCGATGAAACCGAATCAATGCAAGAGAGTTTGTGATCCTATCACGAGGAAAAAGAAAGGGGAATACAGACGATGAGTAATTGCAGAATCTCGGGAGGAGCGCTTGCTTGCTGGTCTTCATATGCAGCCTGAAGGATGGTTCCAGGACACGCACAATCACTTGAGAAAATTTCTAGAGTGAGCAAACACGTAAGAGCGAATTGAGAAAGCTGAGTGAACTAGATCAGCCCGAGATACCCCGATCCATCATGTTTAAAAGTTATTCCCATCTGCTAGAAACGCCCGACCTGGACATTTCTGAGCACGAACTGCTGGGAGACTTTGAAGATCTTGGAGCTGAATCCTGCCTGAAGGCCATAGAGACTGACTCCTCCAGCGATGAAATTCTAGGTTTCAGCTACGAAGAAGGAGTATACAATGATGACCGGAGCCGGAAAAGGAAGCAACTACAACGCCACACTCCAGGCCAAATCCGAGAGCTCGAAGCTTTCTTCAATGAATGCCCCACTCCAAGCAGACAACAGAAAATGGAGTTGAGCCGAAAGATAGGATTGGAGCTTTCGAAGGTCAAGTTTTGGTTCGCCAACAAACGAACTCGGGTGAAACAGCAATACGCAGACCATGAGTTACTGGTCCTGAAGGAGGAGAATGAGAAGCTTCAAGCTGAAAGCGCGAGATATAAGGAAGCTCTGACCAAGGCCACCTGCCTTAATTGTGGTAATCCTGTTGTCCTCGGCGAGGTGTTCCTCGATGAACCATCCCTGTTGACGAATAACGCTCAGCTGTTACCGTATTCTCCACAGCATTTTCCGACACAGCCAGATACCGCCGGAGATCTGCATGAGCAAGTCAACACCATAGGATCAACACCAACATCCTCTGAGAAATGGGATATGAATCATCACAGGGGGAATTCTCTCAATGACGAACTCGCTGTCGCAGCCAGCCAATCCAAAGTCGGTGAGTCCCTCCCTGGACAACTTTTGAAACGACTAGATCCCGTAGAGAATAGCTACCGAAGTATTGACGATATTTTGGGTGATAAGAGAACAAGGTTTTACTGGACCTATGAGCTTCACACCAAATTTGTTGATGCAATTCGAGAACTGGGAGTTGATTCGGCTAGCCCACTGCGCATACTCGAGATTATGAATGTGCCGGGGCTCTCTAGAATTAACGTTGAGTCTCACCTCAAGTACTATAGGAGATTGCTAAGGGATGGAAGGATAGCGTTAAACCATCATAAAGCCAGTTGGAGCTCAAGTGCTGGGCAGAGTTACAACCATGATGATTGGAGAGCCAAGAGCACCCAACCGTGTTTCAGCAATGACGGGACTAGCATTCGTGTCAGCGACTCCTCTAACCCAAATCAGAATGCTCCGCCGAGCTATCTCAATACTCCTCAGGAGTATATGCCACAGTTCCAGCACATAGAAATTCCTCAGTTTGAGCGCGAATCAGTCATTAATGCTGTCCCTGAAGCGGATCTGGCATTGGTAGAGAGTGCACATATGAACCTGCCGGTCATCGGAGGAAGTTCCAATTCGAGGGGTCAAATTGCTCACGGCGAGAGCAAAGAGAGGAATCCCTCGCCTACAGTCGACGACACCCAATCTGGGCACCAAGGGCTAGAAAGAACAGGTGATTTCCTTGATGAGGAGCTGGACACTTGGATCAATACTCTTCGGGAATGTATGTCTCAACCCCAACAGGGCAATGATGAAGGTTCCAGCTCAAAGACTCCAATCCCTCACAACGAAGGCAATGAAAGAAATCAGCCCCCAACAATCGTTGATACCCAACTTGAACATCAATGGCTCGAAGACCCGAGCAATTTCCTTGGCGATGAGTTCAATCTTTGGCTCGATCAATTTGGAGCTGAAAAGGGGTTGAATACTCCTATTGCATATGTTGTTGATCGCACTGTAAGGTTCCCACGGGAACATCTTTCATTAATATCTAGAACTAATTGCGCGTGAGTGTCAACATCACCCTTTGAGCATCTTCAAGCCGAAGGCCGTGGATTAATCACTTAATCCGTGGAGCAAGTTCCATGAACCATAATTATCACCCGCTGAGCATAATGGGATCTACCCCTTCAACACGAAATACGTTTGGCCGCGAAGCCACCTATTTGATGATAAACATGGATAAATCACTCAATGAGTCATGCGTTCAAATAGCAGAACAGACGCTGCCCAGCTGGGGGCAGATGAACCATTGATGTTACAAACACTCCAAGCATGGATAGGCGGATTTGATAGAGGTTGTTCATATCAATACGCAACATCAGAATGGGATGAAAATCAAGAGTAAAGTTGTATCGTCCCAATTTGTCTTGAATTTGGGAATATGAATTAACACTTATTTTTTATCCTTGACAGGGGAATCGCCTTGGAGACGAATGAGTTTTTACATCCCACATACTACCTGTTAGGGTACATGAGGGTAGGATGTATCGTTTCAATTTTCAAAAAATTCGTGAACATACAATGATATGCTTCTTTTACATTTTCAGGGATCTCCAGCCACGGTGGACAGGTAGGTATCCCTTTCCCCCAATCCATTGAAGATGTTAAACCAAAAACACAGAGAGAAAAAGAAAAAAGCTTCCAAAATCTGATGTCTAGAAAAGACATGGAATTCTAACTTCATTGGCATTCATGTTTTGAAACATGAGGTTGTCTGAACATGCATTGTGCACCATAAAATCCCCTTGACGGGTAAAATTTTTGGGAAAACGAAAGAGATTTTTCCAATCAAAAGTTGTTCAAAACTCTCAAAAGGATGTTTCCTCAAAAGAGAGGCTAGCTCAAATCCAAACACATCCTACATACACTTGAGAGATGAGTGGAGCGAATCAAATAGTAAAATTTGGACCTACGGAGGTAGAGACCATTCGCAGCGATTACATGGATTGGGACGACGGAGGCGTTCGTTTCATATCATAAACACTACAGGTGACCGTTGACAACCCACTTGAACGGCGGTTTTCATTCTTAACCCTATCAAGAACCACCCCACACCGAGGCAAAAGGGAAGTAAGTCCAGTAGCATCAGGAGAAAATGGTTAGAAATTTTCTTGCTCGGACTAACATTAATCTTTGTGTGTTGTTTATATGGTAATCCAAGTGCCATAGGATGACGAGAAGCATTCATTCTCTATCCCACACACCATATCCTTTGCACAGCCAAGTTGAGCCTGCGAATTCATTTCATAAACCCCTGTTGGTGATCATGGGATGTTTCAAGATAGAAACTGCATCACTCCAAGAACGGAAGAAATCAAGAGATGGGATTTATAGAAAAATCTCATATCGGCGTTTAAATGTGCTATGATTCAAGTTGTATATCTAGCATAAATTTCTGAACATCGTAGTTCCAAAGGAAAAGAAAAGGCGGGATTTCAACAAAAAATCCCCAGCATCAAGAAAAAGCAAAGTGCCTGGTAAAAGCAAGGCCGATGCTCGTGAAAACTGTTTGATTTATCCCCAATAAAGCCTAGTTGGTAAGAGAGAAAAACCCATAAAGGAGTCAGATCAAGAAGACTGCTCCCTAAACGATGTCAGCCGTGGTGCAAAAACACGGGCAGAATTGTCAATCTCTTAATACCACAAGAGACGTTCTCTAAAGGACTTGTGCACACCTCAAAAGCGGTTGCACACCTCAAAAATGGAAGATGCAGAGTGGAAAAGACATGTGACAAATTTGCAATGATCACCAATGTCAAATCCTTCGTGATTTCTGGGCCAAAAACAAGCCTTTTTCGGTCCCCAATCCTACCAATGTTACAACCCTGAAACCGTCTTCTCTGACTAAGACACTTGGGTTAACATATAGCTTAGCTCGAAGAAGTACGAGCAAGACTCTTTCTTTCTCATTTTGCAGGGTTCTTGACTTGTAAACCCGGAGCAGATGGTGAAGATTTTCATTCGATGGCCCCGACTCCAAAGCGGGTCCCCCTTGAAAACCAATATCCAAGCCCAACATTACGGTCCCGTGGAAGACCTCCCGACCGATCAAAATGTATGCGCTGCGAATGAGCCTAAAACCTAGGCACAGGTCAGTAGGGAATTGAGTGCATCCCCTAAAAATCATCACCTCAAAACAGGTGAGATGGCCTCCTTGTCGAGAAATATTCCAATTGACGTTTTGAGCAAACTCTTTTTGGGAATTTTCAAACTGTGGATCCAGATTTTCCATGCAAGGGATTTGTGATCACATTTGCATGTTGCGAAAATGTTTTGGATAACCTCCAGCATCAAAATGCACATCTCATGACTAAAACTTAAGTCATAAAATTTTGTCAATTGGACAATTATTGTCTTCCCAAAGATTATTAACATTTTCTTGGTGAAGAAAAATCTTTCAGGTTTGAACTTTCTACAGGATACCTGGAGAACCCAGCTCCCAGAATGTCGCCTCAACAGACCCAAGTCCTAGCATGACGTGGAGAACCCTAGTCTCGGGACCCCTTTTCAAAAATCTGGCAGTCTCATCGGACGTGGAGAACCCTCGTCATGAGACCCCTTTTCAAGAATCAGGCAGTCTCATCGGACGTGGAGAACCCTCGTCATGAGACCCCTTTTCAAAGTCAAATCAACGGTAGATACCGCCTGAAGGGTCAAACAAAGGTAGAAACCGCCTGAAGGGTCAAACCAAAGGTAGATACCGCCTGAAGGGTCAACTCAAGGTAGAAACCGCCTGAAGGGTCAAATCAAAGGTAGATACCGCCTAAAGGGTCAAATATGGTAGAAACCGCCTGAAGGGTCAACACAATGGTAGAAACCGCCTGAAGGGTCAACACAATGGTAGAAACCGCCTGAAGGGTCAACTAATGGTAGAAACCGCCTAAAGGGTCAACACAATGGTAGAAACCGCCTGAAGGGTCAACACAATGGTAGAAACTGCCTGAATGGTCAATCAACGGTAGAAACCGCCTGAAGGGTCAACTCAATGGTCCGATTCACCATACGGATCGAAATCCTTGGCAAATCCCAAGGTGTGGGATGCGTCTTCCTTAGGTTCCTACCAGTTAGGAATCACATTGTGGTTTGACCTACCATACAGGTCAGAGCTTACCATTCTTAAGACACTCTAAAAGAGTCCCTAGGTATCTTCTTGAACCCATCAGACACTACGAATGTCGCACGAGCATCAAACAGGTAAGTGGCAGGTACATCTCCCTAATCTCTAACTCTCTCGCATCACAAGAACATGAAGAGAATAGTGTAAATCGATGGGCACGAAAATTGGTTGTCATGATTCCTTTTCTTTTCTTTTTCCAGTCGAGTCGATCGGAGCGTAGGTGTCACCTTGTCTTTGAGAGAAACCTCTAACGAGATTCCTCTCAAAGAGGGGCAGCTGTTGACACCTAAATTTCGATTTTTCTTTCAAGTCATTCATTTTTATATAAAATAAGAATTAGTTGTAGTTCTCATATAAAAAAATATAAAAAAATAAGTAATTTTCGTGCCTAGCTCATTTAAATTCTTATTCATGCATGGCATTTGCGTAATTGAGTTAGATCGGCGGGGACATAGATTAGTTTAAATATGATCATAAACACATTCATTATCGCGAGACATAAGCTTCCCACGTTTATTCTCATCTACCATCTGTCATTACCTTTCCCATTTTTATTTTAGTCGGTGGATGATTCCTCCCACCAAAGGCTGTCTTCCATTAATCAATTCCCTCTCTTTTGCCAACTCAACACAACCCCACTTCTTCTGGCAAATCTTCTTTAGAGAACCTAATGATGGAATGGGCTCAGTCTTCCAGAGATTAAAGAACACACATTCTCCACTCCGGAGCCCCCAACATTATAGTATTCGAGGATGCTAGAAAGGGATGGCCACCTGAGAAGAGAGGGAACCGGCTCTCTCTCTCTCTCTCCCTAAAAAAAAAAGAACGAACAAAAAAGAGGGGGAAGGTACAGGTTGAAGCGGACAACAAGGACAGTTAAAAAAAAATTGAGACCTGAGCCTGAAGAGATATTGGGGAGGTTCGTTCTTCGTTGGTTCATCCATTGTTTCCTTCCACATGGAGACTTCATGAAGAGCATGAGAGAGCAAAGCTTTGAAAGGAGGTTCATGAGCTGCAAACGCATGGGGAAGTCTTCACTAAAATGGTCCACCACCGACGCCTTCGCAATCGCCAACGTCGTTCCTAAAGGTCCTGTTTTTTTTTTTACCCACGCTCGGATATCAAACGAGCCGGTCAAATATGTGAGCTTTGATCATGTTTATTCCGTGACTCGCGTTTCTGCCAACCAGTAGGGTAGTCCTTGTACGTCTACTTGCTTTTTTTTTTTTTTTTGCATTGGCTTGAGCCGTGATGGTCTGCTCGTATTTCACTCGAATCTCCTCGTTTTTTTTTTGTGGTTATCGATGGGGTCTGGCGATGATCGACTTGGCCGACAACGGGACCGTTTGGGGTGAGTGATCGGAGGCGTTGGATGTCGGAGTCTAAGGTCTGAGGTAATGGTTCGTGTGGTGTGGCTCCTTGTTACGGTCAGTGGAAGTCGTCGAGAGAACTCCTGTTCATCCTGCGTGATGGACAATCTGCACGTTGGACTCGTTTGGGGATGGGCTTGAGTTTGAAAGAAAAATAAAAAAATAGTTAAAGAAAATATTAAAAATATAAAAAAAAGAAGGATAGGATCTGTTAGTTGTTTTATTTTAATCCAATGTGCGTCTGATCTTATGGGTTTGATTTCCATTTCGTATTTTTTTTTCTAAAAAATTAAAAAATAATAAGAATAGAAGAATTACTAAAAAAATGAAAAACTAAAGAAAAATTCAAAAAAAATTGAGAAAAATTGCAGAAAATTCCAAACAAATTCTAAAAATTTTCCAAGGCTGAAAACACCAAAAAAATCGATTTGTTTTCATTTTTGGGATTTTCTCCCATTTAATCCAAAATGGCGATTTCACCCCTCAAAGGGTAAATCGTCTTTGATATTCTGATGAATTGTGGAAATTGCTTAGAATTTGGTGATGGGCCAGATGGGTGGCTAAACCTTATGTCTAAGATTTCCACATTTCATTTCCATTTTTAGAAAATGACGATTTTACCCTTCGAATGGTAAATCGGTTTATAAAATTCCCGAAAATCACGAAAATTGCCAAAAAAATAGGAAATGGGTCAATTGAGTGACCAAACCTGTTTTTGACTCCGGATTCATTCCGAAATGATGATTTTGTCCTTTTTGGGCAAATTGTCCCATTTGTCTCAAAATTACGATTTTGCCCCTGATGGGCAAAATCATGTCTAAATCATTCCTAAGCCTGCTTGATGCTTCTCTAGACCAATATGGCCTTATTAGGAATGCCATGTGATTTATTTGTACATTTGAATTCATTGATTTGTGCACTTTATTATTGATTGTGATTGCTAAGATAGTCATTCCTATCTGCATGAACTCCTACATTTAGGACTCGTACCCCACTCATCTGCATGAAATCTTGAATAGGAAAATCACTCGCGTTAGGTACCGAAAGGGCGTTGGTAATGACACCGACGTAACCAAGTCCCCGAACCCAAAATCTCTGGTTCCGCAGAACTGATCGACCTCTCCCAATCGGTCAGCAAGGTTTCCGGTCTACCCTCCAAGAAAGACCGGTGGCGACTCCAAATGCATACACAAGTTGCACATGCCACCACGACCACACTGAAGGTCGAAAGCGATCGACTCTTATCGTCGAATCCCTCAGAAAAATACTCCCGCCGCGATTTGGTATGGGCTTGGGAGGGCCCGCGTCGATCCAAAGCCCACGATCCGCACTCCGGTGCTGGGGAAAAGGCCCGCGATCGGTAATCCATTAGCTGCGTCCTCTTCCGGACGGGTCGCGACACCCACTACGCGTACTCGAGATTATGAACGTGCCAGGGCTATCTAGAATTAACGTTGAGTCTCACCTTAAGTACTATAGGAGATTGCTAAGGGATGGAAGGATAGAGTTAAACCATCATAAAATCGATTGGAGCTCAAGTGCTGGGCAGAGTTACAACCACGATGATTGGAGAGCCGAGAGCACCCAACCGTGTTTCAGCAATGACGGGACCAACAGTCGTGTCAGCGACTCCTCTAACCCAAATCAGAATGCTCCGCCGAGTTATCTCAATACTCCTCAAGAGTATATACCACAGTTCCAGCACATAGGGATTCCCCAGTTTGAGCGCGAATCGGTCATTAATGCTGTCCCTGAAGCGGATCTGGCATTGGTAGAGAGTGCACATATAAACCTGCCGGTCATTGGAGGAAGTTCCAATTCGAGGGGTCAAATTGCTCATGACGAGAGTAAAGAGAGGAATCCCTCGCCTGCAGTCGACGACACCCAATCGGGGCACCAAGGGCTAGAAGGAACAGGTGATTTCGTTGATGAGGAGCTGGACACTTGGATCAATACTCTTCAGGAATGTATGTCTCAACCCCAACAGGGCAGTGATGAAGGTTCCAGCTCAAAGACTCCAGTCCCTCACAACGAAGGCAATGAAAGAAATCTGCCCCCAACAATCGTTGATACCCAACTTGAACATCAATGGCTCGAAGACCCGAGCAATTTCCTTGGCGATGAGTTCAATCTTTGGCTCGATCAATTTGGAGCCGGAGGACCATCGCAGTGGTGACGCAAGGCCGGTGATCAAACATCTGATGCAAGGCATGGCTACTCGATGAAAAATTCTTAGAGAGAAGGGGTTGAATACTCCTATTGAATATGTTGTTGATCGCACTGTAAGGTTCCTACGGAAACATCTTTCATTAATATCTAGAACTAATTGCGTGTGAGTGTCAACATCACCCTTTGAGCATCTTCAAGCCGAGGGCCGTGGATTAATTGCTTAATCCGTGGAGCAAGTTCCCCGAGCAATGACAATCACCCGCGGAGCGTAATGGGATCTACCCCTTCAATACGAAATACGTTTGGCCGCGAAGCCACCTATTTGGTAAAACGATGTATCGTTCCTAAACGATCTTCAATCAAACACCGAAGTAATGTCTCCTTTCTTTTCCTTCTCAGATGATAAACATGGATAAAGCACTCAAGGAGCCATGCGTTCGAATAGCAGAACAGACGTTGCCTAACTGGGGGCAGATGAACCATTGATGTTGCAAACACTCCAAGAATGGATAGGCGGATTTGATAGATGTTGTTCATATCAATACGCAACATCAGAATGTGATGAAAATCAAGAGTAAAGTTGTATCGTCCCAACTTGTCTCGAATTTGGGAATATGAATTGACACTTATTGTTTACCCTTGACAGGGGAGTCGCCTTGCAGACGAACAAGTTCTTACATCCCATGTACTACTCGACCGAGGGTAGGATGTATCGTTTTGATTTTTGGAGAATTCGTGAACATACAATGATATGCTTCTTTTAAATTTGCAGGGATCCGCAGCTGCGACGGACAGGTAAGTATCCCTTTTCCCAGTTAGCTGGAGATAAAAAATGTCAGAATCCTTTCAACCACCATAAAGATTTTCCAATGCGTCGATATTCATGATTTAAATCGGGAGGTTACCTGAAGCATGAATAGAAGATGCACGGTACATCACCAAATCCCCTCGATGGATAAATTTTGGGAAAGAAAGAAATGAATTTTTCCAAATATGATTATTTGTCAAATCATTCAAAAGGGAGTTTACTCAAAAGAGAGGCGAGCCCAGTCCAAACACATCCTACATACACTTGAGAGACGAGGGAAGTGAATCGGATAGCAAAATCTGTACCTACGGAGGTATGGACCATTCGCAGCGATTACATGGGTTGGGACGACGGAGGCATTCGTTTCATATCCCCCAAACACTACAGGTGACCGTTGATAATCCTTTTGAACGGCGGTTTTCATTCTTAACCCTGTCAAGGACCACCCCACATCGGGGCAAAATGAAGGTGAGTCCAGCAGCATCAGGAGAAAATGGTTAGAAATTTTCTTGCTCGGACTAACATTAATCTTTGGGTGTTGTTTATATGGTAATCCAAGTGCCATAGGATGATGAGAAGCATTCATTTCTCTATCCCACACACCAAATCCTTTGCATAGCCAAGTTGAGCCTGCAAAATCATTTCATAAACCCGTTGGTGATCATTGCACATTCCAAGACGGATGCAGCATCACTTCAAAAATGGAAGAGTTCAAGACTCAGGGATTACGAAGAGAATTCCCGGACTGATATTTAAAACATGTTTAGACTATATGTCTAACATGATCCCATGAAGATGAGAAAAAGTGAGATTTCAAAAATGAATAAAAAAAAAATCCCAGCATCAGAAAAGAAAAAGCAAAATGCCTGGTAAAAGCAAGGCCATTGCTCACATAAACTGTTTGATTGATCCCGAATGAAACCTAGTTGGAAAGAGAAAATTTCTAAAGGAGTCAGATCAAAAAGACCGCTCCTCCAAAGGATGTCAAGCGTGGAAGAAAGATGCAGACAGAGTTGTCAATCCCTTAATGCAGCCAGAGACGCTCTCTAAAGAATTCGTGCACCCCTCAAAAGCTGTTGCACGCCTCAAAAATTGAAGACACAAAGAGGAAAAGGCAGGTGGTAAATTTGCAATGATCACCAATGTCAAACCCTTCGTAATTTCTGGGCCAAAAACAAGCTTTTTTTTCCCCAATCCTACCAACATCATAACCCTGAAACAGTCTTCTCTGACTAAGACACTTGGGTTAACATATAGCTTAGCTCGAAGAAATACGAGCAAGACTATTTCTTTCTCATTTTGCAGGGTTCTTGACTTGTAAACCCGGAGCAGATGGTGAAGACTCTCATACAATGGCCTCGACTCCAAAGCGGATCCCCCTTGAAAACCAATATCCAAGCCCAACATTACGGTCCCGTGGAAGACCTCCCGACCGATCAAAATGTATGTGCTGCGAATGAGCCTAAAACCTAGGCACAGGTCAGTAGGGAATTGAGTGCATCCCCTATAAAAATCATTACCTCAAAACAGGTGAGAAGGCCTCCTTGTCGAGAAATATTCCAATTGATGTTTTGAACAAACTCTTTTTGGAATTTTCAAACTGTTGATCCAGATTTTCCATGCAAGGGATTTGTAATCACATTTGCATGCTGCAAGAATACTTTGGATAACCTCCAGCATCAAAATGCACATCTCATGACTAAAACTTAAGTCATAAAATTTTGTCAATTGGACAATTGCTGTCTTCTCAAAGATTACCAATATTTTCTTGGGGAAGAGAAACCTTAAAAAAAAAAAAAGTCCTAGCATGACGTGGAGAACCCTCGTCCCAGGATCCTTTTTCAAAATATCAAACAGGCCCTATCGGACGTGGAGAACCCTCGTCTCGGGACCCCTTTTAAACAAAATCAAGCAGTCTCATCGGACGTGGAGAACCCTCGTCTCGGGACCCCTTTTAAACAAAATCAAGCAGTCTCATCGGACGTGGAGAACCCTCGTCATGAGACCCCTTTTCAAAATTCAAGCAGTCTCATCGGACGTGGAGAACCCTCGTCATGAGACCCCTTTTTAAAACAACCCAAAGGTAGATACCGCCTGAAGGGTCAACTCAAGGTAGAAACCGCCTGAAGGGTCACATTGAAGGTAGATACCGCCTAAAATAGTCGTGGCGATCTCTCGCCGGAGAATGAGTCTCGGCCGGAGTTGCAGGTGGGCCAAGTGCGATTCTGCTCTGTCAAGGTCGACATATGTGGTGGGTCTCGTCGAGTGGGTTCGAATGCCGTTGATTTGGCGTGATTTGGACGTTGGAGGGCCGAAATATCGCCCTCCGACGAGGCGCCGGCGACGGAACGCCGGCGCCGGTCGTCTTCCCCGACGAGGCATTGACCGGTCAACGTTTGTTGACCGAGTCAACGCCAACGTGGCGCTGACGTGGCAGCCACGCGGCAGCCATGTCAGCGCGCGGTAATTACTAAAAGAATAAAACATAATAAAAAATAATCCGACGGCCCAGGGTGCGCCACGTGTCCTAATCTGTGGCGTCCGTTCGAAACTTGTGAACGACGCCGTTTTGATCAAGGAAGGCGTGGGCCGGGTCATCCGACCCGGTCCGTTTTATTATTATTATTATTATTATTTTTAATAATAAAAAAATTCAAAAATTCAAAAATTCAATAAAAAATAGAAAATCATAAAAAAATTCAAAAAAATTCGAAAAAATTCTAAAAAATTCTAAAAAATTCCAGAAAATAGGAAAAGGCCACATTCAATTGGCCATTACCTATTCCGGGTCATTTGACCCCCCGATCTTTCCAGAAATGACGGTTTTGCCCTTCCGGCAAACCGTCTTCCAAAAAAATTCTAAAAAAATCCAGGAAAATCCAAAAAAATAGGAAATGGCCACAGTCAATTGGCCAAGGTTCATCCCGGGTGTTTTAAACCCGATCATTCTTAAAAATGACGATTTCGCCCTTCCGGCGAATCGTCTTCTAAAAATTGACGATTTTGCCCTCCGGGCTAAATCGCCTCCAAATCTTCCCATTTTACCTCGGTCCTAAATCACGCCTTCCCTAAGCCCTTATGGCTATACTAGGAGGTCATGTGATGTAAATTGACGTGCATTGATGTGATTTATTTATGCACTTGATTGCGCTTTCATTTAAATTGATTGTGATTGATAGGAATAGTCTTCCAATCTGCATGAAACCCTGAATTAAACCTACCTCACCCGAACTTGCGCATGCATGAACTCTTAGCTAGGAACATCACTCGCGTTAGGTACCGAAAAGGCGTTGGTAATGACACCAGCGTAACCAAGTCCCCGAACCCAAAATCTCTGGTTCCGCAGAACTGATCGATCTCTCCCAATCGGTCAGTAAGGTTTCCGGTCTACCCTCCAAGAAAGACCGGTGGCGACTCCAAATGCATGCACAATTTGCACATGCCACCACGACCACACTGAAGGTCGAAAGCGATCGACTCTTATCGTCGAATCCTTTGAAAAATACTCCCGCCGCGATTTGGTATGGGCCTGGGAGGGCCCGCGCCGATCCAAGACCCGCGATCGGTAATCCATTAGCCGCGTCCGCTTCCGGACGGGTCGCGACAGTAGCAAAAAACAGAAGAGAATTTTGAAATTTTTTCATGTCAGTTTTGCCGAGATGTATTTCATTAATAACGTGACAATGTTACGTAAGATTAACTAACGGTGATTGTAGACGGAAGAATAACGATGGTAAAATTGGGACAAAAGTAAAAGTTGAGGGTTTTTATTTGTACTAGGCCCATAACATTGGACAAAAGTAAAAGTTTTAGGAAGAATTGGGATAAAATTAAAAGTTGAGGGTTGGTATAATTGGGACAAAAATAACAGTTGAAAGTTTTTTTTTGTACTATGCTGATAAAATTGCAAAAGAAATAAAAGTTTTGGGTAGAATTGGGATAAAAGTAAAAGTTGATGGTGTTTTTGGTACCAGGTCGGTAAAATTGGTACAAAAGTAAAAAATTTGAGTAAAATTGGGACAAAAGTAAAAGTTGGAGGTTTTTAATGAGACAAAAAATATTTTGGATATAATTGACAGAAATGCTAAAGTTGAAGAATTTTTTGGGTATTAGGCCTATTAACTTTGGTAGGCCATATTAGAAAGAAATAGAAAAAAAAAAGAGAGAAGGAAAACAACAAAAAAGGGAAAAATAGAAAGTTAATAAAAATTTAAAAATACAAAATATTTTTAAAAAACTATCCACGTAGGATGACGACGTTCTTGTCAGCGATTTCTGAATAAAATTGATTGGATAGACTCAATAAAAAAATGTGAAAATATTTATGACTCAATTGGCACAATTAAAAATTTAAGACTGAATTGACAAAACTATAACATGTATAGTACTTTTAAACAACTTTCAAATTTCCTTTACTTATTGGCTCTTCTTCATCATTAAAAACATGTTCGCACGTACTTGGACTAGACATGGCCATTTGGGCCCGGAAACGGCCCGGAACCGGCCCGTTAATCGGGCCCACAGTTTCAAACCGGAACCGGAAAAAAGGGCCTGGGGGGCTCGGCTCTTCCCCAGGGGCAGGGGGGCCCACTTCCCGGCTGCAGCTCGTTATGGCCGTTGCAAATTCCTTAAAAATAATAAAAAAAAAATAAAACTCTATAAAAACCTCACAATCCATCTTTATTTTTCTCACAATTTCTCTCAATTCTCTCAAACACTCTCAAGTTTCAACTCTCAAGTCAAATTATTTCGATCCGATATTCTCTCTCAATTTCGTCTCAATTATTTGAATCAACTTTCCGATCAATTCTCTCAAAAAATGGCCAGTGGAAGCAGAAATACTGGAAAGGGAAAGAGCCCGATGGGGATGGGAGAATCTGATTTTCCTGTTCATGAGTATGATCCTCGTGAATATGCATGTTGGGAAGACGACGATGTTCCCAATCCCGACGTCGAGCACATCGCAACGCAAGAAAATCTTTATCCTCCTACTGCCACTGCCACTGGTGTCGAAGAATCGTCGATACCAAACGAGCCGGGCGGAAGAGCCGAGAATCCGACTTATGGCTACACTTCGACAAAGTATGGAATGAAAACGAAGGTAAGTTTGATATAAGCTATAAATATTATCTGACGAAAAAACAAATTGATTCGGCCGCAAACGAAGGTAAGTTTGCATTTTGCATATGGCTACAAAATGCAAACTTTGTAAAGGAGATGGCTATGGAACATTTCGTCGGTATCTGACGAAAAAACATCCAACGCAAGCGGGGATCGACACTAGCCAACAACAAATTTTCGGGTTCGCCAATCTAACCCTCTTCCTTTATTCCGTTTCACTAATGCACTTTATAAACAAACATTAGCTGAATATGTTTCCCTTGAGCATGCTCCATTTATTACTTGTGAAAATTTTAATGTTAGATATTTGGTAAACACTACGTTGGTTCTGCAAGCACCATATGTTCCGAAAACTACTCTTAAACGCGAACTTAAACGAGTTTATAAAGATCGAAAAAATGATTTGAAAATATTTTTTGAAGAATTCAAAGGACGTGTACATATAGGTAGTGATATTTAGAGTGATTCTTGGAATATTGATTCTTATATGGGTGTCACATGCCATTGGATAGGTGATGATTGAGTTATTCAAAAAAAAACTTCTTGCATTTCGAGTTTTTCCTGAAAGGCATACGGCCCATAATATTTATAGAATAATTAGGCAAGTTTTAGAAGAATATGGTTTGATTGATAAAGTTTTTTCAATTGATTTTGATAATGCCGCCGCAAATACTGCTTCCATTTCCGAGTTAGAAAAATGTGTAAACCCTCTTTTGGCGGATAATTTTTTTCATATTAGATGTGCTTGTCATGTTTTGAATTTATGTGTTCAAGATGGTTTACGAGTTCTTGTGACTTCTCTCCACCCAATAAATAGTGCAATTAGATTTTTATGGAGCCGCCCTCAACTTATGAAAGCGCAGGGAAAATTTTGTATAGAAAATAAGAGAAAGGCAAAAAGGTTTCCAAAAGATGTTCTGACTCGTTAAAATTCTACCTACGAGATGCTTCTACAAACTTTTGATTACAAAGATTTATTATGTTCCTTTATTTCAAATATTGTTCCCGATATTGCTTTACTCCCGCAACATTGGGACGTTTGTAAAGAGATTGTTTGAAAATTTTTAATGATGCTACTAAAACTTTATCTGGTATTTATTGTCCTACCACGCATTTATTTTTAATAGAGTGTGTTAATATTGCTAATTTTTTTAATGCATATGAAAAAGATACTGACTTAGCTTCGAGTATTTTAGTAATGCGAGAAAAATGGTTGCATTATTATTTGAACATTCCTCTTGTCTATTTAGTTGGTATTATTTTCGATCCACGTATTAAATTAGATGGTTTATTAGATTATTTGAATGCTTATTATTATGATTGTTTACATTTGGATGAAGTAATAAATATTTCAATTAGTAGAGGTTAAAGAAGCTATAGTAGCATTATATAATGAATTTTGTAGTAGATATGGTTTAAGTGACAGTGGATGTGGATCAGCCCAGCATAGTGTCTCAGAAAGCAATGCGGGTATTTGACTACTTAGTAGAGGGTATAAAATGCTCAAGAGTAGGCAAAAAAAAAAACAGAAAGGGACATCAATATGTAGTATTTCCGAATTAGAAAACTATTTAACAATTTCTTTTGAGTTTAGCGATTCCGAATGCAGATTTCAAGATTCTTGAGTGGTGGAAGAACCATTTAACTCAATTTCCAATTCTCTCCCTCATCATGAAATAAATATTAGCGACCCCTTCTTCAACAGTGGCGGTTGAACAAGCATTTAGTGCTAGAGGATTAATTTTGGACTCCCGTCGTTCAAGATTAAGTCCGAAAAGTGTGGAGTATCAAGCTTGTATCGATGATTGGACAAAGGCTAGATTTCGCCAACAAGAGCTGGATCGAAAACACGAATTCTTCAGTAATAACTGTGGAGATACTACCACCACCGCAATGGCTAGCGACGATTGACGATGAGGTAAGTTGGGGGTTACCAAATGTAAGAGAACTACATGGGTTTTGATTTTTATATTTCCAAGAAAATATGTAGGCGCTTAATGATAATTCATTAAGTTCATGCACATTCATTCTCTCTCTCTCTCTCTCTCTTTTCAAATTTTATTACAATGTACAATTTGATTATAACTTATAATTTATTAATTTTATTTTATTATTTTAAAAATAAAATTAAAAGTTTGGAACCGGAACCGGAACCGGGAACTGGCCCGGAACCGGCCATGTCTAACTTGGACTGTCATTTTCTGTGGTAGGAAATCCTACCACAGAAAATGACAGTCCAAGTACGTGCGGCAATAGCTAACATGATGATCTTTTTTATTTTTAAGGCATGATACCCAATACACTAATCGCTATTCAATCTATTTTCCTACCACAGAAAATGACAGTCCAAGTACTTGCGGCAATAGCTAACATGATGATCTTTTTATTTTTAAGGCATGATACGCAATACACTAATCGCTATTCAATCTGGGTAACAAGAAACAACTAACAACCCTATTTAAGATTCCATAATGCATGTCTAAACAACGCAAGAACCTTACCATCCAGATAATGCTATTTGAACCGACTGAAGACATTTAGTATTTGGTTTTGAAATAATATAAACCTGTTCCCACGTAACTTGGGATTGATCATGTAAGGAAACGCAAGCATGTCGTCATGATGCATTGGAATGTCTTTATCAACCTTTTCTTTTCATCAGTGTACTTTCTTCAACGTGCAACAATATTACTTAAATCGGGTGCCCGATCGATCTTTTGAAGTTGGATCGCTTTCACGTCCAAATTTATTGATTGGTGAATCTGATCTATCATTAAGAAATGGAGGGGGAACTTGTCAAAAAAAAAGTCTTAATCCTATTGCATTTTTGCAAATTCGGTCCTAAATCTTTTAATTTTGTCAATTTAGTCCTAAATTTTTTAATTATGTCAATTCAGTTTTAAACCTTTTGCATTTATACCAATTCAATCCCAAACCTTTATTTTATATAAATTCAGTCCTAAATATTTTGTATTTGTGCCAATTCAATCCATCTGGCCAACTTCTGGAGCTACTAGGGTAAGGGTTGGCAAGCCATTGGCGCCAACGCCGTTAGGTGAGGCTCGGCCTGGCCAAATTTGGGAGAGGCCGAGCTCGCCCAGGCATGTTGTCGCCGTTGCCAATTCCTTTCTCCGACTCTAACCCTTCAAATCTCTCGTCTCATTCCCAAGCTAGCCAACTCTCTCTCTCTCTCTCTCTCTCTCTCTCTCTCTCTCTCTCTCTCTCTCTCTCTCTCTCTCTCTCTCTCTCTCTCTCTCTCTCTCTCTCTCTCTCTCTCTCTCTCTCTCTCTCTGTACATTCATCCTTTTTTTCCTCAATTCCTATTCTAAGATGAATCGGGATTTTATTAGAAGATGCCTGCAATCCCTAGCAATCTGAATAAAAAAAATCATAGTTAACTGCACAAAGACTCTTTTCTCGTTATATTGGAAGCGTGTAGCGGAAGTCCGATACTTTCATCTGGGGAGATCGCCAAGAGGGAGCCCAAGTCCGAGCCCATCAATATATCCAGTTGGACCCATCTTCAATCAAAATCTTAAGCCAAAGAGTTATGTACCAACTTGGATATATTAACTACTCCACACCGCATTAATTCTTCAATGTGAGACTTCTTTAACATAACTAGCACGTGTATCCTAACAATCTCTAATGTGGGATTTTTCCAACACAACTCACACGTGCATCCTAACAATCTCCCCCTCACGTGTGAGTTTCAGTTTAGGTTTGCTCCCCTTTAATTCAAGTATCATGCCGCATCAACTTATCTCAACTTGAATCTCCATCAACGCCCATCAGGAGTATCCTTTCGCACCAACTTATCTCAACTTTAATCTCCATCAACGCTCATCGAGCCAGTGTTGCTACACCGCAGTGCCCACCGTCCCGTAAATCGCGTTGGCACCAGACTCCTTCTTGGGACGTGATCATCAGATTCCTTTATGAGATATTTATCGGAACAGATTGGAGGTCCACCAATCAACCATTGGCTCTGATACTATTTGTTGAGAGCGCGCAGCGAAAGTCCGATACTTTCATATAGGGAGATCGCTAAGAGGGAGCCCAAGTTCGAGCCCGTCAATATATCGAGTTGGACCCACCTTCACTCAAAAACTTAACTGCTCCACACCACATTAATTATCCAATGTGGGACTTCTCTAGCACAGCTCACACGTGCATCCTAACAATCTCCAATGTAGGACTAGAGCTCGTTGAGTGACGACAACAATGACACCATTCAATGGCATGATTCGGCCTCACCTAGTGGCGCCAGTGTGGGCCTCACCAAGTTGCGACGGCACCAGTAGCCTAATAGCCTCTCCTTCAGCCATGGCCTGAGAAATCCATGGCATGACGAAGGAGAATCAAATAAAAAAGAAAAAGAAGGGAAGAGAAAAAAAAATAAAATATAATTACAAATTGCTCCGATAGCACCATGTTGGCGCCGATCAGCTAAAATTGGCTGGATGCACTGAATTGGCATGAACGCAAAATGTTTAGGATTGAATTGACGCGAAAGAAGGACTTAGGACTGCATTGGCATAATGCAAAAGTTTTAAGACTGAATTGACAAAATCAAAATGTTTAAGATTGAATTTATAAAAATGCAATATGTTTAGGACTCTTTTGATAGCTTTCTCAAAATGAGAGGTCCACTTTTGATAGGAGCAATCATATAATCTCATTGTTCGTTGACAAAATTTAACACGAAATGATCTTTCTTATGTAAGAGTTTTTCTGATGTAGGCTACACTAATTGAAACTATAATTTACCATTTTATGGGATTGGACTAATAAGGTAAGACATAAGGATTTTTATTGTCTGGGCAGAATAAAGCCTGGCCTATGATGAGAGAGTCTGCGACTTAAAACTCTGTAAATATTGCTCAAATTTCTCCTTTTAACACTGAAACACAAATAACCTCACATAAGGAAGAGTGGTTGAACATAATTCGTGAGGGGCAGTTTCATTGAGTTAGTGATATCGAGAGCAATAGATGTGAAGTGCTTGAGATCTGATCATTGCTATTTCTCATCAAGAATGATAGAATCCATATTAGATCTGCAAATTTCTTTTCACCATTATTGTATTCTATATTTTTGCTATGATAATCTTAAGATGTCATTTTCGCGTCTCACGTCTTGTTTACTTCAATAACTATACGTGAGATGTGATACACCAGATGTGTACGGATTAATGAAACGGGAGACAATTAAACCAATGGGAGCCATAGCTCTTGAGCTTCTAGAATTCTATTCGCCAGATGGAACTTTGGTCAAATGAGCCAACAATAATGAGGCCGTCAATGCTACAGCTTGTCGTATCTCAGTTCGATAAACAACGGGTGATAATGGCTGAAAGGGACATTTATACATATGATTACTCAAAGTGATGCCAAATTCTATAAGAATGTCAAATGTAGACCTATCGTTCTTGCTGCGCGTTAATAAGTTTCTCCAGAGATATTAAAAAATTAGACCCAGAACACTAAAAACTCATATAACGTGTGGAAGAGTTGAAACGATTTTGTTTTCCGGTATTTCATGCTCAGGTCATGATCTGATAGGCCCTGAATTATGTGACATTGATGCCACATGTAGTACAAATTAGATAAACTGGTATGACTCATAATATATGAATTTAAATCTCTGATCTTCTCAGTCTGGCATCGTCGATTATTAACTCCAAAATATCAATGCTACAAAACTCTCATATATTAAAGGAGATCGGGGAAAAATACAACAAAAGCTCTAATTTTGTGGCATTGGTGTCAATTGAGCTCTAAATCTTTTGTATTTATACCAATTGAGTCTATCTGAGCAATTTTGACTGAAAATATCTGACACGACCGTCCCACGTGACGTGACCAGCATTGACGTGAATATTTTTTTTAGTTTTTTTAAACAATAACTATTTCTTCTTTTCTTGTTCATTCATTTTGGCCGGTGACCCTCGTTGTTTGTTGGCGAGGGTCGCGAAGGCCCTAGTTCGCAACATCGCGCGCAGCAGGCGAGGGCTTGTGGGCCCTCCCTGACCAAAATGAAAGAAAAACTAATTAAATATTCAATATTTATAATTTTCTTTTGAAAATGTCTATGTTAGCGTCAGTCATGCCACGTGAGATGGCCGACCTCCACATTAGTGATTTTCAGCCAAAATTTATCGGTTCGACTCAATTGGCATAAATGCAAAAAGTTCAGAATCGAAAAACGAAAATTGAAATGTTCCGTTAATTTGGTGCTTGCTATCAAGACGATTTCTTTATGCCCATTGATATATACCTCCTATAATTTGCTTTCGACGGATAGCTCCATACGCACTCAAAAGTGGTGAAGAAAACGTTTTCCATCTATATTATGGTAAGATTAGTATTTACAAAGATTTTAGTCCTCTATTTTTTGCATGTTTATCTGAGCCAAAATACGCGCAATAATCCCTCCTGATTTTATCATACAAATTAAGTTTCAATACCATAATAGTCGAGGGCAAAGAGTAACTAAAATATATATGTAAACAACGATTCTAATGTATTTCCTTTTACTCATTGGTTCTTCTTCAATATTAAAGACATTGCCGCACGTACTTAAGAGTCATTTTCGGTGGTAGCACATAAAGAAAAGTTCCAACGCAACAACTTCACAATGGAGCCATATCACGTCTGACCGATGCTGCAACTTGCTTCTGAAGCAGGTGGAAACAATATATCTAATAGGCAACATGATAAATTTTTTAGGGCATGATACAACTTCTTCGTCGTTCAATCTTATGTAATATACCTCTTCAAGATTCCAAGATCCATGTGCAAATAAGGCGAGAAACTTGCCATCAAGATAATGCTATTTGAACCGACTGAAGAGATGTTGAATTTGGTCATCCAATGCTATAACCTGTTCCCACGTAACTCATGGTTGATGATGTAAGGAAACGCAAGCATGTTGTCATGACTCATGATGCATTATAATGTCTTTGTGAACCGTCACTTTCATCCTTGTAATTTCTTTAACCTGCAACAATTTTACCTAAATCGTGTGCACGACCGGTCTTTTGTGGTTGGATTGCTTTCATGACCAAAATGTTCATAAAAAAAAGTAGTCTCTATGAAAATTATGTCTGAGCGTGTCATATGTTTTAATTGTTCAGATGTATCGATTGGTGAATCTGATCTATAATTAAGAGGTGAAGAGTCAAACTTTTGATAGATGCGTTTATATAAATTCACTATTTCTCGACAGAACTTAGCACAGAACTACCTTTCTTATTCACTTTGATAACTATACATCAGACGTGGTAAACCCTAATTTTGTCACCCAACCTCCCAGATGTGTGCGGACTAAAGTGGGATGGGACACAAATTATACCAATGAGAGCCATTCCTCTTGAGCTTCTAGAACTCCATTCGCCCGATGTAATTTTGGTCAAATGAGGGGGCCGGCAATGCTACTGTGGCGGAGTTTGTCGTATCTCAGTTGAATAAAACGATGAGTAACAGAGACTTAAAGGGACGTTTATGCAAATGATTACTGAAAGTGATTCGAAATTCTACAACAATGTGGGCCTAATGTTCTTGCTGTATTTTAATAAGTTTCTCCAGAGATATTAAAAGAAATTAACCCCAGAATACTAAAAACTCAGATGACGTGTTGAAGAGTTCAAACAATTTTAATTTTCAGTATATCATGATTTGATAGGCTCCTTCATTATGTGACATTGCTGCCACATGCGGTGCAAATTAAATAAACTGGTACCACTCATAACATTGAATGTGAATCTCTGATCTTCTTGGTCTGGCATATTCGATTATTAACGCTAAGAATAACACTGCCAGTCGCTAGAAAACTCTCATATATCGCAGGATACTAGTCAAATATCACAAAAGAGTATGAAAATCTTATATTACTCTTATGGATGTAGAAATTTATAAATTAAGGGCGCGCATGACAATACTTCTATCATAAATTAATTTCTGATCAAAAATCGATGTTTTCTGCCTCTTCTCAAAAGTATTTATTATCAGGGGCTAAAATATTTCTACTTCATTCTTAAACTTTTTAGATTTCTTTAGAAGTAATGTTTACTATTAAAATATTATTTACTTTTTAAAATAATAACATTATTATTTATTTTTTACTCCGGCGGCCGGAGACGATGACTCGATGGCAGCGGTGGTTGGCAATGGTCAACGGCTGGCGACGACAGTGGGCGGGGTGATAGTCGCAGTTGGTGCCCAAGGGGAGGGGGAAGCCGATGAAGATTGACGGTGTGCGATGGTCAGTGGTGCGAGATGGTCGACAACAGTGGCTGGCTGTTGGCAACGGAGGGAGGGGGTGATGGGCGGCTGTGGCAGGGGTCGGCGGTGCGATGGATGCCGGTGGTCGCGGGCAACGAGGGGTGGTTGTGGGAGGTAGCTATTGCGGGCGGCAGTGGGCTGTGGCTAGCGGAGATCTATGTGGGTGGTGGCGAGCGATGGCCGGCGATGGTCATGGGAAGCAATGTGTGGTGGTCGATGGTGGGCGGCATCCAGGGGTGGTTGGCAGTTGGCGACAAGGGGCGATGGTCACAGGCAGCGGTGGAGGCCAGCGCTCGGTGAGGTGGGCTAGGTTGAAAAGAGGGTGAAACGAGAAATACTTCTTGAGTTGAGAAGCAATTATTTATAACTTCTCAAATTGAGGGAAAAACAATTTCGGAAGTGAAAATTCACTTCGAAATGGAAATTTCTTTCAAAAGTACAAATATTTGCCAAACGGATTTCTGCACCAGAAGTTAAATCGCCAAACAGATTTCTGCTCTAGAAATACTTCTAGAGTAAAAATCCACTTCTAGAAGTGTTACCATGTGCATCCAAGTAACCCACTCTGAGTTGACGTGTTGAAAATCACGTGTTGAACAAACGTGCTTTAAATCATCCGTGAAATGTACTTCCTATGATCTGCTTTCGATGGATAGTTTAATACCCACTCAAAATTCGTAAAGGGTTAATACCGCAAAAAACTTCAAATTGGTACACTTGTTAGTTGTGACAAATTTACGTTAAACTATTTTTTTGACCGCCAAAAATCCTAAACTGGTATACTTGTGACAAATTTAGCTCAAACTATTTTTTTGACTACCAAAAACCTTAAACTGGCTGCTTGTTTGGCCCGTTTCCTCCTTTGGGCCGCTGTGTTTGGCCGTGTAGTTAGTTAGTTTGTTTTGGCCGGTCTTGTTGGCCTTTTGCTCTTTCCTTTCTTCTTTTTGATGCTCACCGTTTGGCCGCATCACATTTGTACCTTGTAGGATAGTCATGTCCTCTTTGATACAAGGTTTTTGTGTTCGGCTTCATCTTGTACGTTGGCTCTTTGAAAAGTTATATACATACTTACTTTACAAAAAAAAAAAAAAAAACCTTAAACTGGTATAAATGTGACAAATTTACCCCCAAACTAATTTTTTTATCATAAAAAATCCCAAACTGGTACACATATGACAAATTTGTCATCAATTATTTTCGTTAAATTGAGTTAATATCACGAAAAATTTTAAATTGACACACCAATAGCAAATATAGGATAACATGTACACCCAAAAATTGCCACGTGTCATTCAATTCAGCAATTCGATGGTAAAATATAAGGAAAACTAACGAAAGGTAAATTTGTCACAGCTGTACCAGTTTGGGGTAAATTTGTCACAGTATACCAGTTTTGGGATTTTTCATTGTCAAAAAAATAATTTGGAGTAAAATTGTCACACTTGTACCAGTTTGGAGTTTTTGGCGGTATTAACACATTCGTAAATAAGACGTTCTCCATCGATCTTATGGTAAAATAGAGTAACTACACCAGTTTGAGTTTTTTGGTGGTATTAATACATTCGTAAATAAGATGTTCTCCATTGATCTTATGGTAAAATATAGTATTTACAAAGATTTTGGTCCTTTATGTTGAGGAAAATCCCTTATGATATTTTGAAGATGACAAAATAATCAAAGGCTACTAAGGTGTTTGTTGGTTGAGTAGAACCAGGTGAAAGAAGCACAAACCGTTATGCAAATGATGACTTAACAATACGTCAAAAGGTTATGAGTTATCTATCAAAGGTGAACAAAGCATTGGGCGTAGAGGAGTCTACAAGTTGGAGATACCTAAGTAGAAGGTGAACAAGCCTAGAACGGGAAGTTCGATAAAGTTTGGAAGGACCTTGGATAGGTGAACAACGAGGTAGAGCCACAATTGCCAATATGCTTGGAAGGACCAAAAGATGGAGCTCAAGATATTGATCTAAGTTATGTATTCTGAAGATGTTCAGATGGAGTTGCTTCTGAAGACGTTAAGATGAAGTCTGCTTCTGCCAGATATATTATTTCGAGATTCTGAAGACCCACGGCTAAGATATATCTGTTATTGCTAAGGTATTTATGGAAGTTTGTAATCTTTGATTGATAGGATTATTCTATAATATGATTGATAGAATATCCTTGATTGGAAATTACCTCCCATGGGATAAGAAACCTTATATATCTGAAGAATTCCACTTATAGAAACTGAAGATTGAGTTGTATGGGCGAGTGAATCTGAAGAGTTTAGATTTTGCACCAACGATGACTAAATCTCCTGAGATATAATCTCGTTTATTCAAGATTGATGGCATTCAATCAGTGATTGAAGAGCGATTTTTTGAAGACCTGTCCAACGGCTAGTTTGGGGGTGAAGGAGTATAAAAGGAGATCCATGGTACTATTATGGAGTATGATAAAGAATCATAAATTCCAATGTGTTAGAATTATTCAAATTCATACTTGTCCTCGTGAGTTCTATACGACAATCATTGAGAGGTTTTGTAAGAGTGATTGAGAAAAGGATAGCGTAACCTATTAGAGAGAGCATCATCACTTGTTGTAAACCTTCATTGATTCATCTAGTGCAATCCAGCCAATTGGCTGTCATCGTGGGAGAGTGGACGTAGACCTAACAAGCCGAAACACTATAAACTCAGCGTGCACCATTCTCTACTCTAAACTCTTATTTATGTATTTAGATTTCTTGCATGTTGTTATATTGTTCCTAATTCTAATCGTGGATTGGAGTTGTTTTAATTCCACAATAAATTTCAATTAGTTTCAGAATCACTTATTCACCCTCTCTAGGTGATATTGCAAGATCCAACACTTTATTCTTTGGGGTACATGTTTATTTGATACAAAATACGCGCATTAATTCCTCTGATTTTACCATACAAATTAAGTTTCAATACTACAATAGTCGAGGGCAAACAGTAACTAAAACATATTTTACTTTTATCAGAACAAGTCATGACAATACTATACATACATTTAGTTCATAATGAGCGGTTTTTTTTTTGTCAGAATTTCATAATCAAATCTTGTAAATGTTAGTCTTAGAACAACTCAAGGAAATTTTAGTAATGGAGCACTTCTCGCCGATTCTAAAAGTTTGAGGAGGCACTTTACAGAAGATCCAAAACAAATAGCTTGATGGATAATTTACCCTATAATTGAGATTGACAGAAGTCAAACCATTAACCGAAAAGATGAAATGGCTATTACAAAACCAAGAGGGGTGGTGAACTTATTGTTTTAAGAGAAAATTAAACAAAAAAATAAGGGAAAAAAAAAGATTTCGTAGAAGAAACAACAATTATGCAGATGCAGTAGCTTCTATTAATCGAAAATAAAAGAAATAAGGGACATAATTTATTACAAGATGGATTCATAGTGGTTCCACCTTCCAGTTGATTTATGTCCATTATCCCAACACTACCAGCTAACATCAAAGCTGGAATCCACTAGTAATCTTATAAATTTAATAGTACATCGACGCTGCTGTTTCTTCAAAACTCAGTATGTAACTTTGCAACCGAGGGCACCTCTAACGACATACAATGCCCTCTGGTTCCTAGATTAAAAGAAATACAGCCTCCCAGAGAATTCATTGAGAAAACAAGTGGTTTTTCGCAAGAGACATCTTGAGAGCACGAAATATAATCAAGGTATATCATTTTGAGAAAAAAAACTATAAAAGAAATTCGTGAGAAATTGAATAGAAAAATGATTTTGTAGATGCATTAGCTCCATTAGCTCCTATTAACTGATAATAGTTGTTCGACCTTCCACTTGATTTACGTCCATTATCCCAACACTACCAGTTACCACCAAAGCCGGAGTCCATTGACGGTACTGCTTCTTCAAACCTCAGTAGATAACTTTGCAAACAAGAGCACCTCTAACTACATATAATCCCCTCTGGTTCCTCGATTACATAAAATACAGCCTCACTGAGAGTAACAACCAGCAAAAAAAAAGGCGGGTTTTCAAGAGAGAAAGCTCGAGAGTATGATCGAGAAAGAGAGAATTGAAGTTCTAAATTCTGCCAAAGTCCTCAGCCACCTTCAATCTATCTACACTAAGGCTTCTTTCCGCGGATTCCGGAGCGTGAAACTAGTTGTTAGACGCGAGCTTGAATTTAAATCGAACTGGAAAGTTTATCCAGGAATGCAGAAGCATGAATCACGTCCTCTTCCCCATCTGCAATAGGAGTTGCTTGTGTATATGGCCCCTCTAGTCTTTCCACGCTTCAGCTGAGTCAACTGTTAAAGCTTCAACAAATTAGTCCTTCTGAGTATATTGATTCTTTTGGTTATGTACAACTACTCATATTCTACCGGTCCAGCCAAGTCTTAATGAACCCTCGTTCTACAACATGTTCACTTTCTACACAAGTTCATCCAGCCTGGAGCACCATCCACATCCAATATCTTGTTCACCTTTTGTAGAAGGCAAAGCACCACCGGCTTTCGGACGATCCTATTCCAGAATCTATCTGCGTATTGACATGTGAATTTACAGCCATTTTTCTCTACAACCAATACCCACATTTAATAGTCTTTAATTATTTTATCTTCTTCAAAATAATATATGTGATCGTCCCAACAATGAATAGTTTGCATTCTCTGGATTTGGAGAGGTTTCCATTTATTTATTTACATTTTCCAAAAACTTGCAGCTCATGTCACTTTTTTTTTTTTTTAAATTTACCTGAAGCAACTGAAGTTGTTCAAGTATATAAAGTATAGACTTCTAAATGTGCATTTAATTTGTCGTAATCTGAAATTTCATTTAGATACAAGTAGAAAGAGACAAGAATTGCTTAAGAAAGCAACTCCAAAATAAGATGGACCATTTTAGGTTTTTCTTGGTTGGTGCGTGAGTTGTCCTCTCGGTTGAGGAGCTATTTTCCAGCTCAACGGAGGTAGAATAGAAGAGAAAAGCAACTTGTCCATTTGAGATCAAACTGTACTTTTAGCAGCATAATAGAAGAAGAACATGTTTATTTTCTATAAACGACGCAATTTTGAAGTAATCTATTATTAGATCCTAATCTACGTTTGGGATTTGATTTACTTTGTTTAATTGGATGTGCATCAATAATTTGTCCCACATGGCGATTTAGATTACTTCTTCAAGGGGCAAGTGTCCCAGGTTAGCGTTGAGTGATTTGATAAATCATCGGAAAAGACAGCCAATTCAGTAGTATATTTATCTGTCTCCCTTCCCACAATCGAAGATTATGTTTAAGGACTAAATGGAAATGGCTATTTTTTTTTATATAAATCTAATCTGACCCCTGTTATATTTTTGTTGGGTTAAATCTAGGCAATATCCCAAAAAAAAAAAAATTCTACGCAATATCTTCTTCACCTATCTGACATTATATATTCTGATAATGTGATTCTGACATATACATAAATTTAGAAATCCAAATGGGCCTGATCTCTACTCCAACCCATCATTTCCCTTCTTCCCAACAATCTTATATAGATACAGTGCAGAATGCAAGAATATTTATTGCTATTTTTATTCGAAACCGTTTTAGGTTAAGACAAAATAAGTTTGTCCGTTTATTTCTTCTTCTTTTTTGGTGAAATATATTTTTCTTGAAAAAAAAGTACTTACTCATTTTTCGACCGTTGGATCACTTTGAAAAATGAGCAAACTAAAACTATTTTCCTACCAAAACTTAAATTCAGGAAAATTATTTTTCTAAAAAAATTTGAAAATTATTTTTCAAAATATGATTAGGTATCGGCGCTTGGAACAGAAACTCAGCGCTTAGGCACAGACTCCAAAGCTCATTCGCGGGCGCTTGGCAGTGGGGCCAAGTCCCTAAAGCTCGGGCTGGGTCCATCGAGACCAGACCTAGGACTTTGGCACCCTAGCCTCGGTCCATCTAGGTGCGCTTTTCCATCGCCCCAAGTCCGTCGTGGCTATGTCCAAGACATGATGCCCATGCCTAGTCATATTGAAGCCGAGCTCGAGTCATCAATGCTCGTGTCTTGGTCCATTGAGGTAAAAAAACCTTTTGAAAACAATTTTGAATTTTTTAAGATTTTTTGTTTTATGTTTTCTTTTCTTCCCTTTTTACTTCTTCCTTCTTCGGTCGACGAGCCTCGGCGATGGCCAACCATAAGCGCGGGCCAGCCTCAGGCAAGCTTCACGAGGTCGATGAGCTTTCTAGATCTCGGCAAGGTTCGACCTTGCCCGAGGCTGGTGAGGTTAGGCCTTGCCTGTGGCCTGTCGTCAGCCGTCGCCGAGGCCCTGCAACCTGTAGAAGGAAAGCAATAAAGAAAGAAAAGAAAGAACATAAAATAAAAATGAAAACTTAAATTAATTTCTTTGTAAAGAAAATTACAAAAATTGCCCAGTTTGGCATGGGCGTGCCACGTAGAATAGCCAGTATCTATGTAAACAATTTTTGATTAAATGAGATTTTCCTTGCATAATGACAGATAATATTTTCTAGCTCAGTTTCAGATTACAGCAAAACACTAGAAAATATTGTCATTTTCCTGGTGAAAGTGACTTTCCAAAAAATATTTTCTGTCAAGCAAACGGATCCTTAGTAGAGGCTGAGTAACTAATTGGTTGTTAATTGTTCTCCCTCGTAGTTTGGCGCAGTATATTGCAATTGACTTGTGGTGAGTAAAAGATGTAAACAAGATTCTTGCGTGAAGAGATTAGTATTTAATCTCGTGCAGTTCGAAGTGTCTCGTAGACTTTAGTTCGAATTCCCTCATTGTCATTAGTCTCAAGAAATCCGAATTCGTTTGTTACGTTAGTTCACTTGTTTTAGTTGTAGGCATAACTCGGACTTTATTCTAATTTGTATTTGGTTGTGCGACGGTAATAGGTTTCTTCAAAATGAGTAGCAATTATGGCTCAAACAAAACATCCGACCGCATGATACTAACATGTAAGGAGATATCAATGCCGGCCAATAATTCTAACCCTTTCGCTCAGAAATGACGGCCTAATTCCCTAAAAGAAGATCCAACTTTTGGTCTAATCCCAAATATGCCCCAAACTTCTTTGTCTTGAAAAAAATCCTCACTTTTATGTCCAGCCCAAATTTTCCCTAAATTTTCCTTGTCCTTAAAAAATTACCAACTTTCAATTTATTTTCAAATCTACCTTCCTGTGATCCAATCCTAACTTGATGTGGCTTTTTCACGTCAAAAACGAATCTATTCCAATAAAAATTATTGAAATTTTCCAAAATGAAATTTTCCAATAAAGTTTGGTGATTTTTCTCATAGACGAAAACAAGTTTGTGGAGGAATTAAGATTGGATTTAAATTGTGGGGTTTTTTTCGAGATAAAAGAAAAAAAGCTCGGTGCATGTTTTGGATTGGACCTAAAGATCATGGTTTTGTTGAGACAAAAGAAAAAGTTCGAGAAGACGGGACCTAAAGTTGGGATTTTTTAGTGAATTAGGCCAAAAAAGACAACATATAATATGATTTTTATCAGCAGGTATGCCAATGCACTTGTTAATCACCTCTATAAAAGAACTGTTGTAATTTTCATTGCGTTCTCTCTCGATTGTGTTGAACATGAGAATGTATGGATATGGTTAAGGAGTGCCTCGACACACCGTTGCGAAGATCCTAGAAATTATTAGCACAACTAATTATTATTTATCGATGATGAAAACAGATCTAATGAACGAGGGTATGGGTAGGTCGACCGTTCATTAGATCTGTGATTTAACACAGACCTACCCATAGGGAACTTGGATTTCTCCTCATCCCCGACAGAGGTTGTCCCATACCAAACCAGGTTAACCTGGTTTGGTGGCTGATGAAGGTGAAATTGTAAAGGGTATTCCCTCCTCTTGGGGAAGAAAAAGATTCAAGGGGAACAGGGGGTAGAGGTGCCATCGTGGGGGGCTTTGTACTCCATCGTTTGCCCTGTCTGTCGTTGGGGTTACCCATCCGCAGCAGGGACAACTAATTATTATTTATCGATGATGAAAAAGATAGAAGAGCCCTCTTCCCCATGTGAACAGGAGCCAGCTCGCAAAGGGAGACGAATAATTCGCACGTGCGAGGTCAGCATCTTCGCCGAGAACGCGTGCGGCTGTTCGCTTATAAATAAAAGCAACTGTCCCCTTCAAGTCCCACCATACCATTGCGCAATCAAGCTTCGCTCCTCTCTTTACTTTTTAACAGGAGGAGGAGGAGGAGGAAGAAGAAGAAGAAGAAGAAGAAGTGATCCAATGGAGATCTTATCGGCTAGAGTATTTCCCCAAGTAACACTCCTTCCCCTTTTTTGTATTAGTATTTCTTCGAAAATGGACGCAAATCACATGTTGATCTTCTTTGAGGTGAATCATCCTCAGATGGTAGAAGATGCACCCTATTTCCATCACCATCATCATCAGCAACAACTGGACTCGCTTGATGATGAGTTTGATTTGTTCCATCCGCATTTTCCTTCAGAGCCCTGCTCGTACTCATCGCTGTCCTGTCCGGTCTCTCTTGTTAACCCCGAGATAGTTCCCGGTTTCGCAGCCCGATCCGTCAGAACTACTCGAGAGTTCACGGAGAGGCCCCGGAAACAGCTCAAGACCGAGAGCTGGAACTCTCCAGGCGCACCAGAGGAGGAAACGATGGTGATATCGCCATCTCCACCTCCACCTCCGTCTCCATCTCCTGACTCCCACTTGATATCATTCGGCAACCCCGATTTTTCTCCCGCCATATCTGATCCGATCTATGGTAAAAGTTTTGCAAGAGACCAGAGCCTCGTACGTTAAATTAGTACTCTGAAAATCAAAACTTTTCTCGATAAATATTCCTAAAGATATTTGTCTCGCTCTGATGTGTTTCAAAGGTACTTATGAAATCCAAGATTGTCAGCGACCAAAGGCGAAAAACGATGGCAGCGCGGCGAGCAGGAAGCCGGTACACGCACAAGAGCACGTGCTAGCTGAGAGGAAGCGCCGCGAGAAGATTAGCGAGCGTTTGATCGCGCTCTCCGCCGTCATTCCCAACCTTAAGAAGGTACAAGCCGTAAGAGCTTGGAAATTATTTGGAGTGTATGATTGACGGGTTTGATTAAGCATGACATTAGGACAAATCAGTTTTAGTCTTCGGCGTGACTTCTCTCGAACGTTTCTGCTATGTACCCTTAATCCATGGACCCCTAAATATCTCTACCCCTAATTTTTAATTGCGTATTTCAGATGGACAAGGCTTCGATCCTTGAGGATGCTGTCAAGTACTTGAAAGAGCTTCAACAACACGTCCGGACGCTCGAGGAGGAGGTGGCGGCGAAGACTCTGGAGTCGGTCGTCGTGGCAAAGAAGTCCCAACTCACCACGGCCGGCCACACATATTCTTCCACCGATGAGCACTCTTGCAGCCAAGATGACCGGCAACTCTCTCTCCCGGAGATCGAGGCACGAGTGTCCGGAACCTGTGTCCTCATTAAAATCCACTGCGAGAAGCGCACCAGTTCTATACCGAAGATGATCGGCGAAATAGAGAAACTGAACCTAACTATTGTGAACAGTTGCGTCATGCCCTTTGGGAGTTCCATACAAGATGTTACCATCTTAGCTCAGGTAAATATATACAGCACCACAGTTTCTTCCATTTTCTTCCCGGCTTTAACACCTTATCGTTTATTTACCTCCCGAGAAATATTAGATGCAGAAATAAATCTTAGTAAACTTATTTATCAAATACATGGGGCTCCCGTTGCTAAACAGGTTTTTATCTTTCTCCGTTCCCGAAAAACATAATTAGAAAATCAGAATTATCTTAAAACATGCTCCTAATGACCTGATAAAATATCTACCACGTCGCTTAGCAAACGGATTTTAGTAGAATTTCTTCGTGCCCTCGGTATATGTCTAATAAGTTATATTTTGCACCGTCCAAAAAAAAAAAACTTGCAGATGGAAGTGGGATTCAGCTTGAAAATGGGGGATCTCGTGAGGAGTATGCGTCAAGCTCTTGTGGATCTCATCTAATCTCCAGCAAAAAATTATCAGCTCGTCAGAAGTTGGCAAGCAAAAGCGCACCAAACCCTAATAGTAATGCTTCATTTATTTCACGCGATCTCCTGCAAAAAAGTGGCCGCGAATCTCTCTCTCTTTCTCTCTGTTCGGACAACGCCAAACCCTTTGCGAACTCCGAGACACTGGCTTTGGTTTATTCATTTATTTAGTCTGGAGACTCCATTATTTTGCAGGTGGGTTTTTTCCCCCCTTTATGTTTTTGCGTGGTTGACCCGTTGACCACGTTCAAAATACCCACGTGCTGTATAAGGAAAGTCTCCAGGGATTTTTTTTCCCAAGATGGGGTTTTACGGAGAGGTCTGATTTTGGATGTGGTCTTTCTTTGAAGATAGGAAAAGAGGCACTGCATCTGTTCCGTCTTTTCCATTCCTAGGGTCGACCTGGCTTGTGAGTCGATCTCAAGAGATGCTCTTTGTCTTGTTCTGCGCTTCTGGGAATTGAATTCTTGTGATGTATAATAATTTTATCTCTCCACTTTATTTAAACTGTTCTTTTTTTGGTACATACAATGAATTGAATGTACAGTGATGTACTTCTTGTCTGTCAACATTTGAATATGAATCCGAGATCAGCATCTCCTCTGTTGCCAAGAGCATTATTCCTCTTGTTTTATTTAATGTGTAGTTGGATGTCTTGGTTAAAGAGATTATACTGTATTAAATGCTTGCGTTATTGAAGAATACATCAAGATATTATATTCAAAGCAAGCCATTTGTATTAAATAATTTCTTTATCTTCTTCTTCTTCTTCAAGTTTGAATGGAAAAATAGATAATATCTCGATATACTTTATCTTTTTTTTTCTATTTAAAATCCTTAACTGCTAAGAGATAAATACCTGGGAAAACAGCAAGGCATCCTTGGCGGTATCCCAAAAATCTCCCTTCCTCCCTCAGATGTAAAGTTTAGCTCACTGAGAAGACAAGTGGCTGAAGAAAAGGGTACTAGTTGGCCCTGCGAAGAGGAATGAACCTCAATTCGTGTCAGGACTAATATCTACGGATGCAAAATGTTGGAATGGAGACATTTTACAGGAACACTTTGACGAACAAACGATGCAAGAAATCCTTACAATTCCAATCAAACCCCAAATAGAGAGTGATCAGACTGTGTGGCCAAGCACAAAATCAGGAAAATACACTGTTAAAAGCGGATATCATTATATTCTTGAATCTACAAACTCAGATAGAGAATCAAGCTTCAAGTTCCTACCTTCCCTCTCGCACTCTCTGGAAAGATCTTTAGAAACTGAGGGTTCTCCCAAAAATCAGATTCTTCATGTGGAGCTTGTGCCAGAATGCTTTCCCACCAAGGATAATCTCTACCGAAGGAAAATAGTACCTGATCCTGTCCACCCATTGTGTAACCAGAGCACTGAAACAACCGAGCATTTATGTCTCCTTTGCCCGTGGACCAGAGAGATTTGGGCAAATCCAAAGCTAAACCTGCGAATCTCAAGTAAAAGATTGTCTCGGATTGAAGAATGGGTATGCAATTTTGCGAAAAATCGGAACCACTAACTAGATCTAGCCACAATTTATGTGGTCCTTTGGGGAATCTGGAAAGCAAGGAATGAAAACATCTTCAAGAAAAGAAGCCCGATCCCAACGCCATCATGGAGACAGCGTTAACTACCCTGCATTGCTTCCAAAAATGGAACTTTTCAACTTGTAAATCGAAATCAACAGAAGGAACATCCTTGACAACCTAGAAGCCCCCCTAAAATCCTAACTTTTAAGGTCAACATTGACGGAGCTTTCTTACCTGGTTTGAGGGAAGGTTTTGTCGCAATTCCACCGTCGATTGATAAGCGGCTGCATCGTTGGCCATCATGGTCGAAGCCCTCGCCTTAGTTGAAACTCTGAGGTGCAATCTTTCTCTTCAATCTGCAGAAGCCGAAGCCCTAGATTCTAGAGGACTGTCTCAGTTTGATGAAGTGCAAATAGAGACAGACTATGAGCCCCTTGTGGAAGCTCTTTCATGTCCCATCACAACCATGTGGGAAATTCACGTGCCAATTAGAAGATGCAAAGATATTTTAGTCCATTTTCCCAAATTTCGGGTATCCTATGTGTCGAGAGAAGCCAACCAGATTGCAGTTGGGTAGCCAAAAATCATAGAAAAAATGCATTACCTCGGGATTGGGTTTCCTCTCCCCCTTTTGCTCTTTGGGATTTGCTTTGTACCAAAGTCCACCTCTCGGGCTATTCTACTTTGAGTTAGATTTTAATGAAAAGTTTATTATTAGCTAACTTTAATCGTTATGAAATTTGCCATCAAAATATCATATTGCAAATAAGTCCTTGGCCAATTAATTTGGTGAAACATAAGTAATGATACCCTAGTATAATTTCATAATTTCTTATGCCATGTCGACAATAATTAGATCATTCAATTTACTTCCTTTTTTCTAGTATTGGGATATTACAACTTATTTCCATAACATTGAATTAAATGGGTAACTTGAAACTTTATGTCTATAGTGTAAGTTTTGATAAACATTATTCTACATTAGAGCGGGATAGTCCATCAGTAAGCATGTCTAGGGTTCACAAGGAGCGGGAGGCCACATTTTTTACACATACGGCAGATTTTGGAGGCCATTCATTGAATACACGGCCATGAAACAAAAAACGTCTGAGACTCCGATCTTCGTTCTAACCTAGGGTGTCCAACGGTGGTTTCCGGTCGATTACGCCGACGCCGAAGGCTCGTTCATCCACTTTGAAGGTCGTCTGAACTCCTTCTTCATTCCCCCTGATTGATCTACCTGGTCGATTGACTTGTGGAGCGGTTCGAATCTTATACAACGCGACTGAGGTTTCTGCTCGACCCTAAGGACGCGACGATTTCTGGGTATTCCGACTGGCAACGTCCACGCTTCCCTCTTCATATGAGATTGCCTAGACCTACCTCAACTCTCTCCCCGATCGTTTTACCTTGGTGTTCTCTCGGTGGAGTGAGGAATTTCTTCCACGAAGCGTCGGTATCCTACTTGAAGGTATACCCACGACGGTTTCTAGCCTTTCTGACCAGCGCCGAGGGTTGGACCATTTGCAGTTAAGGTAGCCTCATCATCCTCTCCCACCTCCACCTGACGATCCTACCTCCCCTGCGGTGACCCTTGTAAGTTATGCGTTCTCTCTCCGCCTTCTCTCTTCTAAGGGGTATTTGATTTGGGGCTTGACTGGTTGTTGTGAGACGGGTGGCTGGTGTTCAAGTGGAGCGGTGGTTGATTGCTCCACTGGTATTGTTTCAATTGGTTGTGCTTGTGGTGTTTCGGGTGTATGGTTTTTTTTGCAGACTTTGACTCTGATTGTGGTTGGTGGCTCTTGTTGACTGGTAGCTGTCGCGACCCGTCCGAAATCAACGGACGCAGCTAATGGATTACCGATCGCGGGCCCCCACTCTGAAATGTGGATCGCGGGCTTTGGATCGGCGCGGGCCCTCCCAGGCCCATACCAAATCGCGGCGGGAGTATATCTTTAAGGATTCGACGATAAGAGTCGATCGCTTTCGACCTTAGTGTGGTCGTGGTGGCATGTGCAACTTGTGCATGCATTTGGAGTCGCCACCGGTCTTTCTTGGAGGGTAGACCGGAAACCTTACTGACCGATTGGGAGAGATCGATCAGTTCTGCGGAACCAGAGATTTTGGGTTCGGGGACTTGGTTACGTCGGTGTCATTACCAACGCCCTTTCGGTACCTAACGCGAGTGATTTTCCTGACTAAGAGTTCATGCAGACGCAATTTTGGGTGAGATAGGTTTGATTCAGGGTTTCATGCGGATTGGAATACTAGTCCTATCAATCACAATCAATTTAACGAGAGCGCAAGTCAAGTGCATAAATAAATCATGTCAATGCACATCAATTTCAATCATTGGCCTCCTAGTATAGCCCTAAGGGCTTAGGGAAGATGTGATTTAGGGTTAGGGGTAAAATGGGAAGATTCGAGGACAATTAGCCCGAAGGGCAAAATTGTCATTTTTGGAAGGTTTGGATACCGAATTACCCAAAATATTCCATGGCCAGTTGATTGTGGCCATTTCCCATTTTTGAGAATTTTTTGGAATTTCTTGATTTTTCTTCAATTTTTGGAAGACGATTCGCCCAAAGGGCGAAACCGTCATTTTAAGAAGGTTCGGGGTTTAAAACACCTGGGATGAACCTTGGCCAGTTGTTTGTGGCCATTTCCTATTTTTTGGGATTTTCCTGGATTTTTTTAGAATTTTGTTTGGAAGACGGTTTGCCGAAAGGGCAAAACCGTCATTTCTGGAAAGATCGGGGGTCGAAAGACCCGAAACAGGTCGTGGCCAGTTGAATGTGGCCATTTCCTATTTTCTGGAATTTTTTAGAATTTTTCTGAATTTTCCGAATTTTTTGAATTTTTTATGAATTTTCTATTTTTTATTGATTTTTTGAATTTTTTATTATTTTTTATTATTTTCTGAATTTTTTAATATTTAAAAATATTTTCCGGGCCGGGTCAAACCCGGCCCACGCCTCTCGGGCGCCCGGCCCGACCCTAGGGGTCGACACCGGCCTAAAACGACACCGTTTTGATTTTTTAAAGCATTTTTTCTATTTTTTAACAATTTTTTGATTTTTTATCTATTTTATTTAATTATCCGAAAATTCCCCGGATCGGACGGTCCACGTCGTGCCACATGGCTTCGTCTCGTGCGTCCGATCAAATACTAGATCGGACGTCCCTCAGTGAGCCACGTGGCCAAATCGTAGCCATCGGATCAAAAATCAATTATTTTCCCTTTTTTTAAGAAAACCAATGAATCGGACGCTCCACACTGAGCCACGTGGCCACCTTCGGTGCGTCCGATCTTGCACTAGATCGGACGTCTCTCAGAGTGCCACGTGGCGCGATGTCGTCCGCCGGATTGATTTCTAATTAATAATCCGAAAATCAATTATTGTTATTCCAAAAATCCAGGATCGTGACACGTGTCACGATCCGGACCGTCGATTTCGTTTTGTTTTAAAATGAACTGACCGACCCCGCCCGGCTGACGTGGCGCCTACGTGGCCGGCCACGTCAGCCGTTGACCGGTTGACCGGTCTTCGGTCGCCGGAGAAGACGACCGGCGACTCGCCGGAACAGTAATTATTCCGGCGAAGTCGCCGGAAAATGCCCAAAACCGAACCAAAACTCAAAATTTTTGGGAAATTTTTGTGGCATTCGGACCCTCAGCACCTCAACATCAACATACACACGAAACATGGCAAATTTTACGTCGGGAAACGACCGAACCGGACCCCCACAGTCCCGGCGCCGGCGAGGTAAGTTACAGAAATTTTTTTTATCAAAACTCAATTCTAAGACCTCGAACAGCATTTAAGCAAGGTTTGGGGACTTACCTGAGGGTGCCTAGGCCTCGGCGACCGCCTTCCTCGCCGGACCGGGTCTTCGGCTTGGTCCAAAAACGGTGGAGCTCCGGCGACCGGTTTCGCACGGTTTTATTGCGAGACAAAGACCAAAACGAGCGGAAGGACAGTGATAGTGGAGCTTTGGGACGGAATACGCATCAAATGAGGCACGAGGAGCCCCGGCCGAGACTCAAAAAATACAAAGCCCATTCGGGCATTACGTCGAACGGGTGGTGTGCATGCGAGAAATGGAGGTCGGGGGAGAATACCGACCTGCTCCGGGCTCGACGGCGATGGCTGAAGCTCTGGTGAGGTCCCGTGGCGTCCGGGGAAGCTTCCTCGACCTCCGGTTTCTCCCCAAACTTGCGCAAAAAAAAACCCCCCCTTTCCATGGCCGAGCTCGGTTTTAACCGAGAATCTCCGCCGGTTTCGTGGCCGACCGGTCTGCCTCCACGCCTGCTGAGATGAGTGTGGCCCTTTTGTCGATGTCCCCCACGCCTGCTTGTCCTTTTCTCCTCGAAAAACCGCTCCCCGCAGTCTCCCCATCTTTCCCTGTTTTTGCCCATGCTCGGCGTGCTGGGTCTGCAACAATGTTGCAGACCCGGTCGGACCGGGCCGGGTCGGGTCGGACCCGACCGGCCCGGTTCGACCAATTCTTTCAAATCGGACCCCAAATTGACCTATTTTCGTGAAATTGATGGCATAATCGGACTCCTTGACACATTTTCTATCAAATAAGGGTATTTTCACGAATCGATTGATTGAAATTTTATGAAAACCCCAAATTGTCCCTAGGATCCGAAAATGAATTCCACCAAATCGAAGGTCCAAACGATCGAATTATTCAAAATTGAGCCCACCAATGGATTAAGCATGATGAAAACTATAGGGTAGAGGTGTTTGATTTTAATGGGTGTGCCCGTGTGAAATTTAATTTCACAAATTGTAAAACCGGGGACTAAATTGAAAGATTTTTATGCAATTAAGCCCTTTTAGTTAAAATTGATCAAATTGGAGGGCCAATTGACCCAATTGCATTTCAATACTCTAGAATCCAATGTCATAGCTTATAAAAACCGAGAATTGAAAATTAAAAGACTCCAAAAGGATTTTTTAGGCCCGGTTCGGGATTAGGTTTGTGAAGGAACCCCATGAACCGAGCCACATTTCCCTGGTAAAAAGTGAAAATATTAAAGAGAAAATTAAAATAAAATTTATGAATATTTTTTTGTAATTTTCTGACCACGAATGGTATTTTTCCTGATTTTTTGGGTATTTTTATAATTAAATAAATTCCAAAAAATATTAAAAAATTCAAAAAATATTTTTTGTTCAAAATTGGTTCCTAAGGCTAGGCTAAGGCTCCCAAAGTTGATTTTGCAATTTTTTAACATTTTTTTGCTATTTTTAATTAATTTTAGAAATAAAAACTATAATAACGGATGGTCAAAAATCAGGTGTCAACAGCTGCCCCTCTTTGAGAGTGAGCTCGTCAGAGGTTGCTTTCGAAGACAAAATGACACCTGGATCTTGACCGACTCGACTGGGGGAAAGAAATGCTATGACATCGGACCTTCAAGTCTTTTGATGAATGCTCAAATTAATCACCGGTTTACTCTTGCAATTCGAACATGGGCCGGAGTGAGAGAGGCTTACCCGAAGCTCACCTGTCAGATGCTGCCGGTTGCGATGACTTTCAAGAAGATACCTAGGACTGGTTCAGAATATCCTAAGGAGATTAAGCTCTGACCTGTATGGTAGGTCATACCATTAGTTGACCCTTATGGCGGTTTCTACCATTGGTTGTCCCTTATGGCGGTTTCTACCATCAAGTTGACCCTTATGGCGGTTTCTACCTTTGAATTTAGTTTTGACCCTTATGGCGGTATCTACCTTTGAGTTGATCCTTATGGCGGTTTCTACCATTCAATTGACCCTTATGGCGGTTTCTACCATGGAGTTGACCCTTCAGGCGGTTTCTACCTTTGGTGAGACTCCAGACTGATAGGAATCTAAGGATGACGCGCCCGTTCTGTAGGGTTTGTCGGAGACTCGATCGTTCTGTAGATCGGTCTTGGAAAAGGTTTGCCTACTAAAAGGCTACGCCTATGGAATGACATATCCCTTCTTGTCGGGACTAGTCGAAGACTCGATCGTTCTGTAGATCGGTCTTGGAAGAGGTTTGCCTACTAAAAGGCTCCGCCTATAGATTGACATATCCCTTCTTGTCGGGACTAGTCGAAGACTCGATCGTTCTGTAGATCGGTCTTGGAAAAGGTTTGCCTACTAAAAGGCTCCACCTATGGAATGACATATCCCGTCTTGTTGGGACTAGTCGAAGACTCGATCGTTCTGTAGATCGGTCTTGGAAAAGGTTTGCCTACTAAAAGGCTCCGCCTATAGATTGACATATCCCTTCTTGTCGGGACTAGTCGAAGACTCGATCGTTCTGTAGATCGGTCTTGGAAAAGGTTTGCCTAACTCTAGGTTCACCTGAAGGCTATTCTGGGATTTAGGGGTTACCTGAAATCTCGCAGAAGGCCGAGTTGTCCTTTCAACATGCGAGGTACCTTTCTGGGATCTGGGGACGCCAATTATCCTGCAGAAAGCTGAAACCTGCAAATTTTTCATTAAAAAGGTATCAGTTTGGGACCTGGGTTCTACAGGGATCCTGCGAAACATGACCCTATGAGCTTTTCTTGACAGAGCAAGGCATCCTTCCGGGATCATGGGTTCTCCACGTCCGATGAGACTGTCTGAATTTTGAAAAAGGGTCCCGAGACGAGGGCTCTCCACGTCTACTGGGATTGCTTGATTTTTGACAGGGGTCCTAGGACGAGGGTTCTCTACGTCTAGCTAGGACTGCTTGCTTTTGAAAGGGGTCCTAGGACGAGGGTTCTCCACGTCAAGCTAGGACATTTTCTTTTAAAAGGGTTTTTCTTCCCCTCTTTTAGAGATCCCGAAGTTTGTTGGGAATTCAGTTTTCGAAGCAGTGAAAGATTTTATTTTGACAAAGCTTCATTTGGGTCTGTTGAGGTGACATTCTGGGAGCTGAGTTCTCCAGGTATCCTGCAGAAAGTTCAAACCCGTGTGCTCCACTCCACGGAGCAAATGTTTTTCTGGGATTTGGGATTTTCAAGAATCCTGCAGGAAGTTTAAACATGCGTGCTCCTTTCATTAGAGCGAGACATTCTTCTGGATATTTGGGGTCTCAAATGGATCCTATAGAAGTTTGAGCCTGAAAGATTTTTCTTCACCAAGAAAACGTTAGTAATCTTTGGGAAGACCACGGCTGTCCATTTGACAAAAACCGTATGATTTAAGTTTTAGTCGTGAAATGCGCATTTTGATGCTGGAGGTTATCCAAAGCATTATTGCAACATGCAAATGTGATCACAAACTCCTTGCATGGAAAATCTGGATCAACAGTTTGAAAATTCCAAAAAGAGTTTGTTCAAAACATCAATGGGAATATTTCTCGACGATGAGGTCTTCTCACCTGTTTTGAGGTAATGATTTTTACAGGGGATGTACTCAATTCCCTACTGACCTGTGCCTAGGTTTTAGGCTCATTCGCAGCGCATACATTTTGATCGGTCGGGAGGTCTTCCACGGGACCGTAATGTTGGGCTTGGATATTGGTTTTCAAGGGGGCCCGCTTTGGAGTCGAGGCCATTGAATGAAAGTCTTCACCATTTGCTCCAGGTTTACAAGTCGAGAACCCTGCAAAATGAGAAAGAAATAGTCTTGCTCGTACTTCTTCGAGCTAAGAAATATGTTAACCCAAGTGTCTTAGTCAGAGAAGACTGTTTCAGGGTTGTAACTTTGGTAGGATTGGGGACCGAAAAAAAGGCTTGTTTTTGGCCCAGAATTCATGAGGGGATTGACGTTGGTGATCATTGCAAACTTGTCACCTATCTTTTTCATTCTGCATCTTCAATTTTTGAGGTGTGCAACCGCTTTTGAGGTGTGCACAAATTCCTGAGAAAACGCCCCTGGCTGCGTTAAGAGACTACCAACTCTATCTGCGTCTTTGCTCCGCGCTTGATACCTTTTGAGGAGTAGTTTTTGGAATCTGACTCCTTCTGAATTTTTCTTCTCCTGTTTCTAAACTGGTTTCACTGGTGGGATTGATACAAATTGTTCACCCAGGCATCGGCCTTGCTTTTACCAGGCACTTTGCTTTTTCTTTATGCCGGGGATTTTTCTCATCATCTTTTCCTTTTCATTTTTCTTTTGAAATCTCGCTTTTTCTCATCTTTGAGAGGTCGTGTTAGACATGTGACCAAATGTCTAAACACGCTTTAAGCATTAGCCTAGGAATTTCTTTGTAATCCCTAAGTCTCGCACTCCTCCGTTTCTGAAGTGATGATGCATTCGTCTTGGAATGTGCAACGATCACCAACGGGTTTATGAAATAATTTGGCAGGCCCAACTTGGCTGTGCAAAGGGTATGGTGTGTGGGATAGAGAAATGAATACTTCTCGTCATCCTATGGCACTTGGATTACCATATAAACAACACACAAAGATTGATGTTAGTCCGAGCAAGAAAATTTCTAACCATTTTCTCCTGATGCTGCTGGACTCGCCTCCATTTTGCCCCAATGTGGGGTGGTTCTCGACAGGGTTGAGAATGAAAACCGCCGTTCAAAGGGGTTGTCAATGGTCACCTGTAGTGTTTGGGGGTGTGAACCAAATGCCTCCGTCATCCCAATCCATGTAATTGTTGCGAATAATCCCTACTCCCGTAGGCCCAGATCTTGCTATCTGATCCGCTCCACTCACCTCTCTAGTGTATGTAGAACGTGTTTGGATTAGGCTTACCCCCTCGTCTTTTGAGAAAACATCCTTTTGAGAGTTTTGAAACCCTTCTTGGTTTGAAAAAAATCTCATTTCGAATGATTTGAAAACCTCTTGCTGAAAATGCTCATTATCACTCTTTTACTCATTTTTGTTAAGGCTAGACATTTCGAATACGGACCTTGGGGTTTTTACAGGGTCCTAGAGACTTCTGAACTCAAACGAGTTACGGTAGTCCCTTTTTCCTGTAAATTTGACGATGACCTCGGCTCATTGCAGTCGCAGCTCCTATTTCCACGTATCCTCGTCAAGGGTCTGGTCCTTGAATCTCTCATCAATCCTGCGAATGTGAAAGATGCGCATGTATGTATGGAATGCATGAAATGCGTGCTGTGGTCCTATAGCGACTCAGATCATTAAGAAGATAGTCAAATCGGCTTCTGATTCTATTTCAAGGATAGTACTTCTTGACCGCATCGGCGTTTACGGGGTATCCCAGTTCTTTCCCGTCTGAATTCACAAGTATCAAGGCTCCTCCTATCAGGACCTTTTTTACAACATACGGGCCCTCGTAGTTCGGAGTGAACTTGCCCCCAGGATGAGCCCCGTTCGGCAGTGTCTTCTTCACCACGAGGTCTTCGACTTCAAAATGCCTGGGCTTGACCTTCCGGTTGAACGACTTGGCCACCCTTTTCTGGTAACTTTGGCCGTGGCAGATCGCCCTCATGCGCCTCTCATCAATGAAACTGAGCTGTTCATATCTGTGTCGTACCCACTCAGCCTCAGAAAGCTTGACCTCCGATAGGATTCGCAATGATGGAATTTCCATTTCCACAGGCAGGACCGCCTCCATGCCGTAAACGAGGGAGTAGGGAGTTGCCCCAGTTGAAGTCCGAATCGACGTCCGATATGCCATTAATGCATAGGGTAACCTCTCATGCCAATCTCTGTAATTCTCGGCAGTCTTTGCCAGAATTTTCTTGATGTTCTTGTTCGCCGCTTCCACTGCTCCGTTCATTTGCGGGCGATAGGGGGATGAGTTGAGATGTCGGATATTGAAGTCATTCAGCAGGTCATCGACCACCTTGTTATTCAAATTAGACCCATTGTCTGTGACGATCGCTTGAGGAGACCCATATCGAGAGATTATGTCCCTCTTAATGAATCTTGCTACGTTCTTTGCAGAGACGTTTGTGTATGAACTGGCCTCAATCCACTTGGAGAAGTAATCGATCGCTACTAAGATGAAGCGATGACCATTGGAGGCGGCAGGGTTTATTGGCCCGATCATGTCTATCCCCCACATGGAGAATGGCCAAGCTTCTGACATTTGATGGAGTTCATTCGGAGGCGCATTGATCCGATCTCCGTACACCTGACATTGATGACAAGATCTGACATGTTGATTGCAGTCCGACTCCATGGTCATCCAAAAGTAACCAAGTCGCATGATCTTCCTTGCAAGGAGATGGCCGTTCATATGTGGACCGCATACTCCATCGTGTATTTCTTTCATGAGCAAGTTTGCCTCCTTAGCGTCTACGCATCTCAACAGAATTGAATCGAATGACCTTTTGTACAAGGTCTGACCACTCAAAAAGAACTTGGTGGCTATCTTAACTATGTATTTCTTATCAACCCCTCGACTTCCTTCGGGAAAGGCTCATTCTAAGAGATAGTTTCTAATGTCATGGTACCATGGTTCACCATCAAATTCCTCCTCGATCGCCATGCAATGGGCCGGTTGCCTGATCACGTCTATTCTTAGGGGCTCGACGTTAAGCCCGTCTGCTACTTGCAACATAGAGGATAACGTGGCCAAAGCGTCCGCGAAATGGTTTTGCGTCCTTGGCAGATATTCAAAAGTGATTTCCTCGAACCCTAGAGCTAGTTCCTTCAGCCACTCATGATAAGGAATAAGCTTGGAGTCTCTTGTCTTCCACTCTCCTTGAGTTTGGAGAATGATAAGCATGGAATCCCCATAGACTTGTAATCTTCGCACCTTCATGGAGGCAGCTAGTTGCAAGCCGAGAATACATGCCTCGTATTCCGATATATTGTTGGTGCATGGAAATATCAATTTGGCAGCGACGGGATAATGTTGTCCTTCTGGGGATACCAGTACCGCCCCAGTGCCGGCCCCTGATAGGTTGACCGCGCCATCGAAGTACATGACCCACTTGCCTTCTGATAGCATCAAGACTTGGCCTTTGATTTGAGCTGCCTTCGGGGCTGCCCCTGCATGGGGGTCTTCTGCCAGCATATCCGCGATAGCTCTTCCCTTAACAGACTTTTGGGATGAACTATTTATGTCAAACTCGGATAACATAACCTGCCATTTAGCCAACTTTCCGATTAGAGTCGGCTTCTCTAGCAGGTATTTGATCGGATCGCTCTCGGTCACCAACTGTATGTGATGGTGTAGGGTGTATTGTCTCAACCTGCGAAGCACCCAGACTGCTGCAGCGCACGTTCTTTCCACGGGGGAGTAATTCATCTCGGACGAGGTGAACTTTTTACTCAGATAGTATATGGCCCTTTCCTTGCCATCTCCCGGACTGGTCTGTGCCAGTAGAGCTCCCAGCGACTCTTGATGAACAGTCAAGTACAGAGTCAACGGATGTCCCGGAGTCGGGGGTACTAGAATCGGTGGGGAGGTCAAGTATTCCTTAATCCTCTGTAGTGCCTGATGACATTCCGCATCCCAAGTTACCTTGGCGCCCTTCTTTAAAAGCCGGAAGAATGGCCTAGCTGTGTCAGTTAGTTGGCATATAAACCTGGCAATATAGTTCAATCGCCCCAAAAGGCTTCTAATTTCTTTCACCGTCGACGGGGTTGCTATGTCGTTTATAGCTTGGATTTTAGAAGGATCAAGCTCGATGCCTCTATGACTGACTATGAATCCCAGTAGCTTTCCAGACTTTGCCCCGAATATGCACTTATTAGGGTTCAGCCTCAGCCTATACTTCCGCAAACGCTCAAACAGCTTCTTTAATACCTGAACATGGTCTTGTCCTGGTCTGGATTTGGCGATCATGTCGTCGACATATACTTCGATTTCCTTGTGGATCATATCGTGGAACAAGGTTACCATGGCCTTTTGGTACGTTGCCCCGGCATTCCTCAACCCAAAAGGCATGACTTTGTAACAGAAATTTCCCCATGGGGTTGTGAACGCGGTTTTAGCCTGATCCTCCTTCTTCATGAGTATCTGATTGTATCCAGAGAATCCGTCCATGAACGAGAACAGTTCAAATCCCGCCGTACTGTCTACTAGAACGTCTATGTGGGGAAGCGGGAAGTCATCCTTCGGGCTTGCCTTGTTCAAATCCCGATAGTCTACGCAAATACGGATCCTTCCATCCTTTTTCATCACCGGGACAATGTTGGCGATCCAATCAGAATACGGAATTGCCTCAATAAAGCCCACCCTTAAGAGCTTCATCACTTCTTCTTTGATTCTATCAGACAGCTCTGATTTCATCCTTCTGCTTCCCTGTTTTACGGGCTTGAAACCGGGATTGATGGGCAGTGCATGCTCTACGATACTAGGATCCAGGCCTGGCATGTCTGCGTATGACCACGCGAAGATATCCTGATATTCTCTCAGCAATTTGGTGATTCTGGCCGCCTCCGTTTGAGATAGGTGTCCACCGATCTTTACTTCTTTGACATCTTCCGAGTCTCCCAAGTTAACGGTCAACGGTTGCTCAGTGGTGGGAGGCATGGATTCTTCGAAAGCAATGCACTCTCTCTGGATGGCCCTCTGACCCTCATCTTCAACATCTTCAATATCACAAGAAGAATCTTCCTGATGATCCGAGTCGTCTAATAACCTGGTATGCATGTTGGAGATGATATGCCTGAAATGTCATGAGAATGGTTAGTTCATCCAATTCGTACGAACGAAACTCAGGAAAAATCCTTTTTTTTTTGTTTTGTTTTTGTTTTTTTTGTTGTTTTTTTTTTAAATAAAATGAGGAATGCCGAAAGACGGGACCAATCCTCGTATCCCCCGATACTATTGATCTCTGAAACTCACTTGAAAATCAGGGGACATAAGGTAAATCGGGCCTCAAGCCTCAAACCAAGGAGGCGATCATCATAGGGCCGATCTGTTACCCTATGTGCCCTTAATAAAACCCGAGATGTTTTGCAAAATGGACCGTGTTACAAAGCGCGCCAATTGGACCCACGGTCGGAGATCTAAGAGGCATTATCCGCTCACACCGGAAGTAGAAAGGGAAATGACTAGACTGAATTGAAATGCAACACAAGCAATAAAATGAAATGCTGAAAGTGAAAGAGAGGTCTCTTTACTCAGTGACGTCATTGTTTGCACCGAGCCAGTCAATGATGACATTCACAGTGTCTTCCAGGAAAGGATTCTCCAGATCAGGATCGATCTCGTCCAGCGCAACTTCGTCTGCCAGCCACTTGGAGGCCTTGGAGAAATACTGCTCAAGCTCGTTGCCAAACGCCTTAGCTTTGCCTTTCCAAACACTTGAGCCAATGAACGAACCGTTTCGTCCTCCTCTGCGTCCGTTGCTTCTTTGATTCTCACCTCTGTTTCGGCCAGAGCCTCTACCTCCAGTACGGCGCCAATTTTGCTCGCCAACATATCCTAAGCCAGCCCTGCCTTCGTTCGAGTTCAGCTTTAAAGGTGCTCGGATTCCCTGGTTATGTTTACCTAAACCGCCTCCTGGAGCGAATCCATAGGATAACAGCATCTTTCCTGGCAGAAGGTCATACTGAGAGAGGGCAGGGACTCTTAGCTTGGTCCCTACGGGCGTATGGACGGCTGCCACCAGATCAAGGGAATGGAAACTCGCCTCTTCTTTCCCTTCCGATTCCACATGCGGAACAGCACTATTCTGGTATGTCATGAGATCCACTTCACCGTGCACAGTGATTACTTTGTTGTTAACTACAAAGCGGACCTTCTGATGTAGACTGGACGGTATAGCTCCAGCTATATGGATCCACGGTCTTCCGAGGAGGAATCCGAAGGCACTCGGTAAATCCATCACCTGAAACCCGATGGAAAAACTGGTTGGGCCTATGAAAACATCCAGTTCGATTTCCCCGACTACGGTCTTCCTCGTTCCGTCAAAGGCTCTAATACTGGCTTTAGAGGTTCTGATCAGTTCTTCATTCACGCCCAGATTCCTCAAAGTGGCCAAAGGGCAGATGTTAAAAGCCGAGCCATTATCAACCAATACATGAGATACTTGCTTGCCGTGGCATTTCACTGTTATATACAGCGCCTTATTATGCGCCCGTCCTTCCATCGGGAAATCCTCGTCGGAGAAACTTATCTGATCCTTCAGTAAGATAGCACCTACGAAATTTTCCAATTGCACCTCATTAATGGATTCGGGCACGTGCACCTCGTTCAGGACTTTCATAAGTGCGTCCTTGTGCTTTTCAGAATTTAAGAACAGATCCAGTAGGGAGATCTGGGCTGGCATCTTCCGCAACTGCTCTATGACCTCGAACTCGCTGGTTCTAACGATAGACAACAGTTTCTCGGCGTCTTCTTTAGACACTTCTCTTTTCTCTGACTCACCCTCTCGTGGTGCGTAGAATCTTCCCGATCGCATCACGGCGCTGATCTTATCTGTCCCATAATCCCAATGGGCTTCCTTAGGGTTGTAGTCGTCTACAGGGGGAATTTTTATTATTACCGGTGACATCCTTCTAATTCCCACACTCGATTCATCATCAGCTTCATCGTCAGCGAGGCGGATTACAACTGGCTTAGGCGGGTAGTCACCATCTCCCTTCCAATTGTCAATTCTATTTAGGTTGATGATGAGAGGCTTAGTACTTCCCACCATTCCAACTAGACCGTTGAGCTCCTTTGAATTAAACCTCCTCAATGATTCACCCTGCGAACCCTTGGCCAGGCCGGTTGGAATGACTGTCGGAGCCACGCGAGACTTGCCCGTACCCGTTCCAAATCCAAGGTGATTCTCTTCTTCGTCCTCAAAGATCACCCCTACAACTTGATGATCCGGGAGTGGGTTCTGCTGTACGTTCGGCTCCATTTTGTCGAATTCGAGAATACGACTATCGATGAGAGCTTGCACCTTGCACTTCAGAATAAAGCAGTTATCTACGTTGTGGCCCTTCTCTCCCATGTGATAGACACATGACTGACTCTCGTCATAACCATTAAACTTCACCGGATTTGGCCTCGGGGGCTCTTTAGCGACCAGGCGCTCCTCTAGCAGCATGGGCAGCAACTTTGATAATGATCTAGGCAAGGGTGTGAACTGCTTGGGGGGTAATTTCTTCTTTGGCTCAAATTGCTTCTGTGCCGACCACGATGAGCCTCCTTGGGTTGGGCTTGAATTGGAGAACTGTTTGGGCCTAGGCGGATTCGGTACAAAGGCCACGTCGATCCCGGCTTCCCTCTCCTTCCGAGCCGGATACTGACGCCTTGTCACTATCTCTGGCGCCTTTCTCTCTCTCACCGCCCACTCCAGTCTTTCAGCAACTTTGATCAGATGCGTGAACGTCTGACAGCCCGACGTGTTCAACTTGTCGAAATACTCATAGGGTAGTGCCTTCAAGAATAGGTCAACCAGCTCGTCTTCCGGAATAGACGGTTTGACTTGTGTGGCTATGGCACGCCACCTTTGAGCGTAGGTGCGAATTGTCTCACTCTTCCCTTTCATAGTCCTCAGCAAATCCTCTCTAGAAGGTGCCGCAGCGGTGTTGAACTTATATTGGCGTAAAAAATCTTCCGCCAGGTCCTCCCAACCGTCATAGTCTTCCAAATCCACTTCAATAAACCAAGCTAGTGCCACTCCCGACAAACTTTCTTGAAACGTATTCATCAGCAAGGGGACGTAGTCAGAGTAGTGCGCCATTTTGCGTAGGTAATATTTCAGGTGAGCTCGGGGACAGCCTGTCCCATTATATTTCCTGATGAAGTCGGGTTCTTTGTAATCTGGTGGCGCTTCTATCTTCGCGAATGGCGACATCTTATCGAACCTGGCCAACTCATATCCTTGGCTGCTCAGGCACTCTTCAATTTTTGCTAGCCTCCTTGCACCTTCTTCAGTCTTGCCGACGGGTTTCTCCTTTTTATCTCCCTCTAGGCTAATGATCACGGGTGCAACCTTCGGTGGTGCGTCAGCCATCGGCACTTGGTTAACCTTTTCGGTCATGTTTTCCTCTGGAATTTGCGTCGCATCTGAAGCAACGGATGCCGAAGGACGCGCAGCTTGGTTAAGGTCCGGTACCGGTACGGCGTTCCTCTCTTGTGCAGCTACCATCATGGCTTTCATTTCGGCCAGCATAGCGGCCATTAACGTCATTTGGCCTTCCAAGTTATCCACTCGGGACCCCAACTCCTCTTGCTCCATTCTGACTCGGCGACGAGTTCTAATATGAGCTCTTCTAGGTTCCGTGATTAGAGACTACCTGTTCGAAAGACCAAAAATTAGATTTACGTTGATGGAAAAGCAGTCACAGGATGTGTGATTCCTTGGTAACATGTTCATGAACAACAATCACCCTGCCATTTGGGCAACGAGTAATCCACGACAATCAAGATTGGAGTTTTCAAAGGATGTTTTAATGCATAAGCCAAAATGTTCATTACAAATAAAAGGGCTCTTAGAAGAGCTTGATGAGAATGCGATAACGACATTTCGACATCCTAGGCTTGATGGGAAGGATTGCTCCTTCATCACCCCTCGGCGTCATAAAATCCCTGGCTGTGGACCACTTCGACTTCCTGATAAACTGACGGCCCGACGTCCTCCGGTATGTATGGCTCCACTCCTGGGTGGTATGGGACAATGTACTCGGGGACGTACGGTTCAACCGGCGTCGGTCGAATCCTCTTGAAGGCTCGGATGTACTCTTCGGAGGCCCGATGTAAGTCCATTTCAGGGTCCAGCTGATCCGGCCACTCCACGTCTTGGGGCGGGGAGTCCTTCAGTACTTGTTCTATGTCATCGATCATGGTTTGGAGGCGCGCCTTGGTTTTCTTGGTAATCGTTCCTTGGGGAACATCGAAGGCGAATTTGTCAGGGAGAACTTGGGGAGGGATTTCCTGCAGCATGCCAAATTGTCTGACAACTCTAATCGGATGATATGATACGGCCCCTGTGAATCCTAAGAGTGGGATCGGTCTCCCACCCTCGGTAGTGATGCGTGCCTTGCACATTTTGGGCCGCCTCAGCCGCCATCGGAGTTGTCCGGGTTCTAGCCTTTTTAGGAGATTGTACCAGCCAATGAAAGAACGATTGGAAATGAGCGATTGACATTTGAGGAAGGACTGGATAGGATGGATATCCTCGTCGATTCGGGTGCAGCCCACATGAAGATTGAGCATTTTAAGGTGAGAGGTGATCCACATGAAGAGGAGACCATTGGAGGCTTGAAAGATAGTCTTCCGAGAGGACTGGGAATGGTCTAGAGCAGCTTGGTAGCGATTCAGGGATAGGAAAGTCTCTGCGAGGATCATATGCGAGTAGTCTAAACGGTCGCATGCCTGGTAGACTATGTGGACGATGGAAGGATTGAATGTGGTTCTGGATGTAGGGAATAGTACGAACCCAAAGAACGCTAGGATGAAGATCATTCCCGACTTATGGCCAGTGTCAATAGGCAGATTCGAGTAGTTGTCAAATAGGAATGAGAATGGGAATCTACCGGAGTTAGATTTGAGAATCTTTTCAATCTCGATGGTCTTGAGACGAAGGAATTTGGATAGCAGTTTGGACGGGTTAAGGCCTAAAGGAGGACGAGCTGATTGTTCTTGGAATTTGACTCCGATGACGGCTGTGTACTCCTCCAGTGTGGGCGTGATCTCTAAGCCCTCGAAGTTAAACGTCAGCGTAGTTGGATCCCAGTATCGCGCCAACGCTTGTATGAGTGCTGGTTGATATCTGATTTTGACAAGATCCACGAGGTGCCCTAGTCTTTGCTTGACGTAAGTCTGGTTGGTCTCGTTGAGGCGTCCCCACCACATTTGTAGCTCCTTATGCGGGACCGGGATGATTTGGATGTCACCTCTCCCCATCAAGTCTAGAATATGAGAATGTGATTAATTATCCATGGATTACTCGGGCATTAGATTCGTTCAAATCATTATTTACCCCAGACGTGATGAAGGTTGGGCTCCTCCGTTTGGATAAAAGGAATACCAAATTGGGGTCCCAACGCTAACCCCATCAAAGGGTATAATGAAATGGACGAAAATAATGATGCTATGCAGATGATATGCTTATGCATGGCGTGAACTGATTCAATCACATGTCGCATGTGTCATGAAATGAGAATTAGATCCTCGCACTTGTGTCGAACAAACCAGACGCGAGTTCTAACTAAGATTTCGAATGGCAGCGACATACGATTGGACCAGGGAAGTCTGAATGGTTGGGTGGAATTCCAATGTCGCATTCCGGTATTAAGACGCCTATGACTCGGGAATTAAAGCGCAAGGGATAGGAGGGAGATCCACAGGCGGATGCCCTTTACAGACTCAAAAGACCGACTAACTTTCGAAGACATAGCCGAAAAACAACCCTAAAGAACCTAAGGTGATCCCCCCAAATCGGATCGTCAGATGATGTCGGGTGCCCCTGCTGTCCTGCCTAGATCGGGCCCTCTTCCTCATCGGGTGGAAAGACCACAAGGTGGGTAGGCGACGCATGTCCTCCAGTAGACTCTTCTCCGTCTGACAAAATCTCGATAACATCTGGAGGGGGCGCTGGTATCGCTCCTATCCTGCTGAACGCGTCCCTGAGTTTCAGATAAATATTCCACATCTTTTCCCTGTCAAGCTCGAACTTGTGTGCGCGCTCGAGTTGTTCCGCGGACTTGGTGTAAAAACAATTCGTTCCTCGGATAAGGTTGCGTCCCGTAAGTGCCCTTCCTTGGATGAAACGAAATGAGTGGAACCCATTGAACGTCTCGGTGGCTTCGTGTCGGACGACGCGTCGCTCGTATTGGAATACCTCTAGGACCTTGGGCCGATTTGGGGAAACCATCTCTATTTTATATGTACTGTAAAATGGAATCAGACTCAACCATTCAAACTTGATGAGTGCAGCATGCTATGCAAGAAGTAAAAGACAGCAAGTGGTCCTAATAATAATGAAAAGATCTTACCAGAAGAGATATCCAATGATTTTGGTTTTGGGTATACCAACCATCCATATACATGCGCATGAGACAAGTGAGGCTTGACTCTAAAAATCAAAGGGGCTTAGGTGAGGAACCTAGAGGCTTCCCTCTATCCGAGTCGATAAATTCGTCCATGAGTGCAATCCACAACAAATGGATAAAAGTCTCGACTTGGATAGTGAGTGGGATCGAATATGGTCGACCCCAGCGCAATCCACGCTAGGGCGTTGCATATCGATCCCTGATCTATGGCTACCTGAAAAGGTGATTTCGCGGCCTGGGTTTGGGCGCTTTGTGCAAAGTGTCGTGATCCTCAAATATGCAGTGTATCATGCGCAACAATTTATATATCAATCAGCGCTTCAAATTATCCATACAACATACATTCCTACGCCCATCCTGCATAAGACAATGTTAATCACAGACTACACCCCTTATCACTCCAATCTGCAAAAACATATAACACCTATCGTGAGCGGACTTACCTCACCTTCAAGAGCGCCTGCACGGTTAGAAAAATCACTCAACGTTTTAATTACGGCTTAAGTCCACTTGAGGTCCAGAACCAAGTGTTCTAGAACAACGTCCCCAGCGGAGTCGCCAGTTGTCGCGACCCGTCCGAAATCAACGGACGCAGCTAATGGATTACCGATCGCGGGCCCCCACTCTGAAATGTGGATCGCGGGCTTTGGATCGGCGCGGGCCCTCCCAGGCCCATACCAAATCGCGGCGGGAGTATATCTTTAAGGATTCGACGATAAGAGTCGATCGCTTTCGACCTTAGTGTGGTCGTGGTGGCATGTGCAACTTGTGCATGCATTTGGAGTCGCCACCGGTCTTTCTTGGAGGGTAGACCGGAAACCTTACTGACCGATTGGGAGAGATCGATCAGTTCTGCGGAACCAGAGATTTTGGGTTCGGGGACTTGGTTACGTCGGTGTCATTACCAACGCCCTTTCGGTACCTAACGCGAGTGATTTTCCTGACTAAGAGTTCATGCAGACGCAATTTTGGGTGAGATAGGTTTGATTCAGGGTTTCATGCGGATTGGAATACTAGTCCTATCAATCACAATCAATTTAACGAGAGCGCAAGTCAAGTGCATAAATAAATCATGTCAATGCACATCAATTTCAATCATTGGCCTCCTAGTATAGCCCTAAGGGCTTAGGGAAGATGTGATTTAGGGTTAGGGGTAAAATGGGAAGATTCGGGGACAATTAGCCCGAAGGGCAAAATTGTCATTTTTGGAAGGTTTGGATACCGAATTACCCAAAATATTCCATGGCCAGTTGATTGTGGCCATTTCCCATTTTTGAGAATTTTTTGGAATTTCTTGATTTTTCTTCAATTTTTGGAAGACGATTCGCCCAAAGGGCGAAACCGTCATTTTAAGAAGGTTCGGGGTTTAAAACACCTGGGATGAACCTTGGCCAGTTGTTTGTGGCCATTTCCTATTTTTTGGGATTTTCCTGAATTTTTTTAGAATTTTGTTTGGAAGACGGTTTGCCGAAAGGGCAAAACCGTCATTTCTGGAAAGATCGGGGGTCGAAAGACCCGAAACAGGTCGTGGCCAGTTGAATGTGGCCATTTCCTATTTTCTGGAATTTTTTAGAATTTTTCTGAATTTTCCGAATTTTTTGAATTTTTTATGAATTTTCTATTTTTTATTGATTTTTTGAATTTTTTATTATTTTTTATTATTTTCTGAATTTTTTAATATTTAAAAATATTTTCCGGGCCGGGTCAAACCCGGCCCACACCTCTCGGGCGCCCGGCCCGACCCTAGGGGTCGACACCGGCCTAAAACGACACCGTTTTGATTTTTTAAAGCATTTTTTCTATTTTTTAACAATTTTTTGATTTTTTATCTATTTTATTTAATTATCCGAAAATTCCCCGGATCGGACGGTCCACGTCGTGCCACGTGGCTTCGTCTCGTGCGTCCGATCAAATACTAGATCGGACGTCCCTCAGTGAGCCACGTGGCCAAATCGTAGCCATCGGATCAAAAATCAATTATTTTCCCTTTTTTAAGAAAACCAATGAATCGGACGCTCCACACTGAGCCACGTGGCCACCTTCGGTGCGTCCGATCTTGCACTAGATCGGACGTCTCTCAGAGTGCCACGTGGCGCGATGTCGTCCGCCGGATTGATTTCTAATTAATAATCCGAAAATCAATTATTGTTATTCCAAAAATCCAGGATCGTGACACGTGTCACGATCCGGACCGTCGATTTCGTTTTGTTTTAAAATGAACGGACCGACCCCGCCCGGCTGACGTGGCGCCTACGTGGCCGGCCACGTCAGCCGTTGACCGGTTGACCGGTCTTCGGTCGCCGGAGAAGACGACCGGCGACTCGCCGGAACAGTAATTATTCCGGCGAAGTCGCCGGAAAATGCCCAAAACCGAACCAAAACTCAAAATTTTTGGGAAATTTTTGTGGCATTCGGACCCTCAGCACCTCAACATCAACATACACACGAAACATGGCAAATTTTACGTCGGGAAACGACCGAACCGGACCCCCACAGTCCCGGCGCCGGCGAGGTAAGTTACAGAAATTTTTTTTATCAAAACTCAATTCTAAGACCTCGAACAGCATTTAAGCAAGGTTTGGGGACTTACCTGAGGGTGCCTAGGCCTCGGCGACCGCCTTCCTCGCCGGACCGGGTCTTCGGCTTGGTCCAAAAACGGTGGAGCTCCGGCGACCGGTTTCGCACGGTTTTATTGCGAGACAAAGACCAAAACGAGCGGAAGGACAGTGATAGTGGAGCTTAGGGACGGAATAAGCATCAAATGAGGCACGAGGAGCCCCGGCCGAGACTCAAAAAATACAAAGCCCATTCGGGCATTACGTCGAACGGGTGGTGTGCATGCGAGAAATGGAGGTCGGGGGAGAATACCGACCTGCTCCGGGCTCGACGGCGATGGCTGAAGCTCTGGTGAGGTCCCGTGGCGTCCGGGGAAGCTTCCTCGACCTCCGGTTTCTCCCCAAACTTGCGCAAAAAAAAACCCCCCCTTTCCATGGCCGAGCTCGGTTTTAACCGAGAATCTCCGCCGGTTTCGTGGCCGACCGGTCTGCCTCCACGCCTGCTGAGATGAGTGTGGCCCTTTTGTCGATGTCCCCCACGCCTGCTTGTCCTTTTCTCCTCGAAAAACCGCTCCCCGCAGTCTCCCCATATTTCCCTGTTTTTGCCCATGCTCGGCGTGCTGGGTCTGCAACAATGTTGCAGACCCGGTCGGACCGGGCCGGGTCGGGTCGGACCCGACCGGCCCGGTTCGACCAATTCTTTCAAATCGGACCCCAAATTGACCTATTTTCGTGAAATTGATGGCATAATCGGACTCCTTGACACATTTTCTATCAAATAAGGGTATTTTCACGAATCGATTGATTGAAATTTTATGAAAACCCCAAATTGTCCCTAGGATCCGAAAATGAATTCCACCAAATCGAAGGTCCAAACGATCGAATTATTCAAAATTGAGCCCACCAATGGATTAAGCATGATGAAAAATATAGGGTAGAGGTGTTTGATTTTAATGGGTGTGCCCGTGTGAAATTTAATTTCACAAATTGTAAAACCGGGGACTAAATTGAAAGATTTTTATGCAATTAAGCCCTTTTAGTTAAAATTGATCAAATTGGAGGGCCAATTGACCCAATTACATTTCAATACTCTAGAATCCAATGTCATAGCTTATAAAAACCGAGAATTGAAAATTAAAAGACTCCAAAAGGATTTTTTAGGCCCGGTTCGGGATTAGGTTTGTGAAGGAACCCCATGAACCGAGCCAAATTTCCCTGGTAAAAAGTTAAAATATTAAAGAGAAAATTAAAATAAAATTTATGAATATTTTTTTGTAATTTTCTGACCACGAATGGTATTTTTCCTGATTTTTTGGGTATTTTTATAATTAAATAAATTCCAAAAAATATTAAAAAATTCAAAAAATATTTTTTGTTCAAAATTGGTTCCTAAGGCTAGGCTAAGGCTCCCAAAGTTGATTTTGCAATTTTTTAACATTTTTTTGCTATTTTTAATTAATTTTAGAAATAAAAACTATAATAACGGATGGTCAAAAATCAGGTGTCAACAGTAGCTCCTTTGACTGTTAATGCGGCTGTTGAAGTATGAACATGCCATCTGTTGGAGGGTCGGGGAATGAAGGATCTCAATCCGACCTGCCACTTGAACCACCTATTTGCATGGCTTCTCTAGAGGAACTTATCCCTTCCTCTGTCCATGTTTCTACTAAGTCTTCTCAGGATATCGATGTTGTCCCTTCCACTTTCCCTACTGACTCTTTGGTAGTTGAGGACTTTGTTACACATGAGGATGAGGACTTTGTTACACATGAGGATGGTGCATTTGTTGAAGCTGTGGGTCCTGCTACTGTAGGAATGGTTGGTGGTAATGCTAGCGTTAGAATTAGACATGATGATACTTCTGCTGTTGTTGGTACCCTTGGTGATAGGGGAAAGTTTGTTGAGGTAACATTGAATAATGGTACCTTTGGTGATAGGGGAAAGGCTGCTGAGTGTGCTGTTAATGATTCTTCCGTTAAGATTGGTAGCTTAAATGTCTCGTTGTAAAAGCATTTTGCTGCCGGTGGCCCTTCTGCTGCTGGAAATTCTGTTCTTGGGCCTATGCCACCTCTTAACATTGCTATGGCGAACCATGAAGGGAGGAGGGCACTCAGCCGTGACCCTAGGAGAAACAGGAACATGGGCCGGTCTGTCCAGAGGAGCAGAGCTTTGGAAGCACAAAAAGGCCTCTTGCTTCCCAACTCTGTTACTGGGCCTCCTATACCAGGGCCTGAGAATAGGCAAGGAAGTCGAAGCATAAGCAGATCCAGGAGCAGGAGATCTAGGCCCTCCATTGCACCTGTTGGGCCTCAAAAAGGGAATCCACAGTACTCCTCCTCTCGGCAACAAGGTGCTCAGCCTTCATGGGCCAATATTGCCATAGTCCTTACTAAAGGGTACCCCTTTCTTTTGTAACCCCGCTAATGGTGGATGGAGAATCATTTATTCGAATTTCTCAAGAAGCCCTGCAATTTGAAAGTCTCATACTTAAAGAGTGTATTATTGGATACTTTCTTGGGAAGAAAATCTTTTTTAAGTGGACGGAAGAGGCTATTAAGAAGACTTGAGGCCACCATGTGGTTAATATCCCACTACATGGAAGTGGACATTACTTCATCTGTATCCCTAATGAGGACTTCAGATGGAAAGTCTTGGAAATGGGTCCCATTTTAATCCAGAGCAGTGTAATGATGTTGTAACAGTGGCATGCTAACATAAAGCTTAGGAAAGAAGATCACACTACCCTACCTATTTGGGTTTGGCTCTCAGATATCCCAATTTCTCTATGGAGTTCTTATGCTATTAGTCGCATTGCCAGTGCACTTGGTAACCCACTCTATGTTTATGCACTAACGGAAAACATGCAACGGATTTCCTTCGCACGGGTTTGCATTGAGAACAAGGCTGCCCAACCACGCCTTCAGTCGATAAAAATTGAGTGGGATGGAGAAGTAATACCGGTTGGAGTGGTGTATGAATGGAACCCTGTGATATGTGATGCTTGCCACATTTATGGTCATAAGATGAGTGCGCATGGCTTCCCTTGTACAGTTTCCCCCTAACCTCATATCGCTAGACCCCCTGACAGGATCCCTCAATAAAATGAAGGGGAGTGGCAACATGTTAGAAGCAAAAATGATCGCAAAAGGTGAGTTGCTGAATAGGGAGTTACTCGACTAGAACAAGGCCACATCTTGGCAGATTCTATACTACCTATCTAGCAGAGTGATATGCAATTAGAGGCTGCTCATGCCCAAGAAGACAAACCACAGCCTCAGTTACAAGCTCAGGCCATGGGTTTTACTACCAAACAGATTCTGCTCAGACTGGTGCAGCTTCAACCTCCAACAACCTTGCACCTCCGGCCCTTAACGAGAACTTTTTGGCCTCTCCAAACCTGCAAATGGATGCTCTTAACTCTCGGCCACCTACCACTGAACAGTTTATTTCTGAGCAAACTATACCTTTGGTGTTGCTTGTCTCTCATGAACTGGTTTCTGACCTTTCTAAACCTCCCATTGCTGCAAGTACTGCAGCTTCTCTGTTAGCTGAGAGCATCACAACAACAATCCAGCAGCAGCTATCTCCCAAAGCCTTGAGCTTCTCTTCCACAGCAAGGATTTTTGCTATTTTGACTCGGTCTACAATCCTCCCAACCAAGGGAGCCTCTCGGCCTGCCCCTGTAACCAGAAGCAACAAGTCGGCAGCCAATCATCAAGCTTGTTCTCAAAAGATTGCTGCTCCTAACACTCGGCCTGCACCAATACTTGGTCAGACCAGGTCACGATCAGCTCCTGCCACTGATAGACTCCGAATTCTGGACGACCAACAACTCCAATCTACGACTCACTCTTCACTTGCAGATTCTGTCATCTCCTCCGGGTCAGAAGAAGAGGAGCAAGCAGTAACTAAGATTGACGGTGATGAAGAAAGGGAACTCTCTTCCCCATCTCCACCACACACTAGATCTCGAATGACGGTTTGCACTCTTAACGTTGACTCTACCTTGGCTCAACCGGAAGATGACCCCATTAGTGGGGATGATAGCTCTTCCTCTTCAAGGACTGGCAATCAGAAGTCCAAGAAGAAGAAGACTAGGATGAGATACCGGTGACTCTCTCACATATTGTAAATATATTTTTTGGCGTATGGAATATTAGGGGTATGGCTAACCCCCTTAAACAAGCTGAAATACGGAACCTTGCTAGAATCAACCGTCTATCCTGTATCGGAATTCTGGAGACGAAGATTAAAGAGCCTAACTCTTTGATTATCTCTAATAGTCTAATTCTTGGTTGGAGGTGGTTAGGCAATTTTGAACACTCATTCGAGATAGCCTAAGCAAGTCGTGTCTAGATGGGCATTAGCCTTGCTTTTACCATGCACTTTGCTTTTTCTTGATGCACATGATTGGATTTTTCTCTTCCTTCTTTTTTTTTTTGCTGAAATCCCAGCTTTTCCTTTCTTTTTGGAGTCATGATTTTTAAATAAGTGTGCTAGATGTACAACTTTGAATCTTAGCACTCCGACATTAACCCAGAAACTTTTATCCTTCCCATTCTTTTTGAAGTGACGTCGTTTCTGCCTTGGGATATGCAATGATCACCAATGGGTTTGCAAAATGAATGTACAGGCTCAACTGGGCTGTTCAAAGGGTAAAAGTGTATATGGTAGAGAAACGAATGCTTTTCGTCATCCTAAAGCACTTAAATTACCATAGAAGTTAAAATGACAAGCAACACATGAAGATTGATGCAAGTCTGAGCAAGAGAATTTCTAGCCATTTACATCCTGATACCGCTGGACTTACTTCCAATGGGCCCCAATGTGGAGTGATTTTTGACAGGGGTAAAGAATGTAACCGCCACTCAAAGGGGTTATCAATGGTCACCTGCAGTATTTAGGGTAGAGAAATGAATGCCTCCGTCATCTCAATCAATGTAATCGATGCGAAGGGCCCTTATACCCTCAGATCCAAGCTTTCCTATTCTCACCCTTCCCTCATCTCTCGAGTGTATGTATGACGTGTTTGGATTAGGTTTGCCTTTCATCTAGAAGGATATTCCTGTTAGATAGCCTAAGCAAGTCGTGTCTTTGGGAAAAGTTAGCTTGATTTTCTCCAGGCGTTTTACTCCATAAGAGACTTCCATGATGCATCATGCATACTTTGAACATGCTTTGGACCATCTCCTGATTTTGACAGGTATGCAATAAATGCAAGGAATTCATTTTTAGGAACAATGTTTATTCCTGAGCCCAGTTATGTGAATGCCTACTCTCTCGTTCTTTTCATCTTATAGGAAGTGAGAGAGGCTTTGCTATGCTCTTCATTTGCTGTCTCCTAGCTTCATCACTTATTCCTGCATGTAGGATAGAAGAGATATTCTAGTGAGTAAAGGATGGTTTAACCTTTGATGGAACAGATACATATCACCTGGTACTTGGTGTCGCGGTCTCTCCTGTCTAGGGTTTTGTTTGAATGAGTCTGATTCTGGGTTTGCTTTTTGGAATCCTGCAAAACTGAACACATGCTAGTGTATGCATGGATGCATGATATACTTATACAGTGACCGTTATGATGATTCGGATCAATTCGGGACAAGCCACATGACCAATATCTGGTTTTATTTCAAGGGTAATACTTCTTCACAGCATCTGAATTTATAGGGTGCACCAATTCTTCTCCTTCAGAATTTACAAGAATCAATGCTCCTCCTGTGAGAATTTTCCTGACAATATAAGGGCCCTCGTAATTCGGGGTAAACTTGCCTCCCGGATGGATAGCATTCGGTAGGGTTTTCCTTACCACCAGATCATTCTCTTCAAAACTTCTGGCTCTAACCTTTCGATTGAATGATTTGACCACCCTCTTCTGGTAACCTTGACAATGACAAATGGCTCTAAGACGCTTTTCATCTATCAAATTTATCTGTTCATATCTGTGCTCGGAGTATTCTGACTCGGAGAGTTTGCCCTCTAATAAGATCCTCAAAGAGGGAACTTTAACTTCCACGGGTAGAACTGCTTTCATCCCGTACACCAGACTGTAAGGAGTTGCCCCTGTAGAAGTCCTGATCGAAGTTCGATATGCCATTAAGGCAAATGGTAGCCTTTCATGCCAGTCCCTATAGTTTTCTACAGTCTTAGCCAAAATTCTTTTGATGTTCTTGTTGGCTGCTTCCACTGCTCCCACTGCTCCATTCATCTGTGGGCGGTAAGGGGACGAATTAAGATGTCGAATACCAAAGTGGTCAAGCAGATTATCGACAATCTTGTGGTTCAGGTTGGACCCATTATCTGTAATGATCGCTTGAGGGATACCATATCTGGAGATTATGTCCCTCTTGATAAACCTTGCCACATTTCTTGTCGTGACATTCTTGTAAGAACTGGTTTCTATCCACTTGGTGAAGTAATCAATTGCCACCAGAATGAAGCGGTGACCATTTGAAGCCATGGGGCTGATAGGCCCTATCATGTCTATCCCCCACATAGAAAAAGGCCAAGCTTCAGACATTTGATGTAATTCATTTGGGGGCGCATTAATCTTATCGCCGTATATTTGGCATTGGTGGCATGACCAGACATGTTGACAACAGTCTGATTCGATGGTCATCCAATAATGGCCAAGCCGCATGATCTTTTTAGCGAGAAGATAGCTGTTCATATGAGGCCCACATATACCTTCATGGGTCTACTTCATGAGAGTATTTGCTTCTTTAGCATCTACACATCTTAATAAAGTGGAGTCAAACGACCTTTTGTACAGAATTTATCTACTGAGGAAGAATTTGCTGGCCATCCTGGTTATGTATCTTCGGTCTCCTGCCTAGCAGCCTTCGGGAAACTCTCCTTTTAGGAGATAATTCTTGATGTCATAATACTACGGCTCTCCATCAAACTCTTCTTCGATCAGCATACAATAGGCTGGCCTTTCAACTATGCCGATCCTTAGAGGTTCTATTTCTAACCCACCAGTTACTTGCAACATTGAGGCCAATATGGCTAGTGCATCTGCGAACTGGTTGTGAGATCTTAGTAAGTATTCGAACGACACTTCCTCGAACTTAAGTGTCAGTTCTTCAAGGTATTTGTGATAAGGGATGAGTTTTACGTCCTTCGTTTTCCACTCTCCATGTGTCTGTAAAATGATTAGCATGGAATCTCCATAAACTTGCAACTTAGGTATCCCCATGGAAATGGCCAATCGTAAGCCTAGAATGCACGCTTTGTATTCTAAGATATTGTTGGTACAAGGGAAAGTCATCTTCGCCGCAACAGGATAATGTTGATCATCAGGAGATATCAATACCGCCCCAGTGCCGGCTCCAGATAGGTTAACAGCGCCATCAAAGTACATGATCCATTTATCCTCTGCTAGGTTCAGAACTTGATCTTCTGTCTTTGTCGTTCCAGAAGACTTACAACTTTGTGAGTTTTCTGCCAACATATCAGTTATGGCTCTCCCTTTTATTGATTTTTGTGGAGAATACTTGATGTCAAATTCAGATAACATCACCTGCCATTTTGCTAACTTCCCAATTAAAGCGGGTTTCTCTAGGAGGTATTTGACAGGGTCATTTTCTGTCACCAGTTGAATATGGTGATGTAGGGTATACTGTCTTAACCTGCGAAGTACCCATACGGTTGCCACACATGCCCTTTCAACATGTATGTACTTTGCTTCAGACGAGGTGAATTTCTTGCTCAAATAATAGATGGCTCTTTCCTTACCATCTGTCGGACTTGTTTGGACGAGTAAGGCTCCCAAATATTTCTATTGTATAGTCAGATATAAGGTCAAATGATGACCTGGGATGGGCGGCATAAGTACTGGCGAAGTGACTAGGTAGTTCTTAATCTTCTGGAATGCCTGACTTCACTCTGTATCCCATGTCACTTTCGTATCCTTCTTGAGTAGTTTGAAGATCGGTTTAGCCACATCTGATAGCTGATTGATGAATCTGGCAATATAGTTCAGTCTCCCCAGAAGGCTTCTTACTTCTTTCACTGTGGAGGGAGTGGCCAGATCATGGATGGCTTGGATATTTGAAGGATCAATCTCAATGCCCATGTTGCTGACCATGAATCCGAGAAGTTTCCCAGTTTTTGCCTCAAACACATATTTGTTAGGGTTCAACCTCAACTTGTATTTGCGCAGTCGCTCAAATAGCTTTATTAATACTTGAATGTGACCATGTCCCTTCTTGGATTTGGTGATCATGTCATCAACATATACTTCTATTTCTTTATGGATCATGTCGTGGAACAACGTGACCATAGCCTTTTGGTAGATGGCCCCCGCGTTCTTTAATCCAAATGGCATAACTTTATAGCAAAAGTTACCCTAGGGCGTAGTAAAAGCAGTCTTTGGCTTGTCCTCCTGTTTCACGAGGATTTGGTTATATCTAGAGAATCCATCCATAAACGTGAACAATTCATATCCCGTTGTATTATCCACCAACAAGGCAATGTGAGGTAGTGGAAAATCATCTTTTGGGCTTGCTCTATTCAGATCTCGATAATCCACGCACATCCGAACTTTGCCATCATTTTTCATGACGGGAACTATGTTTGCAATCGAGTCCGAGTAGGGGATAGCTTCAATAAAGCCTACCCTAAGAAGCTTCATGACTTCATCCTTAATTCTGTCTTCTAACTCGGCTTTCATCCGTCTGCTACCCTGTTTGACAGGTTTAATACTGGGATCCGTGGGTAATGCATGTTCCACGATCTTAGGATCCAAACCTGGCATGTCAGCGTAAGACCATGCAAAGACGTCCTGATACTCCCTCAATAATTCTGTGAATCTGAGCTTTTCATCCCGGGATAAATGTCCACCAATTTTGACTTCCTTGATATTTATAGAGTCCCCAAATTAATAACAATTGGTTCTTCTGAAGTGGAAGGTACTGACTCTTCGAAGGCACTCCATTCTCTGCGGATAGATGCGTAACCTTCATCCTCATCCTCTTCTTCAATATTGTAGGAACAGCCATCATGATGATCCAAATCACACGATAACCTGATATGTATGTTTGAGATGGTATGCCTGAAATGTCATGAGTATGGTTAGTCTATACTTCATGTGAAAATGCCACGCATGAGTGTGAAAAACCTTTTCGAAAGAGGTTTTAAAATAAGTGGAAGTGTAACTGGGACTAGTCCTCATATCCTAGGACATCCTTGCTCCTGGGGAACCATTTTGGAAATTAGGAATCATATGGAAAACCAGGCCTCAAGCTTTTGTGCGGAAGACTAGTATCATCATTGGGCTGATTTCTGGTTCCATATGTCCTTAATAAAACTTGCGTGATTTTATTGAATGCAAAATGGGCCGTATTACAAACTATGCTGTTTGGACTAACGGCCGGAGATCCAAAGGCGTTTTCCTACTGTATCTCAAATGACAGGAATTAAAAATGCAACAAAATGCAGAAAATTCTAAGTGCAGTATTTAAAAGCAGGAGAGGTTTCTTTACTCAGAAATAGTGGCTTCATCACATAGCCACTCTATGATGACATTCACGAAGTTGTCTTCAAGAAAAAGGTTTGCCAGATCTGGTTCTGCCGCTGGAGTTATATCCTCTTCTGACAACCACCTAGAGTTCTTGCTGAAATAGGCGTTCAGAGGATTATTGAACATTTGGGACCTGCCTCTCCAAGCTGGAGAACCAATGAATGAATCCTTCGGATTGTTCTGGCTTCCATGGCGTTTCAGGCTCTTGCCTCGACCTCGGCCTGTTGCTTTTGGGGCAGATTCGCCCAAGTGATTTTTCTGATACCCCAGGCCCATCTTATGCTGGTTAGCTTTCAACTGCAGGGGGTACTCATTCCTTGGCCATGCTTGCCCAGACCTTCTCCAAGGTTATATCCATATGCCAGTAGCATCTTAGCTGGTAAAAGATTGGTTTCAAAGATATAAGGGGCTTTTAATCTTGTCCCTACGGGAGTGTGTACTGTCGCCACCAACTCCAAGGAATGATAGCCTGCTTCCATCTTAACTTCGGGCTCGATGTAGAGAATAGCGCTGTTCTGATATGTTTGGAGGTCAACTTCTCCATGTACGGTAACCATATTCCCATCCACCACAAAGCGCACCTTCTGATGCAAGCTTGATGGCACGGCTCCTATTACATAGATCCAAGGTCTCCCCAGCAGGAATCCGAATGCACTAGACAAATCCATTACTTGGAAGTTTATAGAGAATTTGGTCGGGCCGATGAGCACTTATAGCTCAATTTCGCGTACCACTGTCTTCTTCATCCCATCAAAGGCTCTACCCGCTGTCTTGGAGGTTTAATCATTTCTTCTTTGATGCCTAAACCCCTCAAGGTAGCTATTGGGCATATGTTGAAGGCAGATCCGTTGTCGATTAGTACGTGTGCCACTCTCTTTCCATTACATTGTGCAGAAATGTATAAGGCCTTGTTGTGTCCTCTTCCTTCCATGGGAAAGTCTTCATCTGAGAAGCTCAACTGGTCATTCAAAAGGATCGCCCCTACAAAGTCCCCTAATTGTACATCATTAATCGTTTCAGGGACATGCACCTCATTAAGTATCTTCAACAGTGCATTCTTATGCTTCTCTGAATTGATGAATAAATCCAGTAAAGATATTTGAGCTGGCATCTTCCTCAGCTGCTCTATTACTTCAAACTCGCTGGTTTTAATGATGGACATGAGCTTTTCTGCGTCTTCCTTCGAAACTTCCTTCTTTTCGGACTCGCCTCCCTTAGGGGCATAGAATCGTCCAGACCTCATCACTGCATCTACTTCCTCCGTCCCATAGTCCCAATGAACTGCCTTAGGATTGTATTCTTCTACTGGATGTACTTTTACGGTTATTGTCTTTAGATAAGATGCTTCTGATTCAACTGTGTCGTCTTCTTCCTCTTCCGTCAATCGAATCACAACTGGCTTGACTACGCAATCTTCTACCTCATTCAAGATATCAAGATCTTCCAACTTAATCACCACAGCTGTAGCGGCTTCGATCATTGACGCAGTGTTGTCAAAACTTTTTGAGAGGATTTCGTTTCCCAATTGACAATGTCGATCGCCGTCACTCAGTACTGTTGATGTTGCAGATTTCAGGTACTCTCTCATTCCCCAGAGTTGTTCAACTGAGTTCTGTTGCTGATATTTCAATCTCTCTATTTCGGCATATCGTTCTGTGTCAAGCTTAGTATCCCTTATCTGGTCAAGTGATGACTCAGGCTCTTTTGAAAAAGGCTTTTCCGGTTGAACGGGATTATCCATGCCTCCCCATCCGTCTGGTATGATGTCTTTCATTCTCTGATAGAAGCTAGGAGGAGTAGAGTATTTCACCTTAAAGTTATACCCTCCGAAATCTTGACCTAGATTGTCTATAATTTCACCCATTTCTAGCTCGTCAGCCGTGAATCTGCGATCTGCTAGACTTCGCCTCTTGAATTCCAGTTCATCCTTATCTGGTTCTTCTTCTGGTTCAATGATTGGCCCAAAATCGCCTACAAGACCTTCATGCGGGATGTTCCACATGCTTCTCTGCTCAGTTTTAATCACGAAATGGCTCCATTTAAAGGATAGAGAAGCTTCGACCCCCTCGAATTTTTCATCGTTAATATCGGACATTATCTCTAAGATCATCATTTTAGCTATACACAGTTTCTTCATGTCAGCGGAGATCTCCCCTTCTTTCGGGTATAGTGAAGCGATTGCCAAGATGTTGGTCAGTTTAGACACACCCACCTTTAGCTCAAGGTGGCTTTCCTCCTCTTCAGCGAATATTGCCCCTACTGCTTGGTGATCAGGGAGTGGATTTTCTTGCACATTCGGAGTCGTGTTATCAAATTTCAAGATCTGGCTGTCAATCAGAGCATGTACCTTTAGCTTAAGGATATAGCAATTGTCAATGTTATGTCCCTTTTCGCCCATGTGATAGACACAAGTCTGGCTCTCATCAAAACCTGGGTATTTAACAAGATTTGCCCTAGGTGGTTCCTTCGCCACCAAGTGTTGCTCTAGCAGTATCGGGAGCAGCTTGGATAAAGGTCTGGGGAGTTGAGAGAACTGCCTTTGGGTTGCCTCCTTCTAGGCTCTTGCACTTTCGACGCCGACTAGGATGATCCTCCTTTGGTCTTATTAGAATTGCTAAACGATTTGGGCTTATGGATGTCCGGTATGAATGCTATGTCGAGCCCGGCCTCTTTCTCTTTCTTCAAGGGAAACTGTCTCCTGGTAGAAGCTTCATGAGGCCTCCTTTCTCTTAAAGCTCATTCTAGCCTTTCAGCCACCTTTATCAAGTGTGCAAATGTTTGACATCTCGAGGTGTTTAACCTGTCAAAGTACTCGGAGGGGAATGCTTTCAGGAATAAATCAATCAGCTCATCTTCTGGAATAGACGGCTTCACTTGGGTTGCCAAGGCCCGCCATCTCTAGGCGTATGTTCTAATCAACTCGCCCCTTGCCTTTGAGGTTCGTAGAAGGTCTTCTCTCGTCGAGACTACATCTATGTTGAACTTATACTGCCTGAGGAAGTATTCAGCAAGATCTTCCCACCCATCATAATCATCGAGGTCCAGTTTGATGCACCAAGCTAGAGCGGCGCTCGCCAAACTCTCTTGGAACGTGTTCATCAGTAATGGGACATAATCTGAGTATTGCACCATCTTGCGCAGGCAATATTTGAGGTGAGCGCGGGGACAGCCTGTCCCATTATACTTCCTCACGAAGTCCGATTCTTTGTAGTCTGGATGGGTCTCTACCTTGGCGAAGAGAGATATCTTGTCGAAACGAGCCAACTCGTTACATTGGCTGCTTAAGCATTCTTCAATCTTGGCTAATCTCTTAGCCTCCACTTCAGTTCTCATAGTCTGTTTTCCCTTTTCATCCTTCTCAAGGTTGATGACAACAGGGGGTGCCTTTTGTTGTGACTGGATAGTCGGCATACGGACATCATCCTCGACACGTTGGGTATTTTTCGTCGTCTCTTTATCAGCTACATCGGGTGCAAGTGATGTACTTGAGTTGTTCTGATTAAGGGCTATTGCCTGTCTAGCTTGGGAGGCTTCCAGCATCGCCTTAATATCAGCCATCATAGTTTCCATAGCCGTCATCTGGGTTTCCAGCATGCCTACGCGTGGGGTCAACTCCTGTTGTTCCATTCTTGTCTTAAGTCGAGTGCGAAAACGATGCGTTGGTAATTCCGTGATGAGAGTGTACCTGTTTTCAGAAGAAATTCCAATGAGTATTTCTTCGGTACTGACAAAAGGAATTACTTGATTCTTCTAATTGCATGTTTTCTATTGGTGAATGAGAAAAATGACTACCTCATGAGCCTTAGTCTCATGTGAGTAGTTCTTTTAATCATTCTCCAAAGAGAATTCATGAAGTTAGAAGAAGCGTAATTTTTTACGATAGTTTTTATGCACCAGTGAAATATGTCCACATTCATGCTCATGTGTCTAAAAATAATATCCAATACAAGTGAGAATGCATGAAAATGCATTACAATGTTTGCTTCTATTACACTTGACAGAATAGTCTATTCAAGTCTAGGACGTTTGAGGTCTAAGGTATTCTCATTGTCCCAATATGGGTTCCCCTCTTCAGTCTGGGACTCTTCATCTTCCGAGTACAGCGGCGATCCCATGTCTTCGGGTATATAGGGCTCTATCTCAGGTACGTACGGCACGATATACTTAGATATATATGGCTCGACAAAGCTGCGTCTGGTCGCTTCAAAGTGTTGGATGTACTCAGCGGTGGCCCTGTGAATGTTCTCCTTACGAGTCATGTTTTCTGGCCAACTTACATCCTCGGCCTAAGAGTTCTTCAGAGAGTGAATGATAAACGCCACCTTAGCTTCGAACTGTTTCTTCTTTTCTCCCACGAGGGTCTCGTTTGGTGTGTCAAAGGAAAAGACACCAGGTCATGGTGAAGAAGGGATCTCCTGTAATGCCACAAATTGTCTGATAACCCTCTTCGAATAATATGCGATAGCGCCCGTGAATCCCAGTAAAGGGACTGGATCTTTGCCATTGCATGCTAGTCTAACTTTGCCCAGTGTTGGCAACCTTAGCCGCCATCGGAGCTGTTCTAGTTTTAAATTTCTAAGGAAGTTCTTCCATTCTATAAAATTGAACTTAGGAATACGTGTATGGGTTCTGACAAAGGTTTTAAGAGGATGAGCATCGGGGCTAATCTCAGTGAAACTCATGCGGATATGGAATTGTCTGACATGAGATGTGAACCACATGTATAGAAAATCACTAGAGGCTCTAAAGATTCCCTTATTATTTTTCTTGAAGCGATTTAGGGAAAGAAAGGTCTCAGTAAGGATGACGTTTGAGTTATCCCACCCACAACAGACTTGCCTGACTACAACGGCTATAATAGGATCGAAAGTGACAGACGAGATTAGGAATAGCACGAAGCTAAAGAAGGCTAACACAAAGGCTCTACCTGATTTAGTCCATTTAGCGACTGTGAGGTTGGGAAATCGATCTAGGAGGAAGGATAGTGAAATCCGCCCAAAATTGCTTTTGGCGTCTGCTTTGATTTCATTAAGGCTTGTGTCAAGGAATTTGGCTAGTTGACTCAAGGGATTGAATCTTATGGGAGGTTGAACTAGTAAGTGAGTAAATTCAACTCCGGTGACGGCGATGTATTCTTCAAGATTATAGGTAACTTCCAACTCCTCCATGCAGAATGTAGCGGTGGTAGGATCCCAATAGAGCACTATGACTTGAATAAAGGCATGTGGACACTCAATCTTTAGCAGGTCCAGTAGGTATCCCAGTCGTAATTTGGCATATTTCTGACTAGCTTCACCCATGTTATTCCACCATGATAGGAGCTCGGCCCGGGGAACTTTGAACACTTGAATATCATTTTTCCCATCAAGTCTAAAATATGCAAATGATTTTAAAAAGTCAATCGTCAAGAATTACTTTAAAATATGTGACTATGAAAATGCCGTGAAGTATGCATGGACCAACTTAATTGCATAATTCAATTTGAAGAAATGGAAATTAGAGTTCTTTTCAGGTACTGAAAATCTGACCTGAAGTCTAATTTGAATTTCAGGAAAGTAAATTATGCAATTTAGTCAGGTTTGCTCTAGTGACTGAGGAAAACAACAACGTCACATTCCATTAGTCAAAACATCAAATGGGAGAAGAGCAGAATGAATCACTTATTACAATCAGGACGCCTAATAAAAGAAAGATAAAGAGACACTCTTCAAACAAGAAAGCCATAAAAGGCCGTTGGAATGCGAGGATCTAAACCACCATTTCCCCAAGGATCTACTCTTCTTTACAGCTCTAATCAGTCGAGAACCTTCTTCCGGTCGAGCGTGAAGGGTTGTCTTCAGAGTATTGATCTAGGTACCTTAACTCCTCCAGCCATTCTCTGGTCCATGGTATGATGACTTCGGGAGCCTTCTCGGGCTTCAACTTCTTGAGTGTGATGCGTTTCGGCTTTGTCTTGATCGCAGAGCGTCTTATTTTTCCCCAAAAGGTGATCATTGGTACGTCTTCATTGGCGCGTCTTTTGGCTTGCCGATGTGCGTATCCCTCTCTAGCTAGGTGGTTGCGACGCTGTCTCTTCATCTCCAAATAATTCTTGAACATCTTGCCAGCTTGTCGCTTGAATCTAAGGTTGTCGACATAATAGCGGGTTTGACAATCTTCGGCGTATCCCAACTTGCGTCCAATCAACTCTCGGCCATGCACGAACCTAGTAAAGTGCAGCCTTGTGTTCGGTCCAGGGCGAGTAACTTTCCTTAGATATTCGAAGGTTACCAATTCTATCGAACTCTTGGGAAACAGCGACATCCTACCCCTTATCATTGTTATTTCAATTAGTCACTTGAGTGATTTTTACGATATATGCAAATGCATGTACATGTATGCAATGTACGAGTCATATTATGAAACCAGGAATGGTAATATACATTGAAAGTAAATGCCTTACCAACCAAACTCGGGGAATGTGAAATGTTCCCTTGTAACAATGTGTGGTTTTAGGTATACCAACCATCCATAGACAGGCGCGTGAGACAAGTGGGTATACTCTAAAAAATTAGAAATCGGGTAAGGAACCTATGACTCAGGCTCCCACGATCCAAATGAGGCAGATTCCTCCCCAAGGGTACCCACCCAAGAAGCATAGATATCGCCAATTTGGATTGTGAGCGGGAACGAATACGAAAGTCTCAACTGCCATCAAACACGAGATCATTTCGCATCATTTCCCTATCTAAGGTAACCTAGAGGTGGTTGCAGTCGGGGTTTGACCGCCAGTGTGTGCGATGTGTCGTGATCATCACGATGCAAGGTCATGTACAGTAGTTTGTATCAAAACACCGATTCAATATATGCGTAAGATAAACATACTTTCCCAACTCCAACCTGCAAGGAAAAATGTCAACAATCACTTCACCCCTTATTTCCCCAATCTGCAAAAACATCTAACACAATGGTTAGCGTACGTACCTCACCTTCGAGAGCATATGTAGAAAACAAGGTCAGATAAACCAATCAACTTTTTAATCGGCTCAAGTCCTCTGGAATTCGAAACTAGAGATTCTGGTTTAGAATAGTCTCCAGTGGAGTCGCCAGTCTATCGCGACCCTCTCGAGGCGTATGGTGTGCCGTCGAGGGAGCTAATGGGCCGCCCGATGTTGCCTGATCGGACGCGGGCCTCTCCCAAGGTCCATTACCCAAATCGCAACGGGTGGATATACGTGGTCGACCTTCGGTGTGGTCTGGTGATATGTGATATGTGTACATGCCAAGGAGTCGCCACCAATCGTTTCATGGAGGGTACGATCGAAAACCCTATCGAATAGTTGGGAGCGATCTATTCGATTCTGTGGAAACCAGAGAAATGGGATCGGGGACTTAGTTACACCAACTATCAGAGTTGACGCCCTTTCGGTACCTAAGCTGAATGGTTTATCTGATTCTAAGATTTCATACAGAGGAGTGGGGTTCAGATCCTAAGTCTAGGAGTTAATGCAGAAGGGAATAACTACCCTATCACTCACAATCAATAGAAATGAATGTGCAAATCAAGGATCCAATACGTACAGATAAAACGCATGAAAACAGCATGGCATCCCTAATGAGGCCCTATTAGCCTAGAAAAGTATCAGTCAAGGCTTAGGAGTAATTTGACATGATTTGCCCATGAGGGGCAGAATCGTAATTTTGAGGAATTTGGGGGATAATTTTCCCCAAAAGGGAAAAATCATCATTTCAGATTAAATAGGGAAGTCGAAAGACGGCGGAAATAGGATTGGCCATCAATCCAATCCATTTCCTATTTTTCGGGAATTTCCAGAATTTTTTTGGAATTTAAAAGTGATTTTACCCTTGGAGGGGTAAAATCGTCATTTTGGACAAAAATGAGAACTAAAAATCTCAAATATTATGGTTGGTCACCCACCTGACCCAAATCCTAACTTTGAGCAATTTTCGGGACTCGATTGAGACAAGAAAGACGATTTTCCCATTGAGGGGCAAAATCGTCTTTTTGAGAAGAGAGACAGGATTCGAAACCCAAGCCTAAGAATTGGTCGCCTACCAGACCCTAATTCTTACCTTGGCATTATCGACTGTATCTCGCTTACAACAGATGCGACTTACCACTAAAGGGCAATATCGTCGATTCTCAGAAGAACGGATAAGAAATCTCAAAAATAGGGTTGACCAGTTATCTATGGTCAACCCTCGATTTTTGGGAATTTCTGGAGTATCTAGGAATTCCCTACAATTTTCCTATATTTTTTTTTGGATTTTCTATGATTTTCTAGCATTTTTTGGATTTTCTAGGATTTTTTTGATTTTTTTTATTTTTTAAAATCATTTTTTGATTTTTTTTTATTTTTAAAATATTATTCGGATCGGGTCGGAACCCGACCCAGACCCGGACCCGCGAAACCTACGGACTAAAACGATGCCGTTTCTACGTTTTTAATTTTCAGATTATTCGGAATTAATCCGACGGCCCACACTGAACCGCGTGGCTAATCCGCGCCCGTTGGATTTGATTACTAGAACCTACGGCCTAGATTAAGCGAAGACTCGACCTGAGCCGTTTGATTGACTTACTAAAATCTACGGCTACGATTAGAACCTGAGACTTGATCTGAGCGGTTCAATCCTACTAACCTAAACGACGCCGCTTGACCCTTTATCTAAACGACACCGTTTCAGCTGGTTTTGATTTTTCGATTTTACAACATTTTCGAATAATCCTAATTTCTAATCGGGCGGTCACCATTTATTAGATTCGATTATTCTCAGCCGTTGGATTCTTTTTATTCGAATAATAGACTCAACAACCATGCTGACTCAACAACCACGTGGACCAGTCACGTGTCGCCGCCTAGACCTTTGACTCGTTGACCTCGCCACGTACACATCGTCTTCAACATTGCGCCTGCAACCGGATGAACGGCTGTGCTTCTCCGGCGGCGATCCGACGGTGGATCCTTGATGAAATCATGCGAGACCAACGGCAATCGACTCGCGATCGTCTCTAGTTTAACATATCTAAGAATCGCAGCATCTCATTCGCAAAATCACGAGTATCAAGCAGAGTGCCGAGTACGGCTATGGGAGTTCGATCGCTTGACTAACACAAAATCATTGCAATTCCATCACAGGATAGCATCAATCGATGTTCAGGAGACTTACCTCGATCTCCGATTGAGTTCGCTCGGCCTAGATTTGGCTGGGCAAGAACGGACAGTGTTCGGCGATGGAGGTTGGATTGGGAGACTCAATTCGAGGTGTGCAAGCAAAGTCGATGCAAAATAGATATACGACAATGGTCAGTGATGTTCAAGGAGCAAAACGTACACAATAATCGCAAGAATGAACAAGAAATGCATGAGTCGCCATTGAAGTGCAGTGAAGAACACGAGGCTGTGACTCACCTGTTCCGGCGATTTCGAGCTGCGCGGTCGACGGCAACAGCTTCCTCTCAGTCTGGGCAACCTGCTGACGATCTCCTAGAGCTTTGGTCTAGCCTGACAAAGGCCTGACCGATGCTCTGTGGATTCGAGCTCTGTCCTCGACAATGGCGGTTGGAGGACTCTCTCTCTCTCTCTCTCTCTCTCTCTCTCTCTCTCTCTCTCTCTCTCTCTCTCGATTCTCCTCTCTCTCTACTAACTGAATTGACCAACCTCCTCAACCGAAAGCCTCCGTAGGCTTATATAGCATTTGTTTGCGCCGAATCGGGGAGTTGGGATAGGTGACCTCCGCACGTGAAAACACGTGCGAAATGGTCACCGACGACCGGCCATTGACGGGCATTAAGTGGCCATTCTGTTCGGGACCTTCGGTGGTCGCATTTGGCACGAATTGGGATGAATTTCAACTGAGCTTTGTGAGGTGTTGACTTTCGTAGGTCCGCCGGATTGACCGGCCAATTACTTCTTCCTCCGGCGACCATTAGTCGCGGTCTTGGTGTCAATCGACAGGTAAATGCCTAAGGAATCAAACGCCCACCATTGCATTTTCAATTGTAGTCGATTGGACCGTCAATTTTTTCACAAAAATTAAGCTCGGCACTGTTCATTTGCGCAGGAAACTGAGGAAGAAGAAGACACTGTAGCGGACCAGTTCGACCGGCGGTCTGACCGGTCTGAACTGGTTCCGACTTACAATTTTCCAAATTAAACCCAAATTAATGGGAAATTTTTGCAATTGGACCTTAGAGTCGATTTTAGGGCATGCATTTTATCTAAAAATGTAATTTTGCCCAAAAGTTCATATCAATTTCTATAAAAAAAAAAAACCCAAATTTTCATGTAATTGCAAATTGGGGAATTGTGCAATTGAAGTCTCTAATGATCAAATTGGGCCAAATTACCTATGCCAATCGATTCAAAATGGTGAAACCCATTGGGTAGTATGTTTAATTTGCAATGATAGTCCCTGAATTGAAAGTAATTTCAAATATGCCCAATTTTCAAGGATTAAAATGCAATTAAGTGTGCAATTTTGCCAATTTCATGCAATTGAGCAATTTGTGCAAACAATTGGGCTAAATTGCAATAAGGGACAATTAGATTAAATGTCACGATCCTAAAAAATGCCAAAATTGCAAATTAAAAGACTCAATTGATTTTTGTTTATCAATGTCGCGACCCGTCCGAAAGCGGACGCGGCTAATGGATTACCGATCGCGGGTCTTGGATCGGCGCGGGCCCTCCCAGGCCCATACCAAATCGCGGCGGGAGTATTTTTCAGAAGGATTCGACGATAAGAGTCGATCGCTTTCGACCTTAGTGTGGTCGTGGTGGCATGTGCAACTTGTGCATGCATTTGGAGTCGCCACCGGTCTTTCTTGGAGGGTAGACCGGAAACCTTACTGATCGATTGGGAGAGATCGATCAGTTCTACGGAACCAGAGGTTTTTGGGTTCGGGGACTTGGTTACGCTGGTGTCGTTACCAACGCCCTTTCGGTACCTAACGCGAGTGATTTTCCTAACTAGGATTTCATGCAGGCGCAATTTTGGGTGAGGTAAGTCTGACTTTGCACATTAACCAGTTTAACATGCTCACGTAATCATAATAAATAAATAGATGTCAATCACATAAACATCTATCCTACGTGGTGATCATGGAATTATGATTTAATGGGTCTCGAGCCAATGAGACCACATTTAATCATTTTAATATTTTAATAACGGAGAGCCGCTCTTCGCTTCTTCTTGGTTTCTTGAACTCTTCAAGAATTGTGCCCCAAAGAGCTCGCCGACTTAAAAGGCTCCCCCACGTAATCCTCGTAGCATTTACATCAACAATTGACTATGCTAAAAATAAAGATTACATGAAAAATAAAAGGAGTACGCAGCCTCCATTTAATAATTACAACCCCAAATATATAAATAATCATCATACATTCATATATACATCAATCACATTGATTAGGGATTTTTCCATGATCACCACCCTTTCACATAAGTAATAAATTCACAATTTAAAACTTAGGAAGGCACAATAAAAATTCTACGTTGAATCATATTCAGAATTTTTACGTAAAATAAGATAGCCATAAATTTTCGATTCAAAATTGATTTATTCTCAATTTTTGCTACGTTGATTAATTTATCATATAAAATAATCAATCTCCATTAGCCATGTAAGACGAACAATTCGTTAATACATATTGGCCATAGTATTGCAAAAATTGCAAAAATCAATTAAATGCACGAAAACGCCTAAGGATTGGCTCTGATACCACTGTTGGGATCCACGTAACACGTAGCGGAAATAAATAACAACCCATACATGTATCTCCAGAGGCGTACTTCGTGCATTTCAATCGAAAAAAAAATCACAAAGCCTCAAAGGGAGTAAATAGATTACCTCTCGTAGCGTGCTTGAACGGAGGTGTCGGTTCGATGTTCTTCGATCTCAGCCTCCACAAGTGTTAGGCATCTAGTTCGGACGCACCACCAATTGACGAACGGGGAGACGACTAATAACTCCACAACAATTGTGCTAGCAATATGCGGAATCAATATTCCGAACTTAGTATATTTTGCTCACTCAAGATGATGAGAATATAGAGAGTGTTTGTGTTCTTCTCTCTAAGCTCTCAAAAATTTGCACACTCTACAAAATGTCTCCCCCTCAACCTCAAAACTCTTGCCATCCTTTTATAGCCAAAAATACCTTCCAATAAATTGTATTTAAAAATAGCACTAACAATTATAAATTCTATCTAAAAATAGCACTCACAAATAAATGACATTTAAAAATAGCACTAACAATAGCACTCACAATTTATAATACAAAAATTCTATTTAAAAATAGCACTAACAATAGCACTCACAATTTATAATACAAAAATGCTATTTAAAAATAGCACTAACAATTATAAATTATATCTAATAATAGCACTCACAATTTATGATAAATAAATGCCATTTAAAAATAGCACTAACAATAGCACTCACAATTTATGATAAATAAATGTCATTTAAAAATAGCACTAACAATAGCACTCACAATTTATAATACAAAAATGCTATTTAAAAATAGCACTAGCAATAGCACTCACAATACAAAAATGCTAAAAAAAAGGCACTAACAAAGGTGTTAAAAATAATAACCATTATTATTATTACAAGAGTTAAAGAGGTTACCAAACAGTACAAATATGCATAACGTATAAATACGTATGACGTATAAATACGTAGAGCATACGTATACATCCGTGAAACCGGGGACTAATTGAAAGAAAAATGTGCAATTAAGCCATTTTGGTAAAAATTGATTAAATTGGAGGGCAAATTGACCTAATTGCACTTTAAGACTTTAGAATCCAATGTCATAGCTTATAAAAAGGGAGAATTGAAAACTAAAAGCCTCGAAAAGGATTTTTTTTTTTTTTTTTTTTAGGCTCGGTTCGAGTTTATGTTTGTGAAGGAACATAGTGACCCGAGCCGAATTTTTGAGATTTAAAGTGACACACTTGAAGAGGAAATTAAAACAAAATTATCGAATATTTTTGGGTATTTTTCTGACCATGAATGGTATTTTTCTGATTTTTTGGGTATTTTTATAATTAAATAAACTCAAAAAATATTAAAAATACCGAAAAATATTTTTTGTTCAAAATTGGTTCCTAAGGCTAAACCAAGGCTTCCAAAGTTGATTTTGTGATTTTATGACCTTTTTTGATATTTTTAATTAATTTTAAAGAATAAAAATCACAATAATAAATGGTAAAAAATCAGGTGTCAACAGCTGCCCCTCTTTGAGAGGAATCTCGTTAGAGGTTTCTCTCAAAGATAAGGTGGCACCTGATTCCTAACCGACTCAACTGGGAAAATGAGAGAAGAAATGTTATGACATCGGATCCTTAAGCCTATTGATAAAAGCTCAAAATCAATCCCCGGTTTGCTCTAACAATTTGAACATGGGCCGTAGTGAGAGAGGCTTACCTGAAGCTCACCTGTCGGATGATGCCGGTTGCGACAACTTTCAAGAAGATGCCTAGGACTCGTCACAGAAAATCCTAGGGAGATTAAGCTCTGACCTGTATGGTAGGTCATACCATTATGGGATTCCTAATTGGTAGGAACCTAAGGAAGGCGCATCCCCACGCTTTGGGATTTGCTAGAGATTTTAATCCGTATGGTGGATCAGACCTTCGTGTTGATCCTTAAGGCAGTATCTACCTCGTGTTGACCCTTAAGGCGGTATCTACCAATAAGTTGACCCTTGAGGCGGTTTCTACCTTGGTTTGACCCTTCAGGCGGTTTCTACCTTGGTTTGACCCTTCAGGCGGTTTCTACCATGAGTTGACCCTTCAGGCGGTTTCTACCTTTGATTTGACCATTCAGGCGGTTTCTACCTTGTGTTGACCCTTCAGGCGGTATCTACCTTGTGTTGACCCTTCAGGCGGTTTCTACCATGAGTTGATCCTTCAGGCGGTATCTACCATGATTTGACCCTTCAGGCGGTTTCTACCTTTGATTGACCCTTCAGGCGGTTTCTACCTTGGTTTGACCCTTCAGGCGGTTTCTACCTTAAGTTGACCCTTCAGGCGGTATCTACCATGATTTGACCCTTCAGGCGGTTTCTACCTTATTTTGACCCTTTAGGCGGTATCTACCTTCATTTGACCCTTCAGGCGGTATCTACCTTCATTTGACCCTTCAGGCGGTATCTACATTGGTTTGACCCTTCAGGCGGTGTCTACCATCAGTTTTGACTTTGAAAAGGGGTCTCATGACGAGGGTTCTCCACGTCCGATGAGACTACCTAAATTTTGAAAAGGGGTCTCATGACGAGGGTTCTCCACGTCCGATGAGACTGCTTGATTTTTGAAAAGGGGTCTCATGACGAGGGTTCTCCACGTCCGATGAGACTACCTAAATTTTGAAAAAGGATTTTTTTTTAAGGGTTTCTCTTCCCCAAGAAAATATTGGTAATCTTTGAGAAGACAGCAATTGTCCAATTGACAAAATTTTATGACTTAAGCTTTAGTCATGAGATGTGCATTTTGATGCTGGAGGTTATCCAAAACATTCTTGCAACATGCAAATGTGATCACAAATCCCTTGTATGGAAAATCTGGATCAACAGTTTGAAAATTTCCAAAAAGAGTTTGCTCAAAACATCAATTGGAATATTTCTCGACAAGGAGGCCATCTCACCTGTTTTGAGGTGATGATTTTTAGGGGATGCACTCAATTCCCTACTGACCTGTGCCTAGGTTTTAGGCTCATTCGCAGCGCATACATTTTGATCGGTCGGGAGGTCTTCCACGGGACCGTAATGTTGGGCTTGGATATTGGTTTTCAAGGGGGACCCGCTTTGGAGTCGAGGCCATCGAATGAAAATCTTCACCATCTGCTCCGGGTTTACAAGTCAAGAACCCTGCAAAATGAGAAAGAAAGAGTCTTGCTCGTACTTCTTCGAGCTAAGCTATATGTTAACCCAAGTGTCTTAGTCAGATAAGACTGTTTCAGGGTTGTAACATTGGTAGGATTGGGGACCGAAAAAGGCTTGTTTTTGGCCCAGAAATCACGAAGGATTTGACATTGGTGATCATTGCCAATTTGTCACATGTCTTTTCCATTCTGCATCTTCCATTTTTGAGGTGTGCAACCGCTTTTGAGGTGTGCAGAAGTCCTTTAGAGAACGTCTCTTGTGGTATTATGAGATTGACAATTCTGTCCGTGTTTTTGCACCACGGCTGACATCATTTGGGGAGCAGTCTTCTTGATCTGACTCCTTTATGGGTTTTTCTCTCTTCCCAACTAGGCTTTATTGGGGATCAATCAAACAGTTTTCACGAGCATCGGCCTTGCTTTTACCAGGCACTTTGCTTTTTCTTGATGCTGGGGATTTTTTTCTTTGTTGAAATCCCGCCTTTTCTTTTCCTTTGGAACTACGATGTTCAGAAAATTGTGCTAGATATACAACTTGAATCATAGCACATTTAAACGCCGATATGAGATTTTTCTATAAATCCCATCTCTTGATTTCTTCCGTTCTTGGAGTGATGCAGTTTCCATCTTGAAACATCCCATGATCACCAACAGGGGTTTATGAAATGAATTTGCAGGCTCAACTTGGCTGTGCAAATGATATGGTGTGTGGGATAGAGAAATGAATGCTTCTCGTCATCCTATGGCACTTGGATTACCATATAAACAACACACAAAGATTGATGTTAGTCCGAGCAAGAAAATTTCTAACCATTTTCTCCTGATACCGCTGGACTCACCTCCATTTTGCCCCGATGTGGGGTGGTTCTTGACAGGGTTAAGAATGAAAACCGTCGTTCAAAGGGTTTATCAACGGTCACCTGTAGTGTTTGAGGGATATGAAACGAATGCCTCCGTCATCCCAACCCATATAATCGTTGCGAATAATCCCTACTTCCGTAGGTCCAGATTTTGCTATCTGATCCGCTCCACTTCTCTCCAGTGTGTGTAGGACGTGTTTGGACTAGGCTTTGCCTCTTTTCTTTTGAGAAAACGTCCTTTTAAAAGTTTTGAACTTTTGATTGGAAAAAATCTCTTTCATTTTCTCCAAAAATTTTACCCGTCAAGGGGATTTTATGATGCACCATGCATGTTCTTATTCATGTTCAGATAACCTCCTGTTTTAAGACATGAATGCCAATGAAGTTTGAATTCTATGTCTTTTCTAGACATTAGATTCTGAAAGCTTTTCTTTTTCTCTCTGTTTTTTATTTAACATCTTCAATGGATTGGGGAAAGGGATACTTACCTGTCCCCCGCGGCTGGAGATCCTGAAAATGCGGAAGAAACATGTTATTGTACGTTCACGAATTTTTCAAAAAATTAGAACGATACAATTTACCCTTGGTCATGTATTCTAACGGGTAATACATGGGATGTGAAAACCTGTTCGTCTGTAAGGCGATTCCCCTATCAAGGATAAATAACGAGTATCAATTCTTATTCTCAAATTCAAGACAAATTGGAACGATACAACTTTACTCTTGGTTCTCATCCCGTTCTGATATTGCGTATTGATATGAACAACATCTATCAAATCCGCCTATCCATTCTTGGAGTGTTTGCAACATCAATGGTTCATCTGCCCCCAGTTAGGCAACGTCTGTTCTGTTATTCGAACAAATGGCTCCTTGAGTGATTTATCCACGTTTATCACCTGAGAAGGGAAAGAAATGAGACATTACTTCGATATTCGATTGAAGATCGTTTAGGAACGATACATCGTTTTACCAAATAGGTGGCTTCGCGGCCAAACGTATTTCGTATTGAAGGGGTAGATCCCATTATACTCCGCGGGTGATAGTCATTGTTCGGGGAACTTGCTCCACGGATTAAGCGATTAATCCACGGCCCTCAGCTTGAAGATGCTCAAAGGGTGATGTTGACACTCACGCGCAATTAGTTCTAGACATTAATGAAAGATGTTCCCGTGGGAACCTTACAGTGCGATCAACAACATATTCAATAGGAGTGTTCCACCCCTTTCGTCTAAGCATTTTTCATCGAGTAACCATGCCTTGCATCAGACGTTTGGTCACCTGCCTTGCGTCACCACTGCGATGGCCCTCCGGCTCCAAATTGATCGAGCCAAAGATTGAACTCATCGCCAAGGAAATTGCTCGGGTCTTCGAGCCATTGATGTTCAAGTTGGGTATCAACAATTGTTGGGGGCAGATTTCCTTCATCGCCTTCATTGTGAGGAACTGGAGTCTTTGAGCTAGAACCTTCATCATTGCCCTGTTAGGGTCGAGACATACATTCCTGAAGAGTATTGATCCAAGTGTCCAGCTCCTCCTCAAGGAAATCGCCTGTTCTTTCTAGCCTTTGGTGCCCAGATTGGCTGTCGTCGACTGCAGGCGAGGGATTTCTCTCTTTGCTCTCGCCGTGAGCAACTTGACCCCTCGAATTGGAACTTCCTCCAATGACCGGCAGGTTTATATGTGCACTCTCTACCAATGCCAGATCCGCTTCAGGGACAGCATTAATGACCGAATCGCGCTCAAACTGAGGAATCCCTATGTGCTGGAACTGCGGTATATACTCTTGAGGAGTATTGAGATAGCTCGGCGGAGCATTCTGATTTGGGTTAGAGGAGTCGCTGACACGACTGCTGGTCCCGTCATTGCTGAAACACGGTTGGGTGCTCTCGGCTCTCCAATCATCGTGGTTGTAACTCTGCCCGGCACTTGAGCTCCAACTGGCTTTATGATGGTTTAACGCTATCCTTCCATCCCTTAGCAATCTCCTATAGTACTTGAGGTGAGACTCGACGTTAATTCTAGAGAGCCCCGGCACATTCATAATCTCGAGTATGCGTAGTGGGCTAGCCGAATCAACTCCCAGCTCTCGAATTGCATCAACAAATTTGGTGTGAAGTTCATAGGTCCAGTAAAACCTTGTTCTCTTATCACCCAAAATATCGTCAATACTTCGGTAGCTATTCTCTACGGGATCTAGTCGTTTCAAAAGTTGTCCAGGGAGGGACTCACCGACTTTGGATTGGCTGGCTGTGACAGCGAGTTCGTCATTGAGAGAACTCCCCCTGTGATGATTCATATCCCATTTCTCAGAGGATGTTGGTGTTGATCCTATGGTGTTGACTTGCTCATGCAGATCTCCGGCGATATCTGGCTGTGTCGGAAAATGCTGTGGAGAATACGGTAACAGCAGAGCGTTATTCGTCAACAGGGACGGTTCATCGAGGAACACCTCGCCGAGGACAACAGGATTACCACAATTAAGGCAGGTGGCCTTGGTCAGAGCTTCCTTATATCTCGCGCTTTCAGCTTGAAGCTTCTCATTCTCCTCCTTCAGGACCAATAACTCATGGTCTGCGTATTGCTGTTTCACCCGGGTTCGTTTGTTGGCGAACCAAAACTTGACCTTCGAAAGCTCCAATCCTATTTTTCGGCTCAACTCCATTTTCTGTTGTCTGCTTGGAGTGGGGCATTCATTGAAGAAAGCTTCGAGCTCTCGGATTTGGCCTGGAGTGTGGCGTTGTAGTTGCTTCCTTTTCCGACTCCGGTCATCATTGTATACTCCTTCTTCGTAGCTGAAACCTAGAATTTCATCGCTGGAGGAGTCAGTCTCTATGGCCTTCGGGCAGGATTCAGCTCCAGGATCTTCAAAGTCTCCCAGCAGTTCGTGCTCAGAAATGTCCAGGTCGGGCGTTTCTAGCAGATGGGAATAACTTTTAAACATGATGGATCGGGGTATCTCGGGCTGATCTAGTTCACTCAGCTTTCTCAATTCGCTCTTACGTGTTTGCTCACTCTAGAAATTTTCTCAAGTGATTGTGCGTGTCCTGGAACCATCCTTCAGGCTGCATATCAAGACCAGCAAGCAAGCGCTCCTCCCGAGATCCTGCAATTACTCATCGTCTGTATTCCCCTTTCTTTTTCCTCGTGATAGGATCACAAACTCTCTTGCATTGATTCGGTTTCATCGAGTATTGCGCTTGTCCCCTAGTTCAGTCTTCAAAGTGGTGGGTCTACAATCTTTCGGCGCCTTTTATGATTTGCTAGGCCCGAGAACGTGGGGAGCAGCGGTGGACCCGCAATTAATGACTCCGTTTAATTCATTTAGCTCCATGGGAATTAACGCTATGATCTTCTCTCAACCCTTTTCATCGTTCAAACGAAAGTGGCATTTTCCCTGTGCATGCTGTTACTCTTCATTTCAGCATCCCGGGCGCTTGGTGAGGAATGAGTTCGTGGCCACTCAAAATTTTAAAGACCGTCTCTGGTTTCAGACTTAATCTAACAAGGGATCATCACAACTGAGCATGACGATGTTCGTCGATAGCGTTGGTTTAACTATAGTCATTAAAGAAAAATGTTCCCGTAGGAACTTTACAACGATAAAATGAGTGATCTACTCGTGAACATGTTCTTCTTTCTATGGGTGTTCGTAGTGACCGACCCATCGTGCCCCGAGTCAGGTGCTAGATCATGGCTGTCCAAGCATGCCAGCTTCCCACTGATTGAACAAGGCATCGAGCCCCTCATCGAAGAAATCGTCTGTCGTGGGTTGACCAGCGGCAGGCAGAGCACCAGCAGACTGCTGCTCGAATGGAGGAGTTCGCACTCGCTGTACTTGTGACACGCGCTCTTGAGAAATGTTGAAATGGCCCGGGAGGACATTCTGATCAGCTTTCAGTTTGCCGGTGGTCGGGTTGCTAGCTTGATTGATGCTTAGATTTGGCCGGGTATCTCTTGATGCCTGAGCATTACAATGGCGGTCGCCCCTAGCTTTTGAGCTCGAGACGGATTCCTCCCGGTTTAGCTCCGCTCGACGTTGTTTTAATAGCTTTCTGTAGGCAGCAAGGTGATTCCTGACCAGCTCCTTACTAAGCCCCGGTACATTCATGGCCTTAAATATGCGCGTCGGAGTTGCTGAGTCGATCCCCATTTGGTGAACCACGTCTAGGAATCTGGAATGCAATTCAGGGGGCCAAGCGAACCTCCTCTTATCGTGGCCCACAATTGCATCGATGGCTTGACGACTGATTAACTCATCTCCAGCAGGACCCGACCCTATCGAAAATTGTTGTGCATGAGGCTGATATGCTTTGAGCTGGTCGGCGGTAACATCCAGCTCCTTGAAACTGTAACTCCAATCAAAGCGATGCAAATCCCATCCCCCAGGAGGCATTTGTATCATCTTCGTAGGATCATCCTGCTCATGCGTGACTCCGGCAAAATCTGGTTGAGCAGGAGATGCCCCGAGGGAGTAGGGTGGTAAATGAACGTCTTCAATCATCGCGTGAGGCTTATCGGGGAATATCTTACCGAGGGCGACGAGGTTATCGCAATGAGGGCAAACGGTAATATTGAGAGCTTTTTCATACCTCATGTTTTCTGTTCGCAGCTTTTGGTTTTCTCCCTTTAAAATCTCGACCACCTGACGTTTGCGTTGAGCCTTCGATTTGGATCTCCTATTTTGAAACCAAAACTGGATCCTCGACTGATTAATCCCCAACTCCCGGCTCAATTCAATTCTCCACTTCTTTTTCATGTAATGGCTTTTACTGAAAAGGGTTTCCAGCATTTGGGTTTCCTCCTGAGAGTATTGGTGAGGACGTCTTCTTTTCCCGAGTTGAACATCGTGGATGTCGTTGTCGTCGTCGCCGAGATCTTGATTTCCGTTGCCAGAAGTGTTGGGCTCCATGGTTTTGGCGTTAGACTTGATCTTGGAATCTTCGAGATCCCTCTGTAGTTCAATTTCTGAGATTTTTGAGTCAGTCGCCTCTAGCATCTGACAATAACCTCTTAAATATGTTGGATTGAGAAATGTTTGATTGGTTCTTGCCCACTCAGAGTTCTCCACTCTCTCATGTATGCTCACTCCCTATAAAGTTTTCTTCGAGTGACTTCGTATGTTCAGGAGACGCTCTTCAAGCATCATTAGGCAAACGTTCCCCCTCAAGACTTTGAATTTCTCGCTTAGCTTTTCAATCGTGATGGGACTGCCAAATCCTGTTAGGGCTCTCTTCGATAGTTGCGCTTACCTCCCACCTAACTCTAATAATGGTGATCCCGACAAATCTTTTACATCTTTTAATTGATGAGCCGGAAATCGCGGACCGAAACGAATCCAATGGTTCTCGTGAGGGGACCTCCTGCTTTACCCCCTAACTGGGCTCCACCAGCATTATTACTGAGACCCTTCATCATCCTCGAGTTGCTATAAAATGAGGAATTAATGTATGGAAGGTTAACGTTCTCGCATAATCAGCTTCTTCCTTCTAATCTCTCTGTCAAACTCGTCTTATTCTCAAGCCAACCCAACGCAAATGGCCTCATCTCCCGTACGCACTTTTTCAACTGATGTCTTGGCCCAGTGGGAAAAGCTTTATAACCTACTGGGTCGCGGTTACCATAACCGATCATTCTGCGACCGAGGATGAAATCCGTGTCCTGCTCGAGGACCTTGATACCACTTCTCTCGAAGGTACTACACTGGGGAGGGAATATAGAATTTTTCCGACTCTCTTTGCACACTCCTTAGAGGCCTACCGTGCTGCTAATCGGGAGGTTCTCGTGGCTCGCGTCTTGCGAGCTCGTTATGAGGATCGATCTGATCATTTGGTGCTGACCAACTATCTGGCCGATAGTTACAAAAAGGCCGTCGAGTTTGCTAATGAGCGGGTCGCGACGTTGCTTCGCGAGAGGAGAAATCTGGTGGAGCAATTGGCCCTATCCCTGACCACCGGCGAGCATGACCGCCGCAATGTCCTGTTGAGGCTTCAGAGCGACTGGCAGAAGAACGGCTCGACAAAATAACCGCGGACATAGCTCGCGGGAATGGACTGGTTCGAGACCTGGAAACAATCGCCGAAGAACATGAGGCCAAGGGTCGCCGAAGTTAAGGGAGAATGCAAAAGTCTTCTCCTCAGGCTTGCCGACCATGACATGCGGAGTTGGGAGTATGAGCAGAGCATTAATAACATGGAGGGGTCAGTTGGGCTCCTTCGTGTCGTTAATTAGGGCTCACTTCGGCTTTACTTTTCTACCCCGAATTGTATGACCTGCTTTTGAAAACCCTCCACTGAGCAAAATAAATGAGAAACTCTTGTGTGTGTGTTTTAACTTCTGTATGGTTTCATTTCTTCGAGCATCCGAACATCTTCAACTCTTGCCTTACCAACCAAACTCGGGGAATGTGAAATGTTCCCTTGTAACAATGTGTGGTTTTAGGTATACCAACCATCCATAGACAGGCGCGTGAGACAAGTGGGTATACTCTAAAAAATTAGAAATCGGGTAAGGAACCTATGACTCAGGCTCCCACGATCCAAATGAGGCAGATTCCTCCCCAAGGGTACCCACCCCAAGAAGCATAGATATCGCCAATTTGGATTGTGAGCGGGAACGAATACGAAAGTCTCAACTGCCATCAAACACGAGATCATTTCGCATCATTTCCCTATCTAAGGTAACCTAGAGGTGGTTGCAGTCGGGGTTTGACCGCCAGTGTGTGCGATGTGTCGTGATCATCACGATGCAAGGTCATGTACAGTAGTTTGTATCAAAACACCGATTCAATATATGCGTAAGATAAACATACTTTCCCAACTCCAACCTGCAAGGAAAAATGTCAACAATCACTTCACCCCTTATTTCCCCAATCTGCAAAAACATCTAACACAATGGTTAGCGTACGTACCTCACCTTCGAGAGCATATGTAGAAAACAAGGTCAGATAAACCAATCAACTTTTTAATCGGCTCAAGTCCTCTGGAATTCGAAACTAGAGATTCTGGTTTAGAATAGTCTCCAGTGGAGTCGCCAGTCTATCGCGACCCTCTCGAGGCGTATGGTGTGCCGTCGAGGGAGCTAATGGGCCGCCCGATGTTGCCTGATCGGACGCGGGCCTCTCCCAAGGTCCATTACCCAAATCGCAACGGGTGGATATACGTGGTCGACCTTCGGTGTGGTCTGGTGATATGTGATATGTGTACATGCCAAGGAGTCGCCACCAATCGTTTCATGGAGGGTACGATCGAAAACCCTATCGAATAGTTGGGAGCGATCTATTCGATTCTGTGGAAACCAGAGAAATGGGATCGGGGACTTAGTTACACCAACTATCAGAGTTGACGCCCTTTCGGTACCTAAGCTGAATGGTTTATCTGATTCTAAGATTTCATACAGAGGAGTGGGGTTCAGATCCTAAGTCTAGGAGTTAATGCAGAAGGGAATAACTACCCTATCACTCACAATCAATAGAAATGAATGTGCAAATCAAGGATCCAATACGTACAGATAAAACGCATGAAAACAGCATGGCATCCCTAATGAGGCCCTATTAGCCTTGAAAAGTATCAGTCAAGGCTTAGGAGTAATTTGACATGATTTGCCCATGAGGGGCAGAATCGTAATTTTGAGGAATTTGGGGGATAATTTTCCCCAAAAGGGAAAAATCATCATTTCAGATTAAATAGGGAAGTCGAAAGACGGCGGAAATAGGATTGGCCATCAATCCAATCCATTTCCTATTTTTCGGGAATTTCCAGAATTTTTTTGGAATTTAAAAGTGATTTTACCCTTGGAGGGGTAAAATCGTCATTTTGGACAAAAATGAGAACTAAAAATCTCAAATATTATGGTTGGTCACCCACCTGACCCAAATCCTAACTTTGAGCAATTTTCGGGACTCGATTGAGACAAGAAAGACGATTTTCCCATTGAGGGGCAAAATCGTCTTTTTGAGAAGAGAGACAGGATTCGAAACCCAAGCCTAAGAATTGGTCGCCTACCAGACCCTAATTCTTACCTTGGCATTATCGACTGTATCTCGCTTACAACAGATGCGACTTACCACTAAAGGGCAATATCGTCGATTCTCAGAAGAACGGATAAGAAATCTCAAAAATAGGGTTGACCAGTTATCTATGGTCAACCCTCGATTTTTGGGAATTTCTGGAGTATCTAGGAATTCCCTACAATTTTCCTATATTTTTTTTTGGATTTTCTATGATTTTCTAGCATTTTTTGGATTTTCTAGGATTTTTTTGATTTTTTTTATTTTTTAAAATCATTTTTTGATTTTTTTTTTATTTTTAAAATATTATTCGGATCGGGTCGGAACCCGACCCAGACCCGGACCCGCGAAACCTACGGACTAAAACGATGCCGTTTCTACGTTTTTAATTTTCAGATTATTCGGAATTAATCCGACGGCCCACACTGAACCGCGTGGCTAATCCGCGCCCGTTGGATTTGATTACTAGAACCTACGGCCTAGATTAAGCGAAGACTCGACCTGAGCCGTTTGATTGACTTACTAAAATCTACGGCTACGATTAGAACCTGAGACTTGATCTGAGCGGTTCAATCCTACTAACCTAAACGACGCCGCTTGACCCTTTATCTAAACGACACCGTTTCAGCTGGTTTTGATTTTTCGATTTTACAACATTTTCGAATAATCCTAATTTCTAATCGGGCGGTCACCATTTATTAGATTCGATTATTCTCAGCCGTTGGATTCTTTTTATTCGAATAATAGACTCAACAACCATGCTGACTCAACAACCACGTGGACCAGTCACGTGTCGCCGCCTAGACCTTTGACTCGTTGACCTCGCCACGTACACATCGTCTTCAACATTGCGCCTGCAACCGGATGAACGGCTGTGCTTCTCCGGCGGCGATCCGACGGTGGATCCTTGATGAAATCATGCGAGACCAACGGCAATCGACTCGCGATCGTCTCTAGTTTAACATATCTAAGAATCGCAGCATCTCATTCGCAAAATCACGAGTATCAAGCAGAGTGCCGAGTACGGCTATGGGAGTTCGATCGCTTGACTAACACAAAATCATTGCAATTCCATCACAGGATAGCATCAATCGATGTTCAGGAGACTTACCTCGATCTCCGATTGAGTTCGCTCGGCCTAGATTTGGCTGGGCAAGAACGGACAGTGTTCGGCGATGGAGGTTGGATTGGGAGACTCAATTCGAGGTGTGCAAGCAAAGTCGATGCAAAATAGATATACGACAATGGTCAGTGATGTTCAAGGAGCAAAACGTACACAATAATCGCAAGAATGAACAAGAAATGCATGAGTCGCCATTGAAGTGCAGTGAAGAACACGAGGCTGTGACTCACCTGTTCCGGCGATTTCGAGCTGCGCGGTCGACGGCAACAGCTTCCTCTCAGTCTGGGCAACCTGCTGACGATCTCCTAGAGCTTTGGTCTAGCCTGACAAAGGCCTGACCGATGCTCTGTGGATTCGAGCTCTGTCCTCGACAATGGCGGTTGGAGGACTCTCTCTCTCTCTCTCTCTCTCTCTCTCTCTCTCTCTCTCTCTCTCTCTCTCTCTCTCTCTCTCTCTCGATTCTCCTCTCTCTCTACTAACTGAATTGACCAACCTCCTCAACCGAAAGCCTCCGTAGGCTTATATAGCATTTGTTTGCGCCGAATCGGGGAGTTGGGATAGGTGACCTCCGCACGTGAAAACACGTGCGAAATGGTCACCGACGACCGGCCATTGACGGGCATTAAGTGGCCATTCTGTTCGGGACCTTCGGTGGTCGCATTTGGCACGAATTGGGATGAATTTCAACTGAGCTTTGTGAGGTGTTGACTTTCGTAGGTCCGCCGGATTGACCGGCCAATTACTTCTTCCTCCGGCGACCATTAGTCGCGGTCTTGGTGTCAATCGACAGGTAAATGCCTAAGGAATCAAACGCCCACCATTGCATTTTCAATTGTAGTCGATTGGACCGTCAATTTTTTCACAAAAATTAAGCTCGGCACTGTTCATTTGCGCAGGAAACTGAGGAAGAAGAAGACACTGTAGCGGACCAGTTCGACCGGCGGTCTGACCGGTCTGAACTGGTTCCGACTTACAATTTTCCAAATTAAACCCAAATTAATGGGAAATTTTTGCAATTGGACCTTAGAGTCGATTTTAGGGCATGCATTTTATCTAAAAATGTAATTTTGCCCAAAAGTTCATATCAATTTCTATAAAAAAAAAAAACCCAAATTTTCATGTAATTGCAAATTGGGGAATTGTGCAATTGAAGTCTCTAATGATCAAATTGGGCCAAATTACCTATGCCAATCGATTCAAAATGGTGAAACCCATTGGGTAGTATGTTTAATTTGCAATGATAGTCCCTGAATTGAAAGTAATTTCAAATATGCCCAATTTTCAAGGATTAAAATGCAATTAAGTGTGCAATTTTGCCAATTTCATGCAATTGAGCAATTTGTGCAAACAATTGGGCTAAATTGCAATAAGGGACAATTAGATTAAATGTCACGATCCTAAAAAATGCCAAAATTGCAAATTAAAAGACTCAATTGATTTTTGTTTATCAATGTCGCGACCCGTCCGAAAGCGGACGCGGCTAATGGATTACCGATCGCGGGTCTTGGATCGGCGCGGGCCCTCCCAGGCCCATACCAAATCGCGGCGGGAGTATTTTTCAGAAGGATTCGACGATAAGAGTCGATCGCTTTCGACCTTAGTGTGGTCGTGGTGGCATGTGCAACTTGTGCATGCATTTGGAGTCGCCACCCGGTCTTTCTTGGAGGGTAGACCGGAAACCTTACTGATCGATTGGGAGAGATCGATCAGTTCTACGGAACCAGAGGTTTTTGGGTTCGGGGACTTGGTTACGCTGGTGTCGTTACCAACGCCCTTTCGGTACCTAACGCGAGTGATTTTCCTAACTAGGATTTCATGCAGGCGCAATTTTGGGTGAGGTAAGTCTGACTTTGCACATTAACCAGTTTAACATGCTCACGTAATCATAATAAATAAATAGATGTCAATCACATAAACATCTATCCTACGTGGTGATCATGGAATTATGATTTAATGGGTCTCGAGCCAATGAGACCACATTTAATCATTTTAATATTTTAATAACGGAGAGCCGCTCTTCGCTTCTTCTTGGTTTCTTGAACTCTTCAAGAATTGTGCCCCAAAGAGCTCGCCGACTTAAAAGGCTCCCCCACGTAATCCTCGTAGCATTTACATCAACAATTGACTATGCTAAAAATAAAGATTACATGAAAAATAAAAGGAGTACGCAGCCTCCATTTAATAATTACAACCCCAAATATATAAATAATCATCATACATTCATATATACATCAATCACATTGATTAGGGATTTTTCCATGATCACCACCCTTTCACATAAGTAATAAATTCACAATTTAAAACTTAGGAAGGCACAATAAAAATTCTACGTTGAATCATATTCAGAATTTTTACGTAAAATAAGATAGCCATAAATTTTCGATTCAAAATTGATTTATTCTCAATTTTTGCTACGTTGATTAATTTATCATATAAAATAATCAATCTCCATTAGCCATGTAAGACGAACAATTCGTTAATACATATTGGCCATAGTATTGCAAAAATTGCAAAAATCAATTAAATGCACGAAAACGCCTAAGGATTGGCTCTGATACCACTGTTGGGATCCACGTAACACGTAGCGGAAATAAATAACAACCCATACATGTATCTCCAGAGGCGTACTTCGTGCATTTCAATCGAAAAAAAAATCACAAAGCCTCAAAGGGAGTAAATAGATTACCTCTCGTAGCGTGCTTGAACGGAGGTGTCGGTTCGATGTTCTTCGATCTCAGCCTCCACAAGTGTTAGGCATCTAGTTCGGACGCACCACCAATTGACGAACGGGGAGACGACTAATAACTCCACAACAATTGTGCTAGCAATATGCGGAATCAATATTCCGAACTTAGTATATTTTGCTCACTCAAGATGATGAGAATATAGAGAGTGTTTGTGTTCTTCTCTCTAAGCTCTCAAAAATTTGCACACTCTACAAAATGTCTCCCCCTCAACCTCAAAACTCTTGCCATCCTTTTATAGCCAAAAATACCTTCCAATAAATTGTATTTAAAAATAGCACTAACAATTATAAATTCTATCTAAAAATAGCACTCACAAATAAATGACATTTAAAAATAGCACTAACAATAGCACTCACAATTTATAATACAAAAATTCTATTTAAAAATAGCACTAACAATAGCACTCACAATTTATAATACAAAAATGCTATTTAAAAATAGCACTAACAATTATAAATTATATCTAATAATAGCACTCACAATTTATGATAAATAAATGCCATTTAAAAATAGCACTAACAATAGCACTCACAATTTATGATAAATAAATGTCATTTAAAAATAGCACTAACAATAGCACTCACAATTTATAATACAAAAATGCTATTTAAAAATAGCACTAGCAATAGCACTCACAATACAAAAATGCTAAAAAAAAAAAGGCACTAACAAAGGTGTTAAAAATAATAACCATTATTATTATTACAAGAGTTAAAGAGGTTACCAAACAGTACAAATATGCATAACGTATAAATATGTATGACGTATAAATACGTAGAGCATACGTATACATCCGTGAAACCGGGGACTAATTGAAAGAAAAATGTGCAATTAAGCCATTTTGGTAAAAATTGATTAAATTGGAGGGCAAATTGACCTAATTGCACTTTAAGACTTTAGAATCCAATGTCATAGCTTATAAAAAGGGAGAATTGAAAACTAAAAGCCTCGAAAAGGATTTTTTTTTTTTTTTTTTATGTTTGTGAAGGAACATAGTGACCCGAGCCGAATTTTTGAGATTTAAAGTGACACACTTGAAGAGGAAATTAAAACAAAATTATCGAATATTTTTGGGTATTTTTCTGACCATGAATGGTATTTTTCTGATTTTTTGGGTATTTTTATAATTAAATAAACTCAAAAAATATTAAAAATACCGAAAAATATTTTTTGTTCAAAATTGGTTCCTAAGGCTAAACCAAGGCTTCCAAAGTTGATTTTGTGATTTTATGACCTTTTTTGATATTTTTAATTAATTTTAAAGAATAAAAATCACAATAATAAATGGTAAAAAATCAGGTGTCAACAATCAAATTCAATCATACGTGTTACAAAGGAACATGTAAAATTGAATCTGATTTTGGACTTTTTGTGAGGTCAAAAAGATAAGGGATTTAAAATAAAAATATTGGCTATTTTTCCATATTTTTGTGACCTCAAATGCTATTTTTCTTGATTTTTCTAGTATTTTTCTAATTTCTGAAAATATTAAAAAATGTGAAAAATATGAAAAATTATTTTTTGTCAAAAATGGTTCCTTAGGCTTGGCCAAGGCCACCAAAGTTGATTTTTCAATTTGTTTTTTGACTTTTTATGGATTTTTCATGAATTTTCTAAGAAATAACAAAAAAAAGGGTGATCCAAAATTAGGTGTCAACACCGAACACCGTTCATTCTTGCCCAGCCAAATGTGGGCCAAGCGAGCTCAATCGGAGCTCGAGGTAAGTCTTCTGAACCTCCATTGGTGCTATTCTGTGACTGAATTGTCATGATTTGATGTGAATCGAGCAATTGAACTCCCATGGTCGTACTCGGCGTTCTGCATGATGCTCGCGATTTCGTGAATTAGATGCCATGATTCTTAGATATGTTAAACTAGATATCGCTGCGAGTTGATTGGTGCGGGTCTTGTGTCATTCCGTCGAGGTTTCACCGTTGGATCATCACCGGAGGGTTTCGACCGTCCATTTAGTCATAGTCGAGAGGTTGAAGACGATACACACGTGGCAGGTCAACGAGTCAAAGGTCGAGGTGGCAACTGGTGATTGGTCCACGTGGATGCTAAGTTGGTTCGACCGTTAGTTTGTTAGGGTGAGTCAGATTAGATCCAATGGCTTGGGCTAATCGAGTCTAATAAATGGTGGCCGTCCGATTAGTAATTAGGATTATTCGAAAATAGTTTTAAAATCAAAAAATTAAAACAGGCTGAAACGGCGCCGTTTGGTTTAGTGGTAGTGCGGCGTCGTTTAGGTTAGTGAGGGTGAACGGCCCAGATCAAGTCTCAGGTTCTAATCCTGGCCGTAGATTTTGGTAGGTCAATCGGACGGCCCTGATCGAGTCTCCGTTCAATTTAGACCGTAGGTTTTAGTAATCCGATCCGGCGGTCGTGGATTAGCCACGCGGTTCAATAGGAACCGTTGGATCAAGGTTGGATAATTCGAAAATAAAAAATGGGCGATACGGCGTTGTTTTAGGCCGTGGGTCACGCGGTCCGGGTCTGGGCCGGGTTCCGACCCGAGTGGGTCGGGTCGACCCGGTCCTAATCATTTTTTTATAAAAAAAAATTGAAAAATGATTTTAAAAAATAAAAAAATCAGAAAAATTAAAAAATATGCTAGAAAATCCTAGAAAATCCCAAAAAAGTGTAGGAAAATTGTGGGAAAAACCTAGATATTCCAGAAATCCCTAAAAATTAAGGATTGACCACAGACAACTGGTCAACCCTATTTTGGGATTTCTTATCCGTTCTTCCGAGAATTGACGATATTACCCTTTAGGGGTAAGTCGCCCATGTTGTGTAAGCAAGATAAAAGTCGATAATGCCAAGGTAAGAATTAGGGTTGGTTAGGCGACCAATTCTTGGGCTTGGGTTTTCGAGTCTCGTCCATTTTCTCAAAATGACGATTTTGCCCCTCAATGGGAAAATCGTCTTTCTTGTCCTAATCGAGTCCTGAGAATGGCTTAAAATTAGGGTTTGGGTCAGGTGGGTGACCAACCCTAATATTTGGAATTTTCAGTTCTCATCTTTGTTTAAAATGACGATTTTACCCCTCCAAAGGTAAAATCACTTTTAAATTCCAGAAAAATTCTGAAAATTCTCGAAAAATAGGAAATGGATGGATTTTATTGTCAATCCCATTTCCACCATCATTTGACTACATATTTCATCTGAAATGACGATTTTTCCCTTTTGAGGCAAATTGTCCCCAATTTTCTCAAAATTACGATTATGCCCCTCATGGGCGAATCATATCGAAAACACTCCTAAGCCTTGATTGATGCTTCTCTAGGACAATAGGGCCTCATTAGGGATGCCATGTTGCTTTCATGTATTTTATCCGCATGTACTGGATCCTTGATTTGCGCATTTATTTTTAATGATTGTGAGTGATAGGGTAGCCATTCCCATCTGCATGAACTCCTAGATTTAGGTTCCTTACCTCACTCGTCTGCATGAATCTTAAGATTAGATAAATCATTCGACTTAGATGCCGAAAGTGCGTCAACTCTGACAGTTGGCGTAACAAAGTCTCCGATCCCACTTCTCTGGTTTCCGCAGAATCGAATAGATCGCTCCCAACTATTCGCTAGGGTTTCCAATTGTACCCTCCACGAAACGATTGGTGGCGACTCCTTGGCATGTACACATATCACATGTCACCAGACCACATCGAAGGTCGACCACGTATATCCAGCCGTTGCGATTTGGGTAATAGACCTTGGGAGAGGCCCGCGTCCGATCAGGCGACATCGGGCGGCCCATTAGCCCCCTCCGGCAGCGCTCTGAGAGAGGGTCGTGACAAGGTGGGGTATGGGGGTCACTGTTTTGCAATAGCAGTAGGGAAATAGAGAAAGACCAGGGTCCAGTAGAGAGCACACGATCCTTTTCTTGAATCGACTGAAACCCAAAACTGTACAAGTTGTTCTCTAGTGGTGTGAAAAGAACATTTTCTGTTCTCCAGGCCTTCTTCATGGCTGTCTGGAAGGCAGCAAAATTAACTGTGGGAGCATTATAAAGCTGGCCAATTAAAGTAGCTGGACATTCTTCTATAGTTTCATCGGAGATGTTTGCTTTGTCTCTTGAATTCATTAATTTACCCAACTGTTTGCAGAGACCAGCTAGGCGAGAAGCAGCAGCAACAGAATCCTCCATCGTTAAAAGTAGAGGGAGCAGCAGCAGATTCAAGATGATGGAGTGTTCAGCGATACCAGACAAAGTGTGAAAAGCTTTGAGTATGTGATAGGGTTGGAAGAAGAAGAAGCAGGTGATTAGAAGTGTAGGGGATAACTGTTTATGAGTGTTACATCCTTATCAATAAGAAAAGGACGTAGCAGCTACATAAAGGGTGCCATCTGGAGAGAGGGGATTCAACAAAAAGTAGTATAAGACACAAAGGGAGTCTGCTTCAGCAAAGCAGAGGGAGTCTGCTTTAGCTAAAATTTGCTAACATGGACATTGGCCATCTACTGACCACCCAACATGACATTGCCGAGTAAGTAGCACCGACACTGACATGCGACACTTGATACGACACGACACACTGACACATTATTTCTAAAAAAAGAGAGAATTTCGACTCCTTGGAGTGTATCCTTTGTATATAGAAATATAAACAGTGAGTTTCTTCTTCTTCTTCTATTAGGGATTGACGACTTAGTTTTTTTGGGCTGGCTTGGTATGTTAATTATGAGGTGGCGAGGTATCACTTAAATATACATATTTTTGATAGATTTACATTTCGACCCATAATTTATTGAAAATGCTTAAAATTGATCATGTGCATGTCGAAATGATATGTCAGGATGCTAGACTTGCATATCGTTGTTGTGTCTGGAGCGCTAACCATGTGTCAGATGGTTGACACCTGCTGACCATGTGTCAGTTGAGTGTCGAAGGGCGTCAGACTTTTGTCGGACACCGACACTGGAGGTGAGCATGGGTCGGGTGGGCCAATTCTAGACCTAGACCCGGAAATCGACCATGTTATAACCGGTTCTCAATTTTTGGAACTGAGAACCGACCCTGTTTATCTTGGAACTTGTTTTGGAACCGACCCTATTTTTCGGTCTGGTTCCAAGGTCTACCCGAAAACCTTTTTTTCCTTTTTTTTCTATCAAAATAATATGAGTATCGATAAAATGAGGAATAAACATTACAATCCACCGAAAGGAACAATCCAACAAATAAAAATTAAATGAGAGGAGGTGAGGAGCCGAGGGCCATGAGCAATGAGCATGAGCATGAGTAACAAGGGCAGCGACGCACTAGGGAGTCGGGATCTAGGTTTTTTTTAATAGCAACTAAAAATCAATTCTTAAAATGGTCTGGGTGGGCCTACACCTAGAACTGGAAACAGAATCAGTTTAAACTGGTTCTCAAAATTTAGAACCGGTACCCCGGACCGGTTTGAATGGGAACCGGTTCCCGACCCTATTTTTCGGGTGGGCCAATCCGGGTTCCGGGTCAACCCGGTTTGGTTGCACACCCCTAACCGGCACGACACAAATGTCCTTGGAGAGTGTCAATGCTTCCTAGATTGCTAGCACTGACATGAATTTTTTTATTTTTTTAAATTCGTTATGTGTTTGTTTTTCCTTTTTTATTGTAGATGGTTTGCCACCATTCGAGGCCTCGAGACCTCTGCCGACCATTAGGCAAGGGCTGCAGCCATTGCCCAGCTGTGACTAAGGGCCTCAATCCCTCCCCCACTGACCGAGGAGGGCTCGCTGCCCCTGCACTCAGTTGGCAAGCCCTTGCTGGCCATTGGACGAGGGCCCGCAGTCCCAGCTGAGTGCAAGGGTAGCTAGCCCTGGCCTAGTGGTTGATTAGGGCTGCGATTGTTGCCTAGTGGAATAAAAAACAAAGAAAGGACAATAATTTTGACAAAATAGAAAAATATAAAATATAAATATTTCAAGTCAGTGCCGACAATGTTACATCAGACGACTAGTGGACATGTCATCAATTTCCGAAAAATTGGCTGGAGACTCAACTGGTGAAATTTGAAAAAATTTATGACTAAATTGGATAACAATGTTAAGTATTGAATTGACACAATTGCAATAAGTTTAAGATTTTTTTTGATAATTTTTCTCACATTTAAATATTTGTTTTTAACTATATTCACATTTTTATCAATAAATTTTCTTGCTCTATAATTCTCGATATTATACGTCATTCTCATTAAAATCTGAAAGATCTTCAGTGACCCAATTTCTTCCCCCCCTTTTTTTTTGGGAAAACGAAGTAACGTTATAGATTGGACGGTGATTTTTTTTCTGTTTGGTCGAAAATTGGACGGTGATTCAATAGTGAAAATTTCAGTCAAAATGTCCCGCCTACCATAAAGCACAATCCGTACTTAGATTGGTCAGTTTTGCTGAGTCAATCCGAGTTATTCAATGAGGATTTGCGTTTCCTATACCAAGTTGAACTTTATGGACGGTGACTCAATAGTTTAATAACAAAATTTCACGAAAAGGCAGAAGTCTATGTTTTATTTTCCCCTTTGGACTGAAGAACAAGAAAGGTAGTCCAAAAGTTTAGGAGAATGCAACAAAAATAGTCCAGTCCAAGTACAACGTTAAATGAGGTCCAACGAATGAAGTGGCGCGCCATAAGGATGTTGAAAGGTCATTTTAGTGGGACTAGTGATAGAAGGCTTTGAATTAAATAGCACATTAATTACTTTACAAGGAGGAAAATTATTCGTCCTCCAATTGTCGTTTTGTATTTCCGAGACGTGACCATGGCTAAACGTTTTAAGAAAAAAAGTTATTCGATCCGACTGAAAAAGACCGCCACTTATCGTGACTTTTTCTCTCCCATTCCATATAAGTTTAGGACTCGGACTAGATTTTGTAGATGGTAGATTTATGACGTCATGTGGTGTAACCTTTTCGGATATGGGTACGTAGATAACTTACTTGTAAGTTATCAAATTCTTGCGCTATATATATATATATATATATATATATATATATATATATATATATATATATATATATATATATATATATATATATATATATATATATGTTTAGGCTTTGAGAAAGCAATTCTTCTTGTACAAAATATGATATAATATATGTCTCTCTTTCCTCCACCTGGTTCTGATAATGTTTTCTTGTGCCCTCAACAATTCTTTTTATTTTTTATTTTTTGGGGGGTACACGGGAGAGCTTCCAATAAGATAATTCAACTCGAAATGGATGCTTGAAATCGGAAAGGAGGCGCCTACTTTACAAAAGCACGTTCATGCACCTTGATTCAAAGTAAATGAAGCTTCCATGAAATGGATGTCTTATTGTCGTGAAACACGTGCAGCAATAGAGCTACTGGCCTAAAAAAATGAAAGAGAAATTGAATAGAATTTTAAGCTTACGAAAATATAAATGTCTTAGAAACAATCAAATGGATTACAGAACCGCTCAAATTAAGCTCTATTAAGGAGCACTTGTGTGGGTCTAAGAATCGGGAATATCTTGTAGTACAGAGCAATTAATGCATTCTAGTTAACCCATAACTTATTTATTTAATTTCTATAGTGAAGTTGAGCCCTAGTGATCTTTCCGTATTATGGTATTATATCTTTATATCATGTCCCGACAAGCTCGAAATTTAGGAGATTTCAAATGATGGCTTTTTCCCCTCGAAAAATTTAAAACTAGATTCTGCCATGGGAGGAATCAATGCAATTATTACTTATACTATTTACATCATAAAATGTGCAAAATATAGGTTCGAAATTATTTTTGTGATTACTTACGTGTACTACTCTTCGGGTTCGACTAGATCAATTTTGCACAGCATTTAAGATATATGGATAAATATGGCGGGTATCATAAAAAAAAAATATTATGATAGTGCGCATGCAACAACGAGTCCTAAAACTTTCATTTGTTCATCTAATCCTATAACTTGCAAAATTCATGTACTCAAGACATTCCATTTTTTCGCTAGTTTTAAGCGGATGGAACGTTTACATGGCTAGTGAATTGTCCTTTTGTTTATAGACACGTGGCGCAACATGATGTTCAGCAGACCCACGACCCACATTAAAGAAGGAACAAAATTTGAATAAAACGAAAAACAAAAGAAACCAGAGAGAGGTCGAGAGAGATGATCGAGAGGGCGCAAAGGGGTGGCAAGCGAGGGTTGTTGAGCCATACCCGGGCCAAAGTGAGCGTCAATGAGCCTCGTCTAGGCGAAGGCCAGGGCCTCGCCACGGGTAGAGCAGGGGAGGGGCCTGCTGGATCTCGATCACCTACCACAAGCCGTGGTGGCTAACCCTCGCCTAGATCTGCCAACGGCAAGCAATCCATGGCTCTCGTCGGCAAAGAGTCGTGATATTACTAGCAGAATCACGTCAATCGGTCACCATAACGGTGATCATGGTCGTTAGTGGTGACTAATGTTACTAGGATGGCTTTGGTAATTTTTCATGTACGTTAGAGTATTCTTTCTCTCTTTCTTTTTAAGAGTTTTTTTACTCGATAATTTGTTATCTTTATTAAATCAGAACCCGACTCCTCCAGACATTATCTTTGATTGGATATAGCTTCATCCAATGAAAAAGATACTATAAGTGCCACAACTTCTTACGACACTCATTTAAATGCCATAACTTTTTTTTTTGTCGATCACTTAAATGTCATAACTTATATATAGTACACACTTAAGTGTCATAATTTTTTTTTATCATTTGAGTATCGTATAACTTTTCATTGGATTACTTGAGTGCACAACTTATTAAAGACGTTATAGCAAGTGTTATGTTAGATCTACGACCCTGGGGTGAATGTTTTTGAAAAGTTATGACACTTAAGTAATTTATTCAAAATTATGGCACTTAAATGGACTTTTTTTTAGAAGTTATGTCACTAAGCGGTCGAGAAAAAGTTATAGTACTCACGCGAGTGCTGTATGAGAGTTATGGCATTTGTGGTGTGTTTATTCCACTTCATCCATTATTACATTTAATATATTTGCTACAAAATATAACATATAAGAAATGTAGGGGATTTTTTTTGTCACATCTTAATCAATCTTTTCCTAAATGTCCTAGCGACTAAATGCCGATTTAATATATTTATGGAGTATATATATAGAATTGGCACAATTTTTTTGGCTTCAAAAAGGAGCGGTAAGAGGCGACAAATGATGGAAACTCCTCTTTGGGGTTTAACATAGGAGTTTCACATTTGCAATGGAATGTTCGATTCGTGCTACATAGACTCGTGCGCGCAATGTCTAGATGGCGAGCCCATTACTACAGCTTTACCGTAGTGCAAGTTAAATAAATTACATCAACCTATTGTAACATTAGTTGGATTTACAAATTTCAATAGTACAAACGTACTTGACATATGCATCTTATTCGAGGAGTACTCCATCTCTAAAGCAAAATTAGACGAAAAATATAATGTTAAAGCTTTATCGTTCGATTCTGACAAAATTATCATATTCAAGAAAGAATATGGTTAATACTCTAAAATACTTTATTGCAGGTACAACACGTGAATGAAAAAGCTTATATTGTTCATAACGTGGTGTTCAGACTTAAGACAAAGTCGTCATACATTTGCTTCAGAATAAGTTGAATATTATTATTCAAATGAAGTGGGATATCACTTCTGAAGATTCGATCCTTGGAGAAGAGTTATGTGAAACATCAACAAGGGCTTTATTGAAGCTCATATTCACTGTTCCAATCTGTTCAAATTCAAGAGACTCTTCTACTTCTAAAGAGTACTTATGAATTATGTTCATATTTTGCAATATAATCTTTCCAGATTCTGAAGAATCATGTTGGCAGGTTTCCATTTTGACTATGCTATTTATAGAAGTTTGCAACCTTTGATTGACAAGACTATTTTACAAATCGATTGGTAGAATATCCTCGATTGGAAATTTCCTTTATTTGAACAAATCTGCTTATGGAAACTGAAGATTTAGTTATATGGACGATTGAATCTGAAGTGTTCAGACTCTATACCAACAGCTACCAAATCTTTCTAGATACAGTATCTTCCAATCAAGATTGATAACGTCCCATTAGCGATTGAAGTGTGATCCTTCGGAGGACCTTTGCAATGGCTAGTTCAATTCCGGAGGAGTATAAAAGGTGATCCATATTGACGGTTGTGAAGAGTGATCAGAACTTTGAATTCCAAAGTGCTTGAGTTATTCAAATTCATATACTTGTTCTAGAGAGCGAAAAAAAATGTCTTTGAGGGGTTCCGTAAGAGTGTGAGTATGGTATCACTTGTAACATTTCAATGATTCATCTAGTGGAATCCAGCCAATCGGCAGGCTTATCTAAGCCGATCCACTATAAATTTTTTGTGCAATTCTCTCAAACTCTAAACTCTTTCTACTATGTTTAGTCTATTACATGTTCTTATTCCGAATCAGACACTGAACTTTATTCAAATTCTATTTTAACTTGTTTAATTCCTCAATAATTTTTAAAATTATTCAGAATTATCTATCCATCCCCTCTTTAGATGATATTGCTATATACAACATCAATCAGATCTGCATCGAATATGGATCAAAATCAACTGAACCTAAATTACTCTATACAACAAGAAGATCATCCCACAATTGTTCAATTTACTTTGATCACAACAAAGATGAACTGATGAATACAGAATGCTTCCGAACAAAGAGCTAAAAAAGACTGAACATCTAATCCAACCGGGAGAGAGAAAAGTTCCGGTTCGTCTATCTGAGCAGGACCCATTTCCAATTGCAATTAGAGTGCAAAAAAGAGGCTTCATTGAAAAGTCAAACCTCTTAAAAAAAGAGAAGAGACCCTTAAAAAAAATGTACTAGAAGATTCCTATACAGCTCGTGGGTAAGATTTCAAACATGGCCAAACATGTCGACCATGAAAAAAAATACAGATGGAAAAATACCCACTAGCAAAATAGAAACTCTTAGTCAAAACAAGACATTTCGTGCCGCAAGGTTGTGGTCTGGTCAAGAGAGACTCAAAGGTTTTCCCTCACAAGGTCCGAAAGGAAAAATCAGAAGAGACTTTTGAAAATAAAAGAACGAAGATGATGTTGATTGATCACGCAATCTTGAGAATAGCTTGGCGTAGATTCTTGACGAGATCCTCAACTGTCAAGCAGAATCCAACGTCCATCTGAAAGGAAAAGGATATGTTAAGGAAAATCCACGATGTTAAAGGTTATGTAAAATATTTTTAATTAACTGATTTTCAGACAGAATTGCTTATTCGACATGGAAGTTCCTGACTAATTTGCAAATTCCCCTTCCACTTCACCTAGACAAAGACTAAATCGATGATTAAAACTGCTAACTTACAGTAATCTCCTTAATATTGGATACATATGTTTGCATTAGCTTTCTAAGTAAGTGCAGGTTTTAAAAACTTAATCAAAAGCACAAGCTTCTGTTGCTTCGAGCTTTACCCATAGAAGGAAAAGAGAGGAACCATGCAAGAACTTGAATTTACCTGAGCTACGATGGTCATATCTAGCATGGAACTCCCAAACGGTAGTACACTGCTGTTGAGAACAGATAGTTTGAACTTCTCTATTTCGCTGAGTATCTCTGTCGTATATCCCTTTCGTTTCTCGTGATGGATTCGGAAAAGAACACTTCTATCCAAGACTCTTGCTTCGATCTCCGGAAGTTGTTGCTCGAATTGGTTATAGAAGTTCTGATTTAATGACATATCATTGTCTGCCGAGACTTGAGACTTCTTTACAATCACAACTGATTTCTTAGTCTTGATTGCCACCTCTTCCTCGAGTTTCTTGACGCGCTCTTGAAGCTGCTTCATGTACTTGATCGTGTCGCCGAGGATGGATGCCTTGTCCATCTGGAACGGACAAGAAAAATTGATTTGAGTATATTGTGGTGTAGTAGCTACACCTTTCAAATTTGTCAATTCTGATGAACTTAAAGAAAAACTAATACTCGACCTTGTTGATGATCTGTCAAAGGTAAGCAAACCTTTTTCAAGCTAACTTTAATGGTTTCCAATGGGAGTGAAATGCCCAGTTGTAAACCAGAAGGTTAGCTCGACATTATGACATGGAAGTTAAAGCTATTATAAGGAGGAATGTAGATACATATGATTTAATGTTAATCCATACTTTAGGAAAGTGAGACTTCTAGCTTGCACCTCTTTCCAGTGTAAACTTGTGAAGTGTGATTGGATTAGATGATCTTATGTATGAAACAAAGCACCGTGCTATTGATTGCTTCATTAGTGGCGGGGAGTTGCAAACCCGACTTTAGGAAATTCACAACAATCACCGATAGTGATTAATTGGAGCAAACAATAAGTGACTGTTTCTAATATCATCTCTATTTCCACAGTGCGATCTTTCGGTTATCCTACCGTGGGCGTGTCAACATCGATCTCCGACAAATACTCATTGTGGAACAAAAAAGAGTTCGCTGAACAAGGTTCACCTTTTTTAGGCCAGGAATGATGGCAGAGAGAGCAATGAAGCTCTGGCTAAGCTTCTGGCGCCGCTTCCTCTCTGCAATCACATGTTCTTGTGTATGTAAAGTTGGTCTACTCATTGCCCCAGCTCTCTTCATTTCTTTTTTACAATCTTGGATCTCATAAGAACCTTCACAAATTAATTAAAAGAAGACAGCTTTAAGCACCATCACAAATTAATGGAAAGAAAGCTTTTCGTGTTAACATCATACAGCATACTCTCTCAGATCTTAATCTAAAAACAAACAAAAGTATTCCGAGTAAGTACCATAAAGCTGTTGCGATTGGGTCGGGGACAGATCCAAGCTCCCAAAAGATATCAGCTGGGGACTGGACAACGGCGAGGACATTACCCTTGTCGGGGCTTCGTATGTTTTAGGCGAGCAAGTATTGCTCCAGATCTCGGTCTTCGGCTTCTTCATTGGCCTCCCCGTGACTGTCGGAGCAGCTTCGGCCAGTGGATCCACGATAACTCGCGTCGTTTCCGGGACAAACGGCGCACATGGGTGGTGCATCTCTGAAGAGAAAAGGTTGAAGTCGAAATCGTCGAGAGGGAAATCGAAGGGGCTCATCATTTGATGATGTTGAAACGTATGAGGAAGTGGATCTTCTGTTACCTGTGAGTGAAATCGAGTGCAAATTAGATCTTGAAAATTCGACATGAAAATCGATAGGGCTTGCAAGGAAAAGTGAATGCTTACTATCTCAGGGAACAATTTGGGGGATAAGATCTCCATTGACGCACTGTCTAGGGTTCTTAAGAAGTATGAATTCTTCTTTCTTTCTTTTTTAACTTCTTTTTACTATGGATTTGGGTTGATGCAAAACCTCACGAGTTGGGATTTAGAACCCTAGATAGAAGAAAGCCAAAATTGCATCAGAAAAGTACGTTTGATTATGAGAGATGAAAGTCAAACATGGAAAGTTCTCTCTTTTGCCCTTTTATCTTTTCCTTGGTGATGAACAACAAATTCAAACATCTTTACCCAAAAAAAAAAAAAAAACATATTCAAACATGCTTGGAATGGACTAATGATTATTGACCAGAGGGACATGAAAAGAAACACAAAGTCAGAAATCTCACCTGGAGCACAGGAATGTGTGAGAACTTTTGCCCTTTCAAAACTAGGCTTTGAGAGGAAATGATGCCTTTACTTTTATGGAGGAACCAAACGCGGTCTCGAGCGCATCAGTGTGAAGCAAAGCTTTCGCACGTGCCAAGCGCCTAGGGCTTTATCATTTTCTTCGGTCAACTTTAGCCCTCCCAATTTAATATTTGTATATGATACTTCGATGATACCCATAACTACATTTGGAAAGAAAAAGAAAAAGAAACCCTTATCTAGCGTCTAAAATGGTCGGTCATGTCAGATTTGTAATTTTTCTTCCACTAAGATATTATTCAAAGAATTTTTTTTTTCCACTAAAACCTTATCTTTTGGCGTTATAAATATTTTTCAAAGATCTTGAACCTTTTTCTTGGACCGTCAAAGAGACCATTTTTAGACTTTTTACCATTATTTTCATTGAATTATGGATAATCATTTGTCCACAATTTAAAAGGGGTTTATATTCAAAAGAATTGTGTGAAGAGGCAATTGAGCCAGCTACACCAATACCATTAAGACAATAATGGGAAACCAATCTGTCACTAAATCTTCGAAATGATCTGTCCAAACATTAGTTTTTTTGCTCAAAACACAAGCAACTTGACATATATAGCAAGGAGATGTAACATGTAGATAGATATTCGTATCTACTTTCTTGCCTATCTTTATGTCAACATCTATTAGTTATCCCATTGTATATAATAAAGTGGACATTCCATCTTTAAGGGATAATTAACATATAATAATCTCCAGGCCATGAAATTAGGTGTACACTGTACATAACAAAATGCGTAAGTAAATTACTATATCTTGTCTTTCACACGTTTCACTACATGTGTATTTTTTATACAAAGACAAATTTCTAGAAAAAAAAAATCACATATTGAGGACCTAGTTGTTTCGTAGAAAATGAGTCAATTTTTGAAAAATATTTTTCATAAAGTCAATTTTCAAGAAAATGACTACATTTTCCGGTGCTTGGTTGAGACCTGACAATGAATTAAAAAATATTTTACATCGTTTGGTAAGAAAAATCTAATTTGATTTTCTGCGTTGTCTTTTGGTAAAAAATTAGTGATATGGACCCAATCATCCTACATGGTACGGCCATCGCCAATGTGGACAATTTTTAAATTTTTCAAAAACAAACAGGCAAGGGAAAGCCAAGCCCAGCCTCGCTAGGTCCGGAGAGGCTCAGCTTGAGCTTGCTGGCCTCGAGCAAGGTTGAGGCAAGGCCGAGCCTTGCTTGTGGCTGGTCGCCGACGTGGCCTGCGATCGACGGAGGAAGTGAAAAAAGAGATAGAAAAAATAAAAGAAAAAGTAAAAATTATATATAAAAAAGAGAAAAGATGAAAAGAAAAATAAAAAATAATATAAAAGAAAAGGAACTGAGGGAATAAAGATGAGGGAAAATATTTTCCTCTTCTCAAAAAGAGGAACACATTTTCTCCACTTTTGACGAAATTTTTTTCGATGGGTGGAAAATGGTTTTCTAGATTATCTTATTTTCAGAAAACAAACGCCGAAAAATCCCAAAAAAAAAACCGTTTTTCTAGAAGTTTTTTTTTCCTGCGAAACAAACGGAACCTAAAAATCTCTTTCTCTTTCCACATATATTTATAAAATTTCCATCCTTGACTTTTCAAAAGTCAATTTTCTTGCATGAATGTAACGTTCTGCGTAGATTTACTAATATTTTTTAAAGCAAAGATGACTTCGTACAAATATATATTTTATGAAATGCCGTTGTGTTGTGTAACTATATGAATAACTTCTCTCGATTATTCGACGGATTTAATTTTCTGTTATCAAAATGATTTTGCTAGATCCTTTAAATGCCAATTTTATGTGCGCAATGTGTGTACGAATCTGCTCGTACGTATACATGCACACAATCAACAAATGTTTGGTCAAACTAATAATCCCTCCATGTTTGGCCGGAGAAAAACCTTCGATGATTCTCTCGTTCAAAAGTGCCTCACACAAATCGAGAAGACTGCAGATGATGAAGGACGAAGGTTCTTGGGAGCGCGTCTCCAAAACCAACGTTTTTTCTGTTTCCCTCCGTATTTGCAGACCAATTGACTGATAATAATCCTATCCAGAAAGCCTAATAAATAATGGATTAATTAATGATTTGAGCACGAGGAAAATGTGGACTCAAACCCCGTAGGTTCTGCTCCATGACTCTTGTACGGACTTTTGGTTCTGTCGGACTCGGACAGATGGGACAGGATGCATGTGCAGGCCACTAAGAATGAGATATTTAGCATTTAGATTAATCATCGATGTTCTAATATTTATCTTAAAGATTTATATGTGGTCGTACCAAAAGCTTGATTCGTAATCCACACCCAGTCATTTTTATATACAAATTTATTATAACAATTATAATAAAAAGGATTATTATGCACACTTGATTAAGGTAATTGCAAATAATTAATTTAACAATTTACATGTTACTTGGTAATATGTAGTTTTCATTAATCTTATGGCAACCATGGACTTGTCATGAAACTTTTTGACGAAATTTTGCTGTTGAATGTTGCCTTTGTATATGCATTATTCATTAGAGAGATTTGTTTTTCCAATTTGAGGACTACTTGTACTTGATGCTCATGAGAGGTTTACGTGATAGGCTTTATTGTTCTTACAACAATGAAAATTGGCATTTTACCTATTATAGGATAACAGTCAATATTTATCTCGTTAAAGGTACGGGTGTCAGAGCTGAATCAAGAACTGAACCATGAACCAAACTGAATCGAACTGAACTGAAATTTCATTCATTTTCAATTCAGTTCCATTCTCAGTTTGGATAATAAAGAAAACCGTTTTTTTTTTCGGTTCAGGTTTTTTTGGTTCCGTTCAGGTACATGAACCGAACCACAAAAATAAAGACTTAAAAACTTAAGTGCACGGTTGCCATGGAAGATGACATGGGGGACTTTTAAGCCACACCGCTGCACCATCACCACCACCATCGACAGTACCAGTCGACGGTGTCCGTGGCGAAGCTCCAGTGGTTCAACTGGCTGATCCTAGTGCTGCGGCTCGTCCCCTTCTGCTTCGCCCTCGCCTCCTCCATCTTCTCCGTCACCAACTCCCGCGGCCCTTCCTCCCCCCACTAGTATGAATTTGAGGCTCTCAAGTACTTGTCCTCCTAATTTCTTTTCCCCTCTCTCTCCTTTTCTTTTCTTCTCCTTTCCACTCGCTTTGCTCGCGTTCCTTTACCTTTTCCAAAACGAAAAGAAAGCAGCTTTTTGTCCGTGGAATTTCTAGAAAAAGAGAAGGGGGTTTTGCAAACGAAAGTCCGCAAGAGCTGGCCATTTTCACATCCTCTTAAGCTATATCGAATCGATCTCATCATGAATTTGCTGAAATTCGAGAATTCGGGTAGTTTTGTTGTTGTAGATACATGTTCGCAGCGAACGCAATGGTGGCGTTGTACTTGCTGTTGGAGTTGGGAGCTTCAGTCGCATTGAAACACATGAGATCGTTTCTACAAACTATAACCTACAGTTTTTTTCAATTACCCCTTAACCTATTTTTCCTAGGGCTTTTTTCGAAAATGCATCAAAAAAATTATAAAATTAGGGCTTTTTTTTTTTGCGGAAACAGGGCCTGTGTGGAAGTTGGTCCTTTTTTTAATTTCGTATTTTTTTTATGTTTTTTAATTATTTTATATTTATAACATGTATATTTATATAACTTTGTAAATATATATTTTTATTTTAAAGATTATTTTTATAACATAATTATCAATAATTAATTGAAAAATTTATTAATATATATATAATTAATAAATAATTTAGTATTTATGAAATTAAATTATTTAGTATGTAAATAATTATTAAATATTTCATAAAATAAAAGGTAAGATATATGAAGATGACATATCTGTCGCGACCCTCTCGAGGTTTAGCGAAATGCTCTCTAGAGTTAATGGGTCGTCCCATCTGGTCGGATGCGGGCCTCTCCCAAGGCCCATTACTCAAATCGCAACAAAGGTATACGTGGTCGACCTTCAGTGTAGTATAGTGACATGTGCTACATGTGCATGCCATAGATTCACCACCAATCATTTTTTGGACGGTTGATTGGACCACCCTATCGAATAGTCGGGAGTTTCTATTCAATTTTGCGAAAACCAGATAAATGGGTTCGGTGACTTAGTTACGCCAACTGTCAGAGTTGACGCCATTTCGGTATCAAAGTTGACTGAATTATCTGGCCTAAGATTTCATGCAGATGACGAATTCTAAATCTAGGAGTTCATGCAGATGGGAATGATTACCCTAACACTCACAATCAACAAAAATAATACGCAAACCAATGAATCAAGACATGTGAATCAGCATGACATTCCTAGTAAGGCCCTATTAGCCTAGAAAAGTATCGATCAAGCTTAGGAATGATTTAGACATGATTTTACCCATCAGGGGCAAAGTCGTAATTTTGAGACAATTTGAGACGATTTGCCCGAAAATGGCCAAAATCGTCATTTCGGAATAAATCTGGAGTAAAAAGGCGCCAAAAATAGATTGGGCCATCTAACTGACCCATCTCCTATTTTTGATAATTTTTGAAATTTTTAGAAAGCGATTAACCATTTGAGGGGTAAAATCATCATTTTCTAAAAAGAAATGAAATGTGGAAATCTTAGACATAAGGTTTGGCCACCCATTTGGCCCATCGCCAAATACTAAACAATTTCCACCAATCATTTGGAGTATCGAAGATGATTTATCCTTTGAGGGGTGGTAAAATCGTCATTTTGGATTACACAGGAGAAAAGTCTAAAAAATGACAACAATCAATTGTCTATGGTTATTTTTCAACTTTTGGGATTTTGTAGGAAGTTTTAGCAATTTTTCCCTTTTTTTAAAATTTTTCTTCAATTTCAGATTTTTTTGAATTTTTTTTAGAATTTTTCCAATTTTTTTATTTTTAATTGATTTTCGAAATTTCTGAAAATAAACCCCCATCCGACGGTCATCAACTCACCATGTGGCATCTCTGTGGCCGTCAGATCATTTTTCTTTTTTTATATCCGAAATTCATTTAATAATATTAAAAACATTTTTTTTGAAAAAATTACCGGATCGTGGCTATTCATCCGATTCGGCGTTTATTTTAGCAAAGTCGGACCCACTTTGCCGACGTGGCTACCTACGTGGCGTGCCACGTCAGTGTTGACTCGCTGATCGGGGGGAGGTCCGCCGGAGAAGGCGACCGGTGCCGACGCTCCTTCGCTGGCCCCTCGTCGAAGGGTCATAACTCTGTCGTTCGACGTCCGATTGACCTCAAACTTACGTCAAAATGCTCCTAATGAGCTCCTCTACAACATATATCAGCCTTGATACAGCGGAATCAGTTTTGAACTACCTACGAATCTTGACAGGAGCTAAGCTCCGGCAAGTGTCGCGACCTGTCCGAAAATCGGTCTTGGAAAAGGTTTACCTACTAAAAGGCTTTGCCCGAAGAATGACATATCCCTTCTTGTCGGGACTTTGGGTGGAATAAATGTCTCTTCCGCGGCTACCGGCTGCAATCCGTTCCGAAGGGTGAGAGCTTCGAGGCATGGCTATCCGGCGCGTACTTCGCGAAAAAGGCGGTCACCGTATCTCTAGGCGGCAAGTCGCGAGCGTTATGGGCTCCGATCTCGAACTGTGCTTTGAGACACCTCTGTCGTATATCCCTGCCTGGTGGGGATTTTGGGTGGAATAAATGTCTCTTCCGCGGCTACCGGCTGCAATCCATTCCGAAGGGTGAGAGCTTCGAGGCATGGCTATCCGGCGCGTGCTTCGCGAAAAAGGCGGTCACCGTATCTCTAGGCGGCAAGTCACGAGCGTTATGGGCTCCGATCTCGAACTGTGCTTTGAGACACCTCTGTCGTATATCCCTCTCTGGTGGGATTTGGGGTGGAACAAATGTCTCTTCCGCGGCTACCGGCTGCAATCCGTTCCGAAGGGTGAGAGCTTCGAGGCATGGCTATCCGGCGCATACTTCGCGAAAAAGGCGGTCACCGTATCTCTAGGCGGCAAGTCGCGAGCGTTATGGGCTCCGATCTCGAACTGTGCTTTGAGACACCTCTGTCGTATATCCCCGTCTGGTGGGATTTGGGGTGGAACAAATGTCTCTTCCGCGGCTACCGGCTGCAATCCGTTCCGAAGGGTGAGAGCTTCGAGGCATGGCTATCCGGCGCGTGCTTCGCGAAAAAGGCGGTCACCGTATCTCTAGGCGGCAAGTCGCGAGCATTATGGGCTCCGATCTCGAACTGTGCTTTGAGACACCTCTGTCGTATATCCCCGTCTGGTGGGGATTTTGGGTGGAAGAAATCTTCTGAAGCTGAAAATTGGCGATCCGGTCCGGAAGATGACAGATCCGCGGCTACCAACCTGTGAACACTTACAGAGAGATTTATCTAGGTCACCGCGCTTTTGGGGGATTGTTGACACCTGATTTTTGGCCACCTGTTATTGCGATTTTTATTTTTTAAAAAAATTAAAAATATAAAAAAAAAAGTCATAAAATCACAAAAAGCAACTTTGGTGACCTTGGCCAAGCTAAAAGAACCATTTTGACAAAAAAAAAATAAAAATAAAAAAATAATAATTTTCATTTATATATATATATATTTTTGAAAAATACAAAAAAAAAAGAATAAGTAAATAAATAAAAATAAATATATATATATATCACTTGAGTCTTCTAATTTCAAAGTTTTTCGTTTTTGAGTCTCGACGTACAGTTCTAGCGTCCCTTTTAGTCGTTGCTAAGGCTTGACCCAATTAGAGAGAAAGTGAAAGTGTCAACCGGTTCGCTTGGATCCCTGAAGGCCGAACGGATTAAAATATCACCGAAAGGAATGGGGTGGCGCCATTGTTTTGCAAAAGGGAGGACGTTGAGAGGGGGACAAAGGAGAGTGGGGTTATAAAAAAAGAAGAGAGAAATGCTGGCTGAGAGGATCCGAATCCTCAGGGGGCACGAGGGACTGTGAGTTTCTCAGAGGGGGGGGATTTTCACTCTTAAAAAAAGGACGCCACCATGAAGGCTCACGAAGATCATCCATTTTTTTAAAAAAAGAGGACACTCGGCTTGGCTTTCCTGATCTGGTTCTTCTGCTATTCACTCCCGAGCAACCCACTCTCCCACTAGAACGTTCCTGTCGCGCGTCCGGCGACCGGCGCTGCTTCTCCCGGCGATTCTCGTCGCCAAAACTCTCTTCGTCCTGCTCCTCCTCCCTGCGTCCTCCGATGCATGGCGGCCCTGACCCCACCCGAAGCCCAACGCTTCCGTTATCTTCGGCGATTCTAGGAGGTTCAAGGGCTCGTCCGAGTTCGCAAAGCTGAAGTACCACATTGACCGGTCCTCATGGCCAACACCATCGTCTACACCATCTGGTAGAGTGCCTGGCCCAAGGTCCACAAGAAGGACGCCCGTGAGTTCATCAGTTCCTTCTCGGCCACCGATGAAGCGGCCCTCCGTGGCCGGGTGGTGGAGGACAGTCCAGATATATGGACTAGACTGGGGAGAATATCCCTCAGGCCGTACGGCTCGGTGAGGAGAAGAACAGCTGATTCTATTCTCACGTGCATTGAGAGAAACATGACCTCGACTTCTCACCGGACGCCTCTCCTCCCTGTGGAGGCGGCGCTGTTGGTCGCCGTCGGGCCCGCCTTCCTCGCGGAGGCCCAGCCGCCGGCAACGTAGATGTGCGCGGCGAAGCTCGCGCTGTACGCCGAGTACATGAACTCGACGAGCCCACCGGACACATGCTGCAAACCGATCAGGCGAGCAGTGGCCACCGACCTAGCTTGCCTCTACAACCTCTACAAACACTCCCGGCCTGCCGGCCTCCTTTGGGATCAACACCGTCCAGGCTCTCCGGTTTACGAAGGAAGGCTGCGTCTCCACGAACACCGGCCTCGACGGTCGAGAAGCTTGGGACTTACTAGCTTCGAAACCGCTGCCCTCATCTCGACGTAAAAATCGGAGCTTCTGTTCACGACCCGAAAAAAAACACCCCAACGCCCGAACTCCGCCAACCTCATTGGTTCTGCATGAGGAAGAAGATGAATAGTGTAGGGTGGCAGCTTATTTGTTCCTCTTTTCGAACGGGCTGGCGTAAACAAAAAAAAGCGAAGAACCATTGGGCTTGGTCTGAAGAATGGTTGGGCTTGGCGTCTTTTGGTGAGCGGGTCCATAGAGGAAGAATAAGTGATGGGTTTTAGGGAGTTGGGGCCAGAGGAAATCGCAAACCAGGCCCTATAAAAAAAGAAGTTTAGCCTGTTCCTTTTGTGCCAATGCGCATAGAGATGGTCGCATGTCAGGGCTTGATGATTGAAGATCGGTGGCCAATCAGGTATATTCTACGTACCCGATTCACATATCAGAGTTATTTTTCTAAAATATTGCCTTTATAGACTTGATTTGCATGTATTTGTTTCAGTCTAGTGGTTAGCTTATTTATCTGGTTGAGTGTTATCTATTGTCAAAGACATGCTTTTTATTAAAATATTTTTCGAAAATATTAAAAAATAATAAAAAAATCGATCAGAAAATGCTAAAAAAATGAAAAAACTAAAGAAAAATTCAAAAAAATTGAGAAAAAATAAAAAAATTCCAAAAAATTCTCAAAAATGGGAAATGGCCACAATGAACAGGCCATGGGATATTTTGGGTAATTCGGTATCCAAGTCTTCCAAAAGTCGACGATTTTGCCCTTCGGGCTAATCGCCTCCAAGTCTTCCCATTTTACCCCTGGTCCGAAATCACATCTTCCCTAAACCCTTATGGCTATATTGGGAAGCCATTGACTTGAATTGATGTGCATTGATGTGATTTATTTATGCACTTGATTGAGCTTTTCATTAAAATTGATTGTGATTGATAGGAATAGTCTTCCAATCTGCATGAAACCTTGAATCAAACCTACCTCACCTAAAATTGCGCCTGCATGAACTCTTAGCTAGGAAAATCACTCGCGTTAGGTACCGAAAGGGCGTTGGTAATGACACCAGCGTAACCAAGTCCCCGAACCCAAAATCTCTGGTTCCGCAGAACTGATCGATCTCTCCCAATCGGTCAGTAAGGTTTCCGGTCTACCCTCCAAGAAAGACCGGTGGCGACTCCAAATGCATGCACAAGTTGCACATGCCACCACGACCACACTGAAGGTCAAAAGCGATCGACTCTTATCGTCGAATTCCCCAAAAAAATACTCCCGCCGCGATTTGGTATGGGCCTGGGAGGGCTCGCGCCGATCCAAGACCCGCGATCGGTAATCCATTAGCCGCGTCCGCTTCCGGACGGGTCGCGACAGCTGGCGACTCCACTGGGGACTTTGTTCTAGAACCTATCGTTCTAGACCTCAAGTGGACTTAGGCCGTAATTAAGACACTGAGTGATTTTTCTAACCATGCAGGCGCTCTTGAAGGTGAGGTAAGTCCGCTTACGATAGGTGTTATATGTTTTTGCAGATTGGAGAAATAAGGGGTGTAGTCCGTGATTAACATTGTCTTATGCAGGTTGGGCGTAGGAATGTATGTTGTGTGGATGATTTGAAGTGCTGATTGATAAACTGTTGTGCGTGACTTGCATTGTGATGATCACGACACGTGGACACACACAACCGCGCCTAAAACCCCGGGCGCCGCCTTTAGGAACACAATAGAAGGAATTGAAAATGGAATCTCCGTGAGGAAAAACACGGGGTAATCCACTTTTCAATTCCGCTCACTTCGAACTATGGATCGAGTCCCAATGCAACGATAGCTGTGCAATGGAATCGGCTCTTTCTAGAACTCGAGGTGGGAACCTTAACCTTAGGTGCCAAACCCTCTGATTTTTAGAAGTTTACCATCACCTGTTTCATGCGCATGTCTCTGGGCGGTTGGTACACCTAAAACCGCACAATAAGTCGACGAGTTGGGTTGGTAAGACTCTCTATCCCCCCAAATCTATCACTGTTCATATAGATATAGGCATTTCATTTATTGCATTCTGGTGATTAGATTAAATGCCATTTCGAGGATAGATATGTGCGTTTGTCCCTAACGTCCTTGATAGAAGACGAGGAGGGTGATATCCCACGACGAACACCGAGTGTGCGATAAGGAGCATACTATGGACATTATTGAGGTATCATCCAATGAAGATGACGAGTTGGGGCAAGTGATCCTGAATGCACAGATCAAAACTGGGGCATCCTTAAACGTTAGGATCACATTCCTTTATTTCATTTTCCATTACTAGTCCTCTTGTATAGGGTTTATTTTTACTGATGTTTTCTCTATCTCACCCCTTAGAGCGATTGTATTAGGGATCTATTGGTGTATACATTCAGATGGAACTTGGTTGTATTTCTTTTAACGGGTCATTGGAATGTGATAGTGGCATTTTTTCTAATCATCCGAATACTCCCAAGTCAAGTTTATAATTCCTTTAGAGGAAATTAAAATGGGAAGTCTTGCACGACCTTTTGGTCATGTGAGGTAATCCAACCCCAATTTCGCTAGAAGGAACTACACACTTGAATTGGTTCATGCATGTTGTACACCACTGGTAATTCACGATAATTGATCAAGAATATCAGCGTAGTTTCAAATTTAATGACGAGATAGATGTCCAAACTACTTTCGTTCTTAGCGAACGACCTTAATTTGGATGCCATATCTTCAATTGAATTTAAAACGCGTTATTATGTCTTGCACTTTTGAGTAAGTCATTCCTCTCGAAATTAATCAAAAGCGATTATCGTGAATTACGTTCCTTTCAATAGTATGCTTTCTTTCGAGGAATATTGATAAAAACTTTTCGCACAAGATTAAAACCCTTGTAAAAGTTCTTGTCCTTATTAATCACAAGCAAGCATAAGATTGAAAGGAGTCTATGCTTTCTTTTTCAAATTATTCCTTCTGATTCTGTCTTTTTATTTGCAGGTGAAAAACAAGTAGTATAGAGAAATCTTTTCTTGGATAAATCTGCAACTATTCTTCCATCTGATCATGAGCGAGTTATAAAATCAGGACGTATTTGCTCGGCTTATTGCTATTATGGTTCGGCTCACTCAAGTCGAAGATGTTTGGATGCTCGAAGAAATGAACCATACAGAAGTTAAAACACACACACGAGAACTTTCATTTATTTTGCTCAGCGGAGGGTTTTCAGAAGCAGGTCATACAAGTCGGGGTGGAAAAGTAAAGCCAAAGTGAGCCCTAATTAACGACACAAAGGATCCCAACTGACCCTCCATGTTATTAATGCTCTGCTCATACTCCCAGCTCCGCATGTTGTGGTCGGCAAGCCTGAGGAGAAGACTTCTGCATTCTCCCTTAACTTCGGCGACCTTGGCCTCGTGTTCTTCGGTGACTACTTCCAGGTCCCGAACCAGTCCATTCCCGCGAGCTATGTCCTCGGTTATCTTGTCGAGCCGTTCTTCCTGCCAGTCGCTCTGAAGCCTCAACAGGACGTTGCGGCGGTCATGCTCGCCGGTGGTCAGGGATATGGCCAATTGATCCACCAGATTTCTCCTCTCGCGAAGCAACGTCGCGACCCGCTCATTAGCAAACTCGACGGCCTTTTTGTAACTATCAACCAGATAGTTGGTCAGCACCAAATGATCAGATCGATCCTCATAACGAGCCCGCAAGACGCGAGCCACGAGAACCTCCCGATTAGCAACACGATAGGCCTCTAAGGAGTGTGCAAAGAGAGTCGGGAAAGTTCTATATTCCCTCCCCAGTGTAGTACCTTCGAGAGAAGTGGTATCAAGGTCCTCGAGCAGGACACAGATTGCATCCTCGGTTGCAGAATGATCGCTTATGTGCGCGTAACCGCGACCCAGTAGGTTGTAAAGCTTTTCCCACTGGGCCAAGACATCAGTTGAAAAAGTGCGTACGGGAGAGGAGGCCATTTGCGTTGGGTTGGCTTGAGAATAAGACGAGTTTAACAGAGAGATTAGAAGGAAGAAGCTGATTATGCGAGAACGTTAACCTTCCATACATTAATTCCTCATTTTATAGCAACTCGAGGATGATGAAGGGTCTCAGTAATAATACTGGTGGAGCCCAGTTAGGGGGTAAAGCAGGAGGTCCCCTCACGAGAACCATTGGATTCGTTTCGGTCTGCGATTTCCGGCTCATCAATTAAAAGATGTAAAAGATTTGTCGGGATCACCATTATTAGAGTTAGGTGGGAGGTAAGCGCAACTATCGAAGAGAGCCCTAACAGGATTTGGCAGTCCCATCACGTTGAAAAGCTAAGCGAGAAATTCAAGGTCTTGAGGGGGAACGTTTGCCTAATGATGCTTGAAGAGCGTCTCCTGAACATGCAAAGTCACTCGAAGAAAACTTTATAGGGAGTGAGCATACAGGAAAGAGTGGAGAACTCTGAGTGGGCAAGAACCAATCAAACATTTCTCAATCCAACATATTTAAGAGGTTACTGTCAGCTGCTAGAGGCGACTGACTCAAAAATCTCAGAAATTGAACCACAGAGGGATCTCGAAGATTCCAAGATCAAGTCTAACGCCAAAACCATGGAGCCCAACACTTCTGGCAACGGAAATCAAGATCACGGCGACGACGACAACGACATCCACGATGCTCAACTCGGGAAAAGAAGACGTCCTCACCAATACTCTCAGGAGGAAACCCAAATGCTGGAAACCCTTTTCAGTAAAAGCCATTACATGAAAAAGAAGGGGAGAATTGAATTGAGCCGGGAGTTGGGGATTAATCAGTCGAGGATCCAGTTTTGGTTTCAAAATAGGAGATCCAAATCGAGGGCTCAACGCAAACGTCAGGTGGTCGAGATTTTAAAGGAAGAAAACCAAAAGCTGCGAACAGAAAACATGAGGTATGAAAAAGCTCTCAATATTACCGTTTGCCCTCATTGCAATAACCTCATCGCTCGCGGTAAGATATTCCCCGATGAGCCTCATGCAATGATTGAAGACGTTCATTTACCACCTTACTCCCTCGGGGCATCTCCTGCTCAACCAGATTTTGCCGGAGTCACGCAGGAGCAGGATGATCCTACGAAGATGATACAAATGCCTCCTGGGGGATGGGATTTGCATCGCTTTGATTGGAGTTATAGTTTCAAGGAGCTGGATGTTACCGCCGACCAGCTCAAAGCATATCAGCCTCATGCACAACAATTTTCGATAGGGTCGGGTCCTGTTGGAGATGAGTTAATCAGTCGTCAAGCCATCGATGCAATTTTGGGCCACGATAAGAGGAGGTTCGCTTGGCCCCCTGAACTGCATTCCAGATTCCTAGACGTGGTTCACCAAATGGGGATCGATTCAGCAACTCCGACGCGCATATTTAAGGCCATGAATGTACCAGGGCTTAGTAAGGAACTGGTCAGGAATCACCTTGCTGCCTACAGAAAGCTATTAAAACAACGTCGAGCGGAGCTAAACCGGGAGGAATCCGTCTCGAGCTCAAAAGCTAGGGGCGACCACCATTGTAATGCTCAGGCATCAAAAGATACCCGGCCAAATCTAAGCATCAATCAAGCTAGCAACCCGACCACCGGCAAACTGAAAGCTGATCAGAATGTCCTCCCGGGCCATTTCAACACTTCTCAAGAGCGCGTGTCACAAGTACAGCGAGTGCGCACTCCTCCATTCGAGCAGCAGTCGGCTGGTGCTCTGCCTGCCGCTGGTCAACCCACGACAGACGATTTCTTTGATGAGGGGCTCGATGCCTTGTTCAATCAGTGGGAAGCTGGCATGCTTGGACAGCCATGATCTAGCACTTGACTCGGGGCACGATGGGTCGGTCACCACGAACACCCATAGAAAGAAGAACATGTTCACGAGTAGATCACTCATTTTATCCGTTGTAAAGTTCCTACGGGAACATTTTTTTAATGACTATAGTTAATTCTATATTAAAACCAACGCTACCGACGAACATCGTCATGCTCAGTTGTGATGATCCCTTGTTAGATTAAGTCTGAAACCAGAGACGGCCTTTAAAATTTTGAGTGGCCACGAACTCATTCCTCACCAAGCGCCCGGGATGCTGAAATGAAGAGTAACAGCATGCACAGGGAAAATGCCACTTTCGTTTGAACGATGAAAAGGGGTTGAGAGAAGATCATAGCGTTAATTCCCATGGAGCTAAATGAATTAAACGGAGTCATTAATTGCGGGCCCACCGCTGCTCCCCACGTTCTCGGGCCTAGCAAATCATAAAAGGCGCCGAAAGATTGTAGACCCACCACTTTGAAGACTGAACTAGGGGACGAGCGCAATACTCGATGAAACCGAATCAATGCAAAAGAGTTTGTGATCCTATCACGAGGAAAAAGAAAGGGGAATACAGACGATGAGTAATTACAGGGTCTCGGGAGGAGCGCTTGCTTGCTGGTCTTCATATGCAGCCTGAAGGATGGTTCTAGGACACGCACAATCACTTGAGAAAATTTCTAGAGTGAGCAAACACGTAAGAGCGAATAGAGAAAGCTGAGTGAACTAGATCAGCCCGAGATACTTCGATCAATCATGTTTAAAAGCTATTCCCATCTGCTAGAAACGCCCGACCTGGACATTTCTGAGCACGAACTGCTGGGAGACTTTGAAGATCCTGGAGCTGAATCCTGCCCGAAGGCCGTGGAGACTGACTCCTCCAGCGATGAAATTCTAGGTTTCAGCTACGAAGAAGGAATATACAATGATGACCGGAGTCGGAAAAGGAAGCAACTACAACGCCACACTCCAGGCCAAATCCGAGAGCTCGAAGCTTTCTTCAATGAATGCCCCACTCCAAGCAGACAACAGAAAATGGAGTTGAGCCGAAAAATAGGATTGGAGCTTTCGAAGGTCAAGTTTTGGTTCGCCAACAAACGAACCCGGGTGAAACAGCAATACGCAGACCATGAGTTACTGGTCCTGAAGGAGGAGAATGAGAAGCTTCAAGCTGAAAGCGCGAGATATAAGGAAGCTCTGACCAAGGCCACCTGCCTTAATTGTGGTAATCCTGTTGTCCTCGGCGAGGTGTTCCTCGATGAACCGTCCCTGTTGACGAATAACGCTCAGCTGTTACCGTATTCTCCACAGCATTTTCCGACACAGCCAGATATCGCCGGAGATCTGCATGAGCAAGTCAACACCATAGGATCAACACCAACATCCTCTGAGAAATGGGATATGAATCATCACAGGGGGAGTTCTCTCAATGACGAACTCGCTGTCACAGCCAGCCAATCCAAAGTCGGTGAGTCCCTCCCTGGACAACTTTTGAAACGACTAGATCCCGTAGAGAATAGCTACCGAAGTATTGACGATATTTTGGGTGATAAGATAACAAGGTTTTACTGGACCTATGAACTTCACACCAAATTTGTTAATGCAATTCGAGAGCTGGGAGTTGATTCGGCTAGCCCACTACGCATACTCGAGATTATGAATGTGCCGGGGCTCTCTAGAATTAACGTCGAGTCTCACCTCAAGTACTATAGGAGATTGCTAAGGGATGGAAGGATAGCGTTAAACCATCATAAAGCCAGTTGGAGCTCAAGTGTCGGGCAGAGTTACAACCACGATGATTGCAGAGCCGAGAGCACCCAACCGTGTTTCAGCAATGACGGGACCAGCAGTCGTGTCAGCGACTCCTCTAACCCAAATCAGAATGCTCCGCCGAGCTATCTCAATACTACTCAAGAGTATATACCGCAGTTCCAGCACATAGGGATTCCTCAGTTTGAGCGCGATTCGGTCATTAATGCTGTCCCTGAAGCGGATCTGGCATTGGTAGAGAGTGCACATATAAACCTGCCGGTCATTGGAGGAAGTTCCAATTCGAGGGGTCAAGTTGCTCACGGCGAGAGCAAAGAGAGGAATCCCTCGCCTGCAGTCGACGACAGCCAATCTGGGCACCAAGGGCTAGAAAGAACAGGCGATTTCCTTGAGGATGAGCTGGACACTTGGATCAATACTCTTCAGGAATGTATGTCTCGACCCCAACAGGGCAATGATGAAGGTTCCAGCTCAAAGACTCCAGTTCCTCACAATGAAGGCGATGAAGGAAATCTGCCCCCAACAATTGTTGATACCCAACTTGAACATCAATGGCTCGAAGACCCGAGCAATTTCCTTGGCGATGAGTTCAATCTTTGGCTCGATCAATTTGGAGCCGGAGGGCCATCGCAGTGGTGACGCAAGGCAGGTGACCAAACGTCTGATGCAAGGCATGGTTACTCGATGAAAAATGCTTAGACGAAAGGGGTGGAACACTCCTATTGAATATGTTGTTGATCGCATTGTAAGGTTCCCACGGGAACATCTTTCATTAATGTCTAGAACTAATTGCGCGTGAGTGTCAACATCACCCTTTGAGCATCTTCAAGCCGAGGGCCGTGGATTAATCGCTTAATCCGTGGAGCAAGTTCCCCGAACAATGACTATCACCCGCGGAGTATAATGGGATCTACCCCTTCAATACGAAATACGTTTGGCCGCGAAGCCACCTATTTGGTAAAACGATGTATCGTTCCTAAACGATCTTCAATCGAATACCGAAGTAATGTCTCATTTCTTTCCCTTCTCAGGTGATAAACGTGGATAAATCACTCAAGGAGCCATTTGTTCGAATAACAGAACAGACGTTGCCTAACTGGGGGCAGATGAACCATTGATGTTGCAAACACTCCAAGAATGGATAGGCGGATTTGATAGATGTTGTTCATATCAATACGCAATATCAGAACGGGATGAGAACCAAGAGTAAAGTTGTATCGTTCCAATTTGTCTTGAATTTGAGAATATGAATTGATACTCGTTATTTATCCTTGACAGGGGAATCGCCTTACAGACGAACAGGTTTTCACATCCCATGTATTACCCGTTAGAATACATGACCAAGGGTAAATTGTATCGTTCTAATTTTTTGAAAAATTCGTGAACGTACAATAACATGTTTCTTCCGCATTTTCAGGATCTCCAGCCGCGGGGGACAGGTAAGTATCCCTTTCCCCAATCCATTGAAGATGTTAAATAAAAAACAGAGAGAAAAAGAAAAGCTTTCAGAATCTAATGTCTAGAAAAGACATAGAATTCAAACTTCATTGGCATTCATGTCTTAAAACAGGAGGTTATCTGAACATGAATAAGAACATGCATGGTGCATCATAAAATCCCCTTGACGGGTAAAATTTTTGGAGAAAATGAAAGAGATTTTTTCCAATCAAAAGTTCAAAACTTTTAAAAGGACGTTTTCTGAAAAGAAAAGAGGCAAAGCCTAGTCCAAACACGTCCTACACACACTGGAGAGAAGTGGACGGATCAGATAGCAAAATCTGGACCTACGGAAGTAGGGATTATTCGCAACGATTACATGGGTTGGGATGACGGAGGCATTCGTTTCATATCCCTCAAACACTACAGGTGACCGTTGATAAACCCTTTGAACGACGGTTTTCATTCTTAACCCTGTCAAGAACCACCCCACATCGGGGCAAAATGGAGGTGAGTCCAGCGGTATCAGGAGAAAATGGTTAGAAATTTTCTTGCTCGGACTAACATCAATCTTTGTGTGTTGTTTATATGGTAATCCAAGTGCCATAGGATGACGAGAAGCATTCATTTCTCTATCCCACACACCATATCCTTTGCACAGCCAAGTTGAGCCTGCAAATTCATTTCATAAACCCCTGTTGGTGATCATGGGATGTTTCAAGATGGAAACTGCATCACTCCAAGAACGGAAGAAATCAAGAGATGGGATTTATAGAAAAATCTCATATCGGCGTTTAAATGTGCTATGATTCAAGTTGTATATCTAGCACAATTTTCTGAACATCGTAGTTCCAAAGGAAAAGAAAAGGCGGGATTTCAACAAAGAAAAAAATCCCCAGCATTAAGAAAAAGCAAAGTGCCTGGTAAAAGCAAGGCCGATGCTCGTGAAAACTGTTTGATTGATCCCCAATAAAGCCTAGTTGGGAAGAGAGAAAAACCCATAAATGAGTCAGATCAAGAAGACTGCTCCCCAAATGATGTCAGCCGTGGTGCAAAAACACGGACAGAATTGTCAATCTCTTAATACCACAAGAGACGTTCTCTAAAGGACTTGTGCACACCTCAAAAGCGGTTGCACACCTCAAAAATGGAAGATGCAGAATGGAAAAGACATGTGACAAATTGGCAATGATCACCAATGTCAAATCCTTCGTGATTTCTGGGCCAAAAACAAGCTTTTTTTCGGTCCCCAATCCTACCAATGTTACAACCCTGAAACAGTCTTCTCTGACTAAGACACTTGGGTTAACATATAGCTTAGCTCGAAAAAGTACGAGCAAGACTCTTTCTTTCTCATTTTGCAGGGTTCTTGGCTTGTAAACCCGGAGCAGATGGTGAAGATTTTCATTCGATGGCCTCGACTCCAAAGCGGGTCCCCCTTGAAAACCAATATCCAAGCCCAACATTACGGTCCCGTGGAAGACCTCCCGACCGATCAAAATGTATGCGCTGCGAATGAGCCTAAAACCTAGGCATAGGTCAGTAGGGAATTGAGTGCATCCCCTAAAAATCATCACCTCAAAACAGGTGAGATGGCCTCCTTGTCGAGAAATATTCCAATTGATGTTTTGAGCAAACTCTTTTTGGAAATTTTCAAACTGTTGATCCAGATTTTCCATGCAAGGGATTTGTGATCACATTTGCATGTTGCAAGAATGTTTTGGATAACCTCCAGCATCAAAATGCACATCTCATGACTAAAGCTTAAGTCATAAAATTTTGTCAATTGGACAATTACTGTCTTCTCAAAGATTACCAATATTTTCTTGGGGAAGAGAAACCCTTAAAAAAAATCCTTTTCAAAAATATCAAACAGCCCTATCGGACGTGGAGAACCCTCGTCTCGGGACCCCTTTTAAACAAAATCAAGCAGTCTCATCGGACGTGGAGAACCCTCGTCTTGGGACCCCTTTTAAACAAAATTTAGGCAGTCTCATCGGACGTGGAGAACCCTCGTCATGAGACTCCTTTTCAAAATTTAAGCAGTCTCACCGGACGTGGAGAACCCTCGTCATGAGACCCCTTTTCAAAATTCAAGAAATCTCATCGGACGTGGAGAACCCTCGTCATGAGAGCCCTTTTCAAAATTTAGGAAATCTCATCGGACGTGGAGAACCCTCGTCATGAGACCCCTTTTCAAAATCAAACAAGGGTAGATACCGCCTGAAGGGTCAACTCAAGGTAGATACCGCCTGAAGGGTCAAATCAAAGGTAGATACCGCCTGAAGGGTCAAATGAAGGTAGATACCGCCTGAAGGGTCAACTCAAGGTAGAAACCGCCTGAAGAGTCAAATATGGTAGAAACCGCCATAAGGGTCAACTCGTTGGTAAATACCGCCATAAGGACCAACTCAATGGTCCAATCCACCATACGGATCAAAATCCTTGGCAAATCCCAAAGCGTGGGATATGCGCCTTCCTAGGGTTCCTGCCAGTTAGGAATCCAATAATGGTATGACCTACCATACAGGTCAGAGCTTAATTTCCCTAGGATATTCTCAATGACGAGTCCTAGGTATCTTCTTGAAAGTTATCGCAACCGGCAGCATCCGACAGGTGAGCTTCAGGTAAGCCTCTCTCACTCCGGCCCATGTTCAAATTGTTAGAGTAAACCGGGGATTAATTTGAGCTTTTATCAAGAGCCTTAAGGATCCGATGTCATAGCATTTCTTCTTTCATTTTCCCTGTTGAGTCGGTTAGGAATCAGGTGCCATCTTGTCTTTGAAAGCAACCTCTGCGAGCTCACTCTCAAAGAGGGGCAGTTGTTGACACCTGATTTTTGGCCACCTGTTATTGCGATTTTTATTTTTTAAAAAAATTAAAAATATAAAAAAAAAAGTCATAAAATCACAAAAAGCAACTTTGGTGACCTTGGCCAAGCTAAAAGAACCATTTTGACAAAAAAAAAATAAAAATAAAAAAATAATAATTTTCATTTATATATATATATATTTTTGAAAAATACAAAAAAAAAAGAATAAGTAAATAAATAAAAATAAATATATATATATATCACTTGAGTCTTCTAATTTCAAAGTTTTTCGTTTTTGAGTCTCGACGTACAGTTCTAGCGTCCCTTTTAGTCGTTGCTAAGGCTTGACCCAATTAGAGAGAAAGTGAAAGTGTCAACCGGTTCGCTTGGATCCCTGAAGGCCGAACGGATTAAAATATCACCGAAAGGAATGGGGTGGCGCCATTGTTTTGCAAAAGGGAGGACGTTGAGAGGGGGACAAAGGAGAGTGGGGTTATAAAAAAAGAAGAGAGAAATGCTGGCTGAGAGGATCCGAATCCTCAGGGGGCACGAGGGACTGTGAGTTTCTCAGAGGGGGGGGATTTTCACTCTTAAAAAAAGGACGCCACCATGAAGGCTCACGAAGATCATCCATTTTTTTAAAAAAAGAGGACACTCGGCTTGGCTTTCCTGATCTGGTTCTTCTGCTATTCACTCCCGAGCAACCCACTCTCCCACTAGAACGTTCCTGTCGCGCGTCCGGCGACCGGCGCTGCTTCTCCCGGCGATTCTCGTCGCCAAAACTCTCTTCGTCCTGCTCCTCCTCCCTGCGTCCTCCGATGCATGGCGGCCCTGACCCCACCCGAAGCCCAACGCTTCCGTTATCTTCGGCGATTCTAGGAGGTTCAAGGGCTCGTCCGAGTTCGCAAAGCTGAAGTACCACATTGACCGGTCCTCATGGCCAACACCATCGTCTACACCATCTGGTAGAGTGCCTGGCCCAAGGTCCACAAGAAGGACGCCCGTGAGTTCATCAGTTCCTTCTCGGCCACCGATGAAGCGGCCCTCCGTGGCCGGGTGGTGGAGGACAGTCCAGATATATGGACTAGACTGGGGAGAATATCCCTCAGGCCGTACGGCTCGGTGAGGAGAAGAACAGCTGATTCTATTCTCACGTGCATTGAGAGAAACATGACCTCGACTTCTCACCGGACGCCTCTCCTCCCTGTGGAGGCGGCGCTGTTGGTCGCCGTCGGGCCCGCCTTCCTCGCGGAGGCCCAGCCGCCGGCAACGTAGATGTGCGCGGCGAAGCTCGCGCTGTACGCCGAGTACATGAACTCGACGAGCCCACCGGACACATGCTGCAAACCGATCAGGCGAGCAGTGGCCACCGACCTAGCTTGCCTCTACAACCTCTACAAACACTCCCGGCCTGCCGGCCTCCTTTGGGATCAACACCGTCCAGGCTCTCCGGTTTACGAAGGAAGGCTGCGTCTCCACGAACACCGGCCTCGACGGTCGAGAAGCTTGGGACTTACTAGCTTCGAAACCGCTGCCCTCATCTCGACGTAAAAATCGGAGCTTCTGTTCACGACCCGAAAAAAAACACCCCAACGCCCGAACTCCGCCAACCTCATTGGTTCTGCATGAGGAAGAAGATGAATAGTGTAGGGTGGCAGCTTATTTGTTCCTCTTTTCGAACGGGCTGGCGTAAACAAAAAAAAGCGAAGAACCATTGGGCTTGGTCTGAAGAATGGTTGGGCTTGGCGTCTTTTGGTGAGCGGGTCCATAGAGGAAGAATAAGTGATGGGTTTTAGGGAGTTGGGGCCAGAGGAAATCGCAAACCAGGCCCTATAAAAAAAGAAGTTTAGCCTGTTCCTTTTGTGCCAATGCGCATAGAGATGGTCGCATGTCAGGGCTTGATGATTGAAGATCGGTGGCCAATCAGGTATATTCTACGTACCCGATTCACATATCAGAGTTATTTTTCTAAAATATTGCCTTTATAGACTTGATTTGCATGTATTTGTTTCAGTCTAGTGGTTAGCTTATTTATCTGGTTGAGTGTTATCTATTGTCAAAGACATGCTTTTTATTAAAATATTTTTCGAAAATATTAAAAAATAATAAAAAAATCGATCAGAAAATGCTAAAAAAATGAAAAAACTAAAGAAAAATTCAAAAAAATTGAGAAAAAATAAAAAAATTCCAAAAAATTCTCAAAAATGGGAAATGGCCACAATGAACAGGCCATGGGATATTTTGGGTAATTCGGTATCCAAGTCTTCCAAAAGTCGACGATTTTGCCCTTCGGGCTAATCGCCTCCAAGTCTTCCCATTTTACCCCTGGTCCGAAATCACATCTTCCCTAAACCCTTATGGCTATATTGGGAAGCCATTGACTTGAATTGATGTGCATTGATGTGATTTATTTATGCACTTGATTGAGCTTTTCATTAAAATTGATTGTGATTGATAGGAATAGTCTTCCAATCTGCATGAAACCTTGAATCAAACCTACCTCACCTAAAATTGCGCCTGCATGAACTCTTAGCTAGGAAAATCACTCGCGTTAGGTACCGAAAGGGCGTTGGTAATGACACCAGCGTAACCAAGTCCCCGAACCCAAAATCTCTGGTTCCGCAGAACTGATCGATCTCTCCCAATCGGTCAGTAAGGTTTCCGGTCTACCCTCCAAGAAAGACCGGTGGCGACTCCAAATGCATGCACAAGTTGCACATGCCACCACGACCACACTGAAGGTCAAAAGCGATCGACTCTTATCGTCGAATTCCCCAAAAAAATACTCCCGCCGCGATTTGGTATGGGCCTGGGAGGGCTCGCGCCGATCCAAGACCCGCGATCGGTAATCCATTAGCCGCGTCCGCTTCCGGACGGGTCGCGACAGGGATCCCATGACGCTGACTAGCGGGGTCAGAGGGGATTTTTGTGTTTTTTGAAAGGGTTTTCCATGACAAGGGTTCTCCAAGTCAGAGGGGATTTTTGAATTTTTGAAAAGGGGTCTCAGGATGAGGGTTCTCCACGTCCGTTGAGACTGTTTGATATCTTTGAAAAGGGGGTCCTGGGACGAGGGTTCTCCACGTCATGCTAGGACTGTCCGATATTTTTGAAAGGGTCCCGAGACGAGGGTTCTCCACGTCTACTGGGATCGCTTGATTTTTTGTAAAGGGGTCCTAGGACGAGGGTTCTTCACGTCAAGCTAGGACTGCTTGATTTTTTGTTTTAAAAGGGGTCCTAGGACGAGGGTTCTCCACGTCATGCTAGGACTGCTTGATTTTTGAAAAAGGGTCCCGAGACGAGGGTTCTCCACGTCTACTGGGATTGTTTGATTTTTTTTTTTTTGAAAAAAGGGTCCTAGGACGAGGGTTCTTCACGTCATGCTAGGACTGTCTGATATTTTTGAAGAAGGGTCCCGAGACGAGGGTTCTCCACGTCTACTGGGATTGTTTGATTTTTTTGAAAAAAGGGTCCTAGGACGAGGGTTCTCCACGTCATGCTAGCACTGTCTGATATTTCTGAAAAGGGGTCCCGAGACGAGGGTTCTCCACGTCTACTGGGATTGTTTGATTTTTTTTTTGAAAAAAGGGGGTCCTAGGACGAGGGTTCTCCACGTCATGCTAGGACTGTCCGATATTTTTGAAAGGGTCCCGAGACGAGGGTTCTCCACGTCTACTGGGATCGCTTGATTTTTTGTAAAGGGGTCCTAGGACGAGGGTTCTCCACGTCAAGCTAGGACTGCTTGATTTTTTTGAAAAATGGTCCCAAGACGAGGGTTCTCCACGTCTACTGGGATTGTTTGATTTTTTGAAAAAGGGTTCTATCCTCACCCCTTTTTTTGAAAGATCCCAAAACCTGTCGGGAATTCAGTTTTGAAGCCGTGAAAGATTTTATCTTGACAAAGCTTCACTTGGGGTTTGTTGAGGCGACATTCTGGGAGCTGGGTTCTCCAGGTATCCTGCAGAAGTTTGAGCCTGAAAGATTTTTCTTCACCAAGAAAATGTTAGTAATCTTTGGGAAGACCACGGCTGTCCATTCGACAAAAACCGTATGACTTGGGTTTTAAACATGAAATGTGCATTTCGATGCAGGAGGTTATCCAAAGCATTCTTGCAGCATGCAAATGTGATCACAAATCCTTGCACGGAAAATCTGGATCATCAGTTTGAAAATTCCAAAAAGAGTTTGTTCAAAACATCAATTGGAATATTTCTCGACAATGAGGTCTTCTCACCTGTTTTGAGATAATGGTTTTTATAGGGGATGCACTCAATTCCCTACTAACATGTGCCTAGGTTTTGGGCTCATTCGCAGCGCATACATTTTGATCGGTCGGGAGGTCTTCCACGGGACCGTAATGTTGGGCTTGGGTATCGGTCTTCAACGGGGACCCGCTTTGGAGTCGAGGCCATCGAATGAAAGTTTTCACCATCTGCTCCGGGTTTACAAGTCAAGAACCCTGCAAAATGAGAAAGAAATAGTCTTGCTCGTACCTCTTCGAGCTAAGCCATATGTTAACCCAAGTGTCTTAGTCAGAGAAGACTGTTTCAGGGTTATGATGTCGGTAGGATTGGGGACCGAAAAAGGCTTGTTTTTGGCCCAGAATTCATGAGGGGATTGACGTTGGTGATCATTGCAAACTTGTCACCTGTCTTTTCCATTCTGCATCTTCAGTCTTTGAGGCGCGCAACCGATTTTGAGGTGTGCACCAGCTCTTTTAGAGGGCGTCTCTTGTTGCATTAAGAAGATTGACAACTCTCTATGTCTTTGTTCTGCACTTGATAGCACTTGGGGAGCAGTTTTTGGAATCTGACTCCCTCTGAATTTTTCTTCTCCCCTTTTCAAAACAGGTTTCATTGGGGGATTGATACAAATTGTTCACCCAAGCATCGGCCTTGCTTTTACCAGGCCCTTTGCTTTTTCTTGACGCTGGGGATTTTTCTCATCATCTTTTCCTTTTCAAATCCCGCTTTTCTCATCCTCGGTAGATCATGTTAGACATATGATCGAATGTCTAAACATGCTTTAAGCATTAGCCTAGGAATTTCTTTGTAATCCCTAAGTCTCGAACTCCTCCGTTTCTGAAGTGATGATGCATCCGTCTTGGAATGTGCAATGATCACCAACGGGTTTATGAAATAAATTTGCAGGCTCAACTTGGCTGTGCAAATGATAAACGTGTGTGGGATAGAGAAATGAACGCTTCTCGTCATCCTATGGCACTTGGATTACCATATAAACAACACACAAAGATTGATGTTAGTCTGAGCAAGAAAATTTCTAACCATTTTCTTCTGATGTTGCTGGACTCGCCTCCATTTTGCCCCAATGTGGGGTGGTTCTTGACAGGGTTGAGACTGAAAATCGCCGTTCAAAGGGGTTGTCAATGGTCACCTGTAGTGTTTGGGGATATGAAACGAATGCCTCCGTCATCCCAATCCATGTAATTGCTGCGAATGATCCCTACTTCCGTAGGTCCAGATTTTACTATCTGATCCGCTCCACTTTTCTCTCAAGTGTGTATAGGACGTGTTTGGATTAGGCTTTGCCTCTCGTCTTCTGAGAAAACGTCCTTTTGAAAGTTTTGAACAACTTTTGATTGGAAAAATCTCTTTCGTTTTCTCCAAAAATTTTACCCGTCAAGGGGATTTTATGATGCACCATGCACGTTCTTATTCATGTTCAGACAACCTCCTGTTTCGAAACATGAATGTCAGTGAAATTTGAATTCTATGTCTTTTCTAGACATTAGATTCCGAAAGCTTTTCTTTTCTTCTTTATTGTTCAACATCTTCAATGGATTGGGGAGAGGGATACTTACCTGTCCCCCGCGGCTGGAGATCCCTGAAAATGCGGAAGAAACATGTTATTGTACGTTCATGAATTTTTCAAAAAATTAGAACGATACATCTTACCCTTGGTCATGTGTTCCAATGGGTAATACATGGGATGTGAAAACCTGTTTCGCCTTGATGGCGAGCCACTGTCAAAGACGGGAAATAGGTGTCAGTTTGCGTTCCAAGATTCGAGGCAAATTGGAACGATACAGCCTTGTTCTTGCTTTGTGTTTTCATTTGAACACAAACGCGCGACTTGTAGAAGTTGGCCATCTATCTTGTGGCCATGATCCCTCCGTCCGGTTGGCAATGAATCATTCTTAAGGATTTGCACTGGAGGAGATCCATTTAAGCTTTCGGACGCATTCCAACGTCGTTCTTCAGAGTTCCTTTTATTCAAGGAAATTTTTATCAGAATGCATGTCAAAGCATGTAATGTGGGAGCGATACTTTTTACCCTCCACTCAGTCTTATAATCAAAGACCATTTCTTGGAGTCCTGACTTCTAAGGTCGATAATTCTATTTGCCTCCTTGTCGGCGAGTTCTTTTATTTTGCGGCCTTCTGGTGCCAACAATTTTCTGTCCTTCTTGACAGTGAATCCCTGTCAACAATAAACATCAAGTGTCAGTTCGTGTTTCGAAATTCAAGACAAATCGAAACGATACTGCTTTACTCTCGCTTCGCGCCTCCATTTGAACGCAAATGTAAGGCTTGTTGAAGTCGGCCATCTAACTCGTGGCCATGATCTACCCGTCGGGTTGGCAACGAATCCTTCTCTAGGATTTGAACCGGATGAGATCAATTTGTGCTTTTGGACGTATTCTAACGCCATTTTGCGGGGTTCCATTTCCTGGCAGCTTGCCCCCTACAACGGATATTTCTTTTCGCTTCCACGTTGGGCGAGATCCTTTCTTTTGTGGCTTTTTGGCGCCACCAATTTTCTGCTAAATGAGAACAAACTCATGTTAAGCATGGGATCTTTGGGAGATCAATTTGGAACGATACAAAGTTACCGTTCACCCAAGTTTGTATCCTGGGGTTTACTTCCGATGAGGATGACTCTGTCATTGCGTCCATGGATTTTGCCAGAGAAGAAATTTCCTTCCTTTGTCCGGCGCACAAATGATTCACTTGCCCCGGTTAGACGTGGTTCATCATGGCTAGGTGATGCCTGCCCCAGCTAAATTCATTCCTGCGTTTTGCTATAATCTCCATCCTCTTTGGGGATGTCTTTCCGCTTGGGATTCCTGATGACGCCTTACTGACGTATTCCTTTCCTTCGTCGATTATTGACGCTTCTCATTTGATGTGGGTGATGGATGCTGCTTCATCTCGTCTGTACTTGTGGGTGTTGTTCGTGAGACAATCCTCAATCACGTCGACAACTGCTTTGCCCCAGCTGGGCGGTGTTCATCTTGGCAGCGTGCCTTGGTATTCCCATGCTCCTGGACGATTTTCAATCCGATTTGAAGACATTCATGCACCTGCATATGAAGAGACAGGTGTGGGGATTTATCTGGCTTCATTTGAAATTTCAGGAAGGAGGTACTCCCTTCGAGACTTCGTCCTTCCAACATTTGAAGGAGTAGTGTTTTCCAAGTATTTTGCCCCAGTGAGGCTTGTCTTGGTGTTTGTCATCTCTGGGTTTGATAACCCTGGTTCGATGCACTTTCATGGGGGATCGTGAGAATTTGCCCCCGGCTTGGCTCCTCGAAGTAGGTGGGGGAGCCCGCTCTCATGAATTTTTGTCGATTCTGGTCATCTATCTCGATTGCCAGATTCTTCGATTATTTTTTCTCTGTCCCTAGACAGCCTGACAATCTGGGGATTTGTCATGTGGCGGTTTGGTGATTCTCTCGATCACAGTCGCCATTTGAGATGTTCGATGTTCCCCTATTGAAAAGAAGAAACCTCATGAGTAAAGGGCATGTATAATTGACTATTGGAGTCGATACAATTTACCCTTGAAATTTATCCTGCGGGAACCGGCATTTCTCCCTTTGGGTTCTCTGTATGCAGGATATGTGCATGATATGCACGATGCATGTTAGGCGTGCCAGCAACGAAACATGAGTTCGTGCTTTTCACTCTATTCATAGAAAGCATTTTTATCAGATGTGTCAATCTGGAAAACTTGAAATTTTCTTTTCAAGCGCTCTTTTCACAGAGATTTCTAAATGGTGATAAACTTCTTCAAGTTTTCTCAAAGGTTTTGTTCACAAATTGAGCTATTAAAATGCTCTTAAAAATATTTAGCCAAAGTGCATGTTTGAGATGCCATGAAAAGGGGTACTCCCTGTTTGTCATTTGAAGGCATTGCTTCTTGGGCCCTCTGCTTCTGTTCCCAACCTGAAAGGAAAAAGAAATGAAACATTATTCTCATATCAAGAAAATAATCATTTTGGAACGATACGTCCTTTTACCAGAATCGATGGCTCCGTATTGTTCTCCTTCTCATTTAGAAGGGTTTGATGTGTTTTGTCTTTGATTGATTATTCCACTTCATCATGATTCATGGGTGATAACTGCTTCAGGGACTTCCCCTACGTATCCCCATGGTGAATTCGGCATATCCTACATTCGGTACCCTTTCTGGGTAGAGAGTGATTTGCCCCCAGCAACTGGATGCGTTGTCTGGGGCTGACTGATTTATTTATGGGTAGTTTGATCATGCCGTGTCGATGCATTCCCACTTAGTCGGAGCCGATCCACTCCGTGTCAGGTGATTTTGGCATCCCGCACCTTTCAAATTCTCTGACGCCTGGTATCTACTCTGTATTCTCTTTTGGGATACCAGATGATATGCTCATACAATCCTTCGAAGATTTCAGCATTTGATGTTCCGACACTTCTTAGTCTCATCAGTGCGTTTTGATTTCTTCATGCACCTTCTGCCTTGTCATCGTTTCATGACATCCCTCGAGCTTCTTGCTATTTGACATCAGCAAGCACGGGTGTACATGTGGTTGAATACTTTAACATCTTGAAGTGTTACTTCACAGGCCATGGTTTCCTTCATTGTGTCCTGTCGCATTCGCCTTACGCTTTAATAGTCTTTTATTTCATCTTCGGGCATCCAAGACGATGGAGATTCTTCGGTGGTCCCATTCACTTTTATCATCACCTGATTTGATCCATCTTGTTTTTACCAACCCAATGGGGGTGACATCTGATGAAGGCACCTTCCTCTTCCTCTTGTAGGGAATGCAAGTTTCTATTTGTTGGTCTTCAACCATCTTATCCATCGTTCCACCATCATCTTGCATGTAGTCAGATGAGGGCATTGTCGGCAAATGTCTGCCATGTAAAACATGTCCCTCCTGTCTATCCGCAGATGGATTTTTCTTCTCGACCTGTTTTTCACCTGAGAGGAAGAGATAGGAAATATTATGCCAATATCTGATTGGAAATCAATTAGGAACGACACGTCCTTATCCTTGATCCGATTGCCCCGGTCAGGTGGCGTTTGCCCTTGCTAAGCGGGGTTTGCCCCAGTTGACTGCTTTGACTCCCTTCATTATTTTTGCAGTTCTTTCTTAATTTGGGGATATATGCCATTTGTAGTTTCTCGTCCCCTTTTCATCTTGATGGGCCTTGCCCCAGTATGTCGTCTTAATGAGAAGTTGACTCATTTGTCTGTCTTCAAACATCCATCCTAGTGGCTCGAGTTGTCGACTAGCTTCGATATTCTTGAAGGACCACTCCTGAGGATCAATAAAACACGATCAACAAATTTTCAAATTTAAAGAGATTAGATTACAGCTAATTCTCTTCTGAATGTGGCTCCTTTGATTGCATGTTGTTCAACGTCTTGAAAGATGGCAAAATGCCCTCATCAGTTGACGATTTTTCTTGAGGATTCCCTGGTCTTCCCTCATCGGTCGACTCTCCAGGGTGGTCCAGCGCTTTCAACTTGCGACTGATTTTTCACACGTCTTTGGATTTTGATTCTGGAAATTGTCCGCCTGGAATGACAGGAATATGGCAGAAAGGGAAGTAAAGCATAAATCCTTTCAATTTTATGCTTTCTTATGATTAACGAAGATAAGGACTTTTACACAAGCCTTAACCTCATGTGAAAAATTCTTATCGATGTTTTTCAAGAGAAAACATAAAACTAAAAGGAGCGTAATCCATGGTTATCACTCTTGGCAAATCCCCAGAAAATCTGTGGAATTTCCAAGAAGATAAAAATGCAATTCCAATGTGTCCTAAATTCGGTGAGAGATAGGACATCCAAATTGAAATGATTTCCCGAAGGTAATTTGGATATCAGGTCTCCTCTTGAATTCAGGAAACATGAACGACTTTAGTTAATTACCAAGGATTACCAATGATGCATGCTATAGACCGGTTCAATTCCATGTCCGGCGCACCATGAAATGAATGTTAGATTCTCGTACTTGGGTTAAACATGCCAAGTGTGAGTTCTAACGAAAATTTCATCTGGGTAAGACATGCAATTGAACCGAAAAATCCGGATGGTTGAGAGAAATTCCAGTGTCACATTCCAATGTCAAGACACTTAGACAAGACTTAGAAATCGAAGTGTAGAAGATAAATGGGAGACTCACAGACGGGTGCTCCTTACAGACTCGATGATCCTGATAAAAGAAAAGGGACGACTGGAATGTGACCCTTAATAACCTAAAGAGATGCCCCAAGTCGGGTCTTCGGGGGATGACGCCTGGTGTCTTCGGTTCGGCCCTTCGGGTCTTCGTTTTTATCAGATGACATCTTGACAGCGTCCGGCGGGTGTCTCGGATTTGCTGTCATCGTATGTCCTTCAATTTTCGGTAATGTTACTGGATCATTCCTCGGACAACTCGAAAAGGGTAGACTCCGTTGAATGTCCAGGCATTCTGATGGCGGATGACGCGTCGCTCATACTTGAATACGTCCGAGACGTGTGACCGACTTGGAGAGATCATCTCTTTTATCTATACTTTAAAATGGAATTGGACTCAACCATCGGACTTGATGAATGCAACATGTTGTGCAAAATGAAAGGCTGCAAGTGAATTTAAATAGAAACGGCAGGACCTTACCATGAGAGGTACCCAATGATTTTTTGGTTTTAGGTATACCAACCATCCATATACATGCGCATGAGACAAGTGAGGCTTGACTCTAGAAAAAAAGAATGGCTTAGGTGAGGAACCTAGAGGCTTCCCTCTATCCAAGTCGATAAATTCGTCCATGAGCGCAATCCACAACAAATGGATAAAAGTCTCGACTTGGATAGTGAGTGGGATCGAATATGGTCGACCTCAGCGCAATCCACGCTAGAGCGTTGCATATCGATCCCTGATCTATGGCTACCTGAAAAGGTGATTTCGCGGCCTGGGTTTGGGCGCTTTGTGCAAAGTGTCGTGATCCTCAAATATGCAGTGAATCATGCGCAACAATTTATATATCAATCAGCGCTTCAAATCATCCATATAACATACATTCCTACGCCCATCCTGCATAAGACAATGTTAATCACAGACTACACCCCTTATCACTCCAATCTGCAAAAACATATAACACCTATCGTGAGCGGACTTACCGCACCTTCAAGAGCGCCTGCAGGGTTAGAAAAATCACACAACGTTTTAATTACGGCCTAAGTCTACTTGAGGTCCAGAACCAAGTGTTCTAGAGCAACGTCCCCAGCGGAGTCGCCAGCTGTCGCGACCCGTCCGAAAATCGGACGCGGCTAATGGATTACCAATCGCGGGCTTTGGATCGGCGCGGGCCCTCCCAGGTCCATACCAAATCGCGACTGGAGTGTCTTTTGAGGGATTCGACGATAAGAGTCGATCGCTTTCGACCTTAATGTGGTCGTGGTGGCATGTGCAACTTGTGCATGCATTTGGAGTCGCCACCAGTCTTTCTTGGAGGGTAGACCGAAAACCTTACTGACCGATTGGGAGAGACCGATCAGTTCTGCGGAACCAGAGATTTTGGGTTCGGGGACTTGGTTACGTCGGTGTCATTACCAACGCCCTTTCAGTACCTAACGCGAGTGATTTTCCTGACTAAGAGTTCATGCAGGCGCAATTTTGGGTGAGGTAGTTTTGATTCAGGGTTTCATGCAGATTTGAAGACTGGTCCTATCAAATTACAGTCAATATAATGAAAGCGCAAGTCAAGTGCATAAATAAATCATGTCAATGCACATCAATTTCAATCATAGGCCTCCTAGTATAGCCATAAGGGCTTAGGGAAGACGTGATTTAGGGTTAGGGGTAAAATGGGAAGATTCGAGGACAATTAGCCCAAAGGGCAAAATTGTCATTTTTTGGAAGGTTTGGATATCGAATTACCCAAAATATTCCATGGCCAGTTGATCGTGGCCATTTCCCATTTTTGAGAATTTTTCTGGAATTTCTTGATTTTTTTTTCTTCAATTTTTGGAAGACGATTCGCCCAAAGGGCGAAATCGTCATTTTCAAGAAGGTTCGGGGTTCAAAACACCCGAAATGAGTCTTGGCCAATTGTTTGTGGCCATTTCCTATTTTTTTTGGGATTTTCCTGGATTTTTTAGAATTTTTTGGAAGACGATTTGCCGAAAGGGCAAAAACGTCGTTTCGAAAAAGATCGGGGGTCGAAAGACCCGGAACAGGTCATGGCCAGTTGAATGTGGCCATTTCCCATTTTCTGGAATTTTTTAGAATTTTTCTGAATTTTCCGAATTTTTTGAATTTTTCATGATTTTTTTTATTTTTTATTGATTTTTTGATTATTTTATTGTTTTTCTGAATTTATTTATAATTTAAAAATATTTTCCGGGCCGGGTCAAACCCGGCCCGCGCCTCTCGGGCGCCCGGCCCAACCCTAGGGGTCGACACCGGCCTAAAACGACACCGTTTTGATTTTTTAAATATTTTTTCTTATTTTTTAACAATTTTTGGATTTTTTTATCTATTTTATTTAATTATCCGAAAATTCCCCGGATCGGACGGTCCACGTTGTGCCACGTGGCTTCGTCTCGTGCGTCCGATCTTCCACTAGATCGAGCGACCCACAGAGAGCCACGTGGCTCAATAATAGCCGTCGGATCAAAAATTAATTATTTTTATTTTTTTAGAAAACCTACAAATCGGACGCTCTAGAACGTGCCACGTGGCCTCCTCTGGTGCGTCCGATCTTGTACAAGATCGGACGTCCCTCAGTGAGCCACGTGGCACATCCTCGTCCGCCGGATCGATTATTCAAAAATCATTTATTTAATTTTCCAAAAATTCCAGGATCGCGACACGTGTCGCGATCGTGGCCGTCCGTTTGTTTTATTTGAAAATACATGGATCGGACCCCACCCGGCTGACGTGGCTGCCTACGTGGCACGCCACGTCGGCCATTGACCGTTGACCGGCCGGAGGGTCGCCGGAGAAGACGATGAACAGTGAAAAATCCGGCGGGAATAGTAAAAATTCCGGCGAGGTCGCCGGAAAATGCCCAAAATTGACCAAAACTCAGAATTTTTTGGAGATTTTTACACCATTAGACTCCCTAACATTTCAACATCATCATACCACAGAAATGAAGGCCATGAATGCGTCCCAAATAGGCAAAATCGGACCTCCCCGAACCCGGCTCCGGCGAGGAGTTTTGCAAAAAAAATTTCTTATCAAAGCTCGATTCTAAACCATCAAACAGCATCCAAGAGGGGTCTAGAACCTTACCTGAGCTCGTTTCGAGCTCGTCGACCGCCGGAAGTTTCCGTTGAGCTCTCGGTCCGCGAGGTGGCCGGCGAAGCTCCCGGCGTGGTTTCCGGCTCGGTTTTGACGCGCAACAATGCACAAACAAGGGCAAGTCGAACTTAGGGATGAATATAATGAGGGTTTAAGGTCCCTAGTACACGGATGGGGCTCGGGGGAGGCACGGCCGAGCATTACAAAACGAAATGCTCATTGAAGCATTTCGTCGAACACTTGGTACGCATAGAGAAAAAATGGATGTCGGGGGAGCTACCGACCTGTTCGAGAGTCGCCGGCGGCTATGGGGGCTTCCACGACGATCTGTGGGAGAGCTGAAGGTCCGGGGTGCTCGCCTCTCCCTCGGGTTCGCCCAAAAAAAATCCTCCACTTCCCTTGGTCGAGCTCGGTCTAAAACCGAGAATCCTCGCCCGTTTTGGCGTGGCCGACCGCCCGCCTCGACGCCAATGCCCTTGCCAGAACCAAGATGGGTCTATGCCAGAAGTGTCCCCCACGCCCGTTCTTTTTTTTCCGACAAACGCACGCCTCAACGTGCTCTGTTTCTGCCCCTGCCTCACTGCCCACGTTGCTGCACATTCTGTGCATTTGCAGACCCGGGTCGGGTCGGATCGGACCCGACCGGCCCGGTTCGGCCAAATCGCCCAAATCGCCAAATTGACCCCCTAAATGACCTCTTTTCATGAAATTGATGGCAAAATCGGATTCCTTGACATGTTTTCCATCAAATATGGGTATTTTCGTGAATCAATTTATTGAAATTCTGTGAAAACCCCAAATTGTCCCTAGGATCCGAAATTTAATTTCGCCAAATCGAAGGCCTAAACGATCGAATTAGCCAAAATTGAGCCCACCAATGAATTCAGCATGATGAAAACTGTTGGGCAGAGGTGTTTAATTTTAATGGGTGTGCCCGTGTGAAATTTAATTTCAAAAATTGTGAAACCGGGACTAAATTGAAAGATTTTTATGCAATTAAGCCCTTTTGGTTAAAATTGATCAAATTGGAGGGCAAATTGACCCAATTGCATTTCAATACTTTGGAGTCCAATGTCATAGCTTATAAAAACCGAGAATTGAAAATTAAAAGACTCGAAAAGGATTTTTTAGGCCCGGTTCGGGATTAGGTTTGTGAAGGAACCCCATGAACCAAGCCACATTTCCCTAATAAAAAGTGAAAATATTAAATATAGAATTAAAATAAAATTTCTTAATATTTTTGTGTAATTTTCTGACCACGGATGGTATTTTTTCTATTTTTTGGGTATTTTTATAATTAAATAAATTCCAAAAAATATTAAAAAATTCAAAAAATATTTTTTGTTCAAAATTGGTTCCTAAGGCTAGGCTAAGGCTCCCAAAGTTGATTTTGCAATTTTTTGACCTTTTTTGCTATTTTTAATTAATTTTAGAAATAAAAAATTATAATAACGGATGGTCAAAAATCAGGTCCCAACAGCAAGCTATTGGCTTAACTATTTCTAGCACAATTTAGCCAAGAAAAAACATTCAGGAAGCATCACAGGAGACCAAAAATACTTACCTGAGGTCCAACAAGGTCTTATGGGTGAGGCAAGTACACGGATTCAACCATGAGGACTCGATGTTTAGCACATGAAACCAAATCGAGGGTCGGCTTAGAAATGGTTCTAAGATCAAATCAAGGCATGAATTATACAAATGGGACGACGAGACTTTAAACCGAGCTATGAACATTAAGAATGACCCTAAAGACAATTCGTCGAACACATGACGTGAGTGCATAAAAACACGTAAACTGATGATCAACCTCGATCCACAGACCAGATACCGTGAAATCGAGTCAATTTTAGAACCTTTATGCATCAATCACCATCTTAGACTCTTGGTTTCGCTCAATTTGCTGAGAGCAAATCGAGCCAAATGAGGAATGTGAAACAGAGCAAAACCAGGAGAGGGAGGGCCGAACTTGCTTTGTCAGCGGCGATGTGTCGGTGCGTCGATGGTTCAACCTGATCACGGCCTTTCCCTCACTCTCTATTTCTCTCTATCTCCATGATTCTCTCTCTCTTTTTCTCTCGCTCTGAAGCTCTCATTTATAGCCATCATTTTCCTTCTTCTTCTTCTTCTTCTTCTTCTTCTTCTTCTTCTTCTTTTTAACTCATGGCCAACCCCACCTCCGGTGTTCTCCAACTCACCTATGTCTCCTTATCTTCTCTTTTTAATCGTGGCCAACCCTCTCCCACTCAGTAATCTTGTCTCCTTCTCCATTGTGCTCTTCCACTTCAGTTTGTGCACACGAACAGAGCAAATTTGTGCCCTATGAACTGAGTTGGTCAAGCGAATTGACCAAGTCTGGTCAGCCCGACCCAGTCGATCCGGTTTGACATTTTTCTTCAAACTAAGGGTCCAAATGAGTACCAATCACAAAATTGATTCTAAAATTGGGTTCCTCATAACAAATTACTTTTGAAAATGTAGTTTTCATGATCAATTGTCATGAAATTGGTCAAAAACCCCAAATGTCTTATAGGATCCGAAATATAATTTCAACGAATTGAAGCCCTTAATGAAAGAATTTATAGAACTTAGACCTACCAATGAATTCAGAAGGTCAAAAACTATAGGGTAGGGGTCTCACAATTTTATGATCGGCCTTTAAAAGAATTTAATTTGATTTTGGCCATATAGGAACTAAAATGTAAAGAATTTTATGCAATTAGGTCCCTCAAGCAAAAATTGAGCAATTCAATGCACGATTGGAATAAATTAAAATGTGGGGCAATCAAATTGGATGTCAAGATCCTAAAAATGCAAAACTTGCAAATTAAAAGACTCAAATAACATTATTTGGCCAAATTCAACTCCATGTGTTATGAAGGAACACATGTAATTGAACTTTAATTTCGACTTTTTATGAGGTCAAAATGAAAAGAGAATTAAAATAAAAATATAGACTATTTTTTTTATATTTTTGTGACCTCAAATTCTATTTTTCTTGATTTTTCATTTATTTTTCTATATTTCAAAAATATTAAAATATGAAAAATATGAAAAAAATAATTTCAAAAATGGCCCCTTGAGCTTGGCCAAGGCTGTCAAAGTTGACTAGAGATAATCTATTCCGGCGAAGCCTAACACCCCACCCACTATGTCCTATATGTACTCAGCAAGTAGAAACAACTGAACACATATTCATCCTCTGCCCGTGGACAGAACAAATTTGGAGAACACTCAACATATGGAAGCGCTACCCACAGATCCAAAGGATGGACGCTTGGATCCAGGCAATTATAGAAGATGCCAATTGCCCAGCTACGCTCGAATTAATTGATGTCTCCCTCTGGTGCATCTGGAAATCAAGAAACAGTTTAGTGTTTCGGGGTAAAAATCCGAACGCTGAGGGTCTAATTGAAGAAGCAGATGCCATTCTCACAAGCTATAGTAAGTGGAACGTTAAAGATCGCAGCTACAGGAAAACAGGTTCTGACTTACCTCTAGCATGGGTGCCTCCGGAAAACCCTGATTTGAAGATGAACGTCGACGCCTTTGTGGGGGGTGCAGACTATGGCGGTGCCATCGTTAGTGTTCTTCGAGACTCCAGTGGCTCTTTGCTGGGAGGATTCACCAAGAAAATCTCCCCCTGTACACCTCTGGTCACCGAAGCTCAAGCGCTTCTCACGGGTTTGCAGCTTCTTGAAGAGAAGACAGAGGTTATGGAAAAGAAGCTTCGCGTTAAAGTAGAGTCAGACTCAATGCGTGTAGTACTTGCGGTCAACAGAGAACAGGAAGCCACCTGGGAAGCAGAGAACTTTATCCTCCAGGCCCAAACAATTGTAGCCCGCCTCCCGAACATCTCCGTGGCCCACTGCAAGAGATCTGCAAATCAAACGGCAGATTAGGTCGCGAAGATGTTTCGGTCTGATAGTCTCCCAGTCCACTGGGTTTCTGCCCCGCCACAACCCCTTTGGGATTTATTATGTGTAGATGCTCCTCGTACGATCCTTCATGTACGATATTTTATTCATCAGTAATGCAAATTTTCTTCAACCAAAAAAAAACTTTTTTATGATTTTTTATGAAGTTTCTAAAAATAAACCTCCGACAATAATTGGAAACCAATCTGTCACTAAATCTTCGAAATGATCTGTCCAAAAATTAGTTTTATGCTCAAAACATAAGCAACTTGACATATATAGCAAGGAGATGTAACATGTAGATGGATATTTGTTCTACTTTTTTGCCTATCTTTACGTCAACATCTATAGTAGTTATCCCATTGTATATGATAAAGAGGACCTTCCATCTTTAAGGGATAATTAATATATAATAATCTCCAGGACATGAAATTAGGTGCACATAACCAAATGCGTAAGTAAATTACTATATCTTACCTTCACACGTTTCACTACATGTATATTTATTATTTTTTATACGAAGACAAATTTCCAGAAAAAAAAAATCACATATTGAGGGCCCAGTTGTTTCGCAGAAAATGTGTCAGTTTTTGAAAAATGTTTTTCATGAAGTCAATTTTCAAGAAAATGACTACATTTTTCGGTGCTTGGTTGAGACTTGCCAATGAATTGAAAAATATTTTACATCGTTTGGTAAGAAAAATCTAATTTGATTTTCTGCGTTGTCTTTTGGTAAAAAAAATTAGTGATATGGACCCAATCATCCTACATGGCACAACGTCACTAATGTGGATAATTTTTATATTTTTTTTAAAATAAACAGGCCAGGGAAAGTCGAGCCCAGCTGAGCTAGATCCAGCGAGGCTCAGCTTGAGCTTGCTAGCCTCGAGCAAGATTGAGGCAAGGCCGAGCCTTGCTTGTGGCTGGTTGCCAATGTTACCGTGGCCGGTGATCGATGGAGGAAGTGAAAAAAAGAGAGAGAAAATAAAATAAAATTTAAAAATTTAAAAAAAAAAAGAGAAAAGACAAATATAAAATATAAAATAATATAAAAGAAAATGAACGTAAAGGAATTGAGGGAGCAAAAATGAGGGAAAACATTTTCTTCACGTTTGAAAAAGTTTTTTTCGATGGGTGGAAAATGTTTTTCTAGACTAGCTTATTTTCAGTGAACCAAACGCCAAAAAATACCGAAAAACATTTTTTTGGAAGTTTTTTTTTTCGCTAAATAAACGGAGCCTGAAATATCTTTCTCCTTTCACATGTATTTATAAAATTTCCATCCTTAACTTTTCAAATGTCAATTTTCTTGCATGGACGTAACGTCTGTGTAGATTTACCAACATTTTTTAAAGCAAAGATGACTTCATAATTTTGTAGGATCTCAATCAATTTTTCCCCCTAAATGTCCTCGATAAGTAATCGTACAAATATATATTTTATGAAATGCCGTTGTGTTGTGTAACTATATGAATAACTTCTCTCGATTATTCGACGGATTTAATTTTCTGTTATCAAAATGATTTTGCTAGATCCTTTAAATGTCAATTTTATGTGCGCAATGTGTGTAAGCATCTGCTCGTACGTATACATGCACACAATCTACGTTGGTCAAACTAATAATCCCTCCATGTTTGGCCGGAGAAAAACCTTCGATGATTCTCTCGTTCAAAAGTGCCTCACACAAATCGAGAACACTGCAGATGATGAAGGACGAAGGTTCTTGGGAGCGCGTCTCCAAAACCAACGTTTTTTCTGTTTCCCTCCGTATTTGTAGACCAATTGACTGATAATAATCCTATCCAGAAAGCCTAATAAATAATGGATTAATTAATGATTTGAGCACGAGGAAAATGTGGACTCAAACCCCGTAGGTTCTGCTCCATGACTCTTGTACGGAACTTTGGTTTGGTCGGACTCGGACAGATGGCACAGGATGCATCTGTACTGGATCAATTGTAAGTCATTTTTATATACAAATTTATTATAACAACTATAATGATAATAAAAATAAAAATAAAAGATTACTATGAATACTTGATTAAGGTAATTACTGTTAAGGAATGTAGTTAATTGTAACGGACTCCATTAGTGTAGCAATATTCTGTAATTAATATTGTAACGTTTGTAGTTAATACTCCATTAGTATAGAAATATTCTGTAGTTAATATTGTAACGTCTTAGTCCATTAATATAGCAATTTTATGTAATTAATATTGTAACGGACAATTCAAAATACTTTGAATTAGTCCTTGAAGAAAAACTCTATAAATACAAACGCTATTCTAATGTTAAGGACAAGCGAAATTCATCCTCAAACCTTGAGTATATTTCTTACATGGTATCAGACGACCGGTCGGATCCTTGAAAAACACCGGCATATTTATTCTTTCTCTACCATTTTTCCACCTCTCCTACTCACAATGTCATCTTCCACCTCTATTCTGGCTGTGTAACATCACCTTAGCCTTAAACTTTCTGGTGATAACTTTTTTATTGTGGAAAACTCAATTATTTCCATTGCTTCGTAGTCAGTCCTTAATGGGATACCTTGACGGCACCACTATATGTCCCAATCCAACCATCACCCCTACGGATTCCACTATTGCAGCACCAAACCTTGCATATGATGAATGGATTCGAAAAGACCAACTTGTTCTTAGTTGGATGATATCTTCTCTTTCACCTGATGTCCTACCATATGTGGTTGGATTAGATACTGCTGCTGATGTCTGGAAGGCTCTACAAAGTGCCTTCGGATCGCTATCGCATACAAGCATTCTTCAACTTCATATGCAACTCCAGAATACATCTAAAGGTGACAAATCTGTCTCAACTTATCTCCACGAGGTAAAGCACATTTCAGATCAATTAGCTGCTGCCAATCGCCCTCTGGGGAATGAAGAATTAAATGCCATTGTCTTTCGTAATCTTGGTTCTGATTTTTCTGACATTGTTGCTGCCTTAGTTACAAAACCTGATCCTATAAAATTTCCTGAACTCCATCGATTGCTCCTCAATCATGAGCTTCGAATGAAGTCTTCCACAGTGCCTATAGAGGCAAATGCTATCACTTACACCCCTTCATCATCTATCCCTCTTATTCCACCACAACAGAGTACCAATTTTCAACCTTCTACCACTCAAAATTCTCAATATCGTGGACAAGGCAGCCAGCGCAATTATGGGAACCCGGGAAATAGATCTAAAAACAGAAATGATCGATGCCAAATTTGTCAGAAATATAATCATACTGCTGCAAGATGTTATTTTAGGTATTCGCAGTCTAACAATAGTGCTATTCAGCCTATTGCTAATATGGCTGGAATTCTTCCTTCCCCATCACAGCAAGACTGGTTTCCGGATACTGCAGCTACTCACCATGTGGCGCTTGACATTGCCAATTTGCAGATCTATGCACCACATAACGGTAACGAATCTCTTCGTGTAGGTAATGGTGCAGGTTTAGACATTGTTAATGTCGGTTCTTCCACTCTTAAAACCCCTATCAACAAGTCTTTCAATTTCCCCAATATCCTTCATGTCCCTACCATTACACGTAATTTGCTTTCTGTTCACAATTTTACGCGTGATAACAATTGTTTCTTTGAGTTTCATCCATTTCACTTTGTTGTGAAGGATTTGCAGACCAAAGTACCATTGTTCCAAGGTTCGCTTAAGGATGGACTATACCGGTTGTCGGGTATTTATGCCTCATCTCCATCCGCCAACACCATCTCACTTGATTCTTCCACCACCGCCACTACTTGGCATGCCCGAATGGGTCATCCCCAACAAAGCAAAGTTCACTTATTGATTCATTCAAGCAATTTTCCATGTTCTACATTTGATTTCAATAAATGCGCTTCTTGTCTGTTAGGCAAATCTCATAAAACATCCCTACCCCCCACTCATAGCATTAGTAAAGCACCTCTCGATTTAATATTCACTGATATATGGGGACCTGCTCCGATTGATTCTGTTTCTAGCTATAAGTATTTTGTCATATTTGTTGATGATTTTTCCAAATATACTTGGTACTATCCAATTCAAAATCGGTCTATGGTACCTTCAATTTTCGAAAAATTCAAGACTATGGCTGAGAAACAATTTGAAAAATCCATCAAAGCTGTACAGTCTGATTGGGGTGGGGAATACAGAACCCTAAATAAAATTTTTTCGAACAATGGAATTCTCCATCGTGTAGCTTGTCCACACACTCACGAGCAGAACGGAGCAGCTGAGCGAAAAATTCGTCATATTGTTGATACCGGTCTTACATTATTGGCTCATGCATCTATTCCTCTTCAGTATTGGCCTTATGCTTTTGAAACTACCATTTATCTTATTAACAGATTACCAACACCACTTTTAAACAATATCTCACCTTTTCAAACACTTTTTAATCAAAAACCAGATTACAAGTTTTTGAAAATATTCGGTTGTGCTGTTTTTCCTTTATTAAGGCCATACAGTTCGCATAAATTTTCACTCCATTCTACTCAATGTGTGTTCTTAGGATATAGCCCATTGCACGTTGGTTATCATTATTTAGATTACAAAACTGGACGCATGTACATTGTAAGACATGCTAATTTTATTGAAAATATTTTTCCATTCGCCACACTTGGTTCACATTCTTCAGAAACACTATCACCATCACATCCTTGGCTGACTATCTCCACGGCTGGTGTGTCCTCCCAAGCGAACCATGGTGTTAATGGTAATATCCTATCTTCTACCCCATCAACTATATCAACCGAATATTGCGTTATCAGATTTAGAAGATTCAGAATCGTATATTTGCATATCAATTAAATATCGTGCAATCAGTTTGATTGATTTAGGATCGTAGTTTTCTATTTTATGAATTTTCCTTTTTGTTAGTAAATATTCTAGAATGTACTTTTGGGTATATAAATACCCCTTTGAGCTTAATGAAAGATATACAATTCCTGATTCAATATGGTATCAGAGCCATCTAAGGCTAACGCCTCTTTTCAACCGTAGCTTTCTTCTTCTTCTACTTTTTTTTTCTCTCTACAACAGTGATCGGCATGGCTTTGACCCCTACCCCCACCACAAACTCTTCCTCTATTCTTCCATTCGGATCTGCTCACCACTTTCTTTCTCTGCGCCTCACATCGTCAAATTACTTGCTATAGAAAGCACAAGTTGTCCCGTTTCTTAAGGGGCAAAATCTCTACAGTTATGTTGATGGGACTAAATTGTGTCCCTCTGATGAAGCCCAAGCAGCTCTCTGGCAACAACAAGATGCTTCCATCATGAGTCTTCTAATTGCATCGTTATCAGAATCGATTTTACCTCTCATTCTGGGTAAACCCACTAGCAAAGCCATCTGGGATGCTCTTACTGCTTCCTTTGGCTCTGCTTCCGCTACACGTATGCTCTCTCTTCATCTCAGTCTTCAACGTCTACAACAAAAACAAGACGAATCAGTTATTGATTTCCTTCAACGTGCTAAAAATATAGCCGATGAGATGGGTGCTGCAGGAAAGCCTCTTGAGCCGGAGGATTTCAATGTCCACATCTTCCGTGGTCTCCGATCTGATCTTCAGGACATTGTTCCTACCCTACTTGGCCGTTCTGAACCAATCTCGTTTACGGATCTTCAAGGCCTTTTGCTAAGTCACGAGAGTATTAAGGCTTTCCAAAAGTTACAGATCTCCGAGCCTCCCTCGCAGGCTAACTTTGCTACAGCCAACTCAGTTCAACGAGATTCATTTACTTCTACTTCCACCCCTCTGGATTCATCTTTCTCTGGCCGTGGTCAATCTAGAGGTCGTGGGGGTCGTGGTGGTCGCTTTAGCCGTGGTCGTGGTGCTCGTGGTGCTCAACAAGGTCGATTATGGTGTTCCATCTGTCAACGCACAAATCACACTGCCGCCACTTGCTACAATCGCCCTCCAGGTATGCCTTATTACCCGCCTCCTACACATAACCCTTCTTCTGCTACATCTTCCCAACGCTCTTACTCTCCCAATGCCAACCTGAGCTATTCCCTTCCCCCCCTTCTACCATCACCTACCAATACCACACCTTGGTACCCTGACACGGGTGCCTCCCACCATGTCACGCCTGATATACAATCCCTCGCTTCCTATGAAGCTTATCATGGATCGGATCAACTACACGTGGGAAATGGTAAGGGTCTCAAAATCACTAATATTGGTACTTCTTCTATTCATTCCCTCACTTCAAATCTTTCTTTACGCTTAAAAGATGTTCTTCATGTCCCTGATATTTCTAAGCGTTTACTTTCCGTTAAAAAATTTGCGACTGACAATAATGTCTTCTTTGAATTCTATCCTTCCCACTTTGTTGTTAAGGATCTAGTGACCAAGGCGGTTCTTCTTTCCGGCCCGAGTAGTGGTGGTCTTTACACCATACCGCAACACCCTTCAATGCCTACTGCCAATATTGCGGAACGGACTTCCATGGATGGCTGGCATCAACGTCTTGGCCATCCTCATGAGCATCTCCTACGTTTCATGATCAAAGAGAATAATTTGTCGTGTCAGTCCACACGGTTGAGTCATTTATGTACAGCCTGTCAATTAGGCAAGGCTTGTCGTCAATCTTTAGGATCGTCTCCATCTCGTAGTTTATTTCCATTGGATTTAATTTATAGCGACGTTTGGGGTCCTTCTCATTTTGTTTCGACTGAAGGTTATCGCTATTTCATTATTTTTGTTGATGATTGCACCAAATTTATTTGGTTTTATCCTCTTAAAGCAAAGTCGGATGTTTACTCTGTTTTTCTTACTTTTCAAGCTCTTGTCGAACGTCATTTTTCACGAAAAATTAAATCCGTTCAAACAGATTGGGGTGGTGAATTTCGTACACTTCCATCTTTTTTCTCAAAAATCGGTATCGCTTATCGCCTCTCTTCTCCTCATACCCATGAACAACAAGGGGCGGTTGAGCGTCGTCATAGGCATATAGTTGAAACTGGTTTAACATTATTAGCTCATGGCTCTGTCCCTCAGCAATATTGGCACTACGCATTCGAGACGGCGGTCTATCTCATCAACCGGATGCCATCCAAGGTCACTAATCGCATTTCTCCTTTTCAAATGGTTTATAGTCACCCTCCGGATTACTCCTTCTTAAAAAATTTTGGGTGTCGCTGTTTCCCATATTTACGTCCTTATAACGCACATAAGATGGATTTTCAATCCATTCCTTGTATTTTCTTGGGATACAGTCCCTCTCATACAGGGTATCGCTGTCTTGACCCTGTCACAAATCATTTATACATTGCCCGACATGTTCATTTTGACGAAACATGCTTTCCCTTTGCATCTCCTTCAATTCTCGGTCTATCACCTAACTCGACTCCACCTACACCTATTCGGGTACCATGGGCTTCGGCCCCTATTGGCATTCCTTCCTCCACCACTATAGTGCAATCAGAGACTCATACACATACTCCCATAGTGTCATCTACTGCCGATTCATCCACCTCCCGCGCCACAAAAACTAGACCCCTCCATGATCTTTATCATTCCACCTCCTCATCAGCTTCTTCACCACCACCCCCACCTAGGCCAACACGTACCCACACCATGCAACTACGCTCTCGTCCTCCTCAAATCAACACTGTCACCACCCCTCTCACCGAACCATCCTCATTTACCCAAGCCAACAAAATCCTGGAGTGGCGTGCAGCTATGAGTGATGAATTTAATGCGTTGCTAAAAAATGGCACTTGGTCTTTGGTCCCTCGGACTTCCTCCATGAATCTCGTTGGGTGTAAATGGGTTTACAAAGTTAAACGCAAAGCGGATGGTAGTCTTGAGCGCTATAAAGCTCGTCTGGTCGCTAAGGGTTTTCATCAGCAACAAGGCTTGGACTACACAGAAACCTTCAGTCCGGTTGTTAAAATTACCACTGTTCGCTCTATTTTATCTATTGCTGTCTCTCAAGGGTGGCCAGTGCGACAACTGGATGTGCATAATGCTTTCTTACATGGGATTCTTTCTGAAGAGGTGTATATGGAGCAGCCTCCTGGGTTTGAAGACCCAACACATCGTGACTATGTTTGCAAGTTGCATCGTTCGCTCTATGGTCTCAAGCAAGCTCCGAGAGCCTGGTTCCAGCGGCTTTCTCAATTTTTGCTTCATCTGGGATTCTCAGCATCCCAAACAGATCCATCATTGTTTATCTATCGAAGAGGCACTGAGATCATTTATTTTTTTATCTATGTCGATGATATTCTCGTTACAGGTAATGCACTCTCCACTATCAGTTCCATCTTAAAGAAATTGTCTGCAGAGTTCTCCATTAAGGATCTCGGCCCACTGCACTTCTTCCTTGGAATAGAGGCAATCCATCAATCTAAAGGGCTACTTCTCTCTCAAGGACGTTATATTGATGATCTTCTTCACCGAGCTGGGATGTCTGAGTGCAAGCCTGTCCGAACTCCTATGGCCACAACTACAAATCCATCCGAGATAGGGGGTGCTCTAATGTCTAATGCTACTCTATATCGGTCTATAGTTGGTGCCCTCCAATATGTGACATTGACAAGACCAGATCTCTCCTTTGCCGTTAATAAAGCATGTCAATTCATGCATGTACCGACTGACGACCACTGGCAAATGGTGAAATGCATCTTGCGTTATCTTAAACATACAAGGTCATCTAGTTTGTTTCTTTCCCGATGCAATGATACTCGCTTGCAAGCCTTTTCCGATGCAGATTGGGCTGGTAGCTCTGATGACAGGAAGTCAACTGGAGGGTATGCTATTTTTCTAGGTTCTAACTTAATCTCTTGGAGCTCTAAGAAACAACGAACCGTAGCGCGCTCTTCCACATAGTCTGAATATAAAGCCCTTGCTGATGCTGTAGCTGAACTCATTTGGCTTGAGTCACTCTTTCAAGAGCTTGGGTTCCCTCTTCAAGGTTCTCCCATCCTTTGGTGCGACAACATTGGTGCCACTTATCTGTCTGCTAATCCAGTTTTTCATGCTCGTACCAAACATGTTGAAATTGACTTCCATTTTGTCCGTGATAGTGTCGCCAAACGACAGCTCAATGTGCAATTTATCTCCATAGCAGACCAATTGGCCGATGCTCTCACCAAAGCTCTTCCTACATCACGTTATGAATTTTTACGAGACAAGTTGAAGATTCGCAGTCCCGACTCTTCCACTTGAGGGGGTGTATCAACCGAATATTGCGTTATCAGATTTAGAAGATTCAGAATCGTATATTTGCATATCAATTAAATATCGTGCAATCAGTTTGATTGATTTAGGATCGTAGTTTTCTATTTTATGAATTTTCCTTTTTGTTAGTAAATATTCTAGAATGTACTTTTGGGTATATAAATACCCCTTTGAGCTTAATGAAAGAAATACAATTTCTGATTCAATAATCTAGCATTGCGCCACCCACCTTTGAAAAACCATCACCGACATTATCAAATGCTAATACTGCTTCAACATCTAACACGTTGATTTCTAGCCCGTCTAATGCTGGTACATGTTCTAATGAGAATATTTCAGACGCCTCCTCACAGCAGGTTAATGTGATACCTCAACAACTGATTTATCAAGCACAAATGATCCATCCAATGTGGCTGCGTCAAAATCCAAAGCCCAACAGTAAATATCCATTACCAGATGTGAACTTGACTGAAATGAATTCTAAAGAAAAGCCACAGTGCTTCACCGAAGCTAATAAACATGAAAAATGGAGGGAGGCGATGCTTCAAGAATTTAATGCTTTATTACGTAATGGAACATGGGTTTTGGTTACACTTAATCCCAAAGTAAATGTCGTGGGTTCCAAATGGATTTATCGAGTCAAGACACATGCAGACGGTTCAATAGACCGATACAAAGCCCGTCTAGTAGCCAAAGGCTATAATTAGCAAGAGGGTATTGACTATACGGAAACGTTTAGTCCAGTCGTTAAAGCAACCACAGTCCGTACAGTTATTTCATTGGTGGTGACAAAGAATTGGAAACTCCGACAGTTGGATGTTAGCAATGCATTTTTAAATGGTAACTTGACTGAAGAAGTCTACATGGCCCAACCTCAGGGCTTCGTTGATGAAGAAAAGCCAAACCATTTATGCAAGCTACAAAAATCCTTATACGGATTGAAGCAAGCACCGCGCGCTTGGTTTCATCGGCTGAGCATCTTTTTAGAAACATTGGGATTTATCGGATCAAAAATCGATACTTCCCTCTTCATATTACATCGGTCCAATTTCTCCATTTACATGCTCATCTATGTTGATGACATTGTTATTACAGGATCAAACTCGGCATTTATTCAAGACACCATCGAATGCTTGAACAAGGAGTTCTCCATACGGGACTTGGGTGACCTTAATTATTTTCTGGGAATTGAGGTACTTAAACATCCATCTGGGCTCTTCTTGTCACAACAAAAATATGTCACAGATCTCCTCCACAGAACCAGAATGGATGGTGTTAAACCGGTTCACACGCCCATGGCTACAAATACCAATTTAATCAATCAGGGTAAGCCACTTGAGGATGCCAGTTTATACAGGAGCACTGTGGGAGCTCTTCAATATGCCACCCTCACTCGGCCAGATATCTCCTATGCAGTAAATAAAGTCTGTCAATTCTTGAAAGAACCAACAGAATATCATTGGAGTGCGGTGAAACGCATTCTACGCTACTTAAAAGAAATCATTTCACATGGACTGCTCATCAGTTCTCAATCTTCCACAGAACTCCATGCACACAGTCATGCAGACTGGGCAGGTTGCCCCATTGACAGACGTTCAACATGTGGTTATGCAATTTATATGGGCCAAAATCTGATTTCTTGGTCAGCCAAGAAGCAACATACAATTGCACGTTCATCAACTGAATCCAAGTATCGGGCATTGGCAAATGCCACGGCAGAAGTGGTATGGCTACAATCATTGTTACAAGAATTGGGTATCTCTCAATCAAAACCTCCTATTCTTTGGTGCGACAACCTAGGAGCAACATATCTTACGGTGAATCCACTTTTTCATGCTAGAACAAAGCATATTGAGATTGATTTTCACTTTGTCCGCCATTTAGTGTCACAACGCAAACTTGAGGTTCGCTTCATATCCACACGTGACCAAATAGCAGATATCTTCACCAAGCCTCTTACACGGTGTCGTCATGATCTGCTCAAATCCAAGTTGAAGATCATCCAAAAGACCACCTTCAACTTGCGGGGGCCTGTTAAGGAATGTAGTTAATTGTAACGGACTCCATTAGTGTAGCAGTATTCTGTAATTAATATTGTAACGTCTGTAGTTAATACTCCATTAGTATAGAAATATTATGTAGTTAATATTGTAACGTCTTAGTCCATTAATGTAGCAATATTATGTAATTAATATTGTAACGGACAATTCAAAATACTTTGAATTAGTCCTTGAAGAAAAACTCCATAAATACAAACGCTATCCTAGTGTTAAGGACAAGCGAAATTCATCCTCAAACCTTGAGTATATTTCTTACAATTACAAATAATTACTTTAACAGTTTACATGCCACTTGGTAATATTTAGTTTTCATTGATCTTATGGGGGATAATTACATAAATGGTCCCTGAACTATGACAGAATGTGCAATCTGGTCCTTGAACTTTTAATTTGTTCAATTTAGTCCCTGAACTTTGGCAGAATGTGCAATTTGGTCCTTAAACTTTTGACTTGTTCAATTCAGTCCCTGAACTTTTAGTAAATGTTCAATTTAGTCCCTGGACTATATGAAAATGTTCAATATAGTCCTTTTGTTAATTTAAGATTAGGGACGACTTTGAATATTTTCATATAGTTTAGGGATTAAATTGAACATTTACTAAAAGTTCAGGGACTGAATTGAACAAGTCAAAAGTTTAAGGACCAAATTGCACATTCTGCCAAAGTTCAGGGACTAAATTGAACAAATTAAAAGTTCAGGGACCAGATTGCACATTCTGTGATAGTTCAGGGACTATTTGTGTCATTTTCCCATCTTATGGCAACCATGGACTTGTCATGAAACTTTTTGACGAAATTTTGCTGTTGAATGTTGCCTTTGTATCTGCTTTATTCATTAGAGAGATTTGTTTTTCCAATTTGAGGACTACTTGTACTTGATGCTCATGAGAGGCTTATGGGATAGGCTTTATTGTTCTGACAACAATGAAAATTGGCATTTTTCCTATTATAGGATAACGGTCAATATTTATCTCGTTAAAAGTAAGAATGTTAGAGCTGAATCAAGAATTGAATCATGAACCAAACTTAATCGAACTGAACTGAAATTTCATTCATTTTCAGTTCAGTTCGGTTATCTGTTTGGAGAGTAAAAAGAACCATTTTTTTTTTTTGGTTTAGGTTTTTTCGGTTCGGTTCAGGTTCAGTTCAGGTACCTGAACCAAACCATAAAAATAAAGACTTAAAAACTTAAGTGCACGGTTGCCATGGAAGATGACATGGGGGACTTTTAAGCCACACCGCTGCACCACCACCGCCACCGCCGCCATCGGCAGTACCAGTCCGTGTCGAAGCTCCGGTGCTTCAACTGGCTGATCCTGGTGCTGCGGCTCGTCGCCTTTTGCTTCGCCCTCACCTCCTCCATCTTCACCATCACCAACTCCCGTGGCCCTTCCTCCCCCTACTGGTACAAATTCGAGGCTCTCAGGTACTCGTCCTCCCAATTTCTTTTCCCCTCTCTCTCCTTTTCTTTTCTTCTCCTTTCGACTCGCTTTGCTCGCGTTCCTTTACCTTTTCCAAAAGGAAAAGATAGCAGCTTTTTGTCCATGGAATTTCTATAAAAAGAGAAGGGGGTTTTGCAACGAAAGTCCGCAAGAGCTGGCCATTTTCGCATCCTCTTGAGCTCGATCGAATCAATCTCATCATGAATCAGCTGAAATTGGGGAATTCAGGTGTTTTTTTTTTGTTGCAGATACGTGTTCGCGGCGAACGCAATGGTGGCGTTGTACTTGCTGTTGGAGTCGGGAGCTTCAGTCGCATTGAAACATATGAGATCGTTTCTACAAAATATAACCTACATTTTTTGCAATTGCTCCTTAGCCTACTTTTCCTAGGGCTTTTTTTGAAAATGTGTCAAAAAATTATAAAATTAGGGCTAATTTTTTTTTTTTTAATGAAAACGGGACCCGTGCGGCATGGCCTGTGCCGTAGTTGGTCCCTTTTTTTAAATTTCGTATTTTTTTATTTTTTAATTATTTTATATTTATATAACTTTGTAAATACATTTTTTTTCTTTTAAAGCTTACTTTTATAACATAATTATCAATAATTAATTGAAAAATTTATTAAGATATATTATTAGTAAATAATTTAGTATTTATGTAATTAATTAATTTAGTATGTAAATAATTATTAAAAATATTCATAAAATAAAAGGTAAGATATATGAAGATGACATATCTAGATTAAAAGAACGTAGATAACAATCCATGAGCATAAAAAATCCAACAAATCAAAATTGTATTAATAGATAACAATCCTCAACCCTAATTACATTCAATGATGGTGTCGTCCTTGTACGCGACCTCCTGTTCTGCAATGCCACGTATCATCAGTTAATGTAATTGGGATTGATGATTGTTATCTATCATTACAATTTTAATTTGCTGGATTTTTTTACCTCATGAATTGTTGTCCACGTTCTTTTAATCTGGATATTTCATCTTCATTTATTTTATGAATATTTTTATTAATTATTTATATATTAAATTAATTAATTAATTAATTACTAAATTATTTATTAATTATATATCGTAATAAAATTTTCAAATAATTATTGATAATTATGTTATAAAAATAAGCTTTTAAAGAAAAAAGATACTCTATCTCCAAGGTAAGATTAGATAAAAGATATATGAGACCTGTCAAAAAATAATTATATTAACAGCGCATGCAATGCGTAGTTTTCAAAAAAAAAATTCAAATAATGATTTGTAGTGCCCTCATTTTTTCAAATAAGAACCTGAAGTGAACTTCGCCTAAATCGTTCCAAAGAAGAGCCTGACCAAATGGTATTTTCGTCCATGACTTTTTTTAATATTTTTCCCTTTTTATTTTTTATTTTTTGCTTTTCCTCTTTCTGTTTTTTTCCTTTTCCTTTTCCTTTTTTTGTCTTTTTTCCCTCTACCTTTTCCCCTACCCTAGCCTGGGCTCCATCTTCATGAACTCGCCATCGCCATCTCTGTTCTCCCTCTCCCAACGCACCGTCCCTCACTTATCCTAATCGTTACTCGCCGAACCCAGCAATGCCGCCACTCGGACCCCTCCAAGAAGGGGATTATCGACTTTGGTCAGCGAGATCCCGAAGATGCCCATCAAATTGGCCGAACAAGAACGAATTCTAAGACAACAAACTCGTCAACGGGATGAAGCCGACCACGATTGGGCTCTTGCACTCGACTCCAAGAACCACGCTGGGCTGGGTTTACGAGGGCAGCTCTCGCCCGATGCCTGGCTTCACTTGCTTAGGCTAGGGCGAGGGTTTCAGGAAAGAAAGGAAAGAGAAAAAGAAAAAAAAAAAAGGAAAGGAAAAAATAAAAATAGAAAAATAAAAAAAATTCAAAAAAGTAAAGGACGTTGACCAAGCCAATTCTTTGAGACGATTTGAGAATTTCGGGCTTTTATTTGAAACAAAATCCAGTTCATGTTTTTATTTGAGATGAGGGTATTTTAGATCCTTATTTGAACCATCTTTAAAGTTCATGGAAAGACATGCTCATATTGTCCATGACGGTTCAGGAGTTCACTGCATAAAATGGTTTGCAAATTCATCCATTCATATGAAAACAGCTCCACCAGTATCATGAATATTGATCCATCACCTTTTTGTCAATCAAATTGCATCAAATATGGATCAACATCAGCTGAACTTAAACCTCCATACACAATAAGAAGATGATCCCACAATCGTTCAACTTACTTTGATTACAACAGATATAAACTGATGAATACACAACTTTACCCCCAAAAAAAATGATGAATACACAATGCTTCTGAGGACAGCACAACAGACAAAAAATACTAAACATTTAATCTAACCTGGGGAGAGAGAAATTCCAATTTGTCTCTCTCTGAGGAAGACCCATTTCCACTTGCAAGGAAGAGGCTTCATTGAAAAGTCAAACCTCTAAAAAAAAAATGACCCTTCAAAAAATTTGACTAAGAATTTCCTATACAGCTTGTGGGTAAGATTTCAACATGGCCAAAAATGTCGACCATGCTAAAAAAAAGGAGGAAAAAACCCACAAGCAAAATAGAAACTCTTAGTCAAAGCAGGACATTTCGTGCGCAAAGTGGTGGTCTGGTCAAGGGAGACTCCAAGGTTTTCCCTCAGAAGGTCCGAAAACCCCCTATAAGGGGGAAAAAGAGTAGCTAACTTCCGAATGGTGAGAAGAAAAATTAGATGAGACTTTTGCAAATGAAAGAACGAAGATGATGTTGATTGATCATGCGATCTTGAGAAGAGCTTGGCGTAGATTCATGACGAGATCCTCAACTTTCATGCAGAATCCAACGTCCATCTGAAAGGAAAAGAAAGGATATATGTTAATGAAAATCCATGATTGATTCGAAATACTCCAACCAATTTAATTGAGACTTCATATGATCGGTAATTTTGTTAATATGTTGAAATATATGTTTGTAATAGTTTGTAAGTATATGCTTGTTTTGAAAACTTAACTAAAATTGCAAGCTTTTCTCGTTTATAATTATACCCTTGAATGAAAAAAAGGGAGGAATGATGCTGAGTACTTTAACTTACCTGAGCTACGATTGTCATATCGAGTATGGAAGTTCCAAAAGGTAACACATTGCTGTTGAGAACAGAGAGATTTAACTTCTCTATTTCGCTAAGTATCTCTGTTGTATATCCCTTTCGTTTCTCGTGATGGATTCGGAAAAGGACATATTTATCCAAGGCTCTCACTTCAATCTCAGGGAGTTGTTGCTCTAACTGGTCATAGAAGTTCTCGTCTAAAGACACATCGTCGTTTGCCGAGACTTGAGACTTCTTTACAATCACAACTGATTCCACAGTCCTGATTGCTACCTCTGCCTCGAGTTTCTCGACGCGTTCTTGAAGCTGCTTCATGTACTTGATCGCGTCGCTGAGGATCGATGCTTTGTCCATCTGAAAAGCACAACAACATACAAGGAAATTCATTTGAGGATTGTGGTCGAGTAGCTACACATTTCAAAATTTGTCAATCTTGATGTATTTGAAGGAAAACTAGTATTCAATCTTGTTCATGATATGTCAAGGTAAACAAAACTTGTTCATTATAACTTTAATTGTTGTATATAGGGGTACTTGAAGGAAAACTAGTATTCAATCTTGTTCATGATTTGTCAAGGTAAACAAAACTTGTTCATTCTAGCTTTAATTGTTTTATTGAGGAGCGAAATACCTTGTAATGAACCAAAAGATACACTTGACGGTATGGCATGGAAGTTTAAGCTATTGTATCTAGTCACTAATGGAAAGAGATGTATATGATTCGAATGTAAACCCATACTTTTAGGAAAGTGAGACTCCTTGCTAACACCCCTTTCCTGTGTAAACCGTGAACGAGATGATCTTATCCATTAAATGAAGTACTGTGCTATTGACCGTTTGATTAGTTCTGGGGAAAATTGTGTTGTTGATATGACTGGGAACTCTCCATAAAGATTGTTGCAAACTCAACTTTAGGGAATCCAAAAAAGTGGTAAGTAACGATGAATCGGAGCAAACGATAAGTTACTGTTTCTCTAATATCATCTCTATTTCCACAGTGCCATAGTCGGACTGCCTAACTTGGGGCCTCAACATTTCCATCACTGACATATATTCAATGTCGATAAGTTTTTGATATGAAACCTGTAGTGTTATGACAGTTTGTTGAAGAAGATTTACCTTTTTAAGGCCAGGAATGATGGCAGAGAGAGCAATGAAGCTCTGGCTAAGCTTCTGGCGGCGCTTCCTCTCTGCGATCACGTGTTCTTGTGTATGTAAAGTCGGTCTACTCATTGCCCCAACTCTCTTCGTCTCCTTTTGACAATCTTGGATCTCATAAGCACCTTTACAAATTAATGAAAAGAAGACTACTTTCAGGATGCATACTACCTCAGATCTTAATCAACAACCTACATATAAAAGATGCACGAAGTTACCGTAAAAATGCTGCGATTCAGGTGGGGACAAATCCAAGCTCCCAAAAGATATGAACTGGGGATTAGACGATGGCGGCGAGGACATCGCTGTTATCTGGGCATTGTTTGTCTCGGGCGAGCTAGGGTCGCTCCAGATCTTGGTCTTTGGCTTCTTCATTGGCCTCTCAAAGGTGGCCGGAGCAGCTCCGACCAGTGGATCCATGAGGCCTCGCGTTGTTTCCGGAGCAAACGGCGCACAAGGAGAGTACATCTCTGAAGAGAAAAGGTTGAAGTCGAAATCGTCGAGAGGGAAATCGAAGGGGTTTGTCATTTGGCGATGTTGATACATATGATGAAGCGGATCTTCCGTTACCTGTGAAATCAAGTAGAGATTAGATCTTGGAAAACTCCTCAAGTCCGACATGAAAATCGATAGGGCTTGCAAGGGAAAGTAAATGCTTACTATCTCAGGGAACAATTTGGGTGATAAGATCTCCATTGAAGCACACTCTGAGCGTTTTACCTTCGTTTTTCAATATGTTTGGTCGTGACCGTGACCGTGAGGAAGAAACGTTGCCTATATTTATAGAGGAACCAAACGCGGTCTCCAGTCTCCAGTCTCCAGTCTCCTGCGTGTTAGCTTCTCTCTCTCTCTCTCTCTCTCTCTCTCTCTCTTTGTTGAGCCATCACTGTTTTGGTATTTCAAGTGTTCCCACATAATGCGTCTAGGTTTTGTCTTTTCCTTCGGTCAACTTTAGCCCACTCTCTCCCTCTTTCTATAGAATTTTAATATTTTGAGTACAATCCTTGGATGACACCCTTATCTCGGTCAGAGGTAAAAGAAAGAAAGAAAGGAAGGAAGGAAAAGAAAGTCTTATCTACACGTCTAAAATGGTCTGTCATGTCGTATTTGTGCATTTCCCTCGAACATACTATGCAAATAAAATTTTGTCATATGCTAGTGTTATTTCCGAATCATTCTTCATTGGAAAAATTTCAAATAATGGTATGAAGTGTCCTCATTTTTTTTTAAATAAAGATCTGAATTGAACATTATTTCAAATAAAACCTAAAGCGGCCAACTTAGCCTCCCGGCCTTCGGAGAAAAGGTATTTTAGTAAAAACAAAAAGTATAAGTGTATATATAATTCACTTTTCTTTTCTTTTCTTTTCTTTTCTTTTTTTTGTTGTTTTCTTTATTTTTTTTCTCTCTTTTCTTTTTCCCTCTTCCCTCCTCGGCCATTGACGGGCCTCGTTGATGGCCGGCAGAGGTTGTCGCCTCAGGTGAGAGCTTCCCTCGCCAGATCCGGTGAGGGCAACTCTACCTATCCTCGCCAGCGTCGGGCAAGGGCCGTCCTTGCATGGTCTCACCAACCCAGGTGAGGGTGAGGGTTGCCTTGTGCTCACTTGAGTTCGACAACTTCCTCTAGCCATCGACGAGGCCATGGTCGGCGGTGGGGAGAGGAAAATAGAAAAAGAAAAGAAAAGGAAAATGAAAAATAGAAAAAATAAACAATGAAAATGTCCTTCAAGTAGCAAGGTCAAACCCTTCTTTGAAACTGATATGACCACTTCATGCCATTATTTGAAATAAGAATCATTTTAGGCCGTTATTTTAGAAAATAATGACACTTTGAACCCTTATTTGAAATAATGTCTATTTCATGCTCTTATTTGAAAAAAATGATGGCACTTCATGCTTTTATTTGAAATTTTCCTTTTTTTTATTTAATCTTTTTTTATCATTATTTCAAGAAACTATAACTAATTATTTTTTTGTCGATTTAAACATCAAATAAATTGAATGAAAAAAAAAAACAAGTGGGCCAGCTAGTCCAATACCATAATACCATTAAGACAATTATTGGAGACAGAACAGTCGGTCGCAAAACTGTCGATATGATCGGTCCAAACATCAGTTTTTTGCTGCAACTTGCCAAATGCCGAGGAGATGTAATCCTTATATGGATGCAAGTACCTACTTTCATGCCAATCTTTATCTTCATCCTGTATGGTGTTTATTAAATAAAAGATTTCCTATTTCAAGGATCTCAATTCTTTTTTTCCCCAAATATTCCTGATTACTTATTTTAATGCAATTATTGTCCATAGAATAATGCGTATGTAAATTATCATATCTTTATCTCTCACATATTTCAATGTGTAAGTTGGGTACTTTCTGTCCTTAAAGAAGATTCCTGAAAACATTCAAATCTTGAAATGCCTTTCTCTTTCCACTTATATTATCAAAATTTCCATGTATCGTATATTTTGATCAATACTTGTTTTCTACCATAGCGTAGTTCGGATATTTCATAACAAAGCGATTTTGTCTAATTTTTCAAATGTTAATTTTTTGCATAGATGCAAGCTCTCTGTATACTAACATTTTATGAAGCAAAGACGACCCCATATTTGTAAAGGAACTCTTCATTTTATCCTAAATACCCTCAAGTACTTAATGAACAAAGACATACTTACACAATTCCGCTGTATTGTGGATCTTTAGACATTTCAATGGGGTCGGACCATTTACTAATCCTTTTAACCCATTTTGATCGAGTTTCATGCAGTATAAATCCAACAACTCATACCTGACCAAACTAATACCCGGCCCGGCCCATATTGTTAAAACACTTCTACCTTTAACCAAATCATAGAAAACTTGTTTCTGATAATTTTTCAAAAGAAATGATATTGCTAAAATTCTTTCATGTAATACAAACCAAATGCAAATTTTTTAAAATTCCTAAAGAAAATTATTTTTATTCTTTATTTTCGATTTTGTTTTTCTTTTTTCCCTATGAAATTCGGCAGCCAGCGACCTACGATGACCAATGACATCCTACCTCTTGAATAATTTTTATATTTTGTAATTTTACATTTCTTTGTTTCTTTTTACTTATAAACAATAAAAACAGAAATAAAAAGTACTGAATACAAAACTTTTAATTAATAACCTGTACAAGTCAAGTGGAATGTAAATGGGTTCAAAGACAATGTACAACCCGCATATAATTAGGCGTAAAATTCAAGCCCATTAATAATTCATTTATTATAACTTGACTAATCCATAATTGATATTTCTCATTAAATATAGGTTAAAATATGAGTTTTCAACTCATATTGACATTTCGGACAGAAAAAAAAAGTTCATATTGACACCTCTAATGTTTATGTACAGTTTCTTGCTATTATTTGACGATTTACAACTCTATATAAAAATGGTTGGGCTTAATCTTTCAAATGTCAATTTTATACATGCACGCTATCCGTGTATTCTTGTGCGTACTTGCATACCCATAGGTATGTATGTTTGACTAAATAATTATCCCCCTATATTTGGCCAACAAAAATTTCATCGATGATTCTCTGGTTGAAAAGTATCTTCCCGAAAACGAAAAGATGGAAGATGATGAATGACGAAGGATCTTGGAACGCGTCTCTAAACTAACGTTTTGTTTTCCCTTCCGTTTCCGTCCGTATTTAATAATTAATTGACATAATTCTATCAAGAAAATATAATAATCAATCGATTAATTAGTGATTTGAGCACGAGGAAAATGTGGAATGTGGACTCAAACCTCGAAGCTCTAGCCCCGTTTCTTGTCTGGACGGTTGGTTTTGTGGGACAGTGGACGCGGACGGATAGGACAGGATGCAGCTGCAGCCCACTAACGGCTCCTCGGACTCCCTGATGTTACGCTTGCGTTGTCTTATGCCAGAAATATTTAACATTTAGATCCATCCTTGGTGTATTAAGATCATTCATGAAGAGTAAGTGGCGGTCGTATCGAAAACTTGATCCACAATTGACACTCAATAGGGACATATTGTTTCATTAAGTATGTCATTCTTATAAATAGATTAATTATATCGACTTAGACACATCATATCACATTTGATATGACAGAATAGAATGGAATAGAATGAAATGAAATGACGACACTCATATCTTTATGTGGATTAAAACGAAAATATAGTTGTATTGAAGATTTCTTTCTTGGATTATAAGCAAAGTCTTATGGTAATGGAACGAAACGAGAGCTTTGGAGTACATTTTCTCTTAGTAACATAAGTACAAACAAAATGTAGTAATTTTTTTTTATAATTAACTTAATCAACTATACACAATAATCATTTTTCCTTAACTAAATAAATTGTTGTTATTTGTGACTAATTAATATGGGTAATGGATATAATTTGTCATGTTACTTGATAAATTAATTTAAAGAAATAATTCAAATTTAAAAATGTCATTATCAATGAATTTTTACTATAGTTTGATAATAGTTAATAACAATTTCATAATTGTGAATTGTGATCTATATAAGTAAATTGAAATTCAAATAATCACTTGTTGTGAAAAGAAAAAAAAAAAAAGGGCAGGAAGCTCAATTCCACCGCTGACTGTCTTTATTTATCTCGTAAAAGGTGCGGACTCTTTGTGAGATTTTTCGAGGAAAGCTAGAAAATTAACTTTATATAATAGAAGTTGTTCCCATCTTGTCCATCCGTAACAAAAGTTATAAACACACCGACGAATGGGAACGATCTCATTTCCATTTCACTAGCTTGCATTCCCGATAACCAAACAATGAAAATCAATAGGAGATGAAAAAGTAAAAGTGCTTGGTTTCTTCTAATAATTTTGTTGCATGTTAACTATGAAAAAAAAAATCTAAGGCTCCGTTCGTTTCGCGAAAAACAAGTGAATATAACAACAATATTTTCTGAGCCTCGCCTTGCTAGATCAAGCAAGGCGAGGCTCGAGATCGGCAACCTGGGGCAAGACCGAGCCTTGCCTATAGCTAATCGCTGGTCGTAGCAGGCAACTGACAATGAAAGAAAAAAAAATATAAAAGAAGAATATAAAATAAAAAAATGTTCTCAAAATATTCAAAATTTCAACATGAAAAATTATTTAAAATTCTATTTTTTTAATTACAAATAAAATTTCACATTAGGATCAGCTATGCCATGTAAGACAACTAGGTCCATATCAACAATTTCCACCTAAACGGCATTGCATAAAATCAAATGATGAAAAATAAATTCCTTACCAAATGACAAAAAATATTTTTCAGTTAATTTTTGTTGGGGTTGTCCAAATACATCAATTGTGGAAGGGGCTGGTGGTCGATTTATAAGTGTGAGAAAAAGCCTAGTCTTTTGAGCTAGTTTTTGGGATGAGAAATATTCAAGACCACCCAACACTAATATCATAACTCAAGTTACCAATAAGTTTGGACTTAAGAGTCATACGGAAGATATACGAGTTGTTGCTGCTCCGACCTATGGCCTGATGTGTAAGGGGTAGATTGTTAGGGTTGTTCCACATCTGTTCTTAAATGGGTTGGTGGTTGGTTTATAAGTGTGAGGAAAAACCTCATACTTTGAGCTAGTTTTTGGAATGAGAGAAGCCCAAGACCACTAAATAATTTTCAGGTTTCAGCTAAACATAAAAAAAAAAAATTATCATTTTCCTGATAAATGACATCCTGGAAAACTTTTTTTCAGAAATTTCACATTTTTTGCGAAATAAATGAAATTTAAAATATGATGCATATCTTTATTAAGAGATTGTTTATTGATCCGACACACCGAGTTGGGCACGCGATGATATGAAAGAAAAATACAACAAAGACCTGTGAATATGATGCTACGTCTCTGACCTATTTTCAAGAAGAAAATATCAAGTGGTTGTCGCGACCCTCTTGAGGTTGTCGGGCTCTCGAGGGCTAATGGGCCGTCCTGTCTGGTCGGACGCGGGCCTCTCCCAAGGCCCATTACCCAAATCGCAACGGAGGTATGCGTGATCGACTTTCAGTGTGGTCTAGTGACATGTGCTAAGTGTGCATGCCATGGAGTCGCCACCAATCATTTTTTTAGGCTATGATTGGACCACCCAATCGAATAGTTGGGAGTTTCTATTCAATTCTGCGAGAACCAGAGAAATGGTTTCGGGGACTTAGTTACACCAACTGTCAGAGTTGACGCCCTTTCGGTACCTAAGTTGACTGAATTTTCTAGCCTGAGATTCATGCGGATGAGTAAGGTATGAACCCTAAATCTAGAAATTCATGTAGATAGGAATGATTATCCTAGCAATCACAATCAGTAATAAAATGCCCAACTCAAGGAATCTAGATATGCAAATAAATCACATGGCATTCCTAGTAAGGTCCTATTTATCAATCACAGCTCAAGAATGATTTAGCTGTCCTAGCCATTCTACACACGATCTAACCTAAGAAAAGCATTAGGAAGCATCGAAGGAGTTCGAGAGTACTCACATGGGGTTCGCCGTGCCCTGGTTTGGTCTTGGACGAGCTATCGAGCTCATGCCGACCCGATTATATTTGGGGATCCACTCGACGTTTTACACCATGAAATCATGTGAAATAAAAACGAAAATATTCAGCAAGGGGCATTTATTGTAGATGGTGGTCGATCTAATTGGACGTCAAGACTAAAAAAGATGTAGAAATTTACAAATTAAAATACTCGAATGACATTTTTTGCCAAATTCAACTCTATGCGTCGTGAAGAAACACATGCAATTGAACTTGAATTTTGACTATTTATGAGTTCAAAATGTAAAATAAATTAAAATAAAAATATTGACTATTTTTCTATATTTTTACGATATCGAACGCTATTTTTCTTCATTTTTCATGTATTTTTTTTATTTTTGGAAAATATTAAAAATTATGAAAAATTATTTTTTATCAAAAATGGTTCCTTTAGCTTGGTCAAGGCTACCAAAGATGATTTTTTAATTTTTTTAACTTTTTATAGATTTTTTATGAATTTTTTAAAAATAAACTATGAAAGACTGATCAAAAATCAGGTGTCAACAGCTGCCCCTCTTTGAGAGGAATTTCGTCAGAGGTTTCTCTCAAAGACAAGGTGACACCTGTGTTCCGATCAACTCGACAGGGAAAAGAAAAGAAATCATGACATCCAATTTTCATGCCCATCAATGTGTGCTTTTCCTTAAAAAGAGATGTGCTCATTCAATTCCCTGATATGATGTAAGAAAGTTAAGGAGTAGATAGACTTCCCTGCCCCTTACCTGCCGAATGCTTGCGGCATTTGCTGTGTCTGATGGGTTCAAGTAGATTCCTAAGGACTTGTCATCGGAGTGTCCTGGGGATATTAAGCTCTGACCTGTATGGTAGGTCAAACCATAATGGGATTCCTAACTGATAGGAACCTAAGGAAGACGCATCCCACATTTGGGAATTTGCCAAGGGTTTTGATCCGTGTGGTGGACTAAACTAGAAATGGCTTGCCTAATGTAAGGCTTATTAGGGAAAACGACTCCTCCCGCGTTCGGGATTCATCAAGGTTTTGATCCGTATGGTGGATCGAACCATTAGGTTGATCCTTCAGGCGGTCTCTACCAGTCATTTGACCCTTCAGGCTGTTTCTACCATTCATTGACCATTCATGCGGTTTCTACCATTGAGTTGACCCTTCAGGCGGTTTCTACCATACATTGACCCTTCAGGCGGTTTCTACCATTGTGTTGACCCTTCAGGCGGTTTCTACCATTGATTGACCCTTCAGGCGGTTTCTACCATTGAGTTGACCCTTCAGGCGGTTTCTACCATTTATGAGATTCCAAATTGATATGAATCAAAGGATGACGTACCCGCTCTTCGGGGCTAGTCGAAGACTCGATCATTCTGTGGATCGGTCTTAGAAAAGATTTGCCTACTAAAAGGCTTCACCTAAGGATGACGCACCCAGTCTTTGGGGTGGCCAAAAGTCCTGCAGAAAGCTTAGACCTGAAAAAATTTTCCTCGCCAAGAAGATATTAGTAATCTTTGGGAAGACAATAATTGTCTAACTGACAAAATTCTACGACTTAAGTTTTAGTCATAAAATGTGCATTTTGATTGTTGGAGGTTATCCAAAACATTCCTGCCATATACAGATGTGATCATAAATTCCTTGCACGGAAACTCTAGATCAAACAATTTGAAAATTTCAAAAAGAGTTTGCTCAAGACATCCATTGGAGTATTTCTCACCCAAGAAGGCTCCTCACTGCTCTGTGATAATGATCTTTAATAGGGAAAGTGCTCAATTTCCTACCGACCTGTGCCTGGATTTCAGGATCATTCGCAACGCATACATTTCGACCGATCAGGAGGTCTTTCACGGGACCGTAGTGTTAGGCTTGGATATCGGTTTCCAAGGGGGACTCACTTTTGAGTCAAGGCCGTTGAACGAAATTTTTCACTATCTGCTCCGGGTTTACAAGTCAAGAACCCTGCAAAATGAGAAAGAAATAGTCTTGCTCGTACTTCTTTGAGCTAAGTTATACATTAACCCAAGTGTCTTAGTCAGATAAGACTACTTCAGGGTTGTAACATTGGAAGGATTGGGGACCGAAAAAGGCTTATTTTTTGCCCAGAAATTGTGAAGGGTTTGACATTGGTGATCATTGCAAATTTGCCACATGTCCTTCGAAGAACATCTCCATTTCTTGAAGTGTACACTCCTCTTTTAGAGCGCACAAGGATGTTTAAAAGCGTCTCTTGTTACATTAAGAGACCGTCTGTTTGTGTGTTTGCAATTTGAGCACGACATCATTTGGAGAGTAGTCATCTTGATCTAACTCCTTTGCAGGGTCTTTTCATCGTCTCTCTAGACTTTACTGGGGATATTTTGAATAGACATCAGCCTTGCTTTTTACCAGGCACTTTGCTTTTTCTTGATGTCTAGGGATTTTTCTTTTCCCCCTTTTTTTAATCCCGTGTTTTTCTTTTCTTTTGGAGCTAGGATTTTCGGCAATCATGCTAGATATGCAACTTAAACTTTGGCACGCTTCCATTCCTAGAGTGATGTTGCCTTTGCTTTGGAATATGCAATGATCACCAATAGGTTGATGAAATGAATTTGCTGGCTCAACTTGGTTGTGCAAAGGATAACAGTGTGTAGGATAGAGAAATGAATTATTCTCGTCATCCTATGACACTTGGATTATCATATAAACAACACACAAAGATTTATGTTAGTCCGAGCAAGAAAATTTCTAACCGTTTACTTTCTGATACTGTTGGACTAACCTTCATTTGCCCCAATGTGGGGTGGTTCTTGACAGGGTTGAGAATGAAAATCGCCGTTCAATGGGGTTCTCAATGGGCATCTGTAGTGTTTGGAATGAAGAAATAAATGCCTCTGTCATCTCGATCCATGTAATCGTTGCGAATGACCCTTATATCCATAGGTTAAGGTTTCGCTATCATTTCCAATCTCCTCATCTCTCAAGTGTGTATGGGACGTGTTTGGATTAGGCTCGCTTCTCTTATGAGAAAATACCCTTTTGAACAGTTCAAACGACTCTTGTTGGAAAAATTCATTTCATTTCATCAAGATTTATCCTTCAAAGGGATTTTATGATGCACCATACATGTGTAATTCATGTTCAGACAATCTCATGTTTTAAAACATGAATGTCAATGAAGTAAGAATTCTATGTCTTTTTAGATGTGAGAATCGAATTAATTCTGAAAGTTTTTAATCACCAATGAATTGGGAAAAGGGATACTTACCTACCCATCGAGGCTGGAGATCCTGGAGATATAAAAGGGATATGTCATTGTATATTCTAAAACTTTACAAAAATTGGAACGATACATCTTACCCTTGGTCATATGCTCCAACGAGTGTACAAGGGTTGTGAAAATCTGCACTTCACATAATAACACAAGATTGTTGGGTGTTCTAAAGTTCTTTTGACTTCTTGGTTTTTGGAGAAAAATGAAACTTACATGTCTGCCCTGATGGCGAGCTCCTGCCAAGGATAAATATTAAGCATTATTTTGGGTTTCCAAATTCAAAACAAATTGGGACGATACTACTTTACTCTTGATTTGAATTCCATTCTGCATGCCAATGTGCGGATTGTAGAAGCCGGCCCTCAAGCTTGTGACCATGATTTCTTCGTCTGGTTGGGCAACGAATCCACCTCGAGGATTTACGTCGGAGGAGATTCATTCATCTTTTTGGGCGTGTTTCATGCACTGTTTTGTTATTTGAATGCATGGCTTCTTGGGTGCCTCATCTCTGTTCATCACCTGAGAGGAAAATGAGAGAACATTATCCCCGCATCTGATTGAAAATCATTTAGGAACGATACGTTCTTTTTACCAAATGGGTGGCTCCGCGGCCAAATGTGTTTTACATTGAAAGGATGGATTCCATTACGCTCTGCGGATGATAACTATCGCTTGGGGGACTTGCCCCACGGATCAAACGATGAATTTGATGTCTTCGGCTTCGACATGCTTTCCAGATGTAGGAATGGTTTGCCCCTATTTTCAGTGGAGATGGGTTTTGTCGAGTGGGCAAGATCAAAAACTCATCCTAGATTTGGCTTTAGTCGAAGGTTGAAATCCCGACCTTGGATAATCGAATCATGATTCATCTCCTTCTGCTTCGGATTTGTCATTTGCGTGCTTCACATTTTACAATACCAACTTCGCCGCTTGATGAAAATGAATCGATGATTTTCGAATTGCCCCAAGTTCTATAGTCATCTGCGTCGAATCTCTTTGAACTTCATCGGGTGATAGACAAACTGATAAAATGATTTTTCAATCCTGAGATCGAACTCCTGACGTTTCGTACCACTTCCAGTTCACTGACTACCAGGACACAGCACTATTGGCGTCCCTAACTGGTTCGTTTTTTGTTATAAAATTCTTGAAGCAGTTAGCGACCCCCATCGAGAATGAAACAAGCTCAATTTAGAGTTCATAACGACTAAAGGTCCCTTAGAACGATACAGATCTAACCGTCTTTGAGCTCGCTCGGGCTTTTGCTCGCATTTTCCTATGTGAAGCCTTTAAATGTTTTTCTTCGTGGCGTTCAATTGATTCGCCTCGACTCTAATCTAACAAGGGATTGTCGTACTCGAGCATGATGATGCTTGCAGGTAGTACTGATCGCTGCCCCAGATTAACTCTAGGCATTAAGGAAGATTATCTTGCATGGAAGACTTTATGACAGAAAGATTAATGATACATCCATTCACATGTGCCTAGTTCCCTTGAGGATTCTCGGTGATCATCCAGCTACACCATGAATCAGACATATAATCGTCATTTTGGATCATAACTTCATAAGTCCATCAGTTTTAAACTGATCTATCTAGATATGGAGCTCCTCATCAAGGAAATCTTTTGATTCTTCGAGCAACTGATATTCGGGTTGACCATCATCGCTTGGCGTTGAAGGATTCCTGTTTCTGTTGTGAGCGATCTGATTCTTCGAGCTAGAACCTTCGTCGTTGCTCGAGATTATAAGAGGATGATTGATCGGTTCACTATCAAAAACACCTTCCATTTGGGAATGGGAGAAACAAAAATCCTCAAAGCATCCGCCCGCTTGATCTTCCGAAATCATATGCCCAAGCCGGGCAGATCTTTGAACACTAGGCGCAATATGTTGATCGGGGATAGGAAGAGCACTAGCGAAAAGTTGCTGCTCAAACCAAGGAGTTCGTACCTGCTGCACTTGTGGCATATACTCTTGAGGGGTGCTGAGATGATTCGGGGGAATATTCTGATTAGCGCCCAAGTAGTCGATGGTGCTGCTACCAGCTTGGTCGGTGCCTAGATTCGGCAGGGTATTTCTTACTTCAGGGGCATTGTAGTTATAGCCATGCCTAGTGTTTAGGCACAAGTTGAGTTCTTTCAGGTTCAGTGCTGTGTGGCGCTGTCTTAGCGCCCTTCTGTAGCTCTTGAGGTGACTCGCGACTCCATCTTTAGTGAGTCCTGGTATGTTCATGATCTCAAGTATGCGCGTTGGATATGCTGAGTTGATCCCTAGTTGCTGAACCGCACTAAGGAACTTGAGATGAAGCTCGGGGGACCAATTGACCCTCGTCTTCTTGCGACCCGGAACAGTGTTGACAACTTGGCTATTGCTCTCTGGCCTATTTCCAGTAGAATTTGATCGAGCCGAAAATTGTTGTGGAGGGAATTCATCAGCTTTGGATTGGTCGGTCGTGATAGTAAGCTCATCGTTAAGGAAACTCCAATCATGGTGACGCATATCACATCCTTTAGAAGGCATCGATATTGACTTCGTAGAATTGATTTGTTCATGCATATCTCCAACAAAATCCGATTGTATCGAAGATGGTTCGAGGGAGTGGGGTGGTGAATGAGCATTTTCAATCCTCATATAAGGCTTATCAAGGAACATTTCGCCGAGAGTGATAGGGCCACCGCAATTAAGGCAAGCGATAGTGCTGGGAGCTTTCTTATACCTCATGTTCTCCGCTCGAAGCTTTTCGTTTTCCTCCTTTAGAATCGCAAGTTCTTGACGTCTGTGTTGAGCCCTCAATTTGGCTCGCTTATTTTGAAACCAAAACTTGACCCTCAAAGGTTTCATCCCTAGCTTCTGGCCCAATTCATTTCTTTGTTTCATGTTCGGGAGAGGGCATTCACTAAAGAAAGCTTCAAGCTCTTGGATTTCATTCTGAGTGTGGCACTGGCGACGTTTCCTTTTCCGGGATTGACCATCGCTGCTGCTGTTGTCGTCGCTGCTGAGATCCTGAACTTCATTGCCAAAAGGGTTGGGTTCTGTGGTTCTGGTACCAGACGCCATCCTGGAATCTTCGAGATCTCTCAGTAGTTCATTTTCTGAGATTTTTGGATCAGTCGCCTCTAGCAACTGATGGTAACCCTCAAACATGTTGGATCGAAAAATGTTCGATCAATTTTTGCTCACTCAGGGTTCTCTACTCTCTCATGTATGGTCACTCTCTCTAAATTTTCTTTTGAGTGGTTCTGTATGCCCATGAAACGTTCTTTAAACATGGATGAAGATCATCAGGCAAGCGTTGCTCCCAAGATTTAGTATTTCCCGCTTTGTCGTCTTCTTTCTTCTTTTCAACGTGGAGGGACACCAAATCGATTTCCTTTTCTCGATATCCATGTCTGTCTCCCACTTATTTTCAAAAAGGTGGAACTACACTCGCCTCCTGCTCAGTTTTTTAATACGATGGGACCGCCAAATCCTTTCGCAACTTTTTTCGATAGTTGCGCTTAACTCCCGCTCAATTTTAATATGGTGACACCGACATATCTTTTTACAACTTTTTTAGGTTTATCAAGCCTGAAATCGCGGACTGGGACAGATCTGATGGTTCACCGAAAGAGCCACCACTGCTTTACCCAATTAACTTGGCTCCACGAGCATTATTGCTGTGCCTTTCTTCATTCTCGAGTTGCTATAAAAGGAGGAGTTAATGCAGAGAAGATTAACACTCTTACATAATTGCCTTTTCTTATTTTAATCACTCTACCACACTCATCTTCTTCTCCCTCACTCCAACGAAAATGACCTCCTCTCCTATTCGCGTTTTCTCGGCCGAAATTTTGGCCCAATGGGAAAAACTCTATAACCTCCTCGGTCGGGGCTATGCTCATATAGCCGATCACCCAGAAACTGAAGATGAAATCCGCATTTTGCTCGTGGAAATAGACACCACCTCCATCGAGGGCACTAATTTAGAGAGGGAATATAGAATCTTCCCAACCCTCTTTATAAACTTTTTAGAGACTTACCGTGTCGCTCATCGAAAAGCTACCGTGGCTCACGTTTTGCGAGCTCGCTATGAGGATCGGTCCAACTGCTTGGTGTTGGCCAACCTTGTGGCCGATAGTCACAGAAAGGCTGTTGAGTTCGCCAACAAGCGAGTCTCGATGTTGCTTCGCGAGAGGGGAAATTTGGTGGAGCGCTTGGCCTTATCCCTGACCACCTATGAGCACGACCGTCGTAATGTCGTGTTGAAGTTTCAATGTGAGTGGCAGGAAGAAAGGCTTGACAGCATTACCGCGGATATAGCCCATGGGAGAGGACTAGTTCGGGACCTGGAAATAGCCGCCGAAGATCACGGGACCAAGGTTGCCGAGCTTAAAGGGGAATGTAAACGCCTTCTTCTTAAGCTTGCAGATCTCGAGTCTCGAGGTGATGAGTATAAGCAAAGCATCAATAATATGGAGGGCCAACTTGGTTCCTTTGTAATGCTAATTAGGGCTCATTGCGGTTTTATGTTTCCACCCCGATGATTTGTATGATCTGCTTTTAAGGTCCCTCGATTGAGCGAAATGAATGAAAGCTCTAATGTGTGTGTCTCAACTTCTGTATGGCTGACTTTCTCGAACACCTGACCACTCTCAACCTAGGCAAGCTGCGCTTTGACATTGATGATTCGAGCGTGTACATCTTGATTTTTTAATCTTGCTTATGATCGGATAAAGGAACCTCCCACCGCGATTATCCACAAAAAGACTTCTCTTCTCTACTTGTTTTTAACCTGTTTAAAATGAAAAGGCAGAATCAGAAGAAAGAATTTGAAAAATAAAGCATAAATCCTTTCAATTTTATGCTTACTTGTGATTAATAGGGACAAGAGCTTTTACAAGGATTTTGGCCTTGTGCAAAAGCTTTTATCAATATTCCTCAAAGGAAAGCATATCATTGAAAGGAATGTAATTCACGATAATCGCCTTTGATCAATTCCAAGAAAATCAATGGAATGTTCAAAAGTACACAATTACGATGTGTTTTAAATTCAATTGAAGATACGGTATCCAAATTAAAGCCGTTTGCTAAGAACGAGAGTAATTTGGATATCTATCTTTTCATTAAATTTGAAAAACACAAATACTCTTGATCAATTATCGTGGATTACCAATGATGCAAAACATGCATGAACCAATTCAAGTTTATAGTTCCTTCTGGCGAAATTGGGATTGTATTGCCCTATACGGCCAAAAGGTTGTATAAGACTTCCAATTTCAATTTCATCCAAAGGAATTATAAAATTGATTTTGGAGTATTCGAGTGATTAGAAGAAATGCCACTATCACATTCCAATGACAAGTCAATAGAAATACAACAAATTTCAATCTGAATGTATATAAACACAAATAGATCCCTAATACAATCAATCTAAGGGATCAGATAGAGAGGATCTCAGCAAAATAAATCCTATACAAGAAGGCTAGAAATGAAAATTAAAACAAAGGAATGTGATCTTAATACTTAGAGATGCCCCAGTTTCGATCTTTGAGACGTGACTTCAGGATCACCTATTCCAAATCGTCATCTTCATTAGATGATACCTCAATGATGTCCATAGCAGGCTCTTCTTGTCCACTTGGCGCTCGTAATGGGATGACACCATCTTCATCTTCCATCAAGAACATTGGGAGGAAAACACACCTATCTATCCTCAAAATGGCATTTAATCCAATCACCGGAATTATGCAATGAATATAATGATTAAGAGCTGTAACAAGTTCGAGGGATAGAAAAGTCTTACCAACCAAACTTAAGAGAAAATCAAGCTTCTCTGTATTTTTAGCAGTGTTAGGTATACTAACCTTCCATAGACAAACGCATGAGACAAGTGAGGGAAAACTCCTAAAAATCAAAAGATAGGGCTTGGTACCTAAAGCCAAGGTTCTCACCTCAAATTCTAGGAAGAGCCGATTCCATTGCACAACTATCGTTGCATTGGGACTCAATCCATAGTTCGAAGTGAGCGGAATTGAAAAGTGGATTACCCCATGTTTTTCCTCACGGAGATTCCGTTTTCAATTCCTTCTATTGTGTTCCTAAAGAGGGCGCCTGGGGTTTTAGGCGCAATTGTGTGTATTCATTGTGTCGTGCTAAAGCAATAGACATGCATTTTATTTAACAATCACCGCTTCAATATAAACATCCACACAATCATACATCTAAAACTCCTATCTGCATAAAACAAAGTTAACAAGCACTTCACCCCTTATTTCTCCCGTCTACAAAAATATCTAACACATTCGTTAGCATATACACCTCACTTTCGAGAGCATCTGCATAAAATTAGGTTAGAAGAATCAATCAACTTTTTAATCGGCTCAAGTCCACTAAATGGTTAAGAACCAGTCCCCAGTGGAGTCGCCAGTCTGTCGCGACCCTCTTGAGGTTGTCGGGCTCTCGAGGGCTAATGGGCCGTCCTGTCTGGTCGGACGCGGGCCTCTCCCAAGGCCCATTACCCAAATCGCAACGGAGGTATGCGTGATCGACTTTCAGTGTGGTCTAGTGACATGTGCTAAGTGTGCATGCCATGGAGTCGCCACCAATCATTTTTTTAGGCTATGATTGGACCACCCAATCGAATAGTTGGGAGTTTCTATTCAATTCTGCGAGAACCAGAGAAATGGTTTCGGGGACTTAGTTACACCAACTGTCAGAGTTGACGCCCTTTCGGTACCTAAGTTGACTGAATTTTCTAGCCTGAGATTCATGCGGATGAGTAAGGTATGAACCCTAAATCTAGAAATTCATGTAGATAGGAATGATTATCCTAGCAATCACAATCAGTAATAAAATGCCCAACTCAAGGAATCTAGATATGCAAATAAATCACATGGCATTCCTAGTAAGGTCCTATTTATCAATCACAGCTCAAGAATGATTTAGCTGTCCTAGCCATTCTACACACGATCTAACCTAAGAAAAGCATTAGGAAGCATCGAAGGAGTTCGAGAGTACTCACATGGGGTTCGCCGTGCCCTGGTTTGGTCTTGGACGAGCTATCGAGCTCATGCCGACCCGATTATATTTGGGGATCCACTCGACGTTTTACACCATGAAATCATGTGAAATAAAAACGAAAATATTCAGCAAGGGGCATTTATTGTAGATGGTGGTCGATCTAATTGGACGTCAAGACTAAAAAAGATGTAGAAATTTACAAATTAAAATACTCGAATGACATTTTTTGCCAAATTCAACTCTATGCGTCGTGAAGAAACACATGCAATTGAACTTGAATTTTGACTATTTATGAGTTCAAAATGTAAAATAAATTAAAATAAAAATATTGACTATTTTTCTATATTTTTACGATATCGAACGCTATTTTTCTTCATTTTTCATGTATTTTTTTATTTTTGGAAAATATTAAAAATTATGAAAAATTATTTTTTATCAAAAATGGTTCCTTTAGCTTGGTCAAGGCTACCAAAGATGATTTTTTAATTTTTTTAACTTTTTATAGATTTTTTATGAATTTTTTAAAAATAAACTATGAAAGACTGATAAAAAATCAGGTGTCAACAGTGGTTAACAAAACGCCACGTCAATTGCTGGCGTGACATGCATTTTTTACTCATGTCCTGTAGCAAGATGACACGCGTCCGCTAGAGTTGGGATAAAAAGTAGGGGTGAGCGGTTACGGGTTCTGAGTAGGTTCCACTTAGAACCTGGAACCTACCCGCTACTACAGGTTCCTCAATTTCTGGAACCTAGAACCTACCCTCTATACTCTGGAACTTGGAACCTACCCTGTCACAGGTTTTGGATCCGGTTCCAGGGTACCCTAAAATCTATCAATAAAACTCCATTTGCACCAAAATAGAAGAAAGTAGGGGTGAGCGGTTTCAGGTTCTATCCAGGTTCCATATATATTATTGATTGAACGATCAATGCGAATAATTACCTCTAATGACCACCTTCTACTACTAAAATCTATTAACTATAACTCATACATATATACACGAAAAGTATAAAACAATAATAGAGTAAAAAACTCGATGATAAAGTAGTTTCAAATTATATATTCATTATCGTCCTTATGAAATCTCTCATAATGACGTGATGACATATACTAAAAAATAATATAAAAGATTGCTTCAGGTTCCAGTTCCAGGTTCCACCAACTTGGAACCTGGAACCTACCCGTCAAAGCAGGTTCCCAAATTTTTGGAACCTGGAACCTATCCTCTTACCTTGGAACCTGGAACCAATCGGTTCCTACCGGTCCGGTTCTACAGGTTCCAGATTCTACCCTGGAACCATGCTCACTCCTAATAAAAAGGCATAAAAATACCAATTTTACTCTTCTTGGTCCTCTATGCTTGTTTCTCCTCCATCTCTGGCTTGAGTTTTCTCCGCTTTTGCAGGCAGCGACAGCGAGGGGCGAAAGTACAGAAAACAAAAAGCAAAAAACAAAAAAGAAAAGGCAAAAGCAATTCCGTTGCCGGGACTTGAACCCGGGTCTCTCGGGTGAGAGCCGAGTATCCTAACCAACTAGACTACAACGGACTTTTTGTTTATGATGCAATCCTTTTATAGTTACTTCTTTTTAAAGCATTACTTCTCCTACCCAATCGAGAAAGTGAGAAGATGCTCATCTGTGCTGACGAGTCACAAGTACAAGTTGTGACTTGAGCCCATAATCTTTGCATCGTGTTTACTTTCGCTTGAAGAATTTCTTGCCACCGGAACGGTCTCAGAATTTACAAGACACACACGACACACCCCCAGAGAGAATAGAGGAGTTAAAAATGAATACATAGTGAGTTACATTGTATCCATTGCTCTACTACGAGGTCGCAACCAATTTCAAGTTAAGTCGTATTTGTCGCAAAATATAAAGCGTACATTTCCAACGACACCTTAGACATCACCGTGAAACACACTAAGTATATATTTTGCGATGAACGTGTCGTTGAAAATGTATGCTTTATATAAACGTGTCGCATGACGAAATTTGCGCAAAATATATAGCGTAAAAATTCGTCGCAAATTGACAACAAATACAAAAAAATAATTTTTTTAGCGATGAATTTGCGATGAATATTATTAGGGACAAATTTTATTAGCGACGAATTCTACGACGAACGTGTCGTTGGAAATGTACGTTTTATATTTTGCGACGAATCACAAATTAATAATAAATATACTTTTTTTTTGTGCAGCAGCAATTGCTGTTGCACAAAAGCAAGCGTGGCTTCTAGCAAAAAAAAAATGTGCATGGCTTCTAGAAAAAAATAGCAAGAAAAAAAAAAGCAAAGCAAGCAAAAAAAAAAGGCAAGAAAAAAAAAGAGGCAAGCACTTGCGCGCTGCTTTAAGCAGCACGCGGGTCTCGCGTGCTCCTTGATCCAGCACGCGACACCCAAATTGGTAAATATTTTTTTTTCTGACTTAATTTTGTAAATATTTTTAAAAAAAATTAAATCGAAAAAAAACCCTTTTTTTTCACTCGTTTTATTATTAATTTAGATGTACGAAACAAAATTTCGAAGCTTTTTTGGTACGATGAAAAGTGATGATGCAAAAGCTCAAAGAATTATCCTCATCCAATCATTTTTTTTTTCTGCTGGCTAGCTTAGGTGGCATGTCTGGTGTTGATATGGATATTTTTAATAATATTTTATCTTGCTCATCCGACATGCATGAATCACTGAACTTGCACTCAGGAATAGTAATGCTTTGAAAAAGGCGTGATTCATTAAGTGAAAGACACTAACCGAATAGTTAGAGATGCCGCAAACAAAGATCATATAGCCTAATTGATGCAATTTTTTTTTTCTCCTCTTTCCTCCTATGGCTGGCACGACCATGGCCAACAAGAGCTGGCCTCTCCTAAGCCACCCTCACCCTTGCTGCCACAAGCGATGGTCGGCTTCGCCAAGGTAAAGGCATACACTGGTGAGGCCGCCCTCCATAGATCTGGCAAGGCCAAGCGTCGCCCGTGCTTCACCTGGCCTTGGTGATGCCTAGCGAGGCCACTCTCGCCCAGGCGATGCTTGTCCTCACCGATGTTCGCCCTCGCCAGCAACCGGAGGAGGAAGGGAGGGAGGGGGAGAGAGAGAGGGAAGGAAAAAAAAAATAAAAATTAACAAAAATTTGAAAATTATTAAAGTGTTATTAAAATGTCTCCTCATCAGCGCCAGCCGTGCTTGACGTCCACATCAGCAATAATTGGCCAAAATTAGCCGGAAGGACTGAATTGGTTCTAGGTCAAAAGGTTTAGGACTAAATTGACACGATTAAAAAGTTTAGGACTAAATTAGCATCAATAATATATGTTTAGGATTTTTTTGACATTTTTTCCTCGAGGAACACTATACCTAGACTAAAAACTATCGAAAATAATGATACATTATGAAAAAAGGAAAGAAAAACCATGATAAAATTTCGTTTCCAAGACTATCCAAACAGCCATATGCTCTCATGTAAAAGATCAGAATGCAAAATCGTCTGCAGTAATTTAGTTTTAATAGAAATTAGAAGCTAGTCGAAGTTATAAAAAGACTGCTTTTCACAATTTGGAGAAGTTTACACTAAATATTTCTGCTTCAAGCAAATTTCCTTACAATAACTGCTTCGGATATAAAATTCCTAGCATTCTACCGCTTGGATCTTGTTCTAATCCCGACAGCTTGAATATTATAATGCAAGAGAATTATGAAGCTTCCATGAGGCCTAAAAGACCCGCCACATGAAGCACGAGCAGATTTCTTTAAGCTTGCTTTGAAAGTGAGTGAGGAGGAATTGGCAAAATTAGAAATAATAGAAAAGGAAAGGATAGAAAAGTCGATAGCAAAGAGAAATGGACGGAGGAGATTGTCTTTTTCATTTGATAGCTAAAATTCAAAGAGAAAAAGAGATCGAAAATAGAATTATAAAAAATGAGGAGAAATGTGATTTCCCATTAATAAAGATAGTATTTTATTTAAGAGTTTTTAAGGTTCTCATTAAGTATCGAAATGAATATTTCCATTCATTGACTTTTCGAACAAAAATCTCGACAGAATTTTCTCGCAACATATTCAATTAATGGCGGGAAAACTCTTCTTATTCGGTGGCCTACTTGTATTTTGATTTGCATTCTAACTTCCTAAGGTGATTTTTTTTTTTTGGTAAAAGGTAAGAGATGTATTGAACCAAGAAAGTGCTAATTACATAACAAAACCTTCGTCACACACTACCGAAGTGTCGCTAAAAGCGTAAGGGCGGCTCGGGTTGGACAATAAAAAAAAGGACATAACAAAACAGACTGCCAGAACAAAACAGCCATACACACAAAGCCGTGAGGCTTAGTAAGCCAAGCAAAATAAAGGATAACCTGTACAAACTAGACAGGAAGAGGACCAAACAAAACGGCCAGAAAACAAAAAGAGGTCAGTACCTCAACTAATAGTCAATCAAAAATTGTCGCTAAAATGCCCCAACTAGCTTGCATCCTGCGGTGTCTAGGAGAATCATCAACCCGAGAGAAAGTTAGGGCCTTTTCTTTGACAAGTTTCTGGAGATGTGCTTTGAGGGCATCCACATTGAGCTGTTTGTTTCTAAAAAGGATATGATTGCGGTCTGTCCAAATTATATGGCAAAGGGCACCGAAAGAAAACCTGGCGATGCGTTGATGAAAAAGCTGCCCCCGAAGATGGCTCACCGCCCAACGAAAATCCTAAGGTGATTTTTTCTGTCATCAATTTATAAAAAAAAAAAGAAAAAAAAAAGATGTCAAATCCTTCTTACTAAGTATGAAAAACAAGAGTGCTTTCTTTCCTCTTCTTCATACATTACAAGAAGAAAGAACATCCTCGGCATGGATTGTTAATTCTTTTTCTCGTCAGATACATGCAAAGGCTGTTACTGTGAAATCATCTTTTGTACCCTTTATAGGTACACCATCGTATTCGAGAAGAAGACTTACCCGCTTCTCATCAGAAGCTACAGGCACAAAACTTTCTGGTTTACCTTTCAGCTCTTACGCTATGCAGTTGTTTCTTCTTATTGGCTTCGGTTTTCATCATCGTTGACACATCAGTTCAGCCTCAGAGCGAACCCTATTACTTGCATTGGAGGATTTTTAGACAAGAGCAACTTCATTAGACTACGTCTGAACAACCTCCTGATAAAACCCTAGAATACAAAGAGGACAACGGAGAAAACCACTCTGACTGACGGAGACCATGACGAGCAAGATGTTTAGATACATCTTAGAAGGGAGGGAAAAGAAGATATCTAACTTGGGTCAATATTTATATTAATACGGCATAATTAATCATCATAAAAGAAAGGTTATCCTAAAGACGAATCAATCCTTTTCCTGCCTTCTTCACACTCTTTTCATATTCTCCGTCAGGTGTGACAAGCTGCGATTCGACTCACATCAATATGACATTCCAATTTAGGATAAGTCTAGGCATTTGGCATGTGCATGTGACCTTGGCCTTGAATAGTTTGCACGCAGCTTATGAGATTCTTTCACTTTCTTTCAAAACTTTTTGGTAGAAGACAGGGTAATGTCCCCAACATTAATTGTTATTGATTTTAAATTCTCACAGACAAATCAGTATGCATATGCGAAAACTTCAAAGCCTGTGTAACACAGACATCAGATGAATCAAATCAAGTTTTCCGTTCTTTATCTCTTTGATTGGTAAGGATGTTATGAGAGCGAGAGAGAGCGAAAGAGGATGTAATAAAGATTCATCCTCAACTAAAAACAGACAAAGGGAGTCAAGCACAACTTGCCTGTAAGATCTGCAGAGAATGTATTAGAGGAGATCTATAGAATTGAGTTACATCTGAATGTCTGTCCATCTCTAATCCAAAGCAATGGATTTGATCAATCAGTGAGACAAACGCATGATGAGTTACGAGTATACCTAAACTATATATTCACAAACTGCATCTACAATCTGCAAACTGAAAAGCCAAAAAACATCTAACTCGCCGTATCTCCTGAAGATCCGGGTCTTCTCTTCTAATTTCTTGGCAATAAAGAAACACTAAACTTTGCAATGCAACTACCTAAAGCACGGTGCTTATACCTGAACGTTTTAAGTGTCTGAACAAAAAAATGAAAAGAAAGACGAACGAGCTAATATTCGTGAAGGTAGGGCCAAAAGAAAGCAACACTTTCCTCCTTACCAAAAAAAAAAAGAAAGCAACACTTGAAAAGCTTCAGAGGCAACGATATAGAATCAAGGCTAGATGAATCGAAAGCAGCAGATTTTAGTCCGAGCTAAGAAGGTAACATGGGAGATTTGTGACAATTCAGGGTCCATGCTTTCAGGGTCCATGCTCTCTCTCGGTGTCATCTCTTTTCCATGCCGGAGGGCTATGTGACTCGTGCTTGCTTCTATTTCCATCACGATCCTCATAAATATGCTTCCCTGAACCCCCTTGAGAACCTAATTGTAGATATACGAAAGTAATCATAATAGATGGCCAAATTTAAAAGCCTCAAAGCAAGGTTTTAACCACGGGTCAAGCAAGATGAGAAGTCTACCACAAAGAAGAATGCAATATCAAGGATAAAGAAGATAAGGGCAAGACGTGTGACAATTACCCACAATTCTTGAACTACCACGTGGTTAAATCTTTGCACAAACAGATAATTATCCCAATAAGTAAGAAGTTACAAGGCACATAATGTTACAATTACCCACAAGTCTTGCACTAACTCGTAATCAAGAATATCTCTAAGACACAGACACACCAGAAAACCAAATTGTTGCCTAACAAGCTGTCTGTCTTGACGTTGATCCGATGAAAGTCGTCAGAGCACAGCGTAGATTTTCGACAATCTCCTCAATCGTCGGGCAGTCCTCATTTTCTATCTGCAAGTATTGTAGACGAAACGGGTAAGATTTCTTCACTCTTTATTTTTGATATTAAAAACGAAATGTTAAAGCTTTTGGGGCATGACGAAAAGCGACTCTAAAGCTCAAATAATTATCAAGGATACCGTGTTACCTTTTCAAAACCAAAATCAGAATAAGAAAAAAGGAAAAAATCCTGATGACAGTTACTTTTCCAAGAATATCTAAACAGACTATGCGCTCAAGAAACGATCAGAATGCGAAATTGTCTGCAGTAGTAGGAAATTGGAAACTAGTTGAAGTCTTAAAAGACTACTTTTCATTAAAACAATTTGAAGAAATTGACAATAATTACCAGGGCCACAATTGTGACATCCAAGAGTGAACTCCCAAAAGCTAGAACGCTGATATTTAGAGTCGTCAACTTCATGTCCTCCATTTGTTTCATCACTTCCTTGATGCAGCCCTCCCGCTTCTTGCACTGGACTTTGATCAAAACGTTCTTCCCCGACACCCGTGCTTCAACCTCAGGTAGTTGCTGATCGATGATTGGGTCGTACGACTTCTCTTCGGATGAAAAAGAAAGAATGCGGTCACCATGTTGGAGCGATGGCTTCTTACAGAAAACTGCCGATTCCACGGTTCTCATGGCCGCCTCTTCCTCGAGAAACTTCACACGTTCCTCAAGTTGTTTCAAGTACTTTATTGCATCTCCAAGGACAGAAGCCTTGTCCAGCTACGCAACCAAGACAATATTAATTTTTTTTAGCAGGAACAATGAAGACTTACAATGTGATGAATTAGAGGACAATACTACGTTTTTGGTCACCAAAAACCACTAATCACAAGAACAGAAAAGCTTGTTTTTTTTTTTCCCAAATTATTGATCTCTCTGGTTTTTGGATCTCACTCTTTGGTCTTTATCTCTCATGGAGTCCTCTATAGTTTTTTGTAGTCTGCAACTGCATTCTACCTTTTAGAGGTCTATTGGCCTATAATCTCCAACCCGCAATTCTAAAGTTAGGTAGACTTTTGAGACTGGCATGGACACTCAATAAACATACACTAAAACAATCATGTATGTCCTCCAATGTCAATTTAAGTGAGAAGTACCCATTTTCGCACACCGTCTATGTGAGTTTTGAGCTTGAAGTCCCACATTGAGAAGCATATGAACTTCATTTGACTTTTAATTATGGTTACATAGTTCCCAAAGTTGCATACCTTTTTGAGACTACTGCGTTCGGCTAATTTTTAAGTCCACATTCAAAATCAGCTAAAAATTAGCTTTCTGACATGGATTTAAGTCAGAAATTGAAGCTACTGGTTTCTAATTCGGTGTCTAACTCACTTCCTCAGAATTTGACAATTTTGCACTAGAAGCAGCTTTCTTTCCGTTCCTGATGGCTTAAACGAGATTTGTGCCACACCTGCAAGATAATGACCACATCAATCACTGGTCTGATCAGGTTTCCCCCTTTGCTTCTTCCCAAGGTCGAGCTGCTATTGCTGCTTGCCCCTCTCGTCTAGTGGCTTTAGCCTTTTTCAAAATGTTGTAAGTCTTTGCTTTGGTAGGAAGAGTAGAAAGGAGGAGGAGACCTCCAATCTCTATTAAGAGAGATTGAAGGGAATGCTGGTGGGAATGCTGATGGTGGAACGATTAAGAACGTGATCGGAGTAAGGCTAGGTCCTATTTTGGTGATGCTTGGCTTTTCTATGCTAACTTTTCATATGGGCTAACGAGAAGAAGGGTAAATGACTTTTTAGAGTATTACATAAACACGGGAATCTATATCTATGGTAGGTTTCTTCAACATAAGTGGACAGGAATTAACTTTTTCATCATACAGTATGCAAATTATAGTATAGACATTTTTGCTTAACCCTTTCCTAAGAGGGTTGTGATTATTATTATTATTATTATTTTTATGACCGAGGCGTCCGGGCCAGCTTGCATGACAACCACCAGCCGCGACCCCCACTTAAGTCACGAAACGCGAGTTGGGAGATTTGAACCAGGACCTGACAAGATATAGTCCATCTTTTAACCAACTCGGCGATGCGTGGGTGGGTGGGTTGTGATTATTGGTTTAAGCTTTGACATAAAATTCTTCCAAACCCAATTATAATTGCTCAAATCAAACCAAGATTGTGGACAATCCGAATAAAGATACGTGATGAAGGTGGAAAAAAACAGATATCGATCCTTCAGGAATTTCAAAATAAAAAGAGTTGATATGGAGTACCTTGGTAAGGCCAGGAATGATGGCTGAAAGGGCAATGAAGCGCTGGCTCAGCTTCTCCCGGCGCTTCCTCTCTGCAATAACGTGTTCTGGTCCATGCAAAGTTGTTCTGCTACCACTTCTTTTCATCTTCATCCCTTCTCCATAATCTTGCAACTCGTAGGTTCCTAAAAAATAATAGTAATGAATATAAGCGAAGGGAGAATATTTTCACTTCCATCACACCGCAAAACCACCGTTTCGGCCTTCAACAATTTGTTGATCTACATGCGTCACTCACCCGGATATTGCTGAGAGATGTCTGGGGATAGATCTGAGTTCTCAAATGATATGATGCGAGAATTAGAAGGTGGAGATGGTTTCGCTTGGGGGTTTTTGCCCTCGGTTGCAAAAGGGACATTGGGCGAGTGGCCAGTGTTTTGGATTCTATGTGACGAGTAGGTCGATGGCGGAGAAAATGAAGTAAATTGATTGAAGCCAGATTCGGTGGGAGAGTAAGCAAAGGGGTTCATCTGTTATTGATCCGCAAAAGGCCGAATTTTCAGTTGCCCTGAGAAAAAATTGATGAATGTTTTGAGCACTCAATCGACCTAAAACTTCAAGATTCAGCCGAAAAACACTGCACTACCATGCAAGCAAAATCGAAGAAACTCAATATACCGTAGAATACTTAAATCATCAGAAAAATATCGTCATCTGAACCACAAATTTCTGTGCCAAAAGAAAACAAAAAAATCCCAAACAAATGAAGATGGACTACATTATGCAGTGTCGTTCCTGCAAAAAGCTTCAAGGTTGAAACTTCAATTGAGACTTTCTATTGTTCTCCGTTGTCTGGATCTCTTCCTTAAAAGAGAAAAGCAGAAATGCTTACATATAATCGACAGATCCAAACCATTACCAACCTACACCAGAAGAAGAAGAAGAAGAAAAGAAAAAAAAAGTTGGGGGGTAGAGAGAGAGAGAATTTCCTTTGCAGGGCCTCAAGAATAATGCAACACAATGCAATGTCAAGAAGTATACAGCCAAGGAATAAACAGATGTGAAGGGGTCACTCGTGACTGAAGCCGGAGCTCACCAAGGAAGGAGAAGGAGGTCGGCGAGGGTTTTTGTATTTCCTTTAAAAGCTTCGACTCATGGAGTTGCTGAGCTTTAGTCCCTTTGGTTTTGTTTAAACAAAACACACCACGAGGGGAACGCTCTCGCCAGTGAGCGGATCCTTTCAAGGACTACAAAATGATTTCTGCACGTATCCCCACGCGTTCATTGAATTTTTAACTTCCGTTCACTCTATTTTTAGACTGGTCGGTGCATTTTGACTGGATTCCGCTTAGGGTTTCACATGCACTCTCTTTCTCTATTGGTAAAATCTTAACCAAACTGGAAGATGTTCATCGATTGGACTTAACAAGTACTTTTTCCTTCTTCCTCCTCTTGTTCTTTTCTCTTTGGGTGATTACTCTAAATAAATATTATCTTTCGAACGTGGAGAAAACGTGGAGCACTGAGGTAGATTTATCCCTCGTCTTGCTATTAATTACCATTCCCTTCTCTTGACAACATGTGGAGCACTGGGCCCAAAATAAGCTATAATCTTTTTCTTTTCTATAGACCATCCTGACGTATTTTTTTTGTTTTTTCTTTGTCGAAGTTATTAATCAGTCGGAATATGAGCATCTTGTGCCTTTTCATGTTTTCTTGGGGAACAGAGCTCAATCCCTCGACGACCGTCATATGAAAATAATTAGAGTAAATTTCGCCTGTTATATCATAAAACCTTTGATGTGCATTGCGATATTTTGTATAGCAATAACGAAAAATATATGGAGTTACGATCAGGAGATACGTCCCGCACTTGGACCACACAACTATACGTTAAGACATGGTCGCAGTGCTAAAAGCACTGGTGGTGCGATGAACTTCGTCACAAGCGGAAAAGATTATTGCTTATGGGCTCCAGCGATATGGCAAACTCTATTTATCACTTTTCAAGTAATTTCTATGCCACATTGAGTTTTTTTCCTTACACGGCGGTGTCTACTCTTGGTGGAGTGAATTTCTAGTGCATGAAGTTGCATTATTCGCCATTAACACTACATCAACCGTGTGAACAATACGTCGTATATTTTTCTTCTACTCTTGGCCCCAAGAACTATGGCTAGCGTTTGTTAAAAAAAAATTTCGCTGCCCATGAAAATTTGGGGACTTCGATGGCCTTATCGATGAGCTTATCCCTAGAACATAAACGGTTATAATCACATCTATTTTTGCGTAATTCCCCGTATAAAATGATCATAATACACAAAAAATCGAAAAGCAAACAGATCAATAAAATGACTGGATCCAATGGCTATCCAAAAGCAAGATGATTATATGGTCATATTACCCTTTTAGTCCCAAGAAGAAAGTAATACTCAATGATCCTTGACTATAGCTTACCGTAGTTAAGTACAAGGGTCATAATTTTTACATTAAAGTGTCATGACGTACAAATTAAGACTCCAAAGTTTTACAATTAATCCGGTGAAATTTACGAGACCCTCTATTGCATGAAAGACAAGAATCAGTGACAGAGATAGACGACACTATTTTTTCTACGAGTACTATTTCTAGTAGTTTTCATTTGAAAGGGGTGCTGCCAATATAAAATTCCTAGGTATCCTACCACCCGGATCTCGTTTAGATCGTGACAGCTCAAATATTCTAATGCAGGAGAATTCATGAAGCTTCCATGAGACCTACAACACCCCCATCACATGGAGCAGGTACAGATTTCTTTCCTTTGAAAGTGCATGAGGTGGAATTGGCAAAAATTAATAAATAAAAAGAAAGGAAAGTAGGGGAAAAAAATCAATTGCAAAAGAGAAAAGGATGGAGGAGATAACTGATTTGATTCTCCTTTTATTTGATATGTAAAAGGTGTAAAGAAAAAGATATTCAGAGTAGGATCCGAAAAGAATGAGAATTCATTAAGCAATAATAGGTTTTTATGTAATAGTGTCCTTGAGGTACTTGTTAAGTATTAATTTAAGGTAATTACTGTGACTAAATTAAGAAAAATTGCAATTTTCAATTGATCGATTTCTTAACAAATAAATCTGCCGACTATTGTCTCGATATACTTAATTCATGATCTCTAAATTAAAATTTTCAAATAATTTCATAATTAGGTTTCCCGTTCAGATTACTTTCATAATAGTAGCATGACACTTCATAAGCCCGGAATCCATTTGCTTAAGGTGGATTTTTTCGTCATCAACAAAAGAAAAGAAAGAAATCAAATCCCTCTGGTTAAGTATTCTAAATGAGAGTGCTTTCTTTTCGCCCCTTCAACCCAACAACCATATTAAAAGTTGGGGTGAGCATGATTTCACGATAGCATCGAAAAACGGAAAACCGTACTAGGGGAAACATAATAGGTTTCAAGTTTCGGGGTATGTAGGGCAAGAAAACCAGTTCTGACGAGTAGGGGGGTGAATGAAAACCATTCTATTTCAGAAATAGATTTTTTAGAAATAGATTTCTGGCTAGAAATATTTTTTTATTTGTGTTTCTGAATGAGTTTTAGAAATAGATTTCTGGCTAGAAATATTTTTCTATTTGTGTTTCTGAATGAGTTTTGAGCAAAAAAATGAGGTTGATAACGAAATAAAATTTCTCATTCTGAAATAGAAGTTCGGCCGACAAGTGGGCAGTGGAGGTCGCCGGCGATGGGTGGCGGTGGTGGTCGGCGGAGGTTGCAGGTGGTAGGCCGTGGCAGAGGTGGTAGTCGGCGGTGGTGGGTGGCGGCGGTCGGTGGTGGGGGGCAACGGCCGACGGTGGGGCGGTGGGGGGGTGGTGGCGGCGTCCGGCAGTGATTAACGGTGGCGGTGGCGGCCAACGGTAATCAACGGTGGTGGTGGCAGCCTGCGGTGGGTTGTGGTGGTGGACGCCGGCGATGGGCAGCGTGGTGGTGGAGGTCGCCGGCGGTGGCGCTGGCTTGCGGAGGTAGCCAACAGTGGGTAGCGGCGATCGATGGTGGCGCTGGTGGCTGGCAATGATCGATGGTGGCAACGGCCACCGATGGGCGACAGTGGTGGCCGACGGTGGCTAGCGGTGGGTGGCGACGGTTGGCGGTGATCGGCAGTGGATGGCAACGATAACCGATGGGGGGCAAAATTTTTGTTTCTCATTTATCTTTCAAAACTATTTTTGAAATAGAAATTTGTTTAAAAAAAAATAGAATTCCATTGCCAAACAAATTTATGTTCCAAACCTATTTCTAGAATTGGTTTGGAGCAGAAACAGAGAAACTGAATGGATTTCTTGCACGCCCTAGGTTTAAGATTCAGGAGGTGGAACCTGGAACAACTTTTTTTGTGTGTTAGAAAGCTCAACCCAAAAGCTTAAGCTGATAGGGCACATGAAAATTGACTAATGATGGTAAGCCCATATAAGCGGAAAGGAATAACACTGTTCTAATACCATGTTAGAAAAGTTCAACTCAAAAGTTTAAGGTGATATGTGAAAGGAAACGACATGAATATATAGAGCATACAAGACTCGTTCACAATAGATGTGGGACAACAACAACAACTTTAACATTGTGTTTTTCATGTTTTATGTCTTTGCGTGATCTTGCGGTATCCCGTGGTATTTGATGATGAGTCTATAATCTATAATCATTAGTCTGAGCTTCAACTACTAGTAATATACATCACCCACACTTTTACTTTGTTAATGCTTGGTATTTTTCGTATGTCTAACTGTGATTTATGTTCAGTGAATTTTAACAGCAAATGGTGGTCATTAAAAGTGATAATTTACTGCAATGATTCAATTAAGAACATAGTGGAACTTGGGTAGACCTTGGAACATGCGCTAGAACTTGTGGCAAGGTAGGTTTCAAGGTATCAAGGTATGCAGGGTAAATTTCAGGCTCTAAAAATTGAGGAATTGGTTTCACCGGATACACTGCAAGGAACCTAAACCGCTCAATCCCATTAAATGTTTCACCTGTTAGCTAGTAACGTGATAAAAAGTTCTAACGAAAAGGGAAAAAAAAAAACAACAGTGTTTTCTCATCTAAATGCTTCTTTCATTTTCGAAATATAATCCAAAAATTGTACATTTCTTCTTTATTAAGCATGTATAAAAATAGGTCGGAGATACTTGTTAACAAGAATTATAAAATGCATTTTGTTGCCCATCGTTATTTGGAATCTTGGATAGTACCCACATAATTGTTTTTTTTTTCCTTATCTGTTGGTGCACCGCGTCAATACCAAGTTACCAACTAATTACGACCAACTTGAGATGGACAATCCAACGGGTAGGTAAATTTCAAATTAAGATCAATGCCAGAGTATTATATTTGCGAGAGATTCTCAGGCCCCGTTTGGGAACAGCTTTCCCAAGGGCCTTTGGGCATCCAAAGGCCTTTCCGAAAAAGTTTTACCGTTTGGGTACTTTTTTCAAATCACATTATGGCCAAAGCTAGCATTCTGGAATGCTGAAAGCCCAAGGCAGCCTTGAGGCTGTTGGGAAATTTCGTCGGTAATGGGATGAACAATGAAATCAGACTTTGAGGCGTGTAATCACTTTCTTTAAGGATTTATTCACCCCACAACGTTGCTAATGGTTTCTAGCAAATATCCTCCATGATACAACAAAGTCTCAACGAAAATAACAGATAGCAATTCTGATATTTCTCCAGGGTCTCTCTAGGAAACAATCGGAAACAAAGGCCGTTTCTCTCTTGTATTGAAAGAATGGAAATTGAATAAATGAAGTTGAAGATTCTGAAAATGAACATAACACTCGAATATATAATGAGAACGAACACACCTTTTCGCGTCCGAAAAGTAGTTAATTCCCATGCAACTCTTCGTGTCCAAACAGTTTATTCAATCGCACCTTTTCATATATGAATCGGTAGTTATTTTCGAAGAGACACCAACACTCCAAAGGTTGTAAGAGTGCCTTAGAAAATAACCGCTAATTGAATAGACACAACATTTCAAAGGTTGTCAGAATCCTTCGTGAACAGTCGCACTGTTTCACTACAAAATAATGGTAATTGTTGATTTATGCCAAATATAGTCCACGTGCGTACTCACATCTTTTCGATGTGGGACAAGGCACCTCTTAATTTGTTTTTACAAACAAATCACCAACAATCCCCCACTTTGTTTGTGAAAAAAAAATTTCTCAAAAAATATAGCCAATATTTCCATGAGATTAATATACATAAGTGAAGGTCTCTTTCGAGTTAAACCTTCATTTAGTGCAAATATCTCAAGACTCTATCAAAGTGACAAATAGCTACTGGCTTTAAATTTGCTACTCTATATAATAGAATCGGACATACCGAACATATATTAACCTCTTGTTTCAGCGAGAAGTTCATATTTACTCAGCACTATTATGGCCTTGTGCTTGTACCTGTTTCATGAGCTCTCTAGAAAGCAACCCCAACTTTCGTAAGAAGCGGCACCACTTCTAAGCCCATATAGGTGAAGTATTTTCACGTGTTTCTGTTACTAATGAACACGCTACTAAAACGTATTATACTTCATTAAGAGTATAACTCAACCTCTAAACGTAACAGATGATACTGACTTCTCATGTCCGGGCTAGTGTCAGCATCAAACAATCACTATCAGTAACTTTTTTTTACCCATTAAACCTTATGACTAGTGATGTGCTAGTATTAGGTTGGGTTACCATCACTAGTGATTTTAAATAAAGGGTTTCAGCCCAATTTCTTTTGAAATCCACCTTTACCACATCTTTTGGTAAAGCCTTTATAAAGAGATCTGTCAAATTCTTACTTGACTTCATCTAGACAATTGTTATGGTACCATCGTTAATCAATTGTCTCTCACACTTATGCCTTAGGCAAATAAGTCTAGACTTTTTATTATACGCGCTACTATAAGCTCTTGTCAAAGTAGCCTTGACTGTTTCAATGAACAGAAATAAGAGGCATAAGACTAGGCAATAATTTCACATCTAATAACAAATTTCTAATCCACTCAGCCTCTTTTCTAGTTGCCGCTAAAGCAATGAACTTCTCGTCCATCGTTGAGTGAATTGCACATATTTGTTTCTTGCTTATCCAAAATACATCACATCTCCCTAATGTGAAGATCTATATATAAGTGGATTGTCTATCATCCACACTTGTAATCCAACTAACATCGGTGTATCCTTCTAATACAACCGGATAATTATTATAGAATAATCACAAATCTTTTAGTTCTCTAAACTAAAACTTTGTGACAAAAAACAATGTTCTATATTTGGATTACTAAAATATCTACTCAACTTACACACGAAAAATGTAATCTCAGGTCTAGTACAATGCATCGCATACATTAAAGACCTTATAGCACTGACATATTCAATTTATGCTACTACTCTACCAGTATTATAATTCAATTTCATACTGAAATCAAATGAAGTACTCATTTCTCTAAAGCCAAGATGTTTAAATTTATTTAACATCTTTTCAATATAATCCCATTGGTTCAAAGGGTAACCCCCACTATTTTTTAAACTTTAATACCAAAGATAGTATCTACATTACCAAAATATTTCATATTCAATATGAAAGATAGATACTTCTCAATCACAACGATTCTAGTAATATTAATTTTAAAGATAAGCATATCTCATTAATTAGAAGACACTAACCTTCTACATAGGCTTATCACTCTCTTTGTTCCGAAAACTTTCCACCATGCAAAGCAGTCACTTTGTAGCCTATCCTGTTCAGATTTGTAGTAAATGGATCCGCGTTCTTTTCTCTCCATTATAGAACTTCTTGCATAGCTTCACTCTATTCATGATTTTCTGGTCATCCTCCCAATTCCCGAAGGATGTATTGTCCTCATTGTGCACGTCGACAAGCTTTTGCCAATTGGGCGGAGCTTGCCGTGTATGTTCAACGCTATGAGGGCAATTTCAATTCTCGCCTCCGACACATGCGAATTTTGAACATTGCGCACATTCGGGATTGCGCCTCGGAGACGGAGATGGGGACTTTTGTACTATTGGAATCACCAAGAGCATACAATGCATAGTCGAACATGGGTGACAAAACAACGTGTCTCGATGAACCAATTCGAGCATAACTACAATGGATACCAAGCGACACAATGGAGCCTAGCAGCCCGAATCTTCTCGTTCGAACCGCGTTTACTTTCTTGGCTTATGCCAATGCATGTAATAATCATCATTTAGTCTTTCACGCCAATGAGAAAGAAAACCAACTTGCACTGGGTTCTCATGAGCATTCATCGAACAGTTCTCATGCAATAAATATTATATAGAGAAAATCTTTGAACGGAGACGACCTTTCAAATAATAAGGAGTTATGTCCAAACAGACATGACATTCCACATGTTAAGAAGTTATGTCCGAATAGACATAATTCAAATGCATCTCTTCAAAAGTTGTGAAAGTCATTCATGAACAGATTGTATGCATGGAAATATTTGAATATTCTCACCAAATTCGAATATTCTCGCCAAATTCGAAATCATCTCCTTTTTTCATTAAGATATAATGTGACATGTATTAGATATTACCTTGTTAATAGATTGGAAACTACCTCGACAACGAAATCTTCGGTTATCATCGACGATCGGAGCAATGGCCCAAGGAAAGTTCTCGAGTGAGATCCAGTCGCTTCAGGCTCTCGTTCATGAAGCAAGCATAGCAGAGCATGCTCTGTGCTCTTTCAAAACTCTAGCCAACGGCGAGGATCAATGAAGGCGTTCTCCAGGAATTCGTCGAGGACCTGATTCAGAAAAAAAAATTCTAAAATTCATGAATCAAATGGGAGTAACACCGTCGATTTCCAGTCCCTGCCGCTTCAAAACGACTTCTTGAAGAGGAAACAGCAAGCGTTTCGAATTCGGACATCAATGGAGTTGGCGCCAGGCGGTGGTTTGGCTCTGAGGGTCGTCGAAAAGTTGTCTTCGATGATTTCGATCCATTCCAAAAATTAAAGTTGAAGCGTCAGCGGATGGTGGCTTCACCGCTTGGACACTTTCTTTCTTAAACTGCACGTGCGTTTGCATAGACCGACGACAAAAAAGAAAGCGTGCATGGACTTGCTTAATGGTTCCCATTAGAAATTCTTGAGGACGTTCATCTTAGTTCTGGATGATGTCTTCACACAATCCAAAATTCATCAGACACATCTTCGCACATATATTTGCTACAACCAGCAAATCCTCCAAAATCTCCTTTCCATTTAGGATGAGTTCCTGAAGACATGATATCCTCCGACATCATTCTCCATTCTGAATGTATTCTCATATGCCTCAAATAATAACTCTGACTCCATTGTTACACAAATAAATCCTTAAAATTGTTGGGAAATTTCGTCGGTAATGGGATGAACAATGAAATCAGACTTTGAGGCGTGTAATCACTTTCTTTAAGGATTTATTCGCCCCACAACGTTGCTAATGGTTTTTAGCAAATATCCTCCATGATACAACAAAGTCTCAACGAGAATAACAGATAGCAATTCTGATATTTCTCCAGGGTCTCTCTAGGAAACAATCGGAAACAAAGGCCGTTTCTCTCTTGTATTGAAAGAATGGAAATTGAATAAATGAAGTTGAAGATTCTGAAAATGAACATAACACTCGAATATATAATGAGAACGAACACACCTTTTCGCGTCCGAAAAGTAGTTAATTCTCATGCAACTCTTCGTGTCCAAACAGTTTATTCAATCGCACCTTTTCATATATGAATCGGTAGTTATTTTCGAAGAGACACCAACACTCCAAAGGTTGTAAGAGTGCCTTAGAAAATAACCGCTAATTGAATAGACACAACATTTCAAAGGTTGTCAGAATCCTTCGTGAACAGTCGCACTGTTTCACTACAAAATAATGGTAATTGTTGATTTATGCCAAATATAGTCCACGTGCGTACTCACATCTTTTCGATGTGGGACAAGGCACCTCTTAATTTGTTTTTACAAACAAATCACCAACAGAGGCTGCCTTGGCTTTTCAGCTTTCTCGGCATACAAAAACGCGGGTACTGTGTTGACACCTAAATTTTGATCAACTTTATTTATTTTTATTTTATTTTTTTGAAAATTCATAGAAAATCCATAAAAAGTTGAAAAATTGAAAAATCAATTTTGGTGACCTTAGCCAAGCTAAATGAACCATTTTGACCAAAAAAATAATTTTCATAATTTTCATTTTTTTAATATATTTTCGAAAAATACAAAAAAAGGAAAAAAAGAAAAAGAAAATCAAGAAAAATAATATTTGAGGTCACAAATAGTCGGTATTTTTTATTCTTAATTTTCTTTACTTTAGAACCTCATAAAACAGTAAAATTCAAGTTCGATTTCGGGTGTTCTCTGATCACCATAAAATTGAATTTGACAAAAATATTAGTAATGGTTAAAAGGAAAAGGAGTGAAAACATCATCATTTAAAAGGAAAAGGGGACTAATCATTTTGTCTTCACTTTTGATTATTTTATTATTATTTTTACTTTTTAATATTTTATTATATTATTATTATATTACTATTTCATTATTTTATTTTATTTTTATTACTATTTATACTCCCCCCCTTCATCATCCGTAGCCTCTCCTCCTGCTCCTCTTCCTCCTCCTCCTTCTTCTTCTTCTTCTTCCTCTCCCACGCTCATTCCATATATTCTCTCTTCCATTTTTTTTTTGTCATCACACTACCACCCTCCACATTTCTTGCGTTTCCGGCCGATTGGACCGTTGGATCGAGCTGAATTTTTGTGTACAAGGTCTTCTTGATCTCTTCTTCATATCCACCGTTCGGATCTTTAAACAAATCTCTCAAAGTGGTCGCACAATAGCCAAATCAGAAGCTGTTCCAGGCGTGGGAATTGTATACCCGCCGATATTTCTTGAGTTTCCGGCCGATTGAGCCGTTGGATCGAGCTGATATTTTGTGTGCAGGGTATTCTTAACCCCTTCTTCATATCCACCGTTCGGATCTTTAAAAAGATCTCTCCAAGTGGTCGCACAGCGGCCAAATCAGAAGTTGTTCCTGGCATGGGAACTGTTCATCCGCCGGTATTTCTTCAGGTTTCGATCAATTCGACCATCGGATCGAGGTAAAATTTTGTGTATAATCTCATCTCAATTCTTTCTTCATCTTCACCGTTCGGATTTGTGAAAATAGTTCAACGTCCTCCTCACCCGAGCTCGGATTATTGTTTATTTTGTATTTTTTCGTATTTACTGTGTATTTACTTTATGTCATAGCATTTCTATATTTCGCATAAAAGACCCAGAATCGGAAGGCCGAGCCTCCTGTTGGTGTCTGAATATTTACTGTGTATTTACTTTATGTCATAGCATTTCTATATTTCGCATAAAAGACCCAGAATCGGAAGGCCGAGCCTCTTGCTGGTGTCTAAATATTTGCTGTGTATCTACTTTATGTCATAGCATTTCTATATTTCGCATAAAAGACCCAGAATCGGAAGGCTAAGCCTCATATTGGTGTCCAATGTGTTTTATTTATTTATTTTCTGTAAATTATATTGTGCTACCCCAGAATCGGAAGGCCGAGCCTCCTGCTGGTGGTTTATACCCCCACACATTGTTGCACGAGCACCGACGGACTCCGACGTCGTAAAATTCACCGGATCCCACCTCCTTTGCTTATGTTTATGTTGTGTAATGACTTAATATCTTCTTTATTTTTATTATAATTTGCATTGCGTTGCGTCCTATAAAAACAAAACAAAAATGCTAGATCGGACGGCTGCAGATGAGCCACGTGTCGTGATCCGGTGATTTTCAGAATAAAAAAATATTTTTAACATTAAAAGAAATGAATTTCGAATTTTACAAAAATTAAAATGATTCGATTATCACCGAGACGCCACGTGGCGAGTTAGGGACTGTCAGTTGGGATTTATTTTCAGAAATTTATAAAAAAAAATCAAATAAAAAAATTCCAAAAAAATGAATTATTAAGGAAAAATTCAAAAAACAAATTAAGAAAAATTGCAGAAAATTCCTAAAAAAATTTTAAAAAATTTTGAAGGCTGAAAATGACAAAAAAAGTTGATTTGTTTCCATTTTTTGGATTTTCTCCCATTTAATCCAAAATGACGATTTTACCCCTCAAAGGGTAAATCGTCTTTGATATTCCGATAAATTGTGGAAATTGCTTAGAATTTGGTGATGGGCCAGATAGGTGGCTAAACCTTATGTCTAAGATTTCCACATTTCATTCCCATTTTTAGAAAATGACGATTTTACCCATTCGAATGGTAAATCGGTTTCTAAAATTCCAGAAAATCATGAAAATTGCAAAAAAAAATAGGAAATGGGTCAATTGAGTGACCAAACCTATTTTTGACATTGTTTTACTCCGGATTCATTCCGAAATGACGATTTTTCCCTTTTTAGGCAAATCGTCCCTTTTGTCTCAAAATTACGACTTTACCCCTGATGGGTAAAATCATGTCTAAATCATTCCTAAGCTTGATTGATACTTATTTAGGCTAATAGAGCCTTATTAGGAGTGTCATGTTGATTTGATGTGATTATTTTACATATTTGGATTCATTGATTTGCGCATTTTATTATTGATTGTGATTGCTAGGATAGTCATTCCTATTTGCATGAATTCCTAGATTTAGGATTCGTACTCCACTCATCTGCATGAAATCTTAGGTCAGAAAATTCAGTCAACTTAGGTACCGAAAGGGCGTCAACTCTGACAGTTGACGTAATTAAGTCCCCGAACCCATTTATCTGGTTATCGCAGAATTGAATAGAAACTCCCGACTATTCAATAGGGTGGTCCAATCATACCCTCCAAAAAATGATTGGTGGCGACTCCATGGCATGCACACTTAGCACATGTCACCAGACCACACTGAAGGTCGACTACGCATACCTCCGTTGCGATTTGGGTAACGGGCCTTGGGAGAGGCCCGCGTCCGACCAGACTGGACGGCCCATTAGCCCTCGAGAGCCCATGGCGAACCTCGAGAGGGTCGCGACAGACTGGCGACTCCACTGGGGAATTAGAGAACTTGAGCCGATTAAAAAGTTGATTGGTTTTTCTGACATGTTTTATGCAGATGCTCTTCAAGTTGAGGTACGTACTTTAACCCTTGAGGTGTTAAATGTTTTTGCAGATTGGAGAAATAAGGGGTGAAGTGTTCGTTAACTCTGTCTTATGCAGGTAGGAGTTTAGGATGTATGATTGTGTGGATGTTTATATTGAAGCGGTGTTTGCTAAATGAAATGCATGTTTATTGCTTTAGCACGACACAATGAACACACACAGCCGCGCCTAAAACCTCGGGCGCCCTCTTTAGGAAAACAATAGATAGAATTGAAAATGGAATCTCCGTGAGGAAAAACACGGGGTAATCCATTTTTAATTCTGCTCATTTCGAACTATGGATTGGGTCCCAATGCAACGATAGTTGTGCAATGGAATCTACCCTTTCTAGAACTCGAAGTGGGAGCCTTGGCCTTTGGTTCCAAACCCTATCTTGATTCTTAGAGTCAAACCTCACTGGTCTCATGCGCATGTATGTGAAGGATTGGTACATCTCGAAACCAAAAGGTCATTCAGCGCCGCTTATGAATCAAGATCCAAAGACTTGTGTGAAGAATCAGTCGCGAGTTTAAACGAACCAGGATGGCATGGAAAAGCGCTGGACCACCCTGGAGAGTCAACTGATGAGGGCAAATGCCTTTTGACCGGGGCATCCGGGTCAAGTGTAAAGACGTGTCGTTCCTAATTGATTTTCAATCAGATACCGGCATAATATTTCCTATCTTTTCCTCTCAGGTGAAAAACAGGTAGAGAAGGAAAATCCATTTGTGGATAGACACGAGGGACATGTTTTACATGGCATACATTTGTCGAAAATGTCCTCATCCGATCACATGCAAGATGATCATGGAACGATGGTGAAACTGTAATCGTTCCAATAAGCCCTTCGAATATTATACCTGACGGGGACCTTTATGTCTTTTGTCTACAGGATAAGATGGTCAAAGACAAACGAAGGAAAATTTGTCTTCCCTATAAGACGGAAAGAAATGTGCCTTCAGCAGATGTCACCCATTGGGATTGCAATGACAAATTGAATCAAATTATGAAGAAGGAGCAACCTAATTAGGATTGGCTCTCCCTAAGTCGAAAAAGTTGTGTCCGTTCCAAATCAGATTGACTGGTTCACGAGTTGATATGGTTTTTCATTCTTGCAGGTGATGACGAGAATGAATGGGACCACTGAAGAATTTCCACCGTCTTGGACGCCAGAAGTGACCAGAGCGGGGATAGTAAATCCGTAATCGTTTCAATTAAAGCTCCTTACGCGGTGATTGACTCTTTCACTCCTTTCATCGCGCAGGTTGTTGAAGTACTCAATCACGAGTAAACCCAAGCTTACTGATGTCAAATAGCCTGAATGCGTCAATGCGGCAGGATCAAATTGCCTACGACTAAATCAGCCAGCCCCAGACAAAGCATCCAGTGGCTGGGGACAAATCGGTCCGCTACCCGGAAAAGAGAAACATCAAATACTTCAAATGGCGACGATGATCGAGAGAATCACAAAATCGCCACACGACAAATCTCAAGATCGTCAAGCCATCTAGAGACGGATAAAAATAATTAAAGATTCTGACAATTGAGATAGAAGATCAGAATCGGCGAAACCCATGGGAGTGAGTTCTCCCATTTTCTTTGAAGAGGCCAAACCGGGGGCAAACTCTCATGATCCCCCATAAAGACGCATCGGACCAGGGTTATTAAATCCAGAGATAACAAACATCAAGACAAGCCTTACCAAGGCAAAATACTTGAAGAACACCGTCCCTTCAAATGTTGGAAACCCCGAAGGGAGTATCTCTTTCCTGAAATTTCAAATAAAGTCAAAACCTACACCTGTTTCTTCATGTGCAGGTGCATGGACGTTGTCAAAATTGAATTGAAAATTGCCAACAAACACAGAAAGTGCTAAGGCATGTTGCCAGGACAAACGTCGCCCAACTGGGGCAGAACAGCCGTTAATCTCACGAATAACACCCATAAATACAGACGAGAGAAGACATTCCCAAAGTGGATGATGATTGCAGCAAAATACATGAATGAATTTAGCTGGGGCAGGCATGAAAAACCATGCCTAACTGGGGCAAGTGAATTATTTGTATGCCGGACGTTTCTTCTCTGGCAAAATCCAGGGACGCAATGACATAGTCGTCTGCATCAGAAGAAGGCGTTGGCGCCGAAAGCCACAAAAGAAAAGAACTCACTAATTGGGGAGCGAACAAAATTATCGGCCTTGGAAGTCATGCACTCCAAGAAATGGTCTTTGATTATAAGATCGAGTAGAGGGTAAAAAGTATCGCTTCCACACATCATGCTTTGACATGCATTCCGATAACAATTTCCTTTTTCCTTAAATAAAAGGAACTTTGAAGAATGGCGCTGGAATGCGCCCAAAAACACAAATGGATCTCCTCTGGGGCAAATCCTCGAGAATGATTCATCGCCAACCAAACGGAGTGATCGTGGCCACAATATAGATGGCCAATTTCTGCAAGCCGCGCGTTTGTGTTCAAATGAAAACGCCAAGCAAGAACAAGGCGGTATCGTTCCAATTTGTCTTGAATTTTGGAACGCAAACTGACACTTATTGTTTGTTTTTTTACAAGGGCTCGCCATCAAGGCAAAACGGGTTTTCACATCCCATGTATTACCCGTTGGAATACATGACCAAGGGTAAATTATATCGTTCTAATTTTTTGAAAAATTCGTGAACGTACAATAACATGTTTCTTCCGCATTTTCAAGGATCTCCAGCCGTGGGGGACAGGTAAGTATCCCTTTCCCCAATCCATTGAAGATGTTAAATAAAAAACAGAGAGAAAAAGAAAAAGCTTTCAAAATCTGATGTCTAGAAAAGACATGGAATTCTAACTTCATTGGCATTCATGTTTTGAAACATGAGGTTGTCTGAACACGCATTGTGCACCATAAAATCCCCTTGACGGGTAAAATTTTTGGGAAAACGAAAGAGATTTTTCCAATCAAAAGTTGTTCAAAACTCTCAAAAGGATGTTTCCTCAAAAGAGAGGCAAGCTCAAATCCAAACACATCCTACATACACTTGAGAGATGAGTGGAGCGAATCAAATAGTAAAATCTGGACCTACGAAGGTAGGGACCATTCGCAGCGATTACATGGATTGGGACGACGGAGGCGTTCGTTTCATATCATAAACACTACAGGTGACCGTTGACAACCCATTTGAACGGCGGTTTTCATTCTTAACCCTGTCAAGAACCACCCCACACCGGGGCAAAAAGGAAATAAGTCCAGCAGCATCAGGAGAAAATGGTTAGAAATTTTCTTGCTCGGACTAACATTAATCTTTGTGTGTTGTTTATATGGTAATCCAAGTGCCATAGGATGACGAGAAGCATTCATTCTCTATCCCACACACCATATCCTTTGCACAGCCAAGTTGAGCCTGCGAATTCATTTCATAAACCCCTGTTGGTGATCATGGGATGTTTCAAGATAGAAACTGCATCACTCCAAGAACGGAAGAAATCAAGAGATGGGATTTATAGAAAAATTTCATATCGGCGTTTAAATGTGCTATGATTCAAGTTGTATATCTAGCACAATTTTCTGAACATCGTAGTTCCAAAGGAAAAGAAAAGGCGGGATTTCAACAAAGAAAAAAATCCCCAGCATCAAGAAAAAGCAAAGTACCTGGTAAAAGCAAGGCCGCTGCTCGTGAAAACTGTTTGATTGATCCCCAATAAAGCCTAGTTGGGAAGAGAGAAAAACCCATAAAGGAGTCAGATCAAGAAGACTGCTCCCCAAATGATGTCAACCGTGGTGCAAAAACACGGACAGAATTGTCAATCTCTTAATACCACAAGAGACGTTCTCTAAAGGACTTGTGCACACCTCAAAAGCGGTTGCACACCTCAAAAATGGAAGATGCAGGATGGAAAAGACATGTGACAAATTTGCAATGATCACCAATGTCAAATCCTTCGTGATTTCTGGGCCAAAAACAAGCCTTTTTCGGTCCCCAATCCTACCAATGTTACAACCCTGAAACAGTCTTCTCTGACTAAGACACTTGGGTTAACATATAGCTTAGCTCGAAGAAGTACGAGCAAGACTCTTTCTTTCTCATTTTGCAGGGTTCTTGACTTGTAAACCCGGAGCAGATGGTGAAGATTTTCATTCGATGGCCCCGACTCCAAAGCGGGTCCCCCTTGAAAACCAATATCCAAGCCCAACATTACGGTCCCGTGGAAGACCTCCCGACCGATCAAAATGTATGCGCTGCGAATGAGCCTAAAACCTAGGCACAAGTCAGTAGGGAATTGAGTGCATCCCCTAAAAATCATCACCTCAAAACAGGTGAGTTGGCCTCCTTGTCGAGAAATATTCCAATTGATGTTTCGAACAGACTCGTTTTGGAATTTTCAAACTGTTGATCCAGATTTTCCATGCAAGGAATTTGTGATCACATTTGCATGTTGCAAGAATGCTTTGGATAACCTCCAGCATCAAAATGCACATTTCATGATTAAAACTTAAATCATACGGTTTTGTCAAATGGACAGCCATGGTCTTCCCAAAGATTACTAACGTTTTCTTGGTGAAGAAAAATCTTTCAAACTTCTGCAGGATTCTTGGAAACCCCAAATCCCAGAAAAACATTTGCTCCGTGGAGTGGAGCACACATGTTTGAACTTTCTGCAGGATACCTGGAGAACCCAGCTCCCAGAAAAGTCACCGCCCGCATCATCAGCGTACCAGTGAAATTTTCGCCAAAATAAAATCTTTCACTGCTTCAAAACTGAATTCCCGACAAACTTCGGGATCTCTAAAAAAATGGGGGAAGAAAAACCCTTTTAAAAGAAACAGTCTCATCGGACGTGGAGAACCCTCGTCATGAGACCCCTTTTCAAAAGGCAGGCAGTGTCATCGGACGTGGAGAACCCTCGTCATGAGACCCCTTTTCAAATATCAAACAGTCTCATCGGACGTGGAGAACCCTCGTCATGAGACCCCTGTTCAAAAATCAGGCAGTCTCATCGGACGTGGAGAACCCTCATCATGAGACCCATTTTCAAAAATCAGGCAGTCTCATCGGACGTGGAGAACCCTCGTCATGAAACCCCTTTTCAAAAATCAAGCAGTCTCATCGGGCGTGGAGAACCCTCGTCATGAGACCCCTTTTCAAAGCAAACAAAGGTAGAAACCGCCTAAAGGGTCAAAACAAAGGTAGAAACCGCCTAAAGGGTCAATTCAAGGTAGATACCGCCTGAAGGGTCAAACAAAGGTAGAAACCGCCTGAAGGGTCAAAACAAAGGTAGAAACCACCTGAAGGGTCAATTCAAGGTAGATACCGCCTGAAGGATCAAACAAAGGTAGAAACCGCCTGAAGGGTCAAAACAAAGGTAGAAACCGCCTGAAGGGTCAATTCAAGGTAGAAACCGCCTAAAGGGTCAAATCAAAGGTAGAAACCGCCTAAAGGGTCAAACCAAGGTAGATACCGCCTGAAGGGTCAAAATAATGGTAGAAACCGCCTGAAGGGTCAATCAAAGGTAGAAACCGCCTGAAGGGTCAATCCAATAGTGAAAATCACTTAAATGGTCAACTCAATGGTCCAATTCACCATACGGATCAAAATCATTGGCAAATCTCAAATGGGACGCGTCTTCCTTAGATTCCTATCAGTTAGGAATCCCATTATGGTTTGACCTACCATACGGGTCAGAGCTTAACCTCTCTAGGATACTCTAGTAACGAGTTCCTAGAAATTCTCTTGAATCCATCAAACACTGCGAAAATCGCACAAACATCGAACAGGTAATGGCAGGTATGTCTCTCTATTATCTCACTCTCTCATGTCAAATGAATGTTTCCCCATTCAAGAAAGAGCATACATGGACAAGCATGGAGATTGGATGTCAAGACTCCTTTTCCTTTAGTTTCCCGAGTCGAGTCGATCAGGACTCAGGTGTCACCTTATCTTTGAGAGAAACCTCTAACGAGATTCCTCTCAAAGAGGGGCAGCTGTTGACACCTAAATTTTGATCAACTTTATTTATTTTTATTTTATTTTTTTGAAAATTCATAGAAAATCCATAAAAAGTTGAAAAATTGAAAAATCAATTTTGGTGACCTTAGCCAAGCTAAATGAACCATTTTGACCAAAAAAATAATTTTCATAATTTTCATTTTTTTAATATATTTTTGAAAAATACAAAAAAAGGAAAAAAAGAAAAAGAAAATCAAGAAAAATAATATTTGAGGTCACAAATAGTCGGTATTTTTTATTTTTAATTTTCTTTACTTTAGGACCTCATAAAACAGTAAAATTCAAGTTCGATTTCGGGTGTTCTCTGATCACCATAAAATTGAATTTGACAAAAATATTAGTAATGGTTAAAAGGAAAAGGAGTGAAAACATCATCATTTAAAAGGAAAAGGGGACTAATCATTTTGTCTTCACTTTTGATTATATTATTATTATTTTTACTTTTTAATATTTTATTATATTATTATTATATTACTATTTCATTATTTTATTTTATTTTTATTACTATTTATACTCCCCCCCTTCATCATCCGTAGCCTCTCCTCCTGCTCCTCTTCCTCCTCCTCCTCCTTCTTCTTCTTCTTCCTCCTCTCCCACGCTCATTCCATATATTCTCTCTTCCATTTTTTTTGTCATCACACTACCACTCTCCACATTTCTTGCGTTTCCGGCCGATTGGACCGTTGGATCGAGCTGAATTTTTGTGTACAAGGTCTTCTTGATCCCTTATTCATATCCACCGTTCGGATCTTTAAACAAATCTCTCAAAGTGGTCGTACGACAGCCAAATCAGAAGCTGTTCCAGGCGTGGGAATTGTATACCCGCCGACATTGCTTGAGTTTCCGGCCGATTGAGCCGTTGGATCGAGCTGATTTTTTGTGTGCAGGGTATTCTTAACCCCTTCTTCATATCCACCGTTCGGATCTTTAAAAAGATCTCTCCAAGTGGTTGCACAGCGGCCAAATCAGAAGTTGTTCCTGGCGCGGGAACTGTTCATCCGCCGGTATTTCTTCAGGTTTCGATCAATTCGACCATCGGATCGAGGTAAAATTTTGTGTATAATCTCATCTCAATTCTTTCTTCATCTTCACCGTTCGGATTTGTGAAAATAGTTCAACGTCCTCCTCACCCGAGCTCGGATTATTGTTTATTTTGTATTTTTTTCGTATTTACTGTGTATTTACTTTATGTCATAGCATTTCTATATTTCGCATAAAAGACCCAGAATCGGAAGGCCGAGCCTCCTGTTGGTGTCTGAATATTTACTGTGTATTTACTTTATGTCATAGCATTTCTATATTTCGCATAAAAGACCCAGAATCGGAAGGCCGAGCCTCCTGCTGGTGTCTAAATATTTGTTGTGTATCTACTTTATATCATAGCATTTCTATATTTCGCATAAAAGACCCAGAATCGGAAGGCTAAGCCTCATATTGGTGTCCAAGGTGTTTTATTTATTTATTTTCTGTAAATTATATTGTGCTACCCCAGAATCGGAAGGCCGAGCCTCCTGCTGGTGGTTTATACCCCCACACATTGTTGCACGAGCACCGACGGACTCCGACGTCGTAAAATTCACCGGATCCCACCTCCTTTGCTTATGTTTATGTTGTGTAATGACTTAATATCTTCTTTATTTTTATTATAATTTGCATTGCGTTGCGTCCTATAAAAACAAAACAAAAATGCTAGATCGGACGGCTGCAGATGAGCCACGTGTCGTGATCCGGTGATTTTCAGAATAAAAAAATATTTTTAACATTAAAAGAAATGAATTTCGAATTTTACAAAAATTAAAATGATTCGATTATCACCGAGACGCCACGTGGCGAGTTAGGGACTGTCAGTTGGGATTTATTTTCAGAAATTTATAAAAAAAATCAAATAAAAAAATTCCAAAAAAATGAATTATTAAGGAAAAATTCAAAAAACAAATTAAGAAAAATTGCAGAAAATTCCTAAAAAAATTTTAAAAAATTTTGAAGGCTGAAAATGACAAAAAAAGTTGATTTGTTTCCATTTTTTGGATTTTCTCCCATTTAATCCAAAATGACGATTTTACCCCTCAAAGGGTAAATCGTCTTTGATATTCCGATGAATTGTGGAAATTTCTTAGAATTTGGTGATGGGCCAGATAGGTGGCTAAACCTTATGTCTAAGATTTCCACATTTCATTCCCATTTTTAGAAAATGACGATTTTACCCCTTCGAATGGTAAATCGGTTTCTAAAATTCCAGAAAATCATGAAAATTGCAAAAAAAAATAGGAAATGGGTCAATTGAGTGACCAAACCTATTTTTGACATTGTTTTACTCCGGATTCATTCCGAAATGACGATTTTTCCCTTTTTAGGCAAATCGTCCCTTTTGTCTCAAAATTACGACTTTACCCCTGATGGGTAAAATCATGTCTAAATCATTCCTAAGCTTGATTGATACTTATTTAGGCTAATAGAGCCTTATTAGGAGTGTCATGTTGATTTGATGTGATTATTTTACATATTTGGATTCATTGATTTGCGCATTTTATTATTGATTGTGATTGCTAGGATAGTCATTCCTATTTGCATGAATTCCTAGATTTAGGATTCGTACTCCACTCATCTGCATGAAATCTTAGGTCAGAAAATTCAGTCAACTTAGGTACCGAAAGGGCGTCAACTCTGACAGTTGACGTAATTAAGTCCCCGAACCCATTTATCTGGTTATCGCAGAATTGAATAGAAACTCTCGACTATTCAATAGGGTGGTCCAATCATACCCTCCAAAAAATGATTGGTGGCGACTCCATGGCATGCACACTTAGCACATGTCACCAGACCACACTGAAGGTCGACTACGCATACCTCCGTTGCGATTTGGGTAACGGGCCTTGGGAGAGGCCCGCGTCCGACCAGACTAGACGGCCCATTAGCCCTCGAGAGCCCATGGCGAACCTCGAGAGGGTCGCGACATACTGTTCATTTTTTAATTTTTCCATTATTGACCTCAAATGTATTTTATTATTCCAGATTTGCCCTTCCAATAGAAACCTGGGGAACTGCTTATTTTAGTTGATCAAACGCATCATCCTCTGAGAAACACCGCCGCGTATTCCCTCCCAGAACCAGAGAAGAGCAAACCCTAATCCTCAAATTCTCTGTCTCTCTCTCTCCCGGTGGCCTTGTTTCGCGTTCTCGGAGCTCTCTCGGTGCTGCTAAGCCCCTCTCTTCGCCTCGCCAGCTCCTGCGCCTACGCCAAGTGCTCGCCAACCACCGACCGATCCTCCTCCTTCGGCACTGCTACTCCGTGACGGTAATGTCCATCTCTCACGCATGCTTCATCGCTCTCGACCACGTTCGGCGTGTCTCGCAGCTTAATTTGTGCTCGCGATTTCCGGATTTGTTGTGTTGCTCCTCTGCTTGCAGCCTTGGTTTGGTCAGTTTTCAGCTGCATCAATTGTAGCTATGTTATACCGAGTGTTTAGTAAGAAGTTGAACCTGAAGGTGGGCAGATGGACATCTGAGCTGCCAAGTCTCTTCATGTCTGGAAAATGTTGGACTGTGGCTTTCTCTCAAGCAGAGAGATCTTGACTCTGTTTGGTGTTTCGTCATGTGGGTGTGGGGATTTTCATTGTGTTTTTATTGATCGAGCTTTGTGATAATCTGTGGTTTTCTTTAAGGCTAGGTATATACATGGACTAATAAAGTGTGTATTGTCAAATTGTCCTGAAAAGCTTGTTTTCTTTTCTTGTGTTAGATGGATCAGATTCTGTTTTCTTGAGTTTTGAATTCCAACAGTACGTTGCAGGGGCTTGAGGGGACGAAAATTTTGAATTCCACTCAGATTCTGTTTTCTCTTCTAAAATTGCAGGGCCTCGAAAATTTTCATTGCCTTTGTGAAGTTTGTGAAGAGTCAGGACCCAAGTGACGGCACTGAGTTGTTGATTTGCATCGTTTTCTCAGTACGTTGAAGAGTCAGGACCCAAGTGACGGCACTGAGGTATTCAACCGTGCTCATTCCTCGTTGCGATCAGAAATTGAGCGAGCTTTTGGTGTGTTAAAAAAGAAGTGGAAGATTCTAAAGCAAATGCCAAGTTATCCGTTTGAAAAACAAGTGCAAATTGTCATAGCAGCAATGACTTTGCACAATTATATACGGAGAAACGCCGTCAATGATACACATTTTGCGAGAGCTGATTTGGATATTGATTATGTAGTTAACATTAATGATGTAAATGAGGGGACTAGTGCTTTAAATGATAATTTATCTTCTGACATGGAATGTTTACGTGATCAAATAGCCATGAGTTTAGTAAATAATTAAGGATGCCTGTAATTTTTAATCTTGTATTTGTACATATGTGACTACATTTATTATAATGAAAGTACTGTATTTTAATTGTGAAAGATGTCCATTTTGATATTTTCGACCAAAAAAAATTCACTTTGATATGATTTTTTTATTTATAAATTTGTTGATACATTTGTATCAAATTATTCTTAATGCAAATAATACAAACGTGATAGTCATTATTTTTTCTTTTTTCAATTGTAAACATATTAAAAAAAATCTAAATATGTCAAATTGAATGACTTTTCAAGTACATATTTACCAAACAACATTTTCCCCAAAAGCCTTTCTCAAGGCACTTTTCAATTACAGTTTACCAAACAGCTTTTGCATTTCATCAAATCCCTTCAGACTAAAGACGTTTGCATTTTGTCAATGGCTTTCCCCAAAAGTCTTTCCAAACGCACCCTTATTCCTTGAAAGATAATTATCGAGAAGTTCTAAACCTATTATAAGATGACTAATTCAGTTTGGCTATCTTTGGAAAAAATTACCAAAAAGTTATAAATCTATTTCAATTGTGCCAATTTAGTCATAAATTTTTTTAATAGTTCATTCGTTTTGCATTTGTGTCAATTCAGTCCAAAATATTTTGTATTTAGGCCAAGTTAGTACATCCGGCCAATTTTGATCGGCCAACTCTGACGTAGACGTAGGTCAATGCTGATGTCACACTGCCGGCTCCAACGTGGCAATATTTAATAATATTCTAATACATATTTTAATTTGTATTTTTTATGTTTTCTTTTTTTCTTTTTTTCCCCTTCTTCTTCCCTCCTCTAGGTGATAGCCAATCTCAACGACCAGCTAGATGAGAGGCAAGGGTGAGACCTTGCCCTCACCGGCATTGGGTGAGGTCAAGCCTCACTATGGCCAGCCAGGTGACGACAAGGTCAAGCTTGCCTTGCAACGACTAGGCGATCCTCGCCGGCCCTTTCTTCTTCTTCTTCTTCTTCCTTGGCCGGAAGAAAACAACAAGAATTTTTTTTTTGAAAAAGTATTAAGAATATAACATTATGAAAAATTGCCACGTCAGCATCGGTTGGCCAAAGTTGGCCTTATAAACTATATTGGCATAACTAGAAAATGTTTAAAACTAAATAGGCAAAAAAAAGTTTAAGACTATGTTAGCACCTAAATTTTAATTTTTTAGAAAATTCATTTATTTCATAAAATGAGAATTAATCCTAATTCTCGCAAAAAAAAGGGGCTCTTGAGAACCTCCCATCTTTCATCGAAGATCCATTTTTCTTTCATTGATCGCATAGATTGGCGTGCAGGAATTCTCCACTGAGGCTTGGCACATTCTTTCTCTCGGTCAAATTTGCAACCTTTGACTATCATCATCACCATTGATTTCCATCTCTCGCTTTTTCTCTGACAAGCCATGAACAAAGACCACATGCTTTCTCATATTATTATTATTTCTATGATCTCTTCCCTTGAACTCCTTAGACCAGGCAACTTCGGATTTTCACCATCATATCCGGACACTATCATTTCTTGAACCATCGGATTCTCTCTCATGAATTCTGAACAGGCCCGATCCCTCATTCCATTCTCTCTCTCTCTCTCTCTCTCTCTCTCTCTCTCTCTCTCTCTCTCTCTCTCTCTCTCTCTCTCTCTCGCTCACACACTCAGCATCTACGACCTTTCTCTCTAGCTTTTTGACTGGGCGATCATCATCACCGAGGCAACTCTCTCGAGGCTCTCTCACGATTGTTCCCTGACACCTCCCATTTGTTGACCACGGAGACTCATCCTCGCTTCTTTCCCCTGATGATATTTTATCATTCTGCTTCTTGGATTCCAAGGCCAACAAAAAAAAAAAGGTGGAAAGGAGCATTCTTCTTTTGGTGGTTCTGACATTCCCCCTTCTGATGGCATTCATGGTCTCTCTCTCTATCCCTTAAAAAAAAAAAGAGGAGACGAAGCAAAAGAGGGGGGGATCATCACTTTCATGGCCCCCCTCTCTTTTGCAGGGAAGAACGACATTCTGTTCCAAGGCAGAGAAAGTTTTTTTGGCGAATCGGCTCTTCTGGGCCGATCTCTCTCTCGCCCATAACCATTAGAGCTTCCTTCTCTCTCGGTTGGGATCAGCTTTCCTATCTGCTCGTGGTTCTGCTTCAACTCATCTCCGGTTTCCGACGAGCCGCCACAGATTTGAAGACTGACATCCACACCACACCTCTGCCCGGTAGCGTCGCGGCTTGTTGCCGTGTTGTTCAGCCGCCAAGCTTCCAGATCCGACGACATCAGAGCTGAACCGCAGCCAGTCTCGCAAGCCCACGATCCTCCTCCACCCGAGCCGTTGCGAGGTCGAGCTCCCTCCGACGCTCAATCCCACCTTCTGCTCAGCCCTTGAGCCGCAGCTGCCGTGACCTTGGTGAACCGTAGACCCTCAAGACCCGAAGCCGAGTTGAGCCTCGTGACCCCACCAGCCGTGAGCCGCCGAGGATCCAGCTGGCCAAGACCCGAATCACCTCGAGGACCCCCGAACTCCAAGACCTCGTTCTTCAATTGTCTGCCACCCGAAAGAGACGAGAACATCCCTGGTGCCCTGCTTTGGTGCCTTGTTCCTTGGCCTGTTCTTGACCTGGGCCGCGTGCCAGTCTGATCGGGCTATGACCCAACCGTGGCCGAGAATCTGGGCCTAGCTCCTAGGCCATGGCCGATCCCATTGGCCGATATTGTGGGCCATGGCCGAGCCCGTTGGCCAAGACCGTGGGCCGAGTGGCCAGGAATTTGGGCCCAAGCGACCTAGATTTTGAGCCCGTGCCAGTGTCGTGCCTTGCCTTGTCGACCCCGAGCTCACGCCTTTTTGTAATCGTCGAGTTCGAGGAACATCGCCGCCCGTGTCATGGTTGCTGAGCTTATTCAAATGGATATCGAATCAGATTCGGAGGTGTTTAACTCGAAGAGGGAAATGAAGCGCGGCTCAGGTATAATTCCGATCCTTATTTTGATTGATTATTGGTTGATAATTGTCTGATTTGCCATGGCCGTTTGATTTAATTTAGTTTAGTTTAATCGCTTTGCATGTTTCGCGAACCTATAAAATCAAAAGCCCTTTTTCGCTAAAAATAAATAAATAAATAAATAAATAAATAATCGAAAGAAATAAAAAAATGAAAATGAATAAAAATGGCGAGCTCAGTCTTTGGTTAGCAAATCTCAAATTTCCAAAAAATGAATGATCATTTCATCCTGCATATTGCCATATCATCTCGCATGTCATTCCATATTTTCCCAGGTCATTTGATTTATAATGTAATTTTCAGTTAATTAGGGTTAGATAGATTAGGAAAAGCCCAATGTTATGGGCCTAATAGAGTCGGGTCAAAGGGAATTTCAAGAAGAGGCGATGGATTATCAGAATCACTCCAAAGCGTGGACCTTGGAAGAAGAAAGATGTCCAGGATTAGACGGCGGCCCAAGCCCAGCAAGATCAAAAGGACGAGAGCGTCGGAGAAAATTCCTTTTAGTTTTTTTTTAGGATTTTCGGAATTATTAAGGCGTATTTTCGAATTTGCTTTTTATTTCGAGTCAATTGATTCTTTGTGTGTAATTTTTGATTATTTGAGTTTTTGTATCTTTTAATAATTTGTCGCATGTCATATAGTTTTAGGTCATGCATTGCATCAGTAATTCATTTACTTTTCTTTTATTCGAAAACAAAAACAAAAACATAAAAAAATAAAAATAAAAATAATAAATAAATAAAGCAAAAGCCTTGAGTTGATTTTCGAATCATCAATCTTTTCAAGAAAAATCCAAAACAAAAGGAATCTAGGTACCGAAAGGGCGTTAGTCAAAGTCGATTAGCGTAACAAAATCCCCGGACCCAAAATCTCTGGTTCGCAGCGGTGAATTAGTTCTCCCGCTAGTTCACCTAGGTTTCTAATCGACCTACCTCGAACGATTAGTGGCTACTCCTCAATTGTTCTAATTTTTCCTGTGTTGCGATTCGGTAGGATTTGGGAGGATCCGCATTAGGTTAGTTCTCGATAACTTGTCTGATAATCCAATTCACCTAAAAAAAAATCGATTTTTTTTAGGTCGCGACAGCTTGGCGACTCCGCTGGGGACTTACTTTTTAATTTTCCATGAAACGGGAATGCTTAACTCAATTATCTGAACCTTTCGGAAAATTTAAAAGTTGTAGAGGATTTAGGCCGTTTAAATTCCCTGGATGTTTTGAGTGGATTGATTGAATCTCACCTTAAAGTGTTAAATTTTGTTGTAGATTTGGAGTGATAAGGGGAGGTGTCTGCTAACCTTTTTTGTGCAGGCTAGGAGTTATAAGGGGCGAGTGTTTGCTAACCCTTGTTTTGCAGTTTGAAGGAGTTTATGTATATGAGTTTATATAGAAGCGATGTTTTGATATAACCTGCTGTGCATGCCTTAGTTGGATAGACACTACACATGGACACACACAACCGCGCCTAAAACCCCGGGCGCCGCCTTTAGGAACACAATAGAAGGAATTGAAAATGGAATCTCCGTGAGGAAGAACACGGGGTAATCCACTTTCCAATTCCGTTCGCTTCGAACTATGGATCGAGTCCCAATGCAACGATAGTTGTGCAATGGAATCGGCTCTTTCTAGAACTCGAGGTGGGAACCTTAACCTTAGGTGCCAAACCCTCTGATTTTTAGAAGTTCACCATCACTTGTCTCATGCGCATGTCTTTGGGTGGTTGGTACACCTAAAATCGCACATAAGTCGACGAGTTTGGTTGGTAAGACTCTCTATCCCCCCCCCCCCCCCAAATCTATCACTGTTCATATAAATATAGACATTTCATTCATTGCATTCTGGTGATTAGATTAAATGCCATTTTGAGGATAGATATGTGCGTTTGTCCCCAACGTCCTTGATAGAAGACGAGGAGGGTGATATCCCACGACGAACACCGAGTGTGCGATAAAGGAGCATACTATGGACATTATTGAGGTATCATCCAATTAAGATGACGAGTTGGGGCAAGTGATCCTGAAGACACAGATCGAAACTGGGGCATACTTAAACGTTAGGATCACATTCCTGTGTTTCATTTTCCATTACTAGTCCCCTTGTATAGGGTTTATTTTTACCGAGGTTTTCTCTATCTCACCCTTTAGAGTGATTGTATTAGGGATCTATTGGTGTATACATTCAGATGGAACTTGGTTGTATTTCTTTTGACGGGTCATGGGAATGTGATAGTGACATTTTCTCTAATCATCCGAATACTCCCAAGTCAAGTTTATAATTCCTTTAGAGAAAATTAAAATTGGAAATCTTGCACGACCTTTTTGGTCGTATAGGGTAATCCAACCCCAATTTCGCTAGAAGGAAATTATACACTTGAATCGGTTCATGCATGTGGTACGCCACTGGTAATTCACGATAATTGATCAAGAATATCCGCGTTGTTTCAAATTTAATGACGAGATAGATGTCTAAATTACTCTCGTTCTTAGTAAACGGCCTTAATTTGGACGCCATATCTCCAATTGAATTTAAAACACGTTATCATGTCTTGCACTTTTGAGTAACTCGTTCCTTTCGAAATTGATCAAAAGCGATTATCGTGAATTACATTCCTTTCAACAGTATGCTTCCCTTCGAGGAATATTGATAAAAACTTTTCGCACAGGATTAATCCTTGTAAAAGTTCTTGTCCTTATTAATCATGGGCAAGCATAAGATTGAAGGGGGTTTATGCTTTCTCTTTCAAATTATTCCTTCTGATTCTGTCGTTTCATTTGCAGGTAAAAAATAGGTAATAGAGAGAAAATCTTTTCCTGCATAAGTCTGAGGCTATTCTTTGAGCGAGTTAGAAAATCAGAACACATTTGCTCGACTTATTATGGATCGGCTCATCCAAGTCTAAGATGTCCGGATGCTCGAAGAAATGGATCATATAGAAACTAAAACAAACATACGGGAGCTTTCATTCATTCTTGCCCAATTAAAGGATTTCAAAACCAGATCATACAATTCATCGGGGTGGAAAAGTAAAGCAGAAGTGAGCCCTAATCAGCGACACGAAGGAGCCCAGCTGACCCTCCAGGTTATGGATGCGTTGTTTGTGCGCACCAATCCGCGTATCATGGTTCGCAAGCCTGAGGTGAAGGCGTTTGCGTTCGTCATTGACTGCAGCAACCTGAGTCTCGTGATCTTCGGCGACTATTTCCAAGTCCCGAACAAGTCCATTCTCACGATCTATATCCACATTTATGCCGTCAAGCCTTTCTTCCAGCCACTCGCTTCAATTCCTTAGCAGGGCATTACGACGATCGTGCTCATAGGTAGCCAAGGATAGGGCTAAATCCTCCACCAGATTCCTCCTCTCGCGAAGCAATGTCGAAACCCGCGCTTTGGCGAACTCAACAGCTTTTTTGTGACTATCGGCCAGGTAGTCAGCCAACGCTAGGCGGTCGGACTGATCCTCATAACGGGCTCGCAAGACACGAGCCACGGTAACTCCCCGATGAGCAGCGCGGTAGTCCTCCAAGGAGTTTGTAAAGAGCATTGGAAAAATATTGTATTCCCTCCCCAACACAGTACCATTGAGGGAGGTGATGTCCAGGTCCCCGAACATGATTCGGATTTCATCCTCGGTTTCGGGATGATCAGCTATGTGAGCATAACCTCGACCCAAGAGGTTATAGAACTCTTCCCACCGAGCCAAAGCTTCGGCTGAGAAAATGAGAACGTGAGAAGAGGCCATTTTCGACGGAGAGGTGTGTAATGGAGCGATTAAAAGATGGAAGCAAATTATATGAGAGCGTTAATCTCCCAAACACTAACTCCACACTTTATAGCGTCTCGAGAGTGGAGAAAAGTCACAGTAATAATGCTTGTGGAGCCAGGATAATTAAGTAAAGCAAGGGTCACTCTTCCCGTGAAGCATCAGCTCCATCCCGGTCCGTGATTTCAGGCCTGCCAAGTGAAAGTTGCAAAAGATTCTTTGGTCTCACCATTATTGATCTTAAGTGAAAGGCAAGCGCAGCTACCGAAGAAGCCGCAAAAAGGATTGGGTTGTTCCATGACCCATAAAGCTGGGTGGGGAGTGAACAGTTCTACCACTTAAAAAAGGGAGACAATGCTGAACAGGCATGGCTATCGAGGAAAACCGAAAGGCGGGCGCAACTATCGGAGAAGCCGCGAAAGGATTTGGTTACCCCATCGTGTCGGAAAGCTGAGCAGGAGGTAAATAGTTCCGCTGTTTCAAAAACAGAACGCTGAACAGACCTAGCTTTCGAGGAAAAGGAGGCAACAAATCGAAAGAGCGAGTATACAAAAGAGAACAAAGAACCCCGAGTGACGAGTTCGTTGGAAGACCCCAAAAGCTCTAGAATCAAGTTCGATATCGAAGCCATGGAACCCAACACTGCCAGTGACGAACATCAAGATCGCAGTGGCGACGACGGCAGTGGCCACAATGCTCTACCCCTGAAAAGAAAACATCACCAGCGCTACACTCAGAAAGAAACCCAAGAGCTTGAAGCTTTCTTCGACGAATGTCCTTGCCCAAGCGAGGAACAAAAGATTGAGTGTGGCCAGAAGCTGGGAATGAATCCTATGAGAGTCCAGTTTTGGTTTCAGGATAAACGTTTCAGACTAGGTGTCCAACACAGGCGTAGGGAGATCACGGACCTAGAAGATCAGAACCAAAACCTTCAAAGGGAAAACATGTGGTATGAGAAAATCCTCAGTACTATTACCTGCCCTGACTGCGGTGGCCCTACCACCCTCAGTAAATTGTTCCCCGGTGAGCCTTCTACGAGGATGGAAGGTGCTCATTTATTCCCCTGCTCCCTTGAGCCATCTCCGGTACAATCAGATCCTGTTGATGGCGCGCATAAGCAGATCGACCCTACAAGGATTATACCAGTGCCTTCTGAAGAAGGGGATACTTGTCGTTATGATTGGGGTCACTATAGCGAAGTCCATGAATCTCCTGCGCAACAACTTCTGATAAGATCAGACACGGTTCAAGAGGGGTTAGAGATTAGTCAGCAGGCCATCGACTCTATTCCGGACAACGAGAAGAAGAAATTCATTTGGCCCCCAGAGCTTCATCTCAAGTTCTTAGATGCAGTTCGACAGATAGGACTCGACTTCATAGGTCCGACAAGCATACTTAGGGTCATGAATATACCGGGACTTACCAAGCAATTAGTAGCGAATCACCTTGGTTGCTACAGAAGGGCGTTAGGACAGCGTTATGCAGAGCTAAATCCGAACAATAGACTCGGCTGCGAACCTAACACCCTTATGTCAAAAGAGGCCCGGTCGAGTCTAGACGACTATTGGGGATTTGATCAGGACATCCTCACGAGTCATTTCAATATTCCTCATGAGCACACATCACAAGTGCAGCGAGTAAGCACTCCTCCGTCCGAGCAGCAGCTAGCCAGTGTTCATCCTGTCGCAGATCAACCCACCACGCCCAGTGCTCAAGGGTTTGCCCAATCTGAGCATGTGGCTTCAGATGATCTAATGAGAGAATGCTTGGAGCATTTTTATTTCCCTAATTCCCAAGTGGGAGATGCTTGTGGTAGTCAATCGATCAAATCTCCTCTTATAATCCCAGACAAGGATGGGGGTTCCAGTTCGAAGAACCCGTCGGGCGATGCGGCTCAACCTACACATCAATCGTTCGAGGGGTCAGATGATTTCTTCGATGAAGGACTTGATAATTGGTTCGATCAGTTGGAAGCTATTAAAGGTTGGCAACCATGATCTGCAGTCGGTAATGGCACACCGAAGCCAAGGCCAGAGTGGTTAGTCATTGGACATGCCCAAAGAAAGAAGGGGATGTACACGAGAAGGATGTATCTCCTGTTGTAAAGTTCTCATCGGTGCATGCGTTTGTTTCTTCAATAGCTAGAGTTGATTTTGCATAATGTTTTCTGCGAACGTCATCTCGTGTGTATACGGTAATTCCTTGTTATTAAGTTCAAGGTAAAATCAGCCCCGACGCGTGAAGGCAGAATTGATAGCATGAGTTGCTGGCAGAATGTGATCGAGCTCGAAAGTGAAAGATTGCTAGCGGCCCCAAACGCTATGACCACAAAATCAGGGGCAATCTTTGAGTTTCAAGCAACTACAAATCTATTTCTCACGAGGCATTCAAGTCAATCAAATATAAAGCGTCGGGCTGTGAGAATGATGCGTAGTCAAGCTGTTGACACATGCGAAAAAGGAGTCGCGTAGATCCGAAAGCAAAAACCTTTCTTGGCTAGTCAACAATGCAGAATGAAAGAGCGTATATAAACAAACTCGCATTTATTTCATTCAGCAGGAAAGTTTACAAGTGGATCACTGAGGGGGAATAGTAAACCCAAAATGAGTTCTGACAAGCATCACAAAAAAGCTTAACTGACTCTCCATGCTATCCATGCCTTGCTTACAACCCACACTCCGGGAATCGAGGTCTACAAGCTTGAAGAAAAGGAGACGACATTTCTCCTTAAGTTCGTTCACCTTGGTCTCATAATACTCGAACTCAAGCTCTAAGTCATGAGCCAGCACCCTCCCGCGAGCTATATCCATGCTCAGGTCTTCAAGCCTTTCCCCCAACTAGGCACACTGGAACCTCAGCACGAAGTTGTGCTGATCTTGCTCAAAGGCGGTGTCAAAAAGAGCCAGGCGCTCCACCAAGTTGCCCCTCTCACGGACCAGCATCGAAACATGGGCGTGGGCGTATTCAACAGCCCTTTTATGGGTATCGGCCATCAGCATGGCCAACATCAGGGACTCAGTTCGGTCCTGATAGCGGGCTCGCACGATACCAGCCAAAGTGACCTCCCGGCTAGCGACTTCGTAAGCCTCTAGGAAATTGTTGAAGAGAGTTGGGAAGATTGCAAACTCCCTTTGCAGTTTCGTACCTTCAATACACGCAGTATCTAAGGCCGGAATCAGAGTACGAACTTCAACCTCAACTTCAGGATGATTGTTTATGTAGCCATAACCTCTACCCAAGAGGTGATAAAACCTCTCCCATTGGGTTGAAGCTTCAGCTAAGGCAGCAGGCACAGACGAGGAATCCATATGCGATGGAATGGTGGGGAGGAGAATGAGAATGTGAGGAGTGTTTGAGAGACTGAATCTGATAAGGCTAAAGTGTTAATCTTCTTGACGTCAATCTATCACCTTATAAACGCTCGAGTAAGCAGGGAGAAGTGGTAATAGTATTTTATGTGCAGTAGAGCTAGGCGGGTTTCGTTAATGCATCCCCGATGAGTCACTGATCCACCATCGTCCTGTGATCGCGGGTTTTACGAAACATAATGGCACCGAAAGGTGGGCAGACCTGTTACTCTAGGGACTGGGCCAGAGCGACAAGCGTAGTGCTTGACAAAGCGAAATCATCGCAAAGAGATCTTCAGGCTCCGTCCACACAGAAAAGAGCACAAAAAAAACGAAGTGGGAACCACGAAGCCTTGAGAGGAGCGCTCATCAGGTAGCCATCACGTTTGATCAAAGAACGGTGATCCAACTCCTTTAACCTTTCAGAATTTGCAGAGAAAGTGAGGATCCAAGGAGGAACAAAGAAAGCTGAGTTAACGGAAAATCAAGCAGTGATAGTTCGATCAAAATGTTCAAAGGGTTCTGTCATTTACTGGAAACGCCAGACTTAGAGGTCTCCGAGCTCGGGCTGTTGGAAGAATTTGAAGATCCCAGGACCGAACCTGACATAAGGGCCATGGAGGCCGACCCTCCCAATGATGAAACCCGAGGCCTGGCTAACGAGAACAGTACCCACGGCGGTGATCGGCGTCAGAAAGAGGAGCATCTCCAACGCTACGCTTCAGGTCAAGTCGATAAACTTGAGTTTTTTTTCAGGGAATGTCCATATCCAGACAAGGAACAGAAAATCAAAATGAGCCAGGAGTTAGGGTGGGAGCCTCGGAAGGTCAGGTGCTGGTTTGAAAACAAACGAACCCGGCTGAAATATCAACGCGATCGGCACGAGTTAGCGATTCTGAGGGAGGAAAATGAAAAGCTTCGAATAAAAAACACTCGGTATAAAACAGCTCTAAGCATCGCTACTTGTCTCGATTGCGGTAACCCTATTCCCAACGGTGAAGTGTTCACCGAAGAGCTAGATCTGGGGGTTTATAATGCTCATATGTTGCAACGCCCTTCGCAACATCTTCCGAAACAGACAGATGCCGTCAAAGGTCTACCAGGGAAAATCAATGCTGCAAAGTCAAAGTCGACACCCGTCGTGGAGGGAGACGTGTGTCATGACAAGTCAGATCCGATTAATGATCAACTCACCATCACAACCAGCCGATCTGAGACCACCGAATTCCCCCCAGAGCAACTATCAACACTACCGGATTCCGCGGAGGGTAGCTGCCGAGTTGCTAGCACTACTTCGGCTAGCAAGAAAACAAGGTTTCGTTGGACTTCGGAGCTTCATAGCAAATTTGTCAATACAGTCCAACAGTTAGGGATCAGCTTGGCTACCCCACTGCGCATACTCAAGATCCTGAACGTGCCAGGGCTGGCTGTAGGTAATGTCAAGAATCACCTTTGGCGCTACAGGAGACAGCTGAAGGGTAGACAAGCGGCGCCAGACTTGGATGTGGACGATCCAAGTTCAAACGATACACATGGCTGTGACCACGATCCTCATGAAGCAGGAAACGCCCAATCGCATTTCAACTTCAACAGGACTGGCCATTACACGGGCGATTATTCAGGCATCAATCAGAGTACTCCCCTGGGTTATCCTAGCGCTCCTCAGAAGTATGTACCGCAATTTCAGCAAATAGGGATTCCCCGGTTTGAGCAACGATTGACCGTTAGTGCTAGTCCTACAGCGGATTTAACATTTACAGGAGATGCACATACGATCTTGCGAAACAACAACGGAGATTCTGGTTCGAAGAATCAGGTTGTTCATGCCGAGAGTAGTATGAAGAACCCATCGCCAGCAGTCAAGGATGCCCGACTCGGGCGTCAACGGCTCGAAATTACAAGTGATCTCCTCAGTGAGCAACTCGGAATATGGATCGAGCATAACCCGAGGAAACGGGTTGTTCATGCCGGGAGTAGTGAGAGAAATCCATCACCAACGATTAAGGAAGCGCGATTTGAACGTCAACGACTCGAGCAGTCAGATGATTTCCTAAATGAGCAACTCGGCCTGTGGGTCAAGCATTTCAGAACAGGTGCATCTTCGCAGTCGTGACCGGTACCGGCAACCATGCATCAGATTCAAGGCTCATGTGCTAAATGGCTAAAAACTCAAGAGAGTGAGCAGCGAATACCTTAAACGAATGTGTTACTGATCTCGTTGTAAAGTTCCCACGGGAACATTTTTAATTAGCGTTTAAAAACTGACCGCTCTGAGTGTCAACATTACCCTTTGAACATCCTCAAGCTAAGGGCCGTAGATTAATCGTTCAATCCATGGAGCAAGTTCCATGAACAACTACTATCACCCGCGGAGCGTAATGGGATCTACCACTTTCAATACGAAATACGTTGGGCCACAAAACCACCCATTTGGTAAAGCGATGTATCGTTCTGAAACGATCTTCAGTCGAATACCGAAGTAATGCCTCCTTTATCTTCCTTCTCAGGTGATAAACATGGATAAATCACTCAAGGAGTCATACTTTAAAATGACAGAACAGACTTTGCCCAACTGGAGGCAAATGAACCATTGATGTTGCAAACATTCCGAGCATGGACAAACGGATTTGATAGACATTGTTCATACCAATACGCGACATCAGAACGGAATGAGAACCAAGAGTAAAGTTGTATCGTCCCAATTTGTCTTGAATTTGGGAATATGAATTTGGGAATATGAACTGACACTCATTGTTTATCCTTGACAGGGGAGTCACCTTGCAGACGAACAGGTTTTCACATCACATATACTACTCGTTAGAGTACATGACCAAGGGTAGGATGTATCGTTTCGATTTTTGAAAAATTCGTGAGCCTACAATGATATGCTTCTTTTACATTTGCATGGATCCGCAGCTACGACGGACAGGTAAGTATCCTTTTTCCCAGTTAACTGGAGAAAAAAAATAATATATCAGAATCCTTTCAGCCGGCATAAAGATTCCCCAATGCATCGATATTCATGATTTAAACCCAGAGGTTACCTGAAGCATGAACGAATCTCCACCGGTGCAAATCCTTGAGAAGGATTCGATGTCCCGACCAGACAAAGAGATCATGGCCACATTCTAGATGGCTAATTTTTGCAAAGCGCACATTTGTGTTCAAATAGGAACACAAAACAAGAGTAAGGCAGTGTCGTTCCAATGTATCTTGAAATTCAGAACACAAACTGACACTTCCTATTTGTCTCTAACAGGTGCTCGCCATCAGGGCTGGCGTGTGGAATGCAGATTGTCACTGAGATGTATCGTTCCAAATCATTTTAAATTTGGGAACACAAACTGACGCTTGATATTTAATTTTGACAGGGACTTACCAGCATGTGGACATGTAATGATCATTTCTCTCTAGAGGCCAAGAACTTCAAGGAATTTTAGAACACTTAACCATCATGTCTGTTGGAGTACATACAAGGGTAAAACAGTATCGTTCTATTTCCACTTGAATATGAGAGCGTACATTTACGCATTCCCTCGTGATTTTTTTTACAGGGATTATTGCCGTGTCGGATAGGTAAGTATCTCTTTCCCTAAAAATTGGGAGAATCCCAATCTCTATTCCTTGAGAATTTTCTCGTGCTTGTATATCATGTTCTTCAAAGCAAATGCATGACAGGCTATTTGAAAATTCTATACATCATCGGCCAATACGCACACATTTCATGGTTTATACATAGTTATTCTTCATGTTCAATTTATCAATTCTGGATAATGAGCGTGAACCTTACAAGATACGTCAAATGTACAAGAATGGGGCACAACAGACGATGAAAGGCAACCCTTTTCCAAACACGTCCCACGTACATTTTGCCAAGCGAGCTGAGCGAAAACTATATTCCGCATCCCCGAGGTGAAGGGTTTTCTCGCAAAAGGTACGATAGCCGAGGTGACAGAGGCATTTATTTCTCTACCTCAAACACTACAGGTTATCCATTGTTACCCCTTTTAAGCGGAGATTTCACTTCTGTTACCCCTGTCAAGAACCACCCCACATTGGGGCAAAATTGAAAATTCCAAAAGCGAGTTGAGTTAAATGGTTAGAAATTCTCTTGCTCGGACTAACATCAATCTTTGGGTGTTCTTTTGCATTTATGCTCAAACATTAATTCAAGTGCCTTAGGATGATGAAGAGCACTCATTTCTATATCCTATACACTTCATCCATTGTATAGCCCACTTGAGCCTGCAAAATTCATTTCTTAAGCCCATCTTGGTGATCATATGCTCAATTCAAATCAAATATGGCTGATCCCTGAGTAGAAAAAGTTGAAAAATCGGGTCAAGGGAAAATCCCCGAAAAAACTCGTCAAAAGGCTGAAAATGCAGCAATCCAAAAAGAGAGAGAAAGAGAAAGAACAAAGAAAAATGCTGATCTCTCAAAAATCTGGGGCATTTAAAAAGCAAAACGCCTGGTAAAAGCAAGGCTAATGCCCATCTAAATTCTTGCTCATTTGCAAAATGCTGCTGAATGTCATTGCACAATTCTCTTGTAAATGGGAAAGAGGTTGAGAGAGAAATCTATGAAAATGTCAAAATGCAAATCCTCAGCAGAAGTTTATACCTTCTCTCAAGCAATGATGGTATCATTTGAAGGCGAAGATCAGTGACAAGCAGCAATGATCACCAATGTCAAGCCATTCTCATATATTTTCTGAGCCAGAACAAACATTATTGTTCCTCAGTCTTCAATCCTAACCTACGTTACAACCCTTCAAAAGTCTCTTCTGACTAGGGCACTTGAGTTAACGTAGAGTTGAATGTTTTAAGCATCGCTCGAAGAAGTTCGGGCAATATTATTTCTCTCTCATTTTTGCAGGGTTCTTGACTTGCAAACCCGAAGCAGATGACGAAGAGCTTCATTTCAATAGCCTTGACTCGATTGGAGTCCCATTTGAAAACCTCTGACCTAGCCCTCATTATGGTCCTTATCAAGACCTCCAGATCGGCTCGGTTGTACCAATTGCGAGATTACTCGGACCCTTGTTGAATGCGATGATGGTAAAGTTGAGTGATTTCTTTTGAATCCTGCAGTTGGGATATACAGCTTTTCCCGAGAGTGAGAGAAAGCCCTTTCGAACTGGAATCCCCCATTCAGATTACGTTCGAGGCATTCACAATGTGATAACCTCCATGAACATAATTGGTAGCATATTTTTGATGATCGAGTTACCTCTTAAAATCTCGAAATTCATCCAAGGACCATTGAATGAGCAAACCTAACTGGCAAATGCCGACCAGGTAGTCTTCCAAATCCTCAGGTAAGTATATCTTTAACCTGAACCACTTTAAGAGAATGGGTGAAAGTCCTTTCTGACTGAAAGTTCCTCATTCTATTTGGTCAAATTTTGTCGAAAGGATCAGACACTTATCCTTATTGATAAAATCCCCAGTGGAGCTTTACGATGCAAGTAGAAACTCACAAGTTGTTGCATTTGCATTAAGGTTCATGCAAGACAACATTTTCTTATGAACTGAACAGGTTGAGCAAGCCAATTCAGCAAATCCTAAAAGCCGGGTTTCAGTCAACCCAGGTAAGTTTTATGATTCTTTTCAGACTTGGATGACCGCATCTTCGATGTTGCAGATATCAAGCTAAGCATGGTGATCTAGACAGAATATCCCCGAGGGCAATCAGGCCCGCTCGATCCATAACTCGAGCAACATGATTCAGATTTTCTCAGATGGCGATACCAGCATTTCGCAAATTTGTTCGCTGTTTCACATAAAGGATGAATGTGATTCAGATATTCTCAGATTACGATACCAGCATTTCGTAATTCTGTCCACTGTTTCACATAAAGGATGAATGTGATTCAGTTTTTACCTGATTGCGATACCAGCATTTCGCAAATCCGGCCTACAGCTAATGCTTCACGTGATGAGCGGATGATCGTGATGCAGAAGCTTTATTCTAGCCTACGTTCCACGTGATGAGCGGATGATCGTGGTTCAAAAAGCTTTATTCTCAGACAATTCTTAGTTGACGTTCCACGTGATGAGCGGATGATCGTGGTTCGAAAACTTTATCCTTAGCCAATGTTTCACATGATGAGCGGATGATCGTGATGCAGAAGCTTAACTCTCAGCTGACATTCCACAAGATGAGCGGATGATTGTGGTTTGAAAGCTTTATTCTTAGCTGACGTTCCACGTGATAAGAGGATGATTGTGGTTCGAAGGTTTTTCTCACAGCTAATGTTTCACGTGATAAGCGGATGATCGTGATGCAGAAGCACTGCCGATTTGCGATCCAGAACTCGCAAATTCAGCCTACGGACATCTTGCGTCGCCCCGAGTCAGGAAGAAAGAAATTCCTGGGGACGGGTGATTAAGGGAATCCACAGCGTATAAGGTATTTGCAGAAACAGATACCCCTTACGCGATCCATGCGCGAGTTCTTTGAAAAACGAAGTTAGACACATATTATTTTCAGTCTTGCATTGCATCATTCCAAAAAAAAAAAAAGGGATAAAATTTAGGTGCCACTTTTGATCTTTGAGCGAAACCTCTCCGAGCTTCCACTCAAAGAGGGGCAAGCTGTTAGCACCTAAATTTTAATTTTTTAGAAAATTCATTTATTTCATAAAATGAGAATTAATCCTAATTCTCGCAAAAAAAAAAAGGGCTCTTGAGAACCTCTCATCTTTCATCGAAGATCCATTTTTCTTTCCTTGATCGCATAGATTGGCGTGCAGGAATTCTCCACTGAGGCTTGGCACATTCTTTCTCTCGGTCAAATTTGCAACCTTTGACTATCATCATCACCATTGATTTCCATCTCTCGCTTTTTCTCTGACAAGCCATGAACAAAGACCACATGCTTTCTCATATTATTATTATTTCTATGATCTCTTCCCTTGAACTCCTTAGACCAGGCAACTTCGGATTTTCACCATCATATCCGGACACGATCATTTCTTGAACCATCGGATTCTCTCTCACGAATTCTGAACAGGCCCGATCCCTCATTCCATTCTCTCTCTCTCTCTCTCTCTCTCTCTCTCTCTCTCTCTCTCTCTCTCTCTCTCTCTCTCTCTCTCTCTCTCTCTCTCTCTCTCTCTCGCTCACACACTCAGCATCTACGACCTTTCTCTCTCGCTTTTTGACTGGGCGATCATCATCACCGAGGCAACTCTCTCGGGGCTCTCTCACGATTGTTCCCTGACACCTCCCATTTGTTGACCACGGAGACTCATCCTCGCTTCTTTCCCCTGATGATATTTTATCATTCTGCTTCTTGGATTCCAAGGCCAACAAAAAAAAAGGTGGAAAGGAGCATTCTTCTTTTGGTGGTTCTGACATTCCACCTTCTGATGGCATTCATGGTCTCTCTCTCTATCCCTTAAAAAAAAAAGAGGAGACGAAGCAAAAGAGGGGGGGGATCATCACTTTCATGGCCCCCCTCTCTTTTGCAGGGAAGAACGACATTCTGTTCCAAGGCAGAGAAAGTTTTTTTGGCGAATCGGCTCTTCTGGGCCGATCTCTCTCTCGCCCATAACCATTAGAGCTTCCTTCTCTCTCGGTTGGGATCAGCTTTCCTATCTGCTCGTGGTTCTGCTTCAACTCATCTCCGGTTTCCGACGAGCCGCCACAGATTTGAAGACTGACATCCACACCACACCTCTGCCCGGTAGCGTCGTGGCTTGTTGCCGTGTTGTTCAGCCGCCAAGCTTCCAGATCCGACGACATCAGAGCTGAACCGCAGCCAGTCTCGCAAGCCCACGATCCTCCTCCACCCGAGCCGTTGCGAGGTCGAGCTCCCTCCGACGCTCAATCCCACCTTCTGCTCAGCCCTTGAGCCGCAGCTGCCGTGACCTTGGTGAACCGTAGACCCTCAAGACCCGAAGTCGAGTTGAGCCTCGTGACCCCACCAGCCGTGAGCCGCCGAGGATCCAGCTGGCCAAGACCCGAATCACCTCGAGGACCCCCGAACTCCAAGACCTCGTTCTTCAATTGTCTGCCACCCGAAAGAGACGAGAACATCCCTGGTGCCCTGCTTTGGTGCCTTGTTCCTTGGCCTGTTCTTGACCTGGGCCGCGTGCCAGTCTGATCGGGCTATGACCCAACCGTGGCCGAGAATCTGGGCCTAGCTCCTAGGCCATGGCCGATCCCATTGGCCGATATTGTGGGCCATGGCCGAGCCCGTTGGCCAAGACCGTGGGCCGAGTGGCCAGGAATTTGGGCCCAAGCGACCTAGATTTTGAGCCCGTGCCAGTGTCGTGCCTTGCCTTGTCGACCCCGAGCTCACGCCTTTTTGTAATCGTCGAGTTCGAAGAACGTCGCCGCCCGTGTCATGGTTGCCTGAGCTTATTCAAATGGATATCGAATCAGATTCGGAGGTGTTTAACTCGAAGAGGGAAATGAAGCGCGGCTCAGGTATAATTCCGATCCTTATTTTGATTGATTATTGGTTGATAATTGTCTGATTTGCCATGGCCGTTTGATTTAATTTAGTTTAGTTTAATCGCTTTGCATGTTTCGCGAACCTATAAAATCAAAAGCCCTTTTTCGCTAAAAATAAATAAATAAATAAATAAATAAAAAATCGAAAGAAATAAAAAAATGAAAATGAATAAAAATGGCGAGCTCAGTCTTTGGTTAGCAAATCTCAAATTTCCAAAAAATGAATGATCATTTCATCCTGCATATTGCCATGTCATCTCGCATGTCATTCCATATTTTCCCAGGTCATTTGATTTATAATGTAATTTTCAGTTAATTAGGGTTAGATAGATTAGGAAAAGCCCAATGTTATGGACCTAATAGAGTCGGGTCAAAGGGAATTTCAAGAAGAGGCGATGGATTATCAGAATCACTCCAAAGCGTGGACCTTGCAAGAAGAAAGATGTCTAGGATTAGACGGCGGCCCAAGCCCAGCAAGATCAAAAGGACGAGAGCGTCGGAGAAAATTCCTTTTAGTTTTTTTTTAGGATTTTCGGAATTATTAAGGCGTATTTTCGAATTTGCTTTTTATTTCGAGTCAATTGATTCTTTGTGTGTAATTTTTTATTTGAGTTTTTGTATCTTTTAATAATTTGTCGCATGTCATATAGTTTTAGGTCATGCATTGCATCAGTAATTCATTTACTTTTCTTTTATTCGAAAACAAAAACAAAAACATAAAAAAAATAAAAATAATAAATAATAAATAAATAAAGCAAAAGCCTTGAGTTGATTTTCGAATCATCAATCTTTTCAAGAAAAATCCAAAACAAAAGGAATCTAGGTACCGAAAGGGCGTTAGTCAAAGTCGATTAGCGTAACAAAATCCCCGGACCCAAAATCTCTGGTTCGCAGCGGTGAATTAGTTCTCCCGCTAGTTCACCTAGGTTTCTAATCGACCTACCTCGAACGATTAGTGGCGACTCCTCAATTGTTCTAATTTTTCCTGTGTTGCGATTCGGTAGGATTTGGGAGGATCCGCATTAGGTTAGTTCTCGATAACTTGCCTGATAATCCAATTCACCTAAAAAAAAATCGATTTTTTTTAGGTCGCGACAGACTAAATTGACACAATTACAATAGATTTAGGACTTTTTTGGTAATTTTTCCCTAATTTAGTCCTAAACTTTATTGCGACTATTTCAAGAAAGGCCTCTGTTCGTGACTTCTTTTTCTCAGTGTGGCATGCGTCGGTGGTGTTGGACACAATTACTTCCTGGTCGGATGCTGCCCCTTCTTTTGTCGCGGAGAGTTGTAGCTGGTTGGTTTGGTAGGGACACCCATTGGGCATCTTTTCTACTGCTTCTGCTCGGGATATTATCAAAATCAGGGACAGGTTGTCCCATGGCATTCCTTTATTTGATATCGCATTATAGCCCCGACACATGGCTTCCTCTTGTGGCTGGTCACTCTCAAACGACTCCTAGCACAGGTTTTGTTGCCGAACTACCATAGAATCTCGGATGGTATTTGTGCCTTTTGTTGTCGTAGACCGGACTTTATTGATCATTTGTTCTTTGGATGCGCTACCACGGGGCACACTTGGGTTCTTTTGGGCTACCAAATGCAACTTGACTTGGCAGAGCCGTTCGGGGCAAGACAATATCCCTTGGGCCATACATCATATTGGAGGTCAAAATTTTCGTCACCGCATTGCTCGATTTTCTCTTGGGGCGCTCTTCCATATAATTTGGACTAAGAGGAATCACATCCTTTTCAGGAACAAGATTTTGTATGAACCGGCTATTCTTAAACATCTTGTGAAGGTAGTGAGGGACAAAGGCCTCAGATCGCGTTGAAGACAACGCCCATAATAGGTGGGTGCAAGTTAATTGGGGCGTCTCTCCGTCTATCTTTAAGGGTCATCCTGTTGCTTCCTAGTTTTCTTATATGTATTAGGTTCTTGTGGGCTGTTATTATGGCTGGTTGGTTTGTAATTAGCGCATTGGCACTTTGCTTGTTCTTTGTGTGGCCGTAACACCTTTGCACCCGTTGCGACATCTTCGTGTCGCCACAGGTACGAGGCTTTTGTGTTCGGCCTTTTCCTTGTATGTTGCGCTTTCGAAAGTTAATACACATCTTACTTTGCCCAAAAAAAAAACTTTATTACAACTATTCAATCTTGTATTTCAAATCAATTTTAGAAAGAAATCACTAATGAGGACGTCAGCCTTGTTACGTGGCATGGCCTACGACAATATGGAAGATTTTATGATTTTTTAATTTATTTTCCTTTTCTTTTCTTCGGTTTCTTTTTAATTTTTTTTCCTTCTCTTTTCATTTTCTCATGTGGCTAGTCTGGGCAATGACCAGCAACCGACACCAAGCAAGGGCTCAACCACAAGTTAGGGTCAACGATCGGCGAGGGCAATCTTCATCTATGGTCAGCGAAGGTCGCTAGACGTCATTGAGACATGGTGATGGACCTAGGAGGAAGGAAAAAAAAGGAAAAAACATTTATAAATGCATTACAAAACTCATTCATATCAGTGCCAGCTGTCGGGCCATGTCATGTAGACGGTCGTACTGGATGACCACGTTAATAATTTTCAGCCAAAATTGGCCAGTTAAAAATTCATCACAAAGTTTATGAATAAATTGTCCAAATTGAAAAATTTTATACTGAATTTTCTGTCGTATAATGATCTAAGGCTTTTTTTAAACAATTATGTCTCTTGGAAAATATTATTTGAACTGTTTTGTCTCTCTGATGATTACCTAAAACAATTGATTTTAAATCACAAGATATATTTTGAAGAATATTTCGCATCAATTTGAAATTATGTTCGTAATTGATCTGGAAACTCCACAAATCAAATAAGTTCTGAATTTTTGTCTATGCAGATGATCCAGACTCAAAGTAACTTGCACGCAGTTTGCAAGAACAGATGACTTCTGATTTGTGTACTAAGAGTTCCACGGCGCTTCATCCAGCTTCGGCAAACTTGGGGTTTCTTTCTTTGGTTTAAATTTAAGTAGCAACAAAAATTACCGAAGGAAAAGTTAATAGATTACTAAGCGGGCCAAAATAGTTACTCATTAAAGAGATGTGGTACCATCACCTAGTACGAACTCTTCCAAGTCCATATCAATCATTACTTGGGGTATTATTTCCAACGTTTTAAACATGTAATTCAATTTATTTTGGAGTCATCATTAATCGGTTATAGATCAATTAGACACCAAGTAATGTTAATTTTGCGAACCAGAGATTCATGGATATGTAGAACTGATTAAGCTAGATTTTTTTTATTATCAGAGATTACTCTAGATTAATTTAACAACATTTTGGTTCATTTTCTCTTTATTTGGAAAATGGTTTGCAAGCAGTCTTTGCTAGTTTTAATCTTAAACATCTAACATGTGAAGAATGATCATGCAGGTGCATAAGCAACAATTATCACTCAACGATCAAAAGCAGTAAATAAAATACTTAGAAGAGATCAAAGAACCCAGATACACTAGTAAGCAAAAGCAAAGCTTCACTATCACCCAATGAAACGAGGATTCTGCAAATTTTTACAGGAAAGCAAGCAATGATATGCATGTCCATGGCTTCTAAGTGTAATCATACAGGGATGCTTTCCTAACATGCATGTTAGTGGATGTTTTTTTTTTTTTTCTTTCCTTTCATGGTGAGAAATTAAGAGTTTATATGTTCATGATTTATGTAGAATTTAAGCTATGTATGATAACTTAGATTAATACATAAACTGCAATGCCAATTAAGCCTTTTTTGTTGTTTTTCTTCTTAAGATCTATATGAACATGGTTATGTGTAATTTAAGCTATATATGATAGCCTAAATTGATACGTAAAATGCAATGCCAATTCATTCTTTTTTTTTCTTTTCTTGTTTAATATGAACACTACTTGATTTAAATACTATGTTTCTATGAATTCTAGTCTAACATGCGATAATGGATTACCATAAAGAGAACACATAACGTATGCTGACCCCTTTTCTTTTCTTTTTTGGTCAAAGTATGCTGACCTTCACGATCTGCTTTTTAATCTTTCTTTTTGCTTGCATCAAGCAAGAACCACGAAACCCACAATGTATGCTGCTTTGTTTCATCAAGTCTGGACAAAGACCCAAAAAAAACAAATCCACCCTTTTTCCCGCGGGCTCAAGTGTATTGCTCCAATTATCATCTCTTTTCACTCCACTTTTCTATCGCCGAGTCTCCGCCTTTTTCTTGTTCTTTTGTCTTCCACTAGCGGTGACTCCTCGCCTCGTATGGAATGTGTGAGATGTGGACGTGTGACCGGATCAAGGCGCGGAAAGTGATTGATGAACTCAAGGATGTGATCAGGAATGGTCGCGGATGGAAGTGGCCACGGATGGCGTCGCTCGTGGATGTTGGCCCGCCGCGCTGGACCGCCTAGGTGGATCTCCGGGATGAGATTGGCTGCGCCGGGGTTCTCGCTCCGTCGCTTGCCAGGTTCACGACTTGGTCTAGCTCAGTTTCTGCCCCGATGGCGGTGAGGCCTTGGTCGCGCCAGGATGCGCTTCAGTCTCAGTCTCGATCACGTCTGGATATGAGGCCTGGAGCCCAGAATATTCCTTCCTCCACTCGCAAACATGCAATCCTCCACTGAAAGAGCTCCTCTTTTTCTGACCAAAAAAAAAAAAAGCTCCTCTTTTCTTTCTTCTTTCCCCACATTTTTTTTTTAATTCAAGCATGTGTATACTTTGGCTTCATCATGTCCTGCTCTCTGCCCAGAATATTCCTTCCTCATTCCGTTTGTGGTTCACTTTTCCTGATCATGGCCGGACCAATTTGGTGCGGAGACACTACTAAAAAAAATGTCTAAAATGCCTAAGTGCAATGCAAATGTGAACACTGTTAATGATAGTTTCTTTAGAGATTGTGGTTGACCATTAATTTTCAGTAATTAAATTTCATTGCCAAAATTTAAGTGTCAACAAGTTTCAAACTCAAAATATTTTTTCAACGTTTAGAGTGATGCTCCAAATGGTCAATATATTAAACAAAAAATCTGCATAATCAAACTTCATAAAGACGTGTCACTGACAGAAGGTACCGTGACCCAACCGACTGACCATATAGGCCGGAACGACAACAAGACGTGAAGTATCTTAGTCTTTAGAGTTTTCTAGATTATTCTTGGGGGTGGGCGATAAGGTAATTATCTTATGATTCTAAAATTCTCATCTTTAATGTTAGTAAGTGGGGATATGCATTCTTAGTCATTAAATCAAGAGTCGATCAACAATTGTAATGAGAGGTCCTCTAGTATAAATAAAGTAGCTCTCCCCCTCATTTGTACACATTCTCTCTACGATCCGGGTGAACGAGCGAAAGATTCTCGAGAAAAGACTTAGCTCGATCCTCAAAAGTCGGCCCGTGACACATGCATCTAGCCTAGCCAAAAAGAGAGAGAGATAGTATGTGATGAAGCATCATTCTCAACAAAAAAAGATAAAGGGAGTGGAAAACAATTTGTTGGTAAGATCGGCAAAGAATGTACTAGAGGAGATCTTTTGAATTAATTTACATTTGAATGTTTGTCCGTTTCTAACCCAAGCAATGGATCTGATTAATGTTGGGATTTTGAAGTCCCATGAGGAATGAATGAGAAATGAAGGAAAAAGAGTCTCACATATGAAAAAGAGTAGATGGTGAATGTGTTTAAATATTGGAACTTCACAAATGAGTTTGGGCCCCAAGGGGCACCGCACTTTTGTGGACGAGGGAGGACCTACGCAAAGTTAGGTCGACCCACGCGCCCGCGCCGCCGCCCGCCGGCCGATTCTGGCCCGGGTCCGCGCGGTTATTTATTTATTCTTTTTTGAAGGGACACGATTTAAATGTTCGAAAAATTTCTGGACATTTTTTATTTCATTCGAACAGATGCATCTGCTCGGCATTAAGTGAACATGAAAGTCGACCGACGAACCTACGTGTTCGTTCGGAATAAAGCGAACGAACATGTTTGTTCGAACAAGTTCGTCCGTCGAACATACGTGTTCATTCGGAATAAAACAAACGAACAAGTTTGTTTGAACAGAACTGTTGGTTCGTATTCCTTCGTCAACAGTAATGATTCGCGACTCTTCACATCATTGTCTATAAATACAAACCCCGACCGTCACATTCCCACTACTGAAATTTTTGGCTTTCCATCGCTTATTACTCATATTCATCTGTGCGGTTGTTTTAAAGAAGTTACATTCGCCGGAGTCCTTTGAAGAAGTATCGCTTTTAAGGAACGTGTTCCGTTCTATCCTGGGAGACGATTGCCCAAGGTCCTCGGGTACTAATTGAGGGGGCAAATTTGTCTTAAGGACACAACGACATTTCGTTGGGCTCGGATCAACATACTGCTTACTTATTTGCGTTGGCTACAGGTTAGTTGATACATTGCAATTCTGTTTATACGAACTTGGCTACTACAATCTTAAGATAAATTTACATCTACTGTTGATGTTCCTCGTGCTTAGTTCGTGTGGTCTTTTCGTTGCAAGTATTATGTAGCATTGAAACAGAATTGACGCATTCATTTGAAGTTCCACAATATTCTGTTTCGCATATTTTTGTGTGGTAATTTATTTCTATAAAATTTACGTTACTGCACCACGTATGGTTGATTGTGCGTCATTACAAGTATTTGGTTTTACTTGTACGATATTACTAGTGTTCTGTTTATTGTCTTGTTAATTATTAAAATTCCGATTTTGCAATAGAAATGGCTTCGACTTCAATTCCGATTACTCCTATTCCGAATCATGGAGAGAAGCCAGAAAAGTTCAATGGTTCTGATTTCAAGATATGGCAACAAAAGATGTTGTTCTATCTCACGACCTTGAACTTGGCAAGATTCCTCAATGAAGATGGTCCTAAATTGAACGTTGGAGAGACAAACAAAGAAAAACTCTATATGGGTAATTCATCGACCTCTAAGGTTGAAGGTGTTGGAAAGATTGCTCTGAAGATGACATCTGGAAAAATCGTGACACTAAATAATGTTCTGCATGTGCCAGATTTTCCCAAGAATTTAGTGTCCAGATCTCTCCTGAGCAAGAATGGCTTCACGTTGGTTTTTGTACCTGATAAGTTTGTACTATCCAAAAATGAGATGTATGTAGGGAAAGGTTATATGAGTGATCGTTTGTTCAAGATGAATGTAATGACTATTGTATCCAAGGATGAAATGAATAAAACTGCTTCTACGTATGTGCTTGAGTCTCTTGATATTTGGCATGCTAGACTAGGACATGTCATTGATAAGTCAATAAAGAAATTGATGAACATGGAATTATTGCCAAAATTTGATTGTCCAAGTGAAAAATGACAAGTGTGTGTTGAATCTAAATTTTCTAAACCTCCATTTCATTCTGTAGATAAGAGAAACACAGAACCTTTAGATTTAATACACACAGACATATGTGATTTGAAAATAATACCGTCAAGGGGTGGTAAAAAGTATTTTATTGCGTTTATAGACGACTCTTCGAGGTGTTGTTATATTTATTTGCTTAGTAGCAAAGATGAGGTTGTAAATGCTTTTAAACCTATAAATCTGAAGTTCAAAATAAGTTAAATAAGAAAATAAAAATAATAAGAAGTGATAAAGGAGGTGAATATTAATTTCCTTTTGAGAAAATTTGTTCTGAGTTTGGCATTATTCACCAAATCACCGCTCCCTACACACCACAATCGAATGGTGTGACGGAAAGGAAAAACCGTTCTCTAAAGGAAACAATGAATGCATTGTTGAATAGTTGGTTTACAACAAAATTTGTGAGGAGAAACTGTCTTGACGGCAAACTTTATTTTAAATAGAGTACTCCACAAAAGACACAACAAACCCCCTATGAGAAGTGGAAAGGCAGAATGTGTTCACACTTGGTGGGGAAGCAGTGTTTTAGAAATCATCCAAACAAACTTGTATAGCAAGATCTACTATGGAATCAGAATTTATTGTTTGGATAAGGCCGGTGAAGAAGCAGAATGGCTTCGAAATTTTTTGGAAGATATTCCTAATTGGCCTAAATCAGTGCCAGCTATATGTATTCATTGTGATAGTCAAGCGGCAATAGGAAGGGCAAGGAATGTCATGTATAACGGTAAGTCTCGACATATACGTCGAAGACAAGATACTGTAAGACAACTTCTTTCTAGTGGAATTATCACAATTCACTGTGTGAAGTCAAAAGATAATGTTGCGGATCCACTAACAAAAGGCCTAACTAGAGAGTTGGTTGTGAAAACATCAAGGCAAATGGTTTTAAAGGCCTATAAATAAGTCGTCATAACGGAAACCCTACCTAGTTGACTGGAGATCCCAAGATCTAGGTTCAAAGGGACAACTAAGTTATGAAGACAGTGTAGAGTACTGTAAATTCTTACTCATTGCCGGATGAAAACAGTACCGACATGTGAAGGTTAAGCAAAGCTTTTAATGATTCTGAATTAAGTATGTAATTTACATAATATTTAGAAATCACCTATGTGAGTGTGAAGTGAGGGCCGCTTCTGTGAGAATTGGAAAAAAGACCGAATTCTCTAAAACACTCATGAGACCAGGCGGTCTTTAAGGCCAAAATGAACACAATAGTGAGAACTAACTTTGTATGGGGGAAAGTTGTGTGTTTCCTATTGTCTAGGCTTACACAAAAGGTCGACAGTTCAAAGATATCGAGTCTACTGATTGACCAAGTAAGTCCGATAGGCCTCACTAGGGAAAGTTCAAAGTCTCAAACTACTTATCCTAATGCAACGTTCTCTCATGAAATAATCGCACATTGCATTTCATGCATACACGAAGAATCGTGATATCTGAACATCTCATTCATGTGCGGGATTGTTGGGATTTTGAAGTCCCATGAGGAATGAATGAGAAATGAAGGAAAGAGAATCCCACATAGGAAAAAGAGTAGATGGTGGATGTGTTTAAATATTGAAACTTCACAAATGGGTTTGGGCCCCAAGGGGCACCGCACTTTTGTGGACGGGGGAGGACCTACGCAAAGTTAGGTCGGCCCGCACGCCCGCGCCACCGCCACCCGCCGGCCAGTTCGGTTCGGGACCGGGGCCGCCCGTTTATTTATTTTACACCATCATTTTATTTATTTATTCTTTTTTGAAGGGACACGATTTAAATGTTCGAAAAATTTCTGGACATTTTTTTTTCATTCGAACAGATGCGTCTGCTCAGCATTATGCGAACATGAAAGTCGACCGACGAACCTACGTGTTCGTTCGGAATAAAGAGAACGAACATGTTTGTTCGAACAAGTTCGTCCGTCGAACATACGTGTTCATTTGGAATAAAACAAACGAACATGTTTGTTTGAACAGAACTGTTGGTTCGTATTCCTTCATCAACAGTAATGATTCGCGACTCTTCACATCATTGTCTATAAATACAAACCCCGACCGTCACATTCCCAGTACTGAAATTTTTTACTTTCCATCGCTCATTACTCATATTCATATGTGCGGTTGTTTTAAAGAAGTTACGTTCGCCGGAGTCCTTTGAAGAAGTATCGCTTCTAAGGAACGCGATCCGTTCTATCCTGGGTGATGATTGCCCAAGGTCCTCTGGTACTAATTGAGGGGGCAAATTTGTCTTAAGGACACAACGACATTTCGTTTGGCTCGGATCAACATACTGCTTACTTATTTGCATTGGTTACAGGTTAGTCGATACATTGCAATTATGTTCATACGAACTTGGCTACTACAATCTTAAGATAAATTTACATCGACTGTTGTTGTTCCTCGTGCTTAGTTCGTGTGGTCTTTTCATTGCAAGTATTCTGTAGCATTGAAACAGAATTGACGCATTCATTTTAAGTTCCACAATATTCTGTTTCGCATATTTTTGTGTGGTAATTTATTTCTATAAAATATACGTTACTCCACCACGTATAGTTGACTATGCGTCATTACAAGTATTTGGTTTTACTTGTACGTTATTACTAGTGTTCTGTTTGTTGTCTTGTTAATTGTTAAAATTCTGATTTTGCAATAGAAATGGCTTCGACTTCAATTCCGATTACTCCTATTCCGAATCATGGGGAGAAGCCAGAAAAGTTCAATGGTTTTGATTTCAAGAGATGGCAACAAAAGATGTTCTATCTCACGACCTTGAACTTGGCAAGATTCCTCAATGAGGATGGTCCTAAATTGGACGTTGGAGAGACAAACAAAGAAAAAGTTGCTGCTGTGGATGCGTGGAAGCATTCTGACTTCCTGTGTCGATACTATGTCCTCAACGGTCTGGACAATACCCTTTATAACGTCTATAGTCCGCTGAAAACGGTTAAAGAATTATGGGATAGTCTGGACAAGAAGTACAAAACAGAAGATGCCGGATTGAAAAAATTCGTTATCGGTAAATTTCTGGATTTTAGGATTGTCGATTCTAAAATTGTCTTAAGTCAAATTCAAGAGCTTCAAGTGATCCTGCATGATATTCATGCTGAAGGAATGACACAGAGTGAGTCATTTCAAGTGGCTGTCTTCATTGAAAAACTGACACCGTCTTGGAGAGATTTCAAAAATTATCTCAAACACAAGAAAAAGGAGTTGTCACTTGAAGACTTGATTGTTCGATTGAGCATTGAGGAAGATAATAGGCTTTCTGAGAAGAAAGTTGCCACGAATCTGGAGGTCTCAAGGGCCAATATTGTTGAAGAAGGGACGAAACCCAACAAGAAGAGAAAAATGCCTTGCAAATCTGGAGAGAGATCCACCCAAGGCCAGAAGAAGTTCGTTGGCAAGAGCTTCAACTGTGGAAAGTCTGGACATCGAGCCAAAGACTGCAGAGCCAACAAAAGACAGAAAAATCAGGCCAACATGGTGGAACGAATTTCCAATGGTGTTGAGGATATCAATCTTACTGCCATGATATCTGAGTGCAACATGGTGGGAAACCCCAAGGAGTGGTGGACTGAAACTAGAGCAACTCGTCATATCTGTGCAAACAGATCGCTGTTCTCATCCTATACTACTGTGAGGGGTGATGAAAAACTCTATATGGGTAATTCATCGACCTCTAAGGCTGAAGGTGTTGGAAAGATTGCTCTGAAGATGACATCTGGAAAAATCGTGATACTAAATAATGTTCTGCATGTGCCAGATGTTCGCAAGAATTTAGTGTCCGGATCCCTCCTGAGCAAGAATGGCTTCAAGTTGGTTTTTATATCTGATAAGTTTGTACTCTCCAAAAATGAGATGTGTGTAGGAAAAGGTTATCTGAGTGATGGTTTGTTCAAGATGAATGTATTAACTGTTGTATCTAAGGATGATATGAATAAAACTGCTTCTACATATTTGCTTGAGTCTCCTGATATTTGGCAAGCTAGACTAGGACATGTCAATTATAAGTCAATAAAGAAATTGATGAACATGGGATTATTGCCAAAATTTGACTGTCCAAGTGAAAAATGCCAAGTGCGTATTGAATCTAAATTTTCTAAACCTCCATTTCATTCTGTAGATAAGAGAAACACAGAACCTTTAGATTTAATACACACAGACATATGTGATTTGAAAACAATACCGTCAAGGGGTGGTAAAAAGTATTTCGTTACGTTTATAGACGACTCTTCGAGGTATTGTTATATTTATTTGCTTAGTAGCAAAGATGAGGCTGTGAATGTTTTTAGAACCTATAAATCTGAAGTTGAAAATCAGTTAAATAAGAAAATAATAATAATAATAATAATAAGTGATAGAGGAGGTGAATATTAATTTCCTTTTGAGGAAATTTGTTTTAAGTTTGGCATTATTCACCAAATCACCGGTCTTTACACACCACAATCGAATGGTGTGGTGGAAAGGAAAAACCGTTCTTTAAAAGAAACAATGAATGTATTGTTGAATTGTTCTAGTTTACCACAAAATTTGTGGGGAGAAGCTGTCTTGACGGCAAACTTTATTTTAAATAGAGTACCCCACAAAAAGACACAATAAACTCCCTATGAGAAGTGAAAAGGCAGAATGTGTTAACACTTGGTGGGGGAGCAGTGTCTTGGAAATCATCCAAACAAACTTGTATAGCAAGATCTATTATGGAATCAGAATTTATTGCTTTGGATAAGGCCGGTGAAGAAGCAGAATGGCTTCGAAATTTCTTGGAAGATATTCCTAATTGGCCTAAACCAGTGCCAGCTGTATGTATTCATTGTGATAGTCAAGTGGCAATAGGAAGGGCAAAGAATGTCATGCATAACGGTAAGTCTCGACATGTACGTCGAAGACACGATACTGTAATACAACTTCTTTCTAGTGGAATTATCACAATTGACTATGTGAAGTCTAAAGATAATGTTGCGGATCCACTAACAAAAGGCCTAACTAGAGAGTTGGTTGTGAAAACATCAAGGGGAATGGGTTTAAAGGTCTATAAATAAGTCGTCATAACGGAAACCCTACCTAGTTGACTGGAGATCCCAAGATCTAGGTTCAAATGGACAACTAAGTTATGAAGACAGTGTAGAGTACTGTAAATTCTTACTCATTCCCGGATGAAAACAGTATTGACATGTGAAGGTTAATCAAAGCTTTTAATAATTCTGAATTAAATATGTAATTTACATAATATTCAGAAATCACCTATGTGAGTGTGAAGTGAGGGCCGCTTCTGTGAGAATTGGAAAAAATGCCAAATTCTCTAAAACACTCATGAGACCAGGCGATGTTCAAGGCCAAAATGAACACAACAGTGAGAACTAACTTTGTTCGGGGGAAAGTTGTGTGTTTCCTATTGTCTAGGCTTACACAAAAGGTCGACAGTTCAAAGACATCGAGTCTACTGATTGACCGAGTAAGTCGATAGGCCTCACTAGGGAAAGGTCAAAGTCTCAGACTACTTATCCTAATGCTACGTTCTCTCATGAAATAATCGCACATTGCATTTCATGCTTACACGAAGAGTCGTGATATCTGAACATCTCATTCATGTGGGGGATTGTTGGGATTTTGAAATCTCATGAGAAATGAATGAGAAATGAAGGAAAGAGAGTCCCACATAAGAAAAAGAGTAGATGGTGGATGTGTTTAAATATTGGAACTTCACAAATGGGTTTGGGCCCCAAGGGGCACCGCACTTTTGTGTACGGGGGACGACCTCCGCAAAGTTAGGTCGGCCCACACGCGCGTGTCGCCGCCACCCGCCGGCCGGTTCAGTTCAGGCCCGGGTCCGCGCGTTTATTTATTTTACATTTTTTTTCATTCGAACAGATTTGTCTGCTCGGCATTAAGTGAACATGAAAGTCGACCAACGAACCTACGTGTTCGTTCGGAATAAAGCGAACGAACATGTTTGTTCGAACAAGTTCGTCCGTCAAACATACGTGTTCATTCGGAATAAAACAAACGAACATGTTTGTTGCAACAGAACTGTTGGTTCGTATTCCTTCGTCAACAGTAATGATTCGTGACTCTTCACTTCATTGTCTATAAATACAAACCCCGATCGTCACATTCCGACTACTGAAATTTTTGGCTTTCCATCGCTTATTACTCATATTCATCTGTGCGGTTGTTTTAAAGAAGTTACGTTCGCTGGAGTCCTTTGAAGAAGCACCTCTTCTAAGGAACGCGATCCGTTCTATCCTGGGAGACGATTGCCCGAGGTCCTCGGGTACTAATTGAGGGGGAAAATTTGTCTTAAGGACACAACGACATTTCGTTGGGTTCGAATCAACATACTGCTTACTTATTTGCGTTGGCTACAGGTTAGTCGATATATTGCAATTCTGTTTATACGAACTTGGCTACTACCATCAATAGATGTGACAAACACACGATGATTACAACTATACACAAACTATATACAACTAAATGCATCTACAATCACTACCTGTATGTACAATTGTCAGAATGAAAAGAAGAAAAGAATGATGAAGGATCTAATATTTGTGAAGGTACGGCCAAAAGAAAACGAGACTTGAAAAGCTCAAAGGCAACGATCTTGAATCAAGACTAGATGAATCAAAATCAACAGTTTTTGGACTGAGATACGAAGGCAACACGCGAGATTTATCGCAATTTATGGTCCTTGTCTCGATAAAGGTCATCTCTTCTTTCCATGGATAGGACTTGTGCCAATGAATTTAAGGAACACTCATCCTTGTTTCTGTTTCCATGATCCTCGTAAAAATGCTGCCGTGAACGCCTTGAAAAGCTAAACTATAGATTTAGTAAAATCATCATAATAGATGACCAAATTGGAGTCTTAAAGCAAGATTTAACCACTGGTCAAGCAAGATGAGAGATCTACCACAAAAGAAAGCTATAATAACAAGGATAATGAAGATAACCTCTTACCACCTGCAAGCAGTTCAAAAAAGGTGATAAGGGCAATAGAACCGAGATCAATAGATGAAAAAAAGCCATAAGGGTAAAAGGACTTGCGATTGCCCACAATTCTTGCATTAACATGTGGTTGCACTAACGGATAATACCACAATAAGAAAGAAAATACAACGCACATAATTGTACAATTACCCACAAATCCTGCACTAACACATAATCAAGAACATCTCTAAGACAGACCATTGCAGAAAACCAATTTATCGCCTAACAAGCTGCCCGTCTTGAAGATGATCCGATGAACGTCCTCAGAGCATGGCATAGTTTTTCGACTATCTCATCAATTGTCGGGCAGTTCTCATTTTCTATCTGCAAGTAATGTAGACGAAAGAAAATGTCTATTTAACTACATATTAAATACCATAACTCGATCAGATCCATCTACAAGAGAACAATGTTCTCTCATGAAAGGATCAGAATGCAATAACGTCCGCAGTAGTAGGAAATTAGAAACTAATTGAAGTTTTAAAAGACTACTTTTCATTATAAAAAAAAAAATTGAAGAAATTGACAATAATTACCTTGGCCATAATTGTGACTTCCAAGAGTGAACTCCCAAAAGCTAGGACGCTGATATTTAGAGTTGTCAAGTTCATGTCCTCCATTTGTTTCATCACTTCCTTGATGCAACCCTCACGCTTCTCGCACTGGACTTTGATCAAAACATTCTTCCCCGACACCCGTGCTTCGACCTCGGGTAGTTGCTGATCGACAACTTGGTCATACGACTTCTCTTCAGATGAAAACGATCCAATGCCAGCATCACGTTGGAGTGATGGCTTGTTCGTGAAGATCGCCGATTCCACGGTTCTTGTGGCTGCCTCTTCCTCAAGGATCTTCATACGTTCCTCCAGTTGTTTCAAGTAGTTTATGGTATCTCCAAGGATGGAAGCCTTGTCTAGCTACGCAACCAGAACATTTATTAATTTGTTTAGCTGGAACAATGAAGGCTTATAATGTGATGAATTAGAAGACAATACTCTGGCTAGCTTTTACAAAGCGTTATACATGACATATGACTTATGTGATTGATTGTCCTTCCAATAGTCATAACAGGGAAATTTAAACCCTAACAACGAAATTCAAGGTTGCTTTTTACACATGATGACAAAACTAAGGATCTAAATGTTTTAACCAATTAGAAAAAGGTTTACGACAACCTGTGGACAAGTTCAAATCACAGTCTCTATCAATGCGTAAAAGATATTGACTTATGCAGACTTTACCTATCCAAATCAATAGATGATGAATGCATAGAACTTCATCAAATTTTGAATCCGTGAACAGTATCCATTACTATTTTATTATGAGAATGAAGATACAATGACCAACATGGTGCAAATATGGATCAGAACAATCTATTAACTCAATCGTCTCAAGCTTGAGAAGTTGACTGATTTGTCAGAATGAATTCCAGCTTAATAATACTTAACTTTCGCAACCATTTGCCCATATGTAGTTGATTAAGTTCAAAATGATAATCATGACGCACCTAAATTATTTATCACTGATTTACAATTTTCTCAGAATAGGGGCACTTCTATCAGTTTTAATTTTTTTCTCCTCAAGAGAAAACACCCAAGTTCTCATGAATATAATGGTTTGAATCTAACTTAATTCATTAACCACCAAAAACCTCTAGTCACAGGAACAGAATAGCTCTTTTCCTCAAATTGTCAATCTCTCTGATCTCGGTCTTTGGTCTTTCTCTCTCATGGAGTCCTCTCTCATTATTTGAAGTCAGCAACTGCTTTCTACCTTCTATCTGAGTTGTATTAGCATATAAGCTCCAATCCGCGAATCTAAAAGTTAGGTCCTCCAATGTCAATTCAGGCGAAGAGCATATAAGGCCAATGTCCAAGTACCCATTTGCCGATGCCGTCTATGAGAGCTTTGAGCATGGAGTCCCACATTAAGTCATCTGATCCTTGATCATGGTCTCATGGCATACCATTTTGGAACAGCCATTAATTTTTAAGCCCGCATTCAAAATGTGCATTCTGATATGGATTAGGAGTAGGTTTTCATGATGATGCATGGCTTTTTTAGAGTACTTCATAAACCCGGGGCTTCCCATCTAAGGTGTGTTTCCTTCACATAAATAAAAAGTAATTAACTCTTCCATTAATCATTATGCAAAGTCAAGCAATAAGCAACGAGTTCCTTCTTATTCAATAGCGACGAAGATAAATGTCTGTACTATTGTTTGTTCTCCAAATAGTTAGTATAGCATAAGGGGTATAACCTTTTCATTTCTGTAGATATATAGATCCTGTCAAGAGGGTCATTATTTTTTCCCTCCATTTATCAAAAAAATCAAGTATTAGCTTAATGCAAGTTTTTAATATTTGGTATAAGTTTGGACATAAAATTCTTCGAAACCCAATTTTAATTGCTGAAATGAAACCAAGACGGCGAACACCCCGCATAAGGATATATGATGAAAGTGGAGAAAGAACAGATATCGATCCTTTAGGAAATTTCACATAAAAGGAATTGATTTTGAGTACCTTTGTAAGGCCGGGAATGATAGCTGAAAGAGCAACGAAGCGCTGGTTCAACTTCTCCCGCCGCTTCCTCTCTGCAATAACATGTTCTGGTCCATGCAAAGTTGTCCTACCACCACTTTTTTTCATCTTCATCCCTTCCCCATAATCTTGCAACTCATAGGTTCCTAAAAAATAATAGTAACAACAATAAAACAAGCGTAGAGAGAAATTTTTCATTTCCATCACACCACCAAATAACTGTTTCGGCCATCAACAATTTGTCAGTCCACATGGCTAACTTACCAGAATATTGCTGAGACGTGTTTGGGGATAGATCTGAATTCTGAAAGCATATAATTTGCGAATCTGATGGTGCGGATGGTTTTGTTTGGGGGGTTTTCTGCTCGGTTGCGAAAGGGACATCGTGCAAGTGGCAAATGTTTCGAATTCGATCTGACGAGTATGTCGACGACGAAGAAAACGAAGTAAATCGAGTAAAGCCAGACTCTGTGGGAGAATAACCAAAGGGATTCATTTGATATTGATCCGCGAAGGCTGGATTTTCCGTTACCCGGAGAAAAATTCGATGAATGTTTCGAATGCTCAATTGGCCAAAAACTTCGAGATTTTGCCACAAAAAAAAAAAAAAACTGTGCATTACCATATAGCAAAATTGAAGAAACTCAACATATCAGAAAATACTTCAAATATCAGAAATAGTATTATCATCTAAACCACAAATTTCTGTAGCCAAAAGAAATCCCAAACAAATGAAGAGGGACTCCATTATGAAGTTTCGTTCCAGAAAAAAGATTCAAGGTAGAAACTTCTAATGTTCACTGTTTTCTGGAAAAGGAAAACCCGAAATCCTTACACCAAATCCATAGATCCAAAACGTTACCAGGTTAAACTAGCAAAAAAGACAAGGAAGAGAGAGAGAGAGAGAGAGAGAGAGAGAGAGAGAGAGAGAGCATTTCCTTTGCAGGACCTCAAGAATGTCATGAAGTAAAGAGCCAAGGTGTAAACAGATGTGAAAGGGTCATTTGTGACTGAAGCGAAGCTCACCAACGAAGGAGAAGGAGGTCGGCGAGGGTTTTTGTATATTCTTGAAAAGCCGCGACTCATGAAGCTGCTGAGCTTTGTGAACCTTAGTTTTGTTTAAAGTAGTTTTGTTTAAAGGGCACCCACGAACTCTCTCTTTCTATAAACAACTCACCACGAGAGGAACGCTCTCGCCTAACATCGTTGGCGCATTTTGACTGTATTCCGACTTAGGGTTTCCACGCGCACTCTATTTCTGTTTTTGTAGGGTATTAACCAAACTGGAAGATGTTCATGGACTGGACTTAACAAGTACTTTCATCTTCAGACCCCCCCAAAAAAAAAAAAAAGTGCTTTTATCTTGTTCTGGTTCTTGTTCTTTGGGGAACAGTCTAAGTAAAGATTATCTCTCGATGCAGGGAGAAAGTGGAGCCCTGAGGTAGACTCATCGACCTTCTTGTCATTAATATCCATTCCCATTTCTTTCGATCCCACCTTAATATACACTTTTCAAGTAATTTCTATGCCAAATTGAGTTTTCCGTCACCAACAACAAGGGAAAATATAGTGCTCTTTTCAAAATCCACATTCGTGCATCGCCAAATAAATTATTACACCGGGTAGTCGACCGCATAGGTCGGATATTGGAATGTGTTTATCCTTGATGGATCGAGCTTCTATGTGCGCATAAAGCTACACTATTTGCCTTGGAAACTATGTCAACCTTGCTACCGATACATCATAGATAAGGTTCGAGACTGAACATGCAAAAAAGTACATTAAGTTTAGGACTTCAAATGGCAATCCAAACACATGATAATTATGTTATTATATTACCCTTTTAATCTCAAGAAATAAGAGATATTCAAGGATGCCCGGACTATAGCTTATCGTAGAAGTATACATGTGTAATTTGCGTATTAAAAGTGTCGATGGCATACAAGACTTAAAAAGGTTTACAATTAATCCTTTCTTCTCTTTTGATCCGACAACAATCAGTTTATACAGATGTAGTACACCTTTTTTTCATATTCTAGTAGTTTTTATTTGAAATGGGTGCTTCCAATAGAAAAATTCCTAGTTATCCTACCACTTGGATCTCGTTTAGATCGTGACGACAGCTTCAAATGTTTTCTAATGCAGGAGAATATATGAAGCTTCCATGAGACTTACAAGACACCATCGCATGGAGCACGAGCAGAATTCTTTATGCTTTCTTTCAAACCGAATGAGGAGAAATTGGCAAAAATTAAAATAAAGAAAACGGAAAGAATAGAAAAATCAATTGTAGGGAGAAAAAAGGATGGAGAATATGATTGATATTATTCTCTTTTTATATGAAAGGTCAAAATGAGGAAGAAATTAAAAGTAGGATCCGAAAAGAACGAGAAAATGTAATTTTCCATTAACCATCGGTAGATTCTTATTTGTGACTAAACAAAGAAAATTCCTAATTTTCAATTAACTGACTTTTCTAACAAAAAATTGCACCGACTATTCTCGCAACATATTTAGTCGATGATCTTAAAATAGAACTTTTCAAATCACTTTATACTTAGTCACCAACTTAGATTTTGATTCGCATTTTTCCTACCCGTAAGAGTGGCATGATATTCCATAGGCCCTGGATTAATTTGCTTAGAGAAGAAAGAAAATCAAATCCCTCTTATTAAGCATGCTAAATAAGAGTGCTTCATTTTCCCCCTTCAACCCAACACCTGCATTCATTATTTTGCTCCCAGTGTATGTTAGTAAGTAATGTGATAAAATGAAAAAATAAAATCAAAAATGAAAAAATGGCACATATGGTTCCTGAACTTTGAATCAATGTGTAATATAGTCTCTAAACTTATAAATTTGTCCAATCTTATCCCTAAACTATAGCCCCATGTTCAATGTGGTCTCTTAACTTTTAATTTATTTAATGTGGTCCATACAATTTTGATACATGTTCAATTTAGTCCCTAAACTATGCGAAAATGTTCAATGTTACCCATAAAATTGAATTAGTGAAAGGACAATATAAGACATTTTCATATAATTCGTGGACTAAGTTGAACATGTTCCAAAAGTTTAGAAATCATATTAAACAAATTGAAAGTTTATGGACCACATTGCACATTGGGCTATAGTTCAAGAGCCACATTGACCAAAAATAAATTTTAGGGATCATATTACATATTGAACCAAAGTTTAGAGATGATTTCTTTTTCTTTTTCTTTTTCTTTTTCTTTTTTTTGGTAAAGAAGTTTAGAGATTATAAAGAGCAAAAAAAAAAAACAAATAAACCATAGCAAGAGTGTTTTCTCCTCTACATGCTTCTTTCAATTTCAAAATGTAATTCGAAAACCGTATATTTATTCATTAGATAGAAATTTTTATTCCATATTGCATATTGAGCCACAATTTAGAGACGATTTGTCACTATAAAGAAAAACCAAAACAAACCAAAAAAAAAAAGAGTCTTTTCTCCTCTATATGCTTCTTTTGCTTTCGAAATGTAATTTCGAAAACCGTATATTTATTATTTAAATAGCAATTTATTTTTCACATCTCTCAGAATCAGTGTTAAAGGCTTTAGGATTGTGTATGTCGAGAAGGTATACCCAATGATAAAGTGTTGCCATATCTGTATGTTAAAGGTGCCAAATGGATCGGCGAGGTTGGGTTTGGGTTGGATCGAAAATGGTCCGACGCTATTGATCCGTTTAAACGTTTTGACCCATTTTCATGCAGCACAAATCTAACGACTCATACCCAACTCATCCCAACCAGGATTACTTAAACACTTTTATATTTAACCAAATCATTGAATACTTGTTTCTTACAGTTTGTTAAAAAAAATGATAACTCAAATATTTTCATGCAATTTTTTTAAAACAACTATTTTTAAAGAATTATTTTTTTAAAAAATTATTTTTTAAAAATTATTTTTTCCCTTTTTCCTTTGAAATTCAATGACCGGTGATAGACGGCATTCCACTGCTTGAACATTTTTTATATTTTTATATTTTATTTTTTTCTTCCTTTCTTGTACTTATAAAAATTATAAATTAATATACTTGAGGCCATTTACAGTTGGAGTTCTTTTCATTGCATGACTCAATCCAACTGATGAGTCAATGGTCAAAAATGGATTCAACTGTGTGACTCATTTTAGACCCATTTGATTCAAATTTAACCTTTTTCGACTTATTTTCATTTGACCCTTTAAAAACTTACAAATGATATACAGCTCACTTGCATAAAATATGAGTCAAAAATGGGTTATGGACCCATATTAACAGCTCTACTCCATATTTAATTAAAATGAAAGGGGAATTGGAAGTGCACGTGGCAATGCGAATCAACTTCAAACGAATTGGGGCACCCTGTCAATGCCAACTAGTTGAGGCTTGAGCCTAACCTGAGATGTACACTCCAACGGATAGTCAATTCAAATTATGTGCTATGTCAAAATATTGTTTTCAAGAGACATTTTTCTTCCTCTTTCGTGAAGAAAAAATGTCCCTAGAGTTTTAAATATGTTATACGGTGGTAAATTCAATCCGTAACTTTAAAACCTTTTGACGATCTTATCAATATAATTCGTTCAATCAATTTTGAATGGCAATCATTGATGTGAAAACCAGTCATTTTATGTGGCACAATTAATGTTGATATGGACGATATTTGTACTTTAAAAAAATTATAAATTTTTATTCTTTTTCCTTTTTTTGTACTTTTCTTTTATTTCTTTTCTTTTGGTTTTCCTTTCCTTTTCTTTTTTGCTAGAGGCTCGGTGACCGTAGAGGAGAAGGGGAAAACAAAGAAAGGAAAAAGGAACAAAAAAAAAAGGAGAAAAAGAAACAATTCAGATATTTTTTATAAAAAAAAATTGCAAAAATCCTGCGCGTTAGCACTTGCCGTGCCCCGTAGATGGTCGATGCTAAGTAGACTGCCAGGTCAGTGATTTTTGACCAATATTAATCAGAAGGACTGTTAAAAATTCATCAAACTATTTATAACTAAATTGATCAAATTAAAAAGTTTAGGACTAAATTGGCCACGTACAATAGATTTAGAGCTTTTTGGAGAATTACCCCTTTTGTTGGAAAATTACCAAAAAAATTTTAAACCTATTGCAGTTGTGCTAATTGAATCCTAAACTTTATTTTTGTCAATTAAGTCCTAAACATTTTGTAATTGTGCCTCTTCACTCCACTTTACTGACCGGAGCTAACATGGCGTCACCAACACATGGTTAATTTTTAATAATATTTTATATGTTATTCTTTTATTTTATGTTTTCTCCTTTTTTTCTTTTTTCTTTTTCCTTCCTACTTCTATAGTGACCGGTGAGGGCGTCATGGCCCTCGCCCGCCGCCGCGCCTCGCGAGGGTTAGGGTTCGCTGTGACAGCCATGGCCTCGCGATGCATGGCCACAAGCCAAGGCGAGGTTAGGGTTCACGGTGACAGCCTTTGCCTCGCAAGGCATGGCCACCAGCAAAGGTGGCCATGGCCTCGCTAGCCAAGGGCGAGGCCGTCTTCGTCGGCGGCCAGTGAGACCATGGTGAGGCTGCCCTCACCTTGCCATGACAAGGCGAGCTAGAGCCGCCAAGCTCTCACCGGCCATAAGAGAAGTAGAAAAGGGGAAAAATAAAAGAATAAAGGAGCAATTTTTTTTTTAAAAAATGTAAAAAGTATATTAAAATATTATTAGAAATTGTTCATGTCGATACCAGCAATATCACGCCAGCGCGAACCAATAAAGTGAATTGAATTGGCATAATTGCAAAAGGCTTAATAAAAAAAAATTAAGTCTGAATCCACACAATTACAATAAATTTAGGACTTTTTTTTAGTATAATTTAAAACCGTTTGAATTGATTTCAACATGGTATCAATTTTAACGAGTATTTCGTATCAATTTTGAAATAAAATTTTTTTGGAGACACCGGCACAAAGATCAAATTATCACAAACACATAAAATACTCCAAGTCTTTTTCGTCTGTGCGCCTAATTCAAATTAACTAGCACGTAGTTTGCAAGAACAGCTGACTTCCCATCTGTGAACTAAAAGTTCCACGACGATTCATCCAGCTTGTTTCTTTTGTTTAAATTTGAGTAGTCTGGATTACAGTATCTGGAAAGCGAATTGGAAAGTGAATGACCGATTCAATTCCCGAGGGGAGAGATTATTAGGAATCGATGATGACTGCCAAGAAATTCATAGTTTGCATAACTCAATCTCGGTTAGATTCTGACATCACCATTGGAGCACCACGCATCTTTCATCTTCTACCATAAGAATAGTCGTCCGCCCAATATAATCCACATTACCACCTGATGTCAAATGAGCACAACCCAGAAGAAGCTAATCCATATCCCCTGAAGAACAGCATGAAAACCACTCATCGTATTCCATCACGGATATCATTTCCGTACGAAAATCGAAGACAATAGCGACGACAACTATGGACATCACTGAAATGCTTAGAAAGCCCCCAAGACAACTCATTGTTAGCGAAAAACAAGGAAAGACATACATCACATGATACGCTAAAAATAGCGCCTTTGACAACGGTGCCTTCCTAGAGAGCAAAAATGAGATAATCGAACGAAGAACTGCCATCAGATACGTAGTTGAGTATTGTCGAACTATGATGACGATAGTAAGACAGCTATTAAATCCTATAATCGAACAAAGAACTGCCACTAGAAATAAAGACAGTAAGCTACTCCTTAACTCACAGTGTCATGTTTTAGCAGAAGAAGGATAGCATGCAGCTATTTGGAAATATGATTACCCTCGCTCAAACGTCGTAAGACTAAGAATTTGTCAACAAGGCATCGTTAAAACAGAACATTAATCACAATCTCAGGTCATAAACTGCCAACTCAGCAAAATCAAGCAAAATCTAACACAGTACATCTACCATACGTTGCAGAATCATGGCGCGCAACTAATTTCAATAAGCCCAACACTTTCGGGTTTACCTTTCAGTTCATTCACTATGCAGCTATTTCTTCTAATAACGGCTTCAGTTTTTCTCGCTGTCAACACCTCAGTTCAGCCTCAGGGCAAACCCAATTACTTGGATCGGAGGATTATTAAATAAAAGTAACTTCACAAGAGTGCATCTGAACATCTTAATAACGCTCTCGAATAAAAAGCAGTTAGAGATGTCGCATACCCAAAATGGATATTGGAAAAAAACCACTCTGACCGACAGGGACCATGAAGAACAATATCTTTAGATGCATCTCGGAAGGGAAAGAAAAAAAAAAATCTAACCTGGTTCAAGCTTTACATTAATACCGCACAAATAATCACCATAAAAAAGGTTATCCTAAAGAGATCAATCTCTTTCCTGCGTCCAGATCTTCACACACTTGTCATCGCCTAGAGCCCCTGATGCAATCATATTCTCCGTCGGGTGACATGCTACCGATATGACTGCATCAGTATGACCTTCCAATCTCTGTACTACTTTCCTCGTCTGTAGCTCCCACAGGTATACACATTTATCCTCCGAACCACTTACAACAAACTTCCCATTAGTCACTGAGAAAGAAGCAGAAATACAATATTTGGAATTGGCATGACCTGTATATGTCTTGATGAATTTTCCTGTGGATATGTTCCATAGTCTCTGCAAGCACAGTACGATCCAAGTTAGCTACCAGAAAGGGCTAAAATGAGGAGACAAGAGACCCAAAGTATCATCCTTCCTTTTTGTGGTCATGATATTAGACGAAAGGGGAAGGAACTGACCCATAAGATGAGCTTGGGGAAGCTCTCATCTTTAAAGGGATTAACACCAGTTCCAAACACCTTTTCCTTAAAGTTCTAGTATTCTATTATTCATTGGACAATGGTTTCCCTAGTAGGGTTTTTTCAATAGATTATAGGTATCAAGGCATGTCTAGAAACAAAGAAGAATGCACATTTTCTGCAACAAAAGGAAAACATAACCTAAAAGAAAATATACATGTTTCAAGACAAAATAGCAGGGGAAACCGGGAAATAATCCCTCAATGCCACGCACAAATGAGCAGATGCAAGTCCCGCCACAAAGCTAAATTTTGGTCACAGCTAGAACAAAGGAACCGTTCAGAAGTAGATTTTTCCAAAGCTGCTTTCAACATAATAGTGAAGAACCAAATTGACAATGGAGCAAATAATTGCATCCAACAAAAGTTTAGCACATAAAGTTTGGAAGAGCTCTCGAGTACAGAGGTAATTCAAATGCTCCTTCAACTGACCCAACATCCCAAAATGATGTTAAAAGGAAGTCATTGTCAGACAGATAAGTTCCTCTGTTTCTCATCATCAGTATTTCCATTCCCATGGCGTAATCTATGTATTCTTTTGCCTTTCAAAGATGAAGATTGTCTTGCCTAATGCAAGGAGGATAAAAGGAACAAAGGCCACCGCCAGCATTGCATATGCAGATAGAACACTCATCTCAAGCTTGACTAGCTAACACCTTCAACCTTGTACGCACAGTGACAAGGCGAAGAGACAGCAACAAGGTAGACAAGTGCACAAAATTTCACCTTCTAGAACCTAAGTAAAATCATACAATATCAGCCTAAAGAAACAAACTTTAGCATCTACAAGCTCCACTATCAGTCCATCAACTGAAACAGACGACCAGAAAAAGCCCTAATCGCATCACCAACACATTCTTAGAATCTTCCACTTAAACCCCACCACAAAATCTTCGGCATTTCAATCGAATTAAAAAAGGGAAAACACTACAAGCTCGAGACATTACCAGAGTATTATCGAGAGTCCCCACGAGGATGAACTTGCCGTTCGGCGAGAACTTGACGAAAGAGACCGGTGGGTTCTCATCGTCGATGAGGGTCTTCATACAATGCCCCGTAGAAGCGTCCCAAATCCGGCACAGCCCGTCATAGCTGCTCGATACGATCATGGTGCCGCCGTGGTTGAAATCGACGGCGGTGACGGGATCGGAGTGGGCGGGAAGGACCTTGAGGCACTTGCCGCTCTTGACGTCCCAGACGCGGACGGTCTCGTCGAAGGAGCCGGAGACGAGGAGGTTGGAGTGGGGGTTGAAGTTGACGCAGAAGGCGTAGTTGGTGTGGCCGTGGAGGGTCTTGAGGAGGGTCCCGGTGGGGACGTCCCAGAGACGGAGGGTCTTGTCGTCGGAAGCGGAGGCGAGGAGGCGGGTGTCGCCAGAGAAGGCGAGGTCGGAGACGCCCTGGGAGTGGCCGTGAAAGTCGTGGAGGGGGGAGAGGGAGGCCGTGGAGTAGGCGCGGAGGGTCTTGTCGGCGGAGGAGGAGGCCAGGAGGTTGCCGTCCGGGGAGAACTTGACGGCGGATATGGCCGCCTTGTGGCCGGTCAGGGTCTTAGCCAGGGTGTAGGGCTTGTAGGGGGAGGCGGCGGGGTCGTCCGCCTCCGCCGTGGCCGCGGCAGTCGACGACGCCATTTGTTCACCGGCGACCAATTTGGGGGGCGCGCAACTCGGTGTTGTTTAGAGTTCGAGTACTAGGAGAGCGAGAGCGAGAGCGAGAGAGGACTGCGGCTAGTCCTTTATACCCCCGACAAAAACTCGCAAATATTTTAATTTTCTTTTTCGAACCGAAAAAGAAAAAAAGTTACGCCACAAGAGATAAGGATTTGGATTTCCTAATATTGATTGTTAGGATGAGATTATCAAATTCGAGCCTTCTAAATTAAGATGATTGACTCAGATTTAAAACATATTATCCATCAAAAGAGAAAAATTTTAGGCGAAAAAATTTAAATTTTTTTTATGAAGTAATGAGTATCAAATCCGAGCCGTCCATCTTAATTTGGACAGCTCAGATTTGACAATATTACCCTAACATTGCTTTGAGTAATGTTAGGAAATCTCAATCCAAGAGATGGATAGGATCTGAATATGATTATTTAGTTGAAAATAAAGCTAAACCATGGAGAAAAAAAATAAATTGACGCCGTCGAAGATCCGGCTCACCGGACTTCGAAATCTATGACTGTCGATATCTACGGGTCGGGTCGGACATTCGACCGAAAATGGGTCGAACATCCGATCCTGACTCCATGTATTTATGCAAACATTCGTTCCATCGAGTCATCGACTCCACAGTGTCAGCTTGAGTAGATTCTTGCCTCAAATTTCCTTGAAACTCAGATCCCCAACCCCAACGAACAAAGAAGCCGATTTGACGACCGAGCAGTGGAGTCGATGTAACCGTCGAAGTAGTATAATCAATGTGATCGTAAAATTAGGGGAGTCAACAACTTAACGTAACCGTCGAGTAGTGAAGCCAACAATCTAAAATGTAACTATTTAATGATGTCGAATAATAAGAGCCATGTAGAGCATGTTTAAATTCTTAGTATCGGTTTCTCTTCTTCTTCTTATTCTTCTTCTTCTTCTTCTTCTTTCAGATATTACCAATAGATTATTGGCTATAAATACCGATATTATACCGTTCGTAGAGCCTCCCTAATCGATTATAAAAACTTAAAATGCCTCCTAGATTTCTATTTTTTTTTTTTAGAGAGAAGTAAGCAGATCAACTTCTTTCAACTCTGGCAAAGAGTTGAACTCCTTATATGATTTTTGCGATTCTCGCATTATCGGCAACGATTGTTTCCAGTTGTTCGTGCTTAAAATTTCCTACCATTTTCTTGTTCTTGTTCTAGATCAACAAAAGACGTTATGCAACCTTTGTGGATTCACATCTATTGACCCATTACACTTGGAAGATATCTTGCATTTTGGGGGAGACGGGGAGACTACTTGATATTTTTGCAAGTAAAGGGAGATTTCCGTCACAACATGATTCAATAGGTCCAGTAAGGAGAATGCATGGAAGATGGACAATAAAGATTCCTTCAACTGAATAAAAGGCCGAAAGGATGTTTTTTTAATTGGGTCTTACTATGCTGACCTGTCCACTATTATTTTGTGGACGGTCCAATGCCAGCCACAAAACAATTTGTGGCTGGCATATAACAGCAAAAAAAAAAAACAAAACAAAAAAAAACAAAAAAAAAACGCTAATCTAACATTCTAACAATACTGTCATTATTTTTAATCCCTCGATTTTTTAATTAATATGTACTTTATGCAAAACATACGATGATGATGGGTGGATCTACGGTCAGAAATAACTAACAGTAGTATTAGACTGTTAGGGATTACTCAAAAAAAAAATCTTCAACTTTTGGTGATAAGCATAACACGGTCACATTATGGTCAGCTAATCATTTTCCGTTTTAATTGGAGTTGTTTCCTAGTTTGAAATTTGTTTTCTAATCTGATGTTTCTTAGCCTGGGTATTCCCATTTTGATATTTCCTATTTTAATGTTTCTTAATTTGATATTTCCTTATAAGCAGCAGACTTGAGAGCTGGTAATAGATGAAAATTTCCTTCAAGGAAGTGATTCTTTCGGCTCTTTTATCCAATTCATTGATAGTGAATCTTCAAGTTCTTCATCCTTAGTTGGTAGAGTTGTTTTTTTTTTTTTTTTAATAATGCCTTGGTGGGGAATTCTTCTATCCCAAAGCTCTGCAAAGTTTTTCTTTTAGTCTAATTCATTCCTGAGTTCTCACTTAATCTCACCACGGCATAAGAAATAAACATGTAAGCATTCACGATGAAATGACGTATAGGAAAACAACGCGTGAACATACGAGATGTCTGACACCCCCCCTCCCCCCCAAAAAAAAAAAAACATACAAGATGACGTGGCAACATAACGTGTGGCGTGAGAAGGCATGGACAATGCGAGGTCCGGCATGGACATGTAGGATGCATAGCATAGCATAGACAAATGACATGGCGGATATCTGATGACGTGGCATATCGGGCAACATGGGATATCGGCGATTGTATGTTGCCACAGCGGATCACGGGGACCTTCCACTTCCACGGAAAATGCATAAATTAGTTCCCTTTCAAACTTTTTTTTTTCTAAATAAAAATGAAGCTTTTTAAAATTGGATTTAGAGATGTAGAATATAATTCTTTTTAAGTATTTACAAGCATACGTAGTTCTGTGCCCTAAGGTTAATTTTTTAAAACAAAAATAAAAAGCCAAAAATGTCAAGATTAATAAAAAAAAATAAGCAAGAATCTAAAAGAAAAAAAATAGAAAAGCAATAAAAGTATATCAAAGAGAGAGAAAAGAGGTAGAGGTTGCTGTTGGGATCAGCGCACAATCATAACGAAGTAAAACCTAAAGGGAGAAAGAGAAAATTGAGATACGAGATTTTATCCTAGTTAAACTAAGATTACGCCCAACAAAGGATTCTACTATAATTACTGTCTCGCATCTCTCGTTGCATCACTCAATTATACGTGTTTTCTTGCCGCAGGGGAGAATGAACCACACTCCAGAGGAATATAAAGTTGTCAAAGATACGGCGCTGACCTTTAAACATGTGGATGACACTCCTGGCAACATGAGGATGCAAGCTAGCTAGGACATTGATCCGACTATTTTTTGCTAAGTAGAGGGGTTGTCCTAGCTGTGGTTTTCTAGTTTTGGGGTTTTTTTTTTTTTTTTTGCCAGGTTTCTTTTGGCCTTTCTTTTCTTTTTCTTGAGGGACTCTGTCTCCTGTTGTGGACCCACGACACTCTTGCACTCATAATGACATTCTTTAGTGTCATCATGAGTGCATGACCTCTTTTCTTGTATTGTCGGGTTCCTATGTTCTTGTAAAGTTGCGTTTTGGATAAAAGTTAATATAATCTTTACCTTTACCAAAAAAAACCACACCCCAAAAGTTATTGCCTTACCGGCAGCGCGGGCATTTGACAGTTTGGGGTGGTTGTGCTGCCTGCAGATCCCGGACGAGGGGAGGGGACCGACGAAGCTCGTCGTGAGCTTGTGAAGACTAGGGGTTCCATACCACAGCCAGGAATCATCAAGTTGCCAGGACAGTGGCTGAAGCGAAGCTTCTTCATCCAAAGTGCAAACGTAGCATTTGGGGTCGAGAGTCATGGACAAGCAGCTCGGTGACCATTCCCGATTGTGACCAAAGGTCGAGATAAAAAGGAAGAAAGAAATGAAAAAAATGTTGGTGGAAGTAGAGTGGAGTTCAGCTAGCGTTGGAGCTTCCAAATCCTTTCGAGTTCACTCTCTCTCTCTCTCTCTCTCTCTCTCTCTCTCTCTCTCTCTCTCTCTCGTTATCCAGGAGGAGTATGGGCGTGGAAACTCGGCTATCTATGATGAGCTCATGAAACGCTCCGCGATTCTCAAAAAACCCATGAAGTCTAGGATTTTGGCTTGTGCAGGGTGGCTTGTGCGAAGCTGGTGGTATTCAACGTCACTCTTCTTTCGACACTTTCCAACAGAAGAAGAGGGCAATGTCCTCGGAGTCTCGCCGTCATGTTTCCCAAAGTCCGGTCTCTCGCCGGCGGGATTCTGAATCTAAACTGCAACTCGAGATGTCCGGGAGCGAAGAAAACGGTGGAGATCTGAATTGTGGGCGTGTGGTCATTTGGAGGATAGCCGAACCATGGTGCAGGAGCATCAGAACTTGAATACTTCATTAGTCAATTCATAAAATCCCAACTGAAGCTTCATCAATCAATCGAGCCGACTTAATCATGCAAGCAAAATGCGGATGTAGCCCACTCGGTCCAAGACATTCAAGATATGGATTGTACAACTTACAGAGACTCAATAGATAGTTGGTGTCTTAGTTCTGATAAGAAAGAAAGATTAAGAGAGAATGGTATTGTTCTCTAATAATGGTGTGATGAAACAATGTACATGAGAAGCCTTTATATAGGCTTAGAAGAGGTAAAGAGCTTAGTGCTCTTCCTATGTGGGACTAAAGAGAAAGAAGAAGTGCAAGAGAAAACTACAAGACTACAAGGCTATACAAGTATGTCTAACACCCCTCCTCAAACTCAAGGTGGATCAAACATCGAGAGTTTGGAAAGAAGAAATTTAAAGCGTTGTGATGTGAGAGCCTTCGTAAAACAATCCGCAAGCTGATTCTCAGTTCCAACAAAAGGAAGAGAAATGGTGCGAGCTTGAAGATGATGACGAGTCAGATGACAATCGATCTCAATATGTTTTGTACGCTCATGAAAAACTGGATTGGCACCAATATGGATGGCACTCTTGTTGTCACAATGTAGAGGAGTGGGATCCGGAAGTGAAACACCCATGTCAGCAAGTAAGCGGCGAAGCCAAACAATCTCAACGGCAGTGTCAGCCATAGCACGATATTCGGACTCTGTAGAGGAGCGTGAGACAATATGTTGTTTCTTGGCACGCCAAGAAATGAGACAATCGCCAAGAAAAATGCAATAGCCAGTGATAGATTTGCGATCAGTCACATTAGAAGCCCAATCAGCATCAGAATAGGCACGCAACTTGAGCGCAGAAGAAGATGGCAGAAATAAGGAACGCGATAAAGTGCCTCGGAGATAGCGCAAGATCCTCAGAACAGCAGCATAATGAACCGTGCGAGGAGCAGCAACAAACTGACTAACAACATGAACAGCATAAGCGATGTCGGGTCGGGAGATAGTAAGATATACAAGGCTGCCAACCAAAGTCCGATAGCGTGTCACATCAGAAAGAGGCTCCCCGTCATCCGGGCAGAACTTCTGATTCAGCTCAATAGGAGTAGCAGCAGTGCGTGAATCCGAGAGAGCAGCCCTAGAGAGAATATCAGCAGTATATTTTTGCTGAGAAATAAGGATACCACGCGAACTGCGAGCAATCTCAAGTCCCAGAAAGTAGCGTAGTGGTCCGAGATCCTTCATGGCAAAATGTTGCTGAAGGTGCCGCTTGGTATGTTCAATATGGTCACTATTATCTCCAGTGATAATCATATCATCAACATAAAGAAGAAGAATAGTGCAACCAGCAGAAGAGGTATGAACAAACATAGCATGATCAGCCTCGCTTTGAGTAAAACCAGCAGATCGAATAGCATCACTGAACTTCTCAAACCAAGCACGAGGAGCCTGTTTAAGACCATAAATAGCCCGTCGCAAGCGGCAGACTTGTCCAGAGATATGAGCAAGACCAGGCGGAGGCTGCATGAAGATATCCTCCTGAAGATCCCCATGAAGAAAAGCATTCTTGACATCAAGCTGAAAGAGAGGCCAATTACGAATTGAAGCAATAGCTAGTAAAGCTCGGACAGATGTCATCTTTGCTACGGGAGCAAATGTCTCTTCATAATCAATACCATACTCCTGGGAGAAACCTCTGACAACTAGACGTGCTTTGTAGCGCTCAATACTGCCATCAGAACGGGTCTTAATCTTGTATATCCATCGGCAGGATACTAAGGAGCGACCTAGAGGAAGAGGCACTAGCTCCCAAGTACCAGTACTTTCCAACGCCGAGAGCTCCTCAAACATGGCCTGACGCCACTCAGCATGCTGAACTGCCTCACGATAACTGGTGGGTTCTTGTACAGCATGAACAGCAGCCAAAAAAGAGCTAAACTCAGTAGAATAAGAAGTAGAAGCAACATACCGGACTGGCAGACGTCGATCTCGAGGAGGATTACGGCGTGGCTCTAGAGGTGCAGAATCATCAAGGGCAGGTGGAGCAGGAGGTGCAGTAGAAGGGAAAGGCGAAGATAGGGATGGTGGCGATATATCTGGATCCAAGGTGGAAACAGGACAAGGAGGATCAGGAAAAGGATCAACAGGGAAATCCATAAATGGAACAGGAGACGACACGGGAGGTGTGGCATTGGTAGGGAAGAAAGGAACGTGTTCATGAAAGTAACATTGCGAGAAATACGTATGCGTCGCGCATTTGGGTCATAACATCGATAACCCTTATGCTGGGTACTGTAACCCAAAAATGCACACGAGACAGAGCGAGCGGTGAGCTTCGTACGTTCAGTGGGGGGAAGAATGACAAAACAAGTACACCCAAAAACTCGAAGATGATTATAGCTAGGAGATCGAGAATAGAGACGCTGGAAAGGGGTGTCTTGATGAAGAACAGATGAGGGTAGACGGTTAATTAGATGAACAGCTGTGAGAAGAGCCTCAGCCCAAAACTCAGTAGGAACAGATGTCCCAAGTAAGAGAGCGCGAGTGGTTTCTAGAATATGACGGTGCTTGCGTTCAGCAACCCCATTCTGAGCTGGAACCCCAGGACAAGATAGTTGAGGAAGTGTACCATCATTGGCCAAGAGGGAACGAAAAACAGCAGAGAGATATTCTCCTCCCGAGTCTGAACGAAAAACTTTGATTTTTGTATTAAATTGAGTGGAAATCATGGCTGTAAAAGATTGATAGACGGAAAAGAAATCACTGCGTTGACGCATAAGATAAACCCATGTATAACGAGAATAATCATCAATAAAAGAGACATAATATTTGAAGCCACTCTTGGAAGAAAGTGGTGCAGGACCCCATACATCAGAATGAATAAGATCAAAAATTGCACTAGATTTTGAGTTACTGATAGGAAAAGGCTTAGCAGATTGCTTGGCCAAAGGACATATAGAACAAGGAGGAAGATTACCAGAAGAAACATGACCCAAAGCACCTTGTTGATGAAGGACGGTGAGACGAGAAGAAGGAATATGCCCGAGACGCTGATGCCAACGGGCAAGATCCATGGTAGCCAACACAGGAGAAGGATCAGAAGAAGTTGGAAGATGTAAATGTTGCATAATATAGAGCCCGTCCTGTCTACTGCCCTTCCCAATCATCCGACCACTCAAACGATCATGCACAAAGCAAGAGCTATCCGTAAAGCTCACAGTACATCCAGCATCAGTAAGTTGTCCAACAGATAATAAATTGAGAGCCAAAGAAGGAACATGTAATACATCAGGGACATTGAAATCTCGAGAGACGGTGAGAGTACCCCGCCGGGTAGCCAAGAGAGGAGAGCCATCAGCAGTAAAGAAATGTGCTGGATGCTTGAGCTCAGAGAGCTGAGTGAGACAAGCAGCGGAACTAGACATATGTCTAGCAGCTCCTGAGTCAAGTATCCAGGTAGTAGAAGTGCCACATGAAGATGGAGTGGCTGCAGCATTTCTTTCTGTAGAGGAAGAATGTGTAGTAGTGCCGGAATCAGGAAAAGACCCAAGCAGAGAAGGACTCAACCGAGCAAGCTGGGCTTCAAGAGCAGCAATACGATCATCCATAGAAGAAGAAACCAGAGTAATAGGTCGAGAGCGTGGAATAGGACGCGATGTCACAGAAAGGCGTGAAGCATCCTTATTCTTTTCCCAACAATGCGACTCTTCATGTCCAAGATGGTGACAATAAGTAGATGAAAGATGCCGAGAGCCACGTGTAGGTGGAGCACGTGGTGGAGCGGTCAAGATAAACCGATCGAAAACATCGATGTGATCACTAGAATCGCCCATGAGGACAGAAAAATCGTTGGCGAAGCTAGAAGTGTGAGTTGAGGTGCATAAACTGATCGAAAAGATCGAGAAGCACTGATTTGGAGCGCGAACAAAACCTTTAGAAAGAAAGATAAATATAGGGAAGCTTGACTAAAGCAAGCAAGGAAGATAGCACAATAGCCCTAAACTCACTGTCTTAATTTCTGATGCGGAAGATCCAATTTATGGCAACCGCAGAGCATACTTTAAAAACAATGAGCTCATTGTCTTAATTTCTGATGCGGAAGATCCAATTTATGGCAACCGCAGAGCATACTTTTCAAGACAATGATCTTGGTTCTGATACCAAGTTAGAATGTCCAACCCAATAACTTAAGCTATTAGGTGGAGGGAGACCTCAAGTATATAAAGAGCACTAAAGACCCATTCTAAAGCAATGTGGGACTTACAAAGTCAAGAGCCCCTCTCACGTGCAAGCCGGGAAAAAGCTGCACGTGAAATTTGGGTAAACGCACATTGCGAAAGGGCAAACACTGGCTCTGATACCATGATAAGAAAGAAAGATTAAGAGAGAATGGTATTGTTCTCTAATAATGGTGTGATGAAACAATGTACATGAGAAGCCTTTATATAGGCTTAGAAGAGGTAAAGAGCTTAGTGCTCTTCCTATGTGGGACTAAAGAGAAAGAAGAAGTGCAAGAGAAAACTACAAGACTACAAGGCTATACAAGTATGTCTAACAAGTTCAATGTCATAGTCTGGTGGAGGTGCAATCTCAGATGTAAAGGGAGCTAGAGCTAAGTTTGTACTACATGAGATTTCCTCCTCAAGGGAGCGATTTCATTCAATTTTCGGTTCTTCATCCTTAACCGGTGGATTTTTCCTTTAAATCTTGGCGGCGAGCTTCGGCCTCTCGACTTCATTTTCGTTCATAATACACTCCATTTTACCTCTATTTCACAATGCCGGCGACTTCATAACGACACACTCCGTCGAGCACATTCCCGCAACCGCAAGCACTTCTTCGTACATTTTATCCCTGTAAATACTTATAAGCGTCCTACGCTTATAGCCCAGACAACAAATTTCATATTCCAATCATGCCTACCACGCAACAATCACCACGATTTGACTTAACCCAATTGGCTGATGAAACCTTAGATGAGACTGAATTTTTAATTCATCTAGCTTAGGGATTTGACAATGGAATTATGGCACCGTGGATGAATCTGTAACTCGTTTTATTAGAAAAATAAATCATATTGCCATCAGCCGACCCATACCCTTGCCCTTGCCTTGGGCCTCGCTGGACATTGATGAGGGCTCCAACGGCCATCGCTAAGATCTCCGCAAGCGTCGTCGACCCTTGTTGGTGGCGCTGCCATAACCTTGAACCCTCAGCTCCACCGGTGCCATTCTCCTCTCTTCGATTTCTCTTTTTTTAAACAGTTTTTTGGTATTTTTTTTTCTTATTTTCTGACATTTTTTCTAACGTAGTAACACCCACGTCCAGCATTTTCAAAGAATGTCAAGCGAGATTTTCAGTTTTAACCTCGGTATCATGACAGGATCTAAACATGACAACTTACAAGATTTAATTTTGACTAACCACACTTTAACAGAAAAATCGTCTTCCTTTCTTTACAAGAGTGATCATCCAAGATGAGAATACTAGTAGTGTAAACGGGGCATGTGCACGCATACATCCCTCATCCCTAAATCACTAAGTCAGCCAATTCACAGACAAAATGACAACGAACGTACACTCACTGAGGCCACGGAAGGTCAGGATATTACACGAAAAACTTGCATAACCACTTAACTCAATGCGCTATTGAGTCGTTGAAAACTTCATAAAGACATCATCTATCTATACAGACGATTAAAAAAACCTGCACAAAACAGACAACAGATGAATCAAAGCAGTATTTCTTTTTTCTTTTTCTTTTTTTAACTTTTGCTTCTGGTTGACAATGATGGTGTGAAGCCTGGAAAAAAAAGGATGTAATGAAGCTTCATTCTCCACAAAATCTGAGATAGAAGGGATGTCGAAAACAATTTGTTGGTAAGATGTGCAACGAATGGGCAAGAGGAATTCCATCTCTAATCCAAGCAATGGATTTTATCAATAAGTGAGACAAACACATGATGATTTACAAGTATACACAAACTATATACAACTGCATCTACAGTCTGCACATTGAAAAGCCAAACACATCTAACTCGCCATTCCTCCTAACTTCTCAGCACTAAAGTAAGACTAAACTTTGCAATACCTGAAGCGTGGCACTACAACCTGTATGTACAATTGCTGGAATGAATAGAAGAAAAGAATGATGAATGAGTGAATGTAGAAAGGTTAGGGCCAGAAGAAAACGAGACTAGAAAAGCTTCAGAGGTAACGGTGTAGTATCAGCGCTAGATGAATCGAAAGCAGCAGGTTCCTGGCTAGAGATGACATAGGAGATTTATCGCAATTTAGGATCTGTTTCTTAATAAAGGTCATCGCTTCTTTCCATGCCAGAGGACTGTGCCAACGAGCTGCAAGGAAGGAAAACTTGGTTTCTGCTGCAATGGTTCATGACATATGACTATTGCTTGCTTCTATTTCCATCACGATCCTCATAAAACTGCTGCTCAGAAGTAGCAACTCCTGAAGTCCGTGAGAAGCGTAACTGTGGATATAGGAAATCAACCAGAATAGATGGCCAAATTAGAGTCTCTAAGCAAGATTTTTAATCACGGATCAAACAAGATGAGCAGTCTACCACAAAGAAAACTGCAATAACAAGGACAAATAAAGATATCTTCATACTACGTCCCTCTATCATTTTCATGCAACCGATGGTTTATCGTATTTTCGGAAGTGACTTCTCATGATCGTGCTAAAAGCGAAAGAAAGAGGGTCTTTTCAACGGCATTGAGGAAAACCTATACGACAATTCATTTGCAGAGGACTATAACTGCAATCAGGTCAGTTTCACATCTGCATAGGCTGGAATTGTGAGAAAAGGTGGTGTAAGGTCAAATTATCAACTATTGTTATGTTAACACTTATACAGGTATTTTTGCGAGATCTATTAAAATCTAAAGGGAAGAAGAGTATAATGAAATCACAGAAACATAACTATGAGAGGAAAGAACAGGAAAGGATTAAAACACCATGCTAGGAAAGGGGATGATCTGTGGATTCGTACCTCATGCTGTTGCGCAAAACTAACACCAGAAGATAAACGACTGTGACAAGGTGAAGGCTGACATGTCACCTCTGGAGAGGGACGGCACGAACCCTGGTGATACACATCAGGCGTGCCGAACCATGACCTTGGCCTATGACAAGCGCTCTGTTCAGGACTTTTACTCGACCTCAAATGGGCCGATTGAGATGCATCATGAGATAGTAAGTAGTACGAACTGTGATGTTCCTCCCTGCACAAAGCACTCCAATTGCCCATGGAAGTTGGCCCACTGTAGAAGAATTGATGGTGATGTAAGTTGCAAGATGATTTGGATAGAGAACTGCCCATGCATGGGGAACTTCCAAAAGGGAGATATCTGTGAGAAGCCACATTTTCTGAGTGACTATTATCTGATAGCCCCAGATAAGGTGTCATCATGTAGTCTTCAATTGGTATTCCCTGCCAAGCTGCAACATCCAACAGTCTTTTTTTATCAAGTGACTCGAGCCCCAGCCCCATTACCAAGTTCCAAAGATTTCTCTGTGCTTCTCGTTGATTATGAATCACTTGATCCCTCATTGCAATTTCGAACTGAAGCTCAGTATTTGACATCCCCTACATATTGGCACCACAACTGTAAGGTTCACAACGGTAGTTGATAGCAAGAGAGATGGCAGAGATATGAAGACTACTTGTTCTCGTGTTGCATACAGAACATCAAATTGACAGTACTCTCACCCCGGCCACCCATTTAGATGAGTAGTTGTACAATGAGAAAATTTACGTAGCCATGCCTTTGCCATTTGGGTTTGGATTTTAAAGAGTTTTCCGGAGGTAATCAGTTCATTAATTGCATATACTTTTCTCTTGGCACCTAAGCTTTATTTAGATAGAAATAAAATTCAAAAAAAAAAAAAAAAGACACATTGTACCATCGGGGAAAAGTGTTGCAAATGCAGGATAACTCACCAAGAGCCGGTACTGACTAAGAATACGCAAGTATGTTTTGTTTCCATTGTAACTGATTGCTTCATTAATCTTCTCTTGTAGCTCAGATCGATGCTTCTCGTTCGCCTCAATTTCCTAAAGAAGCAAAGGTTATATGTTCAAATGCGAAGTACAACACTTAAATAACGTAGACAGTAGACACCTAAAGTAACAGTGACTGAGGAACCACCTTCTGATAGTTGAAACCAGCTTCATCATTGTCCCTTATGTTATCGAGAATTACTTGTCGCCTAGCTCTCAAAGCCTCGACAACTGAACCATCCTTTTCAATTGCCTGTGACACATGTAATCTATTAAACCTCAGCAGAACTATTATTTTCTAACTAGCAAGTCAGGAACAATGATCGTTTGATATGAAAAATTTGTCAACTAATAGCAAATTTATAAGCCCGTTATATGTCTTCATCCATAGAGTTCATCCCCATCTCATGTTATCCTAAACTAGTAGAATAAAAAGGCAAAGGCTGCTGTTAAAGCTCACACGCAACAGACTTTCATAGATTACAAACAGAATAAAAGTATCCACCTTATAAATAAGGCGGCAAGAACCGTACCACGTTCTTGCAGGATTATTCCTATTAGTCCCCCTGAATGGGCTTGTTTTCTGAGAGTACCCCCATACACTTAGCTTTGTTCTATACTAGGAGAAGCAATGCTCAACACTGATGGAAAAGTGGCCGGCGTGAAGCATGTGCATCTTTGCACAATTTTGCATCAATCATAGGGGTATTTTCATTTGATAATAACAAATTAATACATTAAATTTACACAACATCAACATCAACAACACCTTTATCCCAAACATTAAATTTACACAGATAAATAAAATTAACAACCACAGATCCTAGAGACAGATAGGCAGAGAGGGGTAGAGGGGTAGGAGGTGGCACAGGAGTCGGAGTCATCAGGCACCAAAGAGGGTCCGGTGTCCCTCGTGATGTTTCACTTACAAGCCGCAGCCACCAGGGCGATAGATCACACCCATATGAGAGAGAGAGAGAGAGAGAGAGAGAGAGAGAGGCGGACGTTCATGGCAGTCTCGAGCTTTTAGCTTGTCGTGGCTGCCGAGCTGTAATAGTTTCGAGAATGAAAAAAGGGAGATAGATTTTAAACTGTTTTTCTGTCACAAGATAAACTTGACAGCTTTGCATTGATGGCTTGTGCATAGAAATTACAGAGTAAGGATTTTAAGTGTTGATTAATTCATGATTTCAGATTCGGAGAACTGAGTACGTTCTTTTTGCATTCTCAAAGATTACAATGTAACATAGGTGAGCACACAGGGAATTCGATGTCCATGGCCATGATGATGGAACATGGATGTTGACACAGAGAAATCTAGGAGAAGAGACGATGAGAAGGGGGAGGAAAATCTAACAAACTCTTGACAAAAGATGGTCATCCTACCCTCCATTCCTGCACCTCTATCACAGCTCAGCAAACTCTATGTTTTCCATATGCTCTCCACAGTGACCACCCAATCATCAACACTCCTTCAATCAAGACCATCTTCAACACCCACCTTTGCTAAATACCACATACACCAACCCCATTAACGGCCATCTTCTTCCCTCACCGGACACTCATTAGTCATTATCTTCGGCCTTCACCCTATCATCAATGCGTTCAAATGCGTCTCACCCAGCAACCGTTCTCTCATTCTCTTTAAGGGTGTGATATGCGACAGTAGTGACTACAGCTCATTCACCCAAGCCCAACAAGGACGCCAAACCCTCCTCGTTGTGCGCTGACAACGCTGACGCCGCCTATTCCCCCTCCTATCATGCCCCTCTATATCTCTCTCTTTCTAGGGTTTGTGGTTTTAAATTTTAATTCTTTTCAAATTTCTTGTATTAGTCTATGGACAAAAAAAACTCCCATGAATGATGCAAAATTGTGCACGTGAGATGCACTTGCTCCACAGTTGGCCACTTCTCCACCAGTGATCAGCATATGGCAATAATTGATACATTTTCAACTAGTAATAGTGGGTCATTTGAGACAAAGCTAAGTCGAGGGGGCACATTGAGAAAACAAGCCCACTTCAGCGGGCCAATTAGAATTTTTAATTCATTTCGAGGTTTCCATTTAACTACCTGATCAGTCTCAACTAGGGAGCTAAACATGCTAATTCAATTTGAGATTAACCGAACCAGCCCAAAAAACTTCAGGGTGGCAGCTTTCCAACCCTTACCTGAGAACCAAAACAAATTAAGCCAAAAGAACGACCAAACTTAATAGAAGATCGCATGAGGGGATACACTGTTGTGAGCCTGTGAAAGTTATGTTTCTGAGAATTCAAGTTGATGGTTTGCAGGAATAAGGGAAAGGTCCTGCTGCAGTGGGTGGTGTGACCCAATCAAACGTATAACCAGGTCAAACAGTTCACTTAAGAGCTAGTTATTTATCCACCTTGCAGCTTGCAACAAGAACCCCAGCTAGTCAACCCAAGATTAGAACTGGCAAAAATGGGTCACGATAAAACCAAGTTCAGTTTGTTCAGGCCAGCATGGCTGAGATTATCAGATTCAACACAAGCAGATAGTTTGTTTAAAGAGGCCAATTGATAAATCTTTATAAGGCTGGGCAATGGGGACATCAGAACTATTTTCACAAGCTGACCTGTTGTTTTGCAATTGCATCATCTAGATGCCGGAGTTCAGCACGGTTACGAAGATTAATCTCCTCAAGCTCAAACATTGCCTTTTGTAAGTTTATCCTTTCCTGAACGTTTTCACCGGTTTCTTGGCTGAGTAAATTTAACCAAGACAACTCATCATCCGCAACTTTGTCAATAGGTCTGACATTAAGTTGGGACTCTTTTTCAGCCAATTCCTTCTTCAAGTGACAAACCTCTACCTACAATAGGAAATAAGTTGAATGACACTGGATATTGCAGTCAAGCGAAATACATAAAACACCACAGAGTAAGGAAAACCTGAAGACTGTCAATCATCCGCTGGTAATCTGACACGTGGGTGTCAATGGTGCCAATATTTTTCTGAGGAAAGAAAACACTCATAACTACTAGCAGCATGAATGACAAATCAAGCAGAATAGTATAGTCTAAGATGGATGGATAACAGAAAAGCAGCATAATGCAGTTGAATAAGAGCCACCGAAACAAAAGAATCAGCAAAAATGAAGAAGCTATGCATGAGTAATGTCTAACATGAGAGAATATCAATGAAAGGAGGGAGGTTGGCATAAGAAATGGTAGAATACAGAAAGTTGGATTACATCTGACAGTGAGCATACTCGGTTCCTCTTTTCTATGAATGTTTGAATATCATTGCAAAATAATCAAGTGATGTCATAAAAAGAATATCAAATAAAACAAACGAGCAAAACTCATCAACAAATTATGGTCCCAAAATACATTTATGACACGGAATTCAAGGCCTGCGCAATGTTCATATATGTGTCTATCAAGACTTTCTAACCTGAATGTGTGTCTTTATTTCCTTGGCTCGGTCAGCATACTTTAAGGTATTGACTGTGTGATTATATTGACTGTCAGCAGGAGATATTGTAGCCACCATAACCGTTTGAGAATTACCGCTCAGACCATCTTTAAGGATCCGTGTCAATTTGCTGTAAGATTTTTCTGTTAAATGCATAACCAAAGAGAATCCTGACTACAAAATGATCAATTCCACCAACCTATTCCGATAAGGAACATAGGCCAGGCCCTTCTTTTGCTGTTTCCCCAAGGCATTAATGCAATTGGCTAATGCAAGAAGCGAGCGGTTAATATTAGCTCCATCTCTGAGCTTCTGCCCTCCACTGTTTGTCTCAGAAGCTCGTTCACTGCCAGCAAGATCCACAAGTGCAAGTTTTCCTTGCATTACTTGATTTCGATACTTGTTCTTCTGTTTTCTTTTCACAACAATCTCCAGAACTGCATGTGATCTGATTCCGGAATAGAAAACATTATAAACTGGCCAAGGTTTATGAGAGAACATTGAAGAAAGTATTGTAGCAGTTACTGCAATATTTTCTTTAAGTTGGGAATCCATAAGCAAAAAACCATCACCAATCACAACTATCTATACTTCAAAGGCAAAAAAGTTGTCATCAGAGATACAATGATGGCGGCAGTGAGCCAAGTTTCCAACATGAAACTTAAAAAAACATAGAGCGAGAAGGTAAACAACCACAGCCTACAATCAGATAACATTTGTTATAGAGCTATTTTTGTCATCATAAACAAGAATTCTTCAACCTTCAGTTGAGGAGAAATTATCCACTACAAAAACAAAAACCATAAAACAAAAACCAAGAAGGTAACCATTAGTCATGTCCCTTGTTACCTTGATGATGTTGCATTAGCCTCTGTGCTCTCTGTTTTTCTACGGCTATTTCCCAAATTGAGAAGTTCAAGTATCTTATCTGCTGAGTGAACCTGTTTTCGAAAAAATATATATATATCTCTGAGATAAGGCTGTATCGACAGGAAAAAGTTGGTGCCCTACAAACCACAATCATGATGTACATTTTATTTTTCACACGTGAGTAACATAGTAATAAGCAGCCAAACAAGCTAGAAAACTATATTGACACAATTTGTCAAAGCAAGGAACCAATGTATGATGAACAAATCTATAAATATCTGCAACTGGATAGTTCAGATAACCGAAACATCTAAGAGCTTTGCTTATATGGTATCCATAATCTACATTCACCTTTTGAAGAAAATGGAGACAAAGTAAGTCCAGCCCCCATAAATTGAAGAGGAAAATACATGTTTCCCCTAAAGTTTATTTTACTTTTGCCTTGTGCCTACGTTTTCACAACTGATACCAATTTCTCCCGAGTTTTTGTTGCTGCTGAATTTTTCACTTGAAAAGAGTTATCGTGGGAGATACAGTTTCTTAGGATAATGTGTAAAATAGTCTGAAGAAATTGTTTAGAATCTTGGTCATTTAATGAGGATGCGTCAACCAAAGAGTTTCTCAACTTTGCAGTCAGAATCCTGTTTTAACTGTTTAGCTGGGAGGTGGCACTAAAAGAAGCCTCCTAGGAAAATTTATGGCATTAACTAAGCATTACATGCTTCAGTTCAGACATGACTTGATTCAGGAGAATAATTATACCACTTGCAAGAATTGGAAAACTGATGCAGATTCTAGAAGTGGGGAGGCAAACTAAGAGAAAATATATTTTAAAGGACAATGTAGTACACAGAGTACAGAAAAACTATGTTGTTTTCCAAAATTGAGCGGGTCACGTATGAGAGAATCAGTAATTTCATAAACATCAAGGTACACCATATGCCTACATTTATTTCTGCTCTGTATCCATAACCAAACAGAAGTCAAAACTAGTTGATAACTCCATCAGTAGAAGGCCAACAAAGATGATTAGGAAAAACTAAATTGACTTAGAAAGTTCCACGAGTATCGATCAATGCATTGGTTGTTGGATCGAGTCCCTCACAAGTAATTTGAAGGATTTAAGGGTGGGGAGGCCAACCACCTACTGTGCAACCCAACTACTGTAGCAGAAAAAAGCCCTAATAAGCAACACGAAATTCTTGGCAAATCAAACTTGTAAACCAGCAAAAGAAGAAATCCTTTTCTTCTTCAGTAACAAAGATGTTTCCTAAATGCTTTAGCATAGAGGAAGAGATAACGCATGACCATTTCCAGATAACGAGAGAATGCAAGATACATTATGCCCCACTCTTTCTGCTTATTCAGTCCGGAGGCTGCTAATAGCGCATGCTCCTTAAAGATAACTCCATAAACAGAAAGATTTTAAGTACCTCTCCATAAACAGGATAAATCAGCAACTTTAATCAAGTGATTCGCAGCTTTATACTCAAACAGCATTTACCATACACATATCAAAGAAAAAGGAAGAACCTTAATTGACTTCAAGCCAGCAACAACAATTCCCTGAACAGGATCCTCCCTGAGTTCCAGATGCCCTGATGATTTCTCAAGCAAATCATAGATAACCTGAATGCATTGAAATTAGCCAAACATGTCCATGTCAAGTATTATCTAAGGAAAAAGAGACCAACTTATCTGGTCAAAACTTCTCCTTACTTCATTGTAAACTTCAAGGTAGGAACAGTTAACTTCAAACTCATTGGAACCACTGTCCTGCTTGATAAGGTGAAAGATTGTATGCAAGCTAAGAACCATAAGTCCAGGGTCATTCTTAGTTCCAACCATTGTGTATGTCTTTCCACTGAGAATTTTGAGGGGAAGGGATAGAAACACAGGCGCTGAACAGTCAGTACATCATCAATCCATGTGATCTCAAGGGGATACGAACTGAATTTCATATGATTCTAAGCTACACAAATTGGTGTCACTACATGAACAACAACCAACAAGGCAGGTAAGCTACAATGTTGAGGATAATGCACAGCTACAGGCAATTTGATCATGCCTAAATCTATGATACAAAATAGTGGCTATACAAAGACAAAAAGAGTGACGCTATATGATCATATTTGTGAAATATGGTAGCACAGTTCAAGCTATATAACCACAAAGAAGCTTTCAAGTGTTTACTTTCCCTCTAATCACATTCAATCAGTTATTGTGACTATTTAGTATTTAGAATCATAGACACCAGTACCACTAGCATCCATAATTCCAGTATCCATTGCAGGTCACATGTCAAGAAAAGCAAGTTCCTCTCTGACAATATTTTGAGAGGAAGAAATATATAATCCCACCAGAAATTAACAGCTACATCCTTTATCCGTGGTAATTGATTGTCAGCTTTATCTTTTGTGTGCAGGCAATACTACATGATGAGGAGAAGCGAATTTGCCATCAGAGATGAGAACTGTAGTCATTCAATGGTCACTGTTAGAATAATTAAATATTAAACCACGCCTTCTTCTAACAGCTTAAGCTTTTAGAGCAGTTGGCAAGTGGTCCCACCAAATCTCACATGGTATCAGAGCGGAAGGTCCTGAGTTCAAATCTTTCCAGGCCCCTATTTGCCTCCTCAATGAATTTGTCCACGCTTAGTACTAGGCAAAATACCAGACTAAGCGTGAGGGAGAGTGTTAGAATAATTAAATATTAAACCACGCCTTCTTCTAACAGCTTAAGCTTTTAGAGCAGTTGGCAAGTGGTCCCACCAAATCTCACAGTCACCTCAAGAAGAAATCACGGACCCAAACAAAGTACATCCACATAATGTGACTTTTACTGTTCCAGAAAGCAATATATTCTCAGAATCAAGTCATGATTAAATTACTCACAATCAGACTAGTCATTTTAGTGAAAATGAAGATCAAATAAGGGCAAAGTTACATTAGAAGAAGAGGATCTAGCAAAACATTCCACTGTGGTTTTAATAGAGGTGGTTACCTTTGGGCCGGTTCACCCAAAGGTAAAAATGAATGGGTCTAGCCAAGCAACTCCCTTCTTGAAGCCAACCCCCCAGACCTGGATAATTTCATTAAAAAAAAAAATTGATGCGGCAGGCCTGGCAAAAAATTTCTAGGCTCAGCGTGCATATTAATCAGGTCTAGTATCCAAGGTATATTCTCCAGAACCGTGGAAGCCAAAATTTATCTTCAAAACCAACAATTCAAGTTTACATCGTTTTACTAGATACAATACTCTGTCTCATAAACATGAAAGCCAAAAGTATTCAGGAAAATTTTGCATAATATTGCTGACTGCAGCTCCTAAATTAGCAACTATACTTCCTTACCCAAAAAAAAATTAGCAGCTATACTTGGACAAGTGCAATTCACTAGGAGTTTGGTCAAACTACGAAAAGCCATGTTAATGGCAACTAGAGAGTATAGAGAAGCCTTGAAACTAGACAAAGGCCACAGATTATACTATATAGGAAGAGCATACCGAAATCACGACCTAAAAGCAAAGTAAACTTATCTACAGCAGAACTCAGCAAAGTGATCAAGGCTACCATCATGTTATTTAATATATGCACCTTCCAGTTGAACCATAAGCAAAGACGGTTGCATTGAGACCTTGAACAACTCCAGCAATTGTTGAAGCTATACATCTACTGTACACATCCTGCATATCATTGACACTGTTAAAAAAAAAAATCATTATACGAGCTATTAGCCAAGATACTAAGCATAGATCAACATGTGGCATAAGCTAAAGACATAAGAATCTTAAAATCGGTGTAAATGTTGTTTCAACATTCTCGTGTCATAGTAGTATGATGCCGGTCCCAAATGTTCAGATCTTGTCTATACCCACAACCTGGGGTAGAGAAAACAGGCAAAAGCTTTCAAGTACATGCACATTAATCTCAAACATATGAACATAAATTGAAAGGATCTCAAGCAGATGAACAAACATTGAAAGGATAAAAAGTCAATTACAGATGCTGCATACCCTATTGGAACATTCAGGACCAAATGCATGATCGAAACGATACTTCTTCTCTTTCGTTCGATTTTGTATGCGGTCAAGGTATTCTTTCGACAGGTCGGGATCTAACACAAGAACCTCCTGCATTGCCCAGCCAACACAGATTCTCAATGCTAGTATCTAAAGTCAACAACTTCAGTGACTTAGACACACGTGACCAGAGAAAAGATGTTACTCACCTTACTATCGCTCACTCTAACAATATCGCGGCCATAATCTCTCTGAACAAACGCTCTACACTTAACAGCAACCTGATCTCAAATGCAGAACAGAAATTCAGTTTTATTCGAAAACCAGCTACTGCAACTGTCATCGAGTCAAACAAAGGACCCGAATCGAACCGTTAAGGTTGTGGCTGTCTTCCTTGCAGCAGGAGCCTTTAAGCTGGGCATGTTTTACCGTTTGCATCAAAATTCCGCGCCTATTTACACTACAGGAGCTGAAACACTATCTAATTATCCAATGATTGCTCAAGCAATCGGCTAAACCCTATACTCAAAATCGAATTCGAAAAATCGTAACGCACAAAAAAAAAATAAAAAAAAAAAAAAGTCGCCAGCTGACTTTCCGTTTCCGGAGGTGATCAGAAAACCGATTTCAAAATGGTCCGAAACGAAAACGGAACCTAATGACGGACCGATTCAAACAAGACGATCGCGGCACCAAGAGAGAACGCAATGTGAGATTTCGAAAATTGCCGCAATGCCGCAACGACGAGCACCGCCTCGAGAAGGGGAGCAATGAGGCTACATTTGAACGAGGCGGACGGAGAACGATTCAAAGATTTTCAAACTTCCGGACAGGAAGATGAGGAGAAAAATCCGAAATCCGAGAACGTGAAGTCCGAGAAAATGCGAGAGAAAGAGAGAGAGAGAGAGAGCTGGAGAAAAACGACGACGAGGAGGACGGCGGAACCAGAAGCAGTAAGGGGACGCGCGTTGGTCGAGCAGAAAATTAAATTAAATCCTCTGGTTTTGTTTAGAAAAGAGAAGGAGGGAGCGGGGAAAAGGATCAGCTGCTCCCGAGCGTACGGTGGGGATGCAATTCAATGCTGTCTGCTCTTTTTAGAGAGAGAGAGTGAGTGTGTGAATGCAACGTGCGAAGAGAGAGAGAGAGAGAGAGAGAGAGAGAGAGAGAGGGGGGAAAACGACAAGCGGGAGGAAGACGACGAAGAAGAAGACTAAGTCGATGGGGAGACGTGGAGCGATCGCGACCGTTGATTTTGGATATTACTTTTAAATCTTTACGGTGTCGTTGATGGATTGTGGGCTTCTTGCTGTTTCGTTCACTTTTTTTTTTCCCCTAAGGATGACTCGTTTTTGTGGAGCGATTACAATTAAGATGGTCGGGGGGATCGGGAGGTGTGGGGAGGGGAGAACGTGAGTTGAGAGGGACGGGGCCGAAGTGAAGATCTTTACCCTTTTCGATTGGATTGAATTGAATTTGGGGAATGAGCCATGAACGTGGGCGCAGGTATCGTGAATGATGTTAAGCTAGACGTGATCAACGAGCGAGCTTACCCGATCTTCAAATTAAGAGTGAGCATGGTTACATGGTAGAATCGAGAACCGAGGAACCGAACTGGTGATTCTGGTCCAGTTCCAGGTTCTAATGAAATAGGGTTCGGTTCCTGATTTCGTATTCTGAGGAATCGCCGGTTCCGATTTCCGATTATCTGTGCAACCAAATTGGAACCAGAATCAGAACTGTCATTTTTCATGTGCTCTGTTATAATTTGCATGAAGGATCCTGAATCCTTGTCTGTTTAGCAAGAACTTCAAATCAATTCATATTGTTGGCTTTTCTCTCAAAGAATTTTTTCTTGCATCTTCTTCCAATTGTCATTGTAAAAATGTTTTGTACCTTCTAATTAATGCATTAAGTTTGGCTCTCTTACTTGTGGAGAAATCCTAAAGTTTCACGAGCTCTACCAATTTGATGCAGAAAATGAGTAGGTGAAATTATCCATATATCTAATGTTTGTTATTTGCGAACTGCTACATATCTCATCTATTTTGTGCTTTTTTTTTTGTGTCGGCTATGGTGGGAAGGCAAAGAGAATTTTTCATGGATTGCCTCTTCACTGTCAAAAGTTTCTAATTGCTTAGAGTTACAACATACTTGCTTACATGGGTTCGCTAATGCACTGGTTTTTTTTTTTAATCAATTGCTAATCACTCTCTCTGATTAACAATGATTATGTGGATATTGGAGCTGCTTTTCTTAAGTGTTCTTAGTAAAATTGATAGGTTCTCGAGTATCCTTGAACCGGACCGTGGAACTTGTAATAAGGTAAGTTTCAGATTCCAAGTTCTAAGTGAAACCTACCAGAAATCTGGAACCGCTCACCCCTACTTCAAATGAAATTGTTCGGTCTTGCCCCTATACACACACACGGGGGTTGAGCGGCCTGGCTTGGCTGCGTTTGGTAACCTCCTTAGAATATGTTTCTGTTCCAAAAGTGTTTTTGGTCCTAAAAAAAGAAACAGAAAAAAGATGATTTTTTTTTTCTGAAACACTTTTGGTCCTAACGCTCCCTGGTCGCCGACCGCCGCCGCCGCCGATCCCTCCTTTTGGCGAGAAAAATATTTTTTTTAACTTATAAAACGCGTTTCTGTTCCCAAAAATCGTAGCCGGGAACAGAAACACAAAAAATTGTTTATGTTCCAAATATGTTCTCAGGAACAGAAACGTTACCAAATGCAAATGTGGGTCGAGTCCTATGATTAAAATCCCCTTTCTAAGCCCACACAAAGCTAAAAGTGCTTTTAGTCTCGGTGCTAAGTTTTATTCTTACCTTTTTAATAGTAGAGGGGGCGGAGCGGGAGAGGGACCCTTTTCTCCAACTTTCATTTCCAGATCTGCAATTGTTCCTCCATCTTCTCTTCCCCTCTCGCTCCAGATCTGCGCCTGTTCCCCCATCTTTCTCACGCAACCAAGACGCTCCTCCTCCCCCTGCTGCCTCGCGCTTCCGTCCACGTCGTCACCCTCCCCGAGATCGCCGCCATCGTGACGCAGAGAGAAGCGATCTTTGGAAGAAAGAAGCGATCTTGGAAAATAATTCCAAATAATACTCAGAGTTTGATTGAATGATAGAATGATAACGTAACGATTACAAAGACAGATGTTCTATATATAGGATAGGACTCCTTTAGGAAATAAAATTACTTAAAGATAATCTAAAACGAAATATTGAAATCAAATATAATCTAATCAAAGAGAATTCAAATCGAATATCGTGTCTAAAGATAATTTCTAAATTTCCTAAAATAGAAAAACTATCCGAAAAGATATCTAAACGACTTGATCGCGTTTCTCCAAGCACCTACACGATAATTGTCTTACATCATTTCTCATCTTCTTCAGAAGAACTCGTCCTCGAGTTCATCGTGTCTGGATCTGCTTTCTCTTGTACTTCCAGTGTCTCCACCTATTCCTTTTAAAGAACATGAATGCCTGAGCGGGTCGCTGGTAAAATCCCATCACAGTACTGTCAGCTTCCCACTTTGTGATTGCCATGTGAAAATCATAATCCGTACAAGATTGCATTGCTTTTGTCACATATGTTTCAATGCCTGCAATTAAACTCTCATTGACTAGTATTACAAAGTCAATGTGCATCGATATTCCACTAGCTAATGCTGCAGCCTGACCACTAAAGAAGTCATCTATTATCTGACTTCCCAAAGCCAGACAAGTGTGCGGATCAATTCCTCCTGACATAACATATTCATCACTAGCATCGAACACGGTGATATCATCACCTACTTTGATAATGGGCTTCACATCAACAATTTTCCCATCCTCCACATAAACATCAGCAACCTCTTGATGATAAGCGTTGACCACAGTTTCTCCCTTGATCAAAATCTTTGACTCGCTCTGTTTTTCCTCGGTGCTTCCTTTTGGATTCTCTTCACCTTTGTTTACTTCTTGAGCATCGTCCCCGTCTTGTTTACCCACTTTCTCGTTGGAAGCCTCGGCTTCGAAAACGATCTCTAGGTCTTTTTTCTCTATCTCTTCTTCCACCCTTGGTTTCTCCTCTAATTCTCAGAAAGCTGGTCCTTGTCCTCGACAGGAGCCGTCCCTTCAAGTTTTTGAGCAGATCGTTAAACATGAGCAGCTTCATCTAAGGGACAAAGGGTAATTTTCGTCCTTCCCAACACGAACTAATAAATGTTCTCACGCGCTCTGTGAGTAACATCAACATCATATTGTCAGGGCCGTCCCAACAAGACGTGGCATGCATCCATCTCAACAACATCACAGATTATCGTATCCTTGTTTGTTTTTTCAATAGAAATAGACAAACGACAAATTTGAGTTACCTTGAATTTCGGTCCCTTACGAATCCAACCAATCGTATAAGGTGATGGATGAGCTTCAGTCTTTAGTTGGAGATGATTGACAAGCGCATGCGATACAATATTCTCGCAACTTCCGCTATCAATAATGACGTTGCAGACCTTTTCGCTTATAGTGCAACGGGTGCGAAAAAGGTTATTTCGCTGCGAATCGTCCTCCCGTGGGGCTAATAGCAATCGTCTCACCACACAGTTAACATGCTCGTCCTAGAATTCCTCATGTCGGTGGCCTCCACGAACAAATTCATGTTCATCTTGGAAATTTTCGTCTTCTTCTTCAGAATCCTCAACATAGTCTTGACGCCTGTGTCGGGAATTTCCTCCACGCTCCATGGCAACTTCGGGATCACGAGGGACATGAATTTGCCCGGTTGGAAGAACACCAGGTGCTTAGTTTGTGGACAAACGCTGGATGGCCTCAAGGATCTCTTGAAACCTCCGATCGGACTGACCCACGAATTAGTTGAACTCAGCCCTTGTATAGGCTCGCTTTCACGGCCCTTAGCTACGGGGAGATTGATATTCACGTTATCAGTTATCGTTACAGGAGAAACATGCTCTAATACCAAATGACACAAAGAGAAGCGATATTGGAAAACAATTCCAAAGAATACTCAAAGTTTGATTGAATGATAGAATGATAATGTAACGATTACAAAGACGGATGTCCTATATATAGGATAGGCTCCTTTAGGAAATAAAATTACTTAAAGATAACCTAAAACGAAATATTGAAATCAAATATAATCTAATCAAAGAGAATTCAAATCGAATATTGCGTCTAAAGATAATTTCTAAATTTCCTAAAATAGAAAAACTATCCGAAAAGATATCTAAACGACTTGATCACGTTTCTCCAAGCACCTACACGCTAATTGTCCTACATCACATCGTCTCCCTCCTCGGCTCCTTCGACGAGCTCGGCACCTCACTGGAGTCGGCAACTCATGAAGAACTCAAGGCCGCACTCGCAGCGAACTCACCAAATCTGGAGCTCAAGCCTCCCATCATTGTGCTCGTTACCGATGGCGGCTTCCTCGAGCTTTCTGCTCCTCCGCAACTCTCTCCCACTCTCTCTATATCTCTTGTTTCTCTCTCCTCGGAATTCCGCGCCAAGCGACTCGCCAAATCTAGTGAGCTCGAGACCTCGCGAGTCGGCGGCGAGCGACTCGAAAGATCCGCGAGCTTTGAGCTCCCCTGTGACCGGTCACCGGTCGTCGCCGTGGCCGGCGACCGGCCAAAGAAGAAGCAAAAATTAAAAAGAAAAATGTTAAGGAAATTAAAAATAAAAATAATTAAAAATTCATTTAAAAAATAAAATGATAAAGAAAAAAAATTATGAAAAAGAGTGCATAAAGGAAACCATCGGAAAATATTTCTAATTAATTTTTAAATTTTCAATCAAACACAGAAAAATATGTCATTTTTCTGGAAAATGATTTTTAAAAAAAAAATTCAAAAAAGGGTTTGAAGTGCTTTAATTTGTTTAGATAAGGGTTTGAAGTCGATGTTGTTTCAAATAAGGGTCTGGAGTGGTTAAATTGTTTCAAAAGAGGGCATGACTTAAGTGTAGTTTCGTCCTTTATTTTTTTGAATTTCTTTTGTTGTTTCTATTTTTCTTTTTACTTCTTTTACTTCCCCTCCCCTCCTCATGCCATGGTCTGGCATGGTCAGCTTCTTCAAGCAGCGGAGCTCGCGAAGGTGTTCGGTGCTCACGGAGGTGGACTAAGTTGGCCAGCGTTGGTGCATACCTGTTGCCGCACTTAGCAATGACTCCAACTTTTGGTCGGAATGTGGGAAGTAAGGCAAGAAACTGGAGCTCGGATTTTAACAGTATCTGTAGAACGAACACCACCGTGAGCAATAGCTACTTGTTTCTTTTGTTTCTTTTTTTCCTTTGGTTTTTTGCCTTCACCAGCTGGCTAGGCTACGTGGCCCTCTAAAAATAAATATGGCCGATATGATTTATTAATAATGGTTTAATAGTTATTTCATGTTATTAATTAGTTTATATTAGTTACGAAAGGATATAATTGAAAGGATGCAAATCAAGTGCTTTGATGGAAGACACCTCTTGAAGAGACACCTCTTGGATAACGTTTCTTTTTAAAAGGAAGTTTGGTCATCTCTCCAACCTAGTGAACAGACGTTATTTTACGTAACGTAAGTTGTCTCTATCCATCAGAAACAACGTGAAAGAACATAGGGTTAAGGGAGAGAAATCAATTCTTCATCATCTCCGTCTTCTGCATCAATAGTTCACGAAGAATCGCAATGGCTAAAGGTACGTCTTTATCCTTGATTGAAAGTGAAAATCATGAAGATCGAAGATTCGTCGTCGATTGAATTTCCGCATGAATTTTATGTTTAATCGCTTACAGTTGGTATCAGAGCCTGGTTTAGGATCTCATGATTTTCCGATTAAGTATAAAGTTTATATGAATGTGATGAAGGCTTGATGAATTTTGCATCGATAGTTTCTCACATTTGATGAATTCGTGTTACGTTGACGAATGTTTAAGGGGTTAATGAATTGTTTGTTGGAGCATATCTGATAAATAAAGAAAAAAGCTTCTTTACTGTTCTTTCGCAAATCCATGCTAAAGAGACAAAATAGGAATAATATGTACAGAGCAAATTTTCGGATCAAATCTGGGCTTGAAAGAAAAACATTGATTCTGGGCAAATTACGACCTCCCATCACCCGAAATTTGTATAGTATGGTCGCATCATCATAAGCGACAAAAGCCCTCAATCAATTCGGCATTATCGTGATCACCGGAAGTGAATTAAGTGGAGAAAGTTTCGGGATTAGGGTTTACGTTCAAAGGAATTTTTGTTTGATTTTGGAAAAATTTCTTAATCGTTTTTGCCGATTCAATGCCCTATGTGGCCGGTGGCCGGCGACCTGAAAAAGTAAAAAGAAAAAGTGAAGGAAAACTAAAAATAAAAATAATTAAGAATTCATTTTTTAAAAAATACTTTTTCAGAATTGTCTTATTTTTCACCAAACAAATGAAACATTTTTTTTAGGTTGCGATGATTTTGGAGCAGGAGACACTTATCTAAGTGCAGACCTTAAAGTCTGTTACACCTAGGCCCGCCCAACCAACCGTGCCCAGCCATTGGCTCTCCCAGGTTGGCCCAAGCCCAAAACCCCTATTTCTTTTATATCTATTTGCTGAAATATCATTTAGAACAGGTTTGTGGTTTATTTTTCATGTTTTATGTTAAGAATTTGCGTATTCGCACAACAATTCTCTTCGAAATTGTTAAAAAGTTTCCAAGACTCAATTGTTCATGATATGTATCTATGAAAAATGTAGGATTAGCCAACACTAAGGGCCAGGAATGACGGAGGAACGTAATCGGAAATCGGTGCCGAAGCTGCTACTTTTCGAAGCAACAGGAAAAAACAGCGACGACTGAAGCAGGAGAGTCTACCGACAAGACGAAGTAAAGTCGGGAGGATGGGTATGACTACCAAATTTCTTCACAAAAGGAGGTTTGTGGAGCTTTGAAGTAAAGTCTGCCATTTCGAAGGCGACGAAAGCTAGACCCCGTTCCGCCGATTCCAAGCCTGTTTTCGTAGAGAAGAATGTCCGCTATTTGGCGGACAATCGGAGATCAAAATCGAGCCCGGGGGGGGGGGGGGGGTGTTTGCCGAGCAACCATTCGGCTTTGCAGAAGATCCGATGTTCTTACGTGAGAATCGCGTTGTAAAATAGATTCAAGCCCATTTCACGGTCCGCAATGCCCCCACCCAGACCAAGAGGGGGTTGCTTGCCCACGTCAGCTACGATCGTGCCACGTAAGACTTCCGGACGTCTATATCAACGATTTTCGAGCAAAACTAGCCGGGTGGACTCATTTGGAACTCAATTGGCGAAATTAAAAAATTTTAAGTCCGGAATGACAAAAGCGCAATAGATTTAAGATTTTTTGCACAATTTTTCCCTCCATTTATTTCATTCTACAGCCCACTTTTACCCTATTGTTTTTAAATAAATGTTATTCCCACACTTCTCCCTTTTGCTTCCTTAGAGATTACATATAACATGAAATGTCGGTGCAAACAGTAATTTGACAGGTTTTATAGGCGAATGTAAATTTAAGCAATGCTTCCCCGAACAAAATAACATGATGTTTTTCTAGTGCTAAATAATGAACATGCGAAAGAAACTCCCTCTCAATAGTTTTCTCCCCCTCTTATATTGATTCATTAAGCCACATAAAGCAAGAACCGAGTCTATTTCCACGGCCAAATTTGCTGGGGGCACAGCTTTTTGGCTGGAGAGACAAAATTATCCTCCGACGAAAACGCCTGCGCCCTGCTTCCACATGCGTAGGATTCCTCTCCAATCACTTGACCTCCAGCTCATAATCGAAATCTCAATTGCAACCGACTTCGAGTCCTAGCCTCCTCTGTCGCACTCCCACCTCCGCCCGGCATCGCATCCATCCAGAGCAGCCCGAGGCCGCGGGTTGAGTAAGGCATGGATTCTTTTGGCAATCAACTTTTACACTTGGTTGCTAAAGAGGCCAGCAACAATAACATCCATGGCATTGGACCGACCACTAACGACTGGAAACGAATTCGTTGGCACAGAAAATAGGCACCTTGGAACAAAGAATTACACTACACAAACCCCATAAATGACGCCTAACTTTTATTGTTTAATTTGTCTTGGTAGCCGGGCGTCGGGGGACTCTCCGAAGGATTTCCCGATAATAAAGCGCCTTTCAGGTGGGTTATACAGTACTATGATCGACAGCTATATTATACAGTCATATACACCTGCTCATACTGTTACAACTACTCTACAAGTTCTTTAGAGCTTCATAAGCAGAGATATGTATGTCGCATGTTTCCGCATCCCAAGAGAAGTCCTTGTCCATTGCATCCGCCATCTTTCGCTTCCATTTAGAGGGATTACTCCTCTAAAATCACAAGCAACGAATGTCCAAAAGATACTACTGAGAATAAGATCAACTAGCAACTTAAAACATCATATTGCTGGAGCTGGTAGATTTAGTGTTCTAATCATGGGGACAGATAGATCTAGATGTATGTGATATCTACTCACCATTTCCTCGAGCGCTTGGTTGAGAGATATATTCTCAAACGTGGACTTTATGAACTGTGAGTACTCTGAGATATCATGGTCGGGATCAACAACGTGCCTGTTTAGACGCCAACGGTGAAAAATATTGGCACTTGAACACGCTCCCAGATTTCAATGTATGGGTTAAAATAATGGATCAATGCATGAAAAGGTCACCTGGATCTGTCATCAGAAGAAGACAGAGCGACGGGAGCAACTCCATATTTCAATGCCTTCCTCTGCAAAAACTTCAATTGTACCTTAGTTATCAAAGGTTAAAGCAAGTTGCACAATGAAGTCCTTTGTGCAGATGAATGCTCAACAAAGGAAAACAGCAGCTACGAGGGCTTTGCAGCTCTAGTTCCCATGAATTCTCAGGATCATTTACTCAATAACCGATAAAAATTAGGGAGACCAAGAGACATTTTATCAAAGAAAGCCATCCAACAGATCACGGAAACCTGACTAAGAGTCAACTCAAACATGTAATAATTAAGTTTACTTCAAATAGTGGCTGGCATTACTTACATATTCTTAAGGACCTATGTTTAATAATAATGAAGTGCCATAACCTATCTTCCCAATTGTTAATCTTGGCACATAGTATGCCGTGCCAGCAAGCACCGGAAGTAAATACAATAGACTGATAGCTGATAAGCTCCAGATAATATCATGCACTTAACGTACCGGCACTTGTAGTGTAGGATCCTCGAAAGACTGACACAAGATAATGTCAGAACCAGCAAATACCAAGTGGGACAGAACTTCATCGTATCCATCTATGAATCTCACATTTTCATCCTGCCCATGAGAAAAATTAGGAGGGAAGAATTAGCCACTCCGGAAGATCAAGTGCAGTTAAGACACATCCTCACCCTGAAGTCTACAACCCTGATATATGTAGCAATATAAGAAAAGAATTACAAGTCCAATAATGCTCCACTATAACTGCAGTGGCCTGGCAGCTTGAGAACCAAGCAGTCGAAAGCAAAAATTTTCTTTCAGCAAAAGAAATCTGATAAAGAGTGTTAAAGAAAAAGGACAAAGGAAAGAAATTATTTTTTTCATGCGAATATCAATTAACAGTGTGTGTTTAGACAGTAACACCATGCGCACAGAAAGGACAAAGGAAACCAACAGTTCCTGCCAATACCTTCAGATTTTTTATGAAAGAGTCAGAGACCTTATCCTGATTTGTCATTTTGTCTATCCTTGCCAAGATAAGCTGCACAGATTTGTTGATGACATTAAAGCATTGTACATATCTCACAAAAAATCTCTTCTAAGTTAAAGCCAATGTTGATTTGCAATCCTTCTGAATGGATAAATCACGTCTATGGTGAAACTAGCTTCTTTCCTGTAAATGAGATTTCTCGACTTGCAGCGTCTCTAAGCATAGGTCATGGCCAGTTTGCTTAGTCTATATAACACTAATTCATTATCTCCTCAAGCTTATTTGTAAGGCAGAAACCTGCCACACCTTAAAGAGATCCTCTGAGAGCTCAATTAACAATTCATTGGGTAGAAAACAGATGAATAATATCCACCTGGCCACTCCCATGTGTGATACTCTGGACGACAGTTTTTAGTGTCTTTAAGTCAATATCCGATACTTTTTGGTAGATCCATCCAACCTGAAATAAGGAACTCCGTTTATATTGAGGGAAATGCACAAAAAAGAATTTGCAGGAATTGAAAAAGAAAAGCATGTTGAATTTTATAATCAAAGAAGAACAGACTCTAGAACCATAGTATTCAGAAACTGGGCTTACGAAATAAGTTTCATTTTACATGACCGACGCTAATAAACCAATGACATTACAAATCCGAATTGCAATATTTAGAAGCTGCTATATGTAATTGCAGAATATTATATCATCCAGCAACTCTTAAGTGATTTCAGATGATCCCACCTGAATATTGGGAAATAGTTCATGCATTAGGTGGTGGAAGCCATTGCACATAGTTGTGCCCCCATATATTACAACAATGAGCATTAGTCGTTGAATAAAAACTACAAAGAGCAAGAAACTAATCCATGCCTAGAAGGTGCATCAAATCAATATCTGTATGAAGTGACAATGCAGAAATTTTGCAAGCCATATCCCACGTTTTGCTAAGTAAAAAGACTGCCTCGTTCCCAAGATTGCAAAAAGATATATCACATGTCAATGAAGGTATCAAATATTCATAAAGATTAATATCTGACATGGGATGCATAATTACTTGCAAGATACATGGAGGATTATGACAGAGACATATAATAGAACGCAGTGACAGCCTACGCTATCTTTCTGTTAGAAAATCCAACCCAAAAGCTTAAGCTAATAGGTGGAGGGAAATCACATGAATATAAAGAGAATTTAGAACCCGTTGTCAAGCAATGTGGGACATACTTTAACATCCCCACTCACAAGCAAGACGGATTATGAGCAGCACGTGAAATTTTGACTACGCATGTTTACGTGGAGTTTTTGAGGAATTTTTTACCACGGACATTCGAAAAGGGGTAGTACTGACTTTGATACCATGTTAGAAAATCCAACCTAAAAGCTTAAGCTAATAGGTGGAGGGAAATCATATGAATATAAAGAGCATTTAGAACCCGTTGTCAAGCAATGTGGGACATACTTCAACACTTTCTATCTACCAAGACATTTGAAAAATATCAATTTTGTTGAAGTTGTTGTTGTTGTCCCACATCGCTTGTGAAGGGGTCTTGTATGCTCGTTATATTCATGTGGTCTCCCTCCACCTAATAGCTTAAGCTTTTGGGTTGGACTTTCTAATATGGTATCAGAGCCAGTGTTATTCCTTTCCGCGTATGTGGGCCCACCTTCTTAGTCAATTTCCACGTGCCACTCGTAATTCGGCTTGTACGTGAGAGGAGGTGTTGAAGTTGTTGTTGTTGTCCCACATCGCTTGTGAATGGATCTTGTATGTTCTTTATATTCATGTGGTCTCCCTCCACCTAATAACTTAAGCTTTTGGGTTGGACTTTCTAACAAATTTCATGAAATAAATGAAATTTGCATGCTCAATAACTACACAATGTAAAGTATCATGAACAGAGAGACCACATAACAAAATGCCTGAATATGGTCATAGATCCTCCATAGTTTTCGATTTCATCACAGTACTCACAAGTGCAACAGAAGAATCCTTAGGCAAACCCACATGCTGCTGCAATGCAACTTTGCAAACTGCTTTACCCTCCAAGTCATTTGCACTATAGTTTTTGGGAAGAAATTTGTCCTGGAAAGGATCCCATGTGGAGTTGTCAAACCCACTAGGAGCAATTAGCAACTTGTCCCTATTATGAAAGTATACCAAAGAAGTTTATTTCACTCATAGGAAAGGAGAAAGACGATGTTGCAATATATACTCTACTGATAAAAAAAAAATGGTGTAAATTAAAGCATTACTTGTGAGTTGTTAAGGTGGGCTCCAACCCATGGCTGAAATTACGGATTATCCTTCCTTTAGAGTGCATGGATGAAATAATTACCACTTTGTTCGAGAATACGATTCCACCCTGGAAATTTACCCAAAAAGGAAAGGAAAAGATAAGTGATGGTTGGAAATAACTTAAGGAAAACAACGACAATTGCAAGTCTATGACACAAGCTTGATATGGATAATGTTCCAAGAAAAAAGAAGAAAATGAAATCACGCGTTTCTTGTGTCCAATCCCTATATTCAAGTGAAAGGTAGCTTTCTGCTATGGATTCATCTTTGTCTGGTACAAATGATGGCTTTACTATCATTGCCCAAAAGGGCAGTGCGTGCAAAATTTCGAATCATATACTCACATTGTGTATTAAAAGAAAAAGCTTGTTGTAGAATGAGAAAGATCTATCTTCAAATTTAGAATCTAGATAGATTCATTGAATAAGAGGAGAATTATGTAGATTCCTCTAAATTATTTTGATACTGTAATATATGTCATTATTCATTTTATTGCAGGCATCACTTTATGTGTATTCTTTGGCAAAGAGGTCAAAGATTATTATGTTAGACATAAATAGCTAAAATAGCTCATGAGGTATCATACATTGGCCACTGTCACTGCCCATAAAATAAAACTAAATGGAGGTAATGCCTGACTAGTATTGCTAGTGCATCTTTATAGGATTAGTTAAAGAAAGTCAATTCTCTTCTTTGCCTGAAAATTAAAACTAATAAAGCAGGAAATTATCTCTCAAGTTAGGTGTTGGAATATATAAATATTAAACCACGCCTTCTTCTAACAGCTTAAGTTTTTAGAGCAGTTGGTTGTGGTCCCATCAAATCTTTCATGGTATCAAAGCAGGAGGTCTTGAGTTCAAATCTTTCCAGGCCCCTATTTGCCTCTATTTGCCTCCCCAATGAATTTGTCCAAGCTTAGTACTAGGCAAAAAACCAGACTAAGCGTGAGGGGGAGTGTTGGAATATATAAATATTAAACCACGCCTTCTTCTAACAGCTTAAGCTTTTAGAGCAGTTGGTTGTGGTCCCACCAAATCTTTACATTAGGCATTTATACTCTCTGAAAATCATTTGACAAACAGAGAGAGACTTTAGAAAGTAGGGTCACCCCAAAACCAAGTGCACACTAAACAATAGCTGAGTCCTTTCGGCACCACAAGAACTGTCCATTTAAACTGATCAAACTGCCTTGAGGATGAGAACCAAAAAGTACTATTAGCATAAGAAGCTCTTAATAACGATGGCGAGCTATTCTTGTAGGTTGATTGATGAAGGTTTTGAAGAAACGATAATTTGAAAGAATGAAAAAAGTGCTCCTTGAAAAAAGTGCCCCTTCTATCTTTATACTACAAAGGAGAAAGTGAATAGCCCTAACAACATTAATTGAAGTATGAAACGCTTTTCTGAATGAGCTCTCTTGCATTTACTTGAAGGTTCCAAACTCTACTTAAATCAATGTGTAGAACTCTCTCTTCAGGATGAAATTTGTAGATTTTAGAGATTAGAATGTAACTTTCTGATCATTGCATATTGGATTTTGAAGACTGGGATAGGCATGAACCAGTCTGAATCAAACTGAATAATAAAGGTCGTGGCCAAGTTATGTTTATCAGTGCGAAGCTCAGAAATCTCTAGCCGAGATATATTGGCCAGCCAACCACAAATAGTTGTTCAAAGTAAATTAATTGGGAAACGACAAATAAGCCCGTTCAGAGCTGCAGACTAACAGCCAAAACATAAAAAGTAAAGACCAAGCCTTACAGTGAATTTGATTTTTCTTTTTCTTGCTTTCTTCTAATAATTGATGAGATCTGGATGCATTAACCACTAGACAAGTTGTCAAAAGAAACTTTCAAACAACTAGTAAACTTCTTTCTAAAATTAGATTTCTAAGAATTTAACTAAATTATCACATGAAACTGATGTGCCAATATATTCAATCTCTACCTAAAGAAATTTACCTTCAACAAATTTACAAGGGATGCCCTGGCATTGTCTTGGAAACGATCTGGACGATGAAGACGAGCAGGTTCTAGTCCACTTAGAGCCAACTTATCAGGTTGCTCAAGACACTGATAAATGATATCCACCAAATGAAGTCAATGAGGAGGTCCAGTATACAAGGGTCAAGCCAGATAGGACAAATAGCTACATGCCTGTGAATTAAGGTCGTGGCAAGTTAGCAATATTTTTGTACCTTCAAGTCCCTAAAAATAAACATAATAAGATTTTGTTAGAAGAATACATAGACAACGAAGAGACTGCATATCGTTAAATGCCAGAATGATGAGAATGGTAAAACCTTTCCATAAGCATATTAACATGCTGCCATAGCCTACTCAGTTCTCTTATTCAGCATGTTACAAACTTACGATACTACTTTCTCTTCTATAATGAGTCTGTAGTGCTTGATGCATAACTTTATTTTCCTTATAGGGCATTAAAGTAATTTAATTTTTAAGATAACTGACTTATAAAACAGATTCAGCAATAAACAGAGATAAGGTAGTCACAAAATGAAATGCTTGCAGTGGCCGATTATGTGATGCATTAGCCTTGCACTTAGTGCCGCACGTAATTCGAGTTCACCTCATCTCAAGATGAAAGCAATTACTATGCTGATCTAATTCCATTTTAATGTAATCCCAGTTTTAGTATAGGAAAACCAACGAATAGACCATCTCACACTGAAATGGTTTTATCTTCTCTTTATCAATATCAATTAGACTAATCCTGTTTTATATTGATACTTTATTCCAGAGATAATAATTTGCACAAAATTAAAGAAAAGGAGGTCGCTTTTCTCAATAACACAAGGAGGTTTACAAAACAGCTTCTTGAAGGCAGAGGGCTCTTTTATTCTTGATGTGTCGATTGTATCCTCATTCAACTATATGCTCCAAAAAGAGATAAGAGTTAGCCTTGGATTTAACATCACATATACCCACATAAAACTCATCTGAGTGTGAAATAAAAAAAAAAATGCAGCTCCCAGCGTTACCTGTTTCACAAAAATATCCCAGAAAAGAGGCCCTACAATAGAAGTTTGCCAGTTGTGTATATGCAGAACATCAGGCTTCTTTCCAGCTTTGACAAAATAATCTAATGCAGCACGGGAGAAATAAGCAAACCTGAAAGTAGCAAGAAGGTAATCTTTGACACATATGGTATTGCTTTTTGCTGTAGTACTTAAATTTAAATCACGCTTTCAACTAATAAACTAAGCTTTTCCAATATTTGACAGTGGTTTGACAAATATGGCTTAAAGTATAATCCATGCCCCTTACAAAAAAGTAGTCTTTTTCATCTATCAGCTTAAACTTTTGGATTTGATATTCTAATATTATTAATGATGCAAGCAAAATTCCTAAGGTCTTATTCAGGAGCAGAATCAGAAGAAAAACTAAACAACATGTCTTTAAGCAAAGCAAAATATGGTAAGTAGACAATAAAGGCACAATCAGCGATAAGAATGGAATACTATTCTTGAGCTGAACAAAACATATGACTTGTCTAGGCAGACAAGACACGCAAACATGCACTCGGTCTAGGTCATTCGTCCCTCCATCCGGTCCCTCCCTCCCTCTCTCTCTCTTTGAAGCTATAATTATGCAGAATGCCATGCGTAGTCCCTGAACTTTCAACAATTGGGTTTGATTCCTTCCTCTAAGTAGACCAACGTAAGTTGATGATGCGGCGTCTAAATCACTAATTGACCATTAGTGTCCAAGTTGGCATCTTACATGTCCAATTGCACAGTTCAGATGCTTCCACATCCTCCATTAAGGGGGCCCATAAGATGAGTTGGCCCAGAAAATGCTGAGTTGGTAGCCCATGTTAACAAAAAAGAATGTGACTTGGCATCGCATCTAATGGCAGGACTGCATGAGCGGATTTCGCAAAACTCAGTAACTTAAAAAAAAAAAAAAGATTTAGGGACGGCATTGAACATCAAGAAAAAGTTCAGGCACTACCCATGCCGTTATCCCTTTTAATTTCTGCTGAATTTCTAGAGACGGGCTCACACCGTATCCTTGGTCTTGTCAAAGACCAGAAGTTTTGAAAATCACATTATGAAGTAGTGCAAAAAATAGCACATATCTTTGACTGACCGCTCAAAGTCATCTGAGTATCCATATATCTTCTCACGGCTAAAAAAGGATGAGAAAAATATAGGCTCGATGAGAGTAACTCCAATACCACAGACGATTCTGCATGAAAAGAGCGAGAGGTTAGTCGCAATCAAACTATTTCCAACCAAAAAGGCACTAGTTTCCATTTTGAACTCCACATAAAACAGTAACCTATGAAGTCATTATCAGGATTCCAATCACTCTAATCAGAGGTAAATACTAATGTTTCATATAAATAAGAACTGAAAAGATTGCAAATGACTAACCCAGTCCAAATCCTGTTTCCATGCAGCTGACCATTATAGTATGAATAGAATTCTGCCTCAATTTCTCTTAACCCTTGAACCTCTGCAAGGTTCAGACTTGCATACCTGTTTCCAAAATAGATTCCTAAACAGAAGTATGAGGAGTTCCAACATCTATACCTAACTCATATCATGCTAGACTAACCAAATCAATTTTCTTTATTTCATATAAAAAGCTCTAATAGATTTGCCTGAACCATGAAGGCATTTTGACATATAGAAATGTCCCCACATGCGTGCGCAAGAGCGAGAGAGAGAGAGAGAGAGTTTAGTAAATATCTCCACGACATCATTACTTATCTTATTTTTTGTGAGGACATGCTTGAATATGTTATATTGCAGTCGTAAATATTTGCAAGCCATCAAGCGTCTTCCTATTGGCTATCGAGGTAGCAATATAAATTGGAATATCAAAATAATGAATACTAAAATGGAACCAAGTCATAAGGTTTGGTGAAGAAACCCAAAAGCTTTCTACCGTAATATAAACTAAGATACTGCATATTAAGAAGTTTTGAGTAAGACCCATGATTAAAGGCGAGATATATTGATTTCAAATACATAAGATGATTCCTACATGCAAGACATTTGTTTTACAATGACAAGTATCAACACAAAAGCCGTAAGTGACATTTCAGTCACTAAAGGACTGTAAACTAACAAAACTACATTATATTGTGGTGAAACTATCAAAGTATAATCTATGTCGTGCAATATGAGATAGGGTATTATATCATTAGATGGAGGAATATGACAAATTACAAGTCGATATATCAGTAGTGTATATATTCATTTCAGTATTTTAATATTCACCTGAAAGATACATTTAAATCGAAACTTGAATCCAACGAATATAGGAACTGATAGATTATAATAACTATGCATACTATGATTCTGCCCAATTTCTGAATTGTTTGGAGTGGATAAAGGTAGCATTCGACTAGATATGGAGATCACTAATTTCTCTGGTTAAGTTTTCCTATTTAAGAGGCTCAAGACCATCAAGAATGTATGCTTCATTAATGGTGGATTTAGCTAGGTGATGCAGGTAATTGATCACTTTCCACTCTAATATTTGTGCAAACTTTTCAGACAATACACTAAATCTAGCATTCTTTATCATTCTCCATGTTTCAAAATCCTCTTCAAACTCAAGGCTTAAGGCCTATCTTTTACTTGTAAGCAGGTCCTTCTGTATCTAAACTTGTAATGTTTAAATTAATTAATGCAGTTCATAGTTTTCGAGAATTATAATCAGAATTCAACTGAATGATCAGCTTCACTATGGTGATGTGAAATTGATTACTTATTCTCATCCTTCCAGCAAAATGTCTTATGTTAAGCATATGCTACCCTGAACAAGAGAGTTTCTAAAGAAGATTTTACTAAAAATTGCCATATCATAAATTGTTGCAAGCACTTGCAGAAAGAAAGTATGAAAGAGAAGGTCCTTGATTACTTGGGCAAAATAACCTCTACAATATGGCCCTTTCTTTGTAGCGCGCAGCTCAACCCTGTTACATATGATGCCAAAGATCCAACATAGACCAAGGGTTCCATTTCAGTGCATATCTGAACAATGTGAAAACCATTCCTGAAGAGAAAAGGCATGAACTGCAAAATTAGTAGGGATCACAGATAAACATTGAAAGAAATATGCAAGTCAATGGAAATAATGAGTCTACTTGATGGCGGATCATAAAGAAAGCACATCAAAGGGACGCTATAATTTAAAACGAGAAAAGAGTACAGTGCCACATGTTGTGATCTCCTGTCCTGGTGATGCTGAAATATTTTATAGCACATAAAAAAAACCAGTATATATTCCTAGACAAACCTACCTTTTGCTTCCATCTGCAAAGTGGCGAAGTTTCTCAAGAAGCTCTGAATCTCTTTGGTCTAGGACATCAGAGAAGACATCAGCTATACTAACTTTACTATCCATGATTAGCCTCCTCCAATGGGATGCCTCCTCAATATTGATTTTCCGTGTAAGGACCATTGAGTCTATTCGATGCAGCAACTCCCACAAAATTGATAGCCTATCCTGCATAGATTGAGACCAACATGAGATAGAAAGCTTTATAAAAGATGATAATACATACTTGACTGAAGACTCAGTTGCCTCTAGTAGGAAGGGAAGCTTCTGGCTGTGAAAGAGGTATGAATATACAAATACAAATTGAAGAGGAGAGAGAAAAGGCACAGAACAATGCATGACCATGAACAGCTAAAATCTGTCTTTGTTGCAAAAGACAACAAAGTCATATGTACTCAGTCAAATGAATAACTTGTCGAACGAGCAAAGGTTATTTGTTCAGAGGCATAACAAGGACAACATAAGGTATATCCAGATCAGATCAACTCTCCAGCCAGAGAGAAGGATAGAACTTACAGTGCCATTAAATCTCCCATCAACAGCTTGATTTCCCTGCTGAAACTGCTCTATCTGGCCAAGCAACAGTTGTTTCTCACTGTTTGCTTTTTCTAGCTCCTCAATGACCAGGAGCCGCTGTTTGTTTAAATACAAAATATCTGAATGGAACCATGAGATGCATCAGATGAAAACCAATTACAACCAATCCACCAAGTAATAATTGATGTTGAGATGTACAACAAACTCATTTCTTTTTTATTTTTGGCATTTTGAGATGACAGACGGAGTTGAAATCAACAGGAAAAGAGAGAAACAGACTTTGTTGAGCTTCTTTAAAAAGCCGCCAAATGTCAGCATGTTTTCTCTCTGCTTCGAGATTTGATGGTTGAACAATTTCCTGTGATTAAACCTACCTGTTTAGGAGAAGAGCTTATAAGAATTAATATTGAGGATTGAGGAATATCACTACATACCTCAGTCATCGGCTCATCTCCCTGATTTTCCGGTCTACAATGAAAATTGCTCCAAATCAAACATCAACATGGAGGGAACGCAAAAATGTGATGTGTATAAGATGCAACCAAAGAGCAAAGCAACTTACCCAATATGTGAGGGAGTGGAATATAGTCCATTCACTTCCCCATTTTTCCTGGAATTAACACTAGGTGATAAGATGAACAGCATAACTAACATGTAAATTTGTAAAACGACCATTTGATTAAAAAAAGGTTCAAGTATAATGAAAGGAGAAATAAATCTCAGATACCTTAACAATTGGATAATTTTAGAATCAACGATCAGTTACATTGAAGCTAGAAAAATCACGAGCAACAGAAGAAATGCCACCTAAAGTAGACATATCCACTTTATAATAAGCTAGTATGCCTACTAGCTCAAGAATACTGCAAAGATGCTGCTGAATTAGATAATGTGCAATGGAGGTTTGATCAAAGTAAAGACTCCACAACATTGGTTTCATGGTGTGAAGATATCCTAAGCAAGGGACCCCATAATAAAAGGAGTAACTAGAAAGGCATGTGTTCAACTTCACTATATTAAGAAATAACAAGTTTCATACCATCAAACTCTTCTAGTCTCTCCATTACGGCAGCTGAAATATTCACATGGTTGAGATGTAAAATCTTACTTTTACTTTTTCTTTTGCTAATCCATTCAATGAGTGAATTTCTTACCCCAAACAATGTCAGTGCCCACATAACTATAGAAGTCACAAAATGTTATATAGTTTGGGTCCAAGGGAAAATCAAAACCAGATGGTCAACTAATTCATCACACCCTTCACCAACATTTTTAAATGTCAACCAATGAACACCCACCTCTACTTACACGAGCCAAGGAAGAAAATTTTCTACTGCTCCTAGGAGAGAAAGAACCAGTGGACATTGCTTGTTCATCTGGCTTTCTACAGCCAATAGCTAGGTCCTCAAGTTGCCGCTTAATGAATGATAACAGGCAGGTCCAAATGGCTCAGGGAGCTGTTTAGCTGCTACACTCTGTCTAATTCACTGAAAACTACAGAAATGATTTCACAAAATTTCTTTCCCCTTTTCCCACTATCAAATAACATTTTCCTTCAGCCTCCTTGGTAATCTATTTCCAATAAGGATACCGAAACAATTTGAGAGACTCCTCAATCTCCCATAACACACTTCAATTACAATTTGCATCCAGCTACCGTTAAATGTTGAACCCCTTCAGAGTTCACATACACTATATTGTTTGCATAAATGAAAGAAACAGATTATGAAAAGGTTACATTGCAGGGGCCTCATGACACCGCAATACTTCTAGGCTTCAATTTGAACTCAAGTGATGAAATCCCAGACAAGAAATTAAGTTAACTCCACATATCTTATATCAAACCACCGCAAGCTTCCCTTCACTAGTAACACTATCGCGTATCGGTGTTACAAATTACCTTCAGCAGTCAGTGTAATCAGTGTAACAGGACTTTTCGCCGACCAAGAGATACAGAAGCAGAGCCATCATGTCATGTGTAAGAAATTCCAACAGATCAATCAATGTTGATCAGTCCAAATGAGGTGAACCGAAGTACCGTGACAAAAGGTTTCAGAGGCCATTAACTGACATATAGTAATCAAATGCATCCTATCAAACTGCATTATATTCGCACCAGAAGATGAAACAGTTCGAGATTAATTCCACACTTCTCTTCGTAGTGACTCCTAATTTAATTTCATTTACCACCATCAATTTCAGCGCAACCCGGCTCTCTCCTTCGCATTCAAGTTGGGTTTTCCTAAAGCAACAACTTTGTGGATGAAAAGCCAAATGGGGCTCCAACAAAAACTAACCGACAAGCTTCCATTTCACTCTCGATCGTGTTCGGTAACCACGTAGATGAGGGGATAAAGCTGATCAGCACTTACCGGGAGCGACAGACTGAGAGATGATTTGGGGGTCTCTGGATCGCTGTCGAGCGGCTCGGGAGGTGAACTGCGCCGGGATCGCTGCTTTGATCAAAGCCTCCATTGGCAATGCAGACAAGGTAACCCGGAGACACAGACACAGAGAGACACATACAAGACAGAGAAGGTGATGTCACAGTACTGAACCAGATAACGGTCTGGAAGGGGAGATGTGCCAGTGATCCGCGAGTTAAAAATAGTTGCGGTACATCCGCGAAAACATGATTTATACTTATCAAGCTTCTAAAATTTCCGACCATTTCAATAATTAAATTTACTCAACTATCAGCAGCCAACTAAGGTCGTTTTTGGAAAATATTTTCGGACAGTCAATTTTCATGAAAATGACTACAGGTGTTTGGCTGAAATACAAAAAAGATCCAGAAAATGTTCTCCGTGATTTGGTACATAAAATAAAATTTGATTTTTCCCCATACACTCATTTTAATAAATTTTTTATTTTCATTTTTATTTTTTACTCGAATTTTTAATATTTACAAGAATAGCTCATAGATTTTCCAGCCTCCTCTCTATGACTAAAGCCGTCCACTCTCTTCCCGTCCGTGGTTCCCCAGACTCTGGACTTCCAAGATTTTTGGAAATAAATCCTTCCGCTCTTCTTGAACGTCCAAAACCCCCCTTTTTTTCAAATAACCACCTTTTTCCTTGGAAAACCTAGGCTTTATCTAGATTTTGTGTTATCATGCCAGATTGTGCAATTTTTCTTTTTTTTTTTTTGGGGGGGGGGGGGGGGGGGGGGGGTGGCCAAGTACGATACTCTAGATGGTCGATCGGATCTTGAGGTTGAAATTTATCTAATCAACAATGATCAATAGCATATTTGAAGGCAGCCGACAGAGAATTCCGAGTATAGCTCATGGACTTTTCAGTGTCCACTTCAAAATGATAGTCGTCCCCTTTATGCAATCCACGTTCTCCAATCATTGAACGTCCAAGATTTTTGAAATAGGACTCTCCTCTCTTATTGAACATCCAAAACCCTCTTTTTATCCTTCCAAGAAGTACATTTTCCCTCCCTTTTGTGCCATCGGCTCTTTCTACATAAGCAGAAAACTTAGTTGTTATTATTATTATTATTATTATTATTATAGTTTTTTGCAATCACACCGAGTGACACGATCTTAAAGGGTGTGGGCTTAAGTAACTCAAACCCTACGGTGTCGAGTGTGGTACTCTTAAATGGTCCATTAGCAATTAATGTCGATATTTATTTATTCCACAATGATCCATGGCAAAATTGAAGGTGGTCGAGAGAAAGCTCAGACAATAGACAAGGGATTTTTTGGCCTCCACTTCAAAACGAGAATCGTCCCTTCTCTTCTCATCCATCATTCCCAAGTCCGTAAAATGTCCAAGATTTTTGGAAATAAGACCCTCAGCACCTTGTTGATCTTCCAAAACCCTCCTCTTCTTCTTCTTTTTTCAAAGAGCCACTTTTTTTTTCCTTTTGTGCTGACGCCCTTTCTCCAAAAAGTTCAAACCTAGGTTTTTTCTCTAGGGTTTTGTACAGACGCGCAAAGTGACGCAGTCTTGGGTGTGTGGGGTTAAGCAACTCATGTCTTACGGTGCCAAGTGTAGTACTCTAAATAGTAGATCGGCTCTTGAGGTTGAAATTTCTTTAATCCATAACGGTCAATAGCGTATTTGAAGGTTGCTTAGAGAGAGCTTTGAGAAAAGCTCATGGATTTTCTACCCTCCCCTTCATAACGAGAGCCGTCCCCTCTCTTACCGTCCGGGGTTCCCTAATTCGAGAACATCCAAGATTTTTGGAAATGAGACCCTCATCTCTTCTTGAACGTTCGGAACCTTCTCTTTCTTCTTCAAAGAGCCACATGTTTCATTGTGTGAATAGTATCAACTCTTATAATAAAATATCAGCATTTATTTACTGACCTTACCAATGTATAACTAGTTTGTTTGACCACATATGCACCGAATTTGATAAAACTTAGCAAAACAAAACAAAAATTTTCTTTTAAGAATTTTTCCATGAATATGGCGTATACACTTTTCCAAATTGAATAAGTGTGCACAACGTAGTGAAATTGAAAGCCAGAGTTTGCCATATGCCTTTGTTCCATGGACTCTAGGGCACATATAAGCATCTTTAAAATGTTAAAGTAATCATGCAAAGGGCTCCGTCAAGGGGTAATATATGCTGGATATCATGAAAAGATAGTGAAATTTTATACTTGATGACGAATTTATCTTCATATTTAATTGGAGAAAAGGTTGTCTCCATCAAAGTCGATGTTGTGATGATTCTGCACTAGCGTTTTGCCGAAAATAAAATGACCAAGTGTTGCGCGAAAATCTCCCTTGGTAAGGCCCAATGAGTTTTCCCAGGGTTCGGCCCAGGAGATCGGAGCTCACAAGGGTTGTAATCGCGGAAAATTCCTTTTATCGAACGTTAGCAGTTCATTAAGAAAGAAGGGATCCGGGCAAGCTATGAACAGAGAGCGTCAAATGCAATGTCTTATTCATAAAAGCGTGCCTTTCGACAGCTTTGTACAAGATTTCGACAAACCTATAGGAAACGAATTTCGATGGACTCGTCGAAATGCTTCGATAAAAGTGATCGAGATACAACAACGGAATTCAATCGACGATACTGAACCTTACTATTGGACACGATGCCGGAATTTAATCTACGACACCGGACGAGTGGAATTATAGGACATAGCACCAGAATTTAATCGACGGGACTGGACGGGTGGAAAGTGAACCAATACAGCACCAGAATTTAATTGACGGCACTGGACTGGGCAAGTAGAAGTCGGAATTTAATCGACGACGCCTATCTCTAGATATGAAGACGACGGGAATCTAAAAGCTACAGCTAAGATTAAGCTAAGTTGAAGGATAAAGACTTGTTGTGTTGTGTTTTTGGGGGGGCTTCGATGCTGAATACCCTTAGGTATTTATAGGTGTGTTCTGGTAACTGTCGAAAGGTCCTTGCCTTGAGCTCCAAGGTTTGCTTTGGTAACCGCTGGACAGCTGTCATCTTCAAGATTTTCCGCACGTTTTCCTTCGACAAGCCTTGGGGGCGAAGTCTTCAAAGCTTACCGCGCCTTTCTTGTTCTTTTTTATGGGATTGCCGTCAAATTCTACGACTGCTCATGATCGTGTCTTCTTTTACGCGCCCTTTTTATCCGGCATCTTGGGACAAATTTTGCCAAGATCATCCCTTTCGTGGCGTCACTACAGTTGACCCTTGCTCACACTTTATACACCTTTCCGCAGTTGATTACTCCCTTTCCTTCGTGCGCCTCACGTGACCCCTAGGGTAAATTTGAGTGTCAACAAATGCCCCCTTAAAAGATATAAATCCTAATTTATATCTTTTAAAATGACGTTCTGATTTTGACATCTACATCTCAATCAATGGTTTTCTCTGATTTCCTTTCCCGAGAGCGTAATCATTCCATTTTTCCTTTGACGCATCGACTTTTTGGTCCGTAGTGCCTCTTCAGATAGAAAGTCTTCAATCGTCGTCTTCCTAGTCGTCTTGAACCTTAAACTCTCTCTGGTTCTCTATTTCCGTCTCTTTCCAGGGCGTCTTCATCGTCTTCTTCTGACTCGAAACAAATGATTGGTCACTTCGACCAACTGAAGACGAAAACAAAGATGATTGCTTCTTCGAACTTCTGAATCCGTCCAAAGAGCATTTTGGGTTTATCCTAGGACCCAGTCTTCGCTCCCATTTGTATGTTCCGTTATCCCTTCAAACCTGTTTCCCGCTGCACCAGAGTGAACGTCTTCCTATTTAGGCTTCTCCTATGCGGGACGTTTGGTCGCTTCCATCCCAGCGTTTTCGCAGCTTCCCATTGCGTGATGACTCATTCCTGGCCTGGTTTTGCCGACTCAAATCTGACCCACTGACTACAGCTGCTTGGGTGACGGCCCATATCAGGACAGCTCTTGAGGTTAGTTTGTCGTCCCATGACCTAAATAGTGGTTTACTGGGTTCTGTCGTCAGTTTTTGGTCTTCGTCAACCAACTGCTTCTTTTTCCCATGGGGTCCCATGTCGGTCACCCTTCTGTCGCGACCCTCTCGAGGTTCGCCGTGGGCTCTCGAGGGCTAATGGGCCGTCCAGTCTGGTCGGACGCGGGCCTCTCCCAAGGCCCATTACCCAAATCGCAACGGAGGTATACGTAGTCGACCTTCATTGTGGTCTAGTGACATGTGTTAAGTGTGCATGCCATGGAGTCGCCACCAATCATTTTTTGGAGGGTATGATTGGACCACCCTATTGAATAGTCGGGAGTTTCTATTCAATTCTGCGATAACTAGAGAAATGGGTTCGGGGACTTAGTTACGTCAACTGTCAGAGTTGACGCCCTTTCGGTACCTAAGTTGACTGAATTTTCTGACCTAAGATTTCATGCAGATGAGTGGAGTACGAATCATAAATCTAGGAATTCATGCAAATAGGAATGACTATCCTGGCAATCACAATCAATAATAAAAGGCGCAAATCAATGAATCCAAATATGCAAAATAAACACATCAAATCAACATGACACTCATAAGAAGGCTCTATTAACCTAAATAAGTATCAATCAAGCTTAGGAATGATTTAGACATGATTTTACCCATAAGGGGTAAAGTCGTAATTTTGAGACAAAAGGGACGATTTGCCCAAAAAAGGCAAAATCATCATTTCGGAATGAATTCGGAGTAAAACAATGTCAAAAATAGGTTTGGTCACTCAATTGACCCATTTCCTATTTTTTTTGCAATTTTCATGATTTTCTGGAATTTTAGAAACCGATTTACCATTCGAAGGGTAGAATCGTCATTTTCTAAAAATGAGAATGAAATGTGGAAATCCTAGACATAAGGTTTAGCCACCTATCTGGCTCATCGCCAAATTCTAAGCAATTTCCACAATTCATCGGAATATCAAAGACGATTTACCCTTTGAGGGGTAAAATCGTCATTTTGGATTAAACGGGAGAAAATCCTGAAAAACGACAACCAATCAATTTCTTTTGATCATTTTCAGCCTTGTGAATTTTCTAGAATTTTTTTTAGTAATTTTCTGCAATTCTTCTCAATTTTTTTGTTTTTCTTTAATTTTTCCATTTTTTTGGCATTTTCTGATTTATTAATATTTTTTTATATTTTCAGAAAATATTTTAACAAAAAGCATATCATTGGCAATAGACAACACTCAACCAGATAAATAAGCTAACTACTGAACTGAGATAAATACATGCAAACCAAATCTATAATGGCGACATTTTAGAAAAATAACCCTGATATACGGATCGGGTACGTAAAACATACCGGATTGGACACCGACCTTCAATCGCCCAGCCCCAGCCTGCGACCATCTCCATGCACATCACCTGTCGATCACCACATCAAAATGTCAACAATTAATTTTACAAGTTTTAAGACCGGCAATAAATAATAATAATTTAAAAAATAAATAAATCCGGGCTCGAAAACGGGCCAATTCGCTCAGCCATGGACCGGCTATGGGCTCAGCCACGGCCCAAGATCACGGCCTTGGCCCACGGCTTTGGCCCACGGGCTCGGCCACGGGTTCGGCCATGGGCTCGGCCATGGCCTTGGCCTACGGCCTCGGCCCACGGCCTTGGCCATGGGCTCGGCCATGGCCTTGGCCTACAGCCTTGGCCCACGGCCTCGGCCATGGGCTCGGCCTTGGCCCACGGCCTCGGCCCACGGCCTCGGCCATTGGCTCGGCCATGGCCTTGGCCCACGGCCTCGGCCATTGGCTCGGCCATGGCCTTGGCCTACGGCCTCGGCCCACGGCCTCGGCTATGGGCTCGGCCATGGCCCAAGATCACGGGCCGCTCGACCCACGGGATCGGCCCACGGCCGGGATCGGCCCGAACACGATGGATTCGTGGCCAAGCGGCGACGACGAAGAGCGACGACGTGGCAGGGGGCGAAACAGAGGAGGAAGATGGAGGGGGATTGCGGTATCTAGGAGCTCCACGAGGTCGTGATAAACAGCAAGACGGACGGGATCTCGGCACGGCGTCGGAGGGTGGCGGAGCAAGGTGGCGGTGAGGGTGGTCGCCGTAATCTAGGGGAGGATGAAAAAATGAGAAGAAAAGAAAGAAGAGAAGAAGAGAAGAAGAAGAAGGAGGAGGAAGAAGAAGAGGAATGCTGCGGGAGGAGAAGAAGCGAGCAACGGATGAATGGGAGGTGAGTAAATAATAATAAAAAATAAAATAATAATAAAATAAAATACTAAAAAGTAAGAATAATAATAAAATAATCAAAAGCAAAGAAAAAATGATTAGTCTCCTTTTCCTTTTGAATGATGATGTTTTCACTCCTTTTCCTTTTAATCATTACTAATATTTTTGCCAAATTCAATTTTATGGTGATCAGAAAACACCCAAAATCGAACATGAATTTTACTATTTTATGAGGTCCAAAAGTAAAGAAAATTAAAAATAAAAATACTGACTATTTTTATATATTTTTGTGACCTCGAATACTACTTTTTTTATTTTCTTTTTATTTTTATATTTTTCGAAAATAATAATAATAAAAAATATGAAAAATATGAAAAAATATTTTTTTTATCCAAAATGGTCCCTTTAGCTTGGCCAAGGCTACCAAAGTTGATTTTGTAATTTTTCAGCTTTTTATGGATTTTCTATGAATTTTTCGAAAAATAAAGAAAAAAAAAGTTGATCAAAATTTAGGTGTCAACAGCTGCCCCTCTTTGAGAGGAATCTCGTCAGAGGAATCCCCTCAGAGGTTTCTCTCAAAGACAAGGTGACACCTGAGTCCTGATCGACTCGACTCGTGAAACTAAAGGAAAAAGAGTCATGACTTCCAGTTTTTCATGCTTGTCGATGTATGCTCTTTCTTGAAGGGGGAAACATTTATTTGACATGAGAGAGTGAGATAATAGAGAGACATACCTGCCACTTACCTGTTCGATGTTTGTGCGATTTTCGCGGTGTTTGATGGATTCAAGAGAATTTCTAGGAACTCGTTACTAGAGTATCCTAGAGAGGTTAAGCTCTGACCCGTATGGTAGGTCAAACCATAATAGGATTCCTAACTGATAGGAATCTAAGGAAGACGCGTCCCATTTGGGATTTGCCAAGGATTTTGATCCGTATGGTGGATCGGACCATTGAGTTGGCCATTTAAGTGATTTTTACTATTGGGTTGACCCTTCAGGCGGTTTCTACCTTGGTTTGACCATTCAGGCGGTTTCTACCTTTAGTTGACCCTTCAGGCGGTATCTACCTTGAATTGACCCTTCAGGCGGTTTCTACCTTGTGTTGACCCTTCAGGCGGTATCTACCTTGAATTGACCCTTCAGGCGGTTTCTACCTTTAGTTGACCCTTCAGGCGGTATCTACCATGAATTGACCCTTCAGGCGGTTTCTACCTTGTGTTGACCCTTCAGGCGGTATCTACCTTGAATTGACCCTTCAGGCGGTTTCTACCTTTAGTTGACCCTTCAGGTGGTATCTACCATGATTTGACCCTTCAGGCGGTATCTACCTTGAGTTGACCCTTCAGGCGGTATCTACCTTGAATTGACCCTTCAGGCGGTTTCTACCTTTAGTTTTTGCTTTGAAAAGGGGTCTCACGACGAGGGTTCTCCACGTCCGATGAGACTGATTGAATTTTGAAAAGGGGTCTCATGACGAGGGTTCTCCACGTCCGATGAAACTACCTGAATTTTGAAAAGGGGTCTCATGACGAGGGTTCTCCACGTCCGATGAGACTGCCTGATTTTGAAAAAGGGTTCTATCCTCATCCCTTCTTTTAAAAGACCCCGAAATTTGTCGGGAATTCAGTTTTGAAGCGGCGAAAGATTTTATCTTGACAAAGCTTCACTTGAGTTTGTTGAGGCGACATTCTGGGAGATTGGTGTTTTCAACGGATCCTGCAGAAGTTCGAGCCTGAATAATTTTTCTTCACCAAGAAAACATTAGCAATCTTAGGGAAGACGACGGTTGTCCATCTGACAAAACCGTATGATTTAAGTCGTAATCGTGAAATGTACGTTTTGATGCTGGAGGTTATCCAAAGCATTCTTGCAACATGCAAATGTGATCACAAATCCCTTGCACGGAAATCTGGATCCAACAATTTGAAGATTCCAAAGAGAGTTTGCTCAAAACATCAATCGGAATATTTCTCGACAAGAAGGTCTTCTCACATGTTTTGAGATAGTGGTTTTTATAGGGGATGCACTCAATTCCCTACTAACCTGTGCCTAGGTTTTAGGCTCATTCGCAGCGCATACATTTTGATCGGTCGGGAGGTCTTCCATGGGACCGTAATGTTGGGCTTGGATATTGGTTTTCAAGGGGGACCCGCTTTGGAGTCAAGGCCATTGAACGAAAGTTTTCACCATATGCTCCGGGTTTACAAGTCAAGAACCCTGCAAAATGAGAAAGAAATAATCCTGCTCGTACCTCTTCGAGCTAAGCTATATGTTAACCCAAGTGTCTTAGTCAGAGAAGACTGTTTCAGGGTTATGATGTTGGTAGGATTGGGGACCGAAAAAAAAGCTTGTTTTTGGCCCAGAATTTATGAGGGGTTTGACATTGGTGATCACTGCAAATTTACCACTTGCCCTTTCATCTCTGCACCTTCAGTTTTTTTGGGATACGCAACCGATTTTGAGATGTGCACCAGCTCTTTAGAGAACGTCTCTCGTCGTATTTTAAGAGACTAATGACTCTGTCCACGTCTCTGCTCCACGTTTGACACCATTCGGGGAGTAGTCTTTTTGATCTGACTCCTTTAGGGATTTCATCTTTTCCCATTCGGCTTCATTGTGGATCAATCAAACAACTTACACGAGCATCGGCCTTGCTTTTACCAGACACTTTGCTTTTTCTTAATGCCGTGGAGTTTTCTCATTTCATTTTTGAAATCCCACTTTTTCTTATCTTCATGGGATCATGTTAGACACATAGTCTAAACATGCTTTAAATATCAGTCTGGGAATTCTCTTCGTAATTCCTGAGTCTTGAACTCTTCCATTTTTGAAGTGGTGCGGCATCCGTCTTGGAATGATCACCAATGGGTTCATGAAATGAATTTGCAGGCTCAACTTAGCTGTGCAAATGATACAGTGTGTGGGATAAAGAATGAATGCTTCTCGTCATCCTATGGCACTTGGATTACCATATAAACAACACACAAAGATTAATGTTAGTCCGAGCAAGAAAATTTCTAACCATTTTCTCCTGACGCTGCTGGACTTACTTCCTTTTCGCCCCGGTGTGGGGTGGTTCTTGACAGGGTTAAGAATGAAAACCGCCGTTCAAATGGGTTATCAACGGTCACCTGTAGTGTTTGGGGGATATGAAACGAATGCCTCCGTCGTCCCAACCCATGTAATCGCTGCAAATGGTCCCTACCCCCGTAGACCCAAATTTTGTTATCTGCTCACTCCACTCATCTCTCAAGTGTGTGTTGGACATGTTTGGATTAGGCTTCGCCTCTCGTCTGAGAAAACACCCTTTTAAACGGTCTGAACTACTTTTATTGGAAAAATTCTTTTCATTTTCTCCAAAATTTACCCCTCATGGGAATCTTATGATGCACCATGCATGTTTTATTCCTGTTCAGACAACCTCTTGTTTTAAAACATGAATGTCAATAAAATTAGAATTCTATGTCTTTTCTAGACATCAGATTCTAAAAGCTTTTCTTTTTCTCTCTATTTTTTTTATTTAACATTTTCAATTGATTGGGGAAAGGGATACTTACCTGACCGTCGTGGCTGGAGATCCCTGGAGATAAAGAAGAAATATGTCAGTGTATGTCCCAAAATTTTATAAAAATTGGAATGATACATCCTACCCTTGGTCGTGTGCCCCAGCGAGTTTACACAGGTTCTGAAAATCTGTTCTCCTTGATGGCGAGTCCCTATCAAGGATAAATAACAAGTGTCAACTCGCATTCCCAAATCCAAGATAAATTGGGACGATACGACTTTACTCTCGATTTGCATTTCGTTTTGATGTTGCATATTGATATGAACAACATCTATCAAATTCCTCCATCCGTGCTTGAAGGTATTTGCAACGCCTACGGTTCATTTGCCCCAGCTGGGCGACGTCTATTTTGTCATTTGAATGCATGAGCTTTTGGGTGCATTGTCTCTTTTATCACCTGAGATAAAAAAAAATGGAGAAAAACTTATCCCCAGATCTGATTAAAAATCAATTAGGAACGATACGTCCTTTCACCAAACGAGTGGCTCTGCGGCCAAATGTATTTTGCACTGAAGGGACGAATTCCACTATGCTCCACGGGTTTGGGGAATTTGCCCCCATTTTCGATAGAAATGAGCCTTATCAAGATGTATACAATACAAATAGATCCCTAATACAATCAATCTAAGGGACGATATAGAGAGGATCTCAGCAAAATTAATCTTATACAAGAGGACTAAAAATGTCAAATCAATCAAAAGAATGTGGCCCGAACACTTGGAGATGCCCCAGTTCCAGTCTTCGAGATGTGACTCCAGGATCACCGATTTTTTTTTTTTAGGTGGTTTTAGATATACCAACCATCTAAAGACATGCACATGAGACAAGGGAGGATAAAACTTCTAAAAATCAAAGGATTTGGCACCTAAGGTCAAGGTTCCCACCTCGAGTTCTAGAAAGAGCCGATTCCATTGCACAGCTATCGTTGCATTGGGACTCGATCCATAGTTCGAAGTGAGCGGAATTGAAAAGTGGATTACCCCGTGTTTTTCCTCACGGAGATTCCATTTTCAATCCCTTCTATTGTTTTCCTATAGGCGACGCCCGGGGTTTTAGGCGCGGTTGTGTGTATTTTCGGTGTCGTGCTAAAGCGATAAACATGCATCTTATTTAACAATCACCGCTTCAATATAAAACATACACACAATCATTCATTCCTACGCCCAACCTGCATAAAACAGAGTTAACAAGTACTCCACCCCTTATTTCTCCAATCTGCAAAAATATTTAACACCTCAAGGGTTAAAGTACGTACCTCACCTTGAAGAGCATCTGCATAAAACATGTTAGAAAAATCAATCAACTTTTTAATCGGCTCAAGTTCTCTAAAGTCCCCAGTGGAGTCGCCAGTCTGTCGCGACCCTCTCGAGGTTCGCCGTGGGCTCTCGAGGGCTAATGGGCCGTCCAGTCTGGTCGGACGCGGGCCTCTCCCAAGGCCCATTACCCAAATCGCAACGGAGGTATACGTAGTCGACCTTCATTGTGGTCTAGTGACATGTGTTAAGTGTGCATGCCATGGAGTCGCCACCAATCATTTTTTGGAGGGTATGATTGGACCACCCTATTGAATAGTCGGGAGTTTCTATTCAATTCTGCGATAACTAGAGAAATGGGTTCGGGGACTTAGTTACGTCAACTGTCAGAGTTGACGCCCTTTCGGTACCTAAGTTGACTGAATTTTCTGACCTAAGATTTCATGCAGATGAGTGGAGTACGAATCATAAATCTAGGAATTCATGCAAATAGGAATGACTATCCTGGCAATCACAATCAATAATAAAAGGCGCAAATCAATGAATCCAAATATGCAAAATAAACACATCAAATCAACATGACACTCATAAGAAGGCTCTATTAACCTAAATAAGTATCAATCAAGCTTAGGAATGATTTAGACATGATTTTACCCATAAGGGGTAAAGTCGTAATTTTGAGACAAAAGGGACGATTTGCCCAAAAAAGGCAAAATCATCATTTCGGAATGAATTCGGAGTAAAACAATGTCAAAAATAGGTTTGGTCACTCAATTGACCCATTTCCTATTTTTTTTGCAATTTTCATGATTTTCTGGAATTTTAGAAACCGATTTACCATTCGAAGGGTAGAATCGTCATTTTCTAAAAATGAGAATGAAATGTGGAAATCCTAGACATAAGGTTTAGCCACCTATCTGGCTCATCGCCAAATTCTAAGCAATTTCCACAATTCATCGGAATATCAAAGACGATTTACCCTTTGAGGGGTAAAATCGTCATTTTGGATTAAACGGGAGAAAATCCTGAAAAACGACAACCAATCAATTTCTTTTGATCATTTTCAGCCTTGGGAATTTTCTAGAATTTTTTTTAGTAATTTTCTGCAATTCTTCTCAATTTTTTTGTTTTTCTTTAATTTTTCCATTTTTTTGGCATTTTCTGATTTATTAATATTTTTTTATATTTTCAGAAAATATTTTAACAAAAAGCATATCATTGGCAATAGACAACACTCAACCAGATAAATAAGCTAACTACTGAACTGAGATAAATACATGCAAACCAAATCTATAATGGCGACATTTTAGAAAAATAACCCTGATATACGGATCGGGTACGTAAAACATACCGGATTGGACACCGACCTTCAATCGCCCAGCCCCAGCCTGCGACCATCTCCATGCACATCACCTGTCGATCACCACATCAAAATGTCAACAATTAATTTTACAAGTTTTAAGACCGGCAATAAATAATAATAATTTAAAAAATAAATAAATCCGGGCTCGAAAACGGGCCAATTCGCTCAGCCATGGACCGGCTATGGGCTCAGCCACGGCCCAAGATCACGGCCTTGGCCCACGGCTTTGGCCCACGGGCTCGGCCACGGGTTCGGCCATGGGCTCGGCCATGGCCTTGGCCTACGGCCTCGGCCCACGGCCTTGGCCATGGGCTCGGCCATGGCCTTGGCCTACGGCCTTGGCCCACGGCCTCGGCCATGGGCTCGGCCTTGGCCCACGGCCTCGGCCCACGGCCTCGGCCATTGGCTCGGCCATGGCCTTGGCCCACGGCCTCGGCCATTGGCTCGGCCATGGCCTTGGCCTACGGCCTCGGCCCACGGCCTCGGCTATGGGCTCGGCCATGGCCCAAGATCACGGCCGCTCGACCCACGGGATCGGCCCACGGCCGGGATCGGCCCGAACACGATGGATTCGTGGCCAAGCGGCGACGACGAAGAGCGACGACGTGGCAGGGGGCGAAACAGAGGAGGAAGATGGAGGGGGATTGCGGTATCTAGGAGCTCCACGAGGTCGTGATAAACAGCAAGACGGACGGGATCTCGGCACGGCGTCGGAGGGTGGCGGAGCAAGGTGGCGGTGAGGGTGGTCGCCGTAATCTAGGGGAGGATGAAAAAATGAGAAGAAAAGAAAGAAGAGAAGAAGAGAAGAAGAAGAAGGAGGAGGAAGAAGAAGAGGAATGCTGCGGGAGGAGAAGAAGCGAGCAACGGATGAATGGGAGGTGAGTAAATAATAATAAAAAATAAAATAATAATAAAATAAAATACTAAAAAGTAAGAATAATAATAAAATAATCAAAAGCAAAGAAAAAATGATTAGTCTCCTTTTCCTTTTGAATGATGATGTTTTCACTCCTTTTCCTTTTAATCATTACTAATATTTTTGCCAAATTCAATTTTATGGTGATCAGAAAACACCCAAAATCGAACATGAATTTTACTATTTTATGAGGTCCAAAAGTAAAGAAAATTAAAAATAAAAATACTGACTATTTTTATATATTTTTGTGACCTCGAATACTACTTTTTTTATTTTCTTTTTATTTTTATATTTTTCGAAAATAATAATAATAAAAAATATGAAAAATATGAAAAAATATTTTTTTTATCCAAAATGGTCCCTTTAGCTTGGCCAAGGCTACCAAAGTTGATTTTGTAATTTTTCAGCTTTTTATGGATTTTCTATGAATTTTTCGAAAAATAAAGAAAAAAAAAGTTGATCAAAATTTAGGTGTCAACAGCTGCCCCTCTTTGAGAGGAATCTCGTCAGAGGAATCCCCTCAGAGGTTTCTCTCAAAGACAAGGTGACACCTGAGTCAATCCGGGCTCGAAAACGGGCCAATTCGCTCAGCCATGGACCGGCTATGGGCTCAGCCACGGCCCAAGATCACGGCCTTGGCCCACGGCTTTGGCCCACGGGCTCGGCCACGGGTTCGGCCATGGGCTCGGCCATGGCCTACGGCCTCGGCCCACGGCCTTGGCCATGGGCTCGGCCATGGCCTTGGCCTACGGCCTTGGCCATGGGCTCGGCCATGGGCTCGGCCATGGCCTTGGCCCACGGCCTCGGCCCACGGCCTCGGCCATTGGCTCGGCCATGGCCTTGGCCTACGGCCTCGGCCCACGGCCTCGGCTATGGGCTCGGCCATGGCCCAAGATCACGGCCGCTCGACCCACGGGATCGGCCCACGGCCGGGATCGGCCCGAACACGATGGATTCGTGGCCAAGCGGCGACGACGAAGAGCGACGACGTGGCAGGGGGCGAAACAGAGGAGGAAGATGGAGGGGGATTGCGGTATCTAGGAGCTCCACGAGGTCGTGATAAACAGCAAGACGGACGGGATCTCGGCACGGCGTCGGAGGGTGGCGGAGCAAGGTGGCGGTGAGGGTGGTCGCCGTAATCTAGGGGAGGATGAAAAAATGAGAAGAAAAGAAAGAAGAGAAGAAGAGAAGAAGAAGAAGGAGGAGGAAGAAGAAGAGGAATGCTGCGGGAGGAGAAGAAGCGAGCAACGGATGAAGGGGAGGTGAGTAAATAATAATAAAAAATAAAATAATAATAAAATAAAATACTAAAAAGTAAGAATAATAATAAAATAATCAAAAGCAAAGAAAAAATGATTAGTCTCCTTTTCCTTTTGAATGATGATGTTTTCACTCCTTTTCCTTTTAATCATTACTAATATTTTTGCCAAATTCAATTTTATGGTGATCAGAAAACACCCAAAATCGAACCTGAATTTTACTATTTTATGAGGTCCAAAAGTAAAGAAAATTAAAAATAAAAATACTGACTATTTTTATATATTTTTGTGACCTCGAATACTACTTTTTTTATTTTCTTTTTATTTTTATATTTTTCGAAAATAATAATAATAAAAAATATGAAAAATATGAAAAAATATTTTTTTTATCCAAAATGGTCCCTTTAGCTTGGCCAAGGCTACCAAAGTTGATTTTGTAATTTTTCAGCTTTTTATGGATTTTCTATGAATTTTTCGAAAAATAAAGAAAAAAAAAGTTGATCAAAATTTAGGTGTCAACACCTTCTAGATGTTTTCACTGTCGCTGGTCTGACCTCTCATGGTTCGTCTGCCATAAATTTAGAAGATTTAAAAGATTGCTCTACTCCATAGGCCTCCCCGGCTTACGAAAAATTCCTTAATCTTCTTCGCAAGACTTCTGGCAGTGTTTCCCTCGCCGAGCTGTCAGCTTTTCTTTTGTACTGGTTGTCGAAATACTTTTTCTTCAACCCGGCTATAAAGGTGTCTCAAGACTACCTCGTCCTTGCGTCCAATCTTACTAGAGGAAGGGACGTTGCTCTAGGTCCTCTGGCTTTAACTGTTCTTTATAAGAGTATTTCTCATGCCTCTCGCTCAATGATGGCATATACCAAAGATGCTGTGTTTTCCGACCCTCTCTGGATCCTTCAGGCCTGGATACCATTGTATTTTCCTTTCCTGTTCGTGGATATTCCTCATCCCCAACGAGAAGGTGGACCTTCGGGTATTGGTATTAAGTTGCTCTTAGCTACTCCGTTAGAGGTTCCTCCTAACGTTTCTCCTTTTACCTTTTACTTTTAGATAAACCTAGGCTTTATCTAGATTTTGTGTTATCATGCCAGATTGTGCAATTTTTTCTTTTTTCTTTTTTATTGGGGGGGGGGGGGGGGAGTGTTCGTAGGGATTGGACTTAGGTAACTCAAACCCTACGATGCCAAGTACGGTACTCTAGATGATTGATCAGATCTTGAGGTCGAAATTTATCTAATCAACAATGATCAATAGCATATTTGAAGGCGGCCGACAGAGAGTTCCGAGTATAGCTCATGGACTTTTCAGTGTCCACTTCAAAATGATAGTCGTCCCCTTTATGCAATCCACGTTCTCCGATCATTGAACGTCCAAGATTTTTGAAATAGGACCCTCCTCTCTTATTGAACATCCAAAACCCTCTTTTTGTCCTTCCAAGAACTACACTTTCCCTCCCTTTTGTGCCATCGGCTCTTTCTACATAAGCGGAAAACTTAGTTATTATTATTATTATTATTATTATTATTATTATTATTATTATTATAGTTTTTTGCAATCACACCGAGTGACACGATCTTAAAGGGTGTGGGCTTAAGTAACTCAAACCCTACGGTGTCGAGTGTGGTACTCTTAAATGGTCCATCAGCAATTAATGTCGATATTTATTTATTCCACAATGATCCATGGCAAAATTGAAGGTGGTCGAGAGAAAGCTCAGACAATAGACAAGGGATTTTTTAGCCTCCACTTCAAAACGAGAATCGTCCCTTCTCTTCTCATCCATCATCCCCAAGTCCGTAAACGTCCAAGATTTTTGGAAATAAGACCCTCAGCACCTTGTTGATCTTCCAAAACCCTCCTCTTCTTCTTCTTTTTTCAAAGAGCCAATTCTTTTTTTTTTTCCTTTTGTGCTGACGCCCATTCTCCAAAAAGTTCAAACCTAGGTTTTTCTCTAGGGTTTTGTACAGACACGCAAAGTGACGCAGTCTTGGGCGTGTGGGCTTAAGCAACTCATGTCTTACGGTGCCAAGTGTAATACTCTAAATAGTAGATCGGCTCTTGAGGTTGAAATTTCTTTAATCCATAACGGTCAATAGCATATTTGAAGGTTGCTTAGAGAGAGCTTTGAGAAAAGCTCATGGATTTTCTACCCTCCCCTTCATAATGAGAGCCGTCCCCTCTCTTACCGTCCGGGGTTCCCTAATTCGAGAACATCCAAGATTTTTGGAAATGAGAGCCTCATCTCATCTCTTCTTGAACGTTCGGAACCTTCTCTTTCTTCTTCAAAGAGCCACATTTTTCCTCCATTTTGTGCCGCCAACACTTTCTCCCAAAAAGGTCAAGCGTAGGTTTTATTTAGGGTTTTGTGCAGTCACATCAAGTGGAACGATCTTGAGTGGTGTATAATTAAGTAATTCAAATTCTACGGTGCCAAATATGGTGCTCCAAATTCTCGATCATATCTTGAGGTTGAAGTTTCTCTAATCAACAAGATCAATGGCAGATTTGAAGGTAACCGAGAGAGCGCTCCGAGAATAGCTCATGGATTTTCTAACTTCCCCTTAGAACGAAAGCCATCCCCTCTTTTGCCATCTGCCGTTTCCTAATCCATGGCGTCTAAGATTTTTGTAAATAAGACAATCATCTCTCCTTGGACATCCAAAACTCATTTTTTTAGGGTTAATATCACAGTAAAATCCAAACTGGTACGCATATGACAAATTCACCTCAAATTATTTTTTTATCACAAAAAATCCCAAACTGATACATTTGTGATAAATTTACCCCAAACTGATATATCTGTGACAAATTTATCTTCCGTTAATTTTCGTTAAATTTAACCATTAATTTACTGAGTTAGATGGCACGTGTCAGTTCATAGATATACCAATTTAAGTTTTTTACCATATATTTGTCATAAGTGTATTAATTTGAGATTTTTGTGGAATTAATCGAATTCAACGAAGGGTAAATTTGTCATAGGTATACAAGTTTGGGATTTTTTGTGGTGAAAAAATTAATTTAAGGTAAGTTTGTCACATATGTATCAGTTTGGGATTTTTTATGGTAAAAAAATTAATTTGGGTTAAATTTATCACATGTATATTAGTTTGGGGTTTTTCGTGGTCAAAAAAGTAATTTGAGGTAAATTTGTCACATGTGTACCAATTTGAGATTTTTCTCGATATTAACCTTTTTTTTTAAAGAGCCATCTTTTTCTTCCCTTTTGTGACACCGCCCCTTTCTCCAAAAAAGGGAAAATCTAGGTTTTATCTAGATTTATATGGTGAAGTCAAGGGACGCGATTTTGAGGGGTGTGGGCATAAGTAACTCAAATTCCTATTATACCAAGTATGGTGCTCTAAATGGTCAATCGACTCTTGACGTTGAAAGATCAACGGCAGATTTGAAGGTTGCCGAGAGAGCTCCAAGAATAGCCCATGGATTTTTCAGCCTCTCCTTCAGAATGAGAGTCGTCCCCTCTCTTGCCATTCCCCGTTTCGCAGTCCATGAAAGTCCAAGATCTTTTTTTTGGAAATAAAACTCTCCTCTCTTCTTGACCAGGGCAGCCAAAGCCCTTTTTCTTTTTCAAGGAGCCGCATCTTTCATCTCTTTTGTGCCGTTAGCCTTTTCTCTAATATGGGAAAACCTAGGTTTTATCTAGTGCTTTGTGCAGTCATGGCAAGTGACGCAATCTTGAGAGGTGTGGGCTTAAGTAACTCAAATCTTATGATGGTAAATATGGTGCTTTAAATGGCGTATCAGCTCTTGAGGTTAAAATCTCTTTAATCAACAATTGAAGGGAACCGATCTCTATTGCGCACAGTGAAATTACACAAATTAACAAGCCCTAGAATCGTTTTGAATCACTGATCGAAGAAGCATATCACAAAACGGACATACTTCGTAGCCACAGATTAAATGTCCTCAATGCAGTCTCGAGAGAGCCCTACGTCCAATTGACGTTCGGGAGAGATTTGCCATTGTTGTCGTCGTCTTTGTATATTCTGTTCTACTGAGCGTAAGAGGAAGTTGTTCCTCTCTCATAACACTGACGAAAAGACGTGATCCTATATCACGTTTAAATGGGTAACCGCGCGCCAAGGGATGGGATACCCTACATGGTCGGACCACAGTACTTACCGTACACCCCATATAATCTAACATCTCTCACTCGCCCATGAATAGCTATCAGTAATTCTCGTTTGCCCATGAAGGATCAACAACTCACACTCACCCACGAAGGATTAAATATGACTCTCTCTCTCTTTTCTGCAAAGTTGATATCGACAAATAATTCGTGTGACTAGCATACTGCGAGAGCTCGTTGCCATACATCCGTTGGGAGTATATAGCAGCTCTAAAATGGCATGTTAACTCAGAGTAGATTCAGTATGCAGTACCCTAGATCAATCAGTCACATTTACATCATATCTCTCTTGATCTCTTCGATCTCTTTGAGTGCTCAAACACAATGCATTGTATTCACAATCATGATTAACTCAAATAATCACAATTGATCGACCTGTGAACACAAATATTGAATGTGACATCCAAATAAATTTGATCTTTCTCTTCCCTTAAACCTCACAATCTCAGTCCAGCTCGCTTTTCTAGAAATGTCCCATTAGGTCGAATCAATCTCATGACCATTGGTAACATCCTAAGATAGCGAACACCAAAAAGAAATCTTGAGAATAAGTAAGAGTCGTGAGGGGACTTAATTTGAGGAACTTTTGTCCTCAAGAGTCTCACACGGCTACAGAGTTGAGATAAAAAACTCTTGCCAACTCTTCTTGGTTGATTCATGCATACGTAATATGAAGTACGTATTACGGTATTCTCTCCTTTCCCATGGAGCGTATGTCTTTTTACTTTTAATACCGTACAGATAATAACTCAGACATACTCAATATCTAGCTTGAGTTAACAAATCTACTCTCTTTAATAGAATCTTTCAGAACTCACATCTAGCATTAAGGCAGATAAAGTGAAATATGTAGGCTATATCAATTTCGATATTTCATTTTTGGATATAATAAAAATTATGACTTCATTTTAACACTTCTGTTAAGGCGACATAAAAATTTTCAAGCTTCAGCTCTCAATTATCACATAGATAATAAGCTTGAAATCGTCTCATCTCTATTTAACACGTAGTAAATAGAGGCGATTACATGTGTGAGTAAGCTAATCTCATCTGTCCGACATACATTCTCAACATAATCACCAAGCATTAATATGCATAAATGTCATACAAACTCATAAGCATCAATAATGATAACAAATACCATTAACTGTGAACATTGGGAAATATAAATGTCCAGTACTCCCACTTTTATGCACTTCTAGAGATTTCAATATATGAAACTAATTCTTTTGTTAACATATGACTGAGGAGAAACATCTCTAGGTATTCACTTCACAGAAGAGCTGCTATCATTCTGTGCATGTATGTGTACTGTATGTTCACATCTTTTCTTATAACCACGTTTCACAAAATCGTATTGCATGTCTATTTGCTTGGTCTGGCAATGGGTCCTTAGTGTAAGCTCTTATTGCTTGATTGTCACAATAAACTAATAATTGTACCTGCAGCATCTTTAGCAACACCTCACTGATCCAAACTTATCTAAAGCCAAACATTCTCTTATACTGCTATTGATAATACCACGAGATCATCTTCCATCGTGGATAAGGCTATACACATTTGCTTCTTACTATTCTAACACAAGGCGCTATTTCTAAGTAAGAATACAAATCTAAATATTTTCCTCAGTCAACATCAGCATAGCCTTCAAGGTGCAAATCTCTACCTTGATAATTCAATAAAAATTCAGCAGTACTTTTCAAATATCTCAGAATTTTCTTGACGGCAATTCAAAGTACTTGACCTGCAGTGGATTGGTATCTACACACCATTCCAACTACATAATAAATATCAGGTCTTTTACACACATAGTGTACATTAAGCTTGAACAACACTAGCATATGGAACACTTTTCATTTCTTTATTTTGCTTGTGGAATCTCAGGACACATTTCATGGTTCAGACCCTCATCTCTTGCAATAGGAGTATCTTGGGTTTACAATCTTGCACAGAAACCATTCAATGACTTTTTCCATATAAGTCTCTTGTGAAAGAGGTTACAGTCTCTTGTGAAAGAGATTACACTCTCTTCCAAACGTATGTAGATTCACACATATCTTCTATATCAAAAATTGAAACATAACCAATGCTGACTATATCAATTAACTCCATCTGCTCCTAGCAATTAATATATCATCAACATATAATGATAAGACCACAAACTGATCTTTGGATCTTTTGATATATATTCAATGATCCTCATCAATCATTAGAAAAATATGTGCCACTGTCGCAACCCGAAATTAGGTTTTGCGCGGGCTAATGGATTGTCAAATCGGGCCCCCACTCTGAAATGTGGATCGCGGGCTTTCTCGACACGGACCCTCCCAGGCCCATACCAAATCGCAACGGGAGTAAATTTTTATGCGGGTTTCGACGATAAGAGTCGATCGCATTTGACCTTGGTGTGGTCGTGGTGGCATGTGCTATGTGTGCATGCATTTGGAGTCGCCACCGGTCCTTCTTGGAAGGTGGACCGGAAACCTCACTAATCGATTGGGAGAGATCAATCAATTCTTCGGAACAAGAGATTTTGGGTTCGGGGACTTGGTTACGTTGGTGTCATTACCAACGCCCTTTCGGTACCTAACGCGAGTGATTTTCTTAACTAAGATTTCATGCAAGTGAAATTTGTGGGTGAGGTAAGTCTGATTCAAGGGGTTTCATGCAGATTGGAAGACTAGTCCTATCAAATCACAATCAATATAAGGAAAGCGCAATCAAGTGCATAAATGAACCACGTCAATGCACATCAATTCAAATCAATGGCTTCCTAGTATAGCCTTGAGGGCTTAGGGAAGGTGTGATTTAGGACCAGGGGTAGACTGAGAAGATTTAGGGACGATTTGCTCGAAGGGCGAAATCGTCAATTTTAGGGAGGTTTGGGAGTTGAAATAAACAAAATAGGTCATGGCCAGTTGATCTTGGCCATTTCCTATTTTGGAGATTTTTCTTGAATTTTTCGAAATTTCTAGAGAAACGATATGCCTAAAGGGCAAAATCGTCGTTTTTGAAAGGATCAGGATTCAGAAGACCAGAAATAGGTCATGGCCAGTTGATTGTGGCCATTTCCTATTTTCTGGAATTTTTAGAATTTTCTGAATTTCCTTGATTTTTTTTTAGACGATTTGCCTAAAGGGCAAAATCGTCATTTTTGAAAAGGGTCGGGATTCAGAAGACTAAAAATAGGTCATGGCCAGTTGACTGTGGCCATTTCCTATTTTCTGAAATTTTTCTGAAATTTTATGAATTTCTTCAATTTTTGGAAAGATAATTTGCCAAAAGGGTAAAATCGTCATTTTGGAAAGATTAGGGTTTGGAAGACCCAAAATAGGTCATGGCCAGTTGATTGTGGCCATTTCCTATTTTCTGGAATTTTTCTGAAATTCTTCAATTTTTTTGGGAGACGATTTGCCTAAAGGACAAAATCGTCATTTTGGAAGGGGTTGGGTTTCAAAGACCCAAAATATGTCATGGCCAGTTGATTGTGGCCATTTCCTATTTTCTGGCATTTTTCTGAAATTTTCTGGAATTTTTGGGGGACGATTTGCCAAAAGGGCAAAATCGTCATTTTGAAAAGGGTCGGGAAGACCTGAAATAGGTCATGGCCAGTTGATTGTGGCCATTTTCTATTTTCTGGAGTTTTTTGGAATTTTCTTGGAATTTTTTGGAGACGATTTGCCAAAAGGGCAAAATCGTCATTTTGGAAGGGGTCGGGTTTCAAAAGACCCAAAATAGGTCATAGCCAGTTGATTGTGACCATTTCCTATTTTCTGGAATTTTTCTGGAATTATTCAATTTTTTGGGAGACGATTTGCCTAAAGGGCAAAATTGTCATTTTGGAAGGGGTCGGGTTTCAAAAGACCCAAAATAGGACATGGTCAGTTGATTGTGACCATTTCCTATTTTCTGTAATTTTTCGGGAATTTTTTTAGAATTTTTTTATTATTTTTTTAATGATTTTCTATTTTTTTATTGAATTTTCGATTTTTTTTAATTTTTTTAATTATTTTCTTTTTTTTATTAAAAATATTTTCCGGACCGGGTCAAACCCGGCCCGCGCCTCTCGGGCGCCGGGCCCGACCCTACGGGTCGGAGCCGGTCTAAACGACGCCGTTTTTTATTTTTTAAATTTTTTTATTTTTTTATTATTTTAAAACCATTTTCTAATTTATCCGAATTTTTGAAAATTAAAACCAATCGGACGGTCCCCGCCTTGCCACGTGGCATTACCCTAGCCGCCGGATTAATTTAATTTTGAAAATATTAGATCGCGACACGTGGCGAAATCTCGTCCGTCCGATCTATTTGACCTTGAAGGCAACGGATCGCGACACGTGGCACACCCACGTCCGTCCGATCTAGGGTATTTTCGAAAGCATCGGATCGCGACACATGGCGCACCCACGGCCGTCCGATCTAGTTTTTTTTTTTTAATTTTGGAAAATATTATTTATTATTATAAAATCTTTTATTTATTTTTCAAAATTCCTAGATCGCGACACGTGGCACATTGCTCACCGTCCGATCTAGGGCTTTCTTCTTCTTCTTTTTTGCCGCGGACCCGCCGCGGCTGACGTGGCCGCCTACGTGGCGCCACGTCACCTTTGACCAGTCAACTATCGTTGACTGGTCAATGGTCCGCCGAAGAGGATGACCGGCGACTTGCCGGAACAGTGATTTTTCCGGAAAGTTCGCCGGAATCCTCGCCGGAAAATCGGGACCGAGCCCGAACCTGCATATTTTTCGCTCATTTTCGCGGCATTCAACCCCTTACACAAACCACACCAACGTACATCAAGATTCATAGCCACTAAGCCGCCGGAAGTCGGCAAAACGAGCCCCCACCGATTCGGTTCAGGCGAGGCGTTTTCCGGAAAATTATTTTGTTTCAAACTCGCTTTCAGCCGTTCACAGAGTACCATACCAAGGCTAAGAGGCTTACCTGAGGTCGCCTAGGGGTCGGCGACCTCCACCTACGCCGGACCGAGCTCTCGGCTCGGGTTTGGGCCCGGGGAGCTCCAATCGCCGTTTTCAGCACGGGTCGATGCAAAACAAACAACGCACACGGCTTAGCGATGATACTAGAACACCTTAAGGGCAAGAATATGTCGAAAACACGCTCAAACGAGACTCGGCCGTGGCCATTGTGCCTAGAAACAACCGGCGGACATTTCGTCGAACAGTTGGCGGGCATGCTAAAATGAACGTTTATACTAGATCTATGAACATTTCGCGCAAAACCGAAGCAAACGGACGTTCAAACATCAATACATGGGTCACAAGGGATGTCGGAATGCATTCGGTTCGGCTCGGTTTGGTCGAGAACCCAAACCGAGCGAATCCACAGTAGGCGCGAAAAAACAGGGGAGTTGAAAGAGGGGTACCGACCTTGCTTCGGTTCGCCGGTGGCTCGGGGGCTTCGGCGACGGCGATTCGGGTCTGCCGAGGCTTGGATAATCCCCGACGACGCCCGGTTACTCCCTCTCTCTCTCGGTTCCTCTCGCCCGAATCTCTCTCTCAAAATTTTTCTCAAAAAAACGTGAACCTCCTGTCTCTCACGACCGAACGGCCCTTTATCATCCAAGGCCGCCTGGGATCCCTCGAGAGGACAACCACGCACTCCCTCACCTCTGAAAAAAGCACTGCTCTCTTGCAGTTTTGGTCACCCGGTCGCTGCCCTCCCTGCTCTGTTTTCATGTCCCCTGTACATGAAAAACGCAGGTCTGCAACTTTGGTTGCAGACCCGGTTCGGTAGAGTCGGGTCGGGTCCGACCCGACCGATCCGACCGCCATTGTTCGCCCAATTGAGCCCATAATTGACCGTTTTTTGGGAAATTGACCCCAAAATCGGACTCCTCGGCACGTTTTCCATCTAAAATGAGTGTTTTCTCGAATAATTGAACCGCAATTGAATGAAAACCCCAAATTACGCCTAGGATCCGAAATTGATTTTCGCCCACTCGAGGGCCCAAACGACCAAATCAGTCCAAATGGAGGCCACCAATGGATTCGGCATGACGAAAACTATAGGGTAGAGGTGTTTGATTTTCATGGGTGTCCCTAGAGAAAATTTAATTTTAATATTCGCGAAACCGGGGACTAAATCGCAAAGAAATTTGTGCAATTAGGTCCTTTTCGTCAAAATTGATCAAATTGAAGGCCTAATTGACCCAATAGCACTTCAAGGCTCTAGATTATAATGTCATGGCTTATTAAAAATGGAAATTAAAAATTAGGGGACTCAAAAGGTAATTTTTAAGCTTGATTCGGGTTTATGTCTGTGAAGCAACATAGCGACCCAAGTCGAATTTTTGAGATTAGAAAGACCAACCCGAAGAGGGAATTAAAATAAAATTATTGACTATTTTTGTGCATTTTTCTGACCACGAATGGTATTTTTTTGATTTTTGGGTATTTTTATAATTAAATAAATTCGAAAAAATATTAAAAAATTTAAAAAATATTTTTTTGTTCAAAATTGGTTCCTAAGGCTGGGCCAAGGCTTCCAAAGTTAATTTTGTAATTTTATGACTTTTTTTGTTATTTTTAATTAATTTTAACAAGTGAAATCAAAATAAAAGGTGATTAAAAATCAGGTGTCAACAGCCACAATCGCATTACGAGAAAATATATATCATTATCTCGAAGACTGCGTAAGGCCATATATCGATCTAAAAAATCGATATACCTTTTGTTCTTAGCCTTTTATAACAAACCCAATAGGTTGTTTCATGCAAAATTCTTCTTTTAATTCTCCATTAAGAATTGTAGTCTTTACATCCATTTGATGTAATCAAGATCCATACTAATCACTTTCAGATTAAGGTGAACTGATCATACTATTTCACCACAAGTCGAGCCTTATATTTCTCAATCGAGCCATCAGCTTTACGCTTTCTTTTGAGAACACACTTGCTCCCAATGGCTTTGTGTCCATTCAAAAGATCAATCAATTCTCATACATGGTTTGATCTTATTGACCCCATTTCTTTTTCCACTGCTTGTATCCACTTTTCCGTATTAGGGCAAATCGGAGCCTCATTTTATACTCATTGACTTTTTCTCTTCTTGTGGAGCAACCATAAAAGCTTTTATATCCATTGTCTAAACATCGACAATTTGACAGAGAAAGCTTTTTGTGACTTGTTCGCCAAATTAGAGATCGTACACTTAGTACATTATTTTCCATTACGCTCTCACTCGGATCAGACAACGACGACATCTTCTTCACATCAAGTGGTTGCAATTGAGACTAATTCAAAACAAATTCCCCACTTCTCACATTGCTCCCACTTGGATAAGATGTCCCAATAAAATCATTATTGTTGCGACCCGTCCGAAAGCGGACGCGGCTAATGGATTACCGATCGCGGGTCTTGGATCGGCGCGGGCCCTCCCAGGCCCATACCAAATCGCGGCGGGAGTATTTTTCAAAGGACTCGGCGATAAGAGCCGATCGATTTCGACCTTAGTGTGGTCGTGATGGCATGTGCAACTTGTGCATGCATTTGGAGTCGCCACCGGTCTTTCTTGGAGGGTAGACCGGAAACCTTACTGACCGATTGGGAGAGGTCGATTAGTTCTGCGGAACCAGAGATTTTGGGTTCGGGGACTTGGTTACGCTGGTGTCATTACCAACGCCCTTTCGGTACCTAACGCGAGTGATTTTCCTAGCTAAGAATTCATGCAGGTGCAATTTTGGGTGAGGTAGGTTGATTCAGGGTTTCATGCAGATTGGAAGACTATTCCTATCAATCACAATCAATTTTAGTGAAAGCGCAATCAAGTGCATAAATAAATCACATCAATGCACATCAATTCACATCACATGGCCTCCTAGTATAGCCATAAGGGCTTAGGGAAGGCGTGATTTAGGACCGGGGTAAAATGAGAAGATTTGGAGGCGATTTAGCCCGAAGGGAAAAATCGTCAATTTTTGGAAGACTTGGATATCGAATTACCCAAAATATTCCATGGCCAGTTGATTGTGGCCATTTCCCATTTTTGAGAATTTTTTGGAATTTCTTGATTTTTCTTCAATTTTTGAAAGACAATTCGCCCAAAGGGCGAAATCGTCATTTTAAGAAGGGTCGGGGTTCAAAACACCCGGAATGAGTCTTGGCCAGTTGATTGTGGCTATTTCCTATTTTTTGGGATTTTCCTGGATTTTTTTTAGAATTTTTTTGGAAGACGGTTTGCCGGAAGGGCAAAACCGTCATTTTTGGAAAGATCGGGGGTCAAATGACCCGAAACAGATCGTGGCCAGTTGAATGTGGCCATTTCCTATTTTCTGGAATTTTGTAGAATTTTTCTGAATTTTTCGAATTTTTTTTGAGTTTTTTATGATTTTCTATTTTTTTATTTTTTTTATTGAATCTTTGAATTTTTTATTATTTTTTTATTATTAAAAATAATATATATAAAAAAAATTTATCCGGACCGGGTCGGATGACCCGGCCCACGCCCAGATCCGCGACCCAGACCCGGCCCGCCTTCCCCAGGACCAAAACGGCGCCGTTTTTGGTTTATTGATTTTTTTTACCATTTTCTTAATTCAACAGAAAATCCCGGATCGGACGGCTTTTATTGTGCCACGTGGTCTCTTCTGGTGCGTCCGATCTCAAAAAAGATCGGACGCTCCTCAGAGAGCCACTTGGCCGAATATCAACCGTCCGATTGATTTTAATTTATTTATTCCGAAAATCATTTATTAATTTTTGAAAATCATTTTTATTTTTCCAAAATTCCCAGATCGCGACACGTGGCGAAGCCACGGCTGTCCGATCTGGGTTTTGTTTTGTTCGGACGTGGTCCCCCCCCACGCTGACGTGGCCGTTGACGTAGCGTGCCACGTTAGCGCTGACTGGTCAACGGTCGACCAGTCACGCCGGAGAAGACGACCGGCGCCGGCGATTCTCGCCGGCGCCGCGCCGGAGCCCCCGATCCGACGTAAAAACGACGGTTTTAAAGCCCTATTTCGACGCCGATCGACCCCCCACGAACTGTGCAACAATATTCAGCAAGAACATGCCGAAGACGACGTCGGAAAAGCCTCGAACCGGCGGCCACCGAGCCGACTCCGGCGAGGTATTTACAGAAATTTTTTTTTGACTTAAACTCAATTCTAATCGCTCAGAGCACATTCATGAGGGACCAGGAGGTTTACCTGAAGCCTTCCAATCGTTGGCGACAGCTCGAAGCCCCCACCGAGTTCCCGGTCCAATCCAATGGCCGGCGAAGTTCCGGACCGTGCCTCCGCCGCGGTTTTATGCAAAATAAGGGTCAAACTAGGTGTAGACAGTGATATAATGAAGCTTGACTACTTCTAACGCGTGAATAAGGTTCGGGAAGGACACGGCCGAGAGCCAAAATAACACGGACCACACGAGCATTTCGTCGAGCAGATTGTGTGCGCGTGAGAAAAGAAGGCCGGAATGAGAAACTGACCTGCTCCAGGTTCGACGGTGGCGACCGAAGCTCCTCTGAGGCTCAGTGAGGTACGGGGAAGCTTTTTTTGCTCCGGCTTCGCCCTCTTTTTCACACAAAAAATCTCCCCCTCTTTTATGGCCAAGCTCGGATATTGCCGAGAATTCTCTCTCCCTCCCGTGGCCGACCGGCTTTTTTGCCGCCCCCGCCAGCCACGAGGTAAAGCCCTTTTGTCTCTCTAGTGCGGTGTCCCTTTTCCTTAAAAAAAATCACCACGAAGCTTGCCCCCATCTCCCCTGTTTTCTCTTTGTTTTTGCGCCTGTGGGTCTGCAACTTAGTTGCAGACCCGGTCGGACCGGGTCGGGTCGGGTCGGGTCTGACCCGACCGGCCCGGCTCGACCAAATCTCTCCAATTGGTCCCCAAATTGACCTATTTTCATGAAATTGATGGCAAAATCGGATTCCTTGACGTGTTTTCTATCAAATAGTGGTATTTTCGTGAATCAATTGATTGAAATTTAGTGAAAACCCCAAATTGTCCTTAGGATCCGAAAATGATTATCGCCAAATTGAAGGCCCAAACGATCGAATTAGTCCAAATTAAGGCCACCAGTGGATTCAGCATGATGAAAACTATAGGGTAGGGATGTTTAATTTTAATGGGTATGCCCACATGAAATTTAATTTCAAAAATTGAGAAACCGGGGACCAAATTGAAAGAAAATTATGCAATTAAGCCCATTTGGTTAAAATTGATCAAATTGGAGGGCAAATTTGCCCAATTGCACATCGAGACTTTAGAATACAATGTCATAGCTTATAAAAACCAAGAATTAAAAATTAAAAGACTCGAAAAGAATTTTTTTAGGCTCGGTTCGGGATTATGTTTGTGAAGGGACCCCATGAATCGAGCCAAATTTCCCTGATAAAAAGTGAGAATATTAAAGAGGGAATTAAAATAAAATTTTTGAATATTTCTTTGTATTTTTCTGACTACGAATGGTATTTTTCTGATTTTTTTTGGGTATTTTTATAATTAAATAAATTCGAAAAATATTATAAAATACCAAAAAATATTTTTGTTCAAAATTGGTCCCCGAGGCTAGGCCAAGGCTTCCAAAGTTGATTTTATAATTTTATGATTTTTTTTGCTATTTTTAATTAATTGTTTTTTTAAAAAAATGAAAATCACAATAATAGATTGTCAAAAATTAGGTGTCAACAATTATCACTATCCAAGATTCAAACAGAGTAAACTTTTCACTTATCTCGCATTTTTTCGGAAATACATTCATTAAGAATGTGACATTTCGTGATTCAAAATTCAGTTACACTTCCCACTTTCTTGCTCACCTATAGCACTTGGCCCTTCGAGTGCTCTAAGTATTTCACGAAGATACTTTTTTTGCCTCTATGGCTTAATTTCCCATACTTGTGGGAGGACTCATGTGTATAGGAAGCATATTAAGATATGAGCAAACTCAAATCTCATATTCGACCTGTCCACAACTCATATGGAGTAGGAGTAACTGATTTACAAGGCACAGAGTTAAGTATCTAGACAGCCATCAACAAAATATCACCACAAAAGGTAATACGCACAATAGAATGTGCCATCACAGACTTAACCATTTCTATTATGATCTGTTTCTTCTCTCTGCAACTTCATTCTGCAGAGGAATCGCTGGAATAGTCAACTATCTTTCTATTCCTTTTTCATCACATAAACATCTGAACTGATCAGATAAACTTTCTCATCCTCGTTCGGATTTATATATATAGCAACTTATACCTCAAATTTTATGAAAAATCACAAAAAAAATAACAAATCTGAATCGAGAGTAATAATATAAATGTGATGAAATAAACAGCCTTATGCCTTGTTATTACATTCATTGAACCATACATGTCTGAATGGATCAACGCAAAGGAAACTTAGCTCTTATTCATTTTCTAAATGGTTTCCTCATTATTATTCCCACCAGGCAATGCTTACAAATAAGCAAATTGACACTCTTAATACTGTCCAATAAGCCCTCTTTAGCTTATTTTACCCAGCCTAGCATGCCACATATTCATATCATCACAAAAGATGAAAATATGAAATAACTATCATTCACATAATTGTACTCAACAATATGCACATTAAAACCATTTAGAATTCTAGTAACTTGTTTCTAACAACAAGTCATCACCATCGTTATGAAAGTCCAACTTAAAATCAAATTTAACCAAACTAACATGGAAACTAAATTCCGTCGTGTTTTTGAGCATATAAACATTAGTAAGAACAAAGTGCGACCATCGCACATATTCAATTGGCAGGTACCAATTACTTTGATTTTCACTCAGAAAATATTTCTCACATTTATTAAATTTGCTCAATGTGGAACTTATTAAAATTCCACTACTACATGGTTTGTGGCCCTTAGATCTACAATCCACAAAAGATACAATTCAGTTACCAAAACTGACCTACAGGCATATGTACACTGTTAAGTATACAAAGGGGTTCTAACTTCTTTGACCCATCACAATTGTGAGTAAAGTGACCCTTTTTGCCATAGTTAAAACACTTCACTTTTGAAATATTTTTCTTAAAAGGATATTTTCCTTTTCCATGTCAGTTAAACTTTGAATTCTTTTCTGAAGATTTGTTTCCTTACTTTTTCACTTCTCGAACCCACATTGACGCTATTGTCGGCAGCACGAAGTCCCATTTAAGTTAGAATCAGTACTCTAGTTCAAGACGGCACATAGCATCCTCAAGAGTCTTTGCTCTTTATTTTGGATTTTCATAAACACATAGTTATGAGGTAAAGAACAGATTACTGCTTGCATTTGCTACTCATCAAGTCAAAATGTGGTCTGCATCTAATAGTTCACTTATCATGTTTGACTCAAGCCACAAAAGCTATTTAGATTTAGCCCACAAGACATTATGTTGACGTCAAACCTTATAGTGATCTGTCCCAAGTTGGTGAACGGTATCTAACCAAAACTTAGTTTTTACTGCCTTCCACTTGACTATGGCATTTTCATTAATGCCTGAACTCAGGCATAAAACTATTTTCATACTACTCAACAACATAATGTGAGTAATAGAGTTCATCCTTTTGTTCAATACAGCAAATGCTTCTCTTTTTCCTTCTATATTATGCAGTGTTTTCATCTTCAGGTACTTTCATAACTAGGTTAAGAGCTTCTAGTGCTTCTTACTTTTCTAGCAAATACTGGATTCTCACATTCCAATTTTCATAATTCTCGCCGTCTAATTTCTATTATAATCATGCTTAGCTACGATATTCCAAGAAGCTAAAGTCATAATATCTGAACACTAAGTTCTATAGACATGTAATCATGATCTATTGATGCCTAACATTTATGCATCTATTTTACACTAACTAATTATATTAATGAATAATTTCACATAAGGTCTCAAAGTCGAAAGTTCACTATGTTCCCAATCATCGTATGAGAATCTTCGCTTGAAATTATCATTAACATAATTATTTATGTAAAATTGAGTTCACTGAAATTACTAAAATTTTCTAGAACTCCCACTCAAATAAAGATAAAAAAATCAAATAATGATCTTAATATTTTATAATTTGTTAGAGCACGATTTGAACTAATGCGTAAGCCATTCACGCATCAAATCATACTTTAACCTCATATTACAAGATAGAACTAACAAGCATTCTAAAAAATTATACATGCTTTCATCAATCATTATAAGCATGTAAGTCATCCTCTATATTATAAACAATACGAATGAAAAATACTCGAATAAACAAGCAAAATACGTATATCAAGAAGGTTCATACGTATTTTATAATTTTTTACATTCGTCAAACATGCTCATATAACATATCCAATCGAAGATAATTTCGATACGAATGTAATGGTACCTCGCATGCCCCAATCGGAGCTCAAATGAGCCCGTACGAGCCGGTCAAAGTTTCAACCCATTTGGTCAGCGCGAGGTCAACAGTCAAAGTTGACTTGAGGGACCAAAACGCAAATTCAATAAAGATCAGGGATCAAATTGCAATTTATGAAAAGATCGAGGACTAAATTGTAATTTTCAAAAAGTTCGAGGACCAAATTAAAATTTTTCGAAAGCCCGAGGACCAAATTATAATTTTACAAAAGTTCAGGGACTAAAACGCAATTTCTGAAAAGTTTGGCTCGACGGTCAAAGGTCAATGTTGACCCGTCAACGGTCAACGGATGACAGTCAATGGTCAACGCCGGACTGGGTCAACAGGCGGGTCGATCTCGGACCGGGTTGGATCGAAATCCGGGAATTGATCTTGGGTCGGTTCGAAACCAGGCCGGACTTCTTCGTTTTTTTTTTTTTTAAAATTGGGCCGGGATATGGATCGTGGGCTGGATCCGGATTTCTCGCCTCACGGGCTGGGCTGATTCGAAAAGTCGGGTCAAACAGGAAAGCGGGTCGCGTCGCTCCGCAGTTACGCGCGCTGCACGCAGGCGAGTGAGCCCCACGCGCACCGCGCCCCGTCGGTGCGTGCAGCGCGTGCGGCATTCTCCGACGGTATCCGGCGGCAATCAACCCCACAAAATGCTCGTATGGACGAAACGAATTCGATAGTATGTTTATTTTCCATTTTCACCAAGCAAAAGTGCACGAAATCGCTACGATTCTTCGCTGCCCGGGAACCCTATCTCGCAGCGGCGCGTGCAGCGTCTTCCGCCGTCGCCTTGCGACAGACGACCACTCCAAATGATCGTCTCTCCGGGCCCGTTCCAATGATATGCTCAAAATTCATTTTCGTTGCACTGAGCAGAACGAATTCCCGATGAACAGTACATCCGAAAAATCAATTTTTTTTTTAAAAAAATAAAAACTTGTCTATTTAAAACACGAACGATTAGGAAAACAAGAATTTCGGCTCTAACACCAATGAAGGGAACCGATCCCTATTGCGCACAACGGAATTACACAAATTAACAAGCCCTAGAATCGTCTTGAATCACTGATCGAAGAAGCATATCACAAAACGGACATACCTCGTAGCCACAGATTAAATGTCCTCAATGCAGTCTCAAGAGAGCCATACGTCCAATTGACGTTCGAGATAGATTTGCCATTGTCGTCGTTGTCTTTGTATATTCTGTTCTACTGAGCGTAAGAGGAAGTTGTTCCTCTCTCTTAACACTGACGAAAAGACGTGATCCTATATCACGTTTAAATGGGTAACCGCCAAGGGATGTGATACCCTACATGGGCGGACCAAGGTACTTACCGTGCACCCCCATATAATCCAACAACAATGATCAACAGCTGATTGGAAGGAGGCAGAGAGAGCTCCGAGAGTAGCTCATGGATTTTCCAACCTCCCGTTCAAAATGAGAGCCGTCCCTCTCTTACCTTCCTTCGCTTCCCAGTCCATGAATGCCCAATATTTTTGGAAAGGGTTAATATCATGCAAGACTTTAAACTGGTACATTTGTGATAAATTTATCCCAAATTATTTTTTTAACCACCAAAAATCTTAAACTGGTACTTTTTGTGATAAATTTACCCTAAACTAATTTTTTTGACCAAGAAAATTTCCAAGCTAGTGTACTTATGACAAATTTACCATTTGTTAAATTGAATTAATATCACGAAAAATCTCAAATAGATAAATCTATGATAAATATAGGGTAAAAATCTCAAACTGGTATTTTTTTGAACTTCCACATGCCATTCAACTTAGCAATTTGATGGTTAGATTTAACAAAAACTAATGGAAAGTAAATTAATCACATGTGTACTAGTTTGGAGTAAATTTATCACAAATGTACCAATTTGGGATTTTTGATGGTAAAAAAAATAATTTGCGATAAATTTATCACAAGTGTATCAGTTTGAAGTTTTTTGTGGTATTAATCCTTTTGGAAATAAGACCTTCGTCTCTACTTGAACGTCTAAAACCCCTTTTCTTTTCAAAGAGATATTTTTCCTATCTTTTGTGCCACTTGCTCTTTCCCAAAAAAGTAAAAAACTAGGTTTTATTTAGTGTTTGGTACTGTACAAGTGGCTCGATATTTAGGGGTGTGAGTTTAAATAACTTCAAAGTCTACGGTGCCAAGTATGGTCCACTAAATGGTCGATCGGCTCTTGATGTTGAAAGGTGGTCGAGAGAGAGCTCTGAGGATGGCTTATGGATTTGCTAGCATACTCTTCAAAACAAGAGCCGTCCCCTCTCTTGCCATCCGTCATTCGCCGGTCGGTGAACGTCCAAAAATTTTTGGAAATAAGAAACCCCCCCCCCCCCCCTCTTTTCCATTGAACCACATATTTCTCCCTTTTAATGCCACCAGTTCTTTTTCCAAAAGGGGAAAACCTAAATTTTATCTAGGCTTTCGAGTGGTCACATCGAGTAGCAGTGTGATCTTGAGAGGTGTGGGCTTAGCAACTCTAATGCTATAGTGCCCAGCATGGTGCTCAAAATTGTCGATCCGCTCTTGAGATTGAAACTTCTTTAACTGGATCCGAGGTATTTAAATTTCACTGTTTTTAAATCAAATGCCAAGGGTCAATATCACGAAAAATCTTAAACTGATACACATGTCATAAATCTATCATAAACTATTTTTTTACTACAAAAAATCCAAATTGACACACCTGTGATAAATTTACCCTTTGTTAATTTTCGTTAAATTTTACAATTATATTGCTAAGTTGGATGACACGTGACAATTGACTAATTTTTTTACTACCGAAAACCCCAAAATGATATACATGTACCAAAATTACCTTATGTTAGTTTTTGTTAAATTTTATCATCAAATTGCTAAGTCGGATGACACGTGACAGATAATGGTTATACCAGTTTGAAGCTTTTACTCTTCCTTTGTCACAAACGAATCAGTTTCTATTTTTTTTGTACTAATCCAATTTAACATAAACTAATAAAAGATAAATTTGTTATAATTGTACCAGCTTGATTTTCTAGTGGTAAAAAAAAATTAGTTTTGAGTAAATTTTTCACAAATATACCATATTGATGTTTTTGGTGATAAAAAAATTAGTCTATGATAAATTTGTCATAGGCGTGCCAATTTGAAATTTTTTGTGGTATCAACTTAATATTAAAAAAAAAGTTTAGCAATTTATTGAATTCTACTTTTTCCAGTCAAAGGTCAACTTTTTTGGTTTGGCTAAAAAATCAACCTTCGGCCAATTTTTTGAAAAGTTTAACAGCACGAAAAATTCGAAACTGGTAATTTCATGATAAATTTACTTCAAACTAATTTTTGGGTCACCAAAAGTCCTAAATCGAAAAATTTGTAACAACTTTATAACAAATTAATTTCCGAACTACCAAAAATCTCAAACTAATACACTTGTGAAATATTTAACATCCGTTAGATTTCGTTAGTTTTTACGATAAAATTGCTGAGCTGGATGATACGTGAAAATTGTTGAGAAAGCGTAGTAGAAGTCTGATACTTTCACCTGAGGAGATCACCAAGAGGGAACCCAAGTTCGAGCTCGTTAATATATCCACTTGGACCCACCTTTACTCAAAAGCTTAAGCCAATGAGTTATGGGCCAACTTGGATATATCAACTGCTCCACACCACATTAATTCTTCAATGTGGAACTTCTCTAACACAACTTACACATGCACCAACTTATCTCAACTTGAATCTTCATCAACGCCTATCGGGCTCGCGTTGCTATATCACAACGTTCATCATCTCGAAAATCGCGTTGGCCACCGGATTTCTTTTTTAAGATCCATCTCAACTTGAATCTCCATCTACACCACAATATCCACCGGTCCGAAAATCGCATTGACCACCAGATTCATTCCTTGAGATGTTCACCAAACACCGATACATATTGAGAGTGGGCCACCAATCAACCTGGCTGTGATAACAATTGTTGCGCGGAATAAGCGAACAACTATGTAGCAGGGACACGCTCATAAACACATTTTGCGTGTGTCGGACAAGGCACGCACCGGACTCGGACACGCACGGACTCGCACTGTACACAGAGTCAACGCGTGTCCCATACGGCCAGCGCGTATCCGAATTTTTGTACGTGCAGGACACGGGCAAGACACGCGTGTCCTGAAGTAACTCGGGCAACTTTCATATAAAGAGACTAACTCTGGCTTGCTAAGTCAATGGGGTTCACAAATAGCCTAACTATACCTGCCCAAGTCGCGAAGCACTGCACCCCAGAGCCACCTTTTTATAGACCACTTTCCCTCTTTGTTTCAATTTGTGTCCGATGTGGGACAAATATCAAAGAGAGGCAAAGCTTTCCCCAATGGCCCCGTCGACGCCATACAAGCCAATATTTGCTGCTTTTTTTTTTATTCTAAATCTATTTCTTCCTAGGCTTTTTTTTAATGTAAATTCATTCTAGGGCTTTTTTTATTATTTATTTATTTATTTATAAAATTATAAAATAATAATCTATTGTGTATATATATATATATATATATATATATATATATATATATTATACAACGTGTCCTGCTGTGTCGAAATTTCAAATTTTTTCAAAAACCACGAGTCGGCGTATCGTGTCGTGTCGTGTTATGTCATGTCCTGTGTCCTGTGTCGTGTTGGTGCTACATAGGCGAACAAATAATAAAATAGACAGAATAATAAAGTAAATCGAACACCAAATGTACGTGGTTCGGTCGTAGAGACCTACGTCCACGAGGAGAGCAGTAACGAATTCCACTATAGATCAAGTGATACACAGAGATTACAAATCACACCCGAGTTACTCAAACACTCTCAGTGTTTCCCAGCCCCAATCACATCTAAAAACGCATACAGTGTTTAGCCTCAATTTCTCATGAAATAATCTCTCAATCTCGCAAAAAAATTAAACAAATCTTAAACTCACAAGATTTAATCGGCTTCGACACTTGAATAGTTGATGTAATTCCACAAGAATATCGACCGTCAAACACTCGTAAAATAAAGGGTGCTTCAAGAATTGTACTTGTGGATCAACTGCGGCTCTCATCTTGCGGTAAAATAACAGCCCTTAAATATAGCAAAAACCCTTCTTGAAAACAAGTCCCACGTGGTAAAGGATATCCATGGTACAGATTCGGTCATATCCTCTTCTTCTTCTTCTTCTTTTTTTCAAATCACAACAGAAGGCTTCTTGCTTTTATTTATTTATTTCCTTTCCTTTTCCTTGGCCGCTTATTGTTGCTTGTTAATTTAGGGTCTACATAGTAACCATTCTCATTATCCGATTTTGATTCTGGGAACAAAAAAGGATGAGAATCATGTTTGGTAACGTAAATAATTCTGATTCTAATCAGAATCAATTTTAGAGCAAAATCTAGAACAAAAAAAATTGGTTCTGAAAAAAGAATCACTTTTGATAATTACAAAACAGAGTAAAGTCTTACATCTCTCACTTTTCCCTTTTAGGTCTCTCGTTACTTTTATCGCAATCTAATAAAAATAAAAATAAAAATAAAATAAAAATAAATTGGAATTAAAAAAATACAAAACATTTAGAAAATTCCTAAAAATAAAAGAAGCTTAGATTATGCTAGTTTGACCTCATTTTCATAAATTTGGCCTAAATTTCCTAGATTTCACAGTTAAAAAATATCGCAGAAAATGAGGGCATCCAACATGCGGATGATAACATATATACTCGTAATCGTGCATCACAAAATGTGACTATCTACATGTGGAGCTAGAGTCAAGCACCCACTTGGATTTAGGACAGAAGCTACAAAATGATAGTGAAGAACTTGTGCTTCATATCAAGTAGGGTAATTTGATTTTTTTTGTCATTTTGTTATTCGGCTGCTATATTTGTATGTATTTTGGCCAAAATAATATTTAAAGAAAAAAATGAGTTCTTAATATGGGAATTATCTCATGCTTCAATCGAACTTCAAACATCATATATTAAAATTTATATTTCATTTATGACATGCTAAAAAAATATAATGTATTTTAAATTATTTTATTGGGCATTGAAAATTAGTCTTCAATTTTGAATGAAATTTCAAAGTAACTACATAATTATTTGACTAAAATGAAAAAAGTTAGGAAGAGAAACTGTTTTTCAAAATAGGAATTTGGTGCAGTTATCAAACGAGTTTTTATTCCAGGAACATAAATTTTAGGCAGTTATCAAACGCATTCTGATTCTCTAAAACTCATCCAAGAACAAATTCAGAAAAAGTCATTTTAATCGGAATCAATTTTTCGGAACATAATGGTTACCATGCACAACCTTAATATTATGACAAATCCAACAAACCACTAAGTTAGGAAATCTATTTTCCACGAATGTCCACATATATCCAATTTCAGATTTTTGCTTCAGGCTCAAACTCGAGACATATTTTAACAAAAACTCAATTTACAATGCAAATCCACATGAAAATACATATCAATTTGGGATAAATTTGATATAAATATCCCAATTTAGGATTTTTGGTGAACCAAAAATTAGTGTGGAGTAAATTTATCACAGATATACCAGTTTGGGATCTTTATTGGTGTTAACTCTCATGAAAACTTGAATCTAAAGGTCTAATCCTACACACCTACGCTAAATTGAACCTATACGCAGCGGATATACGAAGGACACCTAGCTAATTAATTTCTGGTCAAGTAACGATACTTCCCACAATCGGGAACTTTCTAGCTTTGACTGTCGGGATAATTCAACTGTTAACACTTGCTTTCAAATGGCATTTCCAATTTGTTAAATTGACAGCTTCTCTTGTATAAATTATCAACTCTTACGTGACCGGCTTTTATTTCATTGTGTGAATAGTATCAACTCTTATAATAAAATATCGGCATTTATTTACTGACCTTACCAATGTATCACTAGTTGTTTGACCACACATGCACCGAAATTGATTAAACTTAGCAAAATAAAACAAAATTTTTCTTTTAAGAATTTTTCCATAAATATGGCGGATACACTTTTCCAAATTGAATAAGTGTGCACAACTTAGTGAAATTGAAAGCCAGAGTTTGCCATGTGCCTTTGTTCCATGGACTCTAGGGCACATATAAGCATCTTTAAAATGTTAAAGTAATCATCCAAAGGGCTCCTTCAAGGGGTAATATATGCTGGATATCATGAAAAGATAGTGAAATTTTATACTTGATGACCAATTTATCTTCATATTTGATTGGAAAAAAAGGTTGTCTCCATCAAAGTCGATGTTATGATGATTCTGCACTGGCGTTTTGCCAAAAATAAAATGACCAAGAAAAGAAATAATCACGGAGGCGATCAAGTACTTACAATTGACAATATCATACACATTTACAAGAAAAAAGACTTGATAATAGCATTGCAAAAAGCACGTTACCTTGTGCTTGTAGTGAAATGCCGGTGGTCTTCAGACAGCCGTTGTCTACCTCGATGCCCCTAAAATTTTCAAAGAAAAGGCAAAAGGTCTTTCATAAGAAATCTATGTTGTCGGGCAAGAGAGATCTTCCGTTAATTTGCAAAGAACTTGAGGTGGAGTGAGAGGAAATGAGAAGACAGCAATAAAATGCCTATTTTAGAATGATTTTTAGTTGCATTAACAAAATCAATTAAACACTCAAAAGTCAGTTTTACACAATATGTTATAGATTAAAGTTACTAATTGCTATCCGAAATTATAAACTCTTTCCAAAGTCACCAACTATTCCAATATTTTGTCAATGTTTATTTGCAAAACTTTAAAAAAAAAATCGTCAACTCTTGTATAATATTATCAACTCTTATTTTACGTAGTTGATTTTTCGAAATTATCGATCGTTTCCCTGGTTTACCAACATTTAGTGGAATAGCTTATCAATGTGTCAAAAGTCACCAACTTACCATATTTTATTTTATTGTTTCAAAAGCTCCAATTGTTTTAATAATTTATTGACAACTATTTGTGAAGCTTACCATTGGATTAAAATGACAAACTTTTATACGATATCATAAAAAAAATGAAAAAGAAAAATTGGCTATTTTGATAATTTACCTACATTTATTTGCAAGAGCTTAAGTTATCCACTCTTTTATGAAATTCCCAACTTTTACTTGAATCAATTACCAATATTTATTTAATTGTCTCCAAGTTACCAACTATTCCAATAATGTACCAACAATTCTCCGCACAAATTACCAACTTATAAGGCTACTAATTGTTATACGGAATTATCAACTATTATTTGAGTCCACTTGCGAACATTTATTTGATTGTTTTGTTGTTACCAGCTGTTCGAATAACTCTATCAACTTTTTTTTTGGGGGGGAACTTAAACTTACCAACCAGTATAAAATATTATCAACTCTTTTTTATATTGTCAGTTATTCTAATAATTCATCAATGTTTATTTTTGGATTTTAAGTTACCAGTTTTTATATGAAACGTTAATTTTATTTCAGTCAAATACCAATGTTTGTTCGATTGTTTTGCAATTACCAACTCTTCCAATAATCTACCAACATACGAAGTTACTAACGAAATTAAGAACTTTAATTTGGTAAGTTCAACCAGTTGTACATAAGAAAAGTAAAATAAATGCTGGTACGTGATTAAAATAAAGATTGGTAATTTCGTATAAACCGCATTGGAACCTACGAAAAACAACTATTGGTAAATTTATTGGAATAATTAGCAATTTATAAGAGTCAAATAATGCTGGTATTTTTTTAAAAAAAAATACTTGGTAAAGCTACCAACGTGTGACAAGCCAAGCAAGTTGATAATCACTTTTTCTTCTCAACAGGACTTGATATTCACCAGCTTTTACGAATTTGCCAGCAAGAAAAATAATTCTAATCTTATAATCACGGAACACCAGAATCGTCCTCGCTTGCAATATGCGACAACAAGGGAGGGGGGTGGGGATGTTTGTTTCCAACCATGTTTCATATCAATAGGAATCTTTCCAAACAAGAAAACGATTCACAAATCAAATTAACCTTGCTATTGGAATAAACATAAAAAATCATAATTCATGATTTTATGATTTATTGCCAGTCCTAAACATTTTATCATTTTTTCAATTGAGTCTATCCAATTAATTTTAGTCGAAATCACTTATGCGGACGCCGGGCATCCTACGTGGCATAACCAGTGCTAAAATAGATTTTTTAATAGAATTTTAATATTTTTTTGAATTTTTATGATTTTATTTCGCTTTTATCTTTCTTTTCTTTTTTATTGTATTTTCCTTTCTTTGTTTTTCCTTTCATTTTGACCGGTGAGGGTCACACTCTCACCAGCCCAAATGAAAGGAAAAAGAAACAAAAAAAATCAAAATTTATAAATAAAAAAAATTGTAAAAGATATCCACGTCAACAGCGATCGTGCCATGTAGGAACATCGGCGTCCAAGTCAGTAATTTTCAGTCAAAATTAGCTGAAATGACGAAATTGGTAAATTGTGAAATACTTATTACTTAATTGGTACCAATTGAATGGTTTATAATTGAATTGACATAATTACAGTAGGTTTATGACTTTTTTGGTAATTGTCTCAAGAAACAACAACGTAACCACTCAATCAACATTAGGGGCGAGTGGGGTAGAATCAGGAATCGGTTTAATTCCAGGTTCTAGGGTATGCAGGATAGGTTCCATGTTCAAAAAAATAGGGGAACCAATTCTGATGACTAGGTTTCAGAATATGTAATCGGCTTTTGCATTTTTCTTGTTTGATATTTTCGCCCGTTCATGTGGTATTTCAAGGCATGTGTAATCTAGAACCATTAGTCTAAGCTTTCATTTCGATGATATCAATGACCTAGACTTTTACTTTTTAATATTTCATATTCTTAATGTGTCTAAATAAGTTGTGGCCAGTGAATTGTAGCAGCAAATGATGGTCATAAGAGGTGATGATTCACTGCAATCGTTCAATTAAGAGTACATGTGAAATCTAAGTCGACTCTAACATCTGAAGAAGGAACGTCCCAAGTTTCAGGGTATGCATAATAGGTTCTAGGTTCAAAAAATTGAGGAACATATTTCAACGGATATGTTCTAGGTTCCAACCTGCATAGAACCTAAAATCGCTCATTCCTAATCATCATATTTTTATACTAAGATGATGCGACTTTTATATTTTATTATAAGAATTCAATTTTCCATTCTTGATTTCAATCTTTTGTCAATGCAACGGTTAGAGCGGGATGGGATGGATGGGCTAACTAGGAAGGCCCATGATTTTCCTAAAATAATATTAGAATGCGACTCTCAACGTGTTGATCGCATATCTGGGCGTGTCCGACCTGGACACGTGTTTCTTCAGGGCACGTGTCCGTCCCGCTACCTATCATTTGTACAATTCGCAATCGCATCCAATTACAGGCCTAGAACCGGCCCGAAGGAGACTTCGGGTCGGGCCATTCTATCGGCCCGGTCTAGCGGGGAGGGAGTTCTCTCGATTTCTTCTTTCCCTATGCTCTGCCATTGCTGTCGCGTTGAAGTGCAACTGATCTGCCAAAAGTTTCGACATATACCCAAGTTGCAACGAGTGCAGGTAACTTCATCTTCGATTTTCACCTAGGTTGCACCGATTCTGATACTGACACCGATACCGACACTGACACGATACGTCGATACGACATTTCTCAAAAATAGAAAAATCCGATACGTCGGGGACACGTCGTATTAAATATATATATTTTTAAATATAAAAAAATAAATTAGAGCTGAAACAGGTTATATGCATTAAATTCAGCAAAGCAAGTTTTTTAAAATAATATTTTGATTTCATAGCAAAAAAAAACAAAAAAAAACAAACCATCCCGCGTGTCCGACACGCCGACACGCGTGTCCGACACGTTCGCCACGCGTGTCGGACACGTATCCGACATGCTGACCGGCGTCGGAATTTCGACACGCGTTGACCGCTTGTCGGACGCGTATCGGCGCGTATCGGACGCGTATCGGTGTCCGATACGCGTCCGACACCGATACTTCCGCCAAATAGAAGTATCGGTGCTACATAGATTTTCACAGGCATTTCTAGAGGATTTGGCGCTCGAGCGAACTGCTAGCTTGAATTTTTCTTCCTTCTGCTTCAATTTCTGTAATTTTCTCCATTGCTTATTTCAACAGCAAATGGCAGTCATAAGAAGTGATGATTCACTACAATCGTTCAATTAAGAGTACATGTGAAATCTAAGTCAACTCTAACACCTGTAAGAAGGTAGGTTTCAAGTTTCAGGATATAAGAATGTAGGTTTCAAGTTTCAGGATATGCATGATAGGTTCTAGGTTCCGAAAATTGAGAAACATATTTCAAAGCATATGTTCCAGGTTCCAACCTGCATAGAACCTAGAACCGCTCATTCCTAATCAACATTTATTTTACTAAATAAGATCATGCGACTTTTATATTTTATTATAAGAATTCAATTTTCCATTCTTGATTTCAATCTTTTGAGACCGGGAAGCAGGGTCACTTCCCAATACCTTGATTTTCTAAAATTGACTAAAGTCGACACACTATCCGATCCTTCGGGGGCGTATGAAATTTCATCCTCATCGGTGCTCGTCTTCTTTTTCTTAGCAAGCTCCCGAGCAGTCTTCACAACTGCTTGGTCCCAAAATGCCCTAGATTTTCCATTGTAGTACTTGGACACACCTCTCCTGCACACTCTCAAGGTTAGGCCAAAAAAAAGAAAGAAAAAAGAAAGGGCAACTTGCAATTATACATGTCCATAGACTAATTTCGGCCAAAGACTAATTTCGGTAGGGGCTATGCTCGGAGCTTTTCCAGTGCCCGGAATCACTCACCGGGTGTGACGATCCTCATGTGCCCAATAAACACGGTACAATAATCGAAACATGCGTGCGCCCATGTCTCTAGGATGTTCTCAAAGTAAGTACCGTACATGCATGGTGATTCAAACCCTAAAGAAGATTAGTTTGCGAGAGACACAAGCCATATCTAACCTTCCTGTCGGCTCTCTTTGATGCTCTCCGACTGAATGGCGATCCACATCGTCCATGGCTCGCTTACCTTTGCCTGCGAGTCTCTGTTCATTCACGCGCAAATGGACAACATCAGTTCACACTCGGCGATGTGAGGAGAAGATTTCACTGCGTAGAGAGAAATTGATGTGGTAATTTGAAGATTTTGTGAGTATACATACCCATTGACAGTTAGCAACAGCTTTCCATTCCATTGCAAAAAAGGAAGTTCCTATGTTCGGATCAGTGTCGTGTGCGGATTTCAAGAATATTTTTGGCGGCTGCTATTTTCGTGGATCATGTGTCCGTACCATAATTTGCTAGTGAAAGTTATAAATTAGAAAGTACATTGATTTGGATATCATTGGCCATTATGATAAAGTTTCGAGTTTTGTTTCCTGTTCTATTCAAGGAAACAAGGATCGCCAAAACTGTTAAGAGAAAGAATTGCAATTGCCTCATTTGAAAAAAAAAAAATTAGGGCAAAATATGCCCAAGCTTTTCAAGAAAGGGGCATTCATAGCTTAGGCCTTGAAAGGGCTTTCTTCGCATGACCAGTTATATTACAATCATTTTTTTCTAACTAAGATGACTGTTGATTCGCATTGTATCGATTTCTCATTGACATACCCGATATTGACTCGGTGATATGTAGACTAGGTGGTGATCATATAGTGTTGAGTTGCACCTCACGTTGCGAAGAGAGAGCGGGAGAGAAGAAAAAGGAAAAAATAAATAAATAAATTGACATTCATATGATATGATTAGGATTTTTCTGATAATTTTTCCTCAAGTAAGTTTATGTATAAAAGTTATAATAGTTTGGTGTCCTTATCCCAATGATAATGATAGAGTCATGGTGGCTAGACTTAAATTACTTAAAATAAATAAAGGTGTTCAAATGCACTTTGAACGTTGAGCTGAACTTGGTGTATGACTAGAACAATAGAACTTTATCTTTATGTTAACAAATCAAATGAACCAGACCAAAAAAACAAACAAATGAAAAGCAGTGCCTCCGTCTGTTATTCTGAACTCAAAATTTCTATAGAGTAGAGACTAATGGTCTTGACAATGTCTCCATGTCCTTGGCAGAGAAAATTCCGAGACCGTTTCGTTTGTTTAAGAAAAATATGATGCAATAAAAAAATATTTTCTACGAGATCATTTTTCAGGAAAATGACAATATCTTCTTATGTTTGGCGAAATTCCAAAATGAATTGGAAAGTGATTTCTGCCATTTGGAATAAAAAACACAAATCGGTTTTTTTTCCTTAGGGAATGAATATCTTTTTTCTGGGACACTTCGTTGCATTGCTTGATTTCTACGCTTTGTTGGATAGTTGTATCTTGGATAGACGCATCTCTAATTCACGCAAACAACTATTTTAGCTGGATCGCCGTGAATTTAAGTCAGATTTCCTTGAGACATTTTCACGAGCAGTTGGTGGGCAACTTCATCTTCCAGCTCCAACTAGAACCAACAAAGGTACAAGAAAGTATTCAAATTTCTCCCTCCTCTTTCTCTAGCTTGGAAGTCGTTGGAAAGATCTGAAGTGGTAAATACAATCACTGTGACATTTTAACAAACGTCTTCTGCACTCTCCACTTCAACGCCATATTGAAAGTATCATTTCATGATAAACAAAAACATGACTCATCGGTTTATCCAACAAAAGCAGAAAAAATGGATTCTGGAAGAGAGAAAGAGTGTGCTTTGTTGAAGCTCTAGACATGATTGAAATTTTATGATATCTCGGTACAAAAAAGGATAAGAAGAAAAGCATTTCCCCCCTTCGATTAGAAAGGATGAATCGATTTGTTAAGTAGAGTTCAAGTGCTTTTATTTCCTTTTAGGGGATGCACTGATCTAGGGTTGAATCCGAACCAAACCGAACCAGCCAATTTTTGAAACTGGTTCGATTATGTTCTGCGTGGCTATGTAGCATGGATACTTCTCCAAAAGCAATTTTCACGTGTCAGACACGCTGCCCAACATATTACCAACACGGTTGGACAGGCGGTTGATGCATGTCCGAGCTTTCGACACGCAGACAATTAATACGACACGCTAGACTCGTGTGTACCAGGAATAATTTGAGAAAATATTACTCTTTTGAAGCCAAAATCTGCCGTGAACGCATGGACCTAGTCATGGTCGGTTCTGCCGTAGGAACCGGCGGTTCCGATTCCGAGAAAAGTTGGAACCGGAACCGACCCCTTCAAGGGTCGGTTCTGGTTCCGATTCAGAACCGACGGCTCCCGGCCCAGTTCCGGTTCCAACTTTGAAATTTAATTTTTAAAACAATAAATAATGAAATAAAAATATTAAATTATCATTATAAATTATAATCAAATTGTACATTGTAATAAAATTTGGAGAAAAAAAGATGAGGAATGGGCTTGAACTTAATGAATTATCATTAAATGCATACATATCTTCTTGGGATAGAACAATCAAAACACATACAGTTTTTTTATCTTTGATAACCCTAACTTACTTCTTCGTCAATCGTCGCTACCCGTTGTGATACCCGTGTCGGTGGTATCTCCATAATCCTCACTGAAAAATTCATATTATCGATCCAGCTCTTGGTGTCGAAATCTAGCTTTCATCCAATCATCGCCACAAGCTTGAGCCTCCACAGATTTCGGACTTAATCTTGAACGGCGGTCGTCCAAAATTAATCCTCCAGTGTTAAATGCTCGTTCAATTGCAACTGTTGAAGAAGGTGTTGCTAATATCTATCTTGCGATGAGGGCGAGAACTGAGAATTGAGTTGAATGGTTCTTCCACCACTCTAGAATTTTGAAATTTTTGTTGTGTTCGGAATCATTAAACTCAAAAGAAATGGTTAAATAATTTTCTAATTCGGAAATCGTACCTCATGTTGTCCCCTTTTATTTTTTATTTTGTTTATTTATGAGCATTTTCTATCGTCTACTAATTGAACCATTCGCATTGCTTTGTGAGACACTAGGTTGGAAAGATCTACTATCACTTAAACCATATCTACTACAAAATTCATTATATAATGCTACTATAGCGTCTTTAACATCTCTTTGTACACTTGAGATATTTATTGCTTCATCCAAATGTAAACAAGTATAATAATAATTATTATTCAAATAATCTAATAAATTATCTACTTTAGTACGTGGATCGAAAACAATACCAACCAAATAAACAAGAGAAATGTTGAAATAATAATGCAATCATTTTTCTCGCATTACTAAAATAGTTGGAGCTAATTGAATATCTTTTTCATAATCACTAAAAACACCAGTAATATTAACACACCCTATTAAAAATAAATGCGTAGTAGGAGAATAAATACCAGATAAAGTATTAGTAGCATCATTAAAAACTTTCAAAAAATTTAATTTTTTTTTAAACGTCACAATGTTGCGGGAGTAAAGTAATATCGGGAATATTATTCGAAATAAATGCACATAATAAATATTTGTACTCAAAAGATTGACAAAACAACTTGTACGTAGAATTCCAATGAATCGGAATATTTTTGGAAATCTTTTTGTCGTTCTCCTATTTTCTTCACAAAATTTGTCCCATGCTTTCATAAATTGGGCACGGCTCCATAAAAATTTAATTGATTTCTTTATTGGGGCGAGAGCATTCTTAAGAGTTTGTAAACTATCTTGTACAATTAAATTTAAAACATGGCAAGCACATCTAATGTGAAAAAATTGTCCGTCAAAAGTGAGTTTACAAATATTTTCTAATTCGGAAATGGAAGCGGTATTTGCAGCGGCATTATCAAAATCAATTAAAAAATTTTATTGATCAAATTATATTCTTCTAAAATTTGTCTAATTATTTTATAAATATTGATGGCCATATGCTTTTCATCAAAAACTCGAAATGCAAGAAATCTTTTTTGAATGGTCTAATCGTCACCTATGCAATGACATGTGAAACCCATATAAGAATAAATTTGTCAAGGATCAGTGGAAATATCGCTACCTACGTCCATTGAAATCCTTAAAAAAAATTGTCAAACTTTTTTTTTTGTTTTTTATAAGCCTTGAAAAGTTCGCATCTAAAAGTAGTTTTCGGAACAAATGGTGCTTGCGGAACCAATGCAGTGTTTACCAAAAATTTCAAATTAAAAATTTCACCAATAGTAAACGAAGCATGTTCAATGGCAACATATTCAGCTAATGTTTATTTATAAAGTACATCAGTGTAACAGAATAAAGGATGAGTGTTAGGATTGGCAAACCCGAAAATTTGTTGTTGACTAGTGTCGATCCCCGCTTACGTTGAATGTTGTTTCGTCAGATGCCGACAGAATATTCTGTAACTGTCTCCTTTAAAAAAAATTGTATGATTTCGGACAATATTTACAGTTTATCTTAAACTTACCTTCGCTTTCATGTACCTTGTCAAAATGTTTCCATAAGTTGAATGTACCCTCTTGGGCCTTCCATTCTGGCCCATTTGTTGTTGACATTTCTTCGACACAAGAAAGAGAATAAAGACTTTCTTGCGTTGGGACGTGATCGACGTTGGGATTGGAAACATAGTTGATATTATCATCGTCGTCTACCCAACATACATAGTCACGAGAATTAAATTCAAGATGAGGAAAATTGGATTCTCTCGTCAGACTCTTTCTAGTATTTCTACTTCCACTTGTCATTTTTTGATATAATTGATAGAAAAATCGATTCAGAGAATTGAGACGAGACTGAGAGAATTGAGATGAGAGGAATTGTGAGAAAAATGAAAGGGGGAGAAGTATATTTATAGAAGCGGATATGATATAATATAAATTGTAAAAAAAAAAAGGGGTGCCGACCGTTGCATAAGTCTGGCCGTTGCAATGCAAAGACTATGCAACGGCCCTAAAGGCCCTACGGGGGGAAAAGAGCCGCCACAACCTGCACACACGGTTCCAGGTCGGTTCCCAAAATTATGGAATCGGAATCGGCCCTTGAATGCTGGTTCCGATTCCGATTCTAAACCATGGACCGGGTCAACGAGCTGGTCAACGGATCCACGGTTCCGAATGCCACGTCTTGATGGCCCATCAACCAGTCTAGGCAAGTGTGCTAAGTGTGTTGCTTCGATGCCAGCCGTTACTTTATAATATGTTTTTGGCCAACGGGGGACAAAAATAAATGAAAAGACGGATTTAGTACGCTTTTTAGTGTAAATTCATTCTTTTTTACGGCCGCCTCTCTGTCTCTTTCTTTTTCTTCTACACGGGCGCTCTCTCCCTTTCCCTCTCTTGCACACAGACACACTCAGAGCGAAGAAGAAGAACAAGAAGGACCAGTCATCGACCGATCCAGCGAACGACGACGGGGGACGAAGAACTGAGGATGTCATCTACTTTCAGCGGCGATGGAACCGCACCCTTCTTCGGCTTCCTCGGTGCAGCTGCTGCGCTTGTTTTCTCCATTAAGATTCTTATCCCGCCCCCCCAAATTTCCATTTCTTCCCCTTTTTGATTTTGTTTCGATTTTCATCTCCAGTTCATCGCTTTGACTGAGATCTGAATCATATTGTTGAAGCAATGTCATATGGAAACACCGTGTGTAGTAAACTAGGACAACCCTCTGGGGCTCTCGTGTGGCACGTTCAGTCGTCTCTGTCGATCGTCTTTTCTGCTGTTCTGTTCAAGGATCTCTTCCAGAGAAGGCCTTGAGTAGGCATCACTGCAAACAATGGAATAGCCGATACGGCTGCTTGTATATGAACTTGAAAAAAAAAAATTTGAGGACATGGCCGGTTCATTGGGATTTGACTACGAGGTGTTCTTGAGCTTTAGAGGACCGGATACTCGAGCAAGTTTTGCCGACTTCCTTTATGTAAGCTTGATCAATGCCGGAGTCCGTGCGTACAGAGACTACGAAGAGCTGCGCATTGGGGAAGAGATTGGCCTGGAGCTTCTCCAAGCCATCAAGCAGTCAAAAATCTCCATACCCATCTTCTCGAAAGGTTATGCCTCCAGCAAATGGTGTCTTAAGGAGTTGGTCCAGATGGTGGTGTGCAAGAAAAACATGGGACAGAAGATCATGCCCATTTTCTACGATGTGGAACCTTCTGAGGTTCGGTCCCAAACGGGCGGGTATGGACAGGCCTTCATTGAGCATGAAAGCGAGAGGCGTTACAGCGATGGAACTATTAGCGAGTGGAAGGCCGCTCTTCGTGAAGTTGGGGCACTAAAGGGATGGGACCTCCAAAGCATGCCCAACAGGTGATTATTTCTAAGATTAAGACTAGCAATAGCTTGGATCCGTAGAATGCAACTTAGTTCTGATTGAGTCCTTGTTGAGGTAGTGTTATTTCGAGTTTTGAAATAGAATGCATTTCCAAGGTAAAAAAAATAGAAATCAGTCGGAAATCATGCCAAAAGTGGTATGGTTCACCGGAATTCAACTTTTTTTTCTAAGCTTTACTATATGTACAAGTCCGTTTTCACTCTTTTCTTTTCAAATAACACTAACTAGTTCATATAGTTTCAATAAAGAGTCTAAACAAACCGGTTGTTAATTTTTTCTAATTCGGTATGGTCTGACCATTTCTTGTTCAGCCCAATTTTCTAATTCCATGTGTTTGCAACTCAAAAAAATCAGGCATCAAGGTGACTTCGTAAACACAGTCGTCAAGAACGTTTTCAGTGAGTTGAAAAAGGATTGTTTGGCATTACCGGATTGCTTGGTTGAAGTCGACAATCACGTGACTGAAATCATGAGAAAAATGGGCCCAGGGATAGACGAAACGCGGATTGTCTGTATCCATGGAATGGGTGGTGCTGGAAAGACCACTCTTGCCAAAATCATCTACAATAGACTTTCACCTCATTTTGAGCATCGCTGTTTCCTTTCTAACATTCGTGAAACTTCAAATGTAAAGGGTATTGAGTACTTGCAGAATCAGCTGATCTCTAGCATCCTCAAAAAGAAATGGATTGATATAGGCATAAGCAACAAAGACGAAGGGATTGAGATGATTAAGGACAGGCTGTGGAATAAAAGGCTTCTCCTTCTCCTTGATGATGTTGACAAAAGGAATCAATTGAATGCACTTATGGGGCACAATTGGTTCGGTAAAGGAAGTAAGGTTATCATCACTAGTAGAAATAAACAGGTTCTCAACATTCCTGAAGTGGATTGTTGCACCTATGAACTTAACTGCATGGATTTCGACAAATCTCTTCAACTTTTCAGCAAACATGCATTCAAAAGAGATTGTCCTTTGGATGATTATCTCGCCCACTCCAGAAAGGCGGTAGGCATTGCTGGAGGTCTTCCTCTAGCTCTCGAGGTTATAGGTTCGCTTTTATCGTGCAACAGTAAAGAAAAGTGGGATGCCATATTGAAAAAGTTGGAAAACGTTCCTCATGAGGAAGTCAGCTGTAAGCTCCAGATAAGTTACGAGGCACTAGATGATAGGCAAAAGCACATCTTTCTCGATATAGCTTGTTTCTTCATTGGATGTCGCAAAGAAATGGTAATCCACATGTGGGATGAGTCTGAATTTTTTCCAGAAGAAGCTTTGGAAGTTCTGCAGCAAATGTCCTTGATAAAGATCATAGGAAAAAGTGAGTTGGGGATGCACGATCTAATAAAGGACCTGGGGCGAGAAATCATCCGCCGAGATAGTAATATGAAAAGGGAGATGCAGACTAGGGTGTGGGATGCTGATGAAGCGTTAGATTTGTTGATGACGAACCAGGTAAAAGCTCCCTGCTACCACAAGTTGGCTACTTGCTCTTTTATGATGACATAAAACATGAAGGGTTAGTAATGTGTTTCCTTTTTCGCAGGAGAAGGAAAAGGTTGAAGCTCTTGGTCTCTGGCTTCCCCATAAAGCAGAACACCGTTTGGCATACGAGGACTTCATGAGATTTCCCAATCTAAGGTTCCTTGTAGTCAATGGCGGGACTTTTGGGAATTGGCAAGCTAAGATCAGAAAAAAAATCTTCAAAATCATGTTTAGATTATGTAGTCTGCCCAAAAAAAACAGAATAATGGGGAATATATGTTGGGAGTTGTATCTCCGGATCAACTTTTTCCAAAAGAAGTCGCATCTACTACTTCCGAATCTGCGATGCCTTGCTTGGAGTAATATTCCTCTGGACTTTGACATGGCCAAACTATCCATGAGGAATCTGGTCGTTCTCTGCCTAGCACGGAGCTCCATTACCCATCTTTGGGACGGTTGGAGCCATCTAAAGGTGTGTGACATGCTAGCAATGTCTATACGTTAAGTCTAGAACTTGATCGTTTCATGACTCTTTTTTTTTTTTATCTTTCTGTTGCTGCAGGGGGCGAAGAGCTTAAAAGTTCTGATTATGTCGCGTTGCCACAAGTTGGTTGCAACTCCGGACTTCTCAGGACTTTCAAATTTAGAACGACTGATCATGAAGGACTGTACGAGGTTGGCCAAAGTGGATGAATCGGTCGGTCAGTTACGGCGGTTGGTTATCTTGGATGTCAGGTTTTGCTCTCAACTTCGTGATTTGCCAAGGGAGGTTTATATGCTGAAATCTTTGAAAGAGCTCCTTGTTGAGGGCGCACCAGTACCGTACACGGTGAAAGCCTATGTAAACGTGTTAAAATATGACCCAAAATATATAGGCGTGTTCAAAAATCTCGTGCTGGCCCAAGCCGATCGGACCCGGCCCGTCCCAACCCTAAATTCAAAATTTAGGGTACGTAGGGTCAGGCCATGGTCTTCTTTGGCTAAGAGTCGGCTGCGGCTGCGGGGTTTTCTGATCCATTCGGCTTGGGGAGTAATTATTTTTTTTTATATTTTTTTATATTTTATTTATTTTTTATTTGTATTGTTGAAACTCCCAAGCCCTAACAAAAAATAGTGAATGTTTGTCTACCACCATTTCCTTTAAAAATTGATTGGAAAAACGAAATTCTTCTTAAATGTGATTCTGTGACTATAATTCCCAAACCACATGATAACTCCATGCCTATGTTACAACTTACGCTTCCAATTTATTTGCCCCCCATGAAAGTATCCATCGGTGACCACTTTTAGTGCACAAACACATTCTTAAAACACACATCCCTTGATTCAACATCGTGCTTTTCGAAACAACTTCTACCTGGATAACGTTCCTAAGGGAAAACATGTGTGCACTGCATTTACAAGAATCGTACCGAAATCGGAATTCTAGCTTCTTAATTTGAAACCATTGACCACACACCTAGTTTGTCAGAGCCACATGAAGCTTCGCCCCGACTCGGCTGCTGTCATTGTTGGAGATCGGGGGATTGTTGGGACATAGGATGCGGAGGGGGGGGGGGACAAAAAAAATGGGCAAAAAAAAAAAACAACCACCGAAACCCGAAAATGTGGAGTTATCAGTGGAGAGTCCAGTGCTGTGATGAAGCCCTATGGTCGTGAGACGTCGGAGAACGGTGATAGTTTGTGCTTCAAGTATGAGTATGGGTTTTATTGCGCAACCATAATGAGAATGATGACATTTCGAGCAATCCTTTTTTTGGGTCATCGGTGGAGATCGTGGAGTCCAACTTAACCTAGTTCAAAGAGGGGGATTGGGGCGTCGATCGCAGAGGTTACATTAGGGCTCGTACTATTCAAAACTGGAAATTTTTGAACAAAAAATAGAGAGTAAAACTTGCCACACGTAACACGAACCGGCCCGACTCAAAGATCTCATGATATTCAATTTGGGTCTTGGGTCGGGTCGAGCTCGACGTCATTGTTTCGGGTCAGGTCGGATCGGGTATCATGGATACTCGAGCCAACCTATTGATAGAGAATGAAGAATATTAATTTTGTGGTATCCTATTTATCGCTATTCGTGTTGCGTTCTTTCGTAGACACCTAAATTTTAGCTGTCTTTTTCAGATTAATTTAATTTTAGCATAAATTTATATTTGCATTCGAATCAGACCGACGGTGATGAACTTAAATATAAGGCGTTGGACTTAATTTAGATTAAGCCCGCAAGAAAGTGAAAACCAATCAAGCCGGTGATCTTCTCAATATGGTCGAAACATTGCGAAGGGTCTGCATTTCTTGGGTCATATTCTGAGTATGAGTGGAAGTGTGTGAATTGAGAAAAGAATAAAAAATATATAAATCGATTAATCTCGAGGAATGGAAAAATATTGTGTACGGGAGCAAGGTAAAAAAGAACACTCTTGCCGCCAAATCGAGCATGTCACCAATAGGGGTGAGCATGGATCGGGTGGGCCGATTCCAGTCCTAGACCCCGAAACCGACCATGTTATAATCGGTTTCCAGTTTTTGGAACCGAGAACTGACCTTGTTTGCCTTGGAACCTGTTTTGGAACCTGTTTTTCGGTCCGGTTCTAGGGTCCACCCAAAAACACGTTTTCCTTTTTTTTTTCAATCAAAATAATATGAGTATCGATAAAATTACAATCCACCGAAAGAAACAATCCAACAAATAAAAATTAAATAAGAAGAGGTGAGGAGCCGAGGGCCGTAAGTAATGAACATGAGCAACAAGGGCAGCTACGCACTAGAGAGTCGGGACCTAGGGTCTCTTTTTTTAATAGCAACTAAAAGTCGATCCAGGTAGGCCTACACCTAGAACCGAAAATCGAACCGGTTTAAAGCCGGTTCTCAAAATTTAGAACCGATACCCGGACTTGTTTGAGCGGGATCCAGTTACGATCCTATTTTTCGCGTGGGCCGTTCCGGGTTCCGGGTCAACCCGATCCGGTTGCACACCCCTAGTCACCAGCACAAGCAACCCTTCCCGAGCAGCTTCATATGTAAGTCGTCGCAGGTAATATTTTCTTGTTCATGATTGCTTGATTGATACTGTTGGTTTCTTAATCTGAATTGTCAAGATATCTTCTGCATATTTTTCATATCAATGTCGGATATTTATTTAGCAACTATTGTCATGTCATCAACATATAATACAAGATAAGTCCAAGACCCATTCTCCAATCTCCTAAAATAAACACATGCTATCCATGTGACTTTTGAAATAGTCTTGACTAGCTATGAAAGTATCAAAATGCTTGTATCACTATCTAGGAAATTGTTTAAGCCCTTACAAAGATTTCTTTAACAAGCAAATATAGTCTTCCTTACTTGAATAACAAATTGTTCTGATTGTCTCATGTAAATCTTTTCATCCAACTCACCATGAAGAAATATCGTTTTCATATATAGCTGCTTCAGCTCGTGATCCTATGCAGCAACTAAGTCAAGTAATAAACGAATAAATTATGTCTTACCATAGGAGAGTGCACCTCATTGTAGTCGATGCCCTCTCGCTGAGCACACCCCTTCACAATAGATCTTGCTTTTTACCTTATTTCCTCAACATAAAAAATGCCTTGCTTCCTTTTGTAGACCCATTTGCACCTAACAATCTTTTGACTCTTGGGTACTTTGACCAGCTTCCATGTCTGATTATGATAGAATGATTCTAAGCCTCTAACCATTACAGTGACTTAACGCTAGCCAATGCTTTAGAGTAAGCCAAAGGCTCATCTGTTTCCACCTCATCACATGTAGTCAATGCATAGGCAATATCAGAATAACCATAACATAACGGTGATTTGATTTGCTTTTCTATTTGTCCGTGGCTATATTGTGTTCCGACTTTGCTGGTTGTTCTGTATCACCATCATTCAGAACTATGGCCTCATCCGCAGTCTCTTCATCTATTACCTCTAAAGTCTCTAAAGGCTCCACCTAAACCTCTACCTTGCTACTAACACCATGGTCTAATTGCTCTGCTAATTAAGTCTCAAGACTCCTCTTTTGAAGCGTTTCAGTCCCATCGAAGATCACATCTCTGTTGATTAGTGTCGCGACCTCTCGAGCGCTGCCGGGCTCTCGAGGGCTAATGGGCCGCCCGATGTCGCCTGATCGGACGCGGGCCTCTCCCAAGATCCATTACCCAAATCGCAACGGCTGGATGCTGGATATACGTGGTCGACCTTCGGTGTGGTCTGGTGACATGTGATATGTGTACATGCCAAGGAGTCGTCACCAATCGTTTCGTGGAGGGTACGATTGGAAACCATGTCGAATAGTTGGGAGCGATCTATTCGATTCTGCGAAAACCAGAGAAGTGGGATCGGGGACTTTGTTACGCCAATTGTCAGAGTTGACGCCCTTTCGGCACCTAAGTTGAACGATTTATCTATTCCTAGGATTTCATACAAATGAGTGGGGTACGGATCCTAAATCTAGGAGTTCATGCAGATAGGAATGGCTACTCTATCACTCACAGTCAGTAAAAATAAATGCGCAAATCAAGGATCCAAAACATGCGGATAAATCACATGAAAGCAACATGGCATCTCTAATGAGGCCTTATTAGCCTAGAGAAGTATCAATCAAGGCTTAGGAGTGATTTCGGCATGATTCGCTCATGAGGGGCAAAATCGTAATTTTGAGAAATTTGGGGACAACTTGCGCCGGAAGGACAAAATCGTCATTTCGGATGAAGTGTGTGACCAAAATATGGTGGAAATAGGATTGACGGTCAAACCAATCAATTTCCTATTTTTCGGGAATTTTCAGAATTTTTATGGAATTTAAAAGTGATTTTACCTTTGGAGGGGTAAAATCGTCATTTTGGACGAAGATGAGAACTGAAAATCTCCAATATTAGGGTTAGTCACCCATCTGACCCAAACCCTAACTTTAAGCAATTTTCGGGACTCGATTGGAATAAGAAAGACGATTTACCCTTTGAGGGGTAAAATTGTCATTCCGAGAAAAGGGTCGAGATTCGAAAACCCAAGCCCAAGAATTGGTCGCCTAATCGACCCTAATTCTTACCTTGGCATTCTCGACTTTATGTCGTGTACACAGCAGAGGCGACTTATCCCTAAAGGGTAATATCGTCAATTCTCAGAAGAACGGATAAGAAACCCCCAAAAATAGGATTGACCAGTTGTCTGTGGTCAATCCTCAATTTGTGGGGATATCTGGAGTATCTGGGATTTTCCCATAATTTTCATACATTTTTTTGGGGATTTTTTTTAGGATTTTCTAGCATTTTTTAGGATTTTCTAGAATTTTTCTGATTTTTTTTTTATTTTTTAAAATCATTTTTTGATTTTTTATTATTAAAATGTGATTCGGACCGGGTCGAACCGACCCACTCGGGTCGGAACCCGGCCCAGACCCGGACCCGCGCGGATCCACTCCCCAAAACGACGTCGTCCCGCGCCTTTCTATTTTCTGATTATTCGGACTTGATCCGACGGTTCCTATTGAACCACGTGGCTATTCCACGGCCATCGGATCAACTTACTAAATCCTACGGTCCAGATTGAACGGAGACTCGACCAGGGTCGTCCGATTGACATATTAAATCTACGGTCAGGATTAGAACCTAAGACTTGATCTAGACCGTCCACCCTCACTAACCTAAACGACGTCGTTTGCTCACTAACCCACACGGCGCCGTTTCTATTCAATTTGATTTTTCGATTTTAAAACATTTTCGGATATTCGTAATTTCGATCGGACAGCCACTAAAATTTGGACTCTATTTATCTGAGCCGTTCGATCCATTTATTCGAATAACAGACCTTAACGACCATGCTGACTAGACGACTACGTGGACCAATGACAGACTACCACCTAGGAACGCTGACTCGTTGACTCGCCACGTCAGCTTCGTCTTCAACCTCGCGACCGCCTCTGAACGGACGGCCGCGACTCTCCGGCGATGATCCAACAGTGAAACTTTGAAGGAATCGAGCAGGGCCGGCGGCAATCGACTCGTCTCGGTTTCGCACGCAACATATCGCAAGATTACACGATCTCACCCACAGAATCAAGCGCGGGTAGATTTGAACCAGTAAGTATACATGTGCTCTAATCATGCGATTCATGGCATTTTAGGCTAATTCATCAACACAGAAGCATCATTCAATGTTCAGAAGACTTACCTCGAGCTCCGATTGAACTCGCACGACCTAGATTTGGCTAGACAAGAATGAACAGTGACCGGCAATAGAGGTTAAGTTCAGAGACTCAATTCGAGGTATTCAAGCGAAGTCGATGCAAAATGAAGATACGATGATGGTTAGGGATGCTTAAAGAGTAAAACGCCTGCCCTAACTCGAAGAATCAAGATCGGAATTAAGTTCCGCCATTAAAGCACAATACGAAAGCTTGAAGACTGGGCTTACCTATTCTCGGGGTTTCAGGCGGCGCGGTCGGCGGAGATCGACTCCTAGGAGTCTGGACGACCTCTTTACGACCTTGTCGAGCTTTGGTTTAGCCTGAAGAGGCCCAACCGGTGCTCTGCAAATTCGAGCTCTACCCTCGACAATGGCAATGGAGGGGAGCTATATCTCTCTCTCTCTCTCTCTCTCTCTCTCTCTCTCTCTCTCTCTCTCTCTCTCTCTCTCTCTCTCTCTCTCTCTCGTTCTCTCTCTCTGTTCGGTTCAGTTCTTCCTCCTCTAATCGAACCAACCTCCCCCTTCCTCTTTTTTGCTTTCTTTTTATATTCTTTGCTTTGAAAAACGGTTCGCGCAGGGAAGAAGAGGGCCGGTGACCTCCGCACGTGCATACACGTGCGAAATGGTCACCGACGACCGGTGATCGACAGGAATCGGATGGCCCATTCCTTTAGAACCTCCGGTGATCACATTTGGCGTGAATTTGGACGAATTTCATCTGAGTTCTGTCGTTGTTGACTTTTGCAGGTACCGCAGCCTTGACCGGCCGATTACTCCCCGTTCCGGCGACCATTGGTCGTGATTTTGGTTTCGATCGATGGGGAATGACTTGAGGAACAAAACCCCTCCTCAAACTCTTCCAATCGTGGCCGTTTTTACCCTCAATTTCGTCATTGAAATTGAACTTGACATTGTTCATTCGCACGGGTTCTTGAGGAGGAAGACAACACTGTAACGAATCGGTTCGACCGGTCTGACCGGGCGGAACCGGTTCGACCGGTCTTAACCGGTTTCGAATTGTAATTTTTCAAATTAAACCCAAATTGGTGGGGAATTTTTACAATTGGACCTCAGAATCGAACTTAGGGCATGAATTTTATCTAAAAATATGGTTTTGCCCAAAAGTTCATATCAATTTCAACAAAAACCCCAAATTTTTATTTAATTGGAATTATGCAAATCGTGAAATTGAAGGCTCAAATGACTAAATTGGACCAAATTACCTATGCCAATCGATTCAAAATTATGAAAACCATTGGGCAGTGACTTTAATTTGTAATAGTATTCCTTGAATTGAAAGTAGTTTTAATTATGCCCAATTTCAAGGACTAAAATGCAATTAAGTATACAATTTTGTCCAATTCATGCAATTAAGCAATTTGTGCAAACAATTGGGCTAAATAATATCAAGATCCTAAAAAATGCCAAAATTGCAAATTAAAAGACTCAATTGACATTTTTTTACCAAATTCAATCATATGTGTAACAAAGGAACACGTAAAATTGAATTTGATTTTGGACTTTTTGTGAGGTCAAAAAGACAAAGGATTTATAAGAAAAATATTGACTATTTTTCCATATTTTTTTGACCTCAAATGCTATTGTTCTTGAATTTTCAAGTATTTTCCCAATTTCCAAAAATACTAAAAAATATGAAAAATATGAAAAATTATTTTTTTTTGTCAAAAATGGTTCCTTAGGCTTGGCCAAGGCCACTAAAGTTGATTTTACAATTTTTTTGACTTTTTATGAATTTTCTAAGAATAAACTAAAAAAAAAAGCTGATCCGAAATTATGTGTCAACAGCTAGAAAATCAGATGATCTGGGATTGGTGCACTACAGTTGGTAACCTTTCACCCCTTATGTATAGCTCAGAAATATGCACTTTTTCGCCCTCGGCTCAACTTATCATCCATTCACTAAGCATATGCAGGACATCTAATGTCCGTAATCTAGAATAATCAACATTTTTTCCCGACTATACTTCTTTAGGATTCTTCCACTCGATAGCAGATGGTGGAGATCAATTAACCAGGTAACATGTTATATTCACTACTTCGGTCCAAAATTCCTTGCCAGTCCTGCATGCGAAAGCATGCACCAAGCTCTCTCAAGTAGAGTTCCATTCTCCAACGCCATTCTGCTATGGTTTCGAGAACTATGCGGTATCTCATGATCCCTTCCTTTTAGTAGAACTCGCTAAAATACTTACCACGGAACTCCATGCTATTATCGGTTCTTAGGCACTTGATTTTTTTAACTAACTGTTTGTCAATCAATGCTTTAAAATTCTTGAACTGATCGAATACCTCGGATTTGTGCTTCAGGAAGTATACCCATACTCTCCTCGAATAATAGTTGATGAATTGCATTGGACGTTTGAATGAATATATTCGATTGGTTGCTTTGTCGAATGCACAGCTATACTGAATTTAACCCGTTATTGCTTCCCGAAGAAGTGGTGCTCATATAGGTCCAGCTTTCCTATCTTCTAAAGATGTAGTACTCACACAGGTTTTCGGTTACTTGGTCGAATACACAACTGTATTGAATTCAACCTGTCGCTACTTCTGAAGATGCATTACTCACACAGGTTCAGCAACCCCCTTACACTCAGCATCATCATTCCAACCTCACTTATGTCCCCCAACAACATATGCCATAAGAGAGTGAAATTTGATTATGACTCACCCGATGAAACTATAGCAGCTTCGGCCACGATCTCTCCCAGTATATAATGGAGATAATTCATCTTCTTCCCTTTCATTTCTGTCATGGCACCTCAAAAGATCATCGGTACTCCACCTTTAGCAGTGCACTTGCACCCGATGTCATCCAATTTCCCTAAAGAAATAAGGTTCTTCTTGAGCTCCGGTACGTGCTTCACATTTGTCAACGTCCGTTCTTGGCTATCGTGTATTCGGACCCAAACTATCCCTATACCCCATAACCTTATAGGATGCATTACTCCCCGTAAGAACTCTACCACCATCTATAATCTAGTAGATAATGAACTAGTTCCTATGAGGAGTCATGTGGCAAGAACATCTAAAATTTAGCATCCATTCATCTCTTGATGAACTCGTAGATACACCTAGGATGGCCTTGGTGTCATCGGTACACTTTTCGACAGCATTCGCCATATTGTTTGTGGGATTTTTCCCACCACCTTCACTTCTCAACTTTGGACAATCTCTTTGTATGTGCACCTCATTGTTATATTCAAAGCATTTCACGCGACCTTTGGATTTTCTATGTCGCAATTTTGACCACCCGTTTTTACTTCTGCTGTTGGGCCACCGATGTTGGTCTCTACCTCGAATAGCTAGCCATCACACCACATCTTACGCTAAGCTGTCATCTCACAACTTGCAATGCCACTCATTGAATAACATGATAGATTTTACATTTTCTAAGGTAATCGTAGTACGCCGTTGTAAAAGCGATTGTTCAAACTCTTCTTTACATAAAGGACTCGAAATTGTAGCATCTTTCTCCTCGGCCACCTCTAGTAACACCTCATTCGATAAGTTCAATAGGATTATACTCTTGGCCTTTCTCATTAGCTCATCCGTTTTGGCATCTTTTATTCTCTCGATAACTTAGCCTTGCCCCCCCCCCACCCCCCACCCCAATGCTTTTGCCAAACCTTGGGTTGTTAATAACATCTCCATCTTGACATTCCACAACCCAAAGTTGTTCCTCCCATTAAATTTCTCAACTTCTACTCTTGCTCAGACATAATTGCAAAGTTTTAACTCTGATACCAATTGTTGTAATCGGTATCGTAGTAGAAGCAGATCGTGACTTTTGCAATAAATTCGGGAGCTATATAAATTGGTAGAGAAACAAAACAAAGAACAATTTAGGGACAAGAGAAATTTAAGTGGTTCGGTCCGAATGTCGGAATCTACATCCACATGGAGAGCCAACAAATAATCCATTAATAAATCAAAGAATTACAGAATTTATAGTCACTCACGCTCAATTGTTGCCCGCACTTAAATCGTACCTACAATATTTAACAACTCAACTCTACACACAAATCTCTCCGAGCGCTAGACTCTCTATCTCTTGAGCACTCTCTCTCTATTCATTTTTCTATCTTCGCCTTGAGACTACCTTCCCTTTTATAGGAGAGAGGGCAAAAGAGCAAGACAAAATATACTCATTAAATGACAACACGGTGCCCGCAAGCAAATTCTCGACTGGAGCATCCGTGCCCTCCATTTTTCACGGGCATGAACGATGCATCAAAATGAAGGAGAAAATGGACGTTCACTTCACTCCATGGGAATACATTAATGAGGAGACAAAAGTCAAGATTTTGCATATTCCCACGTCCACATTGATAAAAGACTATTGTGACGAAACGCGGAAACAAACACAGAACAACAAGGATTTACGTGGTTCGATCAAGGCGATCTACGTCCACGGGGGAGGCAAAACGAGATTCCACTATAATCAATGAGAGTGCAAATTACAAAAGTCGTTCTCAGCGACTGAACAAAGCTCACAGCTCACAAATCTCTCAGATGACGAAAAAATCGCCGTACCACAAAATAAACCCTAGCCGCAGTAGTAAACCCTAGCCTATCGGCCCAACTCTCCGCGTCACGAACCAAATCTCAATTTTCTCTCCAATTTTGGGTCGCACAAAATATGTCGGGTCGGGTAATTAACCGGGTGTCGCGACCCTCTCCCGGAGCTCGAGGCGGGAGCGGAGGGCTAATGGGCCTCCCGATCGCTGGCTGGATCGGACGCGGGCCTCTCCCAAGGTCCATTTCCCAAATCGCAACTGCTGGATATACGTGGTCGACCTTCAGTGTGGTCTAGTGACATGTGATGAGTGTACATGCCAAGGAGTCGCCACCAATCGTTTCGTGGAGGGTACGATCGGAAACCCTATCGAATAGTTGGGAGTGGTCTATTCGATTCTGTGGAAACCAGAGAAGTGGGTTCGGGGACTTAGTTACGCCAACTGTCAGAGTTGACGCCCTTTCGGTACCTAAGCTGAATGGTTTATCTGATCCTAGGATTTCATGCAGACGAGTGAGGTATAGATCCTAAATCTAGGAGTTCATGCAGATGGGAAATGCTACCCTATCAATCACAATCATTTTTGTGACCATTTTCTAACCATTTTCTCCTGATGCTGCTGGACTTACTTTCATTTTTGGCCCCGATGTGGGGTGGTTCTTGACAGGGTTGAAAATGAAAACCGCCGTTCAAAGGGGTTGTCAATAGTCACCTGTAGTGTTTGGGGATATGAAACGAATGCCTCCGTCGTCCCAATCCATGTAATTGCTGCGAATGATCCCTACTTCCGTAGGTCCAGATTTTGCTATCTGATTCGCTCCACTCTTCCCTCAGGTGTGTGTAGGACATGTTTAGATTAGGCTTTGCCTCTCGTCTTTTGAGAAAACGTCCTTTTGAAAGTTTTGAACACCCTTTGATTGGAAAAATCTCTTTCATTTTCTCCAAAAATTTTACTCATCAAAGGGGGATTTTATGATGCACAATGCATGTTGTTATTCATGTTTGGACAACCTCCTGTTTTAAAACATGGATGCCAATGAAGTTTGAATTCTATGCCTTTTCTAAACATTAGATTCTGAAAGCTTTTCTTTTCCCCTATGTTTTTATTCAACATCTTCAATTGATTAGGGAAAGGGATACTTACCTGTCCACCGTGGCCGGGGATCCCTGAAAACGTAAAACAAGCATGTCATTGTATGTTCACGAATTTCGTAAAAACTTGGAACGATACATTTTACCCTTGGTCATGTATTCCTACGGGTAATACATGGGATGTGAAAACCTGTTTCGCCTTGATGGCGATCCCCTGTCAAAGACGGGAATTATGTGTCAGTTTGCGTTCCAAAATTCAGGGCAAATTGGAACGATACAGCCTTGTTCTTGTTTTGTGTTTCCATTTGAACACAAACGTGCGGCTTGCAGAAGTTGGCCATCCATCTTGTGGCCTTGATCCATCCGTCTAGTTGGCAATGAATCATTCTCAAGGATCTGCACTGGAGGAGATCCATTTAAGCTTTCGGACGCATTCCAACGTCGTTCTTCAGAGTTCCTTTTATTCAAGGAAAAAGGAAATTTTTATCAGGATGCATGTCCAAGCATGTAATGTGGGAGCGATACTTTTTACCCTCCACTCAGTCTTATAATCAAAGACCATTTCTTGGAGTCCTGACTTCTAAGGTCGATAATTCTATTTGCCTCCTTGTCGGCGAGTTCTTTTATTTTGCGGCTTTCTGGTGCCAACAATTTTCTGTCCATCTTGACGGCAAATCCCTGTCAACAATAAACATCAAGTGTCAGTTCGTGTTTCGAAGTTCAAGATAAATCGAAACGATACTGTTTTACTCTCGCTTCGCGCCTCCATTTGAACGCAAATGAAAGGCTTGTTGAAGTCGGCCATCTAGCTCGTGGCCATGATCTACCCGTCTGGTTAGCAACGAATCCTTCTCTAGGATTTGAACCGGATGAGATCAATTTGTGCTTTTGGACGTATTCTAACGCCATTTTGCGGGGTTCCATTTCCTGGCAGCTTGCCCCCCCTGAAACTGATGTTTCTTTACGCCTCCCTGTTGGCGAGTTATTCTCTTTTGTGGCTTTCGGCGCCAATGACTTCCTGTTAAATGAGGAAAACACTCATGTTAAATGTGGGGATCTTTGGAGATCAAATTGGAACGATACAAAATTACCGTTCACCCAGGTTGGTATCCCAGGGTTTAATTCTGATGCGGACGACTCTGCAATTGCGTCCATTGATTTTGCCAGAGAAGAAACATCATTCTTTGTCCGGCGCGCAAATGATTCACTTGCCCCAGTTGGGCGTGATTTGTCGTAGCTAGGTGACGCTTGCCCCAGCTAACTTCATTTTGCATTTTGCTGCAATCCTCATCCTCTTTGGGGATGTCTTCTCTCTGGGGATCCATGGTGACGCCTTACTGACGTATTCCTTTCCTTCGTCGATTATCGACGCTTCTCATTTGATGTGGATGATGGATGCTGCTTCATCTCGTCTGTATTTGTAGGTGTTGTTCGTGAGACGATCCTCAATCACGTTGACAACTGCTTTGCCCCAATTGTGCGGTGTTCATCTTGGCAGCGTGCCTTGGCATTCCCACGCTCCTTGACGATTTTCAATCCGATTTGAAGACATTCATGCACCTGCATATGAAGGGACAGGTGTGGGTATTTATCTGGCTTCATTTGAAATTTCAGGAAGGAGGTACTCCCTTCGAGACTTCGTCCTTCCACCATTTGAAGGAGCAGTGTTTTCCAAGTATTTTTCCCCAGTGAGGCTTGTCTTGGTGTTTGTCATCTCTGGGTTTGATAACCTTGGTTCGATGCACTTTCATGGGGGATCATGAGAATTTGGCCCCGGCTTGGCTCCTCGAAGCAGGTGGGGGAGCCCGCTCTCATGAATTTTTGTCGATTCTGGTCATCTATCTCGATTGCCAGATTCTTCGATTATTTTTTCTCTGTCCCTAGACAGCCTGACAATCTGGGGATTTGTCATGTGGCGGTTTGGTGATTCTCTCGATCACAGTCGCCATTTGAGATGTTCGATGTTCCCCTGTTGAAAAGGAGAAATCTCATGAGTAAAGGGCATGTATAATTGACTATTGGAGTCGATACAATTTACCCTTGAAATTTATCCTGCGGGAACCGGCATTTCTCCCTTTGGGTTCTCTGTATGCAGGATATGTGCATGATATGCATGATGCATGTTATGTGTGCCGGCAACGAAACATGAGTTCGTGCTTTTCACTCTATTCAGAGAAAGCATTTTTATCAGATATGTCAATCTGGAAAACTTGAAATTTTCTTTTCAAGCGCTCTTTTCACAGAGATTTCTAAATGATGATAAACTTCTTCAAGTTTTCTCAAAGGTTTTGTTCACAAATTGAGCTATTAGAATGCTCTTAAAAATATTTAGCCAAAGTGCATGTCTGAGAGGCCATGAAAAGAGGTACTCCCTGTTTGTCATTTGAAGGCATTGCTTCTTGGGCCCTTTGTTTCTGTTCCCAACTGAAAGGAAAAAGAAATGAAACATTATTCTCATATCAAGAAAATAATCATTTTGGAACGATACGTCATTTTACCAGAATCGATGGCTCCGTATCGTTATCCTTCTCATTTAGAAGGGTTTGATGTGTTTTGTCTTTGATTGATTATTCCACTTCATCATGATTCATGGGTGATAACTGCTTCATGGACTTCCCCTACGTATCCCCATGGTGAATTCGGCATATCCTACATTCGGTACCCTTTCCGGGTAGAGAGTGATTTGCCCCCAGCCACCGGATGCTTTATCTGGGACTGACCGATTTAGTCGTAGGCAATTTGATCCTGCCGCATTGACGTATTCAGGCTATTTGACATCCGCGAGAATGAGTTTACTCGTGATTGGGTACTTCAACAACCTGCGCGATGAAAGGAGTGAAAGAGTCAATCACTGCATAAGGAGCTTTAATTGAAACGACTACGGATTTACTATCCCCGCTCTAGTCACTTCTAGCATCCAAGATGCTGGAAATTTTTCAGTGGGCCCGTTCATTCTCGTCATCATCTGCAAGAATGGGAAACCATATCAGCTTGTGAATCAGTCAGTCCGATTTGGAACGGATACAACTTTTTCGACTTAGGGGGAGCCAATCCTAATTAGGTTGCTCCTTCTTCATAATTTGATTCATTTTGTCATTGGAATCCCAATGGGTGATATCTGCTGAAGGCACATTTCTTTCCGTCTTATGGGGAAGACAAATTTTCCTTCGTTTGTCTTTGACCATCTTATCCTGTAGATAAAAGACATAAAGATCCTCGTCAGGTATAACATTCAAAGGGTTTATTGGAACGATTACAGTTTTACCATCGTTCCATGATCATCTTGCATGTGATCAGATGAGGACATTTTCGACAAATGTATGCCATGTAAAACATGTCCATCGTGTCTTTCCACAAATGGATTTTCCTTCTCTACCTGTTTTTCACCTGAGAGGAAAAGATAGGAAATATTATGCCGGTATCTGATTGAAAATCAATTAGGAACGACACGTCTTTACACTTGACCCGGCTGCCCCGGTTAGGTGGCGTTTGCCCTAGTTGAGTGGGATATGCCCCAATTGACTGCTTTGACCCCATTCATTATTTTTGCAGTTCTTTTTTTTTTTAATTTGGGGATACATGCCATTTGTAGTTTCTCATCCCCTTTTCATCTCGTTGGGCCTTTGCCCCGGTATGCTTTTTTGTGAGAAGTCGGCTCATTTGTCTGTCTTCAAATGTCCATCCCGGTGGCTCGAGTTGTCGACCAGCTTCAATCTTCTTGAAGCACCACTCCGTTTCTCTTGGGCGTTCCATGCTTTGGGCGGCACACCTAAGATGCCATGAAGGCAGTTAGCCCAAATATGGAAAAGAGAGTCCATACATGACGAATTTTTCTTAGAAACACATTTTGAAAGATTTGATTAGAAGGTAGGGAACGGGGGCTAATCCTCTTATCATCGGATATCTTCGCTGCCCTGAAAGGTTTTGAAAACCAGGAGACATGTGGGAAATCAGGTCTCAGGAATTTTTCTCTCTTTCTTTTTTTTTTCTTGTTGTTTTTCTTGTTTTTGTTTTTGTTTTGTTTTTGTTTTTTTTTTGTTTTTTGTTGTTGTTTTTTCGTCATTGACCGATTTGTGGTGCTCCCCCATGTCCCCCTTTTTGATTTTTGATTTTTGATTGATTTTTTTTTTAAGGAGACTGCACTCGAGACTATATATGAACTAAAATGCAAATAGACTAAAAAGTGATGATGGAAAGGAGGAAGTGACTCCCTTATCCATGTAGTTTTCCATCATTAGTTGTCCGATCAGCCGGGTCAGCGCGGTCATTGATGGGGTTGTCTTCGTACACCCTGTCTGCTTGTTGGTTTGGCTGCATGTTCTCCCATGACTCTTCCCTCATAGCCTCTATCGCATATCCTTCAGAGGTTAAGCTCAACTTTGCGAAGGAAGTTGTAAAAGCGGGGTCTTCAACCCTACCGATGATTCCCATACTACCCATCTCGGTTAAGCATGGCTCTTTCCGCCCCATCGAGGTGGTGTGCTTCTCCGGATTTTGAGAAGAGGTAGTCGGTACCTCACGTGATTCGGGTGCGTTGGTGATAAGCCTTAGATCGCTTTCCGGTCCAACCTCGGATACGTCACTGATTTTGCGATCCGGCAAAAGGTCAGGCCGGACGTTGAGTCCTGTCCTATCGAACACTAGTATATCACAGTCGATGAGAGCCTGCACATCATATTGTAGAGTTCGGCAATTGTCAACATTATGTCCCTTCTCCCCCATATGGTATGCACAGGTCTGATTCAGGTCAAACCCCTGGAATCTTGGCGGTTTCACCCTTGGTGGCCTCTTGGCTACCAACCTTTCCTCCAAAAGCCGACGGAGCAGTTCTGACATAGGAAGTGGGAGCGGTGTGAATAATGGGGGACTTCTCTTACTTGACTGGCCAGATTTCTCTATCTTAGGTGCTGGTTGTCTCTGGTGAGGAATGAAATCAGGCGGCTGATGTCTTGCCACGTGTTCAGAATTTTGACTCGTGAACGTCATTCTTCGATAGTCGGTCGTCGTTTCCCTGACCGGTTCTTTACTCCTTTGAGAAAGCTCTCCGCGACTTTCTTTGTTTCTGATCATACTATCGCGCTTAGCCCATTCCATCCTTTCACCGGCATGCACAAGTTGTGAAAATGATTGGTAATGAGCCGTACCCAACCGATTAAAGGAATCATAGGGAAGAGCTTTCAGACAGTGCTCTATTAACTCATCTTCGTCCAGCGGAGGTTGGACTTGGGCTGCTTTTACTCTCCACCTTTGTGTGAATGATCTAAAGCTTTCATTTCTCCTTTGCTTCATGTGCATCAGATCCATTCTGGTAGGGGTGGCCTTCCTGTTGAAATCGTATTGCTGGAGAAACTGATTAGCCAAATCGCTCCATTCTCGGATGCCCTCGACATCGAGTCTCGTGAACCATTCTAACGCGGGACCGACCAGGCTATGCCGAAAATTTTGGACAAGAAGCGAATCGTCACGATCGAAATCGATCATCGTCTCCAAATAGTATTGGATATGGGTTCTTGGGCAACCGATACCACCATATCTCCTAGCAAGTCCCGGCCATTGAGGAATCTCAAGCATCTTCCCTTTGGGGCATGTAGAAGAGACATTGTATGGACGGGTTTCAGCGGGGATCGGGTTCGCACGACCTCCAACATCCTGCTGGTGACTATAGCTTTTCTCCCGAATCAGGTGTGTGACGAACAGATCCTCTCCAGTCATCTCATTTTCCTCCATAGCACCATACTTTTCTTTATGCTGTTCTTCCGGGTTAGTCATCATGGGTGTGCCTTCAGAGAAGTCTTCTACTTCCATGGCTCGATCAACATCTGGTACACCAGTTGAACTTGGTCGGGTGGTCAGATCAGGATTGAAGGTCGTCGGGGACGCCCCTTGTGTAGTGAGGAGGAATGTCCTCATCATTGCCAATATTTGAGTCATCTGACTCTCCAGTGCGGCCAAGCGCTTCTCCAGGCCAATCTGATCCATTTTAACCTGTGACTGAAGCTTCACACAAGTTCTTGGCTTTTGATTCAGGAAAACACCTGTTTCGAATGACAGGACTATGTTAGAAAGAGGAGTAAAGCATAAATCCTTTCAATTTTATGCTTTCTTGTGATTAACGAAGATAAAAACTTTTACACAAGCCTTAGCCTCGTGTGAAAAATTCTTATCGATGTTTTTCAAGAGAAAACATAAAACTAAAAGGAATGTAATCCATGGTTATTACTTTTGGCGAATTCCCAGAAAATCTGTGGAATGTCCAAGAAGATAAAAATGCAATTCCAATGTGTCCTAAATTCGGTGGGAGATAGGACATCCAAATTGAAATTGTTTACCAAAAATAATTCGAATGTTGTTGACACCTGATTTTTTTTACCATTTATTATTGTGATTTTTATTCTTTAAAATTAATTAAAAATATCAAAAAAGGTCATAAAATCACAAAATCAACTTTGGAAGCCTTGGTTTAACCTTAGGAACCGATTTTGAACAAAAAATATTTTTCGGTATTTTTAATATTTTTCGAGTTTATTTAATTATAAAAATACCCAAAAAATCAGAAAAATACCATTCGTGGTCAGAAAAATACCCAAAAATATTCGATAATTTTGTTTTAATTTCCTCTTCAAGTGTGTCACTTTAAATCTCAAAAATTCGGCTCGGGTCACTATGTTCCTTCACAAACATAAACCCGAACCGAGCCTAAAAAAAATCATTTTCGAGTCTTTTAGTTTTCAATTCTCACTTTTTATAAGCTATGACATTGGATTCTAAAGTCTTAAAGTGCAATTAGGTCAATTTGCCCTCCAATTTAATCAATTTTTACCAAAAGGGCTTAATTGCACATTTTTCTACGTATTTATACGTCATACGTATTTATACGTTATGCATATTTGTATTGTTTGGTAACCTCTTTAACTCTTGTAATAATAATAATGGTTATTATTTTTAACACATTTGTTAGTGCTATTTTTAAATAGAATTTTTGTATTATAAATTGTGAGTGCTATTGTTAGTGCTATTTTTAAATAGCATTTTTGTATTATAAATTGTGAGTGCTATTGTTAGTGCTATTTTTAAATGTCATTTATTTGTGAGTGCTATTATTAGATAGAATTTATAATTGTTAGTGCTATTTTTAAATAGAATTTTTGTATTATAAATTGTGAGTGCTATTGTTAGTGCTATTTTTAAATAGCATTTTTGTATTATAAATTGTGAGTGCTATTGTTAGTGCTATTTTTAAATGTCATTTATTTGTGAGTGCTATTTTTAGATAGAATTTATAATTGTTAGTGCTATTTTTAAATACAATTTATTGGAAGGTATTTTTGGCTATAAAAGGATGGCAAGAGTTTTGAGGTTGAAGGGGAGAGACATTTTGTAGAGTGTGCAAATTTTTGAGAGCTTAGAGAGAAGAACACAAACACTCTCTATATTCTCATAATCTTGAGTGAGCAAAATATACTAAGTTCGGAATATTGATTCCGCATATTGCTAGCACAATTGTTGTGGAGTTATTAGTCGTCTCCCCGTTCGTCAATTGGTGGTGCGTCCGAACTAGATGCCTAACACTTGTGGAGGCTGAGATCGAAGAACATCGAACCGACACCTCCGTTCAAGCACGCTACGAGAGGTAATCTATTTACTCCCTTTGAGGCTTTGTGATTTTTTTCGATTGAAATGCACGAAGTACGCCTCTGGAGATACATGTATGGGTTGTTATTTATTTCCGCTACGTGTTACGTGGATCCCAACAGTGGTATCAGAGCCGATCCTTAGGTGTTTTCGTGCATTTAATTGATTTTTTGCAATTTTTGCAATACTATGGCCAATATGTATTAACGAATTGTTCGTCTTACATGGCTAATGGAGGTTGATTATTTTATATGATAAATTAATCAACGTAGCAAAAATTGAGACTAAATCAATTTTGAATCGAAAATTTATGGCTATCTTATTTTACATAAAAATTCTGAATATGATTCAACGTAGAATTTTTATTGTGCCTTCCTAAGTTTTAAATTGTGAATTTATTACTTACGTGGAAGGGTGGTGATCATGGAAAAATCCCTAATCAATGTGATTGATGTATATATGAATGTATGATGATTATTTATATATTTGGGGTTGTAGTTATTAAATGGAGGCTGCGTACTCCTTTTATTTTTCATGTAATCTTTATTTTTAGCATAGTCAATTGTTGATGTAAATGCTACGAGGATTACGTGGGGGAGCCTTTTAAGTCGGCGAGCTCTTTGGGGCCCAATTCTTGAAGAGTTCAAGAAACCAAGAAGAAGCGAAGAGCGGCTCTCCGTTATTAAAATATTAAAATGATTAAATGTGGTCTCATTGGCTCGAGACCCATTAAATCATAATTCCATGATCACCACGTAGGATAGATGTTTATGTGATTTACATCTATTTATTTATTATGATTACGTGAGCATGTTAAACTGGTTAATGTGCAAAGTCAGACTTACCTCACCCAAAATTGCGCCTGCATGAAATCCTAGTTAGGAAAATCACTCGCGTTAGGTACCGAAAGGGCGTTGGTAACGACACCAGCGTAACCAAGTCCCCGAACTCAAAATCTCTGGTTCCGCAGAATTGATCGATCTCTCCCAATCGGTCAATAAGGTTTCCGGTCTACCCTCCAAGAAAGACCGGTGGCGACTCCAAATGCATGCACAAGTTGCACATGCCACCACGACCACACTGAAGGTCGAAAGCGATCGACTCTTATCGTCGAATCCTTTGAAAATACTCCCGCCGCGATTTGGTATGGGCCTGGGAGGGCCCGCGCCGATCCAAGGCCCGCGATCGGTAATCCATTAGCCGCGTCCTCTTCCGGACGGGTCGCGACAGCTGGCGACTCCGCTGGGGACCTTTGTTCTAGAACCTATGGTTCTAGACCTCAAGTGGACTTAGGCCGTAATTAAAACGCTGAGTGATTTTTCTAACCCTGTAGGCGCTCTTGACGGTGAGGTAAGTCCGCTTATGATAGGTGTTATATGTTTTTGCAGATTGGAGTGATAAGGGAGGTAGTCTGTGATTAACATTGTCTTATGCAGGTTGGCGTAGGAATGAATGATTATGTGTATGTTTTATATTGAAGCGGTGATTGTTAAATAAGATGCATGTTTATCGCTTTAGCACGACACCGAAAATACACACAACCGCGCCTAAAACCCCGGGCGCCGCCTATAGGAAAACAATAGAAGGGATTGAAAATGGAATCTCCGTGAGGAAAAACACGGGGTAATCCACTTTTCAATTCCGCTCATTTCGAACCATGGATCGAGCCCCAATGCAACGATAGTTGTGCAATGGAATCTGCTCTTTCTAGAACTCGAGGTGGGAACCTTGACCTTAGGTGCCAAATCCTTTGATTTTTAGAAGTTTTATCCTCACTTGTCTCATGTGCATGTCTTTAGATGGTTGGTATATCTAAAATTGCCTAAAAAAAAAAATCGGTGATCCTGGAGTCACATCTCGAAGACTGGAACTGGGGCATCTCCAAGTGTTCGGACCACATTCCTTTGATTGATTTGACATTCTTAGTTCTCTTGTATAAGATTAATTTTGCTGAGATCCTCTCTATCTCGTCCCTTAGATTGATTGTATTAGGGATCTATTTGTATTGTATATATCTTGATAAGGCTCATTTCTATCGAAAATGGGGGCAAATTCCCCAAACCCGTGGAGCATAGGGGAATTCGTCCCTTCAGTGCAAAATACATTTGGCCGCAGAGCCACTCGTTTGGTGAAAGGACGTATCGTTCCTAATTGATTTTTAATCAGATTTGGGGATAAGTTTTTCTCCATTTTTTTTAATCTCAGGTGATAAAAGAGACAATGCACCCAAAAGCTCATGCATTCAAATGACAAAACAGACGTCGCCCAGCTGGGGCAAATGAACCGTAGGCGTTGCAAATACCTTCAAGCACGGATGGAGGAATTTGATAGATGTTGTGCATATCAATATGCAACATCAAAACGGAATGCAAATCAAGTGTAAAAGGACGTATCGTTCCAAAATGATTATTTTCTTGATATGGGAATAATGCTTCCTTTCTTTTTCCTCTCAGATGATGATCAAGAGCAGAGGACGCAGGATGTAATGCTTTCAAATGACAAACAGGGAACATCAAATACCTCAAATGTCGACTGTGATCGAGAGAATCACCAAACCGCCACATGACGAATCCCAAGAATATCAAGCTGTCTTGAGACAGATAAAATTGATCAAGGACTCTGACAATCGAGATGGATGATCAGAATCTGCAAAAATCAATGGGAGCAGGTTCCCCCCATTTGCTTTGAGGAGCCAAACCGGGGGCAAACTCTCATGATCCCCCATGAAAGCGCATCAGACCAGGGTCATCGAATCCAGAGATGACAAACAGCAAAACCATGCCTAACTGGGGCAAGTGAATGATTTGTACGCAGGATGTTTCTCCTCTGACAAAGTCAATAGACGCAATAACAGAGTCGTCCGCATCAGAATCAAACCCCAAGATACGAATTTGGGTGAACGGTAACCTTGTATCGTTCCAATTTTGGTCTTCCAAGACCACATGCCTAACATGAGTTTTTACTCATTTTACAGGAAGTCGTTGGCGCTGAAAGCCTCAAATGAAAATAGCGCGCTAACAGGGAGGCGAATAGAATCATTGGCCTTAGAAGTCAGGATTCCAGGAGATGGTCTTTGATTATAAGACCTAGTGGATGGTAAAAAGTATCGCTCCTACGTCACATACTTTGACATGCATTTTGATAAAATCTTCTTTTCCTTGAATAAAAGGAACCTTGAAGAATGGCGCTGGAGTGCGCCCAAAAACACAAATGGATCTTCTCTGGGGCAAATTCTTGAGAAGGATTCGTCGCCCAACCAGATGGGAGATCAAGGACACAAGATAGAGGGCCAAATTATGCAAGCCGCGCGTTTGTGTTCAAATGGAAACACAAAACAAGAACAAGGCTGTATCGTTCCGATTTTCCTTGAATTTTGGAACGCAAACTGACACCTAATTCTCGTCTTTGACAGGGGCTCGCCATCAAGGCGAAACAGGTTTTCACATCCCATGTATTACCCATTGGAACACATGACCAAGGGTAAGATGTATCGTTCCAATTTTTTGAAAAATTCGTGAACATACAATAACATATTTCTTTTACATTTTCAGGGATCTCCAGCCACGGTGGACAGGTAGGTATCCCTTTCCCCAATCCATTGAAGATGTTAAACAAAAAAAAAAAACAGAGAGAAAAAGAAAAAGCTTTCAGAATATGATGTCTAGAAAAGACATAGAATTCTAACTTCATTGGCATTCATGTTTTGAAACATGAGGTTGTCTGAACATGCATTGTGCACCATAAAATCCCCTTGACGGGTAAAAATTTTTGGGGAAACGAAAGAGATTTTTCCAATCAAAAGTTGTTCAAAACTCTCAAAAGGACGTTTTTTCAAAAGACGAGAGGCAAAGCCTAGTCCAAACACGTCCTATACACACTTAAGAGAGAAGTGGAGCGAATCAGACAGCAAAATCTGGACCTACGGAAGTAGGGACCATTAGTAGCGATTACATGGGTTGGGACGACGGAGGCATTCGTTTCATATCCCCCAAACACTACAGGTGACCGTTGATAACCCCTTTGAACGGCGGTTTTCATTCTTAACCCTGTCAAGAACCACCCCACATCGGGGCAAAATGGAGGTGTGTCCAGCAGTATCAGGAGAAAATGGTTAGAAATTTTCTTGCTCGGACTAACATTAATCTTTGTGTGTTGTTTATATGGTAATCCAAGTGCCATAGGATGATGAGAAGCATTCATTTCTCTATCCCACACACCGAATCCTTTGCATAGCCAAGTTGAGCCTGCAAAATCATTTCATAAACCCGTTGGTGATCATTGCACATTCCAAGACGGATGCAGCATCACTTCAGAAACGAAGGAGTTCAAGACTTAGGGTTTGCAAAAAAAATTCCTAAGTTAATGTTTAACCTTGTTAGACCTTTGATCATAGGTCTAACACGATCCCATGAAGATGAGAAAAAGTGGGATTTCAAAAATGAATGAGAAAAATCCACGGCATCGAGAAAAAGCAAAGTGCCTGGTAAAAGCAAGGCCGATGCTCGTGTAAACTGTTTGATTGATCCCCAATAAAGCCTAGTTGGGAAGAGAAAAAAAAATCACTAAAGGAGTCAGGTCAGAAAGACTGCCCCCTAAATGATGTCAGCCGCGGAGCGAAGACACAGACAGAGTTGTCAATCTTTTAATGCAGCCAGAGACGCTCTCTAAAAAATTTGTGCACACCTCAAAAGCGGTTGCACGCCTCAAAAATTGAAGATGCATAATGGAAAAGACAGGTGACAAATTTGCAATGATCACCAATGTCAATCCCCTCATGAATTCTGGGCCAAAAACAAGCCTTTTTCGGTCCCCAATCCTACCAATGTTACAACCCTGAAACAGTCTTCTCTGACTAAGACACTTGGGTTAACATATAGCTTAGCTCGAAGAGGTACGAGCAAGACTATTTCTTTCTCATTTTGCAGGGTTCTCGACTTGTAAACCCGGAGCAGATGGTGAAAACTTTCATTCAGTGGCCTCGACTCCAAGCGGGTCCCCCTTGAAAACCAATATCCAAGCCCAACATTACGGTCTCGTGGAAGACCTCCCGACCGATCAAAATGTATGCGCTGCGAATGAGCCTAAAACCTAGGCACAGGTTAGTAGGGAATTGAGTGCGTCCCTTATAAAAATCATTACCTCCAAACAGGTGAGATGGCCTCCTTGTCGAGAAATATTCCAATTGATGTTTTGAACAAACTCTTTTTGGAATTTTCAAACTGTTGATCCAGATTTTCCGTGCAAGGGATTTGTGATCACATTTGCATGTTGCAAGAATGCTTTGGATAACCTCCAGCATCAAAATGCACATTTCATGATTAAAAATTAAATCATACGGTTTTGTCAAAATGGACAGCCATGGTCTTCCCAAAGATTACTAACGTTTTCTTGGTGAAGAAAAATCTTTCAAGCTCAAACTTCTGCAGGATACCTGGAGAACCTAGCTCCCAAAATGTCGCCTCAACAGACTCAAGTGAAGTTTTGTCAAAATAAAATCTTTCACTGCTTCAAAAAACTGAATTCCCGACAAACTTCGGGGTCTCCAAAAAAAAAAGGGAAGAAAAACCCTTTTAAAAGAAAAAGTCCTATCAGACGTGGAGAACCCTCGTCCAAGGACCCATTTTCAAAATATCAAACAGTCTCATCGGACGTGGAGAACCCTCATCATGAGACCCCTTTTTCAAAACTTAGGTAGTCTCATCGGACGTGGAGAACCTTCGTCATGAGACCCCTTTTCAAAATTCAAACAGTCTCATCGGACGTGGAGAACCCTCGTCATGAGACCCCCTTTTCAAAATTCAGGAAATCTCATCGGACGTGGAGAACCCTCGTCATGAGACCCATTTTCAAAGTCAATCAAAGGTAGATACCGCCTGAAGGGTCAATCAAAGGTAGATACCGCCTGAAGGGTCAACTCAAAGGTAGATACCGCCTGAAGGGTCAAATCAAGGTAGATACCGCCTGAAGGGTCAAAATATGGTAGATACCGCCTGAAGGGTCAAATCAAAGGTAGATACCGTCTGAAGGGTCAAAATCAAAGGTAGATACCGCTTGAAGGGTCACATATGGTAGAAACCGCATAAGGGTCAACTCATTGATAAATATCGCAGTAAGGATCAACACAAAGGTCTGATCCACCATACGGATCAAAATTCTTGGCAAATCCCAAAGCGTGGGATGCGCCTTCCTTAGGTTCCTACAAGTTAGGAATCCCATCATGGTATGACCTACCATACAGGTCAGAGCTTAATCTCCCTGGGATATTCTGAATGACGAGTCCTAGGCATCTTCTTGAAAGTCGTCGCAACCGGCAGCATCCGACAGGTGAGCTTCAGGTAAGCCTCTCTCACTCCGGCCCATGTTCAAATTGTTAGAGCAAACCGGGGATTGATTTGAGCTTTTATCAATAGGCTTAAGGATCCGATGTCATAACATTTCTTCTCTTATTTTCCCAGTTGAGTCGGTTAGGAATCAGGTGCCACCTTATCTTTGAGAGAAACCTCTAACGAGATTCCTCTCAAAGAGGGGCAGCTGTTGACACCTGATTTTTTTTACCATTTATTATTGTGATTTTTATTCTTTAAAATTAATTAAAAATATCAAAAAAGGTCATAAAATCACAAAATCAACTTTGGAAGCCTTGGTTTAACCTTAGGAACCGATTTTGAACAAAAAATATTTTTCGGTATTTTTAATATTTTTCGAGTTTATTTAATTATAAAAATACCCAAAAAATCAGAAAAATACCATTCGTGGTCAGAAAAATACCCAAAAATATTCGATAATTTTGTTTTAATTTCCTCTTCAAGTGTGTCACTTTAAATCTCAAAAATTCGGCTCGGGTCACTATGTTCCTTCACAAACATAAACCCGAACCGAGCCTAAAAAAAATCATTTTCGAGTCTTTTAGTTTTCAATTCTCACTTTTTATAAGCTATGACATTGGATTCTAAAGTCTTAAAGTGCAATTAGGTCAATTTGCCCTCCAATTTAATCAATTTTTACCAAAAGGGCTTAATTGCACATTTTTCTACGTATTTATACGTCATACGTATTTATACGTTATGCATATTTGTATTGTTTGGTAACCTCTTTAACTCTTGTAATAATAATAATGGTTATTATTTTTAACACCTTTGTTAGTGCTATTTTTAAATAGAATTTTTGTATTATAAATTGTGAGTGCTATTGTTAGTGCTATTTTTAAATAGCATTTTTGTATTATAAATTGTGAGTGCTATTGTTAGTGCTATTTTTAAATGTCATTTATTTGTGAGTGCTATTATTAGATAGAATTTATAATTGTTAGTGCTATTTTTAAATAGAATTTTTGTATTATAAATTGTGAGTGCTATTGTTAGTGCTATTTTTAAATAGCATTTTTGTATTATAAATTGTGAGTGCTATTGTTAGTGCTATTTTTAAATGTCATTTATTTGTGAGTGCTATTTTTAGATAGAATTTATAATTGTTAGTGCTATTTTTAAATACAATTTATTGGAAGGTATTTTTGGCTATAAAAGGATGGCAAGAGTTTTGAGGTTGAAGGGGAGAGACATTTTGTAGAGTGTGCAAATTTTTGAGAGCTTAGAGAGAAGAACACAAACACTCTCTATATTCTCATAATCTTGAGTGAGCAAAATATACTAAGTTCGGAATATTGATTCCGCATATTGCTAGCACAATTGTTGTGGAGTTATTAGTCGTCTCCCCGTTCGTCAATTGGTGGTGCGTCCGAACTAGATGCCTAACACTTGTGGAGGCTGAGATCGAAGAACATCGAACCGACACCTCCGTTCAAGCACGCTACGAGAGGTAATCTATTTACTCCCTTTGAGGCTTTGTGATTTTTTTCGATTGAAATGCACGAAGTACGCCTCTGGAGATACATGTATGGGTTGTTATTTATTTCCGCTACGTGTTACGTGGATCCCAACAGTGGTATCAGAGCCGATCCTTAGGTGTTTTCGTGCATTTAATTGATTTTTTGCAATTTTTGCAATACTATGGCCAATATGTATTAACGAATTGTTCGTCTTACATGGCTAATGGAGGTTGATTATTTTATATGATAAATTAATCAACGTAGCAAAAATTGAGACTAAATCAATTTTGAATCGAAAATTTATGGCTATCTTATTTTACATAAAAATTCTGAATATGATTCAACGTAGAATTTTTATTGTGCCTTCCTAAGTTTTAAATTGTGAATTTATTACTTACGTGGAAGGGTGGTGATCATGGAAAAATCCCTAATCAATGTGATTGATGTATATATGAATGTATGATGATTATTTATATATTTGGGGTTGTAGTTATTAAATGGAGGCTGCGTACTCCTTTTATTTTTCATGTAATCTTTATTTTTAGCATAGTCAATTGTTGATGTAAATGCTACGAGGATTACGTGGGGGAGCCTTTTAAGTCGGCGAGCTCTTTGGGGCCCAATTCTTGAAGAGTTCAAGAAACCAAGAAGAAGCGAAGAGCGGCTCTCCGTTATTAAAATATTAAAATGATTAAATGTGGTCTCATTGGCTCGAGACCCATTAAATCATAATTCCATGATCACCACGTAGGATAGATGTTTATGTGATTTACATCTATTTATTTATTATGATTACGTGAGCATGTTAAACTGGTTAATGTGCAAAGTCAGACTTACCTCACCCAAAATTGCGCCTGCATGAAATCCTAGTTAGGAAAATCACTCGCGTTAGGTACCGAAAGGGCGTTGGTAACGACACCAGCGTAACCAAGTCCCCGAACTCAAAATCTCTGGTTCCGCAGAATTGATCGATCTCTCCCAATCGGTCAATAAGGTTTCCGGTCTACCCTCCAAGAAAGACCGGTGGCGACTCCAAATGCATGCACAAGTTGCACATGCCACCACGACCACACTGAAGGTCGAAAGCGATCGACTCTTATCGTCGAATCCTTTGAAAATACTCCCGCCGCGATTTGGTATGGGCCTGGGAGGGCCCGCGCCGATCCAAGGCCCGCGATCGGTAATCCATTAGCCGCGTCCTCTTCCGGACGGGTCGCGACAAATGTCTAATCTCCTCTTGAATTCAGAAGACACGGATGACTTTAGTTAATCACCATGGATTACCAATGATGCATGATATGGGCCGGTTCAATTCCATGTCCGGCGCGCCATGAAATGGATGTTAGATTCTCGTACTTGGGTTAAACATGCCAAGTGTGAGTTCTAACGAAAATTTCATCTGGGAAAGACATGCAATTGAATCGAAAAATCCGAATGGTTGAGAGAAATTCTAGCGTCACATTCCAATGTCAAGACACTTAGATAATAATTAGAAATCGAGGTGTAGAAGATAAATAGGAGACCCACAGATGGGTGTTCCTTATAGACTCGATGGTCCTGATAAAAGAAAAGGGACGACTGGAATGTGACCTTTAACAACCTAAAGAGATGCCCCAAGTCGGGTCTTCGTTTTTATCAGATCTCTTTTGATAATGTCCCGCAGGTGTCTCGGATTTACTGTTATCGCATATCCTTCAATCTCCAGTAAGGTTACTGGATCATTCCTCGGACAGCTCGAAAAGGGTAGACTCCGTTGAATGTCCGGGCAGTCTGATGGCGGATGCCGCGTCGCTCATACTTGAATACGTCCGGGACGTGGGACCGACTTGGAGAAATCATCTCTTCTATCCATACTCTAACATGGAATTGGACTCACCCATCGGACTTGATGAATGCAGCATGTTGTGCAAAATGAAAGACTGCAAATGAATTTAAATGGAAATGGCAGGACCTTACCATGAGAGGTACCCAATGATTTTTGGTTTTTAGGTATACCAACCATCCACAATACATGCGCATGAGACAAGTGAGGCTTGACTCTAGAAATCAAAATGGCTTAGGTGAGGAACCTAGAGGCTTCCCTCTATCCGAGTCGATAAATTCGTCCATGAGCGCAATCCACAACAAATGGATAAAAGTCTCGACTTGGATAGTGAGTGGGATCGAATATGGTCGACCCCAGCGCAATCCACACTAGAGCGTTGCATATCGATCCCTGATCTATGGCTACCTAAAAAGGTGATTTCGCGGCCTGGGTTTGGGCGCTTTGTGCAAAGTGTCGTGATCCTCAAATATGCAGTGAATCATGCGCAACAATTTATATATCAATCAGCGCTTCAAATCATCCATATAACATACATTCTTACGCCCATCCTGCATAAGACTATGTTAATCACAGACTACACCCCTTATCACTCCAATCTGCAAAAACATATAACACCTATCGTGAGCGGACTTACCTCACCTTCAAGAGCGCCTGCAGGGTTAGAAAAATCACTCAACATTTTAATTACGGCCTAAGTCCACTTGAGGTCTAGAACCATAAGTTCTAGAACAAGTCCCCAGCGGAGTCGCCAGCTGTCGCGACCCGTCCGAAATAAACGGACGCGGCTAATGGATTACCGATCGCGGCCCCCACTCTGAAATGTGGATCGCGGGCTTTGGATCAGCGCAGGCCCTCCCAGGCCCATACCAAATCGCGGTGGGAGTGTCTTTTGAGGTATTCGACGATAAGAGTCGATCGCTTTCGACCTTAGTGTGGTCGTGGTGGCATGTGCAACTTGTGCATGCATTTGGAGTCGCCACCGGTCTTTCTTAGAGGGTAGACCGGAAACCGTACTGACCGATTGGGAGAGATCGATCAGTTCTACGGAACCAGAGATTTTGGGTTCGGGGACTTGGTTACGTCGGTGTCATTACCAACGCCCTTTCGGTACCTAACGTGAGTGATTTTCCTAACTAAGAGTTCATGCAGGCGCAATTTTGGGTGATATGAGTCAGGGTTTCATGCAGGTTGGAAGACTGGTCCTATCAAACCACAGTCAATATAATGAAAGCGCAATCAAGTACATAAATAAATCATGTCAATGCACATCAATTTCAATCATTGGCCTCCTAGTATAGCCATAAAGGCTTAGGGAAGATGTGATTTAGGGCTAGGGGTAAAATGGGAAGATTCGGGGACAATTAGCCCGAAGGGCAAAATCGTCATTTTTGGAAGGTTTGGATACCTAATTACCCAAAATATTCCATGGCCAGTTGATTGTGGCCACTTCCCATTTTTGAGAATTTTTTGGAATTTCTTGACTTGTCTTCAATTTTTGGAAGACGATTCGTCCAAAGGGCGAAATCGTCATTTTAAGAAGGGTCGGGGTTCAGAACACCCCGAATGAGCCTTGGCCAGTTGTTTGTGGCCATTTCCTATTTTTTGGGATTTTCCTGGATTTTTAGAATTTTTTTGGAAGACGGTTTGCCGGAAGGGCAAAACCGTCATTTCTGAAAAGATCGGGGGTCGAAAGACCCGAAACAGGTCGTGGCCAGTTGAATGTGGCCATTTCCTATTTTCTGGAATTTTTTAGAATTTTTCTGAATTTTCCGAATTTTTTGAATTTTTTTATGATTTTTTATTTTTTATTGATTTTATTGATTATTTTATTATTTTCTGAATTTTTTAATATTTAAAAATATTTTCCGGGCCGGGTCAAACCCGGCCCACGCCTCTCGGGCGCCCGGCCCGACCCTAGGGGTCGACACCGGCCTAAAACGACGCCGTTCTATATTTTTAAACATTTTTCCATTTTTTAACAATTTTTTTGATTTTTTATCTATTTTATTTAATTATCCGCAAATTCCCCGGATCGGACGGTCCACGTCGTGCCACGTGGCTTCGTCTCGCGCGTCCGATCAAAGGCTAGATCGGACGTCCCTCAGTGAGCCACGTGGCCACATCGTAGCCATTGGATCAAAAATCAATTATTTTCCTTTTTTAGAAAAACCTTCGGATCGAACGCTCTAGAACGTGCCACGTGGCCTCCTCTGGTGCGTCCGATCTTGTACAAGATCGGACGTCCCTCAGCGAGCCACGTGGCACATTCTCGTCCGCCGGATCGATTATTCGAAAATCATTTATTTAATTTTCCAAAAATCCAGGATCGCGACACGTGTCGCGATCGTGGCCGTCCGTTTGTTTTATTTGAAAATAAGCGGACCGGACCCCACCCGGCTGACGTGGCTGCCTACGTGGCACGCCACGTCGGCCGTTGACCGTTGACCGGCCGGAGGGTCGCCGGAGAAGACGATGAACAGTGAAAAATCCGGCGGGAATAGTAAAAATTCCGGCGAGGTCGCCGGAAAATTGCGAAACGGGCCCGAAACTTGGTATTTTTCGCCCGTTCTTGCGGCATTCGACTCATTAGACACTCAGCATCAACATACAACAAAAAGAAGGCCGTGAACACGCCGAAAAGTAAGTAAACCGGGCCTCCCCGAACTCGGCTCCGGCGAGGTATTTTCCGAATTTTTTTTCTTATCAAAACTCGATTCTAAACCATCAAACAACACCCAAGGAGGGTCTAGAGGCTTACCTGAGCTCATTTCGAGCTTGAAGACCGCCGGAAGTTCCCCGTTGAGCTCCCGGTCCGAACCGTTGCCGGCGAAGCTCCGAGCCGTGTTTTCGCCGCGGTTTAATGCAAAACAAAGGTCAACACAAGCTTAGAGTTGGATCTAGATGATTTTTAAAGCGAGCCTCGCACAGAAAGGGGTCGGGAAAGGTCCGGCCGAGAGCCCCGGAGTAAAATGATCACTGAAGCATTTCGCCGAACACATGGCGCGCACTGAGAAAAATGAAGCTCGGGAGCAAATACCAACCTATTCGGAGCTCGCCGACGGCCACTAAGCTCCGGTGATGGTCGGGGAGCGTTGCCGAAGACCCTGGGTTGCCGTTTGTCCGTCGGTTTTCTCCCAAAAATTCCCCGTACCCCCTTCAACTCTCTCGGCCCTATTTTCTTTAAACCCGAGCACCATCCCCCTCCCCCGTGGCCGACCGGCCCTTTTTTTCACGCCCACGCCTCTGCCAAAACCGAATATGCCTTGCCCATTTGCTTCCCATGCTCGGTTGTCTCGTTTTTGTTAAAAAAAAATCGCCCCCCACACTGCTCTGCTGCACGCGGGTCTGCTGCACATTCTGTGCATTTGCAGACCCGGGTCGGGCCGGGTCGGGTCGGGTCGGACCCGACCGGCCCGGTTCGGCCAAATCGCCCAAATCGCCAAATTGACCCCCTAAATGACATCTTTTCATGAAATTGATGGCAAAATCGGATTCCTTGACATCTTTTCCATCAAATATGGGTATTTTCGTGAATCAATTTATTGAAATTCTGTGAAAACCCCAAATTGTCCCTAGGATCCGAAATTCAATTTCGCCAAATCGAAGGCCTAAACGATCGAATTAGCCAAAATTGAGCCCACCAATGGATTCATCATGATGAAAAATGTTGGGTAGAGGTGTTTAATTTTAATGGGTGTGCCCGTGTGAAATTTAATTTCAAAAATTGTGAAACCGGGGACTAAATTGAAAGATTTTTATGCAATTAAGCCCTTTTGGTTAAAATTGATCAAATTGGAGGGCAAATTGACCCAATTGCATTTCAATACTTTAGAGTCCCATGTTATAGCTTATAAAAACCGAGAATTGAAAATTAAAAGACTCGAAAAGGATTTTTTAGGCCCGGTTCGGGATTAGGTTTGTGAAGGAACACAATGAACCAAGCCGAATTTCCCTAATAAAAAGTGCAAATATTAAAGATAGAATTAAAATGAAATTTATGAATATTTTTTTTGTAATTTTCTCACCACGGATGGTATTTTTCTGATTTTTTGGGTATTTTTATAATTAAATAAATTCCAAAAAATATTAAAAAATTCAAAAAATATTTTTTGTTCAAAATTGGTTTCTAAGGCTAGGCTAAGGCTCCCAAAGTTTATTTTGCAATTTTTGACCTTTTTTTGCTATTTTTAATTAATTTTAGAAATAAAGACTAAAATAAAAGATGGTCAAAAATCAGGTGTCAACAGTACCTAAGCTGAATGGTTTATCTGATCCTAGGATTTCATGCAGACGAGTGAGGTATAGATCATAAATCTAGGAGTTCATGCAGATGGGAAATGCTACCCTATCAATCACAATCAATAGAAATAAGTGCGCAAATCAAGGATCCAGTACATGCGGATAAAACACATGAAATCAGCATGGCATCCCTAATGAGGCCCTATTAGCCAAGAGAAATATCAATCAAGGCTCAAGAATGATTTTGGCACGATTCGCCCATGAGGGGCAGAATCGTAATTTTGAACAGTTCGGGGAAAATTTACCTTAAAAAGGGTAAATCTGTCATTTTAGAGAGAGATTGGGAATTCAAAAGACAGAGGAAATAGGATTGGCCATCAATCCAATCCATTTCCTATTTTTCGGGAATTTCCAGGATTTTTCTGGTATTTAGAAATGATTTTACCCTTGGAGGGGTAAAGTCGTCATTTTGGACAAAGATGAGAACTGAAAATCTCAAATATTAGGGTTGGTCGTCCACCTGACCCAAACCCTAACTTCAAGCAATTTTCAGAACTCGATTGAGACAAGAAAGACGATTTTCCCATTAAAGGGCAAAATCGTCATTTTGAGAAAAGAGGCGAGACTTGAAAACCCAAACCTAAGAATTGGTCGTCTAATCGACCCTAATTCTCACCTTGGCATTATCGGCCTTATCTAGCATACACAGCAAAGGCGACTTGCCCCTAAAGGGTAATGTCGTCAAGTCTCGGAAAATTGGATAAGAAACCCCAAAAATAGGGTTGACCAGTTGTCTGTGGTCAATCCTCGATTTTTGGGGATTTCTAGAGTGCCTAGGATTTTTCCACAATTTTTCCACATTTTTTTGGAATTTTCTGAAATTTTCTAGCATTTTTTTGGATTTTCTAAGATTTTTCTGATTTTTTTTTTATTTTTTTAAAATCATTTTCGGAATTTTTTTATTTTTAAAAATATTATTCGTGCCGGGTCAGGTGACCCGGCCCACGGCCCGCGCGCGACCGGCCCAAATCCGGCCCGCACCGAAACGGCATCGTTCCATTCCCCCCGCTCGAATTTTTCGATTCCTGCCTATTTCGAATGAGCGGCTCTGATTGTGCCACGTGGCGTTCCTACGGACGGTCTGATCTCCAATAAGGAACCGACGGCCCAGATTGAAAGGCAAGATTGAACTACAGCCGTCCGATCTGAGGGATTTTTAATTGTTGAAAATCATTTTTAATTTCGTAAAAAGCAAGATCGCGACACGTGGCACGACTACCACCGTCCGATCTTTTTTGTTTCGGTTATAACTGCCGGCGATGACGTGGCTGCCACGTGGTCGCCACGTCAGCGCCACGTGGGCGTTGACCGGTCAACGGCTTTGCCGAAGAAGACGATCGGCGCCGGCTCTGTTTCGCCGGCGCCTCGTCGGAAGGCGGTTTCTCCGCGCACGGATCACCAAAGTCCATGAAACCACCGCCGTTCAACTCATCCCGCCGAGCTCTACAACATATATCACGCTTCTCGTAGCATAATCAAGTTCGACAAGCTCACCAACCTAGGCCGGAGCTAATTTCCGGCGAGAACCCGCCCTAGCCATTTCTAGCGATATCTAACCTGCGAAATCATTCGAGAAGCATCATAAGGGTTCAAGAAGACTTACTTGGCTATCTCGGAGCTTCGGTTTTGGTCCAAAACGAGCCGCGGAGCTCTTGACCGATCGGTCATGGTAGGGGGTGGACCAGGCGATTTAGACGTTGAAATGATATGCAATAAAAAGTGAAAATGCTCAGGGAAGCGAGATGAACAGATTGCAACAAAAATCGCGGCAAATGAGCGACTCTAGCTTGAGTTGCCATTGGAGGCCGAGAAGAAGCTTGGGAGAGTATCTCACCGTTTTTCGAGATGAAAGGCTCTTCGAAAGGGCTCGGTCGCTTCTCCGGAGCCTAGGGAAGTCGGGTATGGTCATCGTCGGCTTCGGTTTCGCCGATGGTGATCTGGCGAAGCTTGCACAGGTTCGGTTGCCTCTTTCTCTCTCTGCAGACTCTCTCTTGCTCTCTCTCTCTCTCTCTGTCACCAGCTCCCCCTCTCGCGTCCGTTCTGTTTTTCTCCTCTCAACTGAATCTCGCCCCCTGATTTTCCAGCCCAACCCATCTCCTTTGCCAACTGATTTTTCTTTTCCATTCCTCTCCCCCCGTTTTGTTCGTGCGCCAAAGAAGCGAAGAGCCAGCAGGTGCTCTGGGTTATGACCAATTTTGGTCAACAGGTTGACTGGGTCGGGTCACCCGACCCAGTTGACCCGGTTCGCCAAAAATAGGCCAAATTGACCCACCAAAATTCCTAATTTCTCAAATTAAATTTGGAAATCGGCTTCCATGAGATGAATCCCATCTAGTATGGTGATTTAGTGAAAAATGAGTGTGGAATTAAATGAAAACCCCAAATGTTGAATAAGATCCGAAATCGATTTTTGTCAAATTGGGGTTCCTAATGGACGAATCGACCCCAATTGAGCCCATCATTAGATTCAGTGGGTCAAAAACTATAGAGAGGAAGCATTGGAGTTCTATGGGTGTCCCTCAGAAAATTTTAATTTTGGATTTGGTACTTTAGGGACTAAAATAAAAAGATTTTTTTATGCAATTAGGTCCCTAAAGCCAAAATTGACCAAATCGGCACACAATTGAACCAAATTGAAATGTAGGGCAATCAAGTTGAATGTCAAGATTCGTAAAATGCAAAAGATTGCAAATAAAAGGACTCAAAACATATTTTTTGACAAATTTAACCTTGTGCGTTATAAAGAAACACACAAAATTAAACTTGAATTTCGAATCATGATGAGGTCAAAATGACAAGGGATTTAAAAGAAAAATATTGACTATTTTCCTATATTTTTGTGACCTCAAATTGTATTTTTGTTGATTTTTCTAGTATTTTTCTATTTTCTAAAAATACTAAAAAATGTGAAAAATATGAAAAATTAGTTTTTGGTCAAAAATGGTTCCTTGGGCTTGGCCAAGGCCACCAAAGTTGATTTTGTAATTTTTTTAACTTTTTATGAATTTTTTGTGATTTTTCAAAAAATGAAACTGAAAAAGACTAGGTCAAAAAATCAGGTGTCAACACCGGGCCGAGTACATAAAATTCAAGACATATTTAACAAAGACAAATATGGCCAATACTTCTTCCAAGCAAGGAGGACGTTCGGACTTCGCTTCTTCATTTAATGTGTCCCCGCTCAACACTGTGTATTTTGCAGGTTTGTTTGAGCAATAATGTCCCCATGGTGTGTTACTTCTCGTGCATGGGCTCAAACTCGAGATAAATTCACTACTCACAGATAAATATTAGCAGTGTAAACACTTATCGGTGAAAATCAATAGGATTCTATGAGGAACTTGTAGGGTTAATATAGTAAATCTGTCGACAAGATACCACCATTAACAGATATTCAAATACTTTGATGCGACTTAGTATTGACATTAGCCACTAACGACCATCAATGTAATGGTGACATATTAATTTTTTTCATAAACAAACCTATTACTGAAAACTAAATTTTAGAGGAGTCAACAATAAGTTTCTACTGACTTAACAACCAAAAGGGGAGTAAATTGGCCGTTGGAGGATTTTTTTTTTTTACAACTTTTTCCTTCAAAACAAAAATGTAGAGGATGAAATAGAATTCGTTGATGAAACAAGATATTCAAAGCAAGTATATGCTGTTAACATAAATGTAAAGAGAGCATGGATACAATAGATTGCCAAACAATTTACAGTCAAAATTGTCTCTGTGAACTTGCCCGACACTTCCTCTACTTAGCCGAAAATGGGCACATCGGGTCTAACTTCTCCAGAACGTCTCTATGTACCGAATTAAATTCGAATCAGATCGGTTCGGAGTTAAGTCTTCGTTTTCGAGTACATGAAATGTTGTCCGCTCCGTCTATAGTGTGAACTTCCTCTACGACGCAGTCCACCCAGACTAGATGGGTTTAGCAAATCTTAATCTGTTTTAGCTCTTTGCGCTTGGATCATTCCAAGCAAGAATATTCGATGCCTTGATCTTAACCGACTTGGCCTTTTATTTGGTCCATCTACGCACATTGACGATCTCACATCCCTCCCTTGTGATATAGAATGAACTAATGTGGGAAATGTGAGTCATCCGCATGAATTCTCCAAATTAAAGCACGTTTGCAATAAGATCTTTTTTGGCGAAAATAGAAAAAACGGATGATGTGTCACCTGTGGAGTCAATTTCTTCTACTAAAAAGCATCAGAACATGTTGATAAAGCATCAGAGCACAGTAGAAATGCTTTCACTTTAAGATTTACATAAAAAAAATTACGGTAATGATAAAGCATCAGAACATGTTGATAAAGCATCAGAGCACAGTAGAAATGCTTTCACTTCAAGATTTACATAAAAAAAATTACGGTAATGATAAAGCATCAGAACATGTTGATAAAGCATCAGAGCACAGTAGAAATGCTTTCACTTCAAGATTTACATAAAAAATTACGGTAATGATAAAGCATCAGAACATGTTGATAAAGCATCAGAGCACAGTAGAAATGCTTTCACTTCAAGATTTACAATAAAAATTACGGTAATGATTATCGAAGTTTACATGAACCTTTGTAAGTGCCAATTTCCTAGTAAATTTTTGTCTATTAAAAAGAACCTGAAAAAAGCTTTACAGACGATCTTTCTTCTGCGGAATCATTAGAGCACCAAGACACGTATTTGCAAGCACATCATCTCGAGACTGCAAGAATATCTAATCTGTGGATAATACGGTACGTCTTTCGTGTGATGTATCCCCGATAAGTGATAAAAGTTAGGTTTTGCGCATGTTCTTCCCCATGTTTATTGGGTAGAATCAAGGATGAAGTATCCTTCAGCAAGCACATGATCTTTCATTGTACACACTATTTCCTCTGAAGTTGACTCTCCTTAACCTTCTTTAGTCAGAATCTCTAGCAGCAGCAGTTTGATTTTGTTGCGATATAACGCACGGAAACTAATCAAGATCTCTTGTAAATAAGTCAATGCGAAAACACAGAAAAATAACGAGAAACGATAAATGACACCAGATATAATATGGTTCGGTCCAAATGTTGGTACCTATATCCACAGGAAGAGCCAGTAAGAGTAATCCACTATAATTGGAGAATCGAAATTATAATCGCTCATTACGCTCGTGTTTTCCGCACCTAAATTATACCCAAACTCAAAATATCCACAACAAACAACTCAATTGGATATAATAAAACACGTGAACTCACGAAGCACAAATCTTATATTCGGAATTCTCCTGGTACGGACGAAAGAGCAACGTCGCAGCTCGTTCTCCTTTTTTTTCTTCGCGGCACGGACCCTTTTTCAGAGAAGAAATCCTCTTTCGTGCGGCTGCAGCAGCCGTGAAAACAAAAAGAATGTTTGACGTTTTATCTTCTTTCATATATATATATTTTAATTCCATGGGCCTCACAAGTTAACATATATAATAAAGAATATTTGAGTCCCTTGTAGCGTCAATATCTATTCTGCACCAGAAGTCGTCCATTGCACGCCATTTAAATGATCTCCGAAAACGTCAAGCCGTTCAACAAGAGAATGAATATCTTCTCCCATCGACAATTCTTTTAATTATTTGACCTCAAAGACATAATTTAACAGATTTCCTGACTTGCGTCAGTAGGCATAGATAGCTCCCGGAAAAAGTACACTACAAGTGCCTTAACTTTCGTACGGCGTGTACTTAAGTGTCTTAACTTTCAAAGTGTTTACTTGATTGCTAACTTTTTTTCAACTCGTGCACTTAAGTACCTTAACTTTCAAAGTGTTCACTTGAGTGCCTTAACTTTAAAAAGTGTTCACTTGAGTACCAACTTTTTTTAAAATCGTTTACTTTAGTGCCAACTCCGATGAGCCACGTCAGCATAAATAATAATTAAAAATGTCACGTGTCGGATTTTCGGTGAGCCACGTCAGATTTGGCACTGAAGTGAACGATTTTAAAAGAAGTTGGTACTCAAGTGAACGCTTTTTAAAAGTTTAGGCACTCAAGTGAACACTTTGAAAGTTAAGGCACGTAAGTGCACGCCGTACGAAAGTTAAGCACTTGCAGTGTACTTTTCCCGATAACTCCCTCTCAATTTCCCTTTCTTCTGCAGATGAAGAAAGAGCTTTCTTCTTCTTGCTATCTCCCAATACATCCTTCAACTCCCTCCATACTTCTCCTTCAACAGCTTGAGTCTCTATTCATTTCTCTCACAGAATTTTCGTGATGACATAGCCATATTTTTGTTTATAAGAACTGTGCAATGCATGTGTGGAAAGACAGTGTCTGCGAGACAAGAAGGAATGCCGCATACGATGGCCAAAAGTAGTATGGCCATACTTCTTCACATTATCTGTGGATGCATCCCTTAGGAGAAAAGATGAAGTATGTTTATACTTTTTCAAAGAACACTCATTTTCAGAACAAAGGATAAACGGGTCACGTGAGAACAAAGAGGGCGAACAAATTAAGGAATCATCTTGCATAATTGTGCGGCATGCCTCAGCAGGAGAAGTATTGATCTCGGTAAACACCCGAATGGGAAGATCAAACACAGAGGAATTTAAAAGATTGTTTGACATTATTGCAATCCAACTCGGTAGGACTCTCAAATCCTAGATAGGCATAAGAGTTTCCTGACCACAAAGAGGGGTGAATAGGTGTTTGAGATTATGATTTCCAAGAACTTTGTGTTGTATCTAGCAATATCACCTAGAGGAGGGGTGAATAGGTGTTTCTGTGCCAAAATGAAACTAAATGCGGAATTAAACAATTTCAGGTCACAATCACGACGAGAATAATGAAGCAACGTGCAAGTGATCTAAACGTAATAGAAGGAGTTTAGAGATGAGATAATTGCAAGCTGAGTTTATAGTTGTTCGACTTGTTAGGCCTATGTCCACTCTCCCACGATGACAGCCAATTGACTGGATTCCACTAAAATAAATCAAGATGTGGCTATAAGAGATGATACTCTCAGTCGCTCTTACAACACCTCACAAAAAACTTAAGAACTTCTTGAAACAAGTATGTGAATCTAAACAACCCAGGCACTTTGGAATTTTATGCTCCCGACACACTCTGCTGGTCACTATGGTTATTCTTTTATACTCTTTTGCTTCCAAACTAGCCGTTGGACAGACCTCAAAGGATCGCTCTTCAATCTTTGATTGAACGTCATCAATCGTGATTGAATGAAATTGTATCTGGGAAGATATGGTAGCCGTTTTCTTGGAAAACGATTTGTTTTCCTTTGTTTGGTAATATGTTACCGAAAATATTTTTCGGTGTTTGGTTCTCATTTAGAAAACGATTTCAATCTCATCAAAGGGATTGTCCTTGATACTGATGAGAAGCAGATGGTCGAGAAAGCTGACGTGAACTGCAAATGGTCGAAAGAGCTTACGTGAACTGACCCGACCAGGCTCTGGTCTTGGTCCCGGCCCCTGCCTCGGCCCCAGTCCCCTATCCCAGGCCTCGACCCCGGCCCCGATCTCGAGCCCCGGTCCCCGGCCCGGGTCGCCGGCCTCAGTCTCGGGATCGGTCCTCGGGATCGGCCTCAGTCCCGTTTTCAAAGAAAGTAAGAGACTCAAATTTGGGAAAGTGTTTTCACCTTTTTATTTTGAGGAATTCACTTTCCTATTTTAATTAATAAAATCTTTATTGACTGGAAAGTACTTTCCATTGACCAAATCATTTTACGCGAACCAAACAGACGAAAGTTCAGAAAACACTTTCCCTGAAAATACTTTCCCCAAAACAAACGCACCCTAAGCACTTTAGATTTAGTCGCTCATACAACTAAATCTTCAGTTTCCAAAAGTAGAGTTAATTCAAATAAACCACAAAACTTATTCTTGGAAGGTAATATCCAATCGTAGATTGTCCCTTGATATGATTGAAGAAGAAAATCTTGTCAATCAAATATTACAAACTTCCATAAACAAAAACCGCCATTATCGAAAACTTGCCAAAAGTGGGTCTTCAGAATCTGTGTGATACATATGTAGAATCTGAACAATATTCAGAAGCAATTTTCAAAAGTAGAGACCGACTGAATCTGAACAAATCATCTGAACCGTGACACTGAGCCTTGATGAAGTTCTTTTGACATGTCAAATAAAGCTTCAGATGAATAAGCCTTCATAGACAATAACATATGCCGTCTGAACAACTTCATAAGCAAATATATGACTACTTCAACTTGAGTCTGAATGTCAGAGATGAATCAATATAAGCTTCTGTTCACTTTTTTTACTCTGCAATAACACAAAAGAAATAGTATACATATTCTATCTGAATATGGATAGTTTTGTCAGAATCAAAATGTTTAGATGGAAGGTTTTCTCAACACTTTGGAGAAAAGTTCAAAAAGTCCACAAACTCTGGAATTTACTATCTCGCAGAGAGACATACAAGGCGATTAGTTTTGTAAAAACAAATCGTTTACCTAAGTCGATTACACAATCAACATGAAAAGCGAAACACGAAAAGTCTTAGGTAGCCCCATATATGGAATGCGGTCGTATCATAAACCTTTCAGTTGATTTAATTAAGTCATAAACCTTTTTTTTTGTTAAATTTTTTCGTAAGTGCAGCTAGTCCTTTTGATGATCAGTACTTTTATTTTTTATGTTCTACTCAAGAATTACCAACATGACATCCTTAATTGCACCTTTTACCACAAGTTTAAATATTTGATTGTATTTTTTACTGAAAGTACGACTAGCGCCCACGTTAGTGATTGATGAGCAGTACCTTTAGTTTTTATGTTCTACTCGAGAATTACCTACATGACATCCCTAATTGCACCTTTTTACCATAAGTCTAAATATTTGATTGCATTTTGTATTGAAAGTACGACAGATGTCCACATTAGTGATTGCAGGCCAACATTAGCCCATTGGAAAATCGTCAAAAGGTTTATAATAAAATTGGCAAAAATGAAAAATTTAGAACTAAGTTAACATTTGTATGGTATGTTTAAAGCTTTTTTGGTAGTCAAGAAAGCATCGTACCAAACTCGCAATACTTACGGTGTCCTCATCCCAAACATTGTTAGGATCGGCACACAATCGCAATAAAGTAAAAAATTGAGGGAAAGAGAAATCGAGACACGAGATTTTATCCTGGTTCACCCTTAAACTAGGGCTACGTCCAGCAGAGGATTTCACTATGTCAGCACCTCACTTCTCTCGTTACATCACTCAATTACAAGCGAACAAGAGTATATATATTAGCAGTTATTCATGAGCTTAAGCCCAAACTACTAATGAAAATTTATGGGCTTAAATCATAAAAGCCCTCTGGTGTCCAAGGCCCCTTGAAACCCCCGCCGAGGCGGCTCCCCCGGACCCCCGCTCGCTCAGCGTGGAGCGGGACCCACGTGCTTTCCTATCGCAGGGGAATATGAACCACACCCCAACATTCTCCCACTTGGTGAATATTTTCCATGCTTCTTTAGACCCAACTCAGTTGTACACCATTCAAATTTTTCTGCACTCACTGCCTTGGTAAAAAAATCTGCACTATTCACCTGTGTGTCGACTTTTTCCAGCACAACAACTTTCTATTCTATTTTCTCTCGGATGAAGTGATATTGTATGTCAATATGTTTTGTTCTTGCATGAAAAGCAGGATTCTTAGCCAAGAATATAGCGCTCTGGCTATCACACCCAATTTTCACTTCTCCTTTTGTAAAACCAAGCTCTTTGCACAATCTGCTCATCCAGATCACTTCCTTAGCAGCATGAGTAAGAGCCATGTACTCTGCTTCAGTAGTAGATAATGCAACTGTGATCTGTCTCTTACTCATCCAACTCACAGCTCCACCGAATAAGGAAATAACATAACCGCTGGTTAACCTCCTGCTATCAATGTCTCATCCCCAGTCGGCATCGACAAAACACTTCAGTTCTAACGCTTGCTGTCCTTGTGAGCTTTTCATACCTTCATAACATAACTCAATGTCAGACGTACCGCGAAGATAACGAAACACTCTCTTTGCAGCTGTCCAATGCTCTTTGCCTGGATTGGACATATATCTACTCAATACTCATACTGCTTGAGCAATATCTGGACGAGTACATACCATGGCATACATCAAGCTCCCAACTGCACTTGCATATGGAACTGTTGCCATCTCTTCAAATTCCTCTTTAGTCTTAGGACATTGGAGCGTTGATAATTTAGAACTTGTGGACATAGGGGTCTTTACTGGTTTACAATCTGTCATGTTGAACTTTTTCAACACATCTTCAACATATTTCTTCTGGCTTAACCACAACTTCTTATTCTCACGCTCCCTTTTTATCTGCATGCCCAAGATGAAATTTGTTGGACCTAGATCTTTCATCTCAAGCTGTTTTGCCAACAGTCCTTTCACAGTGCTGATCATTTTCATATTATTCCCAACTAGCAGCATATCATCTACATATAAGGTTAAAACAATAAAGTCATCATCTAACCTCTTCACATAAACACAATGATCAGCATCACAGCGAATAAAGCCAAGCTTCAAGACATATGAGTCAAACTTCTGGTACCACATTCTTGGAGATTGCTTCAGGCCATACAAAGACTTGTTCAATTTGCAAACAAAATCTTCTTTTCCTTTGACCACAAACCCATCCGGTTGCTTCATGTAAATATCCTCCCCCAAGTCACCATGTAGGAAGGCTGTTTTTACATCTAGCTGCTCTACCTCCAGATTGTATGCAGCTGCTGCAGATAAGACAAGCCTTATGCAACTTAATTTAGCAACAGGAGAAAAAATCTCACCATAATCAATTCCCTCTATCTGCGAGTATCCTTTTGCAACCAAACGAGCTTTATATCGTTCTATATCTCCATCTGCAGATATCTTCTTCTTGAATACTGTCGCGACCCTCCTCGAGCGGAGTGTTAATGGGCCGTCCGATCGCTGCATGATCGAACGCGGGCCTCTCCCAAGGTCCATTACCCAAATCGCAACTGCTGGATATACGTGGTCGACCTTCAGTGTGGTCTAGTGACATGTGATAAGTGTACATGCCAAGGAGTCGCCACCAATCGTTTCGTGGAGGGTACGATCGGAAACCCTATCGAATAGTTGGGAGTGGTCTATTCGATTCTGCGGAAACCAGAGAAGTGCGTTCGGGGACTTAGTTACGCCAACTGCCAAAGTTGACGCCCTTTCTGTACCTAAGCTGAATGGTTTATCTGATCCGAGGATTTCGTGCTGACAAGTGAGGCACAGATCGTAAATCTAGGAGTTCATGCAGATGGGAATTACTACCCTATCACTCACAATCAATAGAAATAAGTGCGCAAATCAAGGATATAGTACATGCGGATAAAACACATGAAATCAGCATGGCATCCCTAATGAGGCCCTATTAGCCTAGAGAAATATCAATCAAGGCTTAGGAATGGTTTGGATATGATTCGCCCATGAGGGGCAGAATCGTAATTTTGAATAATTCGGGGAAAATTTACCTCGAAAGGGTAAATATGTCATTTTAAATGAATTGGGAAGTCAAAAGACATGGGAAATATGATTGGCCATCAATCCAATCCATTTCCTATTTTTCGAGAATTTCCAGGATTTTTCTGGGATTTAAAAAATGATTTTACCCTCGGTGGGGTAAAGTCGTCATTTTGGATAAAGATGAAAACTGAAAATCTTAAATATTAGGGTTGGTCGTCCACCTGACCCAAACCCTAACTTTAAGCAATTTTCAGGACTCGATTGGAACAAGAAAGACGATTTTCCAATTAAAGGGCAAAATCGTCATTTTGAGAAAAGAGGCGGGACTCGAAAACCCAACCCTAAGAATTGGTCGCCTACTCGACCGTAATTCTTACTTTGGCATTATCGGCCTTATCTCGCATATACAGCAGAATCGACTTACCCCTAAAGGGTAATATCGTCAAGTCTTGGAAGAACGGATAAGAAACCCCAAAAATAGGGTTGACCAGTTGTCTGAGGTCAATCCTCAATTTTTTTGGGACCCTCTGGAGTGTCTAGGATTTTTCCACAATTTTTTTCACATTTCTTTGGAATTTTCTGGAATTTTCTGGAATTTTCTAGCATTTTTTTGATTTTTTTAGGATTTTTCTGATTTTTTTAGGATTTTTCTGATTTTTTTTATTTTTAAAACTATTTTCTGATTTTTTTTTATTTAAAAAATATTATTCGGGCCGGGTCGACCCGACCCACACGGGTCGGAACCCGGCCCAGACCCGGACCCGCGAGACCCAATCACCTAAACGGCGCCGCATCTGCCCCTTTTTTATTTTTTATTATCTAGACTTAATCCGACGGCTCCTATTGAACCGCGTGGCTAATCCACGACCGCCGGATCAGATTACTAAAACCTACGGTTCAGATTAGGCGAAGACTCGATCAGGGCTGTCTGATCAGACTACTTAAACCTACGGCTACGATTAGATCCCAAGACTCGATCTAGACCGTCTATTCATATTAGCCTAAACGACGCCGTCCACTAACTAACCCATACGGCGCCGTTTCAACCAATTTTTATTTTCAGATTAAAATCATTTTCGAATTATCCTAAATTCTAATCCGACGGCCACCATTTATTAGATTCAATTAATCTCAGCCGTTGGATCTACTTATTCGAATAACAACCTCCAACGGCCGAGCTGACTAGACACCACGTGGACCAGTCACGCATTGCCACCTAGACCTTTGACTCGTTGACCTCGCCACGTCAGCTTCGTTTTCAACCTCGCGACTCCGGCAGAATGGACGGCTGAGCTTCTCCGGTGCTGATCTAACGGTGGAATCTTGACGAATTGGAGCGAGACCGGCGGCAATCGACTCGCGATAACCTCTATTTTAACATATCTAAGAATCGCGACATTTTATTCACAGAATCGCAAGAATCACGCAAAGTGCCGAGTACGGCCATGGGAGTTCGATCGCTTAATTTATCTAAAATCGTAGCAATTCAATCATAGAACAGCGCCAGTGGAGGTTTAGAAAACTCACCTCGAGCTCCGATTGAGCTCGCTCGGCCCAGATTTGGCTGGGGAAGGATGAACAGCGGTCGGCTATAAAGGCTAAGTTCGAAGACTCGATTCGGGTTGTTCGGACAAAATCGATGCAAAATCAAAGTGCAGAGATGGTCAGTGATGTCTAAGGGATGAAACGCACACGGGAATCGCAAAGATTGAAACCGAAATCAGGGTTCGCCATTGAAGACCAGAGCTTGAGCTCGAAGTTCGGGATTACCTGTTCTTGCGGTTTTGGGCTGCGCGGTCGATGGCGATAACTTCCCCTCAGCACGGGCGGCCTCCTGATGATCTTCGCGAGCTTTGGTCTAGCCTGTAAAGGCCTGACCGCCGCTCTGTGAATTTGAGCTCAGTCCTCGACAATGGTGGTTGGAGGACGAGCCCTTTCTCTCTCCCTCTCGCTTTCTTTCGATTCCGTTTCTTCTTTTTTAATTGAATTCTCTCTCCCCTCGACAGAAAGTGACCATGAGCTTATATAGCTCTTGAGAATTTTGACGCCGCAACGGGGGTGGTGTAACGGCCTCAATTGCACATGAGGCCACGTGCATTTGGGCTTAAACGGCGTCGGGGACGATGGGTTTTCCGTCCAACTCCGTTTGATCCTTCGGTAGCCCTCATCTTTTGCAAATTTGGCATGGATTTGCGCTGAGTCTAACGTCGTTGACTTTTGCAGGTCCCGCGATTTTGACCGTCCGATTACTCTCCCCTCCGGCGACTCTGAATGGTGCTGTTGGTGTCAATCGACGGGAAACGTCCTAAGGAATCAAACGCCCACAAGTGTGTCTTGAATCATCGCCGATTGGTCCGTCAATTTGGCTATCAAAGCTCGGCATTTTACTGTTCATTTGCGCAGACTCCCGGGGAAGAAGATGACACTGTTCTGGACCAGTTCGACCGGTCGGACGGGCGGTCTGACCGGTCTGAACCGGTTCCGAATTGGATTTTTCAAAATTAAACCCAAATTAGTAGGAAATTTTTACAATTGAACCTCATAATCGAATCTAGGGCATGGATTCGATCAAAAAATGTGATTTTGCCCAAAAGTTCATATCAATTTCAACAAAAACCCCAAATTTCCTTTTAATTGCAAATAGGGGAATTATGCAATTGAAGGTTCAAATGATCAAATTGGGTCAAATTACCTGTGCCAATCGATTCAAAATGGTGAAACCCATTGGGCAGTATGTTTAATTTGCAATGATAGCCCTCGAATTGAAAGTAATTTCAATTATGCTCAATTTCAAGGACTAAAAATGCAATTTTAGTATGTAATTTTGCCAAATTCGTGCAATTGAGCAATTTGTACAAACAATTGGGCCAAATTAAAATAGGGGACAATTATATTGAATGTCAAGATTCTAAAAAATGTTAAAATTGCAAATTAAAAGACTCAATTGATATTTTTTTTTTCTCAAATTCAATAGTATGGGTTACAAAGGAACACCCATAATTGAATCTGATTTTGAACTTTTTGTGAGGTCAAAAATACAAGGGATTAAAAATAAAAATATTAGCTATTTTTTTTTATATTTTTGTGACATCAAATGCTATTTTTCTTGATTTTTTGAGTATGTTTTCTATTTTCTAAAAATACCAAAAATGTGAAAAATATGGAAAATTATTTTTTGGTCAAAAATGGTTCCTTGGGCTTGGCCAAGGCCACCAAAGTTGATTTTGTAATTTTTTGACTTTTTATGAATTTTTTGTGATTTTTCAAAGATAAAACTGAAAAAGACTAGGTCAAAAATCAGGTGTCAACAAATACCCACTTGCAACCAATTGTCTTCCGATCCGTGGGTAATCTTACTAGACTCCACGTCCTGTTTTTATCCAATGAGTCCATCTCATCTTTCATGGCTTTCTCCCACTGTTTGGCATCTTCCACACTTCTTGCTTCCTTAATAGTACTTGGATCATCACCTGTGACAGTCAGAGCACAGTTTTCATTATTAACAAATAGGGTATACCTCTCAGGTGGTCTTGTTACCCGTGTGGACCTCCTCAAGACCGGCTCAGATGGTACTTCAATTTCAAACTCAGTATCAGAATCAACTATATCATCCTCCACATCCGGCTCATTAGCTTCAAAATCTGAATTTTCTGTTTCAGCTTGTGTAGCCTCTGTTTCTCCCTGCAAACCAACATCTAACTCAACTGTATGTGGTTCTTCAGGAGGTTGCGAAACAATCTGATTTGTTGAAAATTCTCTGAACACCACATCCTTGCTGTAGGTAATACGTTTAGTATCAGGATTCCACAGCTTATACCCTTTGATACCATCCTTGTACCCAATGAAGATGCATTTCTCTGACTTGCTCTCAAGTTTATTCCTCTTTTCCCTAGGCACATGCATATATGCTTCGCAGCCAAACACTCTAACATGAGATACATCTGGCTTCTTCCCGAACAGTGCCTCGAACGGTGTTTGATCCTTCAAAACTGATGTAGGAGACCTATTCTTCAGATAACATGCAGTAGCCACTGCTTCCGCCCAAAATTCAGCTGCTAAATCTGCACCACTAAGCATACTCCTAGCCTTCTCCATGAGAGACCGATTAAGTCTCTCTACCACGCCATTCTGCTGAGGTGAATAGGGCGTAGTTTTCTGCCTTGCAATGCCGCTGGTAGCACAGAAATGATCAAATTTCGCTGAACAGAACTCTCTTCCGTTGTCAGTCCGTAAAACTTTGATTTTTCTATCAAACTGATTTTCCACCAAAGCTTTGAACTCACGAAATTTTTCAAAGACACAATCTTTTCTCTGCAAGAAATATATCCACACATGCTTGGAAAAATCATCAGTAAAAGAAACATAATACCTTGATTTTCCAAACGATGCTACAGGTGTAGGACCAAAGACATCACTGTGGATTAGATCTAGAATCCCTTTCGCTCTCCCTCCTATGGATTCAAAAGATACCCGATTCTGTTTTCCATGTAGACAATGTTCACAAAATCCGAAACCCATAGAACAGCTTGGGATTCCATCTACCATCTTCTTTGAAGTAAGGGTCACCAGCCCTTTCTCACCGATATGACCTAATCTCCGATGCCATAACATTGTAGAATCTTCTTCCACCTGTTCCGTGATATAACTCTCACCACTGATCACCGTGCTTCCCAGTAATTTCCATAGCTTTCCTTCCCGTTCGCCTCTAGCAATCACCATAGATCCACGGGTTAGCTTGCATGAGTACTTGTCGCTAGTGAAAGTAATGCCAGCATCTGCCATTGTTCCCACAGATATAAGATTCCTAGTAAGACCAGGAATATGCATCACATCTGGAAGATTTTTTATTGTCCAATCTTTCATCTTCAGCTTCACCTTTTCGCGACCGACAATATTAAGCGTTGCATCATCTCCCATCCGTATTGTACCTCCCTGATATGGCTCATAACAGCATAACCAATCTCTATGATGCGTCATGTGAAAAGATGCTCCAGTATCAATAATCCATGCATCCCAATCAACCTGCGATGAGTTGCAAGCGAGATACAAGTCTCCCGCATTGCTGTCATCATCTTTCTTTATACTAGATGATGATGTTTCATTTCACTTCTCTGGACCTACGCTTCTGTTTCTGCAATCCTTCTTCAAGTGTCCAGCTTTTCCGCACTTCCAACACTTTATTTCAGATCGATCTCGACTTTTAGATCTTCCTTTAGACTTATTCCTTACACCAAATCTGGATTTAGATCATTCACTACTTCTTCCTCTTACGAAAAGAGCTTCATTCGCTGCATTATCAGAACCTGCTCTCCTCATCTCCTCAGACAATAAAGCAGATACAACATTCTCAAAAGACAGGGCACTAACACCAGTACCAATCGAAATAATTATATGTTCCCATGAATTCGGTAGTGAACACAACAAAGTACATGCTTTATCTTCCTCATCCAGATTAACGTCAATCGACGCAAGCTGCCCACAGACAATATTAAATTCATTTAAGTGTGCAGAAAAGAATCACCTTCACTCATCCGAAGGTTGTACAGTCGCTTCCGCAGAAACAACCTGTTCACGAGCGATTTGCTCTGATAAAGGCTTCCTAGCTTAGCCCAGAGATCTTTTGACGTCTTCTCAGAGGTCACATTCACCAAGACGTTATCAGCGAGGCACAGCCAGATTAGGCTTCGCGCCTTCCGATCGCTGCTAATCCACGCCTTCACCTGATTGGATGCGGACGCAATCTCTTCCTCCTTCACTTTATCCTTAGCAGGCAGTTCAGGTTTATCTTCTTCGATCACGTACCACAGATCTCTGTCCACAAGTAAAGCCTCCATCTTCAACTTCCATAACTCGAACCCCTTTCCACCAAACTTCTCCACTTCAATTCGCGATTGACCAGCCGACGTCTTCCCAAGATTCAATTTTTGGGATCTCTCTTCACCAAGAAAACCCTAACCTCAAACCTTGCTTTGATACCAGATGTTAGGATCGGCACACAATCGCAATAAAGTAAAAAATCGAGGGAAAGAGAAATCGAGACACGAGATTTTATCCTGGTTCACTCTTAAACTAGGGCTACGTCCAGCAGAGGATTTCACTATGTCAGTACGTCACTTCTCTCGTTACATCACTCAATTACAAGCGAACAAGAGTATATATAATAGTAGTTATTCATGAACCCAAGCCCAAACTACTAATGAAAATTTATGGGCTTAAATCATAAAAGCCCTCTCGTGTCCAGGGCCCCTTGAAACCCCCGCCAAGGCGGCTCCCCCGGACCCCCGCCCGCTCAGCGTGGAGCGGGACCCACGTGCTTTCCTGTCGCAGGGGAATATGAACCACTCCCCAACAAACATAACGACAGAGTCACGGTATACACTTGTTCATATGCACTTTGGACGTTGAGCTAGACTTTGCATATGACTAGAACGGTAGAACTTCATCTTTATGTTAACAAATGAAATGAGAAGCAGTGCCTCGGTATTTTATTCTGAACTCGAAATTCCTTTAGAATATAGACTAATGGTCTTGAATTTCCTTGAGAAGTTTTCACAAGCAGTTGGTGGGCTTTCTTCTGACATGCATCAGAGGTCCAATTTGATCTTCCACCTCCAACAGCTGAGATCATCCTGAGCCAAAATATGTATTTTAGGAAAGTGATTGATTTTTTTTCCCCTTATTTAGTTGTGAGATTATAAATGAGAGGACACGCTTTTAAGAATCATTCCCCAGGGACATCTTTATTTCGGAGACGCATAAAAATGTTGGTATGTCCCTGTCCTAATTTTGATGGATTAATCATAGAGGAAGCAGATACTTGTGTACATTTTTCCATAGAGGGGACCGCTCAGCCGCCGCCCTTAGATTATTGAAAAAGAGAAGTAATATAGTAAGCACTAAGCGTCCATGAAATGCTTATGATTTATGAACCCGCAAGCACGCGTTATATTGACTTTGAGCCAGTCGTCTCGGAGCTTCGGACTAGTCATCTCTGACGATTCTTCTCTGCTGTTCCGTTCAAGAATCTCCTCCACCGAAGACTTTGAGCAGGCAAGAAGATGACGCTATACATATAAATGATGCAGCCGCAAACAATGGAATAGTCGATCCGGCTGCTTGTATATACACTTGGAAAATATTTGAGGAGATGGCGGTTTCATCGGGATTCGACTACGAGGTGTTCTTGAGCTTTAGAGGACCAGATACTCGAGCGGGTATCACCGACTTCCTTTATGTCAGCCTTATCGATGCGGGAATCCGGGCGTACAGAGATGACGAAGAGATGCGCATCGGGGAAGAGATCGGCCCGGAGCTTCTCCAAGCAATCAAGCAGTCACGAATCTCCATACCCATCTTCTCAAAACGATATGCCTCCAGCAAATGGTGTCTCAAGGAGTTGGTCCAGATGGTGGAGTGCAAGGAAAACATGGGACAGAAGATCATGCCCATTTTCTACGATGTGGAACCTTCTGAGGTTCGGTTCCAAACTGGCGGGTATGGACAGGCCTTCATTGAGCATGAAAGGAAGAGGCGTTACAGCGATGGAACAATTAGCGAGTGGAAGGACGCTCTTAGTGAAGTTGGGGAACTAAAGGGATGGGACCTAAAAAGCACGCCCAACAGGTGATTTCTCCTAAAATTGAGCCCACCGCAATATCTTGTATACTCATAATGCAACTTAGTTCTGATTATGAGTCCTTGCTGAATTTGTGTTATTTCGAGTATTGAAGCTTAATGTGATTCTAGCAAAATTAGGAATCATTCGGAAATCATGATAAAAGTGGGGCGTTTCGCCGGAATTTGCTCTTTCTGATCTTAACCATGTGTTATCAGTCCATTTTCATCCGTTTCTTTCAAATAAAATCATCTAATTCAAATAAGGAATCTATCTAGACGGGGTGTAAGTTTTTCCAATTTGGATTGGCCTGATCATTTGTTGTTCAACCCGATTTTCTGATACCATGTGTTTTCAACTCCAAAAATTATCAGGCATGAAGGTGACTTCGTGAAAACAGTAGTTAAGAAAGTTTTCAGTGAATTGAAAAAGGGTTATTTGGCATTATCGGATTGCTTGGTTGAAACCGACCATCACGTGAGTGAAATCATGAGAAAAATTGGCCCTCGGACGTATAAAACATGGATTGTTGGTATCCATGGAATGGGTGGTGTTGGAAAGACCACGCTCGCCAAAATCATATACAATCAACTTTCACCTAATTTTGAGCATTGTTGTTTCCTTTCCAATGTTCGAGAAACGTCTAAGGTAGTCTTGCAGAATCAGCTGCTCTCGGACATCCTCAAAAGGAAATGGGAAGATATAAGAAATACAGACGAAGGGATTGTGATGATTAAAGAAAGACTGAGTGGTAAAACACTTCTCCTTCTCCTTGATGATGTGGACAAAAGGAGTCAATTGAGTGCACTTATAGGGCACAATTGGTTCGGTAAAGGAAGTAAGGTTATCATCACTAGTAGAAACAAACAAGTTCTCAATCATGCTGAAGTGGATTGGACTTATGAACTTAACTGCATGGATTTCGACAGATCTCTTCAACTTTTCAGCAAACATGCGTTCAGAAGAGATCGTCCTTTGGATGATTATCTCGCCCACTGTAGAAAGGCGGTAGGCATTGCTGGAGGCCTTCCTCTAGCACTTGAGGTTATAGGTTCGCTTTTATCGTGCATCAATAAAGAAAAGTGGGATGTCATATTGAACAAGCTGGAAAAAGTTCCTCACGAGGAAGTCAGCAGTAAGCTCATGATAAGTTATGAAGCACTAGATGATCGCCAAAAGCACATCTTTCTCGATATAGCTTGTTTTTTCATTGGATATCCCAAAGAAATTGCAACCCACATGTGGGATGAGACTGAATTTTTTCCGGAAGAGGCTTTGGAAGTTCTGCAGCATATGTCCTTGATAAAAATCGACAAAGATAATACAGTGTGGATGCATGATCTATTAAGGGACGTGGCACGAGAAATCATCCGCCGGGATAGTAACATGGTAACAGAGAAGCAGACTAGGGTGTGGGATGCTGATGAAGCGTTAAATTTGCTGAAGACAAACCAGGTAAAAGCTCCCTGCTACCACTACAATTTGGCTACTTTCTCTTTTATGGCGACACGGAACATGAGGGCTTGTTAATAATGTGTTTCCTTTTTGGCAGAAAAAGGACAAAGTTGAAGCTTTCTGTCTCCATAAGGCAGAAGACCGTTTTGCAGATGCGGACTTCGTGAGACTTCCAAATCTAAGGTTCCTTGGAGTACATGGCGGGACTTCAGGGAACAGCCTTAGCGATCCTATACTTGAGAAAAAAAACTTTGGATGCTTGTCTGGATTAGTAATGCGGAATTCATGTCCGGATTTTCATCTTCGGATCAACTTTTTCCTAAAGGAGTCACATCTGCTTCCGAAATTGCGATGGCTTGCTTGGAATAATACTTCTCTAGACTTGGACATAGCCAAACTATCCATGAAGAATCTAGTCGTTCTCAGCTTAGCAGGGAGCAACATTACCCATCGTTGGGACGGTTGGAGCCATATAAAGGTGTGACATATGCTAGGAACGTCTATCTGTTAAACCCAGAACTTGATCTTTTCATGATTTTTCATATCTCTGTCGTTGCAGATGGCGAGGAACCTAAAAGTTCTGATTATGATGCGCTGCTGTGACTTGGTTAGAACTCCCGACTTCTCAGGACTTGCAAATTTAGAACGGCTGATCTTGAAGGACTGTATAAGGTTGGTCAGAGTCGATAAATCCATCGGTCAGTTAAAGCGGTTGGTTTCCTTAGATGTCAGGTTCTGCTTGCAACTTCGTGACTTGCCAAATGAGATTTCTATGCTAAAATCTTTGAAAGAGCTCCTTATTCAAGGCACGCCAATGCAGGCCAATGTGAGTTATAGCCCCAGCTATGGACAGCAACTTGAGCTTATATAATGAGAAACAGAGAGCACAAAGAGAATGAAGAAAATTAATGCTGTTGTATCATGTTTGTTGCTCTTTGCGTTGCGTTCTTTGGCAGTTTTTGTAAAGTTCTGCTCGCTGAACATTGGAAATTCGTTTCGTAACATTGATGGTAAATTCTTCATCATTGAAATTCGTCCAATTGGTATACTATCGGTCAGGCTAGCAGTTGTAGTTCACAAACGACGTTAGGGATTTACGACCGTCAATGTAATAGTAACTTAATAAGCTTTTCAATGAATTCGCTCCTCAAAAATTAAATATTAGCATTGTAAATAGTAATTTACCAGTGAAATCGATAGCATTGTCCGAGGAACTAATTAGGGTAAACGATAAATTTGTCTGTAAGATACCACCGTTAACCAGTGTTCAGGTACTTTGATGCCATTTTGCATTTAATGTGTAACGACGATCAATGTAATAGTAACTTTTAGTAAGTTTTCCATAAACCTACTGCTACTTTTGAAAACTAAATTTTAGAGGGGTCAACAATTAGTTACTAGCAACTATACGATCTCACTAGGGGTCAACAATTAGTTACTTTTGGCATCACGGCCCAATGCTTGAAGTAATAAATGGAGCCATACGATCTCACTAGTGGCGGAAGCCATGGCTCGGTACTCAGCTTCTGCACTAGATCTAGCCGCAACTGTTTGCTTCTTACTTTTCCAGGTAACAATATTTCCTCTAACAAAGGTACAAAAACCTGAGGTAGATTTTCTATCCATAAGGTTGCCAGCCCAATCAGCATCAGCAAAACCTACAATCTCTGTATTATCATTATTCTTCAACAATATTCCTCTTCCGAAGGAAGCTTTCAGATATCGAAGGAGGTGGTTTATCAACTCCATATGCCCTTGTGTAGGTTTTTGCAAAAAATGGCTTATGCAACTGACAGAATAAGCAATGTCAAGCCTAGTAATGGTTAGGTAAATCAATCTCCCTACCATACGTTGAAATTGCCCAATATCCTCTAATTGTGTTTCATTAGACACAGTCTTACTATTGTAATCCATAAGAGTGCTAGCAGGTTTAACGCCCAACTTACCAGTCTCCTTCAGTAGATCTAGGACATATTTCCTCTAAGTCAAGAACAGACCTTTGTCAGAACTTGCTACCTTTATGCCTTAAAAATACCTCAATTTTCCTAGGTCTTTCATGTCAAACTCCTTGCTCAAGAATTGCTTAAGTCTGCAATACATGTTAAGTTACTGCAAGTAATAATAAGATCATCAACATAAATGAGAATGGCAACAATAACTTCACCGACTGCTTTAGTAAACATTGAAGAATCAGTTGCGCTCCTTTTGAAACCAAATCTAATGAGTGAGGAACTCAGTTTGCCATACCATGCTCTAGGAGACTGTTTGAGACCATATATAGCCTTCTTTAATTTGCAAACCATTCCCTTATCATTCTCTAAGAAATGTCATGGAGGGACATCCATATAGACCTCTTCCTCTAAGTCTCCTTGGGGGAAGGCATTCTTCACATCCATCTGAAACAAGGGCCAGCCACAGTTAACTGCCACAGATAGAAGGACACGAACATTATTCATTTTCACCACAGGTGCAAATGTTTCCTTGTAATCTATCCCATGGGTTTGAGTATACCCTCTTGCGACAAGTCGGGCTTTATACCTCTCAATTGACCCATCACTATTATATTTGATCTTGTAAATCCACCGACATCCAACTGTCTTCTTCCCATTTGGCAATTTAATAAGTTCCCAAGTACGGTTACGGTCCAATGCCTGAAGCTCATCTTTCATGTCATTCACCCACACACTGTTTTTACAAGCTTCCAAGAAGGTATTGGACTCCTATTGATTTTCAATGGCAGATAAGAAACTTAAATACTTATGAGAAATTCTATCATACCCAATAAAATCTTGAATGGGATGCTGAGCAATATAATATGTTGAAAAATCACGGAGTCGCGTTAAAGGCCTTGGAATGCGTGATGATATGCGGATTGGAGCTGAGATAATAGGTGCCGCATCTGCTGGAACTCCCTCTGTTGCATCGTCTGTAATAGGTGCCACATTTGCTGGAACTCCCTATGTTGCATCGTCCGTCCCAACTTCCAAATTTGCCGTAACTTGAATAGGAGCAGTGTTGACATTTTCTATATTCACAGGCCGATTCCCTTGAACAACCGTTGTTGGAATTTCCTCTTGAAAGAACATTGAAGGTTCAATAGGTAGGACAGAAAGCAAAAATTCAGAATAGTCATCTTGCTCCCCTTGAATTTTATTCTTGGCAAAATACATGTTAGTCTCATCAAAGGCAACATCCCGAGAAATATAAATGCGTCTAGTACTTGGTTCATAGCATTTATATCCCTTCTTGACATTGGAGTATCCCAAAAACACTCACTTTCGAGCTCGCGGATCTAGCTTGTCACCAGATTGAGAATGCACATAACACATGCATCCGAAAATTCTTAGGTGGGAGATACCAAATTTTCGACCATACAAACTTTCAATTGGAACCTTATATTCCAAAACCTTACTAGGCAAACGGTTGATTAAGTAGCAGCTAGTAAGGACTGCATGTGCCCAATAAGTCTTGGGTAAATTTCATGAGAATAATAATGCTCAGGTAACTTCAAGTAAATGTCTATTTTTCCTTTCCGCAATTCCATTCTGCTGTGAAGTTCCCACGCAGGAGGTTTGATGAATGATTCTCAGGTCACGCAAGAACACTTGAAAAACCTGATTGGTATATTCAGTTTCATTGTCTATACGAAGAATCTTTACTGTAGTGTTAAATTGATTTTTCACCATATTACAAAAAATTTGAAACACATTCAGGACTTCACTTTTGAATTTAAGCAAATAAAGCCATGTGGCTCGGGATTTATCATCAATAAATGTAACAAAATACTTGAACCCATCCTTAGAGTCAATAGGAGAAGCTCCCCAAACATCCGAGTAAACTAAATAAAATAACTGTTCTGATTTATGTGTGCTATATGAAAATGGTAACCTATGCTGCTTAGTATAATGACAAGGATCACAACAATTGGAATCATAACTTAAAGTCATAACAAGAGAAGGCAACACCCGGTCAGAGGGATGACCTAAACGCCAATGCCACAATCGGGATGTGTCAACAGTCTTCCTTTGGGCCATCAACACTTTGCTGTTGAAGTTCACCGTGTACAGCCCATTCTGCAACTGCCTTTCACCAATCATCCTCATGGTGGTTCGTTCTTGGAAGAAAATCTTTTTAGGAGTAAAAATAGCATTGCAATTCCACTGATTAGTGCATTTGCTAACAGGCAATAAATTTGAGGATAATTCGGGTACCAATAAAGCTTCAGAATTATGTGAGAAAAATTTAATTTGTCCAACACCCCTAGTTGGAACCTGCTCACCATTAGCAATAGTAATAGGTGGCTATGACACACCTGAAGTAATATTGGATAGCAAGTTTGGAGAACTACACATGTGGTATGTAGCCCCAGAGTCAACAATAAATTGAGTTTTGGATAAAGCTGAGTAAGCGTGAACATTACCAGATGTCATAGCCAAATTTCCAGTTTCAGTGCCGGAGGCGTTTGTTCCTTTGTCATGTATCTGAAGTAACTGCTGAACTTGTTGAGACAAAACCTCCAACTTGAATTGAAAATCATTCGCATTTTCTTGGACTGCGACCTTAGCTTCTGCACCCCTGCCTTTGGAAAGACGCATATGCGGATGAAGGAACCAACACCTCTCTTTGGAATATCCATCACGATTGCAATGGTCACAATGAAACCGTACTAGTTTCTTGAATTTTCCTTTGGCAAACCAAGCAGTGGAGTCTCGTTGCTTCATATTGATAGCACTGTGAACCGATTGTTCTCCGAGCTCTCCTGATGCAATTGGGGCCGAAGGCATAACACGTCTCCTTGTTTCCTCACTTTGGATTATGGCACACACTTCATTGAAAGTAGGCAATTGTGGACTCATAAGAATTTGACGTTTGGTGTCCTCAAATTTGGGTCTGATGCTTGCTAACAGCTGAAATATTTTATCTTGCTCTTCTCGATTGACATAATCCATCGCATTCTGGGGTCTATACTGACGAAGCTCATCCCATTGCTTCTTCATTTTTCCCAGATGTTCAGTGAAGGATTGTGTTGCGCCTTGCTTAGAACAAGCAAGTCCTTACTGTAGCTCAAAGATCTGAGATGCATTTCTGGCTTGACCATACATCTCATATATCGAATCCCATAACGCCTTTGCTGACTCTGAATATGCAAATACCTCGTAGATCTCTGGTTCCACGGAATTGAATATCCAAGACATCACACTGTGGTCATTGGCTTGCCATTCCTCAAAAGAGGGATCAGACTCTTGAGGAATTGTTGTCCGACCAGTGATATGGCCCAACCGAGATCGTTCACCAAGAGCAATTGTGACGGCTCGGGACCACGGCAGAAAGTTCCTCCCATTTAGCAACAAGGACGTGAGTCGCTGACTGTGTACCTCCTGCACAACGGTCTTTGATGACCCCGTCCCTGCAACAGCCTTCGGTGAATTCTTTCCCGCAACATTGTTCTCTCTATCATCCATAACGCAAAGCAGCCAAAAAGGGAATTGCAGAGACGACAGAAGACGAGCAAAAAGAAATTCGGTACAGTACTCATAGGAATCGCCGATCTGAAACCCGCTCTGATACCATGTGAGATTTGGTGGGGCCACTTGCCAACTGCTCTAAAAGCTTAAGCTGTTAGAAGAAGGCGTGGTTTAATATTTATATATTCCAACTCTCTCCTTCACGCTTAGTCTGGTCTTTTGCCTAGTACTAAACGTGGACAAATTCATTGGGGAGGCAAATAGGAGCCTGAAAAAATTTGAACTCAGGACCTCCTACTCTGATACCATATTGAATTTTGATAAAGCAATCACAACGAAGAACACAAGAATTACGAGGTTCGGCGATGTGCCTACGTCCTCGGGCAAAACTCTCTTATTTTTTCATGAGAGATACGCTGCAATTATTCTGCAATTTGTACACAAGGGTTGCTACAACAAAGGAAACAAGCAAACCCAAAAAATAGAAAAAATATCAATATACAGATTTACCTATAACAGATTTGCCTACAATCACTTCTTTCCTTTGAATAGGAAAAATGCAAATCTCGCAAATATACGCAAATCCCGCAAATATTGCCAATAAAGTCCTTGCTAAATTTGTGTTATTTTGAGTACTGAAGTTCAGTGTATAGCTAGAAAAATTAGAAATCCTTCGAAAATCATGCCAAAAGTGGGATTGTTATCGGGATTTTACTTTTTTTGAGCTTAATAATATGTTACAATTCCTTTTTCATCTTTTCTTTTGAAACAAAATTTTTTAGTTCATATAATTCCAATAAGGAATCTATCCAAATGGGGTGTTAGATTTTCTAATTTGGTTTGGCCAGACCATTTGTTGTTCAACCCAATTTTCAAATTCCATTTGTTTTCAACTCCAAAAATATCAGACATGAAAGTGACTTCGTCAAAACGGTCGCCAAGGTGGTTCTCAGGGAGTTGAAAAAGGGTTACTTGGTATTATCGAATTGCCTAGTTGAAGTCAACAATCACGCGAGTGAGATCATGAAGACAATTGGCCCTCGGGCACATGAAACACTGACCATTGGGGCTTGCATGATAACCATTCTCATTATGTGATTCTGATTCTGATCCTCAAAACTAATTCTGGTTAAAATGATTTTTTTTTATTCTGTTTCTGGATAAGTTTTAGAGAATCAGAACCTGTTTGATAACCGCACAAAATTTAAATTTCAAAAAACTGTTTCTTTTTCTTTTTCTTTTTTCATTTAAGTCAAATAACTATGTAGTTAATTTGTACAGTTTCATCCTAAATTGAAGACTAATTTTCAATGCACATAAAATAATTTAAAATACATTATTTTTTAGCATGTCATGAATGAAACATAAAATTTAATATATGATGTTTGAAGTTTGATGAAGCATGGACATGTTCCCATATTAAGGACTCATTTTTCTTTAAATATTGTATTGTCTAAATACATAGAAAGATGTTGGATGCCCTCATCTTCTATAATATTTTTTGTAGGAGAGTGAAATCCATGAAATTTAGACCCAAATTTATGAAAATAAGTTCAAACTAGCATAATCTAAGCATTTTCTATTTTTTTGAGATTTTTTCTAATTTTTTTAAATTTTTTAAAAAATTCTATTTTGTTTTATTTTATTTTTATTAGGTAGAGTGAAAAGTGATGAGAAAAATAAAAGGGAAAAGTGAGAGATATGAGATTCATCCTATTTTTTTTGTTTTCAAAAGTGATTTTTTTTCCAAAACCTACTTTTTTTTTTCTGTATTTTACTCTAAAACTGATTCTGAGAATAGAATCAGAATCAAAATTATTTACATTACCAAACATCATTCTCATTTTTTACTGTTCTGGGATGAGAATCAGAGAATCAGAATGGTTACCATGCAGACCCTTAGTATCCATGAAATGGATGGTGCTGGAAAGACCACTCTTGCCAAAATCATCTACAATCAATTTTCTGCTGATTTTGAGCATCATTGTTTCTTTTTTAGGGTTCAGATTACTTGCAGAATTCGCTGATCTCCGAGATCCTCAAAAGGAAATGGAAAGATATAAGAAAAACAAACTAAGGGATTGAGATGATTAAAGAAAGACTATGTGGTAAAAGGTTTCTCCTTCTCCTCAATCATGTGGGCAAAATGAATCAATTGAGTGCACTAATGGGGCACAATTGGTTTGGTGAAGGACGAAAAGTTATCATCACTAGTAGAAACAAAGAGGTTCTCAACGTTATTGAAGTGGATTGGACCTATCAACCTATGTAGCATCGATACGCGTATATTGAGATTTTTTACGTATCGGATACGTTGGCGTATCCGATACGCACGGATACTCTTGGACACGCGATCAACGCCTGTCCGAACGTGTCTTACTGGTCAATGTCCTGGACACGCGAGTCCGGGGCAAAACATGGAAAAAAACTCACTTCCGGGAAAAAAACACTCATTTCCTACTAGGCCCTTGCTGAAGCCCGTTAAGCGTTTAGCCCTACTGCTTGAAGAAGTGTCCTGAGCCCCCTTTTATAGAAGATTTCCATTTCCTTATCTTATTGTCAGCCGATGTGGGACAAGGAAATAAAGCTGAGATATCAGACTCTCTCCTTTCCTTCTCTCTGCCGCTCACGACCTCACCCATCTCCTTCTCTCTGTTCATTTTGGCGACACACCCCCACCGAACGACTCTCTCCTCTCCTTCCTCATTCATTCTTGTTTGACCACCAAGCACCACCACTTCCAGACGCTTCCTCCGCTTCTCCGCCACCTCGTTGCCACTGTCCCGGCAGCCGTGCGCCGCTGGAGAGCTCCAAACAGACCCGTCGGCCTCCTTGCTCTGTTTTGGGGACAGAGGGCTGTTCAAGCTTCGTCCGCCATTGCCGTTGCTCCAGTCAACCACCAGCCTCACCTCGTCGTCCTCCGGGCTCACCACAGTCCTCTCGACCTCCTCTCGCCGCCCATCACCGCCACGGAAGGCCGGAGAGCCCTGTTTGGGCAGGGAACCCTGTTTTGGGGCCGAGCCATCTTCGAGGCTCGTCCGCCGCCCTCGCCGTAGCTCCGCCGCCTCCAAGCCATCACCAACGATGCCCCTTGACCCCTTTTCGTCCCCCACAGCCTTCGGAGGTCGATCGTTGCCCGTGGGACCCCGAAACATCCAGCCAAGCCCTCATCTGTTTCAAACTCAGCGTGATGAATATATTGGAAGCACTGGAAGCTGCATTGGGAGATGTCAGCGACATAGGATTATCCAGTAGCAACTTTCAAACTCTGCGTGATTTTAATGAGTAAGGTCTCTATTTATCTATTCACATGGACTTTCATGCTATTTGTTATTTAAAGCCGGTGGTTGCTTCTTCTTCTTTTTTCTGCCTATCTTTATCATCTGAGTCTTCAGATTGGTTATTTTTGGTTCTTGACTGAACATCTCGTTTTTCATCAAATATGAAATAGTTCATAAAAATGATAATTTATATATATATATAATATATAACGTATCCCAGCGTATCGAAAATTTCTATTTTTAAAAAAATCACGTATCGACGTATCGTATAGTATCGTGTCCCGTATCGCGTATCGTATCGGTGCTACATAGCTATCAATTGCATGGATTTTGACAAATCTCTTCAACTTTTCAGCAAACATGTGTTCAGAAGAGTTTGTCCTTTGGATGATTATCTCGCCCACTCCAGAAAGGCGACAGGCATTGCTGGAGGTCTTCCTCCGGCTCTCGAGGTTGTAGGTTCATTTTTATCATGCAATAGTAAAGAAAAGTGGGATGCCATATTGAACAAGTTGGAAAAACTTCCTCATGAGGAAGTGACCAGTAAGCTCGAGATAAGTTACGAGGCATTAGATGGTCGGCAAAAGTACATCTTTCTTGATATAACTTGGTTTTCCATTGGATGTGACAAAGAAATTGCAATCCACATGTGGGATGAAACGGATTTTTTTTCCCAAAAGAAGCTTTGAAAGTTCTACAGCATTTGTCCTTGATAAAGATCAACAAAAACAATACGTTGTGGATGCATGATCTATTAAGGGACATGGGGTGAGAAATCATCCGCCAAGATAGTAACATGGTGACAGACAAGCAGACTAGGGTGTGGGGTAATGTTGAACCGTTGCTGATGACAAACCAGGTAAAAGCTCCCTACTACCACTACAATTTGGCTACTTTCACTTTAGGGCTGTCAATATGGGTCATAGACCCATATTTGACCCATATTTTGTATAAAATGGATCTTATATGGATCATTAATTTTAAAAGAACTCACTAAAGTAAAATTAAATGTGTCAATAATAGGTTCACACTTAAAACCATTTTCAACAAGTTGCACATGGTCAAAGCCCGATCGCATGCCCCGAGCCCAGTCCCGGTTCAGGACCGAGGCTGCCGACCGGGGCTGGGGCCGACGACTGAGGTCGGGACCGTGGCCGATGCATGCGACCTGGATCGGGGATGGGACCTGGGCCGGGGCCGTCAACAGCAACTGAGGTCAAGGCCTGCGACCGGGACCGAGGCCGGGGACCAGGGTTGGGGCTGATCTCGGTGACCGAGGCTGGTGCTGATCCTAAGGCCGGTGATCGAATCCGGGGTCGGGATCGGGGCCGGGATCGGGACGGGGGTCGGGGCTAAGGTCGACGACCGAGGTCGAGGCCAAGACATGGGCCGAGATCGGGGCCGCCGACGACGACGGCCGGGATCGGAACCGATGATGGGGACAGACGATCGGGATGGAGCCAGGGCTCGGGGCCGGGGGCCGGTCCGGGTCCGAGTCTGGGGCCGAGGCCGGGGCTAGTGCCTTTTTGGGATCGGGGACCGGGGCCCGCGACCGAGGTTGAGGACCAGGGCTGGGGTTAGTCCGAAATCGGGGTCTGGGTCTAGGCCAGGGCCGGGACCGAGACCGGGACCGAGGTCAGGGCCCATCCTAGACCGGTGATCTGGGCCGGGGCTCATCCAAGACTAGGATCGGCGAAGACGATCGGGACCGGGGCTGAGGCCTGCGATCGGGACCAGGGCCGGGGCATGCGATCGTGACCGGGGCAGGGGCCGGTGACCGTTCTAGTCTCGGTCGCCTCCGCCGGTCTCGCTCGCTTAAAAAAATGCACTAGATTTTTTATTATATAGAAGTATTTTAGTAATATTATTTTCTTAAAATATTATTGTGTTTTGATAATATTGGTCAAAACGGGTCAGGTCGGGTGTGGGTCAGTGATGGGTCGGGTCGGATATTAGTCATTAAATATAGGTTAGATGGGTCAATATGGGTCGGACCATATTCGACCCGACCCGATCCACCCATTTGAGACCTCTATTTCACTTTTATGATGGCATGAAACACGAGAGATTATTGATAGTTTTCCTTTTTGGCAGGAAAAAGTTGAAGCTCTCTGGTTAAACCATGAGCCAGAACACCGTTTTGCATCTGGGGACTTCAACTTCTTTCACGTTGGAGTCAAAGTGGATAGAAGCCTCATGGATGTCAGAAAGAGGAAACGTGAGAATGCATTAAAGGATAAAGAAGAAAGTCATCTTTGACCGAATATACCACAACTTCTTTCTTTATCACGTTACCCAATATATGTCAGAAGTTTTTTTTCGTCCAGCTTGCATATATATAACAAGCGAACGTCGTGGCCGAATAGGATTAAAAAAAAAAAAAGAGGGACTTCGTCGTGAGTGCCGTCGTCGCGAGAGGGTTCTTCACGCCGCTGATGTCCAGAGATCCAAATACGAAGTCTTGAAGCGAAGGACGTCCGCGAAGACCTTTTACGAAGACACGAAGATTGGGATCGTAGAAGCGCCGTTTGAGAGTGCTTGAGTGTGGGTCTTCGCGTCTTTCCTTGAAGTGCCGTTTGTCACAACGAGTGCTTGGCATTGGGACTTCGTTTTGTTCGCGAAATTACATCAAGAATTCAAGTGTCGAAACCGATTAAATCTTGAGGTTAGATTTGTGTTTTAATTCCTTTACGAGATTAAAAGATTATTTCGCTAGGAATTGGGGGCTAAATACTGTGTACGTTGTTGGATGTAATTGGGGCTGGAAAACACTGAGAGTGTTTGTGTAACTCGAGTGTGATCTATAATCTCCGTGTATCGCTCGCTCTATAGTAAAATTCGCTGCTGCTCTCTCCATGGACGTAAGTCTTTACGACCGAACTACATACATCTGGTGTCCGATTTACTTTACTTGTTCTATTTATTTATTTGATCGATCATTTGGTTCCGCGCAACAATTGGTATCAGAGCTAGGCTTGCTTGAGTTAAAGCGAATCAATGGCGATAGAAGAAGCTAAAGGGAAAATCGACAAATTTGAGGGGAAGGACTTTGGTTTCTGGAAGATGCAGATAGAAGATTATTTATATCAGATGAAGCTGCGCGAGCCCTTGTATGGGAAGAAATCAGAAACGATGAAGCAAGCCGATTGGGAATTGTTGGATAGACGAGCGATGAGTGTTATTCGACTGACGTTGGCTCGTAACGTCGCATTTATTATTGTTAAAGAGAAGACCACTGCGGGTTTGATGAAAGCCCTGTCGGACATGTACGAGAAACCCTCTGCGATCAACAAGGTCTATTTGATGCGACTTTTGTTTAATTTGAAGATGAGTGAAGGTGCGTCAATTGCTAATCATATCAATGAATTCAATGTGATCGTTAACCAATTGAATTCAGTTGACATTGACTTTGAAGATGAAGTACGTGCTTTGATTCTATTATCCTCATTGCCTGATAGTTGGACTACTACTGTTACTGCTGTTAGTAATTCCTTTGGGTCGACAAGTTTGACGTTTGATGGGATTCGAGATTTAATTCTGAGTGAGGATATTCGTAGAAGAGAATCTAGCGAATCTATATCTACCACTTTAGTAGGTGAAAATAGAGGAAGAGCTAGTATTCTTATTAGCAGAAGTGGTATGAACATGAATAGACGCAGTCAGTCTAGGACTAGCGGTGATGTCTGTTGGAACTGTGGCAAGAGAGGGCATCTTAGAAGAAATTATTTTAAGTTGAAAAACGAAAGGGCTAAGGGAATTAGAGTTGAATCTGCGGATAATATTGCAGCTGTAGCTGAAAATTCTGATGGTGTCAATAGTATCTTGTCTGTCACTGAGAATTCGTCATTTTACGGATGGATTATGGATTCTGGTTGTTCTTTTCATGCTACGCCAAACAAGAACTAGTTTGTTACTTATCAGTGCACAGATAGTAGCATGGAGTCCTGCTCGAAGCAGGTAAATAAATTCTGCATGAAAAATAGCATAGTGAAACGCCGCACTAGTGCTAGTAAACGACAACAGTTTGTAGAATTGATGAGCAGAGCGTTACTAGAGATGGTATGGCTAGGAGAATTCCAGCGAATGCGTTTAGTATAGCGAGCTACTCGGTGAATAGATCTCCATCGACTGCGAATGGATATCGGACTCCCGAAGAAGTGTGATTATGTAATGTTGCTGATGATTCTAATTTTAGAATGTTTAATTGCCCGTGTTATTATCGAGTAAGTGATGGTAAGCTCGATGTGGAGGCAATGTGCATATTCCATGGCTATGTATGAGGAGAGTGTGGCTATCAGTTGTGGTGCCCGAATAAAAATTCACCTGTATGCAGCAGAGAAGTTACCTTTGATGAGTCTCCAGTACTTCAGGCTAGGAGTGATTATAGCAGTGTTCATACGGATCTGGACGGTGTTCAGCTTGAGGTGTCCTCATCCCAAACATAACGACAGAGTCACTTGTTCATATGCACTTTGGACGTTGAGCTAGACTTAGCATATGACTAGAATTGTAGAACTTCATCTTTATGTTAACAAATGAAACGAAAAGCAGTGCCTCGGTATTTTATTCTGAACACGAAATTCCTATAGAGTATAGACTAATGGTCTTGACAATGTCTCCATGTCTTTAGCCGAGAAAATTCCGAAGACTTTTTCGTTTGTTTCAACAAAAATATGATGCAATTGAAAAACATTTACCATTGAGTCATTTTTAAGGAAAATTGCAACATTTTCTTATGTTTGGCGAAATTCAAAAGAAAAAATGAATTGGAAAGTGATTTCCGTCTTTGGAATTGACCGTGCTTTGGGTGATAGTTGCATGTTAATTGACCATGCCTTGTGTGATAGTTGCATGTTAGATAGATGGGTCGATCTCCAATTCACACTAATAACTATTATAGCAAGATCGGCGTGATTGTAAGTCAGATTTCCTTGAGAAGTTTTCACAAGCAGTTGGTGGGCTTTCTTCTGACAAAGCATCAGAGGTCCAATTTGATCTTCCACCTCCAACCATATCCGTAGAACCAACAGCTGAGATCATCCTCAGCCAAAATATGTATTTTAGGAAAGTGACTGATTTTTTTTCGCCCTTATTTAAATGAGAGGACACGCTTTTAAGAATCATTCCCCAGGGACATCTTTATTTCGGAGACGCATAAAAATGTTGGTATGTCCCTGTCCTAATTTTGATGGATTAATCATAGAGGAAGCAGATACTCGTGTACTTTTTTCCATAGACGGGACCGCTCAGCCGCCGCCATTAGATTATTGAAAAAGAGAATAATATAGTAAGCACTAAGCGTCCATGAAATGCTTATGATTTATGAACCCGCAAGCACGCGTTATATTGACTTTGAGCCAGTCGTCTCGGGGCTTCGGACTAGTCGTCTCTGAGGATTTCTTCTCTGCTGTTCCGTTCAAGAATCTCCTCCACCGAAGACTTTGAGCAGGCAAGAAGATGACGCTATACATATAAATGATGCAGCCGCAAACAATGGAATAGTCGATCCGGCTGCTTGTATATACACTTGGAAAAAATTTGAGGAGATGGCGGTTTCGTCGGGATTCGACTACGAGGTGTTCTTGAGCTTTAGAGGACCAGATACTCGAGCGGGTATCACCGACTTCCTTTATGTCAGCCTTATCGATGCGGGAATCCGGGCGTACAGAGATGACGAAGAGATGCGCATCGGGGAAGAGATCGGCCCGGAGCTTCTCCAAGCAATCAAGCAGTCACGAATCTCCATACCCATCTTCTCAAAACGATATGCCTCCAGCAAATGGTGTCTCAAGGAGTTGGTCCAGATGGTGGAGTGCAAGGAAAACATGGGACAGAAGATCATGCCCATTTTCTACGACGTGGAACCTTCTGAGGTTCGGTTCCAAACTGGCGGGTATGGACAGGCCTTCATTGAGCATGAAAGGAAGAGGCGTTACAGCGATGGAACTATTAGCGAGTGGAAGGCCGCTCTTAGTGAAGTTGGAGCACTAAAGGGATGGGACCTAAAAGGCACGCCCAACAGGTGATTACTCCTAAATTAAGACTACCGCAATATCTTGTATAGTCATAATGCAACTTAGTTCTGATTGAGTCCTTTCTGAATTTGTGTTATTTAGAGTAATGAAGGTTAATGTGTTTCGAGAAAAATTAGGAATCATTCGGAAATCATGCTAAAAGTGGGGTGTTTCGCGGGAATTTGCTTTTTCTGAGCTTAACTATGTGTTATAAGTCCATTTTCATCCTTTTCTTTTCAAATAAAATCATCTAATTCAAATAAGGAATCTATCTAATTGGGGTGTAAGTTTTTTAAATTTGGACTGGCCTGATGTAAGTTTTTTAAATTTGGACTGGCCTGATCATTTGTTGTTCGACCCGATTTTCTGATACCATGTGTTTTCAACTTCAAAAATATCAGGCATGAAGGTGACTTCGTGAAAACAGTAGTTAAGAAAGTTTTCAGTGAGTTGAAAAAGGGTTATTTGGCATTATCGGATTGCTTGGTTGAAGCCGACCATCACGTGAGTGAAATCATGAGAAAAATTGGCCCTCGGACGAATAAAACATGGATTGTTGGAATCCATGGAATGGGTGGTGTTGGAAAGACCACTCTCGCCAAAATCATCTACAATCAACTTTCACCTAATTTTGAGCATTGTTGTTTCCTTTCCAATGTTCGAGAAACATCTAATGTAGTCTTGCAGAATCGGCTGATCTCGGACATCCTCAAAAGGAAATGGGAAGATATAAGAGATACAGACGAAGGGATTGTGATGATTAAAGAAAGACTGCGTGGTAAAACGCTTCTCCTTCTCCTTGATGATGTGGACAAAAGGAATCAATTGAGTGCACTTATAGGGCAGAATTGGTTCGGAAAAGGAAGTAAGGTTATCATCACTAGTAGAAACAAACAAGTTCTCAATCCTGCTGAAGTGGATTGGACTTATGAACTTAACTGCATGGATTTCGACAGATCTCTTCAACTTTTCAGCAAACATGCGTTCAGAAGAGATCGTCCTTTGGATGATTATCTCGCCCACTCCAGAAAGGCAGTAGGCATTGCCGGAGGTCTTCCACTAGCACTCGAGGTTATAGGTTCGCATTTATCGTGCACCAATAAAGATAAGTGGGATGTCATACTAAACAAGCTGGAAAAAGTTCCTCACGAGGAAGTCATCAGTAAGCTCATGATAAGTTACGAAGCACTAGATGATCGCCAAAAGCACATCTTTCTCGATATAGCTTGTTTTTTCATTAGATATCCCAAAGAAATTGCAATCCACATGTGGGATGAGACTGAATTTTTTCCAGAAGAAGCTTTGGAAGTTCTGCAACATATGTCCTTGATAAAGATCACAGGAAAAAGTGAGTTGTGGATGCATGATCTATTAAGGGACGTGGCACGAGAAATCATCCGCCGAGATAGTAACATGGTAACGGAGAAGAAGACTAGGGTGTGGGATGCTAATGAAGCGCTAAATTTGCTGAAGACAGACCAGGTAAAAGCTCCCTGCTACCACTACAATTTGGCTACTTTCTCTACTATGATGACACGAAACATGAGGGGTTGTTAATAATGTGTTTCCTTTTTGGCAGAAAAAGGAAAAAGTTGAAGCTCTCCGTCTCCATATGACAGAACACCGTTTTGCAGTTGCGGATTTCGTGGGACTTCCAAATCTAAGGTTCCTTGAAGTACATGGCGGGACTTCAGGGAACCTCCATAGGGATCTTATACCTGAGAAGAAAAACTTTGGATGCATGTCTGGATTAGTAATGGATTTTCATCTTTGGATCAACTTTTTCCAAAAGGAGTCGCATCTGCTTCCGAAATTGCGATGGCTTGCTTGGAAAAATATTTCTCTAGACTTTAACATGGCCAAACTATCCATGAGGAATCTAGTCGTTCTCAACTTAGCAGGGAGCAACATTACCGATCGTTGGGACGGTTGGAGCCATATAAAGGTGTGACATATGCTAGGAACGTCTATCTGTGAAACCCAGAAGTTGATCGTTTCGTGAATTTTTTATATCTCTGTTGTTGCAGATGGCGAAGAACCTAAAAGTTCTGATTATGATGGGCTGCTGTGACTTGGTCAAAACTCCCGACTTCTCAGGACTTGCAAATTTAGAACGGCTGATCTTGAAGGACTGTATAAGGTTGGTCAGAGTCGATAAATCCATCGGTCAGTTACAGCGGTTGGTTTTTTTAGATGTCAGGTTCTGCTTGCAACTACGTGACTTACCAAATGAGATTTCTACGCTAAAATCTTTGAAAGAGCTCCTTACTGAAGGCACACTGATGCAGCCCAATTTGAGTTATTGCCCCAGCTATGCACATCAACTTGAGCTTATATTGTTATAATATGTCTCGAGTTTGAGAGTCCGTTGAACAACCCGAGCTGAACTACTTCAATTTGTTTTGGGATGAGGCTAGGTCAACTTGGACAACAAGATACGAAGAAAAAAAAAAAGGAAGGTGATTATGTGAAATCTCATCAAGATTCTGTCCTTCGTTTGATACATTATATGCATATTGTGTTGTTTCTGCAAGTGGGACCAGACCAAACAAAAAGGCATATCATAGGTGAAGTCAAACAAGGAAAGAAGATTTGTCAGAGAAACAAGCAAATAAGAAACTCCTTTCTTGGACTGTTATTGCGTTGCCGAGTCTCGTGCAGGAAGTCCGCTGCACGTCCGTTTTGTGCATATACATGCGCATATATATACTCCTCGTTGTTCTCGACTTGAATAGTAGATCGAGAAGCGCCGAATTGCCGAGCGCTTGATATAGAGGGGTTCCCGTGCAGTCTACGTCCTAAGAGAAGACACGAAGATCGTGATCCTTGAAGCGCCATCACAAGTGCTTGGTAGAGGGACTTCTTGAAGCGCCGTTCATTGAGTGCTTGATATTGGGTCTTCGTTTGCTCGCGGAATTACATCAAGAATTCAAGTGTCAAAGCCAATTAAATCTTAAGGTTAGATTTGTGTTTAATTCCTTTGCGAGATTGAGAGATTATTTCGCTAGGAATTGGGGGCTAAACACTGTATGCGTTCTTGAATGTAATTGGGGCTGGGAAACACTAAGAGTGTGTTTGTGTAACTCGAGTGTGATTTGTAATCTTCGTGTATCGCTCGTTCTATAGTGGAATCGTTGCTGCTCTCCCCGTGGACGTAGGTCTTTACGACCGAACCACGTACATCTGGTGTCCGTTTTACTTTGCTTGTTCTGTCTATTTTATCGTTCGATCGCTTGTTCCGCGCAACATATATAATGAAAAACAGAGAGCACAAAGAGAATGAAGAAAATTAATGCTGTTGTATCATGTTTGTTGCTCTTTGCGTTGCATTCTTTTGCAGTGTTTATAAAATTCTGTTTGCTGAACATTGGAAATTTGTTTCGGAACATTGATGGTGGAAGGGAACCAATCCCGATTAATACGCAGCCGAATTACTCTGAATCAATAAGCCCTAGGATCATCTTGAGTCACTGATCGGAGAAGCATATCATAAAACGGAAGTACCTCGTTTTCACAGATTAAATGTCCACAATGCAGCGAGAGAATCCGTCGTCGTTCATTTGACGTTTCGGAGAGAAGATTGGGAGTTTGTTGTCATTCGTCTTCTATTGTCTTTTCTTTGTTGGAAAAACGTCTGTAAAACGACGTCTGACGTTCTCTATGGATAACTGCTCTTTGGCAGTTCAAATATAATGGGTCAAGGGCTCTGATAGCCTACACGTCCTTCCGATGCACCCTCGAAATCCAACATCTCTCACTCGTCCATGAAGAGCTATCCATAGTTCTAAGTTGCCCACGAAGGGACCTGGATCCCCTGCATTAGTTTTTCTAAGGCAGGAGGATCTCTACTGATGTAGAACAGTTGGCATGTGATTATCTTGACAAATTGGATCACCAGAGGCCCACGCGAATTTACCGGTAATTCTGATCTTAGGTCAAACGATCTCGGATCGCACTCAAAATTGGTCGGTTGAAGCGAAATGGCCTTCTGATTCAAAGTCACCACTTTACTGTGGGATACGATGGATTTAGCATTTTGGAATCGTTTAGACCACTTTTTCCGGCAGTTTTCTATTTTGGCAAATTTGAATTTTCCCATAATTTTCGAGATTTTGATTTGATTCCTTTTAGATTAGATTAGATTTGAATTAATTAATATTATCTTTAGTTATTCGCATTCCGTTTGTAGTCATATCTATATATATGGACGTCATCTCTTTGTAATGATCAGATTACCTTCAATTGAATTCAGAATCTTTGAGGAATTGCTTTCTTATTATCGCTTACCCTGCGTCACCTACCCTTGATATAGGGGGAGGGGGAGTATTTTATTCCTATATCAAGGATGGGGATCTGCTGCCTTAAAAAAACTAAGGCAGGGGATCCCCACCCCCGGTCAACAACTCCCACTCACGCGAAGGGTTAAACATAACTCTCTCTTTTCTTCAAAGTTCATAACGACAAATAATTCGTGCGATCAACTATTGACACCTAAATTTTGAATTTTTTTAATTCATTTATTTCATAAAATGAGAGTTGATTCTCATAAAAATAAATTCTCATGCATTGCATTTTCAACCTTGAAATTTGCATTAAGGTCAAAAGGGAGTTGATTGAACATAATTTGACGAATGTCTGGACAAGATCCATCTTCAATTTTTTACCATAAGAAATGCTTGCCGAATTTTTATGATTTTGGGCTCGATTCAGTCAATTTCAGTTCTTTTAAATATAAGGCTTTTAATTAATTACTCATTTAATTAATTAAAGCCCAATTAGGCCTTAAATTTGCACAAAAAGCCCATCAAATGGGAAATTTCAGCCAAGCCTTGTCCTTCCTCATTATGGCCGAAAATTGCATCATGAGAAAAGAGAATATCCACCATATATTGCAGCTATCAAATATTCGGATGATATGGCATATTCTGTTCTTGCTCATCAAGCCAGGCGATTCTCTATATATACATCTTTTGACCTAGGGTTGGGGGGTCGGCAAAAGAATTTTCTACTCATACTTGGCATTCACGTGAGATTAAAAGGAGAGAAAGAACCACAAGGAAGGTTGAAGGTTTCGCCCAAGGCCGAGACTTTCCCTCCCGTTTCGCACGCCTCCACTCTCTACTCGCTCCTTCCCTCCGTCGACCGTTGTGCCTGCTCAACAACCACTGCTCCTGCTTGTTGACACCTAAATTTTGATCAACTTTTTTTATTTATTTATTTTTATTTCATTTTTTTGAAAATTCATAGAAAATCCATAAAAAGTTGAAAAATTGAAAAATCAATTTTGGTGACCTTAGCCAAGCTAAATGAACCATTTTGACCAAAAAAATAATTTTCATAATTTTCATTTTTTTAATATATTTTCGAAAAATACAAAAAAAAAGAAAAAAAGAAAAAGAAAATCAAGAAAAATAATATTTGAGGTCACAAATAGTCGGTATTTTTTATTTTTAATTTTCTTTACTTTAGGACCTCATAAAACAGTAAAATTCAAGTTCGATTTCGGGTGTTCTCTGATCACCATAAAATTGAATTTGACAAAAATATTAGTAATGATTAAAAAGAAAAGGAGGGAAACATCATCATTTAAAAGGAAAAGGGGACTAATGATTTTGTCTTCTCTTTTTGTTATTTTATTTTATTTTTACTTTTATTATTTTATTATTTTATTATTATTATATTTTTTTTTCTCTCTCTCTCTCCCCCACTCCCTCTCTCCTTCCCGCTGCCTATTTATCTCCTCCCCCTCATCATCTCCCGACTCTTCTTCTCCCTCAACTCTCTCTCTTTCATTTTTCGATTTTTTTTCTCTCGCTCAGCCCGCCGCCCAGACCCAAAACCGTCCGGTTTTTCGACCATAACTCTTTCGTTAGGAATCGTATGGGAACGAGCCATATACCATTGGAAAGCTTATTCTCTTGCCGTTCTAATGACATATCGTGAGTCCAATTTGGCCCAGCCATTTGTCCCGTAGAGCTGTTTTAAGGAGCAAAGGTCAGACTGATCAGACTTGAGTCCGCGGGTGCCAAATTGGATTTTCGGGTTTGTTTTGGGTTCAATCTTGGTAAGACCACCTCTCACTCCTTGTTAAGACATATATTATTGTGTTTTATGGTTTGAAGATGGATTATATTTGGATTTTAAGGGCTGATCCCTTATTGTTTTGTTCGAAAAATCTGAACCGGTTCTGTCAAGGTGGTGCCGTGAACATTGTGAGTGATTCAAGGGCTTGCCTTGCTTCCAATATTCGATAAGATGTCTCTAGAACCTAACTTAGGAATCTAGCAAGCTGAGATTGTAGTCTAGTTGAGTTTTGGATGGGTTTTAATGGTTGAATTGAAGGAGTTTTCTGGGACAGATTCTGGTCATTGGGAGATTGAAAACCGTCCGGTTTTGCGGCCATAACTCTTTCGTTAGGAATCGTATGGGAACGAGCCATATACTGTTAGAAAGCTTATTCTCTTGCCGTTCTAATGACATATCGTGAGTCCAATTTGGCCGAGCCATTTGTCCCGTAGAGCTGTTTGAAGGAGCAAAGGTCAGACTGATCAGACTTGAGTCCGCGAGGGCCAAATTGGATTTCCGAGCTTGTTTTGGGTTCAATCTTGGTAAGACCACCTCTCACTTCTTACATTTTACCTATTAGACCCAGAATCGGAAGGCCGAGCCTCCTGTTGGTGTCTAAATATTTGCTGTGTATTTACTTTATGTCATAGCATTTCTATATTTCGCATAAAAGACCCAGAATCGGAAGGCCGAGCCTCCTGTTGGTGTCTAGATATTTGCTGTGTATTTACTTTATATCATAGCATTTCTATATTTCGCATAAAAGACCCAGAATCGGAAGGCCGAGCCTCCTGTTGGTGTCTAAATATTTGCTGTGTATTTACTTTATGTCATAGCATTTCTATATTTCGCATAAAAGACCCAGAATCGGAAGGCTAAGCCTCCTATTTGCGTCCAAGGTGTTTTATTTATTTATTTTCTGTAAATTATATTGTGCTACCCCAGAATCGGAAGGCCGAGCCTCCTGCTGGTGGTTTATACCCCCCACACATTGTTGCACGAGCACCGACGGACTCCGACGTCGTAAAATTCACCGGATCCCATCTCCTTTGCTTATGTTTATGTTGTATAATGACTTAATATCTTCTTTATTTTTTGCATTGTGTTGCGTCCTATAAAAACAAAAACAAAAAATGCTAGATCGGACGTCTGCAGATGAGCCACGTGTCGTGATTAGGTGATTTTCAGAATAAAAAAAATTTCCAAAAAAATGAATTATTAAGGAAAAATTCAAAAAAAAATTGAGAAAAATTGCATAAAATTCCTAAAAAAAATTCTAAAAATTTTTGAAGGCTGAAAATGACAAAAAAATTGATTTGTTTCCATTTTTTGGATTTTCTCCCATTTAATCCAAAATGGCGATTTTACCCCTCAAAGGGTAAATCGTCTTTGATATTCCGATGAATTGTGGAAATTGCTTAGAATTTGGTGATGGGCCAGATAGGTGGCTAAACCTTATGTCTAAGATTTCCACATTTCATTCCCATTTTTAGAAAATGACGATTTTACCCCTTCGAATGGTAAATCGATTTCTAAAATTCCAGAAAATCATGAAAATTGCAAAAAAAAAAAATAGGAAATGGGTCAATTGAGTGACCAAACCTATTTTTGACATTGTTTTACTCCGGATTCATTCCAAAATGACGATTTTTCCCTTTTTAGGCAAATCGTCCCTTTTGTCTCAAAATTACGACTTTACCCCTGATGGGTAAAATCATGTCTAAATCATTCCTAAGCTTGATTGATACTTATTTAGGCTAATAGAGCCTTATTAGGAGTGTCATGTTGATTTGATATGATTATTTTACATATTTGGATTCATTGATTTGCGCATTTTATTATTGATTGTGATTGCTAGGATAGTCATTCCTATTTGCATGAATTCCTAGATTTAGGATTCGTACTCCACTCATCTGCATGAAATCTTAGGTAAGAAAATTCAGTCAACTTAGGTACCGAAAGGGCGTCAACTCTGACAGTTGACGTAACTAAGTCCCCGAACCCATTTCTCTGGTTATCGCAGAATTGAATAGAAACTCCCGACTATTCAATAGGGTGGTCCAATCATACCCTCCAAAAAATGATTGGTGGCGACTCCATGGCATGCACACTTAGCACATGTCACCAGACCACACTGAAGGTCGACTACGCATACCTCCGTTGCGATTTGGGTAACGGGCCTTGGGAGAGGCCCGCGTCCGACCAGACTGGCCGGCCCATTAGCCCTCGAGAGCCCACATGCAACCTCGAGAGGGTCGCGACACTGCTCACTATTCGAAGCCCGCCGCTCCTGCTCGCTGCTCGAAGCCACCCCGCTCCTGCTCGCTGTTCGAAGCCTGCTGCTCCCGCTCGCTGCTCGACCCCTACTGTTCTCGCTCGCTGGTCGACGCCTGCTATTCCCGCTCGCTCGACGCCAATCCTGCTCACTTGCACGCTGCTGCTGTTCTGTCCAAGGTTGGTCGCTGCTTGAAGCTACTGGAGTCACACCGCTCCTCTTGCCGTTCGAGGACGTTTTCCGGTGATGTTTGGACCATAAGGCGAGCATCTATTCGGTACAATTCATGTTGTACCTTGCGATTGCCAATGGCATGTAAAAGGGGTGTAAAAGAATTCTGATTTTTGATACTTGATCTAGCTTAAGCAGAAAATTAGCATGACATGAATGGTTACAACAAAATTGGAATTTAACTCGCATGATGCCATCAGATTATTGCCATGACCTTGATTTCTTTCCCTAACATGCGAGTTGGTCGAATGTCGGTTTGAGTCTTCTTGCTATTCGAACTTACAAGTTGGTTGGATTGAATTTTTAGTCATTATCTTGGTTCCCATGAATTATCTTTGAATATCCTTGATGGAGATAGGATTTGAATTGATTTGGGTTATAATCGAAATTTGGAAGATTATCTAAGCTTATCATTGAACTTTACAGATAATTTTCTAAAACATTTCGAGGATAACAGATAAGATTTAAAACGAATCAAGAATCTTAAGCACAAATCCGAAGTTTAGGAAGTTATCTAAAATCTTTCCAAACTTTTAAATATAACTTTCTAAAAAATCTGAATATTGAAGATGAGATTTCACCCGAATTAAGACATCTTTTAAAATTCTGAAGATTATCTAAAATTTCCTAAAAAATCTCAAGAGATGATATTTCTTAATTTAAAAGATATGATCCTTGGTGGATAGGAGATTAGCTCCTTTAAAATTTTGACCACCCTAGGTGGTTCTCGAAAATTTTTAAAATATTTGCACATTTTTAAACAAGCATGCCTATAATATATGCTCCCCTCGTGCCCAGTCCCTTCGGAAAATTAAATCATATGTCTTACCCATGATCTTTTGGGGTAGAATGATGATTTAGTATAAGACTTCGTATTCTTTTCCTCTGGAAAGAGGGACGTTGTCGTCTTATACACGTACTCGCTACTAACTCGAATCTTCGAGGATGTAGCGTTAAAAAGTCTACTTTGATCTGAATCTTTGGGAATGAGTGAATTATCGAAAATTCGGATATCAAGGTATATTATAGGCATTCTTGTTTAACTTTGTTCAAATTCCCTTTTTTAAAAAAATTTCGAGAAAAAATCAAAAAAAAGGAAAAAACAAAAAAAAAACAGAAAACCAAAAAGACAAAAATATGCAAGTCACATAAACCAATCAGAAAAGGGCATTGTAATGAAATTGGCACCGAAAGGGCATTAATTATTTTTAATTAATGTAACCAAGTCCCCGAACTCATTATCTCTAGTTCGTAGAAATAAAATAGTTCTCCCACTATTTTATTTAGGTTTCTAATCGACCTACCAAGAAACGATTAGTGGCGGCTCCTAAATTAAAAATCATTTCAGTGACACTTAAGTTGCGAATTGGTAAGGCTTGGGAGAGTCCGAATTAGGTTAGTTAATTTAATTGACCTAATGATCCATTAACCCAATTTTAAGTCGTGACAGCTTGGCGACTCGCTGGGGATTAAATTTTTTAATTTGCTCGAAAATTGTAAAAGGTGAACAGAATTTTCTAGTCAATTTTCAGGAATCAAATTTCAACTTTTGAAATTTTTTAATTCACCTTTAATTTTCGGAAAAATTAAAAAATTCGTAGACTTAGGCCGTTGATTTCATGTCATATGCCTTCATTGGTCGTTGGTGATTGTTTGTGGTGATCGAATTAGCCTTTTTGGGCCGAAAAGCCTTTCGTTCGATTACGTGGAATTCGCCAGATAGGTGGTAAATGAGCTCAGAATGGGCCCAAACTTGGTGGGCCAACGAAAAACGGCCTTCTGATAAATTTTTGTGGTCTTTGGCCACAAGGCGCGTTGGATTTTCCCGATCCGGGGTCATCTTGATGGGTTTTCAGGCCTTTTTGTGATTTCAGTTGATTTTTTTTTTGTAATTTCTATATTTTATTTACTTGTTTCAGAATGCCATGATTGGTTGGATTACACCTGCTGTGCTTGGTTCATGACATTGCATGTGACCTAAAATGTTAGATGAACCTAGGATGGTGTCTGGGAAAGAATATGTGCTGACACTTAATTTCGGATCAGCCTTTTTTAGCTTATTCTTATAAAATTCATAAACAAATCCATAAAAAGTCTAAAAATTACAAAATCAACTTTGGTGGCCTTGGCCAAGGCTAAGGAACCATTTTTGACGAAAAAATAATTTTTTATATTTTTTTGCATTTTTTAGTATTTTTAGAAAAAAAGAAAAATACTCGAAAAGTCCAAATTCAAAATATGAAAAAATATTCAATATTTTTCTATTAAATCCTTTGTCTTTCAGACCTCATGAAAAGTCCAAATTCAAATTTAAATTTATGTGTTCCTTTGTTACGCATATGATTGAATTTGGCAAAAAAATGTCAATTGAGTCTTTTAATTTGCAATTTTGGCATTTTTTAGGATCTTGACATTCAATCTATACGTCCCTCATTGCAATTTAACCCAATTGTCTGCACAAATTGCCCAATTGCATGAATTGGGCAAAATTACATACTTAATTGCATTTTAGTCCTTGAATTTGGGCATAATTGAAATTACTTTCAATTCAAGAACTACCATTGCAAATTGAAGTCACGGCCCAATACTTTTCATCATTTTGAATCGATTGGCATAGGTGATTTTGTCCAATTTGATCATTCGAGCCTTCAATTTCACGATTTGCCGAATTGCAATTAAGGACAAATTTGGGGCTTTTATAGAAATTGACATGAACTTTTAGGCAAAATCACACTTTTAGATAAAACTGATGTCCTAATTTCGATTCTGAGATTTAATTGCAAAAATTCTCAATCAAATTACGTTTAATTTTGAAAATTGGGTCAGAACAGATTTTGACCGGTCAGACCGGTCGAACCGGTTCGCTACAGTGTTGTCTTCTTCCTCAAGCCCTCGCGCGAATGAACAGTCCCCAGCTCGATTTTGATCAAGAAATTGAGGGGCAATTCGTGAATAATTGGGTAGAAAATCGTGGGCGTATTGTTGCTCTCGCCCTTCCCCGTCAATCAGCACCGGCGACACCACCTGACGTCGCCGATATGGGGAGCAATCGAATGGTCAAAATCGCGGACCTGCAAAAGTCAACATTTGTCAAAAACAGGCCAAATTCATGCCAAATTCGCGTGAAATTAGACTTGCCGGAGGACCAAACGGAGTTGGACGGAATGACCACTGTCCCCGACGCCGTTTGGACCATAAAACACGTGACCTCACCTGCGGATTGAGAGAATTGACTCCTCCCGATTGGCGGCAAAGGTTTTGGAAATGGCATATAGCCATGGGAAGCCTGAGAGGAAAAAGGTGGTTGGTTCATTCGATTGTAGAAGCTTAACAGAACCGAGAGAGAGAGAGAGAGAGAGAGAGAGAGAGAGAGAGAGAGAGAGAGAGAGAGAGAGAGCTCGTTCTTCGACCCCCGTCGTCGAGAACTCGAGCTCCACTGCAAGGCGCTGGTTAGGCCATCCCCGGCCAAACCGAAGCCAAAGAAGACCGCCGGAAGTTCGCCTAGAGCTCCAGGGGCCGATCCCCGCCGGCCGCGCCGCCTGAAACTGCACGAATAGGTGAGACGCGCTTCTAAGCTTCTCACTGTGCATCAATTGCGATTCGCGTATCTCTTGTTCGTTCTCGCGTTTAGTGTGTGCGTTTTGTTCCCTAGACATCACTGCCCATCATCGCATCTCTATTTTGCATAGATTTTGCTTTAACACTCCGAATTGAGTCTCCAAACCTCCGCCATGGCCGAGCCCTGTTCACTCTCACTTAGCCTAATCTAGGCCGTGCGAGCTCAATCGGAGCTCGAGGTAAGTGTCCTGAACCTTCTCTCGTGTTATCCTGTGGATGAATTGCTATGACTCTGCGTATTTTACATGATTGAACTACCATGGTCGTACTCGGCGTTCTACGTGTTGCACGTGATTCAGTGAATGAAAAGCTTTGATTCATAGATATGTTAAACTAGGGTCTATCGCGAGTCAATTGGCGTCGGTCTCGTGCAATTTAGTTAAGGTTTCACCGTTGGATCATCGCCGGAGATGCACAGCCATCCATTTAGTTTCAGTCGCGAGGTTGAAGACGAAGCTGACGTGTCTGGTCAAAGAGTCAGCAGTTCTAGGTGGCAATCCATCATTGGTCCACGTGTTCGCCCAGTCAGCATGGCCGTTAGAGTTTCTTATTCGAACAGGCTGATCGGACGGTTTAGATAAATCGCGTCTAAATTTTAGTAGCCGTCCGATTAGTAATTAGGATATTAGGTTATAATTGAAAAATAAAGAAAAACTGAAACGGCGCCGAGTGGGTAAGTGATGAGGCGACGTCGTTTAGGTTAGTGGAGGTGGACGGCCCAGATCGAGTCTTGGCTTTTAATCGTGGCCGTAGGTTTAGGTAATCAGATCTGACGGTTAGGGAATAGTCTGCTTTTGATCTGAGCCTTTAGTTTTGGTCTACTGATCCAGTGGCCATGGATTAGCAACGTGGTTCAATAGGAACCGTCAGATTAAATTCGAATAATAGAAAAATAATAAAATTCGGAATGGCGTTGTTTTGAGCCGTGGGTCGCGCAGGTTCAGGTCTGAGCCGGGTTCCGACCCGAGTGGGTCGGGTCGACCGGGTCCGAATCATATTTTAATAAAAAAATTGGGAAAATGATTTTAAAAAATAAAAAAATAGGAAAAATTCTAGAAAATTCTAAAAAAATCCTAGAAAATCCCAAAAAGAGATAGAAAAATTATAGGAAATTCCTATACACTCCAGAAATCCCCAAAAATTGAGGATTGACCACAGACAACTGGTCAATCCTATTTTTGGGATTTCTTATCCGTTCTTCTGAAAATTGATAACTTTGCCCTTTAAGGGTAAATCGCTTCAGCCTTGTATACAAGATGGGTTGAGGACGCTAAGATAAGGATTAGAGTCAATTAGGTGACCGATCCTTCTACTTGGGTCCTCGAGTTTCGTCTTTTCTTGAAAATGACGACTTTACCCCTCAAAGGGTAAATCGTCGTCTCTATTCCAATCGAGTCTTGAAAATTGCTTAAAATTAGGATTTGGGTCAGGTGGTCGACCAATCCTAATGTTTGATATTTTCAATTCTCGTCTTCGCCCGAAAATGACAATTTTACCCCTCAAAGGGTAAAATCACTTTTAAATTCCAGAAAAGTTCTGAAAATTCCCAAAAAATAGGAAATGGAAGGGTTTGGTCGCCAATCCTATTTCCATCACCTTTTGACTCCACATTTCATCTGAAATGACAATTTTTTCCTTCTAGGGCAAATTGTCCCCAAACTTCTCGAAATTACGATTTTGCCCCTCATGGGCGAATCATATGAAAATCACTCATAAGCCTTGATTGATACTTCTCTAAGCTGATAGGGCCTTATTAGGGATGCCACGTTGCTTTCATGTGATTTATCCGCACGTTTTGGATCCTTGATTTACACATTTATTTTTACTGATTGTGAGTGATAGGTAGCCACTCCTAAATTTAGGATCCGTACCCCACTCGTCTGCATGAATCTTAAAATTAGATAAATCATTCAACTTAGGTACCGAAAGGGCGTCAACTCTGACAGTTGGCGTAACAAAGTCCCCGATCCCACTTCTCTGATTTTCGCAGAATCGAATAGATCGCTCCCAACTATTCGATAGGGTTTTCGATCGTACCCTCCACGAAATGATTGGTGGCGACTCCCTGGTATGTACACGTATCACATGTCACCAGACCGCACCGAAGGTCGACCGCGTATATCCAGCCGTTACGATTTGGGTAATAGACCTTGGGAGAGGCCCGCGTCCGATCAGGCGATATCGGGCGGCCCATTAGCCCCATCCGCCTCCGAGAGGGTCGCGACAGACTGGCGACTCCGCTGGGGATTTGTTCCAAGCCAGAATCTCTGGTTCGAAATTTTAGAGGACTTGAGCCGATTAAAAAATTGATTGGTTTATCTGACATTGTCTTCTGCAGATACTCTCGAAGGTGAGGTACATATCATAACCATTGTGTTAGATATTTTTGCAGATTGGAGAAATAAGGGGTGTAGTGATTGTTGACATTTTTCCTGTAAGTTGGAGTTGGGATTGTATGTTTATTTTTAGCACATATTGAAGCGGTGTTTGATAAAAATTGCTATGCATGCCTTGCATTATGATGATCACGACACATCTCACACACTGGCGGTTAAACCCCAACTGCAACCTCTAGGATTACCTTAGATAGGGAAAGGGTACGAAAGGATCTTGTGTTTGATGGCACTTGAGACTTTCGTATTCGTTCCCGCTCACAATCCAAATTGGCGATATATAGCCCTCTTGAGTGGGTACTCTTGGGGAGGAATCTGCCTTATTTAGATCGTGAGAGCTTGAGCCATAGGTTCCTCACCTGATTTTCGATCTCTAGAGTATACCCACTTGTCTCATGCGCATGTCTATGGAAGGTTGGTATACCTAAAATCACCCATCATTACAGGGGAACATTTGACATTCCCCGGGTTTTGGTTGGTAAGGCATTTACTTTCGATGTACTTCCTTATTCCCTGTTTCATAGTATGTTCATGTATTATATACATCCATATGCAATGTATGAAATCACTCAGGTGACTAATTGAAATAACGATGATAAAGGGGTAGGATGTCGCTGTTTCCTAGAAGTTCGACAGAGTTGGCAACTTTCGAATACCTGAGGAAAGTCACTCATCCTGGACCGAACACAAGGTTGCACTTTACCAGATTTGTGCATGGCCGAGAGCTAACCGGACGCAAGTTGGGATACACCAAAGACTGCCAAACCCACTACTATGTCGATAACCTCAGGTTCAAGCGACTAGCAGACGAAAGATTTAAGGATTACATGGAGATGAAAAGACAATATCGCAACCACCTAGCTAGGGATGCATATGCCCGTCAAAAAACTGAACGTCAAGCTAATGAAGACATACCCATGATCACTCTTTGGGGAAAGAGAAGACGCCCCGCAACCAAGACAAAGCCGAAGCGCATCGCACTCAAAAAGGCGAAACCCAAGAAGACCCCTGAAGTCATTATACCATGGACCAGAGAATGGCCAGAGGAGCTAAGACGCCCCGACCAACCCGTTGGAGATAATTTTTCACATTCTAAGGAACACCCAATTAGGGGAGAAGTCTCAATTATCGAGCTGTATCCAGAAAAGAGGACAGATGAAGACACCCTCGGGAAGGAGCTCCCGACTGACTGCCATTCTGAAGAAGATCAAGCTTTTGGGGAGGGGTAACTTAGATCCCCACATTCCATGGGCCTTTTATGGCTTTCTTGTTTGTAGAAACTCTCTCTAATTGTTCTTTCATTAGGCGTCCTGATTGTAATAAAGGGCTTACTCCGCCCTACTCCCATCTGATGAATTGACCAATGGAATGTGACGTTGTTATTTCCTTTAGTCAATGGAGTGAATCTGATTAAATTGCACGATTCACTTGCTTGAAATTCAAATTAGACTTTAAGTCAGGTCTTCCATACCTAAAAAAGGCTCTAATTTCCATTTCTCCAATTGAACTATGCAATTAAGTCAGCCCATGCATATTTCATGGCATTTGCATAGTCACATGTTTAAAGTAATTTTTGACGATTGACTTTTCAAAATTATCTGCATATTTTAGACTTGATGGGAAAGAATGATATTCAAGTGTTCAAAGTCCCCCGGACCGAGCTCTTAGCATGGTGGGATAGCATGGGCGAAGCTAGCCAGAAATACACCAAATCAAGGCTAGGGTATCTATTGGAGCTGCTGAGGATTGAGTGTCCACCTGCCTTTTTCCAACCCATGGCGCTCTATTGGGATCCTACCATCGCGACGTTCTGCATGGAAGGATTGGAAGTTACCCCTACTCTTGAAGAGTATAGTGCCGCCATTGGAGTAGAGTTTACTCACTTACTAGTCCAACCTCCTATAGGATTTGAGCCTTTGAGTCAACTAGCTGAATTTCTTGATACGAACCTTAACGAAATCAAAACAGATGCCAAAAGTAATTCCGGACGAATTTCCCTATCTTTCCTTCTAGATAGATTTCCTAACCTCCCTGCTACCAAAGGAACTAAATCTGGTAGAGCCTTTGTCTTGGCTTTCTTTAGCTTTGTGCTATTCCCGATCTCGTCTGTTACTTTCGACCCTATTATGGTTGTAGTGGCCAGACAAGTTCGTTGTGGTGGGACTACTCGAACGTTATCCTTGCTGAAACTTTCCTTTCCCTAAACTGCTTCAAGAAAAATAAGAAATGAATCTTTAGAGCTTCTAGTGATCTTCTATATCTGTGGTTCACATCTCATATCAGATAATTTCATATCCGCATGAGCTTCACTAAGATTAGCCCCGATGCCCATCCTCTCAAAACTTTCATCAGAACCCATACACGTATTCCTAAGTTCAACTTTAGAGAATGGAAGAAATTCCTTGGAACTCTAAGACCAGAACAGCTCCGATGGCGGCTTAGATTGCCAACACTGAGTAAAGTCAGGCTCGCGTGTAATGACGAAGATCAAGTCCCTTTGTTAGGATTCACAGGTGCTACTGCATACTATCCAAAAAGGGTTATCTGACAGTTCGGAGCATTGCAGGAGATCCCTTCATCACCACGACCAGGTATCTTCTCGTTTGACAAGCCGAGGGAGACCCTCACAGGAGAAAAGAAGAAATAATTTGAAGCCAATGTAGAATTCATTATACGCTCTTTGAAGAACTCCCAGGCTGAAGACGTAAGATGGCTAGAGGATATGACTCGTGAGGAGAACATTCACAGGGCTACTACAGAATACATTTAACACTTTGAGGCGGCCAGACGCAGCTTTGTCAAGCCTTATGTGTCTGAATATATCGTACCATACGTGCCTGGAATAGAGCTGTATATACCCGAAGACATGGGATCGCCATCATACTCAGGAGATGAAGAATCCTAGACTGAAGGAATTGATCTCTATTGGGGCGATGAGGATACCTTAGACCTCAAACGCCCTAGACTTGAATAGACCATTCTGTCAAGTTTAAAATGTGTGAACATTATGATGTCTTTTCAGCATACTCATTTGTATTGAATGTTACTTTGGACACATGTGCATAAATGTGGACATGTCTTATAGATGCGTAAAAAACTATCGTCAAAGATTACGCTTCTTTTAATTTCATGAATTCTTTTGGGGAATAATTAAAAGAACTACTCACGTGAGACTAAGGCTCACAAGGTAATCCTTTTTCTCATTCATCAATAGAAAATATGCAATTAGAAGAATCCAGCACTTTTTCAGCCAATCCTGAAGAAATACTTACTTGTTATTTTTAAATAAACAGGCGCACTCTAATCACGGAACTACCAAAGCATCATTTTCGTACTCGACTTAAGCCGAGAATGGAACAACAAGAGCTGACCCCACGAGTAGGCCTGTTGGAAACCCAGATGACTACTATGGAAACTATGATGGCTGACATTAAGGCAATGTTAGAAGCCTCCTAGGCCAGACAGGCAGCGGTACCTAACCTGAACGACTCAGGTCAATCCTCAATACCCACTACGACTGACAAAGGAACAGCAGAAGATGCCCAAAATACCGTGGAGGGCACCCGTATGCCGAACGTCCAGTCACAACCAAAGGCACCCCATGTTATCATTAACCTCGAAAAGGAGGAAAAAGGGAAACAGACCGTGAAAACCGAAGCTGAGGCTAAGAGGATAGCCAAAATCGAAGAGTGTTTGAGCAGCCAGGGCTATGAGCTGGCCCGTTTTGACAAGATATCCCCTTTCGCCAAGGTGGAGACCCCTCCTGATTACTAAAAGCCAGACTTCGTGAGGAAGTATAATGGGACAGCATGTCCCCGCGCTCACCTCAAATATTACCTACGTAAGATGGCGCAATATTCGGACTTCGTTCCATTGCTGATGAATACGTTCCAAGAGAGTTTGGCTGGCGCCGCTATGGCTTGGTTCATTGAGTTAGACCCGAATGACTATGACGGGTGGGAGGACCTTGCGGAAGATTTCCTAAGGCAATATAAGTTTAATACAGCTACGGCCCCGACGAGGGAGGACCTGCTACGAACTCTAAAAACGAGTGGTGAAACAATCAGAACATATGCCCAGAGGTGGCGAGCTTTGGCGACCCAAGTAAAATCGTCAATCCCAAAGGAGGAGTTGATTGACTTGTTCTTAAAAGCGCTTCTGTACGAATACTTTGACAGATTGAACACCTCAGGATGTCAAACCTTTTCACACTTGATAAAGGTGGCCGAAAGACTCGAATGGGCCTTAAGAGAAAGGAGGCCGCATGAAACTTCTGCGAGAAAGCAATACCCTCCAAAAAAAGAAAGAGTGACTGGGCTCGACATAGCCTTCATACTAGATCCCCATAAGCCCAAGGTGTTCAATAACTCCAATCAGACCAAGGGAGGATCATCATGGTCAACGCCAAAAGGGCAAGAGCCTAGGAAGAGGCACCCCAAAAAGTAGTTTTCTCAGCTCTCGAGACCCTTATCTAGACTGCTCCCGATACTGCTAGAAAAATACTTGGTGGCAAAAGAACCCATATAGGAAATCCCGTTAAATATCCTGGTTTTGACGAGAGCCAGACTTGTGTCTATCACATGGGTGAAAGAGGACACAACGTAGATAATTGCTATATATCCTTAAGCTGAAGGTGCAACCTTTGATCGATAGTCAGATTTTGAAGTTCGATGATATAGCTCCGAACGTGCAAGAGAATCCGCTTCCTGATCACCAAACAGTATGGGCAATATTCACGGATGAAGAGGAAAAATACCTTGAACTAAAGGTGGATATACCTAAGCTAACCAACATTCTGCCGATCGCTTCATTATACCCAAAAGAGGGAGAAGTTTCCGCCGACAGGAAGAAGTTGTGTATCGTTAAGATGATGAGCTTGGGGATAATGTCGAGCGTTACTGATGAAAGATTCGAGGGAGTTAAGGCCTCTGTAAGCTTGGAATGGAACCAGTTTGTGATTAAAACTGAACAGGGAAGCGGGTGGAATGTCTCGCATGAAAGTCTAGTATGCGATCTTGATTTGATTATCAAACCAAAAGAAGAACTTGATGAAAATGAATTAGAAGCTAGCAGGCAAAGTCTAGCAGATCGCAGATTTATAGCTAATGCGCTAGAAAAGGGCGAAGTCATAGACAATTTGGGCGAAGATTCTAGGGGACACAACTTTAAAGTGAAATATTCGGCTCTTCCTAGTTTCTATTAGAGAATGGAGGATATCATACCTGATGGATGAGGAGGTATGGATGATCCTGTTCAACCAGAAGTCCAGAAGGATGAGGTAAAGCCTTTTATGAAGGAACCTGAATTGTTGCTTGACAATATGATAGACGACGAGTTTAACGCAGAGCAATACTCCAGGCGGCAAAGCTCAGTTGAACCATTCAAGGGAATGAGGAAGTACCCAGAATTTGCAGTAACAGCAGAACCAAGTAATATTAACAGGCATCGTCAGCTGGAATACAAAATTATCACAAAAGACCTTGGCGACACTATGTCAATGATCGAAGCCGCTACGACTGTGGTAATCAAACTAGAAGAGCTTGATAGCTTGAGTCAGGAAGAGGATTGTCCGATTAAACCTGTTGTGATTCGACTACCGAGAGATGAAGCAAACGATAGAGCTGAACCAAAGGCATCTTGCCTGACGACAATAACTATAAAAGTCCCTCCGGTAGAAGGCTACGGCCCTAAGGCAGTCCATTGGGACTATGGGATGAAAGAAGTAGATGCTGTAATGAGGTCTGGACGATTTTACGCCCCTAGAGAAGGCGAATCCGAAAAGAAAGAAGTTTCAAAGGAAGACGCAGAGAAACTAATGTCTATTGTTAAAACCAGTGAGTTCGAAGTGATAGAGCAATTAAGGATTTGTTCATCAACTCAGAGAAGCACAAAGACGCTCTACTGAAGATACTAAATGAGGTGCATGTCCTTGAAACTATTAATGATGTGCAGTTATGGGACTTTGTAGGAGCAATCCTTCTAAATGACTAATTAAACTTCACAGATGAAGACTTCCCCATGGAAGGGAGAGGGCACAATAAGGCTTTATACATTACGGCACAATGCAACGGAAAGAGAATAGCGCACGTGCTAGTCGACAACGGATCCTCTTTTAATATCTGCCCTTTAGCTACATTGAGGAGTCTAGGCATCAAAGAAGAGATGATTAAAACCTCCAAAATAGCCATGAGAGCTTTTGATGGGATGAAGAAGACAGTAGTAGGCGAAATTGAGCTGGATGTGCTCATCGGCCCAACTAAATTTTTCACAAACTTCCAAGTGATGGATTTGCCTAGCGCATTCAGGTTCTTGTTGGGAAGACCCTAGATTCATGTGGCTGGAGCCGTACCTTCGAGCCTGCATTAGAAAGTACGATTTGTAGTGGATGGGAAGGTGGTTATCGTACATGGAGAGATTGATCTCCTAGCGTATCAGAATAGCGCTATTCCTTACGTCGAGCCAGAGGTTAAGCTGGAAGCAAGCTACCATTCCCTAGAACTGGTAGCAGCGGTACACACTTCCGTGGGGACAAGACTGAAAGCTCCTTTTATCTCTGAAGCCAACCTTTTACTAGCTAAGATGCTATTGGCGTACGGGTTCAACCCAGGAGAAGGTCTGGGCAAGTATGGTCAAGGAATGAGCACTCATTTACAGTTAAAATCCAACGAGCACAAGATGGGCTTGGGATATCAAAAGATCCGCATTAGTGAGTCTACCTCTAAGATGGCAGGCCGAGGCCGAGGCAAGAGCCAGGGACGCTAGGGAAGCCAGAAAAACCAGAAAGATTCCTTCATTGGTTCTCCAGCCTGGAAAGGCAAGTCTAAGATGTTCAGCAGCCCTTTAAACAATTATTTCAGCAAAGATTCTAGATGGTTGTCAGAAGAAGAAGTAATCCCAGCAGCAGGATTAGATCTGGTAAACCCATTTCTGGAAGACAACTTCGTGAATGTCATCATAGAGTGGCTAGGTGATGAAGCCACTACTTCTGAGTAAAGAAACATCTTCCCTGCTTTTAACACTGCATTTAAATTTCTTGTATTTTGTTGCACTTTTAGTTTCTGTTGCTTGAAAATGAATGTAGGAAAACGCCTTTGGACCTCCGGCCGTTGGTCCAAACAGCACAACTTGTAATGCGGCCCATTTTGCATTCAATAAAATCGCGCAAGTTTTGTTAAGGGCATATGAAGCCACAAATCAGCCCAATGATGATATTAGTCTTCCATACGGAAGCTTGAGGCCTGGTTTTCCATATGATTCCTGATTTCCAGAAGATTTCTGAGGAACAAGGATGTCCTAGGATATGAGGACTAGTTCCATTTACGCCCGTACTTATTTTGAAATCTCTTTCGAAAGGATTTTTCACACTCATGCATAGCATTTTTATATGAAGTATAGACTAACCATGCTCATGACATTTCAGGCATATCATCTCAAATATACATACTAGGTTGTTATGCGATTCGGTTCGCCATGTTGATTGTTCCTACAACATTGAGGAGGATGAGGGTTATGCATCTATCCGTATAGAATGGAATGCCTTCAAAGAGTCAATGCCTCCCACTTCAGAATAACCAGTTGTTATTAACTTGGGTGACTCTGCAGATATCAAGGAAATCAAGATCGGTGGGCATTTGTCCCAAGATGAGAAGCTCAGGTTTACAGAATTACTAAAGGAATATCAGGATGTCTTTGCATGGTCATATACTGACATGCCGATTTTGGATCCCAAAATTGTGGAACATGCATTACCTACAGATCCCAGTGTTAAACCTATCAGACAAGGCAGTAGACGGATGAAAGCCGAGTTAGAAGATAAAATTAAGGAAGAAGTGATAAAACTTCTTAGGGTAGGCTTTATTGAAACTATCCCATATTCGGATTGGATTGCAAACATAGTCTCCGTCATGAAAAAGGATGACAAAGTTCGGATCTGTGTGGATTATCGAGATTTCAATAGAGCGAGCCCAAAAGATGATTTTTCACTTCCTCACATTGACGTGCTGGCGGATAGTACTGCGGGGTATGAATTATTCTCATTCATGGATGGATTCTCCAGATATAACCAGATCCTCATGAGGCAGGAGGACAAACCGAAAACTGCATTTACCACGCCTTGGAAAACTTTTGCTATAAAGTTATTCCATTTGGACTGAAGAACGCTGGGGCCACCTATCAGAAGGCTATGATCACATTATTTCATGACATGATCCATAAGGAAATTGAGGTATATGTCGATGACATGATCGCCAAGTCCAAGAAGGGACAGGATCATATTCAGGTGCTAAGAAAGCTGTTTGAGCAACTACGCAAATACAAGTTGAGGTTGAACCCTAACAAATGTGTGTTTGGAGCAAAATTTGGGAAACTTCTTGGATTTATGGTTAGTAACATGGGCATTGAGATTGACCCTTCGAAGATTCAAGCTATTCATGACTTGGCAACTCCCTCAACAGTAAAGGAGGTAAGGAGTCTTTTAGGGAGATTAAACTATATTGCCGGGTTTATCAATCAGTTATCAGATGTGGCTAAACCGATTTTTAGACTGCTCAAGAAGGGTGCAAAAGTGACTTGGGATGCAGAATGCAGCAGGCATTCTAGAAGATCAAGACCTATCTAGTCACTTCACCAGTACTTGTGCCGCCCATCCCAAGTTACCCTTTGACCTTGTATTTGACTATACAACAAGAATCTTTGGGAGCCTTACTCGCTCAGCCAAGCCCAGTGGATGGTAAGGAAAGAGCCATTTACTACTTAAGCAAGAAATTCACCTCGTCTGAAACGAATTACGTACCTGTTGAAAGGGCTTGCGTAGCGACAATATGGGTACTTCGCAGGTTGAGGCAGTATACCATACACCACCATATTCAACTGGTGGCAGAAAATGATCCTATCAAATATCTCCTGGAGAAACCCGCCCTGATTGGGAAGTTAGCAAAATGGCAAGTGATGTTGTCCGAATTTGACATCAAGAGTTCTCCACAAAAATCTGTAAAAGGAAGAGCCATAGCGGATATGTTGGCAGAGAATTTGCAAAGTTGCAAATCTTCTGAAAAGACAAAGGTAGAAGATCAAGTTCTGAACCTGACAGAGGATAAGTGGGTCATGTATTTCGACGGTATTGTTAATCTGTCGGGAGCTGGCACAGGGGTAGTACTGATATCCCCTTATGGTCAACATTATCCTGTTGCATCAAAAATGACTTTCCCTTGCATCAACAGTATCTCAGAATACGAGGTGTGTATCCTAGGCCTACGATTGGCCGTCTCCATGGAAATACCTGGGCTGCAAGTTTATGGAGATTCCATGCTCCTTATTTTACAGACGGAGGGGGAGTGGAAAACAAAGGACACGAAGCTTATCCCCTATCACAAATATCTTGAAGAATTGACACTTAAGTTCGAGGAGGTGTCATTTGAGTACCTGCTAAGATCTCATAACCAATTTGCAGACGCATTGGCCTTAATGTTGCAAATAACTGATGGGTTAGAAATAGAACCGATAAGGATCGACATAGTTGAAAAACCAACCTACTGTATGATGATCGAAGAAGAATTTGACGGAGAGCCGTGGTACCATGATATCAAGAATTATCTATTAAAGAGTGAGTTTCTGTTGACACCTAAATTTTGATCAACATTTTTATTTTTATTTTTATTTTTATTTTTATTTTTATTTTTGAAAATTCATAGAAAATCCATAAAAAGTTGAAAAATTGAAAAATCAATTTTGGTGACCTTAGCCAAGCTAAATGAACCATTTTGACCAAAAAAATAATTTTCATAATTTTCATTTTTTTAATATATTTTCGAAAAATACAAAAAAAAGAAAAAAAGAAAAAGAAAATCAAGAAAATCAAGAAAAATAATATTTGAGGTCACAAAAATATATAAAAATATTCGGTATTTTTATTTTATCCATTTTCCGACCTCATAAATAGTAAAATTCAGGTTTGATTTTAGGTGTTCTTTGATCATCATAAAATTGAATTTGGCAAAAATATTAGTAATGATTAAAAGGAAAAGGAGTGAAAACATCATCATTTAAAAGAAAAGGGGACTAATCATTTTGTCTTCGCTTTTGATTATTTTATAATTATTTTTACTTTTTAGTATTTTATTATTATTATTATTTTATTATTTTATTATTTTATTATTTTATTTTTAGTATTTAAGGCACCTCCCCCCCATCATCCGTGGTTCCTTCTCCTCCTCCTCCTCCTCCTCCTCCTTCTTCTTCTTCTTCTTCTTCTTCCTCTTCTTCTTCTTCTTCTTCTTCTTCTTCCTCTCTCCTCTCCCTTTCCCGAACCATCTCACTGTTCCGGTCATAACTCCGTCGTCCAATATCAGATCGAGGCGAAACCACCTCCAATAGAAAGCTTATCGTCTTATCTTTCCAGGGATATATTATAAGGCTCATTTGGCGCAGCCATTCGTCCGATGGAGCCGTTTGAATGAGCAAAGGTCGCTGTTGACCCTGTAACGACCAGTTTCTGCCGCCGCTGTCATCCTCCACGATCAGCCCTTCCGGCGACCTTTGCGCCTCCCTCTGACCATCACAGGTTAAGTTAAGATGTCCTTAACAATTTCCCGTTGGTTTCGTGAATATTCGAGGTCTGGTTAAATTATGGTGATTTTTTGAAAAACAGTCGACGAAAATCGAGCGAATTGAGGTATTGTGGTCATATCTCACTCATTTGGACTCCTTTTAAGGTGAAATTTTCGGTGATGGCTTCCTAAGATGATAGGCTATGTTCTGGAATTTTAAGGTTGCTGAATATTTGCTGTGTATTTACTTTATATCATAGCATTTCTATATTTCGCATAAAAGACCCAGAATCGGAAGGCCGAGCCTCCTGTTGGTGTCTAAATATTTGCTGCGTATTTACTTTATGTCATAGCATTTCTATATTTCGCATAAAAGACCCAGAATCGGAAGGCTAAGCCTCCTATTGGTGTCCAAGGTGTTTTATTTATTTATTTTCTGTAAATTATATTGTGCTACCCCAGAATCGGAAGGCCGAGCCTCCTGCTGGTGGTTTATATCCCCACACATTGTTGCACGAGCACCGACGGACTCCGACGTCGTAAAATTCACCGGATCCCATCTCCTTTGCTTATGTTTATGTTGTATAATGACTTAATATCTTCTTTATTTTTTGCATTGTGTTGCGTCCTATAAAAACAAAAACAAAAAAATGCTAGATTGGATGGTTGCAGATGAGCCACGTGCCGTGATCCGATGATTTTCAGAATAAAAAAAAATATTTTTAACATTAAAAGAAATAAATTTCAAATTTTACAAAAATTAAAATGATTCGATTATCACCGAGACGCCACGTGGCGAGTTAGGGACCGTTCAGTTGGGACTTATTTTCAGGAAATTTAAAAAAAAATCAAATAAAAAAAGTGAATTATTAAGGAAAAATTCAAAAAAAAATTGAGAAAAATTGCAGAAAATTCAATCAACTTAGGTACCGAAAGGGCGTCAACTCTGACAGTTGACGTAACTAAGTCCCCGAACCCATTTCTCTGGTTATCGTAGAATTGAATAGAAACTCCCGACTATTCAATAGGGTGGTCCAATCATACCCTCCAAAAAATGATTGGTGGCGACTCCATGGCATGCACACTTAGCACATGTCACTAGATCACACTGAAGGTCGACTACGCATACCTCCGTTGCGATTTGGGGAACGGGCCTTGGGAGAGGCCTGCGTCCGACTAGACTGGACGGCCCATTAGCCCTCGAGAGCCCACATGCAACCTCGAGAGGGTCGCGACAGTTTCCTGAAGGGTGTCAGGCGGGAGACTGGAGATACATAGCCAGGATGGCTAGCAAATTCTTCCTCAGTGGACAAGTTTTGTACAAAAGGTCATTTGACTCCATTCTGTTAAGATGCGTAGATGCTAAAGAGGCAAATACTCTCTTGAAAGAGATCCATTAAGGTATATGCGGGCCGCACATGAATGGCCATCTTTTCGCTAGGAAGATCATGCGGCTTGGCTATTATTGGATGACCATCGAATTAGACTATTGTCAGCATGTCAGGTCATGCCGCCAATGCCAAGTATATGGTGATAAGATTAATGCGCCCCCGAACGAACTTCATCAGATGTCTGAAACTTGGCCTTTTTCTATGTGGGGAATAGATATGATAGGACCTATCAATCCAACGGCTTCAAATGGTCATCGCTTCATCCTGGTGGCGATTGATTACTTCACGAAGTGGATAGAAGCCAGTTCTTACAAGAATGTCACTGCAAGAAATGTGGCAATGTTTATTAAGAGAGACATAATTTCTCGATATGGTACCCCTCGAGCGATCATCACAGACAATGGGTCCAACTTGAATAACAAGATTGTCGACGATCTGCTGAATCACTTTGGTATTCGACATCTTAATTCTTCCCCTTAATTCCCACAAATGAATGGAGCAGTAGAAGTGGCTGACAAAAATATCAAAAAGATCCTGGCTAAGACTGCAGAGAATTATAGGGATTGGCATGAAAGGCTACCCTTTGCCTTAATGGCATATCGGACTTCGATCAGGACTTCCACAGTGGCAACTCCTTATGCTCTGGTATATGGGATGTAAGCTGTCCTACCCATAGAGGTTAAAGTTCCCTCTTTGAGAATCTTATCAGAGGCTAAACTCTCCAAGGCAGAATATTTCAAACACAGATATGAACAGCTGAATCTGATAAACGAGAAACGTCTTAGAGCAATCTGTCATGGCCAAGGTTACCAGAAGAGGGTGGTCAAGTCCTTTAATCGGAAAGTTAGAGCCAGAAGTTTCGAGGTGGATGACCTAGTGGTAAAGAAGACCCTGCCAAATGCTGTCCATCCGGGAGACAAGTTTATCCCGAATTACGAAGGCCCTTATATTGTCAGGAAAGTTCTCACAGGAGGAGCATTAATTCTTGTAAATTCCGAAGAAGAAGAATTGGGATACCCTGTAAATTCGGATGCTATGAAGAAGTATTATTCTTGAAATGAAATCAGGCATTGATCACGTGGCTTGTCCTGAAATAATCCGAGTCGCCATGACGGTCATTACATAAGCATATCATGCATCCATGCATACATTAGCATGTGTTATGTTTTGCAGGATTCCGAGAAATAGACTCGGAATCAAATTCATTCAAATAGAACCAAGGGCAGATGGGTCCTTGACATCGAGAACCAGGTGATATGTATCTATTCCATCAAGAGTTAAACTATCTTTCACTCATAGAAATGTCTACTCTATTTATATACATGAGTGCCTGATGAAGATAGAAGACAGCAAAGGAGAAACACTGTAAAGTTTCTCACCCCTTGTAAGATAAAAGGACCAGGAGAATGAACGTTCATATGGTCAAACTTAGGAGCAAATCCGGCTCTAAAAAATGAATGATGAATTCCTGACACTTAGTACATACCTGTTAGGGCTAAATGTTATCCAAGCATGGTCAAAGTATACATGATGCATCATTAAAATCCCTTGTGGAGTGATATGCCTGGAGAAAAACAAAGTAATTTTTCCAAAGCAAGGCTTATTTAGGCTATCTAGTAGGAATGTTCCTTCAGATAAAAGGCGAACCTAATCCAAACACGTCCTACACATACTCGAGAGATGAGAGAGGTGTAAAGATAGAAAAGCACGAACCAGGGGATGCAAGGGGTATTCGCATCGATTACATGGATTAGGAAGACGGAGGCATTCATTCTTATCCATAAACACTGCAGGTAATCATTGATAAACCCTTTGAGCGGTGATTTTCATTTCTTAACCCTGTCAAGAGCCACCCCACATTGGGGTTATACAGAAGCCGTCCAGTGGCATGAACAGGTAAATGGTTAGAAATCTTTTTGCTCGGACTAACATCAATCTTCGTGTGTTGATATGTATTGATCCAGGCGCCTTAGGATGACGGAGAGATGTTCATTTCTCTATCCTACACACTTATACTCGTTGCATATCCAATTTGAACCTCCATATTCGTTTCATGTGCCCTCATTGGTGATCATTGCACAGCCTCAAGGTAAAAATGGCCAAAGCACTGGTGGACAGAGAAGTTCAAACGTGGGAGTTACATGTGAGTCTCAAAGTGAGATATTCAAGACAGAATGGGACTCAAGTCACGCACCTCACAGAACGATCAAAGATCCTAGTTCTTAGGAAAAGACAAGGAAATGGCGGGATCAAAAAAGAGAAAAAGCCGAATCCCTATGTATTAATAAAGAAATCAAAAGCCTAACAAGAACATGGCTGATCTCCACCAAAATGCTGGAGGAGCATAAGGCAGAATCTTGGGGACACAAAGGGATTACTAGATATCTCAACCCCCAAACAAATTCTGAAATGAAGAAGAGCCGTCAGGAATTGTGTGACAAGAGGCTACCCTTCAAATGGAATTGTAGCCAGCTGCTAAAACGGCGAGCAATATCTTTCAAAGGTTAGACTCATTCTCAAGACGCGTAATAGCAAGAAGACTAAAGGCGTCCTTCGAAGAATTGTCAATCAGGGATCGAACAGAGGACTGATCGGCAGTGATCACCAATGTCAAAACCCTTCGTGATTCCGAGCCAAAAACTAGCCTTTTTCGATCCCCCAATCCTACCAATGTTACAACCATTTGCAGTCTTTTCCGACTAAGACGCCTAGGTTGATATATACCTTAGCTCGAAGAGGTACGAGCAATATTATTTCTCTCTCATTTTTGCAGGGGTCTTGACTTGTAAACCCGGAGCAGATGAAGAAAATTTTTCATTCAAAAAGACTTGACTCAGAAAGTGAGTCCCCCTTAGAAACCATGTCCAAACCCAACATTACGGCCCTGTAAAGACCTCCCGATTGATCGAAATGTATGCGCTGCGAATGGCCTCGAAAACCCAGGTACAATTTATTAGGAAATTCGAGTGCTTTTGTTAAAAAAGACCAAAGTCAAAGAATTGGTAAAAAGCCCTCTTTGACAGAGACGTTCCAATAGAATGCTTGAAAGTAAGCTTTGGTTAGAAACTTCAAATTATTTGATCCGGGATATTCCTCACCAGGATTCTCGATCATCTTTGCATGCTTTAAGATGTCATGGATAACCTCCAGCGTCCTAAGTCAAATTGCATAGGTTAAAGTAAAACTTTGCTTGCATTATAATTATCATTGCCTTGAGATGACTGATATCTCTAAACTTCTATGAGACTCATGGCAGCCCCAGGTCCAAGAAGTACACTTTGCTCCCCGATGAAGAGCTTCAGAATCGTCTTTCTACGAGATTTCAGGTTTGAGTTTTCTGCAGGATACATGGAGTCCCCAGATCCCAGAATGTCACCTAACATGTCAAAAGGATAATTTTCATAATCTTCTTTCTGTGAGATTTCAGGTAACCCTAAATCCCAGAAAAATCTTATCAATATTTTTCCAGGTTTGAGTTTTCTGCAGGATACTTAGAGTCCCCAAATCCCAGAATAACACCTTGCATGTCAAAAGGACAATTTTCAGAACCAGCTTTCTGTAAGGTTCTAGGTAATCCCTAAGCCCAGAATAGCTCATTTGGTATGCCTAAAAGTTAGGTACACCTCATTTGTATAGACCCTCGTTGATTCCTCAAGGTGTAGGATCGGCTCAGTTGTCGACAATCCCTACAGAACGGGTGCGTCATCCATAGGTTCCTAGCAGAAAGAAGTCCTATTCACGGCCTGATCCCCCTGACGGATCAAAATTTTCGACAATCCCTACAGAACGGATGCGTCATCCATAAGTTCCTAGCAGAAATGAGTCCTATTCATGGCCTGATCCCCCTAACGGATCAAAATTTTTGACGATCCCAAAAGGACGGGTGCGTCATCCATAGGTTCTTGATAGATAGGAGTCCTATTCATGGTTTGATCCACCATACGGATCAAAACTTTTGACAATACCTAAAGAACGGATGCGTCATCCATAGGTCCCTGTCAAATAGGAATCTCACTCTGGTTTGGCCTACTATACGGGCTAGAGTTTAACCGCCCTAGGATACTCAAGAAATGAGTCCTTAGGTATTCACTTGAATCCGCTATACACCGCGCATGCCACACGAGCATCAGGCAGGTGAGTAATAGGTAAGCATCTCAATCTCTCTCGAACGTCAACAAAAGAGTGATGACCAGAGCGTTCACCAGCAGGACAAGAAGGATTGAATGTCAAGATCCATTTTCATATTCCCCAATAGAGTCGATCTAGACTTAGGTATCACCTGTCTTTGAGAAAAACCTCTCGCGAGATTCCTCTCAAAGAGGGGCAGTTGTTGACACCTAATTTCGGATCAGTCTTTTTTAGCTTATTCTTATAAAACTCATAACAAATCCATAAAAAGTCTAAAAATTACAAAATCAACTTTGGTGGCCTTGGCCAAGCCTAAGGAACCATTTTTGACCAAAAAATAATTTTTCATACTTTTTGCATTTTTTAGTATTTTTAGAAAATAGAACAATACTCGAAAATTCAAGAAAAAAAAGGATTCGAGGTCACAAAAATATGAACAAATAGTCAATATTTTTATTTTAAATCCTTTGTCTTTCTGACCTCATGAAAATTCCAAATTCAAATTCAATTTTATGTGTTCCTTTGTTACGCATATGATTGAATTTGGCAAAAAAATGTCAATTGAGTCTTTTAATTTGTAATTTTGGTATTTTTTTTTAGGATCTTGACATTCAATCTATACGTCCCTCATTGCAATTTAACCCAATTGTCTGCACAAATTGCCCAATTGCATGAATTGGGCAAAATTGCATACTTAATTGCATTTTAGTCCTTGAATTTGGGCATAATTGAAATTACTTTCAATTCAAGGACTACCATTGCAAATTGAAGTCACGGACCAATACTTTTCATCATTTTGAATCGATTGGCATAGGTGGTTTTATCCAATTTGATCATTCGAGCCTTCAATTTTCACGATTTGCCGAATTGCAATGAAGGACAAATTTGGGGCTTTTATAGAAATTGACATGAACTTTTAGGCAAAATCACATTTTTAGATAAAACTGATGTCCTAATTTCGATTCTGAGATTCAATTGCAAAAATTTCCAATCAAATTGCGTTTAATTTTGAAAATTGGGTCAGAACCAATTCAGACCGGTCGAATAGGTTCGCTACAGTGTTGTCTTCTTCCTCAAGCCCCCGCGCAAATGAACAGTCCCCAGCTCGATTTTGATCAAGAAATTGAGGGGTAATTAGTGAATAATTGGGTAGCAAATCGTGGGCGTATTGTTGCTCTCGCCCTTCCCCGTCGATCAGCACCGACGACACCACCTGATGTCGCTGATATGGGGAGCAATCTACTGGTGAAAATCGCGGACCTGCAAAAGTTAACATTTGTCAAAAACGGGCCAAATCCATGCCAAATTCGCGTGAAATTAGACTTGCCAGAGGACCAAACGGAGTTGGACGGAATGCCCATTGTCCCCGACGCCGTTTGGACCATAAAACACGTGACCTCACGGGCAGATTGAGAGAATTGACTCCTCCCGATTGGCGGCAAAGGTTCTAGAGATGGAATATAGCCATGGGAAGCCTGAGAGGAAAAAGGAGGTTGGTTCATTCGGTTGTAGAAGCTTAACAGAACCGAGAGAGAGAGAGAGAGAGAGAGAGAGAGAGAGAGAGAGAGAGAGAGAGAGAGAGAGAGAGAGAGAGAGAGAGAGAGCGAGAGAGAGCTCGTTCTCCGACCCCCGTCGTCGAGAGAACTCGAGCTCCACTGCAAGGCGCTGGTTAAGCCGTCCCCAGCCAAACCGAAGCCAAAGAAGACCGCCGGAAGTTCGGTTGGAGCTCCAGGGAGCGATCTCCGCCGGCCGCGCCGCCTGAAACTGCGGGAATAGGTGAGACGCGCTTCTAGGCTTCTCATTGTGCATCAATGGCGATTCGTGTATCTCTTGTTCGTTCTCGCGTTTAGTGTGTGCGTTTTGTTCCCTAGACATCACTGTCCATCATCGCATCTCTATTTTGCATCGATTTTTCTTAACACTCCGAATTGAGTCTCCAAACCTTCCACCATGGCCGAGCCCTATTCACTCTCGCCTAGCCTAATCTAGGCTGTGCGAGCTCAATCAGAGCTCCAAGTAAGTGTCCTGAACCTTCTCTCGTGTTATCCTGTGGATGAATTGCTATGACTCTGCGTATTTTACATGATTGAACTACGACGGCCGTACTCGGTGTTCTACATGTTACACGTGATTCAGTGAATGAAAAGCTTTGATTCGTAGATATGTTAAACTAGGTCTATCGCGAGTCGATTGGCGTCGGTCTCGTGCAATTTAGTTAAGGTTTCACCGTTGGATCATCGCCGGAGATGCATAGCCGTCCATTTAGTTTCAGTCGCGAGGTTGAAGACGAAGCTGACGTGTCTGGTCAAAGAGTCAGCAGTTCTAGGTGGCAGTCCATCATTGGTCCACGTGTTCGCCCAGTCAGCATGGCCGTTAGAGTTTGTTATTCGAACAGGCTGATCGGACGGTTTAGATAAATCGCGTCTAAATTTTAGTAACCGTCCGATTAGTAATTAGGATATTAGGTTATAATTGAAAAATAAAGAAAAACTGAAACGGCGCCGTGTGGGTAAATGAGCAGGTGACGTCGTTTAGGTTAGTAGAGGTGGAGGGCCCAGATCGAGTCTTGGCTTTTAATCGTGGCCGCAGGTTTAGGTAATCAGATCTGACGATTAAGGAATAGTCGACTTTTGATCTGAGCCGTTAGTTTTGGTCGATTGATCCGGTGGCCGTGGATTAGCCACGTGGTTCAATAGGAATCGTCGGATTAAATCCGAATAATAGAAAAACAATAAAATTCGAAACGGCGTCGTTTTGAGCCGTGGGTCGAGCGGGTCCAGGTCTGGGCCGGGTTCTGACCCGGTCCGAATCATATTTTAATAAAAAAAATTAAAAAATGATTTTAAAAAATAAAAAAAAATCGAAAAAATTCTAGAAAATTCTAAAAAAAATGCTAGAAAATCCTAGAAAATCCCAAAAAAAAAGGTAGGAAAATTGTAGAAAATTCATAAACACTTCAGAAATCCCCAAAAATTGAGGATTGACCACAGACAATTGGTCAATCCTATTTTTGGGATTTCTTATCCGTTCTTCTGAAAATTGACGACTTTACCCTTTAGGGGTAAATCGCCCGAGCCTTGTATACAAGATGGTTCGAGGACACTAAGATAAGGATTAGAGTCAATTAGGTGACCGATCCTTCTGCTTGGGTCCTCGAGTTTCGTCTTTTCTTGAAAATGACGAATTTACCCCTCAAATGGTAAATCGTCGTCCCTATTCCAATCGAGTCTTGAAAATTGCTTAAAATTAGGATTTTGGTCAGGTGGTCGACCAATCCTAATGTTTTAGATTTTCAATTCTCGTTTTCGCCCGAAAATGTCGATTTTACCCTTCAAAGGGCAAAATCAGTTTTAAATTCCAGAAAACTTCTGAAAATTCCTGAAAAATAGGAAATAGAAAGGTTTGGTCGCCAATCCTATTTCCATCACCTTTTGACTCTACATTTCATCTAAAATGACAATTTTTCCCTTCTAGGGCAAATTGTCCCTGTCGCGACCCTCTTGAGGTTGTCGGGCTCTCGAGGGCTAATGGGCCGTCCTGTCTGGTTGGACGCGGGCCTCTCCCAAGGCCCATTACCCAAATCGCAACGGAGGTATGCGTGATCGACTTTCAATGTGGTCTAGTGACATGTGCTAAGTGTGCATGCCATGGAGTCGCCACCAATCATTTTTTTAGGGTATGATTGGACCACCCAATCGAATAGTTGGGAGTTTCTATTCAATTCTGCGAGAACCAGAGAAATGGTTTCGGGGACTTAGTTACACCAACTGTCAGAGTTGACGCCCTTTCGGTACCTAAATTGACTGAATTTTCTAGCCTGAGATTCATGCGGATGAGTAAGGTATGAACCCTAAATCTAGAAATTCATGTAGATAAGAGTGATTATCCTAGCAATCACAATCAGTAATAAAATGCCCAACTCAAGGAATCTAGATATGGAAATAAATCACATGGCATTCCTAGTAAGGTCCTATTTATCAATCACAGCTCAAGAATGATTTAGCTGTCCTAGCCATTCTACACACGATCTAACCTAAGAAAAGCATTAGGAAGCATCGAAGGAGTTCGAGAGTACTCACATGGGGTTCGCCGTGCCCTGGTTTGGTCTTGGACGAGCTATCGAGCTCATGCCGACCCGATTATATTTGGGGATCCACTCGGCGTTTTACACCATAAAATCATGTGAAACAAAAACGAAAATATTCAGCAAGGGGAATTTATTGTAGATGGTGGTCGATCTAATTGGACGTCAAGACTAAAAAATATGTAGAAATTTACAAATTAAAATACTTGAATGACATTTTTTTGCCAAATTCAACTCTATGCGTCGTGAAGAAATACATGCAATTGAACTTGAATTTTGACTATTTATGAGTTCAAAATGAAAAGGAAATAAAAATAAAAATATTGATTATTTTTCTATATTTTTACGACATCGAACGCTATTTTTCTTCATTTTTCATGTATTTTTCTATTTTTGGAAAATATTAAAAAATATGACAAATTATTTTTTTTTATCAAAAATGGTTCCTTTAGCTTGGTCAAGGCTACCAAAGATGATTTTTTAATTTTTTTTAACTTTTTATAGATTTTTTATGAATTTTTAAAAAATAAACTATGAAAGACTGATCAAAAATCAGGTGTCAACAGCTGCCCCTCTTTGAGAGGAATTTCGTCAGAGATTTCTCTCAAAGACAAGGTGACACCTGTGTTCCGATCGACTCGACTGGGAAAAGAAAAGAAATCATGACATCCAATTTTCATGTCCATCAATGTGTGCTTTTCCTTAAAAAGAGATGTGCTCGTTCAATTCCCTGATATGATGTAAGAAAGTTAAGGAGTAGATAGACTTCCCTGCCCCTTACCTGTCGAATGCTTGCGGCATTTTCTGTGTCTGATGGGTTCAAGTAGATTCCTAAGGACTTGTCATCGGAGTGTCCTGGGGATGTTAAGCTCTGACCTGTATGGTAGGTCAAACCATAATGGGATTCCTAACTGATAGGAACCTAAGGAAGACGCATCCCACATTTGGGAATTTGCCAAGGGTTTTGATCCGTGTGGTGGACTAAACTAGAAATGGCTTGCCTAATGTAAGGCTTATTAGGGAAAACGAATCCTCCCGCGTTCGGGATTCATCAAGGTTTTGATCCGTATGGTGGATCGGACCATTGGGTTGATCCTTCAGGCGGTCTCTACCAGTCCTTTGACCCTTCAGGCGGTTTCTACCATTGGTTGACCCTTAAGACGGTTTCTACCATACATTGACCCTTCAGGCGGTTTCTACCATTGTTTTGACCCTTCAGGCGGTTTTTACCATTGGTTGACCCTTCAGGCGGTTTCTACCATACATTGACCCTTCAGGCGGTTTCTACCATTGTGTTGACCCTTCAGGCGGTTTCTACCATTGATTGACCCTTCAGGCGGTTTCTACCATTGAGTTGACCCTTCAGGCGGTTTCTACCATACATTGACCCTTCAGGCGGTTTCTACCATTGTGTTGACCCTTCAGGCGGTTTCTACCATTGATTGACCCTTCAGGCGGTTTCTACCATTGAGTTGACCCTTCAGGCGGTTTCTACCATTTATGAGATTCCAAATTGATATGAATCAAAGGATGACGTACCCGCTCTTCGGGGCTAGTCGGAGACTCGATCATTCTGTGGATCGGTCTTAGAAAAGATTTGCCTACTACTTGAGATGAAGCTCGGGGGACCAATTGACCCTCGTCTTCTTGCGACCCGGAACAGTGTTGACAACTTGGCTATTGCTCTCTGGCCTATTTCCAGTAGGATTTGATCGAGCCGGAAATTGTTGTGGAGGGAATTCATCAGCTTTGGATTGGTCGGTCGTGATAGTAAGCTCATCGTTAAGGAAACTCCAATCATGGTGACGCATATCACATCCTTTAGAAGGCATCGATATTGCCTTCGTAGAATTGATTTGTTCATGCATATCTCCAACAAAATCCGATTGTATCGAAGATGGTTCGAGGGAGTGGGGTGGTGAATGAGCATTTTCAATCCTCATATAAGGCTTATCAAGGAACATTTCGCCGAGAGTGATAGGGCCACCGCAATTAAGGCAAGCGATAGTGCTGTGTCCTGGTAGTCAGTGAAATGGAAGTGGTACGAAACGTCAGGAGTTCGATCTCGGGATTGAAAAATCATTTTATCAGTTGGTCTATCACCCGATGAAGTTCAAAGAGATTCGACGCAGATGACTATAGAACTTGGGGCAATTCGAAAATCATCGATTCATTTTCATCAAGCGGCGAAGTTGGTATTGTAAAATGTGAAGCATGCAAATGACAAATCCGAAGCAGAAGGAGATGAATCATGATTCGCTTATCCAAGGTCGGGATTTCAACCTTCGACTAAAGCCAAATCTAGGATGAGTTTTTGATCTTGCCCACTCGACAAAACCCATCTCCACTGAAAATGGGGGCAAACCATTCCTACATCTGGAAAGCATGTCGAAGCCGAAGACATCAAATTCATCGTTTGATCCGTGGGGCAAGTCCCCGAAGCAATAGTTATCATCCGCAGAGCGTAATGGAATCCATCCTTTCAATGTAAAACACATTTGGCCGCGGAGCCACCCATTTGGTAAAAAGAACGTATCGTTCCTAAATGATTTTCAATCAGATGCGGGGATAATGTTCTCTCATTTTCCTCTCAGGTGATGAACAGAGATGAGGCACCCAAGAAGCCATGCATTCAAATAACAAAACAGTGCATGAAACACGCCCAAAAAGATGAATGAATCTCCTCCGACGTAAATCCTCGAGGTGGATTCGTTGCCCAACCAGACGAAGAAATCATGGCCACAAGCTTGAGGGCCGGCTTCTACAATCCGCACATTGGCATGCAGAATGGAATTCAAATCAAGAGTAAAGTAGTATCGTCCCAATTTGTTTTGAATTTGGAAACCCAAAATAATGCTTAATATTTATCCTTGGCAGGAGCTCGCCATCAGGGCAGACATGTAAGTTTCATTTTTCTCCAAAAACCAAGCAGTCGAAAGAACTTTAGAACACCCAACAATCTTGTGTTACTATGTGAAGTGCAGATTTTCACAACCTTTGTACACTCATTGGAGCATATGACCAAGGGTAAGATGTATCGTTCCAATTTTTGTAAAGTTTTAGAATATACAATGACATATCCCTTTTATATCTCCAGGATCTCCAGCCTCGATGGGCAGGTAAGTATCCCTTTTCCCAATTCATTGGAGATTAAAAACTTTCAGAATTAATTCGATTCTCACATCTAAAAAGACATAGAATTCTTACTTCATTGACATTCATGTTTTAAAACATGAGATTGTCTGAACATGAATTACACATGTATGGTGCATCATAAAATCCCTTTGAAGGATAAATCTTGATGAAATGAAATGAATTTTTCCAATAAGAGTCGTTTGAACTGTTCAAAAGGGTATTTTCTCATAAGAGAAGCGAGCCTAATCCAAACACGTCCCATACACACTTGAGAGATGAGGAGATTGGAAATCATAGCGAAACCTTAACCTATGGATATAAGGGTCATTCGCAACGATTACATAGATCGAGATGACAGAGGCATTTATTTCTTCATTCCAAACACTACAGATGCCCATTGAGAACCCCATTGAACGGCGATTTTCATTCTCAACCCTGTCAAGAACCACCCCACATTGGGGCAAATGAAGGTTAGTCCAACAGTATCAGAAAGTAAACGGTTTGAAATTTTCTTGCTCGGACTAACATAAATCTTTGTGTGTTGTTTATATGATAATCCAAGTGTCATAGGATGACGAGAATAATTCATTTCTCTATCCTACACACTGTTATCCTTTGCACGACCAAGTTGAGCCAGCAAATTCATTTCATCAACCTATTGGTGATCATTGCATATTCCAAAGCAAAGGCAACATCACTTTAGGAATGGAAGCGTGCCAAAGTTTAAGTTGCATATCTAGCATGATTGCCGAAAATCCAAGCTCCAAAAGAAAAGAAAAACACGGGATTAAAAAGAGGGGGAAAAGAAAAATCCCTAGACATCAAGAAAAAGCAAAGTGCCTGGTAAAAAGCAAGGCTGATGTCTATTCAAAATATCCCCAGTGGAGTCGCCAGTCTGTCGCGACCCTCTTGAGGTTGTCGGGCTCTCGAGGGCTAATGGGCCGTCCTGTCTGGTTGGACGCGGGCCTCTCCCAAGGCCCATTACCCAAATCGCAACGGAGGTATGCGTGATCGACTTTCAATGTGGTCTAGTGACATGTGCTAAGTGTGCATGCCATGGAGTCGCCACCAATCATTTTTTTAGGGTATGATTGGACCACCCAATCGAATAGTTGGGAGTTTCTATTCAATTCTGCGAGAACCAGAGAAATGGTTTCGGGGACTTAGTTACACCAACTGTCAGAGTTGACGCCCTTTCGGTACCTAAATTGACTGAATTTTCTAGCCTGAGATTCATGCGGATGAGTAAGGTATGAACCCTAAATCTAGAAATTCATGTAGATAAGAGTGATTATCCTAGCAATCACAATCAGTAATAAAATGCCCAACTCAAGGAATCTAGATATGGAAATAAATCACATGGCATTCCTAGTAAGGTCCTATTTATCAATCACAGCTCAAGAATGATTTAGCTGTCCTAGCCATTCTACACACGATCTAACCTAAGAAAAGCATTAGGAAGCATCGAAGGAGTTCGAGAGTACTCACATGGGGTTCGCCGTGCCCTGGTTTGGTCTTGGACGAGCTATCGAGCTCATGCCGACCCGATTATATTTGGGGATCCACTCGGCGTTTTACACCATAAAATCATGTGAAACAAAAACGAAAATATTCAGCAAGGGGAATTTATTGTAGATGGTGGTCGATCTAATTGGACGTCAAGACTAAAAAATATGTAGAAATTTACAAATTAAAATACTCGAATGACATTTTTTTGCCAAATTCAACTCTATGCGTCGTGAAGAAATACATGCAATTGAACTTGAATTTTGACTATTTATGAGTTCAAAATGAAAAGGAAATTAAAATAAAAATATTGATTATTTTTCTATATTTTTACGACATCGAACGCTATTTTTCTTCATTTTTCATGTATTTTTCTATTTTTGGAAAATATTAAAAAATATGACAAATTATTTTTTTTATCAAAAATGGTTCCTTTAGCTTGGTCAAGGCTACCAAAGATGATTTTTTAATTTTTTTTAACTTTTTATAGATTTTTTATGAATTTTTAAAAAATAAACTATGAAAGACTGATCAAAAATCAGGTGTCAACAGTCCCCAAACTTCTCGAAATTACGATTTTGCCCCTCGTGGGCGAATCATGTCAAAATCACTCATAAGCCTTGATTGATACTTCTCTAGGCTGATAGGACCTTCTTAGGAATGACACGTTGCTTTCATGTGATTTATCCGCACGTTTTGGACCCTTGATTTGCGCATTTATTTTTACTGATTGTGAGTGATAGGGTAGCCACTCCTATCTGCTTGAACTCCTAGATTTATGATCCGTACCCCACTAGTCTGCATGAATCTTAGGATTAGATAAATCATTCAACTTAGGTGCCGAAAGGACGTCAACTCTGACAGTTGGCGTAACAAAGTCCCCGATCCCACTTCTCTAGTTTTCGCAGAATCGAATAGATCGCTCTCAATTATTCGATAGGGTTTCCGATCGTACCCTCCACGAAACGATTGGTGGCGACTCCTTAGCATGTACACGTATCACATGTCACCAGACCGCACCAAAGGTCGACCACGTATATCCAGCCGTTGCGATTTGGGTAATGGACCTTGGGAGAGGCCCGCGTCCGATCAGGCGACATCGAGCGGCCCATTAGCCCCCTCCGCCTCCGAGAGGGTCGCGACAATATGCCTAGCCTCAAGATGGAGGAATGGATGTTCTTGCCCTCGACCCCGACTATGTTAAGATTCCCCGCTCAGGCCTGAATCCACAGGCACGAGAGGTCTCTTAACGTCCCCTGAAGCTTTAAAAGGGCTAGGTACTGCTTTAATTGTCAATTCATATTTGCCCTTAAGAGCTCTAAAAACTTGGTTAATAAAGCATACATCCGTCATTTTGCTTGTCTTTGTGTTCGCCTTCATCATTGTATATTTTCTTTCTTTTATATATTCCCCTAAGTCAGTCCATGGCTATTAGGTGTGTCATTAAGTCACCTATCACTTCATGGGGCACGATAACATTCGTACCGTTGAGGTCACGAAGAGAAATCTGATCAATTGGCTCCCTCAGCTGGATGAAGTTGCGCGTCACTACGTTGAAAGCCGATTGGGGAAGCTCATTCATTTTCTAGATATCAAAGTTCGTATTGGGATGATCCAAGCTCTTGCTCATTGCTGATGCCTTAGACAGCCACTTTTCTGCTTGGCAAACATGAACTTACGCCAACCTTAGAGGAATATAGTGTGCTTATTGGTAAGTTTCTTGATGCTGAGCTCATTAGCTCGTACTTGAAAGATGATGCCCCGCGAGTTTTAGCCGAATTTCTCATGGTTGAGTTACTTGTCGTGCAAAGGGTTTTAAAAGCAAACTATAGACATTGTCCTTTTCACTTTTCTGTCAGACGGTTTTGTTAGAGCTCAATCTCCGCAAAGGGGCAAAGTATTCCTGCTAGCATTTTTCGGATTAATCATTTTTCCCCATAATAAATATTCAATCATGCCCCGTCTGGCGCACTTTGTTCAGCAAGTTTGTGAGGAAAGAAATTTTATCAATGATACCCTTGCTGAAACTGTCATCTCACTAAATAACTTTCGGCGGGGCAAATCCAAGGTCTCAAGGGCCCCCGCCGAGCTTCTGCAAGTCTGGTCTTTGTCGCACATTAAAGAGTGTCAATAGCTTGTGTCAACTGAAACCATTAGGAACTTTGCCCTTCGTTGGTCATTTTCAAACAAAAGCAGAGTAATACCTTTGATTATCATTTTTCCGAATGGCTAAAACCCATGGGGAATCCATCTGCCAAGTCCCTCCAATGGCGTGCCGGCCGATTTCATCTTAGCGAGGTTCGCTTGACTTCTGGTCGAACCGGACCGGTTCCTTTCTTGGGTGTCACTGGAGTAGCAAAATATTATCCTCCTCGAGTCATTCGTCAGTATGGATGCGTCCAAAAGTTGCCCCATCACTTCCAACCGTCCAGGCGCAGCTGAGCTTCGAAAACCTCACAACAGATCACCATGAGACGGTCATCGCCACCCGCTATCTATGGGCGGCTTCTCAATCGGTCAAGCTCAGTTTCCCAATGAAGCCATTGGAGCCAGCTAAGAAGGCCTATCGATCCACCAAGGAGTATCGATTGAAGCATTCCATCCCTGAAGAGTGGCGACCGAAGCTTCTAGATGTCACCTCGGCCCGATATACGAATAACGAACTTAGACGATTACTGGCCGGAGCCCATAAGGAGATCGACATGGCGAAGAAAACCATCAAGCGTTTGAAGGACCAAGCTGGCTCGCGGCCCAAGAAGTCGAAGAACAGAGCTGAGCCCTCGAAGTGATAGGCTCTTAGTCATTCGTGTCTTGTCGTCGATTTATTTTGCTTATATTAGGTCTCTTTTAGGGAATTTTTGTCTGATTTAAGAGATTGTTACCCTTTCTTGCTTTTTCAGTTAGATATTCAATTCTGTTAGTTGAATTTTCGCACCCTTTCCAAGTTGGATTTAGCTCTTGAACTTCAAATAAGGAATGTCCATGAGATCCTCATCTATTGCGTGGAAAATCTTGGTGGAAATTTAACGTGCTTTCTATTAAATACGGAATTAATGGCCATAATGGTGCAGGCTGGAATTTCTCACCCTTTTTCAGACTCCAGATCATTTTGCAGAATACCCCTAATAAACGACTTCATTTGCTAAATCTCGAAACTTGAAAGTTGTAGGTTGATGTTTCAACTAATAACCTGCAAAATTTCGGATTTTAATTCATACTTTAAAGGGGTCCTTCGTTTATTTAACCACGGGCGGACGAAGCAGTTTTCTCGGCGTCATTTTTCGGGGAAACGCATTAAACTGGAACAATCGGATCATTTTCAGCTCAATCACTGACCATGAAAGTTGTTCATTACCCTCTTGGCTACAAGCCTATAAATGTTTACACCGTTTTGATGTCTCGATGATTTTTTATGAATTTTTTACCGAAATCCGATGAAACTGGCAATTTCGGGCGGCGTCTATGAGTCTGGGTTAGCCATGGACTGACCCAATGTGCATTATATGTCTTGCTTACCATACAACATTTCTTCACAGGTAACTTACCACGGGTCATCCACACATCACCAGGTCAGTCGCGAAGAAAATGGCTGACAAAGCAGAAATAAATGCTGCGATCCAAGAGGCTCTCAAGGAGCATGTGGACGCCTTCAATGACAAGATGGATAGTATGGTCTCCCAGATGGAGGACAAAGTACTGACAAGCCTCATGGCCAAGATGCAGTTGCCCGGCCTATCTCCTCAACCTTTGGCACCTCCTCCGCCTCCTGCGGTCGACGATCCAAGCAAAAACTAAGGGCAGTTTCTTTCACTAGAAGACATGTTCGTCCCAGGCACTAGTTTGAATACTCCGCCAGTGGCTCCAGTTCATCATACCAGCCTTGTGGCACCGGAGCATAATAACGATGCGGCAAAGCTGATGGCTCAAATGGAGCAGAAGATGGAGAGAAAGATGGAAGAAAGGCTCCGAGAGATTCAGGAAACTCATAGCATCCATCATATTGACTTTTCTGCTTTCACGAAAGTCGATGTGCCTGAGAAGTTTAAGGTGCCTGACTTTGAGAAGTATGACGGCACATCCAATCCTGTGCAGCATGTCCGAATGTATCAGGCAATAATGAGCAAGTATGCTGACAACGGCCCTTTAATGGTTCAAACTTTCCAAGCTAGTCTGAAAGATGCAGCTATGCGATGGTACACTAACTATGAGGTATACAGCATGGAGGATCGAAAGGAAGCATCAATTGCTTTCATTAAGCATTTCAGTTTTAATATAGACGTCCTTGTCACCAAAGAAGACCTAGAACAAGCTGAAATGAAGAAGGGCGAGACTATCAAGCAATATGCTACTAGGTGGAGGAACATTACCTCCCAACTGAAACTCATTCCCCCTGAAAGGGAGTTTATGAAGCTATTTGTCTCTACCCTGCCACAGACTATACGGACACGAGTTCTCGACACCTCTACGGTATCGTTCGGTCACCTCATAGCAATGGCCAAAGAAGTGGAAGGTGGCATGAAGAAAGGCTGATACGGAGATGCTAGCATGCCCGCTAAACGTTTCGGAGCAAAGAAGGACAAAGAGGTCGCTCCTCAGGTCAACATGACGAGTTCCTCACCGGCTGCACAAGTTCCTATCAAGCAGCAAGGGAACTTTAGCGAGTAGAGGCAGAAGAGAAATTTGCGTCCATCCCGACAATATACACCTTTGCCTGGAACACTTTCTCAAGTCTTGGCTGTCCTCCGCAAGAAGGACATGTTGTCAACTGAACCTCTAAGGCCGAATTATACGGCATATGCGAGCTATGACCCATCCAAGAAATGTGAGTACCATCGCGGTAAAGTTGGTCATGACACCGACAATTGTTTTGTGCTTAAGAATCGTATCCAGGACCTGCTCGACTCTAAGGCGTTCTCGTTCCAAGGCAATACCTAGCCGAATGTTTAGAATAATCTTCTACCTGACCATTCTGGTAAAGTTAATGATGTGTTTGATTGCAATGCCCAACAGGCAGGCGTGTTTAAAGTTCGAGTAGCAGATATTCTTGATTTTCTGGTTAGGGCAGGCTATCACCAAACGGGAGAGGTTATATCGCTGGATCGACTAAGAAGAATGATTTCGACCCTCATGGAGAAGGGATTGATAGTCAAGGTCAATCAAGCAGAAACAATTGCCACTATTTCTCAAATCGTGATTGATTGGGATCAGGAGTTTGCCGCCCTGACCATGACTCAGCCTGAGCATTGTTCAGAAGTTGAAGTAGTGGAAGCCGATGTAGCGAGTCTGATCAAAGACAATCTGGAATTGGCTGACATGCCTCCCTTGAAGATGCATTCAACGATGAACTTGGGATTGTCATACCCGAGACTTTAGTGATTACTTCACCTCAGTCGTTTCCTTATAAAGATGATAAAGCTATTCTGTGGTCTTACGATCTGGCCCTGGTGACGAGATCCGGACGTGTTTATAATGAGGACCAACAGATCAAGCCTGTCACAGAAAAGGATGCAAAGGAATTTTTGGCTGTGATCAAGACGAGCGAGTACAACATCGTTGATCAATTGCGAAAATTGCCAGCTCAAGTTTCTTTGCTCGAGCTCTTGCAGTCATCCGAAAAATATCGGGATTCCCTCATGAAGGTGTTGAGGCAGGTGCACATCCCAGAAGATATGGACCAAGACAAATTGGAGAACTTTGTCGAAACCATCCTTATGAAGGATCAGGTTGCATTTGCTAATGATGAGATTCCTGCTGAGGGACGGGGCCATAACAAAGCCTTGCACATTACAGTGAAACATAAGCAGACCCTTGTAGCTCGAGTGCTCATTGACAATGGGTCGACACTGAACATCTGTCCTCTGGCTACCCTGAATCGACTCGAGATAGATCTGGCTAGGATGCAGGCCATCAAGACCTCGGTTAGGGCTTTCGACGGCGTAAAGAAGGACATCATGGGACATATTAATTTAGATATTCAAATCGGATCCTCTGTGTTCGAAGTTTTGTTCTAGGTATTGGACATCCCATCAGCTTTCAACCTCCTGCTGGGCCGCCCGTGGATTCACAATGCAGGAGATATGCCATCAAGCCTTCATCAAAAGATCAAATTTGTTATCGAGCAGAAGCTAGTAATCATCCATTGTGAAGAAGATCATCGAATTTTCAATGAGATGGCTATTCCTTACATTGAGCCGGCCCATAATGAAGAGGACTCATACCATGCTTTTGAACTGGTGCAAACTGTTCATGCATCGCCGAAAAGTCCTCTACCGGTTCCTGAGGTATCTAACACTTCTATCATGGTGGCTAAGATAATGGTCGGCAGTGGATTCGAACCTGGCTCAGGCTTAGGCCGACATGGTCAGGGGATCCGGACCCCAATTGAGCTTAATGGACAATCCCATACTGCTGGTCTAGGACACCGAGGACGTGGCCAGCCTAGACATGGCAGACAGCGCGGGACAGGCCGTGGAAAGTCGGGACCTAGTCCTCTACCGCCTCCTCTTTACACTACTTTTCGATCAACTAGTGTGGTCGATGGGTATGATGAGCTGACCCAGTTCGAAGATGACCTAGGAATTGTGTTCCCTGATTCACCAAATAGCCAAAATATTTTAGCTGAGCCGATGGCGCTAGACGAAGATGCAGCTGATGATGGACTCCTACATCTCACTGGCTGGTTTGATGACCTTGTTATTGGAGCCATATCTGAGGATCCCGTATAGGTTGATGAAGCACCAAAAGAGGAGCTTTGCAAGGCATTTGGATCCCTAAGTCTATTTGCCAATGCCATGGCCGAAGATCCAATAGAGGGTTCGGAGTAACATTTTTGAGATTTTGCAAGCCCTTGCGTGGGATTTTTCCAACTTTCTAGGCCGCATTAGGATTTTGAATTCATGTCGCACATTAGGATTTCATTTCAATTCAGTGTTGCATTTTCATTCAATAAGATGTAATTCATTGATTTTATATCAATAAAATTACATAAGTTTTTCATTAATTTTGGAATCTTGACGAGGTACCCCAAACCGACCCGATGTCGATAACCAACAATCGAACAAATTTGTCATCTATGGTAAGTACTGAGGGTTGGGCTTCCTCAAGAATTCCCGGCCCACGATCTTCAAAAAGAAAAAATGTTTGAAATACGCACTAATTTTCGAAGAAAATTGCAATGCATGCATGTTTAAACCCTGTTTGTTTCTCTGACTCCGTCATTTTATGTTTTAGGCACAAATATAAGGAGGGTGATCCATTGGATTCTGAAGTATATGACTTGGATGAATTCACTCTTGATTATGAAGAAATACATCGGAACTTTGAACAGCATGAGATGATTAAGCCTCTGACTGGCGCTGAGACTATATCAATCAACTTAGGTGATGAAGAAAATCCTAGAGAAGTGAAAATCGGAGCGAACCTATCCACTGAAATGGCGGAACGTCTTACCAACCTCTTAAAGGATTACCAGGATATCTTCTCCTGGTCCTATGCAGATATGTCCGGTCTTGATCGATCAATTGTTGAGCATTGCTTACCGACCGATCCTTCGTTCAAACCAGTGGTGCAAGGGGCACAAAGGGCTAGGCCGGAGCTGGTAAAGAAAATTAAGGAAGAGGTCATAAAGCTCCTTGATGTGAGATTTATTGAGGCTACCTAATATCCTGACTGGGTCGCTAACATTGTCCCAGTACTAAAGAAAGACGGTCGAGTTTGAGTCTGTGTCAATTACCGTGATCTAAACAAGGGTAGCCCTAAGGATGATTTCCCTCTTCCACACATCGACGTGCTTGTAGATAGCACGGCTGGGTTCGAAATGTTTTCATTCATGGATGGTTTCTCAAGCTATAATCAAATCCTGATAAACGTTGATGATAAACTGAATACTACATTCACCACCCCGTGGGGGATGTTCCACTATAAAGTGATGCCCTTTGGTCTCAAGAACGCTGGCACAACTTATCAATGGGCTATAGTTACTTTATTCCATGACATGATGCACAATGAGATCGAAGTCTATGTCGACGACATGATTGCAAAGACAAAGCAGGGAGAAGATCACGTTGAAACCTTGAGGAAGTTGTTCGACAGACTTAGGAAATTCAGGTTACGCCTTAATCCAGCTAAATGCATTTTCGGCGCCAGCTCGGGCAAATTGCTCGGGTTTATTGTCAGTAATAAGGGTATCGAAATAGACCCGTCCAAGGTGAAAGCCATATGTGAGCTCAAGCTGCCGACGACAGTCAAAGAAGTTTGAAGCCTCATGGGCAAGTTGAATTACATTGCCCGATTCATTTCTCAACTGTCTGAGGCTGCTAAGCCTTTCTTCAAATTGTTAAAAAAGAATGCGCTGGTCAAATGGGATGATGACTATGATGAAGCTTTTGAGAAGTTGAAACAACATCTCATGAATCCACCAGTGCTTGTTCCTCCAGTGCCGAGGCAACCTTTGATCCTTTATCTCACAATCCATAGTGAATCCTTGGGAGCTATGCTAGCACAGATAAGACAAGATGATGGGAAAGAACGCGCTATTTATTATCTGAGCAAGAAATTCACTACCTCTGAAATGAACTACTCTGAAATTGAGGAGACATGTGCGGCTGTAGTATGGGTGCTGCATCGACTGCGACAATACACATTGCATTACCGAATTCTTTTGGTGACAGAATGCGATCCCATTAAGTACCTGTTAAATCAACCTGCCTTGATCGGCAGGCTTGCCAAATGGTAGATCCTCATTTCTGAGTTCGATGTTCAGTATTTGTCCCAAAAGTCGGTAAGGGGCGAGCCATAGCCGATGTCCTAGCCGAAAATGGGTTTTTTTCCAATTTAATACAAAAAAAAATTATTTACAAAATTAGACATTGTTTAAATTTATTTACCAAATTAGGTCTCGCGCGCTGAGGAGGGCAGCGCGCGAGACCTGCGTGCTGATATAAGCAGCGGGCAAGTACTGCGCGCTGCTACAAGCAGCGTGCAGCTCCTTGTACGCTGCTACAAGCAGCGCGCAAGGAGCACTTAAATTTTTTTTTTTTTGGCCTTTTTGGCCTTTTGGCCGTTTGGCTTTTGGTTTTGTTTTTGTTTTTTTTTTTGCAATTGCTTCCCTTTTTGTTTTATTATTTTATTTTAATCATATTTTAAATTTTTTCCTTGTTTTCTTTTATTATTATTCAATTTATTTTCAATTAATTTTTTTAATTTTTTTCTCGTCACTCTGCTACCCTGTCGCCTTGCTCGTTTGTTCGCTCGTTCGATGACGCGCCTCGATTCCGTGGCCCCATTGCCTCGTTCGTTCGTTCGTTTTTCTTTTTCCTCATCACTTCGCGTCCTCGTCACCTCAATCGATGATGTTTGCTCGTTCGTTTTTCGTTTTTCTTTTTTCTCGTCACTCCGCTGCCTCGCCACCTCAATCGATAACGTTCGCTCATTCGTTTTTCTTTTTCCTCGTCACCTCAATCGATGACGTTCGCTCATTCGCGGACGTCATCAATTGAGGTGGCGAGGCCGTGAAGTGACGAGAAAAAAGAAAAACGAAAAACGAACGAGCAAACGTCATCGATTGAGGTGACGAGGACGCGGAGTGATGAGTAAAAAGAAAAACGAACGAACGAACGAATGAGGCAACGGGGCCACGGAATCGAGGCGCGTCATCGAACGAGCGAACAAACGAGCAAGGCGACAGGGCAGCAGAGCGACGAGAAAAAAATTAAAAAAATTAATTGAAAACAAATTGAATAATAATAAAAGAAAACAAGGAAAAAATTTAAAATATGATTAAAATAAAATAATAAAACAAAAAGGGAAGCAATTGCAAAAAAAACAAAAACAAAACAAAACCAAAAGCCAAACGGCCAAAAGGCCAAAAAGGCAAAAAAAAAAAAAAGAGCTAACAGCCAAAAAGGCCAAAAGGCCAAAAAAAATATATATCTATTAAAGTGCTCCCTGCGCGCTGCTACAGGAAGTTGCGCGCTGCTTATAGCAGCGCGCAAGCTACGCGCGAGACCTAATTTGGTAAATAAATTTAAACAGTGTCTAATTTTGTAAATAATTTTTTTTTGTATTAAATTGGAAAAAAACTCGCCGAAAATTCGAGGTAAGACGAAGACCCCTATCTACCCGAAGATCGAGACATGGCGGTTGTTGACACCTAATTTTGGATCAGCCTTTTTTAGTAATTTCTTAGAAAAATCATGAAAAATCCATAAAAAGACAAAAAATTGCAAAATCAACTTTGGTGGCCTTGGCCAAGCCTAAGGAACCATTTTTGAGAAAAAAAAAATAATTTTTCTTATTTTTTGCATTTTTTTAATATTTTCAGAAATTAGGAAAATAATAAAAAAAATCAAGAAAAATAGCATTTGAGGTCACAAAAATATGGAAAAATAGAAAATATTTTTTTTAATCCCTTGTCTTTTTGACCTCACAAAAAGTCTAAAATCAGATTCAATTTTACATGTTCCTTTGTAACACGTATGATTGAATTTGGTAAAAAAATGTCGATTGAGTCTTTTAATTTGCAATTTTAGCATTTTCTAGGATCTTGACATTCAATCTAACTGTCCCTTATTCCAATTTAGCCCCATTATTTGCACAAATTGCTCAATTGCACGAATTTGGCAAAATTGCATTTTAGTCCTTAAAATTGGGCATATTTGAAATTACTTTCAATTCAGGGGCTATCATTGCAAATTAAACATACTGCCCAATGGATTTTCACCATTTTGAATCAATTGGCATAGGTAATTTGGCCCAATTTGGCCATTTGAACCTTCAATTATACAATTCCCCAATTCACAATTAAATGAAAATTTGGGGTTTTTGTTGAAATTGATATGAACTTTTGGGCAAAACCATATTTTTAAATAAAATCCATGCCCTAAATTCGATTCTGAGGTCCAATTGAAAAAATTTCACATTAATTTGGGTTTAATTTGAGAAATTATAAGTCGGAATCGGTTCAGACCGGTCAAACCGCCAGTCGGACCGGTAGAACCGGTTCGCTACAGTGTCTTCTTCTTCATCAGGCCTACACGCAAATGAACAGTGCGAGGTTGAATTTCAACGAGGAAATTGGCCAAGCAATCGGCGGTAATTGAAGAAGCATTAGTGGGGGTTTGGTTCGTCGTACCAGTCCCCGTCGATTGACGCCGGAATCGCGACCAATGGTCACCGAAGGAAGGAGTAATCGGCCGGTCAATCCTGCAGGCCTGCAAAAGTCAACTCAGACCAAATTCGTGCCAAATTCATGTGAAATGGAGCCCGCCGGAGAACCAAACGGAGTTGGACGGAATGCCCATCCTCCCCGACGAGGTTTGGACCAAAAAAACACGTGGATGCACGTGCGATTCGAGTCTATTAGTCCCCCAGTTCGGCGTCAAAAAAATCAAAAGAGCTATATAAGCCCGCATGGGCTTTCTGTTGAAGAAGTGAGTGGATTCAGTTCGAAGAGAAGAAACTGAATCGAGAGAGAGAGAGAGAACGAGAGAGAGAGAGAGCTTACCTTCCCTCGCGGTGGCCGAAGGTTTGAGCTCGGATTTGCAGAGCGCTGGTTGGGCCTTCTCAGGCTAAACCGAAGCTCCATGAGGTCGTCAAGAGGTCGCCCAAACTCCCAGGAGTCGATCGCCGTCGGCCGCGCGCGTTGAAACCACGGGAATAGGTGTGTTCAACCTTCAAGCTTTCTTACTGAGCATCAATGGCGGAAATCGATTCCGGTCTTGATTCTTCGAATTAGAGTGTGCGTTTTATTCCCCGAGCATCACTAACCATCGTCGTATATCTATTTTGCACTGACTTCGCTTGAACATCCCGAATTGAGTCTCCCAATCCAACCTTCATTGTCGAACACTGTTCGTTCCTGCCTAGCCCAATCTAGGCCGAGCGAGCTCAATCGGAGCTCGAGGTAAGTCTTCTGAACATTGATTGATGTTATCCTGTGATTGAATTGCAATGATTTGAGGTAAATCGAGCGATTGAATCCCCATGGCCGTACTCGGCACTTTGCATGATACGCGTGATTTAGTGATCGAGGTGCTTCAATTTCCATATATGTGAGATTGGACGATAAGGCGAGTCGATTGTCGTTGGTTTCGAATGATTTAGTCTAGGTTTCACCGTTAGATCATCGTCGGAAGCTCCTGGCCGTTCATCCCGTCACCGTCGCGAGGTTGAAGATGAAGTTGGCGTGGCAGAGTCAACGAGTCAATTGTCTAGGTGGCATCTCGTGATTGGTCCATGCTGTGCTGACGTGGTTCGACCGTTAGTTTGTTAGGCCGAGTCAGCCTGGATCGGACGGTCTAGGTTAATCGAGTCCAAATGTTAGTAACCGTCCGATCAGTAATTAGGAATATCAAAAATCATTTTTAAAATTGGAAATTCGAGATGAACAGAAATGGTGTCGTTTGGCTAAATAAATAGGCGACATCGTTTAGGTTAGTGAGAGTGAACGGTCCAGATCGAGTCTCGCCGTCTAATCGTGACCATAGATTTAGCTAATCAGATCGGATGGCAGAGAGATAGTCAATCTTTGATCGGGGCCGTAGATTTCGGTAAGTCGATCCAAAGACCGTGGATTAGCCACGTGGTCCATCAGGGGCCGTCGGATTAAATCCGAATAGTTCGAAAATAAAAGAAAGGAAGAAACGGTGTCGTTTGGGGGCGCTGGTTCAGCGGGTTCGGGTCTGGGTCTGGGTTCGGGTCGACCCGGTCTGAAACATTTTTTTTAATAAAAAAATTCAGAAAATAATTTTAAAAATAAAATAAAAAAATCAAAAATCAGAAAAATCCTAGAAAATCCTAAAAAATGCTAGAAAATCCCAGAAAATCCCAAAAAAATATAGGAAAATTGTAGGAAATTCCTAGACACTCCAGAAATCCCCAAAAATCGAGGATTGACCACAGACAACTGGTCAACCCTATTTTTGGGATTTCTTATCCGTTCTTCCGAGACTCGACGACATTACCCTTTAGGGGTGAGTCGCCTCTGCTGTATATGCGAGATAAGACCGATAATGTCAAGGTAAGAATTAGGATCGGTTAGGCTATCAATTCTTAGGCTTGGGTTTTCGAGTCCTGTCCCTTTTCTCAAAATGACGATTTTGCCCCTAAATGGGAAAATCGTCTTTCTTGTTCCAATCAAATCCTGAAAGTTGCTCAAAGTTAGGGTTTAGGTCAGGTGGGTGACCAACCCTAATAATTGAGATTTTCAGTCCGCTTCTTTGTCAAAAATGACGACTTTACCCCTCTGAAGGTAAAATCACTTTTAAAATTCCAGAAAAATTCTGGAAATTCCCGAAAAAAAGGAAATTGAAGGATTTGATCGCCAATCCCATTTTCACCCTATTTTGACTACATATATCATCTGAAATGACAATTTTGCCCTTTTAGGGCAAATTGTCCCTAATTTTCTCAAAATTACGATTCTGCCCCTCATGGGCGAATCATGTCAAATTACTTCTAAGCCTTGATTGATACTTCTCTAAGCTAATAGGGCCTCATTAGGGATGCCATGCTGATTTCATGTGTTTTATCCGCATGTATTGGATCCTTGATTGGCGCATTTATTATTGATTGTGAATGATGGGTTAGCCACTCTTGTCTGTGGAACTCCTAGATTTAGGTTCGTACCCCCATTCATCTGTATGAAATCCTAGGATCAGATAAATCACTCAACTTAGGTGCCGAAAGGGCGTCAACTCTAGCAGTTGGCGTAACAAAGTCCCCGATCCCGTTTCTCTGGTTTCCGCATAATCGAATAGATCGCTCCCAACTATTCAATAGGGTTTCCGATCGTACCTTCCACGAAACGATTAGTGGCGACTCCTTGGCATGTACACATACCACATGTCACTAGACTGCACTGAAGGTCGACCACGTATATCCAGCCATTGCGATTTGGGTAATGGACCTTGGGAGAGGCCCGAGTCCGATCAGGCGTAGATCGGGCGGCCCATTAGCCCCCTCCTCCGAGAGAGGGTCGCGACAGCGGTGGATGATTACTTCTGGATCATGTACTTTGACAGAGCTGTGAATTTATCCGGATCAAGTACAGGAGCAGTCATGATATCTCCAGGCGGTCAGCATTATCCTGTAACAGCAAAATTAGTATTTCCTTATACTAACAATATTGCAGAATATAAAACATGCATTCTGGGCCTACAAGCCGCAATCGAAATAGGTGTAGCCCGGCTTAAGGTGTTTGGAGACTCGACCTTAATCATCCTCTAGACAGTTAGAAAGTGGAAAACGCGAGATCCTAAGTATTTGGATGAGTTGGTTGAAGAATTTGATGATATTTCGTTTAAGTATTTATCGAGAACTCACAATCAGTTTGCTGATGCGTTGGCTACCCTATCCTCAATGTTGCAAGTCACCAATGGGCTTGAGGTCGAACCATTGAAGATTGAGGTGCTGAGAAAATCGGCATATCGTATGACCATAACCGATGAACCCAATGATAAGCCTTGGTACCATGATATCAAGACTTACATTTAGGAGCCAAAATTTCCTTAAAAGAGTACAGCATCTGATCAGAGGTACATAAGAAAGATGGCCCCAAAATTCTTTCTCAGCGGTGAAAATCGCGACCCTCCCTCGTGGACAGGGGCGAGGGGGAGCTAATGGGCCGCCCGATCGCTGGCCTCGATCTGACGCGGGCCTCTCCCAAGGTCCATTACCCAAATCGCAACTACTGGACATGCGTGGTCGACCTTCGGTGTGGTCTAGTGACATGTGATATGTGTACATGCCAGGGAGTCGCCACCAATCGTTTCGAGGAGGGTACGATCGAAAACCCTATCGAATAGTTGGGAGTGGTCTATTCAATTCTGCGGAAACCAGAGAAATGGGTTCGGGGACTTAGTTACGCCAACTGTCAGAGTTGACGCCCTTTCGATACCGAAGCTGAATAGTTTATCTGATCATAGGATTTCATACAGACGAGTGAGGTATAGATCCTAAATCTAGGAGTTCATGCAGAAGGGAATGACTACCCTATCACTCACAATCATTAACCTACGCCGTTTCCCATTTTTTATTTTTCTGATTATTCGGCTTTGATCTGACGGTCCCTAATGGACCACGTGGCTAATCCATGATCTTTGGATTGACCTACCAAATCCTACGGTTCAGATTGATTGAAGACTTGATCAGGGCCGCCCGATCTAATTACTTAAACCTACGGCCATGATTAGAACATGGGACTTGATCTGGACCGTCCATTCTCATTAACCCAAAACGATGTCGCCTGACCATTCACCCGAACGGCACCGTTTCTGTTCTGATTGATTTTTCGATTAAAACTTTTTTGGGATAATCCTAATTTCTAATCGAACGGCCACCATTTATTAGACTCGATTAATCTGAGCCGTTGGATCTACCTATTCGAATAACAAACCCTCCAACGGCCTGCTGACTAATCATACACGTGGACCAATGGCCGAACGCCAACTAGGAGTTTGACCCGCTGACCATGACACGTCACCTTCGTCTTCAACCTCCCGACTCTGAGGGAGCGAACGGCTATGGTTCTCCGGCGACGATCCGACGGTGGATCCTTGATGAAATCACGCGAGACCAACGCCAATCGACTCAAAATCGCCTCTAGTCTAACATATCTAAGAACCGAAGCATATAATTCGCGGAATCAGGAGTATCAAGCAGAGCGCCGAGTACGGCCATGGGAGTTCGATTGCTTGATTAACATAAAAGCATTGCAATTCCATCACAGGATAGCATTAATGGATGCTCAGGAGACTTACCTCGAGCTCCGATTGAGCTCGCTCGGCCCAGATTTGGCTGGGCAAGTATGAACAGTACTCGGCAATGGGGGCCGGGATTGGGAGACTCAATTCAAGGTATTTAAGCAAGGTCGATGCAAAAAAGATATGCGACGATGGTCAGTGATGTTCAAGGAGTGAAACGCACATAATAATCGAAAGAATGAACAAGAAATACAAGATCTGCCATTGAAGCTCAATGAAGAACTCGAAGCTGTGACTTACCTATTTCCGCGATCTCAGGCTATATGGTCGGCGGCGATCGCTTCCTGGCACACTAGGCGAACCCCCGACGGTCTTCTTTGGCTTTGGTTTGGCCGGAGACGGCCCAACCAGCGCCTTCCAATCGAGCTTAAGTTCTCGACGACGGGGGTCGGAGAACGAGCTCTGCCTTGCGTTCTCTCTCTCTCTCGCGCGATTCAGTTCACCTCTCCCTAACTGAATCAACCTCCCCCTTCTTCGCGAAGGCTCTCTGCCTTATATATCATTTTCAGTTTTAGCGCCGAATTCGGGCTGTCAAAGCTCGACATTTCACTGTTCATTTGTGCAGACTCTCGGGGAAGAAGAGGACACTGTAGCAAACCGGTTCGACCGGTCGGACCGGCGGTCTGACCGGTCCGAACCGGTTCCAATTTTGGATTTTAAAAATTAGTCCAAATCTGTTGGGAATTTTTGCAATTAAATTTCAGAATTGAGTTTAGGGCATGTATTTTATCTAAAAATGTGGTTTTGCCCAAAATTTCACCTCAATTTCTATGAAAACCCCAAATTTCTATTTAATTGCAAAATTAGGGATTGTGCAATTGAAGGCTCAAATGACCAAATTGGGCCAAATTACCTATCCCAATCGATTCAGAAGGGTAAAAATCATTGGGCAGCATGTTCAATTTGTAATGATAGCCCTTGAATTGAAAGTAATTTCAATTATGCTCAAATTCAAGGACTAAAATGCAATTAAGTTTGCAATTGAGCAATTTGTCCGAACAATTAGGTCAAATTGAAATAGGGGATAGTTAGATTGAATGTCAAGATCCTAAAAAATGCTAAAATTGCAAATTAAAAGACTCAATTGATATTTTTTTTCTCATATTCAATAGCATGGGTAACAAAGGAACCCCTATAATTGAATCAGATTTTGAACATTTTGTGAGGTCAAAAATACAAGGGATTAAAAATAAAAATATTGGCTATTTTTTCATATTTTTGTGACCTCAAATTCTATTTTTCCTGATTTTTTGAGTATTTTTCTATTTTCTAAAAAACACCAAAAATATGAAAAATTATTTTTTGGTCAAGAATGGTTCCTTGGGCTTGGCTAAGACCACCAAAGTTGATTTTGTAATTTTTTGACTTTTTATGAATTTTTTGTGATTTTTCAAAAATAAAACTGAAAAAGACTAAATCAAAAATCAGGTGTCAACAGCTGCCCCTCTTTGAGAGGAATCTCGTGAGAGGTTTCACTCAAAGACAGGTGACACCTGAGTCTAGACCGACTCTAATGGGGGAAAGAAAAATGAATCCTGACATTCAATCTTTCTTGCCTTGCTGGTGAACGCTCTACTTGTTCTGCTTTGGCTAATGTGAGAGAGAAACGGGATAGAGATGCTCACCTGTTGCTTACCTGTTGATCATCTGCCTGATGCTCGTGTGGCATGCGCAGTGTATAGCGAGTTCAAGTGAATACCTAGGGACTCGTCTTTTGAGTACCCTAGGGCGGTTAAACTCTAGTATGTTTGGTAGGCCGTACCAGAATGGGATTCCTATACTTGACAGGAACCTGTGAATGACGAACCCAGTCTCTTAGGGATTGTCAGAAGTTTTGATCCGTATGGTGGATCAGACCATGAATAGGACTCCTCTTTGCTAGGAACCTATGGATGACACACCCAGTCTCTTAGGGATTGTCGAACATTTTGATCTTTCAGGGGGATCAGGCCAAGAATAGGACTCCTCTCTGCTAGGAACCTATGGATGACGCACCCAGTCTCTTAGGGATTGTCGAACATTTTGATCCTTCAGGGGGATCAGGCCGAGAATAGGACTCCTCTCTGCTAAGAACCTATGGATGACGCACCCCGTCTCTTAGGGATTGTCGAATATTTTGATCCTTCAGGAGGATCAGGCCGAGAATAGGACTCCTTTCTGCTAGGAACCTATGGATGACGCACCCAGTCTCTTAGGGATTGTCAAACATTTTGATCCTATATTCTAAGGAATTAACTAGGATCTATACAAGTGAGGTGTGCCTAACCCTTAGGCTTCACCATATGAGCTATTCTGGGTTTAGGGGTTACCTAGAACCTTACAGAAAGCTGATTTTGTCAGAAGTTTTCGATCCTATATTCTAAGGAATTAACTAGGATTTATACAAATGAGGTGTGCCTAACCTTTAGGCTTCACCACAAGAGCTATTCTGGGCTTAGGGGTTACCTAGAACCTCACAGAAAGCTGATTCTGAAAATTGTCCTTTCGACACGCGAGGCGTTATTCTGGGATTTGTGGATTCCAAGTATCCTGCAGAAAACTTAAACCTGCAAAAACTTTGATAAGATTCTTCTGGGATCTAGGGGCTACCTGAGATCTCGCAGAAAGACTATCTTGAATATTGTCCTTTCGACATTGAAGGTGACATTATGAGATCTGGGAGTTCCAGGTATCCTGCATAAAGTTTCAACCTGTAACATTGGGATCTCACGGAGAGATGATTTCTGAAGATTGTCTTCTTGACATGGGAGGTGACATTCTGGGATCTTGGTACTCCAGGCATCCTGCAGAAAGATCAAACCTGTAATACTAGAATCTCACACAGGGAGATAGTTTCAAACATTGTCCTTTTGACATATGAGGTGACATTCTGGGATCTGGGTACTCCAGGCATCCTGCAGAAAGATCAAACCTGTAATACTGGAATCTCACACAGGGAGATAGTTTCAAACATTGTCCTTTTGACATGGGAGGTGACATTCTGGGATCTGGGTACTCCAGGCATCCTGCAGAAAGATCAAACCTGTAATACCGGAATCTCATACAGGGAGATAATTTCAAACATTGTCCTTTTGACATGGGAGGTGACATTCTGGGATCTGGGTACTCCAGGCATCCTGCAGAAAGCTCAAACCTATAAATTTGAAATCTCACAGAGGGATGATTTCGGAGATTGTCCTTTTGACATTGGATGTGACATTCTGGGATCTGGGTACTCCAGGCATCCTGCAGAAAGATCAAACCTACAAAACTGTTCATAAGAATGTGTTTTCCTGAGATATGGAATTACCAGGGATCTTGCAGGAAAATAAACTGGAAAGCTCTTCTTCGCAGAGCAAGGCATCCTTCTAGAATCTAGGGCTACCATGATTCCTATAGAAGTTTAACCAAGAAAAATAGCATTCTAGGATCTGGGGTTACCAAGAATCTGTCAGAAGCTCAGGCATATAAACTCTCCTTCTTAGAGAAATGTGTCATTCTGGGACTTGGGGCTACCACGAGTCCAAGAGAGGTTGTGTTCTTCTGAGATCTGGGATTACCAGAAATCCTGCAGAAGCTTAAACTTGAAAGTTATTCTTTACAAAAGAAGTAGCATTCTGAGGTCTAGGGGTACCAGGGGTCCTACAGAAGCTTGAACATGTAAACTCTTTCTTACCAAGAGAGGTTGTGTTCTTCTTAGATCTGGGATTACCAGAAATCCTACAGAAGTTCAGACATGTAAATTGTTTCTTATCAAGAGTGCCACAAGCCATTCTGGAAGCCGAAGTCATCAAGAATCTTGCAGAAACTCCAACTTGAAAATTTTCTCACCAAAGGCACATCAATGGTCTTTAAGTGATATCTAATGTCAAGCTGACAGCACTTTATGACTTATATCAAAGTCATGAAAGATTTCAATAAATGCATTATGATGCTGGAGGTTATCCAAAACACCTTGCAACATACGGGAGTGATCAAAAATCCTTGTGGGGAAAGTTTGAATCAAAACAATCTGAAATTACCAAGAGTTTGGTTAAAATGTTCAACGGAGTATTCTCATCAAAGAGGACTTCTGACCGTTTTGAGATAATGATCTTTTACCAAGAATGCACTCGAATTTCCTATCAAACCTGCGCCTAGGGTTCAGGATCATTCGCAGTGAATACACCTCGATCGATCAGGAGGACTTCCAAGGGACCGTAATGTTGGGCTTGGTCAACGGTTTTCAAAGGGGACTTGCAAGCAAGTCAAGGCTATTGAAGAGAAGTCTTCAACGTCTGCTCCAGGTTTACAAGTCAAGAAACCTGCAAAATGAGAAAGAAATAATCTTGCTCAAACTTCTTCGAGCTAAGCTTAGACATTAAACCCTATGTCAATCCAAGTGCCTTAATCAGAGAAGGCTTTTCAGGGTTGTAACGTAGGTAGGATTGGGGACCAAAAAAGGCTTGTTTTTGGCTCAGAATACGCGAAGGGTTTAACATTGGTGATCACTGCAAGTTTGCCGCCATCTTGCCCCTTCTGGTTCAAAGAGCGTCTTCAGTCTTTGAAGTGCATTGATAGTCTTTGAAGAGCATTGTCAGTCTTCGAAGCGTACATTTGTCTTTAGAGAATATCTGTTTCATGTTGAGACGGCGTCAACATCTTGTCTACGCTTTCATCATTTGAGTGTGACATGACTGGGGGCATCTTTCGCAGTCCAGCTCCCTTGGAATTTTCTTTTACAACCAGATCTCACTAGTGACCTATACAAAGGTATCATGCCATCTTTTGGCATTTACAAGATCAAACACATGATTCGCAAGTGTATAAGTATTTGGACGGGCATTGGCCTTACTTTTACCATGCACTTTGCTTTTTCTTAATGCCCAAGATTGGATTTTTCTCTCTTTTTTTCTTTTCCTTGAAATCCCTTCTTTTCCCTTCTTTTGGGAATCAGAATTTTCAAATGAGTGTGCTAGATGTACAGCTTGAATCTCAGCACTCCAACATTAATTCAGGAATTTTCCACAAATCCAATATTTTGAACTCTTCTGCTCGGGAAGTGATGTCGCCTCCACCTTGGGATATGCAATGATCACCAACGGGTTTGTGAAACGAACGTATAGGCTCAACTGGGCTATACAAAGGGTAAAAGTGTATAGGATAGAGAAACGAATGCTTTTCGTCATCCTAAAGCACTTGAATTACCAATGAAGTTAAAATGACAAGCAACACACGAAGATTGATGCAAGCCTGAGCAAGAAAACTTCTAACCATTTACCTCCTGATACTGCTGGACCTACCTCCAGTTGGCCCCAATGTGGGGTGGTTCTTGACAGGGGTAAAGAATGCAACCGCCGTTCAAAGGGTTATCAATTGTCACCTATAGTGTTTATGATAGAGAAACGAATGCCTCCATCGTCTCAATCCATGTAATCACTGCGAATAACCCTTACGTCCGTAAGTCAAGGTCTCGCTATCCTTACCACTCCACTTATCTCTCTAGTGTGTATAGGACGTGTTTAGATTAGGCTTGCCTCTTGTCTGAGGAAACATCCTTTTGAACAATTTAAACAACTCTTGTTGGAAAAGTTCATTTCTCTTTCTCCAAAACTTACCCTCTAAGGGGATTTATGATGCACAACGCATATTTCAACCATGTTCAGATAACCTCCAAGTTTAAACATGAGTGCCAATGCCATGACTGTGAGAATTCTGCATTTTTATAGACATGAGAATTGAATGCATGCTAGATTCCAAGAAGCCTTTAAATTCTAGTAATAAGGGTTCTGGAAGTTTTGAAAACCTAAAAGATTGGGAAATGAATACTTACCTGCCCAGCGTGGCTAGGGATCCCTGAAAAAACATAAAAGGAATATGTCAGTGTATGTTCTTGAATTTCAGAAAATTAGAACGATACCCCTTACCATTAATCATGCGCTCCAATGGAAATTCATAGATTCATGAAAATCTGCATTTTTCTTAACAACACAGGGTGGTTAAGTGTTCTAAAATTTCTTAAAACTTTCAGCCTTTGAAGAGAAAGGATGTGCACCTGACCACCATGACGTTAGGTCTTCTTGATCATGCATTCCCATCTGAACGCCAATACGCAGATTACATAAATCAGCCATTTTGACCTATGGCGATGACGCCTTCGTCTGATTGGGGCAATGAATTCTGCTCGATGGCTTCATTCATCTTTGGAACATGCCCCATGTCATTCTTCGAAGTTTCATGTTCTTCGTTTGCTGTCTTCTGTCTTCTTCATCAGACATTCCTGCAATATTGAACACATGCTAGTGTATGCATGGATGCATGATATGCTTATGCAATGACTATTATGATGACTCGGCTCAATTCGGAATGAGTCATATAACCAGAATCTGATTTTATTTCAAGGGTAATACTTCTTCACAGGATCTGAATTTACAGGGTGCCCCAATTCTTCTCCCTCAGAGTTTACAAGAATCAATGCTCCTCCCGTGAGAATCTTCTTGATAATGTAGGGACCTTCGTAATTTGGGGTGAACTTACCTCCCGGATGGATAGTATTCGGCAAAGTCTTCTTAATTACCAAGTCATTTACTTCGAAATTCCTGGTTTTGACTTTTCGATTAAATGCCCTAGCTACCCTTTTCTGGTAAGTTTGTCCATGACAAATGGCTTTAAGACGCTTCTCGTCTATTAAATTCAACTGTTCATATCTGTGTTTAGAATACTCTGACTCGGAGAGTTTGCCCTCTGATAAGATTCTCAAAGAGGGGACCTTAACTTCCACGGGTAGGACTGCTTCCATCCCATACACCAGACTGTAGGGAGTTGCCCTTGTAGAAGTCCTGATTGATGTTCGGTAAGCCATTAAGGCGAAGGGCAACCTTTCATGCCAATCCCTGTAGTTTTCTGCTGTTTTAGCCAAGATTCTCTTGATGTTTTTGTTGGCTGCCTCCACTGCCCCATTCATCTGCGGGCGGTAGGGGGATGAATTCAGATGTCGAATGCCAAAGTGATCCAGTAGATCATTGACAATTTTGTTGTTTAGGTTAGACCCATTATCTGTGATGATCGCTTGAGGGGTACCATACCGGGAGATGATGTCTCTTTTGACGAATCTTGCCACATTTCTTGCAGTGACATTCTTGTAGGAACTGGCTTCTACCCATTTTGTGAAGTAATCAATTGCTACCAGGATGAAGCGATGACCATTTGAAGCCACAGGATTAATAGGTCCTATCATGTCTATGCCCCACATAGAGAAAGGCCAAACTTCAGACATTTGGTGTAGTTCGTTTGGGGGTGCATTAATCTTATCACCATATATTTGGCATTGGTGGCATGACCGGACATGCTGGCAATAGTCTGATTCGATGGTCATCCAAAAATAGCCAAGTCGCATGATCTTCCTGGCGATGAGGTGGCCGTTCATGTGAGGCCCACATATACCTTCATGGATCTCTTTCATGAGAATATTTGCTTCATTGGCATCTACGCACCTCAACAGAGTAGAGTCAAACGACCTTTTGTACAGAATTTGTCCACTGAGGAGGAATTTGCTGGCCATTTTGGTTATGTATCTTCGGTCTCCTGGCTGACATCCTTCAGGAAACTCCCCTTTCGAGAGATAATTTTTGATGTCGTAATACCATGGCTCTCCATCAAATTCCTCTTTGATTAGCATACAATAAGCCGGCTTTTCAGCTATGCCGATCCTTAGGGGTTCTATATCCAACCCTCCAATTGTTTGTAACATTGAGGCCAGGGTGGCTAACGCATCTGCAAATTGATTATGAGATCTCGATAGGTACTTGAATGACACTTCTTCAAATTCAAGTGTTAATTCTTCAAGGTATTCGTGATACGGGATGAGCTTTGCATCTTTTGTCTTCCACTCTCCTTGTGTCTGTAATATGATGAGCATGGAATCTCCATAAACTTGTAATCTAGGTATTTTCATAGAAATGGCCAATAGTAGGCCTAGAATGTACGCCTCGTATTCTGAGATGTTGTTGGTGCACGGAAAGGTTATTTTTGCCACCACAGGGTAATGTTGATCATTGGGGGATATCGGTATTGCCTCAGTGCCTGCCCTTGATAGATTAACAGCACCATCGAAATACATGACCCACTTGTCCTCTGCTAAGTTCAGAATTTGACCTTCTGTCTTTATTACTTTAGAAGACTCAATGTTTGGCGGGTTTTCTGCCAGCATGTCAGCTATAGCTTTTCCTTTTACTGACTTCTGTGGAGAACACTTGATGTCAAATTCAGACAGCATCACTTGCCATTTTGCTAATTTCCCAATTAAAGCGGGTTTCTCCAGGAGGTATTTGACAGGATCGTTTTCTGTTATGAGCTGGATGTGGTGGTGTGGGTATATTGACTTAATCTACGAAGTACCCATACCGTTGTTACACAGACCCTTTCAACTAGTACATATTTCGCTTCAGATGGCGTGAATTTCTTACTTAGGTAATAGATGGCTCTTTCTTTACCATCTATCGGGCTTGTTTGGGCAAGTAAGGCTCCCAAAGATTCCTGCTGTATAGTCAGATATAAGGTCAATGGGTGACCAGGAATTGGTGGCACAAGTACCGGTGGAGAAATTAGATAGTTCTTAATCTTTTGGAATGCCCTACTGCATTCTGCGTCCCATGTCACTCTCGCGCCTTTCTTGAGTAACTTGAAGATTGGCTTAGCCTCATCAGATAATTGATTGATAAATCTGGCAATATAGTTCAGTCTCCCTAGAAGGCTTCTCACTTCTTTTACTGTAGAAGGAGTTGACAGATCATGGATAGCTTGAATCTTTGAAGGATCAATCTCAATGCCTCTGTCACTGACTATGAATCCGAGAAGTTTCCCAGATCTTGCCCCAAACACACATTCGTGAGGGTTCAACTTCAACTCATATTTGCGCAGGCGCTCAAATAATTTTCTTAACACCTGTATGTGATCCTGCCTTTTCTTGGATTTGGCGATCATATCATCGACATATACTTCAATTTCTTTGTGGATCATATCATGAAATAATGTGACCATGGCCTCCTGATAGGTAGCCCCAGCGTTTTTTAATCCAAAGGGCATGACTTTGTAACAAAAGTTCCCACAGGGTGTGGTAAAAGCAGTCTTTGGTTTGTCTTCTTGTTTCATGAAGATTTGGTTATATCCTGAGAATCCATCCATGAATGAGAATAATTCATAACCTGCCGTACTATCCACCAACACATCAATGTGAGGAAGTGGGAAATCATCTTTTGGGCTCGCTCTGTTCAGATCTCGGTAATCCACGCAGATCCGAACTCTACCATCCTTCTTCAGGACGGGGACTATATTTGCAATCCAGTCTGAGTATGGGACAGCTTCAATGAAGCCTACCTTGAGAAGTTTCATGACTTCTTCCTTAATTTTGTCTTCCAACTCGGCATTCATCCTTCTGCTTCCTTGCTTGACAGGTTTGATACCGGGATTCGTGGGTAATGCATGCTCCACAATCTTAGGATCTAGGCCTGACATATCAGCATAAGACCATGCGAAGATGTCTTGATATTCTTTCAGTAATTTAGTGAACTCGAGCCTCTCATTTCGGGACAAATGTCTGCCGATCTTGACCTCTTTGATATTCACGGCGTCTCCCAAATTAATAATGATTGGTTCTTCTGACGTAGGAGGCTTTGATTCCTCAAAGGCATTCCAACCTCTGCGGATAGACGCATAGCCCTCGTCTTCGTCTTCCTCGATGCTATAAGAATGGTTAATGGAGAAATCTGAATCTCGTAACAACCTGGTATGCATGTTTGAGATGATATGCCTGAAATGTCATGAGTATGGTTAGTTCGTACTCCGTAAGAATGACATGCATGATCATGGAAAGTCTTTTCGAAAGAGTTTTTGAAATAGGTACAGGTATAAATGGGACTAATCCTCATGTCATTGGACATCTTGGCCCCGTGGAAATCTTTTGAAAATTAGGAATCATACGGTAAATCAGGCCTCAAGCTTCTGTGTGGAAGACTAGTATCATCATTGGGCTGATTCGTGGTTCCATATGTCCTTAACAAAATATGCGTGGTTTTATTGAATGCAAGATGGGCCGCATTACAAGCTGCGCTATTTGGACCAAAGGCGTTTCCCTATACGTACAATAAGGAAAGAAAATGCAATAGAATGCAGAAAGTTCTAAATGCAGTATTTAAAGACAAGGGAAGAGTCTCTTTACTCAGAGGAAGTGGCTTCATCATCCAACCATTCCATGATGACATTCACAAAGTCATCTTTGAGAAAAGGATTTGTCAGATCTGGTTCTATCGGTGAAGTGATATCATCTTCAGACAACCATTTAGAGTTCTGGTTGAAGTGGGCATTTAAAGGATTATTGAATATTCGAAACCTGCCTTTCCAAATTGGAGAACCGATGAACGAGTCATTCGGGTTGTTTCGGCCTCCCCGGCATCCCAGGCTTTTGCCTCGGCCTCGGCCTGTTGCCTTCGGGATAGATTCATCCACGTGATATTTCTGATACCCCAAGCCCATTCTATGTGGGTTAGCTTTTAACTGCAGGGGGCATTGATCCCTTGACTGTATTTACCCAGACCTTCTCCAGGGTCAAACCCATATGCCAGTAGCATCTTAGCTGGTAAAAGATTGGCTTCTGAGATGTAGGGAGTTCTCAACCTTGTCCCTGCCGGAGTATGGACTGTTGCTACCAGTTCTAGAGAATGATAGCTTGCTTCTGTTTTAACTTCAGGTTCAACGTAGGGAATGGCACTGTTCTGGTATGTCCGGAGGTCAGCTTCTCCATGTACGGTGATCACCTTCCCATCTACTACAAAGCGTACTTTTTGGTGTAAGCTCGAAGGGACGACTCCTGCTGTATGGATCCAAGGTCTTCCTAGCAGGAATCCGAATGCACTGGGCAGATCCATTACTTGGAAGTTTATAGAGAATTTTGTCGGGCCGATGAATACGTCAAGCTCGATATCGCCCACCACAGTCTTCTTCATTCCATCGAAAGCTCTCACAGCCGTTTTGGATGCCTTAATCGTTTCCTCATTGATTCCTAACCTTCTCAGGGTAGCCAAAGGACAAATATTGAAGGCTGATCCATTGTCGATCAATACGTGTGACACTCTTTTCCCGTTACATTGGACGGAGATATATAAGGCCTTGTTGTGCCCTCTTCCTTCCATGGGGAAGTCCTCGTCAGAGAAACTCAATTGGTCTTTTAAAAGGATCGCCCCTACAAAGTCCCCTAATTGTACCTCATTAATTGTTTCATGGACATGTACTTCGTTAAGTATCTTTAACAGTGCGTTCTTGTGCTTCTCTGAGTTGATGAATATCTAGCAGGGATATTTGAGCTGGCATCTTCCTCAGCTGCTCTATTACTTCAAACTCGCTGGTTTTAATGATCGATATGAGTTTTTCGGCATCTTCCTTTGAGACTTCCTTTTTTTCGGATTCGCCTTCCCTAGGGGCGTAAAATCGTCCAGACCTCATGACCGCATCTACTTCCGTTGTTCCATAGTTCCAATGGACTACTTTAGGATCGTTTTTTTCTACCGGAGGGACTTCTATGGTTACCACCGTCCGATAAGACGTCTCTGGTTCAGCCGTGTCGTCTTCTTCTTCTTGTGGCAATCGAATCACAATAGGCTTGACTGGGTAATCTTCCACCCTGCTCAGGCTATCAAGTTCTTCCAATCTGATTACTACGGTCGTAGCGGCTTCGATCATCGATACGGTGTTGTCAAAGCCTTTTGTAAGAAGTTTTTCCACGTCCTTCGGGGTTTCTGGTTGAGAGGGATCATCCATACCTCCCCATCCGTCTGGTATGATATCCTCAATCTTTTGATAAAAGCTGGGAGGGGCTGAATATTTCACTTTGAAGTTGTACCCCCCAGAATCCTGACCAAGGTTGTCTATAATTTCGCCATCTTCAAGCGCGTTGGCCATAAATTTGCGATCTGCTAGACTTCGTCTCTTGGCTTCTAGTTCGTCCTTTTCGAATTCTTCTTCTGACTGAGTGACCGGCCCAAGACTGTCTACCAGATTCTTGTGCGGGATGTCCCAGGTGCTACCCTGCTCAGTTTTGATCACGAAGTGGCTTCCTTCCAAAGATAGAGAAGCTTCGACTCCTTCGAATTCTTCATCGGTAATATCGGACATTATCCACAAGCTCATCATTCTGGCGATACCTAGCTTCTTTGCGTCAGCAGAGATCTCTCCTACTTTTGGGTATGACGAAGCGGTTGCTAAAAGGCCGATCAGTTTAGGTACGTCCACTTTCAGCTTAAGGTAGTTTTCTTCCCCTTTAGTGAATATTGCTCCTACTGCTTGATGATCCGGAAGTGGGTTTTCTTGTACATTTGGGGCCACGTTGTCAAATTTCAGGATCTGACTGTCAATCAAAGCTTGCACTTTCAACTTAAGGATATAACAGTTATCCACATTATGTCCCCTCTCGCCCATATGGTAGACACAGGTTTGGCTCTCGTTAAAGCCAGGATATCTAACAGGGTTTGCCCTAGGCGGTTCTTTTGCCACCAGAAGTTGCTCTAGCAGCATCGGGAGCAACTTGGATAGAGGCCTCGGGAGCTGAGAAAATTGCTTCTGGGGTTGCCTTCTTCTAGGTTATTGTACTTTCGGTGCCGGCCAGGATGATCTGCCTTTGGCCTGATTAGAATTGCCGAACGGCTTGGGCTTGTGGGGGTCCGGTATAAATGCTATGTCGAGTCCGGCTTCTCTCTCCTTTTTTAAGGGATACGGCTTCCTAGTAGAAGCTTCATGAGGCCTTCTTTCTTTCAAGGCCCATTCTAGCCTTTCAGCAACCTTAATCAAGTGTGCGAATGTTTGACATCCGGAAGTGTTCAGCTTGTCAAAATACTCGTAGGGGAGCGCCTTTAGGAATAAGTCAATTAGCTCCTCCTCTGGGATTGATGGCTTTACTTGGGTAGCCAAGGCTCGCCACCTCTGGGCATATGTTCTGATTAATTCACCTCTCGCCTTCGAAGTTCGTAGAAGGTCTTCTCTTGTTGGGGCTGTAGCCGTATTGAACTTATACTGTCTGAGGAAGTCCTCTGCAAGATCTTCCCACCTATCATAATCTTCTAGGTCTAGCTTAATGAACCAAGCCAGAGCGGCGCCAGCCAAACTCTCTTGGAATGTGTTCATTAATAGTGGAATATAATCCGAATAGTGCGCTATCTTGCGCAGGTAATATTTGAGGTGGGCACGGGGACAATCTGTCCCGTTATATTTTCTCACGAACTCTGGTTCCTTATAGTCAGGAGGAGTCTCTACTTTAGCAAAAGGAGATATCTTGTCGAAGCGAGCTAATTCATAGCCCTGGCTGCTCAAGCATTCTTCGATCTTGGCCAATCTTTTAGCCTCTACTTCAGTTTTCACAGTCTGCTTCTCCTTCTCTTCCTTCTCGAGGTTGATAATAACAGGAGAGGCCTTTTGTTGTGATTGGTTATTTGGCTCACGGATGTCCTCCTCTGCACGTTGGGTATCTCTCGTCACCTCTTTGTCTGCTGCATCAAGTACAAAAGAAGGACCTGAGTCGTTCTGGTTATGAGCTGTTGTTTGTTTAGCTTGGGTGGCTTCCAGCATGGCCTTGATGTCGGCCATCATAGTTGCTAGGGCAGTCATCTGAGACTCCAACATGCCCACACGCGGAGTCAATTCTTGTTGCTCCATTCTTGTCTTAAGGCGAGTACGGAAACGATGTGTTGGTAATTCCGTGATGGGAGTGTACCTGTTCCAGAAGGATTCCCAGTGAGTATTTCTTTTGTCTTTGACAAAAAGAAGCTGCTAATTCTTTCAGTTGCATGCTTCTTGTCAGTAGATGAGAAAAAGGGCTACTTCGTGAGCCTTAGCCTCATGTAAGTAGTTCTTTTAATCATTTTTCGACAAGAATTCATGAAATTAAAAGAAGCGTAATTTCTGACAATAGTTTTTATGCATTCGCAAAACATGCTCATATGTATGCTCATGTGTCCAAAATAGTATTCAATAGAAATGAGGACGTATGAGAAGGTATCACAATGTTCGCTTATTTTACACTTGACAGAATAGTCTATTCAAGTCTAGGATGTTTGAGGTTTAAGGTATCCTCTATTGTGGAAATACTCCTATATTTTGATTCTGACAAAACCTTCAAAAGATATTGTTTAATGAAATGTGATACAGGAAGTATGTGTAAGCAGCAGGTTGAGTGATTCCAATTCTGTCACGCTGACGAAGGGTCAGATGGAAGTGCTTCTGACGTAGGGTCAGATGGAAGTGCTTCTGACGAAGGGACGTAGGGTCAGATGGAAGTGCTTCTGACGTAGGGTCAGATGGAAGTGCTTCTGACGAAGGGTCAGATGGAAGTGCTTCTGACGTAGGGTCAGATGGAAGTGCTTCTGACGAAGGGTCAGATGGAAGTGCTTCTGACGTAGGGTCAGATGGAAGTGCTCTTGACGATCCAAACAGTGACGGATGGATCACATCAAATCTCCGTATTACCATTCCATGCCAACTGATCAAATTTCTCCTAGACGAATATGAAGAAAGATCAGTTCCTGCATTTTACAAAACACGAAGACCCACGTATGGCAGGTTTCTGATCAAGGCAAGTGATATTCAATTATCCTGATATCCCCTCTTGTCAATCAAGGGACTTTCTATAATAGGATATCATCTTCTAAGGAAAATATCCTCGGGAATCAACTCAAACTTATCACACTTATGGAAGCTGGAGATTCAGTTGTATGGGCGACTGAATCAGAAGGGTTCAATATCTTACCCAACGGTCTACATATCTTCTGAAGATACAGTCTCGTTCAATCACGATTGATGACGTCCAATCAAGGATTGAAGAGCGATCCCTTGGCTGGAATCCAACGGCTAGTTCGGAGGCAGGGGAGTATAAAAGAAGAATAATGTTCGACTAGAGAGTAAGAGAGCGAACATCAATCCAAAATGCAAGAATAACTTGAGTTTCATCTGAGAGAGCATTCTATGTACTCAAAATCCTTCACTGTGAAAATCTGTGTGAGAAGGAAACAAAACACTTGAGTGATTGTAATCTTCTTGATTCTTCATAGTGAAATCCAGCCAATCGGCTGTCATCGTGGAAGAGTGGACGTAGGCTTGATCCAAGCCGAACCACTATAAACATCGTGTGCAATATCCTCTTCTCTAAACTCTTACTCTTGTGTTTAGATTTCCTGCACACTGTTATACTGCTTTTGTTCCTAATCGTATACTGAACTCTATCCATTCCACAAGAAATTTATAATTGTGTTCAGAATCTCCCATTCACCCCCCTCTAGGAGATATTGCTAGTCACATCAATTGGTATCAGAGCAGGTTGCTCATTTTACGAAGTGTCTATTGACTTCAGAGTTAACGATCTACTATGTCTAGCAATCACTCTTTAGGAACAAGCGATTCGCACTTTGCCAACAAGCCTCCATACTTTGATGGAAAGGATTACAACATGTGGAGTAACAAGATGAAGTGGTTCTTCAAAGCCTATGATGATCTGATGTGGGATGTTGTTACAAATGGAATAGTTCCTGCAAATACCACAAATCCAACCTCTGCTGACGGAGTAAACATTGTCACAACAATGACTGATGCTGAAAAGGCTAAAAGAAAAGGCCTTGATTCTAAAGCTGTCAATGCTCTCTTTTGTGCCTTATCTACTCCTCTTTATAATCGTGTCTCAGAGGAAGAATCATCTAAGGCAATATGGGATAGACTTCATGTTACCTTTCAAGGAACAAATCGTGTGAAAGAAACAAAGCTCAGTATTTTACTGAGTGACTATGAAGCATTTGAAATGAAGCCTGATGAATCTATTGCAGATATGATAGACAGGTTTCAGACTTTAGCAAGTGGACTTGCAAGACAAGGTGCACCTATTGCTGAACCAATGCAAGTCAAGGAGATACTACGTGGACTCACAGATGATTGGAATTACATCAAGCCATCAATTCAAGAATGCCAAACAATTAGACCCCTCTCGGTGGATGAGCTAGTCGGCACTTTGCAATCCTATGAAACAGAACGAGCAAACAAAAAGGGAGAACAGAAAGGTAAAAAATCTATTGCATTAAAAAGTCAAATTAATCAATGTTTTTCTGACACAGATGATGAAGATGAGGATGATGAAGAATTAGCCCTCATGGTCAAGAAATTTAGGAAGATGGCTCGGAAAGGCAGAAATATCAAAGGAAAGAAACCTTGGAAAAAGAGTGAGGTAAAAATATCAAGCAACGACTCACAAGATAGCAAAGACGTGATTTGCTTCCACTGTAAGAAAGCATGTCATATCAAACCGAACTGCCCAATTTTGAAGAAGGACAAACTCAAGTATGAGAAGTACAAGAAGGCTCTAAAGGCAGAAACTTTGAGTGATTCTGATGAAAGCGAGAATGATTATGCAAATATCTGTCTCATGGCCGAATCAGACTCAAGTTCAGATTCAGAAACTGAGGTATGTTCATCTGAACTCCCTGATGAAGTCGTTGAATATATTGATGAATTATGTAGAAACTACAAAGAAGCCCTTGAGAAGGTTTCTTGTTTGAAAAAGGAAAATACTTCTTTAAAACAACAGAATTTGTCCCAAGAAGAAAAAATTAGTTTTCTACAACAAGAGTTTCACCAGATGAAAGAAAATCATGATTCTGTTTCAAGAGAAAATGATTCCTTGAAAGAAAAAATTTCTACTATATCAAAAAGGTTTTCACAAAGCTCAGAAACTCTGAATAGCATTATATCAAAACAAATACCCTTCAATGATCGATCTGGGTTAGGTTTTAAAAAGGAAAGTAGCCAAAGAAATGTCTTTAAAACTGAATTTCGAAAACCAACGTTTTTCAATTACAAGCATCATTTTTATAAGCATTTTACTAGATCCTACATTCGACAACCTTGTGTGAACTGTGGTGATCCTAGCCATACTAAGGATTACTGCAAGAAAATCTGGAGACCTATTAAAAGATCAAAATATACTAACATAGAAGGACCCAAGAAAACATAGGTACCAAAGAAACAGTAAGTTGGTTATCTATTGCAGGTACCAAAGAGAAGGAAGAACAAATGGTTTCTGGATAGTGGTTGTTCAAGTCACATGACTGGAAATCCATATGTGTTTATATCCCTCTCAGATTGTGATGGAAGAAGTGTGTCGTTTGGAGGAAGGAACAAGGGTAAAGTGATCGGGAAAGGAAATGTAAAGATTGGAAATCTGACCGTTAAAGATGTCTCTCTAGTCAAAGGATTGAACTACAACTTGATTTCTGTAAGTCAACTCTGTGACTCTGGATATGATATTCGGTTCCAAGATCTAAAATGCACAGGTATGAGCAAGGATAAGAAGCAATCCTTCACGGGACGAAGGTATGGGAATATTTATCTTTTAGATATTAATGCTGACTGTGAACATGCTAAATGTCTTATTTCTGTTAAGGATGAATCTGATCTTTGGCACAGAAAGTTAGGTCATATTAGTGTGAAACATATTTCAAAGCTTTCCAAGAAGGGACTTGTTCGAGGATTACCTCAAACAAAATTTGAGAAAAATGGACTATGTCATGCATGCACACTAGGTAAGCAGGTAAGAAGTTCCTTTAAGTCTTTAAATCAAGTTTCCACTAAGCGTTGTCTACAGCTACTTCATGTGGACATCTTCGGACCAAATAGAACTCTAAGCATTGGAGGTAAGAAATATTGCCTTGTCATAGTTGATGACTTCTCTAGATTTACATGGGTTTCATTTATTGCTCACAAAAACGAAGCTTTCATATCCTTTTCAAAACTTGCTAAAAGAATTCAAAATGAAAAGGGTTACACTATTTCCAGTTTGAGAACGGATCATGGGGGAGAATTTGAAAATCAAAATTTCTCAGATTTTTGCACTAATTTCGGAATTCAGCATAACTTCTCTGCTCCTTATACTCCACAACAAAATGGGGTAGTAGAAAGGAAAAACAGATCGTTGCAAGAAATGGCCAGAACTCTTCTTATTGAAAGTAAAATTGCCTCTAACTTTTGGGCTGAGGCTGTTTCAACAGCTTGTTATATCTTAAATCGAATTTCCCTTAGACCTTTTTCTGAGAAAACTCCCTATGAATTTTTCAAAGAAAGAAAGCCTGATATTGCATACTTTCATGTATTCTGTTGCAAATGCTTTATTCTAAAGAATGCTAATGATCGAGTTGGAAAGTTTGATGAAAGATCAGATGAAGGAACTTTCTTGGGATATTCAACAACAAGCAAAGCCTACAGAGTTTACAACAAGAACACTCGTATTATTGAGGAATCAGTGAACATCAAGTTCGATGAAAGCAACCAGGATGATGAACCTGAATCCATTCAAATGAATACACTTCATCAAGTCACGAACTCACAAGCAGAATCATATGTGAATACGAGTTCAGAGAATGCTCAGAAGGAAACTTCCTCAGAAGAAAGACCAGAAGATGATCAGAATGAATCCAAAATATCCTCAAATGATGGACTTGACAAAAACTGGAAGCATAAGTCAAGTCATCCAAAGGAACTTATCATAGGCAGCATAAATGATGGTGTAAGAACAAGATCCAAGTTCAAGCAAGCAATGAGCAACATCGCCTTGGTATCTAAATTGGAGCCAAAAAGGATTGAAGATGCATTAGCAGATGAAAACTGGATAAATGCAATGCAGGAAGAGCTACATCAGTTCAAAGTCAACAATGTTTGGGAACTAGTCAATCGTCCCAAAAATCGTCCAGTAATTGGAACAAAATGGGTATTCATAAACAAACTTGATGACAAAGGAAAAGTTGTGAGAAACAAAGCAAGACTTGTAGCAAAAGGATATTCTCGGGAAGAAGGAATAGACTATGATGAAACCTATGCACCGGTTGCCAGGTTAGAAGCCAATAGGCTACTTCTTGCTTATGCGTGTTACAATGACTTCAAACTTTTTCAGATGGACGTGAAAAGTGCCTTCCTAAACGGGTACATCAAAGAAGAGGTATATGTTGAACAACCTCCTGGCTTCGAAGAACCTAAACAAAAGGATCTGGTATATGTCTTAAAAAAGGCTCTCTATGGATTGAAACAAGCACCTCGCGCCTGGTATGAAAGGTTAAGTAACTTTTTATCTCAACACAGCTTCACTAAAGGTAATGTAGACACCACTCTTTTTATTCAAAGAAAAGGTAAAGATATCTTTTTAGTTCAAATATATGTTGATGATATTATATTCGGCTCCTCTAATGAACTTCTCTGCAAGAAATTCTCTAAAACAATGCAAGATGAATTTGAGATGAGTATGATGGGAGAATTACGGTTCTTTCTTGGTCTTCAAATTCATCAATCTCAGAAAGGAACCTTCATATTTCAAAAGAAGTATGCATTGGAAATAGTGAAGAAGTTTGGTATGGAGAATGGCAAGAAGACAGAAACTCCTATGTCTCACTCTTCCAAATTAGATAAAAATGAAGATGGAAAGGAAGTCGATCCCAAACTATATCGGAGTATGATTGGATCATTACTCTATCTCACAGCTTCAAGACCCGACATACTATACAGTGTCTGCTTATGTGCAAGATTTCAGTCAAGTCCAAGAGAATCACACCTATCAACAGTCAAGAGAATAATCAAATACATAGGGACTTATCCCAACTATGGTTTGTGGTATTCTAAATCTTCTGATTTTACACTAAAAGGTTATTCAGATGCAGATCTTGCAGGTTGCAAAATTGATAGAAAAAGTACATCAGGAACCTGTCAACTCATGGGAAACATGCTTGTCTCATGGTACTCAAAGAAGCAAAATACAGTGGCACTCAGTACAGCTGAAGCAGAATACGTATCTCTTGGAAGCTGCTGCACTCAAATACTTTGGCTAAAACAGCAGCTCAAGGACTATGGTGTTGAAGAATCAACTGTGGAAATCCTATGTGACAACACAAGTGCCATAAATCTCACAAAGAATCCTGTACTTCACTCAAGAACAAAGCATATTGAGATCAAGCATCACTTCATACGTGATCATGTTCAAAACCATGATGTTAACATTTCATACATTGACACGAAAAATCAACTTGCAGATATTTTTACTAAACCACTTGATAAACAGAGTTTCAATTTTATCAGAAATGAATTATCTATTATTAACCTTTCTTCTTAAGTATACCTTAGAACAGGGTACGTCAGAAGGAGAGTCAGAAGGAAAGTCAGAAAGAGTTTCAGAAGGAAAGTCAGAAAGAGCATCAGAAGGAGCATCAGAAGGAGCGTCAGAAGGAGAGTCAGAAGGAGAGTCAGAAGGAGAGTTAGAAGAAGAGTCAGAAGAAGCATCAGAAGGAGCGTCAGAAGGAGCATCAGAAGGAGCATCAGAAGGGACGCCGAAAAGGCGCATAAGAAAAAAATTCACACTTTTCTTAAATCAAAAGGTCAGTTATCTCTAAAAGCTATCTTTTAGGTAAGTTCCTCATATGAATAGACATTGCTTAATATCTGATTGACTGTGAATATTTTTTTAAGAATTCCTTTTTAAATCAAAATTCTCTTTTGTGTTTCCAAAAAAAACCGCCTCTTTTATAAAAACGCTGAACCGTCACCTCTGTTCTCTTACTTTCAAAATTCTCTCAAATCAAAAACCCTAAAACCGTGTTGAAAACCTCTCGCTCTCGATTTCCTCCTCAAAGCAACACTCTTTCACTCAAAGTTTCAAACTTTCTACGCATCAATGGCTCCAAAATCAGTCTCTGACTCGAAGAAGACGCCTCAGACCAAGAGGAAGTTCTCCGCATCAACTGCAAGCAGCGCGGAACTCACAGATACCCAAATCAACGAACAACGAGAAGCACTCCGCCTGACAAAAGGTCTATCTCTATCTGCTTTTGAAATAAAGGAATCTATGGCTCATTCTATTAAGCCAATGTATGATAGAATCAAGGACGCAGGAGATTTTGGAAACGAACTTAGAAAACTGCTGAAAACTCATCACTTTGATAGTGAGAGCGAACTTTTGGAGTTTCTTAGTCTGCCTGGAAAAATCGTTGAACCACTTGCTGTAGAAAAACCTACGTCTGTCTCTAGAAAAGGAAAGGAGAAAGTGGCAGAGACAAGTTCGAAACGTAGACGATCCCCAATTAGACCTGGCGGTACGAAGGCGAAGGTGGAAGATGATGATGATATTCTGTTCAATGACTTTGTGAAAAATATAGGCTTTAATTTGGATAAAAGCTTTCCTGATCCACTGTTCCAGAATCAGGCTCACAAAGAAAGGTTTGAAGCAATGAAACAGAGAGGTGTTATACCTCAAAGGGTATTCGAGTTACAATACTTTGACAGTAATGGCATTTATCTGAGGAAGCATCTAGAAAAGGTGCAGCTAGATCAGTTTGTAACTAGGAGAGGCTACACTTTTCCTGATATGGTAGCTTACTTCTATTCAAATCTTCAGTTTGTCAACTTCAACTCTCTGGCTTTCACAATCAAAAGAAAGCAGTATTTTCTGACTGTTGATGAATTGGCTTCAATTATGGGAACCAGAAAGGGAGATTTCAAACCCTTAGATATCACTGCAAGTGAAGCTTTCTGCTTCCTGACTGGCAAATCGAGTTTCTCAAGGGAATCAAAGTCACACATTGCCTACACAAACTTTCCCCTGAAACATATCATGATGCACAAAGTGATCATTGAATGTCTCAGACCCAAGGCAGCATCAAAGACAGATATCTCAAAGTACGGGGCAAAGCTGTTATGGGGAATCCTGACAGGACAAAGGATTTCTTTTGCTCACACTGTACTACTGCATATGTACAGATCAGCTCTCAAGCCAAAGGGGCAACTTCCTTATGCGGCGTTGATCTTCAAAATAATCAATCATTTCAAGATTGATAGCCTAGGTGCCTTTGTCGAGCAAGAAATTCCTTTAATGACTGCTGGAGAGACTATGGTAACAAAGATGGGATTCAAGATGACTCCTGCTGGATGGAGAACGAAGAACAATGAACCAGTCATTGTGGACTTTGAGGAAGAGTCACGGCAGAGATCTCCCAAGAAGAGAAAAGTCATGGCAGTTAAGGGTCAACAAACAGAAAGTCCTGCTGGTAAGGACTCAGACGCAAGTGAGGAAGAAACAAGGGAATATGATTCTGAAGCTACCCCATCTCGGGGAGGATCAGATGCAGCTGGTCAGTCCGAAAATCAGAACGCTGAAGGAGTCGAGGAAGAAGTAGATGACACAGGACTACAACAACAAGAAAAAGTTGTGTATCCCTGTGATCTGACTGAGGCAGAATTCCTTACAATGTGGAATGAGGAGCAAGCTGCACGATTTGCAGATGACACAGAGTATGACATCCAAATCGTCAACTGTGATCATGAGGAATTGCTAGCTCAAGTTCTAGTAACATTGGCGTCACAAGCACAGGAGCAAGAACAAGATGACTTTGACGCCTACTCTGTCTCCTCCACCAGACACACTATTCAGAAAGGTGCTACAAGTCTGGCCTCAGCAATAGCACGAGAAGATCAATTGTCCAGTACACAGTCCATTCCAATGGACATTGATGAAGAAATAGTCTCCGTGCCACCATCAAAGGAAAAAGGAAAAAGAGCTATACTTCAGGGGGAGAAAGAGCCTGAGACTGTCATATCAGATGTCTTTCTCACTGAAGTCCTAGCTTCTCAAGCCTTCACTAAGGCTCATACTGAGGGGGAGACTTCAGAACCTACACCTCCAAACCCACAAATGGACCTTCACGCGCATTTTGAGAATCTTCAAAAAACTCTCATTCAGACAATGGCTGCAATGGAAACAAGATTTGTTCAGCAACTGCAGGTTTTTGAACAGAAGACAGATAGGAAGCTGCAGGGTCTGACTAGTCAGGTGACTAGGCTAGAAAAATCCATTGATCTCTATGGGAAAACGTTTCGTGATGAGATAGCCAACCTGCCTACATACACACTGGTCAGAACGGACAGAACAGCTTCACACATGCCCTCTCCTCAAGCTGTTAGAGACCATGCTCAGATGCTGAGAAGCAGTTTTGCAGGACCTTCCCGAGGGGAGACTGATGTTGCGCCTGAAGATCATCCCTCTTCTTAAAAACTCAGCTATTTTTTTTTTCTCTTTTCCTCTTCTTGAACGCGTTATCATTTCAAGAACTTTTTTCGATGTTGACAAAAAGGGGGAGAAGTTGAAATTATTTTTATGCAGTCTCAATAGATTATCTCTAATCATATTTCTCTAATCATATCATATTTAGAGGAAAGGAGGAGAAGACCTAACCTACCGTTTTGCAGGACAATTCGTGCAGGATTATTGCAGGATAATCTTACTCTGATCATGCTCTCCTATGAGCACACTTTCATTATATTTCAAACTCTAATGATGATTACCTGCAGGAGCAAATATGATGGCTACTCACTTTTATTAAATTATCACTGGTTAAAATTATCCTTTAAATTTGCAACTGGAGAAGTTTTTGTCACCATCAAAAAGGGGGAGATTGTTGTGGAAATACTCCTATATTTTGATTCTGACAAAACCTTCAAAAGATATTGTTTAATGAAATGTGATGCAGGAAGAATGTGTAAGCAGCAGGTTGAGTGATTCCAATTTTGTCGCGCTGACGAAGGGTCAGATGGAAGTGCTTCTGACGAAGGGTCAGATGGAAGTGCTTCTGACGAAGGGTCAGATGGAAGTGCTTCTGACGTAGAGTCAGATGGAAGTGCTCTTGACGATCTAAACAGTGACGGATGGATCACATCAAATCTCCGTATTACCATTCCATGCCAACTGATCAAATTTCTCCTAGACGAATCTGAAGAAAGATCAGTTCCTGCATTTTACGAAACACGAAGACCCACGTATGGCAGGTTTCCGATCAAGGCAAGTGATATTCAATTATCCTGATATCCCATCTTGTCAATCAAGGGACTTTCTATAATAGGATATCATCTTCTAAAGAAAATATCCTCGGGAATCAACTCAAACTTATCACACTTATGGAAGCTGGAGATTCAGTTGTATGGGCGACTGAATCAGAAGGGTTCAATATCTTACCCAACGGTCTACATATCTTCTGAAGATACAGTCTCGTTCAATCACGATTGATGACGTCCAATCAAGGATTGAAGAGCGATCCCTTGGCTGGAATCCAACGGCTAGTTCGGAGGCAGGGGAGTATAAAAGAAGAATAATGTTCGACTAGAGAGTAAGAGAGAGAACATCAATCCAAAGTGCAAGAATAACTTGAGTTTCATCTGAGAGAGCATTCTGTGTACTCAAAATCCTTCACTGTGAAAATCTGTGTGAGAAGGAAACAAAACACTTGAGTGATTGTAATCTTCTTGATTCTTCATAGTGAAATCCAGCCAATCGGCTGTCATCGTGGGAGAGCGGACGTAGGCTTGATCCAAGCCGAACCACTATAAACATCGTGTGCAATATCCTCTTCTCTAAACTCTTACTCTTGTGTTTAGATTTCCTGCACACTGTTATACTGCTTTTGTTCCTAATCGTACACTGAACTCTATCCATTCCGCAAGAAATTTATAATTGTGTTCAGAATCTCCCATTCACCCCCCTCTAGGAGATATTGCTAGTCACATCATCCTCATCGTCCCAATATGGATTCCCCTCTTCAGTCTGGGGCTCCTCATCCTCAGAATATAACAGCGGTCCCATGTCTTCGGGTACGTACGGCTCTATTCCAGGTACGTACGGCACGATGTATTCGGGTATGTAGGGCTCGACAAAGCTTCGTCTGGTCGCTTTAAAGTGCTGAATGTATTCCGCAATGGCTCTATGAATGTTTTCTTCACGAGTCATGTTTCCTAGCCAACTTATTTCTTCGGCCTGAGAATTATTCAAGGAGCGGATGATGGATGTTATCTTGGCTTCAAACTGTTTCTTCTCCTCCTCTGTGAGGGTCCTACTTGGTATGTCAAAAGAAAAGTTACCAGGTTGTGGTGGAGACGGGATCTCTTGTAGTGCCCCGAACTGTCGGATCACCCTCTTTGGATAGTATGCGGTAGCACCCGTGAATCCTAGCAAGGGGACTGAACCTTTGTCATCGCAGGCCAATCTGACTTTGCCCAGCGTTGGCAACCTTAGCCGCCATCGGAGTTGTTCGGGCTTTAGAACTTTAAGGAAGTTTTTTCACTCTATGAAGTTGAACTTAGGAATACGTGTATGTGTTCTGACAAAGGTTTTAAGAGGATGTGCATCAGGGCTGATTTCAGTGAAACCCATGCGGATGTGAAATTGTCTGATGTGGGATGTGAACCACAGATACAGAAGATCACTAGAAGCTCTAAAGATTCCCTTTTTATTTTTCTTGAAGCGATTTAAAGAAAGGAAGGTTTCGGCAAGGATGATGTTTGAGTAATCCCACCCACAACAGACTTGTCTGGCTACTACAGCCATGATAGGGTCGAAGGTGACAGATGAGATTGAGAACAGCACAAAGCTGAAGAAGGCCAAGACAAAGGCTCTACCAGATTTGGTTCCTTTAGCAGCAGGGAGGCGGGAAAATCGGTCTATAAGGAAAGATAGAGAGATTCGTCCAGAATTGCTTTTTGCATCTGCTTTGATTTCGTTTAGGCTTGTGTCAAGGAATTCAGCCACCTGACTCAGGGGTTCAAATCCCATGGGGGGTCGGACGAGCGTATGAATGAATTCAACTCCGATGACGGCGTTGTACTCCTCGATAGTGGGAGTAATTTCCAGTCCTTCCATGCAGAATGTAGTGGTGGTAGGATCCCAATAGAGCGCCATGGCTTGGATAAAGGCAGGTGGACATTCAATCTTCAGCAGGTCTAATAGGTATCCTAGTCGCGATTCAGCATACTTCTGGCTGGCTTCGCCCATGCTATCCCACCATGATTGGAGTTCGGCCCGAGGAACTTTGAACACTTGAATATCATTCTTTCCCATCAAGTCTAAAATATGCAAATGATTTTAAAAAGTCAATCGTCAGAAATTACTTTAAACACATGATTATGCAGATGTCATGAGGTATGCATGGGCTAACTTAATTGCATAGTTCAATTGAAGAAATGGAAATTAGGACCTTTTTCAGGTCTCGAAGGCCTGACTTAAAGCCTAACTTGAATTTCAGGGAAGTGAATTATGCAATTTAGTCAGGTTCACCCAGTGACTAAGGGAAATAGTAATGTCACATTCCATTGGTTAACACACCAAATGAACAGAGTGGAATGAACTTTTATTACAATCAGGATGCCTAATGAAAGAAAGGTAAAGAGAGATTCTTCAAACAAGAAAGCCACAAAAGGCCGATGGAATGTGAGAATCTAAATTACTCTTTTCCTAGAGGTCTATCCGAATGACAGTCAGTCGGGAACTCTCCTCTAGTCAAGGGTAAGGGGGTTGTCTTCAATGCCTTGGTCACAAGGTCATAGTTCCTCTGGTCATTCCTTGGTCCATGGTGTGATGACTTCAGGGGCCTTTTCGGGTTTCTCCTTCTTGAGTGTGATGTGTTTCGGCTTTGTCTTGGTAGCAGGACATCTTCTTTTTCCCCAAAAAGTGATCATGGGTATGTCTTCATTAGCTTGTCGTTTGGCCTTCCGACGGGCATATGCCTCCCTAGCTAACTGGTTGCGACGTTGTTTCTTCATCTCCAGATAATTCTTGAACATGTCGTCCGCTTGTCGCTTAAATCTGAGGTTATCGACGTAGTAGCGGGTTTGACAATCTTCCGCATATCCTAGCTTACGTCCAGTCAGCTCCCGACCATGCACGAATCTAGTGAAGTGCAGCCTCGTGTTCGGTCCAGGGCGAGTGACTTTCCTCAGGCACTCGAAGATTACCAACTCTGTCGAACTCTTAGGGAACAGCGACCTCCTACCCTATTACCATTGTTGTTTCAATTAGTCACTTGAGTGATTTTCATGATGCGAATGCATATGAATGTATGTAATGTATGGGTCATATTATGGAGCAGGGAAAAATAAAGTACATTGGAAATAAATGCCTTACCAACCATAATTGGGGGAATGTGCAATGTCCCCCTGTATCAATGGGCGATTTTAGGTATACCAACCATTCATAGACACGAGCATGAGATAAGTGGGTATACTCTAAAAATCGAAAATCAGGTGAGGAACCTTCGGCTCAGGCTCCCACGATCCACATGAGGCAGATTCCTCCCCAAGGGTACCTACCCAAGAGGGCTAGATATCGCCAATGCAGATGGTAGGCGGGAACGAATACGAAAGTCTCAAGTGCCATCAAACACAAGATCCTTTTCGCACAATTTCCCTATCTAAGGTAACCTTGAGGTGGTTGCAGTCGGGGTTTGACCGCCAGTGTGTGCGATGTGTCGTGATCATCACAATGCAAAGTCATGCATAGCAGTTTGTATCAAACACCGCTTCAGTATGTGCGTAAAGTAAACATACATTCCCAACTCCAACCTGCAGGAAAAATATCAACAATCACTCCACCCCTTATTTCTCCAATCTGCAAAAACATCTAACACAATGGTTAGTGTACGTACCTCACCTTCGAAAGCATATGCAGAAAATAAGGTCAGATAAACCAAACAACTTTTTAATTGGCTCAAATCCTCTAGAATTCGTAACCAGAGATTCTGGTTTAGAATAAGTCCCCAGTGGAGTCGCCAGTCTGTCGCGACCCTCTCTCGCGGACAGGGGCGAGGGGGAGCTAATGGGCCGCCCGATCGCTGGCCTCGATCGGACGCGGACCTCTCCCAAGGTCCATTACCCAAATCGCAACTGCTGGATATGCGTGGTCGACCTTCGATGTGGTCTAGTGACATGTGATATGTGTACATGCCAAGGAGTCGCCACCAATCGTTTCGAGGAGGGTACGATCGGAAACCCTATCGAATAGTTGGGAGTGGTCTATTCGATTCTACGGAAACCAGAGAAATGGGTTCGGGGACTTAGTTATGCCAACTGTCAGAGTTGACGCCCTTTCGGTACCGAAGTTGAATGGTTTATCTGATCATAGGATTTCATACAGACGAGTGGGGTACAGATCCTAAATCTAGGAGTTCATGCAGAAGGGAATGGCTACCCTATCACTCACAATCATTAAAAGTAAATGCGCAAATCAAGGATCCAGTACATGCGGATAAAACACATGAAATCAGCATGGCATCCCTGATGAGGGCCTATTAGCCTAGAGAAGTCCCAATCAAGGCTTAGGAGTGATTTTGACATGATTTGCCCATGAGGGGCAGAATCATAATTTTGAACAATTCTGGAACGATTCGCCTTAAAAGGGCAAATTTGTCATTTTAGATGAATTGGGAAGTCAAAAGATGGGGAATTTCCAGGATTTTTCTGGAATTTAAAATTGATTTTACCCTTGGAGGGGTAAAATCGTCATTTTGGACAAAGATGAGAACTGAAAATCTCAAGTATTAGGGTTAGTCACCCACCTGACCCAAACCCTAACTTTAAGCAATTTTCAGGACTCGATTAAGACAAGAAAGACGATTTTCCCATTGAGGGGCAAAATTGTCATTTTGAGAAAATGGACTAGACTCGAAAACCCAAGCCTAAGAATTGGTCGCCTACTCGACCCTAATTCTTACCTTGGCATTATATGGCAGAGGCGACTTACCCCTAAAGGGTAATATCGTCAAGTCTCGGAAGAACGGATAAGAAACCCCAAAAATAGGGTTGACCAGTTGTCTGTGGTCGATCCTCGATTTTTGGGGGGTTTCTAGAGTGTTTAGAATTTTTCCACAATTTTTCACCATTTTTTGGAATTTTCTGGAATTTTCTGAAATTTTTTTGGATTTTCTAGGATTTTTCTGATTTTTTTTTATTTTTTTAAATCATTTTTCGATTTTTTATTTAAAAAAGAAATATTTCGGACCGGGTCGACCCGACCCACTCGGGCCGGAACTCGGCCCAGACCCGGACTCGCGAAACCAAACACGCCAAAACGACGCCGTTTCCCATTTTTTTATTTTTCTGATTATTCGGCTTTGGTCTGACAGTCCCTAATGGACCACGTGGCTAATCCACGATCTTTGGATTGACCTACCAAATCCTACGGTTCAGATTGATTGAAGACTTGATCAGGGCCGCCCGATCTAATTACTTAAACCTACAGCCATGATTAGAACATGGGACTTGATCTGGACCATCCATTCTCATTAACCCAAAACGACGTCGCCTGACCATTCACCTAAACGGCACCGTTTCTGTTCTGATTGATTTTTTGATTAAAACTTTTTTGGGATAATCCTAATTTCTAATCGAACGGCCACCATTTATTAGACTCGATTAATCTGAGCCGTTGGATCTACCTATTCGAATAACAAACCCCCCAACGGCCTGCTGACTAATCATACACGTGGACCAATGGCCGAACGCCAACTAGGAGTTTGACCCGCTGACGATGACACGTTACCTTCGTCTTCAACCTCCCAACTCTGAGGGAGCGAACGGCTATGCTTCTCCGGCGACGATCCGACGGTGGATCCTTGATGAAATCGTGCGAGACCAACGCCAATCGACTCGAAATCACCTCTAGTCTAACCTATCTAAGAACCGAAGCATATAATTCGCGGAATCAGGAGTATCAAGCAGAGCGCCGAGTACGGCCATGGGAGTTCGATTGCTTGATTAACATAAAATCATTGCAATTCCATCACAGGATAGCATTAATGGATGCTCAGGAGACTTACCTCGAGCTCCGATTGAGCTCGCTCGGCCCAGATTTGGTTGGGCAAGTATGAACAGTACTCGGCAATGGGGGTCGGGATTGGGAGACTCAATTCAGGGTATTTAAGCAAGGTCGATGCAAAAAAGATATGCGACGATGGTCAGTGATGTTCAAGGAGTGAAACGCACATAATAATTGAAAGAATGAACAAGAAATGCAAGATCTGCCATTGAAGCTCAATGAAGAACTCGAAGCTGTGACTTACCTATTTCCGCGATCTCAAGCTGTATGGTCGGCGGCGATCACTTCCTGGCACACCGGGCGAACCCCCGACGGTCTTCTTTGGCTTTGATTTGGCCGGAAACGGCCCAACCAGCGCCTTCCAATCGAGCTTAACTTCTCGACGACGGGGGTCGGAGAACGAGCTCTGCCTTGCGTTCTCTCTCTCTCTCTCGCGATTCAGTTCACCTCTCCCTAACTGAATCAACCTCCCCCTTCTTCGCGAAGGCTCTCTGCCTTATATATCATTTTCAGTTTTAGCGCCGAATTCGGGAAGTTGGAACAGGTGACCTTCGCACGTGAAAACACGTGCGAAAATGGTCATCGGCGACCGGCTTTCAACGGGTATCAAATGACAATTCTATTCGGGGCCCTTGGCGACTGCATTTGGCACGAATTTGGGCGAATTTCATCCAAATCCTGTCGTCGTTGACTTTCACAGGTGTCGTGGCCTTGACCGGCTGATTACTCTCCATTCCGGCGACCATTGATCCTCATTTCGGTCTCAATCGATGGGAAACGTCCTAAGGAATCAAACGCCCACAAGTGTGTCTTCGATCATCGCTGATTGGTCCGTCAATTTGGCTGTCAAAGCTCGACATTTCACTGTTCATTTGTGCAGACTCTCGGGGAAGAAGAGGACACTGTAGCAAACCGGTTCGACCGGTCGGACCGGCGGTCTGACCGGTCCGAACCGGTTCCAATTTGGGATTTTAAAAATTAGTCCAAATCTGTTGGGAATTTTTGCAATTAAATTTCAGAATTGAGTTTAGGGCATGTATTTTATCTAAAAATGTGGTTTTGCCCAAAATTTCACCTCAATTTCTATGAAAACCCCAAATTTCTATTTAATTGCAAAATTAGGGATTGTGCAATTGAAGGTTCAAATGACCAAATTGGGCCAAATTACCTATCCCAATCGATTCAGAAGGGTAAAAATCATTGGGCAGCATGTTCAATTTGTAATGAAAGCCCTTAAATTGAAAGTAATTTCAATTATGCTCAAATTCAAGGACTAAAATGCAATTAAGTTTGCAATTGAGCAATTTGTCCGAACAATTAGGTCAAATTGAAATAGGGGATAGTTAGATTGAATGTCAAGATCCAAAAAAATGCTAAAATTACAAATTAAAAGACTCAATTGATATTTTTTTCTCAGATTCAATAGCATGGGTTACAAAGGAACACCTATAATTGAATCAGATTTTGAACTTTTTATGAGGTCAAAAATACAAGGGATTAAAAAGAAAAATATTGGCTATTTTTTCATATTTTTGTGACCTCAAATGCTATTTTTCCTGATTTTTTGAGTATTTTTCTATTTTCTAAAAAATACCAAAAATGTGAAAAATATGAAAAATTATTTTTTGGTCAAGAATGGTTCCTTTGGCTTGGCCAAGGCCACCAAAGTTGATTTTGTAATTTTTTGACTTTTTATGAATTTTTTGTGATTTTTTAAAAATAAAACTGAAAAAGACTAGATCAAAAATCAGGTGTCAACAGTGTAGCCCGGCTTAAGGTGTTTGGAGACTCGACCTTAATCATCCTCTAGACAGTTGGAAAGTGGAAAACGCGAGATCCTAAGTATTTGGATGAGTTGGTTGAAGAATTTGATGATATTTCGTTTAAGTATTTATCTAGAACTCACAATCAGTTTGCTGATGTGTTGGCTACCCTAGCCTCAATGTTGCAAGTCACCAATGGGCTTGAGGTCGAACCATTGAAGATTGAGGTGCTGAGAAAATCGGCATATCGTATGACCATAACCGATGAACCCAATGATAAGCCTTGGTACCATGATATCAAGACTTACATTCAGGAGCAAAAATTTCCTTAAAAGAGTACTGCATCTGATCAGAGGTACATAAGAAAGATGGCCTCAAAATTCTTTCTCAGCGGTGAAAATCTTTACAAAAGATCCTTCGATTCAGTCCTTTTGAGATGCATTGATTCCATCGAAGTTGTCCGTCTGATGATGGAAGTACATGAAGGGATCTGCGGTCCGCATATGAACGAACACAAGCTTGCCAAGAAGATCATGAGGCTAGGTTATTATCGGCTCACTCTGGAAAGTGATTGTATTAAGCATGTTCGAAGCTGTCACAAATGTTAGATTTATGGTGATAAAATCAATGTTCCTCCGAACGAGCTGCACCAATTATCGGAGTCATGACCTTTCTCTATGTGGGGCATTGATGTAATTGGTCCGATCAATTCTAAAACGTCTAATGGACTTCGCTTCATCCTGGTCGTAATTGACTATTTTTCTAAATGGATCGAACCGGCGTCGTACCTGGCAATCACGGCAAGAAATGTTGTGAAGTTCATTAGTCGAGACATCATTGCTCGATATGGTTCACCTGAAGTCATAATCACTGATAATGGCTTGAATTTGAACAATAAGCTGGTCGATGATTTGTTCAAGAAATTCAAGATCAAGCATCTGAACTATTCCTCATACCGTCCCCAGATGAATGGAGCGGTGGAAGCAGCCAACAAGAACATCAAGAAGATCTTGGCTAAGACTGTAGAGAATTATCGTGATTGGCATGAGAGGTTACCTTTTGCACTTATGGCTTATCGTACTTCAATCCGAGCATCTACTGGGGCAACCCCGTATTCTCTTGTGTATGGAATGGAAGCAGTGTTACCAGTTGAAGTGGAAATCCCTTCCTTGCGTATATTATCTCAAGTCAAGCTGACTGAAGCCGATTGGATCCAGCAGAGGATGGACAGGTTGAACCTGATCGATGAGAAGCGGCTCAGAGCTTTATGCCATGGCCAGTGCTACCAATAGAGGGTTGCTAAATCCTTTAACAAGAAAGTCTGGCCTCAACATTTTCAGATAGGAGACCTTGTTTTGCGAAAGCTATTGCCTATTGTTCCACTTCCAGAAGGGAAGTTTGCTCCGAACTGTGGTGGTCCATATGTCATGAAGAAGGTGCTCCCATGAGGTGCTTTAATCCTTGTAGAGATGGATGGCCGTGTTTTCACCAATCCTGTCAACTCTGATGCTGTAAAAAAGTATTATACTTGATTTGCCCTGACACTTTTCCTAATCAAGTTATAATATTCATTCATGCTCATTTGATGCATTGCTCGTTTGCTGTTTTGTTGGCATTATTAATTTCCACTGTGAGATAATTTCAATCAGGGAATCTCTCTTATCTTTTTGGATTGATCATTTTGAACGAGGAACGTCAGGACGATGAAAGACAAGCCATTTTCATTCACGTCCTATATTACAATCCCTAGTGAGCAATGTGGGAATTTCCATGCTTACAAGGTAAAGGGTAATCTCGCGAAAAGTATGATGACCAAAATAATATGAGACATTCATTTCCTATATCCAAACACTACAGGTCACCAATTGCTAAGCCCCTTTAAACGGTGGTTTTATTCTATACCCATGTAGGAACAACCCCACATTGGGGCAATTTTCAGAAATTCAAGAAAATGAGTGTAGTTTTCTTGCTTTCACTTGCATCAATCTTCGAGTGTGTTTGTTGCATGCGAATTCTATGTTAGCTCAAGTGCCTTAGACGTGACGAAGAGCAGTTCATTTCTACACCTATATACACTCATCCTTTGCTTAACCCAATTTGAGCGACGGATTCATTCCTCGAAACCCAGACGGATTCATTCATCGACAGGCCGAACGACGCGCTAATGAAGATATACCAAGGATCACCTTTTGGGGAAAAAGAAGACGCCCTGCAACCCAGACGAAGCCGAAACGCATCACACTCAAGAAGCTGAAGCCCGAGAAGGCTCCTGAAGTCATCATACCATGGACCAGAGAATGGCCGGAGGAGTTAAGGTACCTGGATCAATACTCTGAAGACAACCCCTTACACTCGATTGGAGGAAGGTTCCCAACTGACTATCATCGTAAAGAGGGATAGACCTTTGGGGAAAAGGTTGATTAGATCATCACATTCCAACGGCCTTTTATGGCTTTCTTGTTTGAAGAGTCTCTCTTTACCTTTCTTTCATTAGGCGTCTGATTTTAATAAGAGATTCGTTCTGCTCTTCTCCCATTTGTTGTTTTGACCAATAGAATGTGGCGTTGTTAATTCCCTTAGTCACTGGAGTGAACCTGACTAAATTGCATAATTCACTTTCCTGAAATTCAAATTAGACTTCAAGTCAAGTCTTCAGTACCTGAAAAAGGTTCTAATTTCCATTTCTTCAATTGAACTATGCAATTAAGTTGGTCCATGCATACTTCATGGTATTTGCATAGTCACATGTTTTAAAGTAATTTTTGACGATTGACTTTTCAAAATCATTTGCATATTTTAGACTTGATGGGAAAGAGTGATATTCAAGTGTTTAAAATTCCCCGGGCCGAACTCCAATCATGGTGGGATAGCATGGGTGAAGCTAGCCAGAAATACGCCAAATCACGACTGAGATACCTACTGGACCTGCTGAAGATTGAGTGTCCACATGCCTTTATTCAAGCCATGGCATCTTATTGGGATCCTACCACCGCTACCTTCTGTATGGAGTGACTGGAGGTTACCCCTACTCTCGAAGAATACAGCGCCGACATCGAAGTTGAATTCACTCACTTTCTAGTCCAACTTCCCATAGGATTTGAACCCTTGAGTCAATTACCTGAATTCCTAGACACAAACCTCAAAGAAGTCAAAGCAGAAGCCAAAAGCAATTCTGGACGAATCTCCCTGTCTTTCCTTCTAGACCGATTCCCCAACCTCCCTGCCACTAAATGGACTAAATCAAGTAGAGCCTTTGTCTTGGCCTTCTTTAGCTTTGTGCTATTCACAATCTCGTCTGTCACCTTCGATCCTATTATGGCCGTTGTAGTCAGATAAGTCTGTTGTAGGTGGGATTACTCAAACATCATCCTTGATGAGACCTTTCTTTCCCTAAATCGCTTCAAGAAAAATAAGAAGGGAATCTTCAGAGCCTCTAGTGATCTTCTGTACCTATGGTTCACATCTCATGTCAGACAATTCCATATCCGCATGGGTTTCACTGAGATTAGCCCCGATGCTCATCCTCTTAAAACCTTTGTCAGAACCCATACACGTATTCCTAAGTTCAACTTCATAAAATGGAAGAACTTCCTTAGAAATTTAAAACCCGAACAGCTCCGATGGCGACTGAGGTTGCCAACACTAGGCAAAGTCAGACTAGCATGCAATGGCAAAGATCCAGTCCCTTTGCTGGGATTCACGGGCGCTACCGCATATTATCCGAAGAGGGTTATCCGACAATTTGGGGCATTACAGAAGATCCCTTCTTCACCACGACCTGGTGTCTTTTCCTTTGACACACCAAACGAGACCCTCGTGGGAGAAAAGAAGAAACAGTTCGAAGCCAAGGTGGCATTTATTATTCACTCTCTGAAGAACTCTCAGGCCGAAGATATAAGTTGGCCAGAAAACATGACTCGTAAGGAGAACATTCAAAGGGCTACCACAGAGTACATCCAGCACTTTGAGGCGACCAGACGCAGCTTTGTCGAGCCTTATGTACCCGAATACATCGTACCGTATGTACCCGAAGACATGGGACTGCCGTCATATTAAGAAGATGAAGAGTCTCAGACTGAAGAGGGGAATCCTTATTAGGATGATAAGGACACCTTAGACCTCAAGCATCCTAGACTTGAATAGGCTATTCTGTCAAGTGTAAAATAAGTAAATACTGTGATGCCCTTTCATGCATTCTCACTTGTACTGGATATTAGTTAAGACACATGAGCATGAATGTGGACATATTTCACTAACGCATAAAAATCATCGTAAAAAATTACGCTTCTTTTAATTTCATGAATTCTTTTTGGAGAATGATTAAAAGAACTGCTCACATGAGACTAAGGCTCACAAGGTAGTTCTTTTTCTCATTCACTAATAGAAAACATGCAATTAGAAGAATCAAGTACTTCTTTTTGTTAATACTGAAGAAATACTCACTGAAATTCCTTTTTAAACAGGTACACTTTAATCACGGAATTGCCAACACATCGTTTTCGCACTCGGCTTAAGATGAGAATGGAACAACAGGAGTTGACCCCGCGAGTAGGCATGCTGGAGAATCAGATGACTGCTATGGCAACCATGATGGCTAATATTAAGGCAATGTTGGAAGCTTCTCAAGCCAGACAGACAGTAACTCCCAACCAGAACAATTCAAATCTGCCATTCACACCTTATATGGCTGACAAAGAAACGACAGGAGATACTCAACGTATAGATGAGGATATTCGTGTACCAAACATCCAATCACAGCAAAAGGCACCATCTGTTGTCATCAACCTCGAGAAGGAGGAAAAAGAGAAGCAGACAGTGAAAACCGAAGTGAAGGCTAAGAGATTGGTCAAGATTGAAGAATGCTTGAGCAGCCAAGGTTACGAGTTGGCTCGTTTCGACAAGATATCTCCCTTCGCCAAGGTAGAGACCCCTCATGACTACAAAGAATCGGACTTCGTAAGGAAGTATAATGGGACGGGCTATCCCTGCGCTCACCTCAAATACTACCTGCGCAAGATGGCGCAATATTCGGACTATGTTCCACTGCTAATGAACACATTCCAAGAAAGTCTGGCTGGCGCCGCTCTGGCTTGGTTCATTGAATTGGACTTGGAAGACTGATGGGTGGGAAGATCTTGCAGAGGACTTCCTCAGACAATATAAGTTCAATACGGTTACAGCCCCGACAAGAGAAGACATTATACGAACCTCAAAGGCAAGGGACAAATTGATTAGAACATACGCCCAGAGATGGCGAGCTTTGGCAACCCAAGTAAAGTCGTCTATCTCAGAAGATGAGCTGATTGATTTGTTCCTGAAAGCACTCCCCTACGAATACTTTGACAGGTTAAACACCTCAGGATGTCAGACATTTGTACATTTGATAAAGGTAGCTGAAAGGCTAGAATGGGCTTTAAGAGAAAGGAGGCCTCATGAAGCTTCTACCAGGAAACAGTATCCCTTGAAGAAAGAGAAAGAGGCTGGGCTCGACATAGCATTCATACCGGACCCCCATAAGCCCAAATCGTTTGACAATTCTAATCAGACCAAAGGAGGATCGTCCTGGTCGGCGCCGAAAGTGCAAGAGCCTAGAAGGAGGCAACCCCAAAGGCAGTTCTCTCAACTCCCCAAGCCTTTATCCAAGCTGCTCCCAATGCTGCTAGAGCAACACTTGGTGGCGAAGGAACCACCTAGAGCGAATCCTGTCAAGTATCCAGGTTTTGACGAGAGCCAGACTTGTGTCTATCACATGGGCGAAAGGGGACATAATGTTGACAATTGCTATATCCTTAAGTTAAAGGTACAAGCTCTGATTGACAGTCAGATCTTGAAATTTGATAACACGACTCCGAATGTGCAAGAAAATCCACTCCCTGATCACCAAGCAGTATGAGCAATATTCGTTGAAGAGGAGGAAAACCACCTTGAGCTAAAGGTGGACGTGTCTAAACTGACCGACATCTTGGCAATCGCTTCACTATACCCGAAAGAATGAGAGATCTCTGCTGACATGAAGAAACTGTGTATAGCTAAAATGATGAGCTTGGGGATACTGTCGAATGTTAACGATGAAAAATTCGAGGGGGTCGAAGCTTCTATAACCTTGGAAGGAAGCCACTTTATGATTAAAACTGAGCAGGAAAGCATGTGGAACATCCCGCACGAGGGTCTGGAAGGCAATCAGGGGTCAATCATTGAGCCTGAAGAAGAACTCGATGAGGACGAACTGGAAGCCAAAAGGCCAAGTCTAGCAGATCGCAGATTCATGGCTGACGCGCTAGAAATGGGAGAAATTACAGACAACCTGGGTCAGGATTCTAGGGGATATAACTTCAAGGTGAAATACTCCGCTCCTCCCAATTTTTATCAGAGAATGAAAGATATCGTGCCAGACGGATGGGGAGGTATGGACGATCCTGTTCAAATCCTGAAGGAAGTGGAAAAGCATTTTACGAAGGGGCTCGAATCGCTGCTGGGCCAGATGATAGGCACCAAACTTAACACGAAACAGTATGAGAGATCGGAGGATCAACAACAAGATTCAGCTGAACTATTCAAGGGAATGAGAGAATACCCGAGATATGCGACATCGACAGTACTGAGTGACGACGACCGGCATTGTCAATTAGGAAACGAAATCCTCTCAAAGGGCTTTGACAACACTGTGTCAATGATCGAAGCCGCTACAGCTGTGGTAATTAAGTTGGGAGATCTTGATATCTTGAATGAGGCAGAAGATTGCAAAGTCAAGCCTGTCGTGATTCAATTGACGGAAGAGGAAGAAGACGACACAGCTGAACCAGAAACATCTTATCCAAAGACAATAACCGTAAAAGTCCCTCCAGTAGAAGAATACAATCATAAGGCAGTTCACTGAGGCTTTGGGACAGAGAAAGTAGATGCAGTAATGAGATCTGGACGATTCTACGCCCCTAGGGAAGGCTCGTCCGAAAAGAAGGAAGTCTCGAAGGATGACGCAGAAAAGCTTATGTCCATCATTAAAACCAGCGAGTTCGAAGTGATAGAGCAATTAAGGAAGATGCCAGCGCAAATATCATTACTGGATTTATTCATCAATTCAGATAAGCATAAGAATGCACTGTTGAAGATATTCAACGAGGTGCATGTCCCTGAAACAATCAATGAGGTGCAGCTGGGGGACTTCGTAGGGGCGATCCTCCTGAAAGATCAATTGAGCTTCTCCGATGAAGACTTTCCCATGAAAGGGAGAGGACGCAACAAGGTCTTATACATTACTGCACAGTGCAACGGAAAGAGAATAGCACATGTACTAATTGATAACGGATCCGCTTTCAACATATGTCCACTAGCTACCTTGAGGAGTTTAGGCATCAAAGAAGAAATGGTTAAAGCCTCCAAAACAGTTATGAGAGCTTTTGATGGATGAAGAAGACTGTGGTAGGTGAGATTGAGCTCGACATATTCATCGGCCCAATGAAATTCTCTATAAACTTCCAAGTAATGGATTTGGCTAGTGCATTCGGATTCCTGCTGGGGAGACCTTGGATCCATGTAGCAGGAGCCGTGCCATCAAGCTTGCATCAGAAGGTGCGCTTTGTGGTGGATGGGAAGGTGATTACCGTACATGGAGAAGTTGACCTCCAAACATATCAGGACAACGCTATTCCCTACATCGAGCCCGAAGTTAAGATGGAAGCGAGCTATCATTCCTTGGAGTTGGTGGCGACAGTACACACTCCCGTAGGGACAAGATTGAGAGCCCCTTATATCTCTGAAGCCAATCTTTTACCAGCTAAGATGCTACTAACATATGGATACAACCCTGGAGAAGGTTTGGGCAAGCATGGTCAAGGAGTGAGTACCCCCTGCAGTTGAAAGCTAACCAGCATAGGATGGGCCTGGGGTATCAGAAAATTCACTTGGGCGAGTCTGCCCCAAAAGCAACAGGCCAAGGCCGAGGCAAGAGCCTGGGACGCCATGGAAGCCAGAACAACCCGAAAGATTCATTCATTGGTTCTCCAGCTTGGAAAGGCAGGTCCCAGATGTTCAATAATCCTTTGAACGCCTATTTCAGCAAGAACTCTAGGTGGTTGTCAGAAGAGGATATAACTCCAATGGCAGAACCAGATCTGGCAAACCCTTTTCTTGAAGACAACTTTGTGAACGTCATCATAGAGTGGTTGGGTGATGAAGCCACCGTTTTTTAGTAAAGAAACCTCTTTCCTACTCTTAATATTGCATTTAAATTTCCCTCATTTCATTGCACCTTTAGTATTGTTGCTTGAAATAGATGTAGAAGAACGCCTTTGGATCTTCGGCCGTTGGTCCAAATAGCACATCTTGTAATGCGGCCCATTTTGCATTCAATAAAATCACACAAATTTTGTTAAGGACATATGGGACCACAAATCAGCCCAATGATGATATCAGCCTTCCACGCAGAAGCTTGAGGCCTGATTTTCCATATGACTCCTGATTTCCAAAAGATTTCCCAGGGACAAGGATGTCCTAGGATATGAGGACTAGTCCCATTTACACTTTCACTTATTTTAAAACCTCTTTCGAAAAGATTTTTCACACTCATGCATGGCATTTTCACATGAAGTATAGACTAACCATACTCATGACATTTCAGGCATATCATCTCAAGCATACACACCAGGTTATTATGTGATTCGGATCATCAGGATGACTGTTCCTACAATATTGAGGAAGAGGATGAGGATGAAGGTTATGCATCTATCCGTAGAGAATGGAGTGCCTTCGAAGAGTCAGTACCTCCCACTTCAGAGAAACCGGTTGTTATTAACTTGGGCGACACTATAAATATCAAAGAAGTCAAGATCGGTGGACATTTATCCCGAGATAAAAGACTTAGGTTCACAGAATTACTGAAGGAGTATCAGGATGTCTTTGCGTGGTCCTACGCTGACATGTCGGGTTTGGATCCCAGAATTGTGGAGCATGCACTACCCACGGATCCTAGTGTTAAACCTGTCAGACAAGGTAGTAGACGGATGAAAGTCGAGTTAGAAGACAAAATTAAGGAAGAGGTGATGAAGCTTCTCAGGGTGGGCTTTATTGAGGCTATCCCATACTCGGACTGGATTGCCAACAAAGTCCCCGTCATGAAAAAGGACGACAGAATCCGGATCTGCGTGGATTATTGGAATTTGAATAAGGCAAGTCCGAAGGATGATTTTTCACTACCTCACATCGACGTATTGGTTGATAGTACCACAGGGTACGAGCTATTCTCATTTATGGATGGCTTCTCCGGATATAACCGGATCCTCATGAAGAAGGAGGACAAATCGAAGACTGCCTTCACCACCCCCTGGGGAAACTTTTGCTACAAGGTTATGCCCTTTGGATTAAAGAATGCTGGGGCCACCTACCAGAAGGCTATGATCACATTGTTCCACGACATGATCCATAAGGAAATCGAAGTATATGTCGATGACATGATCGCTAAATCCAAGAAGGGACATGATCACATTCAGGTGTTAGGAAAATTATTTGAGCGACTGCGCAAATACAAGTTGAGGTTGAACCCTAACAAATGTGTGTTTGGGGCAAACTCTGGGAAACTTCTCGGATTCATGGTCAGTAACAGGGGCATTGAGATTGATCCTTCAAAGATTCAAGCCATCCATGGTCTAGCAACTCCCTCCACAGTAAAAGAAGTGAGAAGTCTTCTGGGGAGACTGAACTATATTGTCAGATTCATCAATCAGCTATCAGATGTGGCTAAACCGATCTTCAAACTACTCAAGAAGGGTGTGACAGTGACATGGGATACAGAGTGCAATCAGGCATTCCAGAAGATCAAGAACTACCTGGTCACTCCGCCAGTACTGTGCCACCCATCACAGGTCATCCTTTGACCTTATATCTGACTATACAACAAGAATCCTTGGGAGCCTTACTCGCCCAAACGAGCCCGACGGATGGTAAGGAAAGAGCCATCTATTATTTGAGCGAGAAATTCACCTCGTCTGAAGCAAAGTACATACCTGTTGAAAGGGCATGTGTGACAACTGTATGGGTACTTCGCAGATTAAGACAGTATACCCTACATCACCATATTCAGCTGGTAACAGAAAATGACCCTGTCAAATACCTCCTGGAAAAGCCCGCTCTGATTGGAAAGTTAGCAAAATGGCAGGTAATGTTATCTGAATTTGACATCAGGTGTTCTCCACAAAAATCAGTAAAAGGGAGAGCCATAACTAATATGTTGACAGAAAACTCACAAAGTTGCAAATCTTCTGGAAAGACAAAGACAGAAGATCAAGTTCTGAACATGGCAGAGGATAAGTGGATCATGTATTTCGATGGCGCTGTTAACCTATCTAGAGCCGGCACTGGGGCAGTATTGATATCCCTAGACGATCAACATTATCCAGTTGCGGCAAAGATGACTTTCCCTTACACCAACAATATCTCAGAATACGATGCGTGTATTCTAGGCTTACGATTAGCCATTTCCATGGGAATACCTAGGCTGTAAGTTTATGGAGATTCCATGCTCATCATTTTACAGACATAGGGAGAGTGAAAAATGAAGGGCGCAAAACTCATCCCTTATCACGAATACCTTGAAGAGCTGACACTTAAGTTCGAGGAGGTGTCGTTCGAATACTTACCAAGATCTCACAACTAGTTTGCAGATGCACTAGCCACATTGGCCTCAATGTTGCAAGTAACTGGTGGGTTAGAAATAGAACCACTAAGAATCGGCATAGTTGAAAAATCGGCCTATTGTATGATGATAGAGGAAGAGTTCGACGGAGAGCCGTGGTACTTGTCGCGACCCGTCCGAAAGCGGACGCGGCTAATGGATTACCGATCGCGGGCCTTCCCCTGCACAAGGGTGCGGATCGCGGGCTTTGGATCGGCGCGGGCCCTCCCAGGCCCATACCAAATCGCGGCGGGAGTATTTTTCAAAGGGATTTGACGATAACAGTCGATCGCTTTCGACCTTAGTGTGGTCGTGGTGGCATGTGCAACTTGTGCATGCATTTGGAGTCGCCACCGGTCTTTCTTGGAGGGTAGACCGGAAACCTTATTGACCGATTGGGAGAGATCGATCAATTCTGCGGAACCAGAGATTTTGGGTTCGGGGACTTGGTTACGTTGATGTCATTACCAATGCCCTTTCGGTACCTAACGCGAGTGATTTTCCCTAACTAGGATTTCATGCAGGCGCAATCTTGGGTGAGGTAAGTCTGACTTTGCACATTAACCAGTTTAACATGCTCACGTAATCATAAAAAAAAAAATAGATGTCAATCACATAAACATCTATCCTACGTGGTGATCATGGAATTATGATTTAATGGGTCTCGAGCCAATGAGACCACATTTAATCATTTTAATATTTTAATAACGGAGAGCCGCTCTTCTCTTCTTCTTGGTTTCTTGAACTCTTCAAGAATCGGGCCCCAAAGAGCTCGCCGACTTAAAAGGCTCCTCCACGTAATCCTCGTAGCATTTACATCAACAATTGACTATGCTAAAAATAAAGATTACATGAAAAATAAAAGGAGTACGCAGCCTCCATTTAATAATTACAACCCCAAATATATAAATAATCACCATACATTCATACATACATCAATCACATTGATTAGGGATTTTTCCATGATCACCACCCTTCCACGTAAGTAATAAATTCACAATTTAAAACTTAGGAAGGCACAATAAAAATTCTACGTTGAATCATATTCAGAATTTTTACGTAAAATAAGATAGCCATAAATTTTCGATTCAAAATTGATTTAGTCTCAATTTTTGCTACGTTGATTAATTTATCATATAAAATAATCAACCTCCATTAGCCATGTAAGACGAACAATTCGTTAATACATATTGGCCATAGTATTGCAAAAATTGCAAAAAATCAATTAAATGCACGAAAACACCTAAGGATCGGCTCTGATACCACTGTTGGGATCCACGTAACACGTAGCGGAAATAAATAACAACCCATACATGTATCTCCAGAGGCGTACTTCGTGCATTTCAATCGAAAAAAATCACAAAGCCTCAAAGGGAGTAAATGGATTACCTCTCGTAGCGTGCTTGAACGGAGGTGTCGGTTCGATGTTCTTCGATCTCAGCCTCCACAAGTGTTAGGCATCTAGTTCGGACGCACCACCAATTGACGAAACGGGGAGACGACTAATAACTCCACAACAATTGTGCTAGCAATATGCGGAATCAATATTCTGAACTTAGTATATTTTGCTCACTCAAGATTATGAGAATATAGAGAGTGTTTGTGTTCTTCTCTCTAAGCTCTCAAAAATTTGCACACTCTACAAAATGTCTCTCCCCTTCCAACCTCAAAACTCTTGCCATCCTTTTATAGCCAAAAATACCTTCCAATAAATTGTATTTAAAAATAGCACTAACAATTATAAATTATATCTAAAAATAGCACTCACAAATAAATGACATTTAAAAATAGCACTAACAATAGCACTCACAATTTATAATACAAAAATGCTATTTAAAAATAGCACTAACAATAGCACTCACAATTTATAATACAAAAATGCTATTTAAAAATAGCACTAACAATTATAAATTCTATCTAATAATAGCACTCACAAATAAATGACATTTAAAAATAGCACTAACAATAGCACTCACAATTTATAATACAAAAATGCTATTTAAAAATAGCACTAACAATAGCACTCACAATTTATAATACAAAAATGCTATTTAAAAATAGCACTAACAATTATAAATTCTATCTAATAATAGCACTCACAATTTATGATAAATAAATGTCATTTAAAAATAGCACTAACAATAGCACTCACAATTTATAATACAAAAATGCTATTTAAAAATAACACTAACAATAGCACTCACAATACAAAAATGCTAAAAAAAAAGCACTAACAAAGGTGTTAAAAATAATAACCATTATTATTATTACAAGAGTTAAAGAGGTTACCAAACAGTACAAATATGCATAACGTATAAATACGTATGACGTATAAATACGTAGAGCATACATATACATCCGTGAAACCGGGGACTAATTGAAAGAAAAATGTGCAATTAAGCCATTTTGGTAAAAATTGATTAAATTGGAGGGCAAATTGACCTAATTGCACTTTAAGACTTTAGAATCCAATGTCATAGCTTATAAAAAGTGAGAATTGAAAACTAAAAGACTCGAAAATGATTTTTTTTAGGCTCGGTTCGGGTTTATGTTTGTGAAGGAACATAGTGACCCGAGCCGAATTTTTGAGATTTAAAGTGATACACTTGAAGAGAAAATTAAAACAAAATTATCAAATATTTTTGGGTATTTTTCTGACCACGAATGGCATTTTTTTGATTTTTTGGGTATTTTTATAATTAAATAAACTCGAAAAATATTAAAAATACCGAAAAATATTTTTTGTTCAAAATTGGTTCCTAAGGTTAAACCAAAGCTTCCAAAGTTGATTTTGTGATTTTATGACCTTTTTTTATATTTTTAATTAATTTTAAAGAATAAAAATCATAATAATAAATGGTAAAAACTCAGGTGTCAACAGCTGCCCCTCTTTGAGAGGAATCTCGTTAGAGGTTTCTCTCAAAGATAAGGTGGCACCTGATTCCTAACCGACTCAACTGGGAAAATGAGAGAAGAAATGTTATGACATCGGATCCTTAAGCCTATTGATAAAAGCTCAAATCAATCCCCGGTTTGCTCTAACCATTTGAACATGGGCCGGAGTGAGAGAGGCTTACCTGAAGCTCACCTGTCGGATGCTGCCGGTTGCGACGACTTTCAAGAAGATGCCTAGGACTCGTCATTCAGAATATCCTAGGGAGATTAAGCTCTGACCTGTATGGTAGGTCATACCATGATAGGATTCCTAACTTGTAGGAACCTAAGGAAGGCGCATCCCACGCTTTGGGATTTGCCAAGGATTTTGATCCGTATGGTGGATCAGACCTTTGTGTTGATCCTTACTGCGATATTTATCAATGAGTTGACCCTTATGGCGGTTTCTACCAATGAATTGACCCTTATAGCGGTTTCTACCATATGTGATCCCTCAGGCGGTTTCTACCTTGGTTTGACCCTTCAGGCGGTTTCTACCTTGAGTTGACCCTTCAGGCGGTTTCTACCTTTGATTTGACCCTTCAGGCGGTTTCTACCTTGTGTTGACCCTTCAGGCGGTATCTACCATGTGTTGACCCTTCAGGCGGTATCTACCTTGTGTTGACCCTTCAGGCGGTATCTACCTTCATTTGACCCTTCAGGCGGTATCTACCTTTGATTTGACCCTTCAGGCGGTATCTACCTTTGTTTTTATTTGAAAAGGGGTCTCATGACGAGGGTTCTCCACGTCCGTTGAGATTTCCTTGATATTTTTGAAAAGGGTGTCCTAGGACGAGGGTTCTCCACGTCTGTTGGGACAGTTTGTTGACTTCTTTTGAAAAAGGGTTCTATCCTCACACCTTTTTTTGAAAGATCCCGAAATTTGCCGGGAATTCAGTTTTGAAGCAGAGAAAGATTTTATTTTGACAAAGCTTCATTTGATTCTGTTGAGGCGACATTCTGGGAGCTGTGTTCTCCAGGTATCCTGCAGAAAGTTCAAACCTGAAAGATTTTTCTTCACCCAGAAAACGTTAGTAATCTTTGGGAAGACCACGGCTGTCCATTTGACAAAAACCGTATGACTTAAGTTTTAATCGTGAAATGTGCATTTTGATGCTGGAGGTTATCCAAAGCATTCTTGCAACATGCAAATGTGATCACAAATCCCTTGCACGGAAAATCTGGACCAACAGTTTGAAAATTCCAAAAAGAGTTTGTTCAAAACACCAACTGGAATATTTCTCGACAATGAGGTCTTCTCACCTATTTTGAGATAGTGGTTTTTATAGGGGATGCACTCAATTCCCTACTAACCTGTGCCTAGGTTTTAGGCTCATTCGCAGCGCATACATTTTGATCGGTCGGGAGGTCTTCCACGGGACCGTAATGTTGGGCTTGGATATTGGTCTTCAAGGGGGACTCACTTTTGAGTCAAGGTCATTGAATGAAAGTTTTCACCATCTGCTCCGGGTTTACAAGTCAAGAACCCTGCAAAATGAGAAAGAAATATTCTTGCTCGTACTTCTTCGAGCTAAGCTATATGTTAACCTAAGTGTCTTAGTCAGAGAAGACTGTTTCAGGGTTATGATGTTGGTAGGATTGGGGACCGAAAAAAGGCTTGTTTTTGGCCCAGAATTTATGAGAGGATTGACATTGGTGATCATTGCAAACTTGTCACATGTCTTTTCCATTCTTCATCTTCATTTTTGAGGTGTGCAACCGCTTTTGAGGTGTGCACAAGTCCTTTAGAGAACGTCTCTTGTGGTATTAAGAGATTGACAATTCTGTCCATGTTTTTGCACCACGGCTGACATCATTTGGGGAGCAGTCTTCTTGATCTGACTTCTTTATGGGTTTTTCTCTCTTCCCAACTAGGCTTTATTGGGGATCAATCAAACAGTTTTCACGAGCATCGGCCTTGCTTTTACCAGGCACTTTGCTTTTTCTTGATGCTGGGGATTTTTTCTTTGTTGAAATCCCGCCTTTTCTTTTCCTTTGGAACTACGATGTTCAGAAAATTGTGCTAGATATACAACTTGAATCATAGCACATTTAAACGCCGATATGAGATTTTTCTATAAATCCCATCTCTTGATTTCTTCCGTTCTTGGAGTGATGCAGTTTCCATCTTGAAACATCCCATGATCACCAACAGGGGTTTATGAAATGAATTTGCAGGCTCAACTTGGCTGTGCAAAGGATATGGTGTGTGGGATAGAGAAATGAATGCTTCTCGTCATCCTATGGCACTTGGATTACCATATAAACAACACACAAAGATTAATGTTAGTCCGAGCAAGAAAATTTCTGACCATTTTCTCCTGATGCCGCTGGACTCACCTCCATTTTGCCCCGATGTGGGGTGGTTCTTGACAGGGTTAAGAATGAAAACCGTCGTTCAAAGGGTTTATCAACGGTCACCTGTAGTGTTTGAGGGATATGAAACGAATGCCTCCGTCATCCCAACCCATGTAATCGTTGCGAATAATCCCTACTTCCGTAGGTCCAGATTTTGCTATCTGATCCGCTCCACTTCTCTCCAGTGTGTGTAGGACGTGTTTGGACTAGGCTTTGCCTCTTTTCTTTTGAGAAAACGTCCTTTTAAAAGTCTTGAACTTTTGATTGGAAAAAATCTCTTTCATTTTCTCCAAAAATTTTACCCGTCAAGGGGATTTTATGATGCACCATGCATGTTCTTATTCATGTTCAGATAACCTCCTGTTTTAAGACATGAATGCCAATGAAGTTTGAATTCTATGTCTTTTCTAGACATTAGATTCTGAAAGCTTTTCTTTTTATTTAACACCTTCAATGGATTGGGGAAAATTATACTTACCTGTCCCCCGTGGCCGAAAATCCCTGAAAATGCAGAAGAAACATGTTATTGTATGTTCGTGAATTTTTCAAAAAATTAGAACGATACATCTTACCCTTGGTCGTGTGCCCCTGCGAGTGCACACAGGTTGTGACAATCTGTCCTCCTTGATGGTGAGTCCCTATCAAGGATAAATAACAAGTGTTAACTCATATTCCCAAATTGAAGACAAATTGGGACGATACAACTTTACTCTTGGTTCTCATCCCGTTCTGACGTCGCGTATTGATATGAACCACGTCTATCAAATCCGCTTATCCATGCTTGGAATATTTGCAATATCAATGGTTCAGCTGCCCCCGGTTGGGCAACGTCTGTTTTGTTATTTGAACAGATGGCTCCTTGAGTGATTTATCCACGTTTATCACCAAATAGGTGGCTTCGCGGCCAAACGTATTTCGTGTTGAAGGGGTAGATCCCATTATGCTCAGCGGGTGATAATTATGGTTCATGGAACTTGCTCCACGGATTAAGTGATTAATCCACGGCCTTCGGCTTGAAGATGCTCAAAGGGTGATGTTGACACTCACGCGCAATTAGTTCTAGATATTAATGAAAGATGTTCCCGTGGGAACCTTACAGTGCGATCAACAACATATGCAATAGGATTATTCAACCCCTTTTCTCGAAGCATTTTTCATCGAGTAGCCATGCCTTGCATCAGACGTTTGATCACCGGCCTCGCGTCACCACTGCGATGGTCCTCCGGCTCCAAATTGATCGAGCCAAAGATTGAACTCATCGCCAAGGAAATTGCTCGGGTCTTCGAGCCATTGATGTTCAAGTTGGGTATCAACGATTGTTGGGGGCAGATTTCTTTCATTGCCTTCGTTGTGAGGGATTGGAGTTTTTGAGCTGGAACCTTCATCATTGCCCTGTTGGGGTTGAGACATACATTCCTGAAAAGTATTGATCCAAGTGTCCAGCTCCTCATCAAGGAGATCACCTGTTCTTTCTAGCCCTTGGTGCCCAGATTGGGTGTCGTCGACTGCAGGCGAGGGATTCCTCTCTTTGCTCTCGCCGTGAGCAATTTGACCCCTCGAATTGGAACTTCCTCCAATGACCGGCAGGTTCATATGTGCACTCTCTACCAATGCCAGATCCACTTCAAGGACAGCATTAATGACTGATTCGCGCTCAAACTGAGGAATCTCTATGTGCTGGAACTGTGGCATATACTCCTGAGGAGTATTGAGATAGCTCGGCGGAGCATTCTGATTTGGGTTAGAGGAGTCGCTGACACGACTGCTAATCCCGTCATTGCTGAAACACGGTTGGGTGCTCTTGGCCCTCCAATCATCATGGTTGTAACTCTGCCCAGCACTTGAGCTCCAACTGGCTTTATGATGGTTTAACGCTATCCTTCCATCCCTTAGCAATCTCCTATAGTACTTGAGGTGAGACTCAACGTTAATTCTAGAGAGCCCCGGCACATTCATAATCTCGAGTATGCGTAGTGGGCTAGCCGAATCAACTCCCAGCTCTCGAATTGCATCAACAAATTTGGTGTGAAGCTCATAGGTCCAGTAAAACCTTGTTCTCTTATCACCCAAAATATCGTCAATACTTCGGTAGCTATTCTCTACGGGATCTAGTCGTTTCAAAAGTTGTCCAGGGAGGGACTCACCGACTTTGGATTGGCTGGCTGCGACAGCGAGTTCGTCATTAAGAGAATTCCCCCTGTGATGATTCATATCCCATTTCTCAGAGGATGTTGGTGTTGATCCTATGGTGTTGACTTGCTCATGCAGATCTCCGGCGGTATCTGGCTGTGTCGGAAAATGCTGTGGAGAATACGGTAACAGCTGAGCGTTATTCGTCAACAGGGATGGTTCATCGAGGAACACCTCGCCGAGGACAACAGGATTACCACAATTAAGGCAGGTGGCCTTGGTCAGAGCTTCCTTATATCTCGCGCTTTCAGCTTGAAGCTTCTCATTCTCCTCCTTCAGGACCAGTAACTCATGGTCTGCGTATTGCTGTTTCACCCGGGTTCGTTTGTTGGCGAACCAAAACTTGACCTTCGAAAGCTCCAATCCTATCTTTCGGCTCAACTCCATTTTCTGTTGTCTGCTTGGAGTGGGGCATTCATTGAAGAAAGCTTCGAGCTCTCGGATTTGGCCTGGAGTGTGGCGTTGTAGTTGCTTCCTTTTCCGACTCCGGTCATCATTGTATACTCCTTCTTCGTAGCTGAAACCTAGAATTTCATCGCTGGAGGAGTCAGTCTCTATGGCCTTCGGGCAGGATTCAGCTCCAGGATCTTCAAAGTCTCCCAGCAGTTCGTGCTCAGAAATGTCCAGGTCGGGCGTTTCTAGCAGATGGGAATAACTTTTAAACATGATGGATCGGGGTATCTCGGGCTGATCTAGTTCACTCAGCTTTCTCAATTCGCTCTTACGTGTTTGCTCACTCTAGAAATTTTCTCAAGTGATTGTGCGTGTCCTGGAACCGTCCTTCAGGCTGCATATGAAGACCAGCAAGCAAGCGCTCCTCCCGAGATCCTGCAATTACTCATCGTCTGTATTCCCCTTTCTTTTTCCTCGTGATAGGATCACAAACTCACTTGCATTGATTCGATTTCATCGAGTAATGCGCTCGTCCCCTAGTTCAGTCTTCAAAGTGGTGGGTCTACAATCTTTCGGCGCCTTTTATGATTTGCTAGGCCCGAGAACGTGGGGAGCAGCGGTGGACCCGCAATTAATGACTCTGTTTAATTCATTTAGCTCCATGGGAATTAACGCTATGATCTTCTCTCAACCCATTTTCATCGTTCAAACGAAAGTGGCATTTTCCCTGTGCTTGCTGTTACTCTTCATTTCAGCATCCCGGGCGCTTGGTGAGGAATGAGTTCGTAGCCACTCAAAATTTTAAAGACCGTCTCTGGTTTCAGACTTAATCTAACAAGGGATCATCACAACTGAGCATGACGATGTTCGTCGATAGCGTTGGTTTTCATACATAATTAACTATAGCCATTAAAGAAAAATGTTCCCATAGGAACTTTACAATGGATAAAAAGAGTGATCCACTCGTGAACATGCTCTTCTTCCTATGGGTGTTCGTAGTGACCGACCCATCGTGCCCCGAGCTAGGTGCTAGATCATGGCTGTCCAAGCATGCCAGCTTCCCACTGATTGAACAAGGCATCGAGCCCCTCATCGAAGAAATCGTCTGTCGTGGGTTGACCAGCGGCAGGCAGAGCACCAGCCGACTGTTGCTCGAATGGAGGAGTGCGCACTCGCTGTACTTGTGACACGCGCTCTTGAGAAGTGTTGAAATGGCCTGGGAGGACATTCTGATCAGCTTTCAGTTTGCCGGTGGTCGGGTTGCTAGCTTGATTGATGCTTAGATTTGGCCGGGTATCTCTTGATGCCTGAGCATTACAATGGCGGTCGCCTCTAGCTTTTGGGCTCGAGACGGATTCCTCCCGGTTTAGCTCCGCTCGACGTTGTTTTAATAGCTTTCTGTAGGCAGCAAGGTGATTCCTGACCAGCTCCTTACTAAGCCCCGGTACATTCATGGCCTTAAATATGCGCGTCGGAGTTGCTGAGTCGATCCCCATTTGGTGAACCACGTCTAGGAATCTGGAATGCAGTTCAGGGGGCCAAGCGAACCTCCTCTTATCGTGGCCCAAAATCGCATCGATGGCTTGACGACTGATTAACTCATCTCCAGCAGGACCCGACCCTATCGAAAATTGTTGTGCATGAGGCTGATATGCTTTGAGCTGGTCGGCGGTAACATCCAGCTCCTTGAAACTATAACTCCAATCAAAGCGATGCAAATCCCATCCCCCAGGAGGCATTTGTATCACCTTCGTAGGATCATCCTGCTCATGCGTGACTCCGGCAAAATCTGGTTGAGCAGGAGATGCCCCGAGGGAGTAAGGTGGTAAATGAACGTCTTCAATCATCGCGTGAGGCTTATCGGGGAACATCTTACCGAGGGCGACGAGGTTATCGCAATGAGGGCAAACGGTAATATTGAGAGCTTTTTCATACCTCATGTTTTCTGTTCGCAGCTTTTGGTTTTCTTCCTTTAAAATCTCGATCACCTGACGTTTGCGTTGAGCCCTCGATTTGGATCTCCTATTTTGAAACCAAAACTGGATCCTCGACTGATTAATCCCCAACTCCCGGCTCAATTCAATTCTCCACTTCTTTTTCATGTAATGGCTTTTACTGAAAAGGGTTTCCAGCATTTGGGTTTCCTCCTGAGAGTATTGGTGAGGACGTCTTCTTTTCCCGAGTTGAGCATTGTGGATGTCGTTGTCGTCGTCGCCGTGATCTTGATTTCCGTTGCCAGAAGTGTTGGGCTCCATGGTTTTGGCGTTAGACTTGATCTTGGAATCTTCGAGATCCCTCTGTGGTTCAATTTCTGAGATTTTTGAGTCAGTCGCCTCTAGCAGCTGACAGTAACCTCTTAAATATGTTGGATTGAGAAATGTTTGATTGGTTCTTGCCCACTCAGAGTTCTCCACTCTCTCCTGTATGCTCACTCCCTATAAAGTTTTCTTCGAGTGACTCTGCATGTTCAGGAGACGCTCTTCAAGCATCATTAGGCAAACGTTCCCCCTCAAGACCTTGAATTTCTCGCTTAGCTTTTCAACGTGATGGGACTGCCAAACCCTGTTAGGGCTCTCTTCGATAGTTGCGCTTTCCTCCCACCTAACTCTAATAATGGTGATCCCGACAAATCTTTTACATCTTTTAATTGATGAGCCGGAAATCGCGGACCGAAACGAATCCAATGGTTCTCGTGAGGGGACCTCCTGCTTTACCCCCTAACTGGGCTCCACCAGCATTATTACTGAGACCCTTCATCATCCTCGAGTTGCTATAAAATGAGGAATTAATGTATGAAAGGTTAACGTTCTCGCATAATCAGCTTCTTCCTTCTAATCTCTCTGTTAAACTCGTCTTATTCTCAAGCCAACCCAACGCAAATGGCCTCCTCTCCCGTACGCACTTTTTCAACTGATGTCTTGGCCCAGTGGGAAAAGCTTTATAACCTACTGGGTCGCGGTTACGCGCACATAACCGATCATTCTGCAACCGAGGATGCAATCTGTGTCCTGCTCGAGGACCTTGATACCACTTCTCTCGAAGGTACTACACTGGGGAGGGAATATAGAACTTTCCCGACTCTCTTTGCACACTCCTTAGAGGCCTATCGTGTTGCTAGTCGGGAGGTTCTGGTGGCTCGCGTCTTGCGGGCTCGTTATGAGGATCGATCTGATCATTTGGTGCTGACCAACTATCTGGTTGATAGTTACAAAAAGGCCGTCGAGTTTGCTAATGAGCGGGTCGCGACGTTGCTTCGCGAGAGGAGAAATCTGGTGGATCAATTGGCCATATCCCTGACCACCGGCGAGCATGACCGCCGCAACGTCCTGTTGAGGCTTCAGAGTGACTGGCAGGAAGAACGGCTCGACAAGATAACCGAGGACATAGCTCGCGGGAATGGACTGGTTCGGGACCTGGAAGTAGTCACCGAAGAACACGAGGCCAAGGTCGCCGAAGTTAAGGGAGAATGCAGAAGTCTTCTCCTCAGGCTTGCCGACCACAACATGCGGAGCTGGGAGTATGAGCAGAGCATTAACAACATGGAGGGTCAGTTGGGCTCCTTTGTGTCGTTAATTAGGGCTCACTTTGGCTTTACTTTTCCACCTCGAATTGTATGACCTGCTTCTGAAAACCCTCCGCTGAGCAAAATAAATGAAAGTTCTCGTGTGTGTTTTAACTTCTGCATGGTTCCTTTCTTCGAGCGTTCGAACATCTTCAACTTAGGTGAGCCGAACCATAATATCAATAAGTCGAGCAAATATGAATTTTATAACTCGCTCATGATCAGATGAAAGAATAGCCTCAGACTTATCCAGGAAAATATTTCTCTCTATTACCTATTTTTTACCTGCAAATAGAAAGACAGAATCAGAAGGAATAATCTGAAAAAGAAAGCATAGACCCCTTTCAATCTTATGCTTGCTCGTGATTAATAAGGACAAGAACTTTTACAAGGGTTTTAATCTTGCATGAAAAGTTTTTATCAATATTCCTCGAAAGAAAGCATACTATTGAAAGGAATGTAATTCACAATAATCGCCTTTGATCAATTTCGAGAGGAACGAATTACTCAAAAGTGCGAGGCATAATAACGTGTTTTAAATTTAATTGAAGATACGGCATCCAAATCAAGGCCGTTTTGTTAAGAACGAGAGTAATTTGGACATCTATCTCGTCATTAAATTCAAAACAACATCGATATTCTCGATCAATTATCGTGGATTACCAGCGACGTAAAACATGCACGAAACAATTCAAGTGTATAATTCCTTCTAGAGAAATTGAGATTGGACTACTCTATACGACCAAAAGGTCGTGTAAGACTTCCAATTTTAATTTCCTCTAAAGGAATTATAAACTTGACTTGGGAGTATTCGGATGATTAGAGAAAATGCCACTATCACATTCCCATGACCCGTCAAAAGAAATACAACCAAGTTCCATCTGAATGTATACACCAATAGATCCCTAATACAATCACTCTAAGGGGTGGGATAGAAAAAGCTTCGATAAAAATAAACCCTATACAAGAGGACTAGTAATGGAAAATGACATAAAGGAATGTGATCCTAACGTTTAAGGATGCCCCAGTTTTGATCTGTGCCTTCAGGATCACTTGCCCCAACTCGTCATCTTCATTGGATGATACCTCAATAATGTCCATAGTATGCTCCTTATCGCACACTCGGTGTTCGTCGTGGGATATCACCCTCCTCGTCTTCTATCAAGGACGTTAGGGACAAACGCACATATCTATCCTCGAAATGGCATTTAATCTAATCACCAGAATACAATAAATGAAATGCCTATATTTATATGAACAGTGATAGATTTGGGGGGATAGAGAGTCTTACCAACCCAACTCGTCGACTTGTGTGCGGTTTTAGGTGTACCAACCGCCCAAAGACATGCGCATGAAACAAGTGATAGTAAACTTCTAAAAATCAGAGGGTTTGACACCTAAGGTTAAGGTTCCCACCTCGAGTTCTAGAAAGAGCCGATTCCATTGCACAGCTATCGTTGCATTGGGACTCGATCCATAGTTCGAAGTGAGCGGAATTGAAAAGTGGATTACCCCATGTTTTTCCTCATGGAGATTCCATTTTCAGTTCCTTCTATTGTTTTCCTATAGGGGCGCCCGGGGTTTTAGGCGCGGTTGTGTGTGTCTATGTGTCGTGAACACCACAATGCAAGTCATGCACAACAGTTTATCAATCAGCGCTTCAAATCATCCACAAAACATACATTCCTACGCCAACCTGCATAAGACAATGTTAATCACGGACTACACCCCTTATTTCTCCAATCTGCAAAAACATATAACACCTATCATGAGCGGACTTACCTCACCTTCAAGAGCGCCTGCAGGGTTAGAAACGTCACTCAGCGTTTTAATTACGGCCTAAGTCCACTTGGGGTCTAAAACCATAGGTTCTAGAACAAAGTCCCCAGTGGAGTCGCCAGCTGTCGCGACCCGTCCGAAAGCGGACGCGGCTAATGGATTACCGATCGCGGGCCTTCCCCTGCACAAGGGTGCGGATCGCGGGCTTTGGATCGGCGCGGGCCCTCCCAGGCCCATACCAAATCGCGGCGGGAGTATTTTTCAAAGGGATTTGACGATAACAGTCGATCGCTTTCGACCTTAGTGTGGTCGTGGTGGCATGTGCAACTTGTGCATGCATTTGGAGTCGCCACCGGTCTTTCTTGGAGGGTAGACCGGAAACCTTATTGACCGATTGGGAGAGATCGATCAATTCTGCGGAACCAGAGATTTTGGGTTCGGGGACTTGGTTACGTTGATGTCATTACCAACGCCCTTTCGGTACCTAACGCGAGTGATTTTCCCTAACTAGGATTTCATGCAGGCGCAATCTTGGGTGAGGTAAGTCTGACTTTGCACATTAACCAGTTTAACATGCTCACGTAATCATAAAAAAAAAAATAGATGTCAATCACATAAACATCTATCCTACGTGGTGATCATGGAATTATGATTTAATGGGTCTCGAGCCAATGAGACCACATTTAATCATTTTAATATTTTAATAACGGAGAGCCGCTCTTCTCTTCTTCTTGGTTTCTTGAACTCTTCAAGAATCGGGCCCCAAAGAGCTCGCCGACTTAAAAGGCTCCTCCACGTAATCCTCGTAGCATTTACATCAACAATTGACTATGCTAAAAATAAAGATTACATGAAAAATAAAAGGAGTACGCAGCCTCCATTTAATAATTACAACCCCAAATATATAAATAATCACCATACATTCATACATACATCAATCACATTGATTAGGGATTTTTCCATGATCACCACCCTTCCACGTAAGTAATAAATTCACAATTTAAAACTTAGGAAGGCACAATAAAAATTCTACGTTGAATCATATTCAGAATTTTTACGTAAAATAAGATAGCCATAAATTTTCGATTCAAAATTGATTTAGTCTCAATTTTTGCTACGTTGATTAATTTATCATATAAAATAATCAACCTCCATTAGCCATGTAAGACGAACAATTCGTTAATACATATTGGCCATAGTATTGCAAAAATTGCAAAAAATCAATTAAATGCACGAAAACACCTAAGGATCGGCTCTGATACCACTGTTGGGATCCACGTAACACGTAGCGGAAATAAATAACAACCCATACATGTATCTCCAGAGGCGTACTTCGTGCATTTCAATCGAAAAAAATCACAAAGCCTCAAAGGGAGTAAATGGATTACCTCTCGTAGCGTGCTTGAACGGAGGTGTCGGTTCGATGTTCTTCGATCTCAGCCTCCACAAGTGTTAGGCATCTAGTTCGGACGCACCACCAATTGACGAAACGGGGAGACGACTAATAACTCCACAACAATTGTGCTAGCAATATGCGGAATCAATATTCTGAACTTAGTATATTTTGCTCACTCAAGATTATGAGAATATAGAGAGTGTTTGTGTTCTTCTCTCTAAGCTCTCAAAAATTTGCACACTCTACAAAATGTCTCTCCCCTTCCAACCTCAAAACTCTTGCCATCCTTTTATAGCCAAAAATACCTTCCAATAAATTGTATTTAAAAATAGCACTAACAATTATAAATTATATCTAAAAATAGCACTCACAAATAAATGACATTTAAAAATAGCACTAACAATAGCACTCACAATTTATAATACAAAAATGCTATTTAAAAATAGCACTAACAATAGCACTCACAATTTATAATACAAAAATGCTATTTAAAAATAGCACTAACAATTATAAATTCTATCTAATAATAGCACTCACAAATAAATGACATTTAAAAATAGCACTAACAATAGCACTCACAATTTATAATACAAAAATGCTATTTAAAAATAGCACTAACAATAGCACTCACAATTTATAATACAAAAATGCTATTTAAAAATAGCACTAACAATTATAAATTCTATCTAATAATAGCACTCACAATTTATGATAAATAAATGTCATTTAAAAATAGCACTAACAATAGCACTCACAATTTATAATACAAAAATGCTATTTAAAAATAACACTAACAATAGCACTCACAATACAAAAATGCTAAAAAAAAAGCACTAACAAAGGTGTTAAAAATAATAACCATTATTATTATTACAAGAGTTAAAGAGGTTACCAAACAGTACAAATATGCATAACGTATAAATACGTATGACGTATAAATACGTAGAGCATACATATACATCCGTGAAACCGGGGACTAATTGAAAGAAAAATGTGCAATTAAGCCATTTTGGTAAAAATTGATTAAATTGGAGGGCAAATTGACCTAATTGCACTTTAAGACTTTAGAATCCAATGTCATAGCTTATAAAAAGTGAGAATTGAAAACTAAAAGACTCGAAAATGATTTTTTTTAGGCTCGGTTCGGGTTTATGTTTGTGAAGGAACATAGTGACCCGAGCCGAATTTTTGAGATTTAAAGTGATACACTTGAAGAGAAAATTAAAACAAAATTATCAAATATTTTTGGGTATTTTTCTGACCACGAATGGCATTTTTTTGATTTTTTGGGTATTTTTATAATTAAATAAACTCGAAAAATATTAAAAATACCGAAAAATATTTTTTGTTCAAAATTGGTTCCTAAGGTTAAACCAAAGCTTCCAAAGTTGATTTTGTGATTTTATGACCTTTTTTTATATTTTTAATTAATTTTAAAGAATAAAAATCATAATAATAAATGGTAAAAACTCAGGTGTCAACAGTACTATGACATCAAGAATTATCTCTTAAGATGGGAGTTTCCTGAAGGGTGTCAAGTAGGAGACCAAAGATACATAACCAGGATGGCCAGCAAATTCTTCCTCAGTGGACAAGTCCTGTACAAAAGGTCGTTTGACTCCACTTTATTAAGGTGTGTAGATGCTAAAGAAGCAAATATTCTCATGAAGGAGATCTATGAAGGTATATGTGGGCCTCATATGAACGGCCATCTTCTCGCTAGAAATATCATGCGGCTTGGCTATTATTGGATGACCATCGAATCAGACTGTTGTCAACATGTCTGGTCATTACACCAATGCCAAATATACGGCAATAAGATTAATACGCCCCCAAATGAATTACATCAAATGTCTGAAGTTTGGCTCTTTTCTATGTGGGGGATAGACATGATAGGACCTATCAACCACATGGCTTCAAATGGTCATCGCTTCATCCTGGTGGCAATTGATTACTTCACAAAGTGGATAGAAGCCAGTTCTTACAAGAATGTCACGGCAACAAATGTGGCAAGGTTTATCAAGAGGGACATAATCTCTCGATATGGTACCCCTCAAGCGATCATTACAGATAATAGGTCCAACCTGAACAACAAGATTGTCGATAATCTGCTTGACCACTTTGGTGTTCGACATCTTAATTCGTCCCGTTACCACCCACAGATGAATGGGGCGGTAGAAGCAGCCAACAAGAATATCAAAAGGATTTTGGCTAAGACTGCAGAAAACTATAGGGATTGGCATGAAAGGCTACCCTTTGCCTTAATGGCATATCGAACTTCGATCAGGACTTCTACAGGGGTAACCCCCTACAGTCTGGTGTACGGGATGGAAACAATCCTACCCGTGGAAATTAAAGTTCCCTCTTTTAGGATCTTATCAGAGGGTAAACTCTCCGAGTCAGAACACTCCGAGCACAGATATGAACAGCTGAATTTGATTGACGAGAAGCGTCTTAGAGCCATTTGTCATGGTCAAGGTTATCAGAAGAGAGTAGCGAAGTCATTCAATCGAAAGGTTGGAGCCAGAAGTTTTGAAGAGAATGACCTGGTGGTAAAGAAGACTCTGTCAAATACTGTCCACCCGAGAGATAAGTTTACCCCGAATTACGAAGGCCCCTATATTGTCAAAAAGATTCTAACAGGAGAAGCATTGATTCTGGCAAATTCTGAAGGAGAAGAATTGAGGCCCCTATAAATTCAGATGCTGTGACGAAGTATTACCCTTGAAATAAAATCAGATATTGATCATATGGCCTGTTCCAAATTGATCCGAATCATCATAATAGCCATTGTATAAGCATATCATATATCCATGCATACATTAGCATGTGTTTAGTTTTGCAGGATTCCAAGAAGTGGACTCAAAATTGGACTCATCCGAATGAAACCTAGGACAGAAGGGTCTTCAACACCAAGTATCAGGTGATATATATCTGTTCCATCAAAGGTAGACGTGGCCGGTTCCACCGAACCGCCGGTTCCGGTTCAGGAACCGGCAGTTCCGGTTTCTAAAAAAGTTGGAACCGGCGGTTCCGAGCCTGGTTCAAGGAACCGCCGGTTCCCGCCGGTTCAATTTGTCCATATATTTTTTTTATAATTTATTTGCAATAGGAACAATCAAATTGAAGGTAGTTGAGTGGTTTAGGGTGCTTATTTCAATTAAAAGATCAAGGGTTCGAATCCCACTTCAAGCAATTATCATTTTCTCTATTTTTTTATTTTATTTTTTATTAAAAATAACGGTTCGGAACCGGAACCGGCCCTTGAAGGCCGGTTCCGGTTCCGGTTTGGGCCCGCGGGCCAGGTCAACGGGCCGGTTCCGGGTCCACGGCCCAAATGGCCATGTCTAATCAAAGGTTAAACCCACTTTTGCTCACAAGAATATCTCTTCTATCCTACATGCAGGAATGAGTGATGAAGATAGGAGACAGCAAAAAAGAGCGCAGCAAAGCCTCTCTCACTTCCTATAAGGTGAAAAGAACGAGAGAATGGGCTTACCTGGACTCAGGAATAAACGTTGTTTCTGAAAATGAATTCCTTGCATTTATTGCACACCTGTCAAAGATCAGAGATTGTCCAAAGCATATTCAAAGTATACATGATGCGTCGTTAGAATCTCCTGCGGAGTAAAACGACTGGGGAAAAATAAATGATTTTTCCAAAAACATTGCTTGCTTAGGCTATCTAGCAGGAATATCCCTCCAGATGAAAGGTAAACCTGATCCAAACACGTCTTACTTACACTCGAGAGATGAGAGAATGGTGAGAATAGGAAAGCCTGAATCTCAGGATACAAGGGCCCTTCGCATCAATTACATGGATCGGGAAGACGGAGGCATTTATTTCTTTATCCTAAACACTACAGGTGACCATTGATAACCATTTGAACGACGGTTTCATTCTTTACCCATGTCAAAGACCACCCACATTGGGGCAAACTGGAGGTACGTCAAGCAATATCAAAAGGTAAATGGTTAGAAATTTTCTTGCTCAGACTTGCATCAATCTTCGTGTGTTGCTTGTCATTTTAACTTATATGGTAATTCATGTGCTTTAAGATGACGAAAAGCATTCGTTTCTCTATCCTATATACTTTTTACCCTTTGCACAGCCCAGTTGAGCCTATACATTCGTTTCATAAACCTGTTGGTGATCAGTGCATATTCCAAGATGGAAGCGACACCACTTCCAGAGCAGAAGAATTCGGAAGATAGAATTTGCGAAAAAAAAAATCTGGTGCTGAGATCCAAGAGGTATATCTAGCACACTCATTTGAAAAATCTTGCTTCCCAAAAGGAAGGAAAAAGTGGGATTTCAACAAAAGACGAAAAAAAAAAAGGAAAAGAAAAAATTTTAATCTTGGGCATCAAGAAAAAGCAAAGTGCCTGGTAAAAGCAAGGCCAATGCCCCTTCAAATATTTGTACGCTTTCTGCATCATGCGTTTAATCTTGTAAATGCCAAAAAGATGGCATGATATATGTGTATAGGTCACTATTGAGATTTGGTAATGTCACATTCAGATGTTGACGCCGCACTAGCACGAGAGAGAAGTTCTCCAAAAAAAAAAAACTAATGCACCTCAAAGACTGAAGGCTCTGTCAGCTGAAAGAGACCAGATCGGCAGCGAATCTGCAGTGATCACCAATGATAATCCCTCACATATTCTGGGCCAAAAACAAAGCTTTTTTCGGTCCCCAATCCTACCTATGTTATAACCCTGTAGAGTCTTTCCCGATTAAAGCATTTGGGTTAACGTAAGGTTTAATGCCTAACTTAGCTCGAAGAAGTTCGAGCAAGATTATTTCTTTCTCATTTTACAGGGTTCTTGACTTGTAAACCGTGAGCAGATGAAGAAAATTCTGTGTGCAAAAAGACCTGACTCAGAAAGTGAGTCCCCCTTCAAAAACCATATCCGAGCCCAATATTACGGTCCCATAAAGACCTCCCGATTGATCTAAATGTAAACGCTGCGAATGGCCCTGAAAACCCAGGTACATGGTATTAAGAAATTCGAGTACCCCTATTATAAAAGGACCAAGTCAAAGAATTGGTGAGAAGACCTTTCTGACAGAGGTATTCCAATAGAATGCTCGAAAGCAAGTTTTGGTTGGAAACTTCGAATTGTTTGATCCAAGGATTTTTCCTCACAAGGATTCTTGATCATCTTTGCATGCTTTGAGATGTTTTGGATAACCTCTAACGTCCTAAGCCACTTTGCATAACTGCATAGGTTAGAATGAAGCCTTCTGCCTACATCGTAATTGTCATTACTCTAAAGAAGACTAATATCTTGGCAAATGAGAAATGAACTCTCAGGTCTAAGCTTCTAGGACTCATGGTGACCCCAGATTCCAGAAGGATGCCTTGCTCTGTGAAGAAGAGCTTTTCGGTTTATTTTTATGCAGGATCCGTGGTAATCCCATACCTCAGGAAAATACATTTTTATGAAAAGTTTTGTAGGTTTGAACTTTCTGCAGGACCTGGAGCCCCCAGATCCCAGAATGTCACCTCCAATGTCGAAAGGACAATTTTCGAAATCATCTCTCCGTGAGATTTCAGTTTTATAGGTTTGAGCTTTCTGCAGGACCTGGAGCCCCTAGATCCCAGAATGTCACCTCCAATGTCGAAAGGACAATCTTAGAAATCATCTCTCCGTGAGATTTCAGTTTTATAGGTTTTAGCTTTCTGCAAGATACCTGGAGCCCCCAGATCCCAGAATGTCACCTCCAATGTCGAAAGGACAATCTTCAAAATCATCTCTCCGTGAGATTTCAGTTTTATAGGTTTGAGCTTTCTGCAGGATACCTGGAGCCTCCATATCCCAGAATGTCACATCCAATGTCGAAAGGACAATATTCAAGATCGACTTTCTGCAAGATTTCAGGTAACCCCTAGATCCTAGAAGAATCTTATCAAAATTTTTGCAGGTTTGAGTTTTCTGCAGGATACTTGGAGTCCCCAAATCCCAGAATAACGCCTTGCACTTTAAAAGGACAATTTTTAGAACTAGCTGTCTATAAGGTTCTAGGTAATCCCTAAACCCAGAATAGCTCATTTCGTAAACCTAAGAGTTAGGTACACCGCACTTGTATAGACCCTAGTTAATTCCTTATAATATATGATCATTAAAATGTTCGACAACCCCTACAGAACGGGTGTGTCATCCATAGATTCCTAGCAGAAAGGAGTCATATTCCCGGCCTGATCCCCCTGACGGATCAAAATGTTCGACAATCCCTACAGAATGGGTGCGTCATCCATAGGTTCCTAGCAGAAAGGAGTCCTATTTCCGGCCCGATCCCCCTAACGGATCAAAATGTTCGACAATCCCTACAGAACGGATGCGTCATCCATAGGTTCCTAGCAGAAAGGAATCCTATTCACGGCCTGATCCCCCTGACGGATCAAAATGTTCGACAATCCCTACAGAACGGGTGCGTCATCTATAGGTTCCTAGCAGAAATGAGTCCTATTCATAGTTTGATCCACCATACGGATCAAAACCCCTGACAATCCCTGAAGAACGGGTGCGTCATTCATAGGTTCCTGTTAAACATAGGAATCCCACTCTAGTAGGGCCTACCATACTGGATAGAGTTTAACTGCCCTAGGACGCTCAAGAGACGAGCCCCTAGGTATCTACTTGAACCCGCTATACACTGCGTATGCCGCACGAGCATCAAGCAGGTAAGTAACAGGTGAGCATCTCTATCCCGTCTATCTCTCTCTCTCTCTCTCACATCTGCAAAGATAAGGCAAAGCATTCACCAGCGGGATAAGAAAGATTAGATGTCAAGATTCATTTTTCTATTTCCCAATAAAGTCGATCTAGACTTAGGTGTCACCTGTCTTTGAGAGAAACCTCTCGCGAGATTCCCCTCAAAGAGGGGCAGCTGTTGACACCTAATTTTGGATTAGCCTTTTTTAGTAATTTCTTAGAAAAATCATGAAAAATTCATAAAAAGTCAAAAAATTGCAAAATCAACTTTGGTGGCCTTGGCCAAGCCTAAGGAACCATTTTTTACCAAAAAAATAATTTTTCATAATTTTTGCATTTTTTTAATATTTTCAGAAATTGGGAAAATACTAGAAAAATCAAGAAAAATAGCATTTGAGGTCACAAAAATATGGAAAAATAGCCAATATTTTTATTTTAAATCCCTTGTCTTTTTGACCTCACAAAAAGTCCAAAATCAGATTCAATTTTACATGTTCCTTTGTAACACGTATGATTGAATTTGGTAAAAAAATGTCCATTGAGTCTTTTAATTTACAATTTTGGCATTTTCTAGGATCTTGACATTCAATCTAACTGTCTCTTATTGTAATTTAGCCCAATTGTTTGCACAAATTGCTCAATTGCACGAATTTGGCAAAATTGCATACTTAATTGCATTTTAGTCCTTGAAATTGGGCATATTTGAAATTACTTTCAATTCAGGGGGTATCATTGCAAATTAAACATACTGCCCAATGGATTTCACCATTTTGAATCAATTGGCATAGGTAATTTGGCCCAATTTGGCCATTTGAACTTTCAATTGCACAATTCCCCAATTCACAATTAAATGAAAATTTGGGGTTTTTGTTGAAATTGATATGAACTTTTAGGAAAAACCATATTTTTAGATAAAATTCATGCCCTAAATTCGATTCTGAGGTCCAATTGTAAAAATTTCCCATTAATTTGGGTTTAATTTGAAAAATTATAAGTCGGAACCGGTTCAGACCGGTCAGACCGCCGGTCGGACCGGTCGAACCGGTTCGCTATAGTGTCTTCTTCTTCATCAGGCCTGCGCGCAAATGAACAGTGCGAGGTTGAATTTCAACGTGGAAATTGGCCAAGCAATCGGCTGTAATTGAAGAAGCATTAGTGGGGGTTTGGTTCGTCGTACCAGTCCCCGTCGATTGACGCCGGAATCGCGACCAATGGTCGCCGGAGGAAGGAGTAATCGGCTGGTCAATCCTGCAGGCCTGCAAAAGTCAACTCAGACCAAATTCGTGCCAAATTCATGTGAAATGGAGCCCGCCGGAAAACCAAACGGAGTTGGACGGAATGTCCATCCTCCCCGACGACGTTTGGACCAAAAAATACGTGGATGCACGTGCGATTCGAGTCTGTTAGTCCCCCGGTTCGGCGCCAAAAAAATCAAAAGAGCTATATAAGCCCGCAGGGGCTTTTTGTTGAAGAAGTGAGTGGATTCAGTTCGAAGAGAAGAAACTGAATCGAGAGAGAGAGAGAGAGCTCACCTTCCCTCGTGGTGGTCGAAGGTTTGAGCTCGGATTTGCAGAGCGCTGGTTGGGCCTTCTCAGGCTAAACCGAAGCTCCACGAGGTCGTCAAGAGGTCGCCCAAACTCCCAGGAGTCGATCGCCATCAGCCGCGCGCATTGAAACCACGGGAATAGGTGAGTTCGACCTTCAAGCTTTCCTACTGAGCATCAATGGCGGAAATCGATTCCGATCTTGATTCTTCGAATTAGAGTGTGCGTTTTATTCCCCGAGCATCACTAACCATCGTCGTATATCTATTTTGCATTGACTTCGCTTGAACATCCCGAATTGAGTCTCCCAATCCAACCTTCATTGTCGAACATTGTTCGTTCCTGCCTAGCCCAATCTAGGCCGAGCGAGCTCAATCGGAGCTCGAGGTAAGTCTTCTGAACATTGATTGATGTTATCTTGTGATTGAATTGCAATGATTTGAGGTAAATCGAGCGATTGAATCTCCATGGCCGTACTCGGCACTTTGCATGATACGCGTGATTTAGTGATCGAGGTGCTTCAATTTCCATATATGTGAGATTGGACGATAAGGCGAGTCGATTGGCGTTGGTTTTGAACGATTTAGTCTAGGTTTCACCGTTAGATCATCGTCAGAAGCTCCTGGCCGTTCATCCCGTCACCGTCGCAAGGTTGAAGATGAAGTTGACGTGGCAGAGTCAACGAGTCAATTGTCTAGGTGGCATCTCGTGATTGGTCCACGCTGTGCTGACGTGGTTCGACCGTTAGTTTGTTAGGCCGAGTCAGCCTGGATCGGACGATCTAGGTTAATCGAGTCCAAATGTTAGTAACCGTTCGATCAGTAATTAGGAATATCAAAAATCATTTTTAAAATTGGAAATTCGAGATGAACAGAAACGGTGTCGTTTGGCTAAATGAATAGGCGACGTCGTTTAGGTTAGTGAGAGTGAACGGTCCAGATCGAGTCTCACCGTCTAATCGTGACCATAGATTTAGGTAATCAGATCAGATGGCAGAGAGATAGTCAATCTTTGATCGGGGCCGTAGATTTCGGTAAGTCGATCCAAAGACCGTGGATTAGCCACGTGGTCCATCAGGGGCCGTCGGATTAAATCTGAATAGTTCGAAAATAAAAGAAAGGAAGAAACGGCGTCGTTTTGGGGCGTTGGTTCAGCGGGTTCGGGTCTGGGCCGGGTTCCGACCCGAGTGGGTCAGGTCGACCCGGTCCGAAACATTTTTTTAATAAAAAAAATCAGAAAATGATTTTAAGAATAAAATAAAAAAATCAAAAATCAGAAAAATCCTTAAAAATCCTAAAAAATGCTAGAAAATCCCAAAAAATTCCAAAAAAATATAGAAAAATTGTAGGAAATTCCTAGACACTCCAGAAATCCCCAAAAATTGAGGATTGACCACAGACAACTGGTCAACCCTATTTTTGAGATTTCTTATCCGTTCTTCCGAGACTCGACGACATTACCCTTTAGGGGTAAGTCGCCTCTGTTGTATATGCGAGATAAGACCGATAATGCCAAGGTAAGAATTAGGATCGGTTAGGCGATCAATTCTTAGGCTTGGGTTTTCGAGTCCTGTCCCTTTTCTCAAAATGACGATTTTGCCCCTCAATGGGAAAATCATCTTTCTTGTTCCAATCAAATCCTAAAAATTGCTCAAAGTTAGGGTTTGGGTCAGGTGGGTGACCAACCCTAATATTTGAGATTTTCAGTCCGCTTCTTTGTCAAAAATGACGACTTTACCCCTCCGAAGGTAAAATCACTTTTAAAATTTCAGAAAAATTCTGAAAATTCCCAAAAAATAGGAAATTGAAGGATTTGATCGCCAATCCCATTTTCACCCTATTTTGACTGCATATTTCATCTGAAATGACAATTTTGCCCTTTTAGGGCAAATTGTCCCCAATTTTCTCAAAATTACGATTCTGCCCCTCATGGGCGAATCATGTCAAATTACTCCTAAGCCTTGATTGATACTTCTCTAGGCTAATAGGGCCTCATTAGGGATGCCATGCTGATTTCATGTGTTTTATCTGCATGTATTGGATCCTTGATTGGGGCATTTATTATTGATTGTGAATGATGGGTTAGCCACTCCTGTCTGTGGAACTCCTAGATTTAGGTTCGTACCCCCACTCATCTGTATGAAATCCTAGGATCAGATAAATCACTCAACTTAGGTGCCGAAAGGGCGTCAACTCTAGTAGTTGGCACAACAAAGTCCTCGATCCCGTTTCTCTGGTTTCCGCAGAATCGAATAGATCGCTCCCAACTATTCGATAGGGTTTCCGATCGTACCTTCCACGAAACGATTGGTGGCGACTCCTTGGCATGTACACATACCACATGTCACTAGACCGCACTAAAGGTCGACCACGTATATACAGCCGTTGCGATTTGGGTAATGGACCTTGGGAGAGGCCCGCGTCCGATCAGGCGTAGATCGGGCGGCCCATTAGCCCCCTCCTCCGAGAGAGGGTCGCGACAGCGGTGGATGATTACTTCTGGATCATGTACTTTGACGGAGCTATGAATTTATCCGGATCAGGTACAGGAGCAGTCATGATATCTCCAGGTGGTCAGCATTATCCTATAACAGCAAAATTAGTATTTCCTTGTACTACCAATATTGCAGAATATAAAGCATGCATTCTGGGCCTACAAGCCACAATCGAAATGGGTGTAGCCCGGCTCAAGGTGTTTGGAGACTCGACCTTAATCATCCTCTAGACAGTTGGAAAGTGGAAAACGCGAGATCCTAAGTTGATACCTTATCATGAGTATTTGGATGAGTTGGTTGAAGAATTTGATGATATTTTGTTTAAGTATTTATCTAGAACTCACAATCAGTTTGCTAATGCGTTGGCTACCCTATCCTCAATGTTGCTAGTCACCAATGGGCTTGAGGTCGAACCATTGAAGATTGAGGTGCTGAGAAAATCGGCATATCGTATGACCATAACCGATGAACCCAATGGTAAGCCTTGGTACCATGATATCAAGACTTACAATCAGGAGCAAAAATTTCCTTAAAAGAGTACTGCATCTGATCAGAGGTACATAAGAAAGATGGTCTCAAAATTCTTTCTCAGCGGTGAAAATCTTTACAAAAGATCCTTCGATTCAGTCCTTTTGAGATGCATTGATTCCACCGAAGTTGTCCGTCTGATGATGGAGGTACATGAAGGGATCTGCGGTCCGCATATGAACAAACACAAGCTTGCCAAGAAGATCATGAGGCTAGGTTATTATAGGCTCACTCGAGAAAGTGATTGTATTAAGCATGTTCGAAGCTGTCACAAATGTTAGATTTATGGTGATAAAATCAATGTTCCTCCGAACGAGCTGCACCAATTATCGAAGCCATGACCTTTCTCTATGTGGGGTATTGATGTAATTGGTCCGATCAATCCTAAAACGTCTAATGGACTTCGCTTCATCCTGGTCGCCATTGACTATTTTTCTAAATGGATCGAACCGGCGTCGTACCTGGCAATCACGGCGCGAAATGTCGTGAAGTTCATTAGTCGAGACATCATTGCTCGATATGGTTCACCTGAAGTCATAATCACTGATAATGGCTTGAATTTGAACAATAAGCTGATCAATGATTTGTTCAAGAAATTCAAGATCAAGCATATGAACTATTCCTCATACCGTCCTCAGATGAATGGAGCGGTGGAAGCAGCCAACAAGAACATCAAGAAGATCTTGGCTAAGACTGTAGAGAATTATCGTGATTAGCATGAGAGGTTACCTTTTGCACTTATGGCTTATCGTACTTCAATCCGAACATCTACTGGGGCAACCCCGTATTCTCTTGTGTATGGAATGGAAGCAGTGTTACCAATTGAAGTGGAAATCCCTTCCTTGCGTATATTATCTCAAGTCAAGCTGACTGAAGCCGATTGTATCCAGCAGAGGATGGACAGGTTGAACCTGATCGATGAGAAGTGGCTCAGAGCTTTATGCCATGGCCAGTGCTACCAATAGAGGGTTGCTAAATCCTTTAACAAGAAAGTCTGGCCTCAACATTTTCAGATAGGAGACCTTGTTTTGCGAAAGCTATTGCCTATTGTTCCACTTCTAGAAGGGAAGTTTGCTCCGAACTGTGGTGGTCCATATGTCATGAAGAAGGTGCTCCCATGAGGTGCTTTAATCCTTGTAGAGATGGATGGCCGTGTTTTCACCAGTCATGTCAACTCTGATGCTGTAAAGAAGTATTATACTTGATTTGCCCTGACACTTTTCCTAATCAAGTTATAATATTCATTCATGCTCATTTGATGCATTGCTCGTTTGCTGTTTGGTTGGCATTATTAATTTCCACTGTGAGATAATTTCAATCAGAGAATCTCTCTTATCTTTTTGGATTGATCATTTTGAACGAGGAACGTCAGGACGATGAAAGACAAGCCATTTTCATACACGTCCTATATTACAATCCTGAGTGAGCAATGTGGGAATTTCCATGCTTACAAGGTAAAGGGTAATCTCGCGAAAAATATGATGACCAAAATAATGTGAGACATTCATTTCCTCTATCTAAACACTACAGGTCACCCATTGCTAAGCCCCTTTAAACGGTGGTTTTATTCTATACCCATGTAGGAACAACCCCACATTGGGGCAATTTTCAGAAATTCAAGAAAATGAGTATAGTTTTCTTGCTTTCACTTGCACCAATCTTCGAGTGTGTTTGTTGCATGCGAATTCTATGTTAGCTCAAGTGCCTTAGACGTGACGAAGAGCAGTTCATTTCTACACCTATATACACTCATCCTTTGCTTAACCCAATTTGAGCGACGAATTCATTCCTCGAAACCCAATTGGTGATCATCCTGAAAGAAAATCATTTTAAGACCATCTGATAGATAAAAGAAGTTCCTTGGGGCAAGCTGGAACTTGAAAATCTGACAGCACAATGTGCAAACGATTCAGATGAGATCCTTCTTTCCTTTTTCAAAAGAGTAAGATGCGCCATGCCGAAAAAAATGAATGAAAGAGAGCATAAAGGCGAAGCCCATCTCCGGAGGGAGGGAGGTCTCACCTGAATTTGTTCAAAATATGTCCCTCGAAGAAAGATCATTACCAAAGTGCAAAGTGACAGAGACGGATGGTCACCAATTTTCTCATCTTCATGAACCCTTTGTTGAAGATAGCCATGCATTTCTAGGCCTACCCTGACCTTACACTACAACCCTCATCAAAAATCTCTTCAGATTAGGGCACTTGGTTTAGTATAGGATTTCAAATGCTTATGAATATCGCTCGAAGAAGAGCGAGCAAGATCCTTTTTTTCTCATCTCATTCGGTGGGGTTCCTAACTTGTAAACCCAATGCAGTTGATGAAGAGTTCATTTCATAGCCTAATGACTCACATGAGTCCCCTTTGAATAGCCTTTGACTAAACCTGAATTACGGTCCTTGTGAAAGACCTCATAGATTGGTCTGGTCATACTAATTGCGAGAATACCCGGACCCTTGTCAAGCATGATGATGACAGCTCTGAGCGATTCTCTTACCTGCATCAATGGTCGGGTCTCAAAAGCCTTTTTTATAAAAAAGAGTGAAAAGTCCTTTCTGACTGAAATTCCTCATTCAAGTTTATCAGAATTGTCAGAAAGGTCAGATAGGCTTCCTTATTAGACAAATTCCCCAGCGGAGCTTTATAATGCAAGCAAAAGCTCACGAACTTTTCTAACATATGATGTTACATTTACATTGATTTTATGCATATCATCATCCTTTTTAAGAGAATGGACAGGCGTAACGCAGTCGGCCTGGCCATGTCATTTGGAACCACTGAGGAAACTCAGGTAAGTTTTCTAAACCCTTTTCAAATTAGCAGCTTTTAAGATTAAAGTTTTCATTTCTAGCCCTTCATGGTGCATTGACAATTTTTCAGGCATCGCACCATTTTGAATTCATACTAATCCAATTCAAATGATACGGCAACTCTTGTATTGCTACGGTGAGACCTGCTTGAGAAGGTCGCAAGAGATTATTTCTACTGCCTCATGGTAACCCGTTGAGGAGGTCCTAAGAGGCATCTCTTGTCTTGATACGGTAAGACCTGCTTGAGAAGGTCGCAAGAGATTATTTTTACTACCTCATGGTGACCCGTTGAGGAGGTCCCAAGAGGCAACTCTCGTCTTGATACGGTGAGACCTTCCGGAGAAGGTCGCGAGAGATTATTTCTATCGACTCATGCTGACCCGTTGAGGAGGTCACAAGAGACATTCTACCGCCTCATGGTGACCCATTGAGGAGGTCCCAAGAGGCATCTCTCGTCTTGATACGGTGAGACCTTCCTGAGAAAGTCGCGAGAGATTATTTTTACCGACTTATTGTGACCTATTGAGAGGGTCCCCAAGAGACAAATGGCCAGCTCGAACCATAACTCGAGCACATTTTCAAACTTTACACAGATCTTGTGCCGTTTTGCGTCAGAAAGAAATTTATGGCAATAGATGGGCTTAGTACCTTGAAATCCTAGCATCCGTAAAGAGATCTGGAGATTGAGGGAATCATCAGCATTATGAGGTATTTGGTAAAACAGATATTTTCATATGCGACCCATGTGTGGATTTCTCTAATATAGGATAATTAGCACATGTTATTTATGGCATTGTATTTCATGCATCAGAAAATGCGATTTAAACTCCCGCCAAAAATTATCATTATTCATTTGCATTTGCAAAATTTAGATTTCAATTTTGGTCTCTGAGCAAAATCTCTGCGAGCTTCCACTCAAAGAGGGGCAGCTGTTAACACATAAATTTTAAATTTTTTTAATTCATTTATTTCATAAAATGAGAGTTGATTCTCACAAAAATAAATTCTCATATATTGCATTTTCAATCTTGAAATTTGCATTAGGGTCAAAAGGGAGTCGATTGAACATAATTTGACGAACGTCTGGACCAGATCCATCTTCAATTTTCGACCATAAGAAGTGCTTGCCGAATTTTTATGATTTTGGGCTCAATTCAATAAATTTTAGTTCTTTTAAATATAAGGATTTTAATTAATTACCCATTTAATTAACGAAAGCCCAATTAGGCCTTAAATTCGCACAAAAAGCCCATCAAATGGGAAATTTCGGCCAAGCTTTGTCCTTCCTCATTATGGCCGAAAATTGCATCATGAGAAAAGAGAATATCCACCATATATTGCAGCTATCAAATATTCAGATGATATGGCATATTCTGTTCTTGCTCATCAAGCCAGGCGATTCTCTATATATACATCTTATTGACCTAGGGTTGGGGGTCGGCAAAAGAATTTTCTGCTCATACTTGGCATTCACGTGAGATTAAAAGGAGAGGAAGAACCACGAGGAAGGTTGAAGGTTTCCCCTGAGGTTGAGACTTTCCCTTCCGTTTCGCACGCCACCACTCTCTACTCACTCTTTCCCTCCGTCGACCGTTGTGCCTACTCGACAACCACTGCTCCTGCTTGCTTTTCGAAGCCCGCGGCTCCTGCTTGCTGTTCGAAGCCCCCCCGCTCCTGCTCGTTGCTCGACGCTTGCTGTTCTCGCTCGCTGCTCGACGCTTGTTGTTCCCGCTCGCTCGACGCCGATCCTGCTCACTCGCGCGCCGCTACTGTTCTGTCCAAGGTCAGTCGCTGCTTGAAGCTACTGGAGTCACACCGCTCCTCTTGTCGCTCGAGGACGTTTTCCGGCGACGTTTGGACCAAAAGGCGAGTTTTTTAAGGATAGCGTCTATTCGGGTGTGCGGTTATCAATCCGAAAAAAGGTAAAATTCCTCGACCTTGCGATTGCAATTCATATTGGTTTTATCTGAAGCTTTGTGCCCGTGTTGATTTGCAGCTTGAATTCAAAGAAAAAAAATTGAAGTTTTTTCATAAGATTTGTTCCATAACCGAAAAATGATCAATGGCATGTAAAAGAATTCTGATTTTTGAAGCTTGATCTAGCTTAAACCGAAAATTAGCATGACATGAATGGTTACGTCAAAATTGGAATTTAACTCGCATGATGCCATCAGATTATTGCATGTTTTGATGTTATGTCAAAGAACCTTGCCATGAACCTTTGATTTCTTTCCCTAACATGCAAGTTGGTCGAATGTCGGTTTGAGTCTTCATGCTATTCGAACTTACAAGTTGGTTGGATTGAATTTTTAGTCGTTATCTTGGTTCCCATGAATTATCTTTGAATATCCTTGATGAAGATAGGATTCGAATTGATTTGGGTTATAATCGAAATTTGGAAGATTATCTAAGCTTATCTTTGAACTTTACAGATAATTTTCTAAAAAATTTCGAGGATAACAGATAACATTTTAAACCAATCAAGAATCTTAAGCACAAATCCGAAGTTTAGGAAATCTTTCCAAACTTTAAAGATAACTTTCTGAAAAATCTGAAGATTGAAGATGAGATTTCACCCGAATTAAGATATCTTTTAAAATTCTGAAGATTATCTAAAATTTCCTAAAAAATCTCAAGAGATGATCTTTCTTAATTTAAAAGATATGATCCTTGGTGGATAGGAAATTAACTCCTTTAAAATTTCGACCACCCTAGGTGGTTCTCGAAAATTTTTAAAATATTTGCACATTTTTAAACAAGCATGCCTATAATATATGCTCCCCTCGTGCCTAGTCCCTTCGAAAAATTAAATCATATGCCTTACTCATGATCTCATGGGGTAGGATGATGATTTAGTATAAGACTTCGTATTTTTTTCCTCTGGCAAAAGGGACGTTGTCGTCTTATACACATACTTGCATACTGACTCGAATCTTCGAGAATATAGCGTTAAAAATTCTACTCTGACCTACTTTACCAAAAAAAAAAATTCTACTCTGACCTGAATCTTGGGAATGAGTGAATTATCGAAAATTCGGATATCAGGATATATCATAGGCATTATTGCTTAACTTTGTTCAAATTTCCTTTTTTTTAAAAAAAAAATCGAGAAAAAACCAAAAAAAAAGGAAAAAACAAAACAAAAAACCGAAAAGATAAAAACATGTAAGTCACATAAACCAATCAGAAAAGGGCATTGTAATGAAATTGGAATTAATTTTCAATTAATGTAACCAAGTCTCCGAACTCATTATCTCTGGTTCGTAGAAATAAAATAGTTCTCCCACTATTTTATTTAGGTTTCTAATCGACCTACCAAGAAACGATTAGTGACGGCTTCTAAATTAAAAATCATTTCAGTGAAACTTAAGTTGCGAATTGGTAAGGTTTGGGAGAGTCCGAATTATGTTAGTTAATTTAATTGACCTAATAATCCATTAACCTAACTTTAGGTCGCGACACCAGCATTCTACGAGAGCTCGTTGTCATACATCCGTTGGGAGTATATAACAGCTCATAATGGCATGTTAATTCAGAGTAGATTCAGTATGAAGTACCCTAGATCAATCGGTCACATTTGCATCATATCTCTCTTGATCTCATTAAGTATTTCGTATACATTGTATTCACAATCATGATTAAACTTAAATAATCATAGTTGGTCGACCGGTGAATACAAAGATTGAATGTGACATCAAAACAAATTGATCTTCCTCTTCCATTAAACCTCTCAATTTCAATTCAGCTCACTTTTCTAGAAATGTCCTATTAGATCGAGTCAATCTCATGAGCATTGGTAACACTTAAGATAGAGAACACCGAAAAGAAATCTTTAGAATAAGTAAGAGTCGTGAGGGGACTAAATTTGAGGAACTTTTATCCTCAAGAGTCTCACAAGACTATAGACTTGACATCAAAACTCTTGCCAACTCTTCTTGATCGTTTCATGCATACGTAATATGAAGTACGTATGCCGATTTTCTCTCCTTTTCCATGGAGCATATGTCTTTCCTTTTAATACCGTACAAACGATAGCTTGAGTTCACAAATCTACTCTCTTTACAAGAATCCTTCAGAACTCACATCTGGCATTAAAGATAGATAAAGTGAAATATGTGCGTTATTTCACTTTCGGACATAATAAACATTGGAGTCAATTTATCCTTTGGAGTCAATACAAATTCATAGGCGTCAGTAATGATAACAAATATCATTAGCTGTGAACTTTGAGAAATATAAATACCCAATACTCCCACTTCTACGCGCTTCCAGAGATTTCAATGTAGGGTAATGATCCCTTTGTCAACATATTACTCATTAAAACATCTCTAAGAATTGACTTTGTCATAGATTCTGCTATCATTCTATGCGTAAATATATACTGTATGTTCACATCTTTTTATACAAACATGTCTTTCACAAAATCATAATTCATGTCAGTTTATTTGGTCTTGCAATGGATCCTTAGTCTAAACTATTGCTGCTTGACTATCACAATCAACTAATAATTGTAACTGCAGCGTCCTTAGTAACACCTCACTGATCCAAACATCTTTTAAGCCAAACATTCTCGTGTACTGTTGTTGATAATACCACAAGATCAGCTTCCACGCGGATAACGCTATACACATTTGCTTCTTACTGCTTTATGATATGGTGCCATTGCTAAGTAAAAATGCAAATCTAGAGGATGAATTTCTATCATCTAAACCTTTTTCCCAGTCAACATCAGTATAGTTTTCAAGATGCAAATCATTACCCTAACAACTCAGTAAAAATTCGGCAGTACATTTTCAAATACCTCAGAGAATTTTCTTGACAGCAATCCAATGAGCTTGACCTGAATTGGGTTGGCACACTTACCATTCCAACTGCATAACGAATATCATGTCTTGTACATATCACAACGTACATTAACTTTCAATAGCACTAACATATGGAAAACTTTCCATTTCTTCATTTGATTACGGAGCCTTAGGACACATTCATTGGCTCATACCTTCACCTCTCTAATAGAAGTATGTTTGATTTTACAATCTTACATATGAAATCATTCGAGAACTTTATCTATATAAGTCTCTTGTGAAAAGATCATGTGCTTGCAAATACGTGTCTTGTGGATACATGAAATTAAGATCAGAGCACTTGGCATGTATGAAATATTCCATTGTGATATAGAATGGATTAACGTGGGATGAGTAAGTCATACGCATTAATTTTCCAATGATTAAAAGAATTTTTGGAGTCAATTTATTCTATTAAAAGCATCAGAGCACAGTAGAAATGCAAATGCTTTCTCTTCAAGATCCACACCAAAAATTAGAGCAACAAGACACGTATTTGCAAGCACATGATCTTTCATTGTACACACTGTTTCCACTGAAGTTGACTCTCCTTGACCTCCTTAAGTTTGGTCAGAATCTGCTGAAGCAGAAGTTTGATTTCCTCTGTACTGCTCCTTCGACGGCTTCTCAACTTCCTCATCGCACTCTTGTCCATAAAGATAACATTCCCTCTCTGCTTCCATCCATCAGCAGAAGGCTTTGATTTGCATTCGATTCGGAGTCTCGTGCCCCACCGCCCTTGGCGCGGACTTCGCTTTCTTCAACTCTTCAGGAGTCTCTATTCATTTCTCTCACAGAATTCTCGTGATGACATAAGCCATATTTGAGTTTATAAGAACTGTGCAATACCTGCGCGTGCGCACGACAAGAAAGAACGCCGTATACGATGGCCCCAAGCAGTTTGGCCATACTCCATCACATTTTCTGTGATCGCGTTCTTTAGAAGAAGATAAAGGTTCAAACTTTTTCGAGATTATGGTTTCCCAGAAATTTGAAGGTGTAGATACCATGACTCTTAAAAAGTTAGGAAAGTCCACAAATCTAGAAGCTATTATCTCAGGAGAGACATACAAAGCGATTCAATTTTGGAAGAGCCAATCACTTTAACTTTTCTCACTTACGCAATCAACGTGAAAAGTGAAAAGTGAAAAGTGCACTGAAAGTTTTAGGCGGCCCCATTTATGAGGTGCGGTCGTATCATAAACTTTTCAATTAGTTTAATTAAGTCATAAACCTCTCTTCTTTTTATCAGTGCAACAAGTCCTTTTAAGGAATCAGTGCCTTTATTGTCTATGTTATGCTCAAGAGTTACTTACGCGACATCATTAATTGACCAAAAGTTTTAAGGATTTGATTATATTTTTTACTGAAAATACAGGACCTAATTGAACCAATTGGAAGATTTAGAACTTAATTGCACTTTTTAGTTAAGATTTTAGGACTTAAAATCAATTAGTTTAGGACTGGACTCCAACGTACGCAAGTTCGATGATGATATGTGGACACGACCGATGAGATACGCATGAATATTACACACTTGTTTGGCTTGTGTTTTTTTGCTAGAAGACGGGACCTAATAGCCCGTGAAACAACTCCCCTCTACAAAAAGTACGAGAATTTTAAATCTCAACACTCTACTCGTGCAAAGTGTTTATCATCCGTTAAAGCCCCATCAACAAGCATCTTTAAAAATGCACCTACTTGAATAATAGAAGGCAAACGGTATTGAACACGGCACCCACGTGACTTAAGTGAAATAAAAACAAGTAGTTTTGGTCGAAAAATTGTCCCGTGAAATGTTGACGCCAGATAAGGGCCTGCATGTCAACAATTTTGGCTTTCTGATTTTGTTCTCCGAAACCAAAAAGGATAAGAAACATGTTCGATAACTCGATTCTATTATGTTTCATTAAACAGTTTTGGGACAAAAACAAGAATAAAAAGTTAGATTCTAGAAAAAAGAATCACTTTTCACAATACAAAATAATATGAAGTCTTATATCTTTCACTTTTCCCTTTCAATTCTCTAATTACTTTCCCTCAACCTAAAATATTATTCGACGTAATGCAGGGACCCTTTTTTTTTTTTGCGTTTAATGTAGAGATTGAACAGGCTAAGAACATATATAACGAAAGTTCCTATTTAAGTTCGATACTGGAATTGACCTATTCATGCAAGTTTATGATTTTTGGTTTTGTAAGAAAAACTTTACAATAAATGTGTCACGGTGTTCATAGTTTGGACTTTTGATGTCACAGGAATAGTTTATGATAAATATGTCGCGTAATAGATTATTTGAGTTTTTTTGTGGATTTTTCCTTAATATAAAAAACAGCAATTGTTCTCGTTGGGAATAGCCCTGCCTTTTACTCTGTTCGGGCAAGGCTGGGCTCGGCTCGCGCGGTTTCCTCGCCTCTTGGTCCTCTGTGCGTTCTGCTCCTCCACGCGCTGGGCGACGCCAGCCGGAGGCTACGGCGAGGTCCGTCCGGCGGCGGCGCCATCAAAAGCGGTTCGCTCTCTCCGGTACCACACGATTTCAAAGTCATTGGCATCATACGCGCCATCGAAGGCGTGCCGTGCTTCCGGAAGTAAGAATTGGTCGAGTCCGCGGTGTCTCCTTCCGCGAATATGGAGTACGAGAACAAGCATGTTCTCGCTCCTATGGTTCGAGTTGTGAGTTCAAAAACCTCCTTAAAACCCTGCTGATTGTCTCACATCATCGTCCTTCGATCTATTGCGGAAAATTTTGGGTGACGAATTTCGAAATTTTGCAGGGGACGTTGCCTTTGAGGTTGCTTGCTGCTCAGTATGGTGCCGATATAACGTACGGAGAGGAGATTATTGACCACAAATTACTCAAATGCGAGCGGAGAATAAACGGTACGGTGTGCACCGGCTTTTGAAGGAAATCTGGTAAAACTCTGTTGTTGATGTGTTATGTGAATGGATTGTGGTTCGTTTCCATGTCTACAGTGTGAACAGGAGACTCTGACATGAATTTAACTAACTAGTTAATAATATATGTGGTAGCAGATACGTTGGACAGATCTCTTCCGATATTGATGCTTTTGTTTCTTTAGGCTTGGTTTGTTTAGCAAAAAACGAATGATTTGAAAATATTATCCTAAAATTAATCGCATATATCGCTTGAAATAACGAGTCAATCAAAATATTTCCATTATCGACAATAATTTATGTTTAAATATTTTCGTAGACGATAAAAATATTTTTCACTTAGTCATTTTTGTAAGCAATACGAGCGATCATTTTTAGAAAGATGTTTTCCAGGTCATTCGTTTGTCACGAAAGAAACAGAACCTTAAATTCTCACCCATCTACTTTCGAGTTGCTGTTGGCCCGGGATACGAGTCTAGAAATTGCTGTCAGAAAGTTTCGTTCGTTTTGTGTTTCGATAAGAAAGGTAACGAGAGAAGGCTAAACTTTGAAAGTGGGCTTGCTAGCTGAAGCTAAGTGAGTTTCAATCTTGTAACACAACTTTCACCTGAAAAATAGAAGCGACTTTACATGAGCAGGCGAGTTTTCTCACTGTGATTTTTGAGAGAGAGAGAGAGTGATATTCCGAAGGGGAAATCCAAGACCCATTACTTCACTCTTTTCACATCCATTGCATCATCTTCTCCATTCCAGACAAGGGAAATAAATTTTTCCTATTTTCTTTTCCTCGCTCTGCATTCTTTCAAACGCAAGGAGATGTAATGGGATTTTCACTTCCCTCATATTCTTCCGATATTCTTCTTATGAAAATTAAGGATACTAGTATAAGTGGTAAGACTTGCAGGTAGATGCTCACATAGAAAATAAGTAGATTTTTTTTACATCACATGGATATTCCTTTCAGCTACAAACATTTACTAGACCAGTAGCAGGTTCATTTTATGATGGTAGTCATTTCTCAGTAAAGTTTCCAGAGAAGATAGATTTTGATATCTGGATTCCTCGAATTTTACTAATAAGCAAGTGACTTTCTACTGTGCTGATCATTGTTTGCAAGCTAAAGTACTTTCACATGAGAGCTTCTATTTAAGTACCTGAGGAAATAAGCACTTGATGCTTTGTGTTGATATTTTATCAGTAAACATCAATTGGAAAACTCAATTTATATTGCTCAAGTTCATTGACATTTGCTTATGCTCCAAGATGATACACGGTTGGCCTTGGAGATAACAATGACGCATATTGGCTAGATTTTAGCTAAGCCAATTGGTCATTTAGTCCTTAATCCTAATTTTCTCGCTCTCTTTATATAAATGGAAAGTAATAAGGTGAGTTTGAAAATGCCTTGACTTTGGGACTTTGCCTTGAAAAAGGGGCCTTGACTCAAGCGTTTATATTGAAAACGAAATGTTGTCTGGTATTTAGTATTTCAAGCACTTATTGTGGCTTAATTTTAAAATGAAACCAAAGGTAAAGAAAAAAGAAGGAAAAGTTTAGAGAACTAGAGAATTGTCGAGGGTAGGGCAGGGCAGGTGCTTAATGAGAATAAAATTCCTTAAAAGAAACATCCAGCTACATAGGTGACTTAATTAAATACTAGTATCCCTTAGGACTCTAAATTGATTTGTAAAGTCCATCTTCCACCAAAATTTCGTAGGAACATCAATATTTGAACACATACCATATTGCATGGTTTTTTTGTCTGCATTAGAAATCTTGTGACGAAAACTTCTCTTCTCTGAAGTTTTATTTTTCCTCTTTCATCAGAGCGCGTTGGTTCCACAGATTTTGTGGAGAAAGGAACTGAGAACGTTGTTTTTAGAACCTGCAATCAAGAACGGGTTCATGTAGTCTTTCAAATGGGTACTTCTGATGCCGTGAGGGCTCTACGTGCTGCAGAGATAGTGTAAGTGACATGTGGTATCTTGCCTTGCAATTGGATAGCATGTTAGTATAACAACTTCCTCTGACAATTGATTTGCATATCCAACATATATTTGGGTTTCCATATGATACTTTGTTTTGCTTGAGTTGAGCAATTCACCTTTAATGGCATTTGAAGATTCTTCTGGGAAGCTATCAAGCAGTCATTTATTTTGTTCCGCACTTTTAGTTTTGCTGTCACACCAATTAAGAACTCTGAAATGCTGATTTGCTGCTAGTCATGAAATACATGTCACATAAGTAGTCAGGATGCTGGGGCACTCTTTTTTTTTTTTTTTCTTTTATGATCAAATGCTGGGGCACTCTTTGTACTTCATTAATTGTAGTATTGTCACGCTTCAACAAGAGTGGATAGTCATGGAGCAGGAGTCTCTATAAAATGAGTTTTTGCAGCTTGGCTTGTTCAATAAACTAGATACTCTCACAGTGATTTTGTTTTTATTTGAGTTGCGTAGGATGACCTGGGAATGGTACAGGCATTGCTGCAAATGCCCTTGTATGTAAATTCGAAATGAAGCAATTTTGTTATAAATGGGATTGTGAGCCGCGTTTGTTTTGAATATGGCCTCAGAATGCTATCTCTGATAGCATTTCTGATACTCATGGGGAAATGTTATTAATTGAAAAGAATGACAGATTTTAATCCTAAGGAGGAATGAATGAAATAGGTGAGAGAAATTTAGCTAATTAAATATAGAAGTAACTAAAAATGATCGATTGGAAGTTTGGAAAAGGTTGCAATTCGTTCTGTTGAATTTCGCCTTTTGCTTTCACCTGTTCTTGTAGGATTGGAATTTGACTTTGAACACCTGAAACTGTTAAAACAGGAAATATGGATACGTAGTCATTTGAAAACACATATCCATGGAGTTTGTGGTGAAGGAATGGACATGAATGTGTGAACTAGTAAAATGCAAGGAATCCCATGTTTGCACCACCTATTTCAGGTTTGGCTCATATCTTACATGAGGTTGTTGGGCGTACATGAATTAGGGGTTTATCTACTTAAGATTGTTTTCTGTTTAAGAAAAATTGTTTTTACTTAGAAATTATACTGAATTTTGCGCTTTGGTGGGAAAGAAAAACTTTGGAGAGAGAGAGAGAGAGAGAGCAAACTAATTACTTAGCTTAAGCTCTCCCAAACACATCCTTAAGTTCTGCTATGGAGCTTTCTTGCAAAATATCCGGGGAAAAGTTGTGTATGTGACCTGTTAAAGACACTACTACTAGATTTTTAAAATTGGCCTGGCCTGGTAGAAATTGGTGAAGGTGGTCAATAAAAGGTGAGGAAAATAATATACTGTCTACCTGTAAAACAGTCCATTGTCCCATGACCTAGCTCACCAATTAAATGCATCAAATCATCTCTTTCAAATTGTATATAGAGGAATCGGATTTTATCAAACCCTCCTAGATGTTTTAGATGTCTATGGACAAATTTACACAGTTGTGTTTCAGTTGTATGTGAATTTTGCCTGAATGTGTTTGACCTCCTCTTCCTTCCCTCCAACCGCCCTCCCCCCCAAAAAAAAATAATTAAATAAAAATAAAGTCTTAAGCGAAATTACAGTAATTTAGAATGGTTGTTCAGTGTTGATGGAACGTAGCATCGTATTCTTCCTCTCCCTATTTGTGCTGAGTGCTGGTGGATGATTGTCTAGAGGTAGGGAGGCTCTACTGTGAGAGAGGAAGAGCCATTGAATGATAAATGGAGCCTGACTTTGTCAGGCAACTTTTGACATGGAACATATATCTTTAAACCACATTGCTTGGCTTTCTGAACTGGAAGTGGGTGATGCCTGATTCTCCTCACATTATTCAGAAAATTAATTTTTTAGTTTCATGAGTGATTGACAGCTTGTTTTATATTTTTCTTCACTTTTTTCCAATTGACGTTGGTCTTTGGAAGAAACAGTGTCAGCGCCTACCTATTCTGACATGGTTTTCTTATTCCCAGGTGTAAAGATGTTGCTGCTGTAGATATTAATATGGGATGCCCAAGGTCATTTTCCTTGAGTGGAGGCATGGGGGCTGCACTACTGAACAAACCAGAGCTCATTCATGATGTACGCATCACCTGACCCTTTCCTGGCTGATACGGAAAACGTCACTCTTTGTATTCTATTTCAGATTGGTAAAGAATCTAATACATTTTATTACTTCCTCATGTACAATTCAGATTTTGACCACCTTGAAGAGGAATATGGACACACCAGTTACATGTAAGATTCGACTTCTCAAGCATTCTCACGATACAGTAGAACTAGCAAGGAGAATTGAAAAAACAGGTGTCTCTGCGCTTGCTGTTCATGGAAGGTAATGACAAAAATAAAAACAGCTCCAATGGTTATTCTACTGTAGGGTTTGGCACTCGTTACACTTTATCAACTAAATAAAGGATAAGATAACCGCATTGAAAACACGTGAGCCTGTCGAAGATAGTACTATATCTTTAAATTTCATTGAATTGAGTAGATCAACTATTGCATTTGACTCAATCAAGTACCTATAAGATAGTTAATGGGAATGCTGATGAGACCTTATTGACTTTCGCAATTCTTAATCTTGTTCAAGAAATCAATTATGATGTTGGATGTAATTAATTCATAACAAGCAAACTTGAAAAGAAATGAAAAGGCATTCCTACAGGTGGCATCTTCCACAAATTTTGCATTATCTCTTTGAAATTTATGAATTGGAATACAAAATGTTTTCTCTACTCCATTGTTGCATTTTTCGTTTGTTACATGTTATGATTATCACCTGAATCCAGCAAAAGTTTAGATATGTATCTATTGCAACGAATTAGATTTGCACTTGTAAAGTTTGATTTTCTTATGGAATTCCCTGTTGGTTGCAATCACTTTGTCCAGATATCTACAAATTCCCCAATTTCTTCCCGGTACATTGTGTAGCTCTCTCTCTCTTTCTCTATGACTGAATATTCGAGAAAGTTCTCCTTTAAGAGAGAGAAGTTGATCCAAGTGCCCGAACTTTGTGAGGATTTCTATACAAGCACTTAGTCAAGCTTGACACTTCAATATGTTCAATCATGGTTCCCGTGAAAATTCATGTTACCTACCCTCTGCCCACACAGTTATGATTTGATTTGGTTTTCCTTGGTAAGACATCATTCATTTGATGATTTAAATAAGTAGATAATTGTTTTGGTTAGTCTGATTGTTTTGTATTGTGTAATTACGCAGCTAAAGATAAGTTGCATTTCTGAGGGCTTATGTGCAAAGTTAGTACAAAAATTGAACATTGCTCCAAGAAATGCATTATGTCTTTTGAAGTCAAATTAGAGTACATAAGACAATTTTCTTGTTGAAAGGTCTATTTGCAAGGGCGACCGTTACTAGTTTGGAAAGTGGGAATTGTATTCTCCTTCAAAAAGTTCTCCCAATGCTATTGTGTACATGTGGAGGGGTAACATACTTACATTGATATCTAATGATTTTAGTAGGAGCTTTAAGAGTTTTGATGTTTATTTCGAGAAACATGTGATGAGAACTGATAGTGCTAATGTGATTAGAAGACACTTTGCATGTGAACTCATTTACCTGAAAAGCTTTTTCTGTGCATGTCAGCAGACATTAGGTAGGGGCTATAAGATTAGAAATTTAATATTGGGACGATGGGACCATTCGAGATATCAGTATAGGGATAACTGTAAATAGTATATGCTCATTCATGAATATTTAAACTCAAATTTCTGTTGGAGGCAGATTGGAAGGCTAAGGTTCCCACAAACACGACGTACTTTGCTTGCACAGTTTCTTTCGATGAGATTTTGACTAATGAAAACTTTAAGATCTATAGGTGTTATTATAGTGGATTGATGCTGTATGTGAGGATGTAAATCTGCAACAATGTGTGATTTTTGGCAATGTGGTTCGTTGATGATTTTCTACCATTGGTTATGCCGATTTTAAATTTCAAAACTGAAATTCTGAAGGTAGAAGATTTTGGATGTCCAGCCCTTTCTGCTCCATGTAGAACAGTTGAGTGGAAAGAGGAATTCTCTTCCAAACAATTTAGAGAAATGTCGTATAACTCCCCTCTGCCGTGGTTAAATTGCAAATTGCTACTTATCTTTTTAATTTCTTGTGATTAATACCCCAATTTTCAACTAGGTTCAAGCTTAACCTTAAAATGCTAGAAGTGTAGAATTTCTATGTTCAGAGTATGTTCTTTTTAATAAGAAAATGAGATCTTATTTATTTGAAAAAGAAATTATGGAAGAAGAAGAAGAAGAGATGAGCAGCACCAAGTTGACAAAAACAGGAGACTGCAAAAATGGACCTTGTAAATTTCATCAAACTTAAAGTGAAAGCACCAAATTAGTTAAGTGATGTGCCCCTGGCGAAGGGTGAAATGCAACTAATTAATAGCTGGGGGGAGTGCTTGCATAAAATGGTGTTTGTGGTCTAGTGGAATCAAGGTTTCGAAAAGGATAGCCCCTGTATGGTAACACTTCTGGCCAACTTCTCAATTTCTGACCAGAAATTGATTTCTCTACTTCTCCTCAAAAGCAGAAGTTGATTTTTCTACTTCTACGCGCGGCCGAGGCTCGAGTGATCAAAGAAGTGATTCTGGAGCTGAGAAGTAAAAATTTTTAACTTCTGAAAGTTGGCCAAAAATCCAACCAGAAGTAGAAAATCCTATCATAAGTCAATTTTTTTACCAAACGCATTTCTGCGTCGGAAGTGATTTTACCAAACGAATTTTCCTGCTAGAAGTCAATCGGCAGGGCAATGAAAAAATTGAAGTGTTTTCATGCGCACCCATAGCAATTTGGAGATGGGGCAGACGATTGATGCACTTTGGCTGGAATTTGGTCAGCTTTTGACCTAGCCTTGACAGACGTCATTACACCCAAAAAAATTAAAATTAATTCAAATAAAAAAGAGGGCAGAGAGCCTCAACCTTTGCCACTTTTGGTGGAGATCTCCGTTGCAGAGTGTGCGGCAGTTGTTGGTGCCGGTAGAGGGTAGCAAGACCCTTTTCCATTGCTTGCAGAGGGTCGCATTGGTTTTGAGTTTTTCTCAGTTATTCTATTAGGGCTGACATGGGCCCATTTAGACGCCATGTGATTGCCACGTGTCTATCATGTCAGCATTTTTGGCCATAAATTGGTCGTATTCTGTCCATCAATTACAAAAAATCGAAATTTCAGTTATTGGGGATTGAAATGAAAGTCCAGTGACCTCACAAATACCACCTAAGTTGAGTGACCACCCGTGACAAATGGCTATACTGTGAATTGACATATGGTATGTAGATCACAGTGACGTTGCAAGTTTTGAGATAGAAGGCACATAAAAGGTTGTTTCTGTAAAACTCCCCATTGAAAGATATGCTGACTTCAGCATTTCCAGCAGATAGTTTATATCATTGATTTTACAATATCAACTGCCTGTCGAAATAGCAAATCAAGAGTGAACTTGAAGATTTTATGTAGTAGAGACGTGAAGTATTTACTGCATACTAAGCAAGTAATTTCTCGAATTTTGTGCCACCAATCTGATGCACGATGACCATCATTAATGTCATTTATGTGATATTTCATATTTGGTTATTCTATGAGAAATTGCAGAAGAGTATCAGATCGACCGAGAGATCCTGCTAAATGGGATGAGATTGCTGATATTGTTGCAGCCCTATCTATTCCAGTTATAGCAAATGGTGATGTCTTTGAGTATGATGATTTCCAGCGTATCAAAGTTGCAACAGGTAAATGGAACGCATTCAATGGCTTGAAAGATTTAATGTTTCTGAGAAATTTTGATTTGTGTATCTGATTGTCTGCAACCTTCTTTATCAAGTATCATATCATGTGTGTGATAAGAAGAATGCATTCTCAATTCGTTGTCATGTTGTCATTTTTGCAGTATCATAGCGTCATAATAACTTCTACTCTATACTAACAAGAAACAAGTTGCACTTCACATAGAAAACAGAGATTCAAGGGATACATCTCAGATAATTTTGTATAATACTTTAAAACAAAGATAGCATGTTTATTAGCGTTAAAATAGAAAAAGTTTCGAATTCTTTATGGATTCTTTTTAGACAAATCCTGATGTCTATAATTTTCTCAAAAGGTGAGTCGGACACACAACCACACCCTATCCCCACACCCAAGTCCATGTAATATAGCTAACGGACCTATTGAAAGAGTGTCAAGATGCGAACCCTTTCCTAATGCTTTGCTACCATGTTGAGTAATTATTTCCACCAACAGCTGAAGATGCTCGGAAATGTGCCCGCAATGTAGATCTTATATCATAATAAGACTCAATTGACAAGCGCATTCACTTTTCTTGACTTCGTTTCGCAGTAAGCTTTAAGCTTTCAGAATGGTACCAATAGTTCCAGGCATTTTGTTCCTTGTTTTCTTAGGTGCCTCGTCAGTGATGGTTGCAAGGGGAGCTTTGTGGAATGCTTCTATTTTCTCTTCTAAAGGAAAAGTTCCTTGGGAAGATGTCAAAAGGGAATATATCAGGAAGGTACTTCTTCAAGATTGTCAATCGACACTTTTTGTTCGTTGATTATCTTCTCTTTATGCTCGAAGAGGAATTAACCAGTTTCTGTTTTTGGGTTCAGAGCATCTTGTGGGACAATGATGTTAAAAGCACGAAGCACACAGTCAAGGAAATGATAATGCACTATTCATGCCTTGAACTGCCTGAGGGGAAGGCTGTGATCAAGTCAGAGACACTGGCTGACTTAGCGTAAGTATCATCTTTTTTGTTTCATGTCCTTGTTTCAGTTATGTTGACAAATTGCAGTTGCAGTTTCTAAATGCAATTATCCATTTGGTCCTAAACATTTGAACAAAAATGCTTCTTCCCTAGCTTAAAATTGATCCATCTCTTCACCTGGTTTGTTGCTACCACCAGTTCAAGCAACTGGTGTGTAGAAAGCAGTTCAATGCTAGCAGTTTCAGGAAAAAAAAACCTGCGAAGGGATCAAAACTTCAGAAAGCTTAATATTGATAGTTGCATGAATCCTTGGAGACTGCCAATGGAATTCATTAAATTCAATCACATAAGTCATTAGAATGGCAATATTGTATATTATCGCAGTAAATGTACTTTTACTTTTTTTCTTGCTGTGCGTTAAGGAAGAACCTCTTAGGTCAAGTTTATGAAAAGATATGATCCAGATTTTGTAGTAGGCTGGGTGGCATGGATCTAACCTCAGGATACGGCATATAACAATGGTTAATCTATTCCGGCAATTTGAGATGTTCTTGAGTGTACTGGATTAATGCCATGATGTAAAGAAAATTTTGATTCTTCTTTGAAATTTCATAATCAATGGTCTCCTCTTGATTTTACTCCCCTCTTGCTATTTGAATCAAGGTTAGCATCCCACCGCTTGTCATTTATTAGGATGGATGTCCACAAATATTTGCACAAACTTGATGCTAGTTGCAAGAGCAGGCTTGTGAACTTGCAGATGATTTGTCTTCCTCCAAGGATTTGAGATGCTAAAAAGATATATTTAGACTGTTTGAATCTGTTGTATCGACATTTTTTAGAGTTGAGTTGAGCATTGTTAGCTACGCCTTTTTCCATGTGGACTTGAGGAAATATCGCGAGTCAGTCACAAGTTTTTTCAATGTATAATGAGGTAGCTGCTACGACACATCAGCATTGTCTGGAAACGTGTTTCTCCATCAAGTGATTGACTGAGGTCGAAGTTTGAACCTTTGACCTCAGGATGGGATGCAAAACTTGTTCTCCCTTGGAAGTCACTTATCTATTTCTTGCATAAACGGGGACAAAAAGGATAGAAGAATGAAATTCCTTGTCCAATCCCTGTTAAATTAATTCTCGTTTTGTCTAATCTGTTATGATCCTTTAATGATTTGTCCAATCTGTCATGATACCTTTACGGACTTATGTTTTTCATAATTATCAGGCGACTCTATGGGGAGGAGGAGTACTACCAACACATTAACGCAACCAGGTTCCAGGTTGAACTTGACTAGTTCTTGTGATCCGACATGCGGTCTTACTCTTTTGCTTTTGTTCAATGTGAGGACAAGTTTTCCCGTCTGCCCATTAGGTAGACCTACCTTCAAATGCTTCAAGATGCTGAGTGTAACTTGGGTTAGCGCTTTGACCCAAAAAATGTATCGTCTGATTTTATCCGAAAAGCTTTAAAGAGGATTGGTGCGAGAGAAGCACTAAGGTCTCAGCAGTATAGGGTTTGAGGCATCTGCTATAGCTTACTAAATTGAATTGGTTAGTCCTTTTTCGGACCACTTGTGTATTGTTCGTTTTTTCCTGTCTTACCAATTTTCATGGAATTCTGGGTAGCCAATATCCGTCTGTCTAGCCAGCCCTTGGGATGCCATTGGCATTTTTCTGGATCGAACTGCAAAGCGCTGGCTCAACACCATTTGGGGGGAGATGGTTCATGGCATCTGTTGATGCTAGTAAAAGATTATTTCTTTCCCAATTTGTGTGAGCATGACCCGGTTGCTGTTTTGAATACCAGCATTTAGTCAGACAGTGAAGGTTCAGCCGATACCGGCCGTATGGAAGCCCAATTGATTCTCGTAGATAATGGTGATTAATATCAATGTAACACAAACTACAGTAAATTAACGGTTTTGTTGTATATGACTCCCAGACTATGATGAAATTTTTTCGGTTTAACCATTTATGCACCTTTAAGTTTTTAGTGTTTTGATAAACGGGAGCTTGAAAGTAGGTGCTTCGAGTCGGTCAGATGTTTTGGCATTGCAATTGGCGGCATTTACATTTTGGTGTTTGTGTTCTTTTTCTTTACTAGCAGCATTGCAAATTTTTTTTCCCTGGTCAAAAGCAGCATTGCAAGTTAGGCGGTATCAGGGAAGGTACTTTTCCAGCAAAGGAAGCACTTACACCGTCCACATGTAAAATAGACCGGCAGATCCTTTCATGAATTGTCGCTACTAAGCTTGACCTTTTTCTATTGGTACTAGTCAATTGTGTGATTGGTCATGTTTTACGACTACACTTCTGGTACAAATGACTCCACGTTAGATGATGTCTCTGTTTTTTGCCGATAAGTCAGACGGAGTGTTGAATCATGAGAACGCGATGCGAGGTACATTGCGCAGAGAGAGAGAGAGGGGCACATTTGGAAAGAGGAACAATGCTGCGAGCCCTCACTGTCACCTTTTGATCGCAAGCTCTGCTTGCCAACGAGAGAGAGAGGCACATTTGGAAAGAGGAACAATGCTGCGAGCCCTCACGGTCACCTTTTGATCGCAAGCTCTGCTTGCCAACCCGTAACTATGAGCTTATCTCATCTTCACCACTGCTCTGTGTCGATGCTGGTGTCGTCCTCATCAACCACCTGTTGCCTCATCCCCACTCTTGCTGCAGCTCTTCGCAGTTGTTGCTACTTAGTGACCGGTTGTCATATTTCTTGATCGGTACAAAGACTCCCTCGCCTCCGCCATGGATATCTCTCATGTTGAAGTTCACCCCCTGAAGCTCTAAGTTGCCTTACATTCTCCAATTCCTCTGCGTCTTACTGCAACCATCTTCATTTTAACTTTGGCACGACCTCCTTGATCTCGCCCTCAAAAGCTTCCGCCAGCCGGCAAGGGCTTCCTCCTTCTTGCTTCTCTATCTTCACTTGTCTCGCTCGTCTCACTTATGGCATTTTCCATGCAAATTGAGGGAGTTTTTCATCTCTATTGACGACTTTGTCGTGGACCTCGAGGAGTCCGAGCTCAAGCTTTGTTGCCATGATCCACGGCATTTTCTCGCTCGCCGGAACTTGCGCCACTGAGGAAGCAATCGGGATATGCGGGAGCAAGGGTTTCTCCCACCCTCCATCAATTAGTAGCCAAAATGTTGTTTGTCTTTCGTCCCACCCGGCTGGATGTGCTCTATGCCCTCTAGCCTTTTGTTCTCTTTGGTTGTAATTGAACCTTTTCTTTCTTGGGCATCGGCCTAGGCCTTTAATCTGTTGCCTTCTGAGTTTTTTCGTCTGTTCGTGCACCTGTACCTTTTGTACTTGTTCCATTGTGAAAATAATACCTTATTCGTCGGCAAGAAAATCATAAAAATGCTACGTTTGGGTCAATCCAGGCAACTCCGTCTCCAAAACACGTGATGAAACACCAGATATAATAGCTTGTTTGCTGTCTTAACTCCGTATTTCACCGAAAAACGGCAAAGAAAAATCGTTTGAGGCACCATTTATTTTGCGGAAAATAAACAATTTGAAAAATGTGCCGAGAGAAATAATTAGTCAACGAAAAATGTTTTTACTAGCGCCAACTATTCTCATGGACGGTGAAAACATCTTTTGTTCATTCATTTCTGTGGCGAAATAAACGTTCATTTTCAAGTAAAATAGTTTCCAAAACATTCACCATCCGGGAAACAAACGATGCCCAAGTTCAATTGTTTATGTCTCAATCAACCAGAATTATATATTTTCGCATTCTCTTAGCTATAGCACTGCCTGTCTAATTAGTTCAACCGAATCTTGTTCATAAGCTAATCTCGACCCAGTTACTTATAATTTGGACGATTACAGAACCCTCACACAACAATGCGTTTGGAGAATCTGATGTAATCCCTAGATGTTCTAGTTGACTGCTTCCGGTTGCCGGTTCTCGAATTGCAAGCATCGGAGTTTGGCAACATAATGCACCGATTCATCGTCCTTCGACTTTTGTCGTTGAAAGCAGTTGCGGGATGCTCAACCGGGCCGCGGGATCTTATTTAAGCTGAGATACATCAAATGGATGTAATGCTGCTGTTCATGACTGGAATGAAAGCCGTTTTCACCCAACGTAAAGAAGGACTTGGGAAGGACAGGGGGCAAATTGAAAACTAGTCGAAAACTTGACGGGCCAAATCTGTAATTATCCCGCAAATAAACCGGGAGGTCATGAGGATTGGAGAAAGTAATAAGAAAAGGAAGCGGAGGGCATCTCAGTAAATTCGCACCAGATCTGTCTTCCATCTCCAGACTCCATCTCCTTCCTCAAGAGCCACAGGCGGTTTTGCTTCCTCGCGAGGCTTCGTCTCTCTCTTTCTCTCTGTGCATCGATTTCGTACGCTTTACAAGGTTCGTGAGTTCCTTCCTTGGGTTTGTATTGGCTTTCATGGGTGTAATCTTTTGTGGGTCTGATGGAGTCTCTCTGTTCGGTTCTCTGTGAATCGGAACATGCCATCGTGTTCTTTTGAGGTTGCCCCTCAATGGTGAAACCAGATTCTCTGCCCTAACGCATCTCCTCTGTCTCTTTCTTCTAACCTCAGCCTCACTCTCTGTCTCTCAGTCTCTCTTCTCTCCTGTCGCTCGCGCAGCACGGTTAGAGTTCTTGAGTTGCAGCTAGCCGACTCCGAGTCTCCGCCGCCTAGCTCGCCGATTTGCCTTCGGAACCCAGGTGAGTCTCGTTCCCCCTCTGTGTGTGTGTGTGCTTGTCAGATCGCAAGGAGCTCTGCTCCGCGCGGGGCAGCCGTTGCCCCGCCCTGTTTCAGCAAATTTGTGTCTTGATTCCTTTAATTGGAAAGATGAAGTGTAACAGGTCGAGGGTCAGAGATAAGTTTTTGTGTTTGCTCTTTTCTTGAAATGGTGTTTGATTTGACTTATTTGTATTAACTTTCAGGTGGATGAGTCTCTTCACTGTATAGACGCATTCGAATCTGGTAATGACCTCCTTTCTCTCTCTTTGATCACTAGAGTCAATTGGTTGCATTTCCCTTTATATGCAATTTTCTATGCGTAGTAGTTATATAGTTTGTAGGGATTCATGCCTTCATATGAAATTAGTTTTGAGAGGTTAAAGAGAGCCCTGTGATCTTCTCTATGTGAGGTTTTAGCAATTCTTGATGCCGATGACGGCACTTTTTTTTGTGACATTTGATTGGTCATGTTTGGGATAATTGTGGTGATAATTTCTTCTTTTCTTTTTAGTTTCTCTTCATTAAGAAAGGATTCATAACGTAACTGTGCAACCTTCGAAGGAGGATAGGAAGAGACTGATCCTCATCACTTGCAATCTCGCAAGGATAGATTATCTTAGGCAGAAAGAATACCATCCTTAAACAGAGTCAGTGTACGTATAGATCTCCAATAGAGGAACCAACTTCAAACAGCCAAGCCCTTTTTCTAAATGAAGACAACTTTGAAGTTTTATTAGAAGGGAAGGAGGCAAATTTAGACTTTTTAGCTACTTTCTTCCTAATTTCCTTCTCTCTCTCATCCAACATAGCCTCTTGAGATCTGCACAATCCCATAATTAGTGAATTGCCTATTTGAAATTGTGTAATGAGTCTCTTGGCTGCATGTTGAGTCTTTGAATAGTTTTGGAAGGGTTGATTGAGGACTCAAAATGCCCTATTTACTCCCCTAGATCTTGAATAGTATAAAGGTTGAATCTTGAAAATTTTAAACAAGATGTAGCGTGCGAGCGATTTTTCTTTAATGAGGCTTCTATGAGTAAACTGTGGATTGATATCTAGATCTGACGTGGCTCTAAATTGGTGAATTGCAAGTGACTTCCAATTTTAAGCCATATTCTCAATTACATCAACGTTTTTTAAGTTTCCACAATATGTATCAGTCAGTTTAGTTGCAGTCTGAAACTCCTGTTGTTATCGGATGGGGCTGCAAGTGGAAGGTTGATTAGTAATGTTGATGACAAAGACTAAGATATGCTTTGAGTGAGTGAGTGAGTGTGTGTGTGTGTGTGAGAGAGAGAGAGAGAGAGAGAGAGAGAAGAAGGCAAAGAGGATGCAGAAAGTAAAAAGATAAAGAGCGAGAGCATTTCAGTTGAGTAGCTTGACATTCATCTCCACCTCTTCCTCGAGAACGAGAGGGTGCATACTTCTTGATGAGGTCCTGCTCTCTCTCCCTCTCTCTCACAGATTCAATGACAGATAGAGCAGTAGTCGAAGGTTAATTTGTCCAGCAAAGAAAATCCTTGGATCGTGAGATTCAAAAATCGGTTTTAAGTGTTCTTTGTTTTAGGGACGGTATCTTCATTTCAAGTCTTGGTTTCATAAGGTGCTGAGTTGTTTGGTTTGTCAAATGTAGTCTCAAAAGACAGTCCATTTGATGTGGCTTAGGTCCCTTTGTCTAATCAGGTTGGTGATGGGTTGATGGGTTGTTTGGAATTCGTTAATCCTGTAATTGTTCTTCCCTATCTTGACCAAATTTGTGTATAGCGAACATTTTTAAGATTAGCTTTTGGAACTTGATGAGTCTTAACTCTTCTTGATGTGATGGGCATTTACTTGATCTTGTTATGGTTTTGGTTTATAACTGGTAATTTGTACAATTTCTTGTGATCTAGAGGTTCCTTGGAGTTTCCAATCAACTGTTAAAAGTGTGCACAACTGCAATTTTATTTTGAAGTGGGTAATCATGGCGAATTGTTATTTTTCCATTTCTGATAGATGTTGTTCTGGCAATCCCAAGTTTTAAGCTGGAGCAAGAGCTCTTGCGCAACTAGAAATGGGAAAACCCAAGTTGAACCGAGTCAAGCTAAAATATGTCTACATTGTTCTTGACTGGATCTCAAGCTCAAATATTGATACTTGATGGAGCTCCATCTCAAATGTTGGTACTTGAGGGAGCTTGAGTCAAGTTTTCAAGTTTAGGAGATCAGTTGAGCTCAAGCAGAACTTTGATGGCTTGACTTAGCTCAATTATGCTTTGAGGCACCTGAAAGCATACTTTGAAAGTCTATTCACATGAATACATTATAGTAATTAGAGCCCAGTTTTCTTTTAAAATTAATGATATCTCAGAGACTTTGTGACCCAAGTCTGACTTGATTTCGATTGCATTGATCTACTTCAAGAAGATGATTTGATGTGCTTCGTGATCCTGATTTTCTTATTCCTTTTGGGACATATATTTGTCTTGCCAGTACATGTGGGGAAGGATGGGATTTGATATGTTAAAAGAATTAACTACATGGGTATGGATCGTTGATTTGATGGACTTTCAGGGTTTTAATTTGGTGGGTTGGAAGAAAATTTTACTGGTGACGCGGTATATGGCAGAAAAGAAAATTCAAAGTCAAATTAGTACTGAAGAAACAAATTCTTATGTGTGATTGGATGCTCTGACCTATAGATTTCTATTATTGTAACTTCAACTACGATGCTTTAGATATTGCTATGTTTTCACATGTAGATATGTCCTTGGGTGAGTCAGACTGCTCACTGATTTCTTGAATTACTCCTTGTCATTAAATTTTTAAAGAGCACTTGAGAAAAGTATATCAATCCCTCTGGCTCTGGTCTGTTTTCAGAAATTGCTGAATGGCTGAAGAGCTCATATAACTTTGGCTAATCCAGTGGTATAGACTTTTAAATTCTAAGGGACATTGATATGAAAGCACGCTTTCGTCAAGGCAAATAGTCATTGAATGAGTCATGATCGCCCAGGTTTTTTTTTCTATTAGCCTTTTGACTTTTTACCTTGGTCTGAACTTTGATTCAGTTACATACAGAGAAAGGGATACTTGAATTAGAAATTTTAAAGTGGAAGGATTGCATTAGGAATACCGTAGGTGATAAGATCTAAAGATAATACAGTAGTGTAGAGTTTTTATCTTCTAAGGGATATTGATATGAAAACATCATTAAATAAGGCATGATTGTCCTATATCTTTTTTTTTGTTAGCCTTTTTCCTTACCGCCTCGGGTCTGAACTCTGATTCAGTTACATGAAAGGAAAGGTCATAGTAGAATTACACAATTTAAATTGGAAGGATTGCATTGGGAATAACCTTCTCTGACAATGTCTAAAGATGACACGGGGATGACCATTTTTCTCTGATAGGTTGATCTTGCACTTATATCTGCAAGCTTTTAAGAAATATACCAAAACATGAAAGAAGGCTTTAGGACTAAAATCTTTTTATTTAGAGCTTTGTGATGAATCAAAATACAATATATTTGTATTCATCAACATCAAGAAAACGGCTAAATGGTGATTTGACGGCTTAAATAGGGATAGTTATGATAGTTCACACATATCAGAATTTTTGGGGCTGATGGCACCATAATGGCAGGGGTTGTTCTGTAAGTTAATTGAGTCAAAGGTTCTGTAGGTTCAAGTTATCCATAGGGACTTGGATTCCTTTTGGTGTGTTCTGATTTAATGCTGTCTTTCTTGTACTCTTTTCTAGTTCACTATACTTGAATGCAACTTTTCAGAGTTTTCCTTATGTGATTCTTGCATTGATGTCTTGAGCACTTGCTTGTGTTGTTTAGCTTGTGTATAGCACTAGTTATAGAAACTTGGTTCATATAGTTTCTTCATAGTTCTTTAAATGTAAGACAAGGATTTTTTCAATCCCTCTCTTTTTTTGTTTGATATGGAAAGAGCCGAACATAAGAGCTTCTGAAAGTAGAGTCTGCCTTTTCTACTTTCTTAAAATTGGCTAGAAATTTTACACTTTTGTTATACTGGAAGCATGCATATGCATGTAAATGCTCTGATTGCATAGTAGATGGTTTGCCTTGTAACAGACGTCTTTTTGCATATGGCGTTGCACCCTCTGGGTGCGCTATAGTCATTGCACGTTCACCTTCTCCCCACACCACCCCCCCCCCCCCAAAAAAAAAAGGGGGGAAGAAAGATGGTATACTAAAGGAAACTGAAAGTCTGGTGCCATAAATTTGTTCATGTGAATGAGCTGTTTCCAGGTTATGATGTTCTCTTCTAACGTTCGGTTTATTGCTTTAACTCTAATCTGGCCTTCTCAACAAATGTGGTTAGTCATGATTTTTTTCTAGTGCTGGTGATGAATTGCCGGCTAGCAGGCAATAGCTGTTTGCCTGCTATCTGGTGTGCTCCCATGGAAGGTTTTCTGTCACGATTAATCATAGTGTATTTATCAAGATGGCTCAGCGTTTAGGACTTAAGTTCACTTTGTAGTCTTTTGCTTGTCTTGAAATAAGGATTGTTTGCAGATTGAAGTATTTCTCACAGGAATTTCATGTGTGCTTTGTGTGTCCTACTCTTTCAAACATTAGTCAACCTTCTATTCATCAAGAGTTCGTCTCTATCGTCCTCTATTGATGCAGTAAATAGTGCATTTCTTCGGATAGAATCTTATTTATATGTTGAGGAGCCTCTGCGACGAGTGATTCGATAATCCTGTCTCCCTTGGCTATGTTATTCAAGTTTTCCTTGACGTCTTACATGAGCTTTCGGTATCTGAGATTGTTGACAAAATTGAGTTGTGCACTAAAAATTCGATGTATATGAGCTTTATGATGCACAAAGTAGGACAACTCCCTATCTTTATTATTAGAATATATAAATATTAAACCACGCCTTCTTCTAACAACTTAAGCTTTTAAAGCAGCTGGCTGCGGTCCCACAAAATCTCACATGGTATCAGAGCATGAGGTCCTGAATTCAAATCTTTCCAGGCCACTATTTGCCTCCCCAATTAATTTGTCCACGCTTAGTACTAGGCAAAAGACCAGACTAAGCGTGAGGGGGAGTATTGGAATAAATAAATATTAAACCACGCCTTCTTCTAACAGCTTAAGCTTTTAGAGCAGTTGGCTGTGGTCCCACAAAATCTCACATTTATGATTTTGCTTTGATATATTTTGGCTTTTAATCCTTAGGAGGTGCTATAACCCTCCAGGTTCAGTCCCCTTGTTTGTTGCTTGAGCTGCTCGGTAGATCGATTATATATGTTGTGGCATAACATTTGTCTCATTATAGATATCACCGAGTGAACTTCCTCTAGTACTTATAAGCTCCCAATTTATGAAATTTAAGATTCTGTTGGTGATACGGGAATAGTCTCTCATTTTTCCATGATGGTTCTGTGTGACTGTTGTATGTGAGATTTAGTTTGTCAATGGAAGTTAAGTATGCCCTTTCTTCTTTGTCTAGCAGGTGGTTGTTCCGTTGTTTGTTGATCAAAGTTCACCATACTGTGTGCAAGACAAAATGGATGTGAACTCTATTAGAGATGCATTTGATAGTCTGTTGGTGATAAGGGAATAGAGTCTCATTTTTCCATGATGGTTGTGTTGTGACTGTTATATGTGAGATTTAGTCTCTCAATGGCAGTTAAGTAATGCCCTTTCTTCTTTGTCTAACAGGTGGTTGTTCCGTTGTTTGTTGATCAAAGTTCACCATACTGTGTGCAAGACAGAAAATGGATGTGAACTCTATTAGAGATGCATTTGATAGAGTTGCTAAAAAACAGAAGCTTTCATATTCCAAGACCCAAGAAGTGATTGATCAAATCACTCAAGAAATTTCAGACTCAATAGAGAAGATTCGGAATGCTCATAATTCTGACTCTCATTCGGACTACAAAGCTTTACTTGCTGATCTCAAGACTAAGATAAAAGAGATGACTCCACTAACTCTCCTAGAAGGCACACAGAAGGAATTGAATGTTGCACTTAGCAAGTATCCAAAGCTTCTGGAGAAGTCCTTTAATCCAGATATATCTAAGGCTTACAGAAATGTTGACCTTGATACAGCCACAATTAACTATGTAATTGCTAGCCATTTCTACCGACAGGGTCTTTTTGACGTCGGCGATTGCTTTGTTACTGAGGCAATGGAGCCAGAATCTATCGCTTCAATAAGGTCTCCATATGTAGAGATGTACCAGATACTTGAAGCAATGAAGAGTCGAAATCTAGAACCAGCGCTGAAGTGGGCTACTTCCAACTGTAGTGAACTTAAAGCAAATGGGTCCGACCTCGAAGTAAAACTTCATCGAATGCAGTTTGTGGAGATACTACAAAGGGGAAACAGAGATGAGGCCCTTAAGTACGCAAGGATCCACTTGGCACCTTTTGCATCTGATCACTTGGTTGAAATACAGAAGCTTATGGGTTGTCTCTTGTGGGTTGACAGGCTCGAACAGTCCCCATACCCTGATTTACTATCCCCTGCTAACTGGGACAAATTGGCTGAAGAACTAACTAGGCAGTCTTGCAGTATTTTGGGACAATCCTTTGAGAGCCCTTTGGGCGTGACTATAGCTGCTGGCGTCCAGGCTTTGCCACCACTTTTAAAGTTCATGAACGTGATGTGGGGAAAGAAGCAAGAGTGGCAGTCAATGAAGCAATTGCCGGTTCCAGTTGAATTGGATGATGCATTTCAGTTTCACTCCATATTTGTGTGTCCGGTGTCCAAGGAGCCAGCTACAGATGATAATCCGCCGATGCTAATGCCCTGTGGACATGTTCTCTGCAAGCAGTCAATATTGAAGATGTCAAAGAACCTCTCTAAGTCCTTTAAGTGCCCCTATTGTCCAACGGATATCGACTCAACTCTCTGCAAGCCACTATGTTTCTGACTTCTGCCACTTGTATAACAGAGATGTACAAGTAACTCTCTCTCTCTCCCTCTCTGCCCCCCCCCCCCCCCCCCCTCTCAGTTGGACCAAATTGCATGTGCATAAACTAGTGGTGTACCCACGAATGTGGTGACAATCGTGGTCATATGTTGCTTACTGTTGGCAGCATCTGTAAATAGACATTCTTTTGATATTCATGTGGGAATGGAAATGCAAGCTGGTGTCTTGACGTTAGATGGTATGGTACGCATATATTTTATGAGTTACACAGAATTCAAAGCTTTTCGTTGGCTAAGCTTGCCAGGTCTCCCTGGTTAGCAGAGTCTGAAAGTCGCGTCGGGTGATGACAAGTGTTAGATTTTCTATTGACTTCCCTAGCTTGGATTCTCCGGCATGTCAGTCAAAACTACTACTCAGTTCCTACCTAGTGATCTTAGATAGTCGTAAATGGAGATTATATAAGATCTTGGCCTCTTAAGTGAAAGGCAAAAGAGATCATCAGTTGGTACATCTCGGAGATATGATTTGAATTTGAAATAGTTATTTTCACTCATTGTGAATTTTGAAAACATAATGTTTAACCCGGAGACTTGCTTGAAATTCTTGATTAGGACGGAGACCTATTAATAAATCAGAATTAAAACAGAAACAGAGGAGGCAATGGCTAGCATCAACAGTATGGACTGGGATTCTAGAGTATGAGCTGCGTGTGCCACTCTTTTCTTGTCGAGAGTCTAAATATCACCAGCAATTCGAGTTTTCATCACGTGCTTTTCCCCTTCTATGTCTTAGTATGAGAAGTTGGCTTCATCACATGCTCTTTCCCTTTCGTGGGTCTCACTGTTGAACTTCTCTTTGTGGGTAAGCAACTTCAGGTGAGGTCTTTCCAATGTTTGATGTGAAAAAAAGTTTCAAAGTGTTACGCTTTTTGGTATAGTAGAAGCACAATGGATGTAAAACGCATTGGTTGACCTTGGAGATGCTTCGACTTGTAATTGAGCACCTTTTTTTGGGTGTCGTGAGCTCTGTCAAAGGGTTTGCACTTTGCACCCCCTTGTCCTCTGTAGCTAATTCACTTGTAGCTACAAAAAGAAAAAGCCCATGTGGAAAAATAGATTCAGCGAAGCACAAGCAGGGTTTCCTCCTCCAAAGTGTTGTAGCATGTGAAGTGTAGCTTTCAAAGGAGGGAGTGTTTTGAGACAATATACGGAGACTGGGAGGTCCGATGGTTTCGCGTGAGCCCTTTAGCGTGAAATAGTGCAGTTGGACTTCGATGGAGCGGTCAAATGCTAAGCGAAGCGAAGCGAAGCTGAGTCAACGACCCGACTACTGTTCCTCTGTAGCTAGCCTCTATGGATGAGCTTTGAGAGCTGCTCCTCTCAACTCCAGGGTAAAGGGTTGAAAAGTTGGTGGAGAATGAAATGAGTAGACAAATATTATTGGATTGGTAGGTACCACTCTCTCCCATAATGGACTATTATTGCATAGCTCTGTATCAGACGCAATAATTCAAAGAAATAGTTTAGTCTTCTAAGTTTTGATCATAACCGTGGTATTAAAGATAGCCTCGAGGCTTATATCATTACAAAATTTACAGTTTTGGAGGACACGAAGTCAGCAAAGTAGAAGAAGAGCCGTGCAATGAAACGTTAATTTAAGTTATACACGCGATAAAATCTAGAGGAAATCTCCTAATTCCTCCCGTTTCAAGGTCAATTTTTCAAGAAGTCAAAAGAGGATTGTCACAAACGACATGAATCAAGAGCCATCTCGGAAACGTCTTTTTCCTTTGTCAATTTACCTCCAAAGAAAGCGGAAAAGCATCCGCCTCGCATCGATAAAATAGACAATAATTCGATAGGGATAGTCCATAATTTCTCAGAGAATTGAGCAACAATTGGGACAAAGAATACATGGTCCACGCACCTACTTCATTTGTAAATACCAGTCAAAAAGAAAATCCTCTGAATGGAACGAACGCAACTTTCTATATGAAAAAGGAAACATCTGACCATCGAGTGTGTGAAAACATATCCATGTAACTTAATTGCCAGTATAATGCGTATAATGCTAAAGGTTAACAATTTGAAAATGGACGCAGATCATTGACCTAGTGAACAGACATTATCAAATTTGGAAAGAAGCGTAAAACGGGCAAAACAAAACATTATGGACGAGGACAAGCGATAGGGATCGGCCTTCTATTCCGCCACACTTTATATTCTCCCATTTCTAGCAAATGGAAGAAGAAAAAAATGCTCGTGAAAATCCTTTCTACACTGTTAAAGGGAAAAGACAAATGCTCTTGCGTATGCAACTCTTTTAACTACAAGCGCAAACTAGGACAAGAGCAAACAAAATGCACCATCAACTCTTTAACTACTTAAAAGAAACTGCTAGCACGAACTTGGACAATGGCGAACAAAATGCAAAATCATGCATGGGATATCAGAAGAAGTTGAAGGATGACAAACTTGGAAAAGTTGATTGCAAGTCAGAAGACTAAGTACACATACGTGAGTCCAGAGCATTTGATCATAATAAAACCCCATCAATAATATTGGACTTGGGGTGTATAACGTATACCTACAGAGTGATAATTTCCAAGATACCTAAATTTTTTTCTCCACAGGCAATGCCCGGTACCCCATTGTCGACGTGTATGCTCTTCAGTTGCAGAAATAACTAGCCACTATTAGATGAACGGCGATGCCGATATCTTAGTCACGCTACACATTTCTGATGATAACAGAGCAAACTAACAGAATGCAAGCATCCAACAGATCCCTTTCCGACAGGAACAAGTTTATCTCACACAGAGAACCAAGAATTCTACTGGGTCACTAAATTCCAACAAGCACAAATTCTTCTAGCAACTTATGAAGGTAAACTTACACCGATATAGGATTGAGAAAGACTTCAGACTAACAACATTGACATTTTCAGGCAATAAACAAAGACTCATGATGGACATTAGCACCAAGCCGAGTAGTACTCTTTCCCATTAATAAACAAATATCTCCACATTAACCACTCCAGTAGACAGGCAGATGTAACTAGGCAAGCATAGTCACCTGCACTAGTTTCTTGCCTTCGACTTTTCCACCGCCCTAGGTGCTGCAATGTAAGAATCATAAGAAACAAAAAATTACTGAAAATAACAGGGTAGACAATTTGTGACAGGAAAATTTGTAAAAACAACCTGAGGCAGGAAATAGGTCACGAAGAATGACAATATAGGGAGGGAATAAATACTTTGCTTGAGCAGTGTCGTTAGCATATGTAGGTTAGCATTCCAGAACAACGCTAAGGCAGATGTACAAATAATACCACATCATGCCACTATCCAATAGAAGCAACGCTTAACTGGAGCATCCGTAAAGCATGCTACTCTAATTGGACTCTACATCGTGCATAACATTTAGAGCAACAGAAAACGAGGGTTGAACAACAAAACATCAACCTCAGCAAGTTCTCCAACTCAAATAAATCAAAATGGACATTCCTACAATTAAGCAACCAACTCAAAATTGACTTCACCGATTTTAATTTAGGATACCACTATCCCAATTTGAGCAAGAACGGAGGATAAAAAAAGGTTAACCTCCTGAAAGCGACAGCTTAGTTCTCTCGTCTCTACTCTTCTATTTGTTCACTGCAACGACAATAAAGTGACAGATCTCATTCAGAGTCACTTATCTGTAACTTTTTTCCATCCTGCATTACCTCTATGCATTCTATAAAGCATAAGGATGCCAGACAATATAAATAATACTTGCACAAAATACATCCCAAGCAGTAAGAGAATTTGTGTGGTAAATGAGTTGTGCAAATAAACAGAAGATGAACGGAGAGAATCATTTTGTAAAAGGTGAAACTGAAAAAAGACCAATTCTTCTGCAGATCAAATTAAATAATAAAACTAGGCTCGCATAGACTCGCCCATTTAAAGTAACATCTGTGGGAAATGAAGGAGTTTAATTAACAGTACGAACCTAGTCCAATTGCATCAGCACCCTTCATAATCTTCAGCCGCTTGCATGAATCAATGAACATCCTACCATTACAAATTAAATCAGATGAATAAGGAGAAACTTGGGGGAAAAGGTTCGAATTTTGCATGAAAAGTGAATTTTTATTCCATACTTCCAGAGGCTAAGTAAATTAAAAAAAAGACACAAAATTCAAACAGACTGTATCCCAATGGCATCTTGCCAATCATAACAATAAAAAAACACTAGCTCTTACTCTCATCATTTGCTGCATATCTTATTAGCCGTAGTAGTTTTAGATGAGGTAACGTAAGCCAGTCAAAGAGACCCCAAAAAAAGGAAGAGTAGAGTTGCAAGGGTTCATGACCAAAAAAAAAAGAGTTGCAAGGGTGAGAGCAACTTTATTTCTAACCAAAAATATCATAATGGTTAGGATTCTCAAGATACCATGCTACCAGTTTCCTTATGATGTACTCTTAACACTACTGAAGCATTAAAGAATCATGTCTTGGTCATAGGAACCAAAAAGACAAGCGAAGATGTAATCATCCGAGGACAGTTTAAAAATCAAGTTACTGATTTCATGCATCTGACCAGCGAAATGCTTACCCTTGATTGTTATACTTCCAACAAGACAGACAAGTCAGCCATCATGATTTTCAAACGACTTTATCCTCCCATAAGTCAAATTATTCTTCTTGGAAATGGTGAAAGCACTCAAAAGATTCTCCAATTTATGGAAAGAGTGATTCACTTCTCGTCAAATGCTCTAAGCGGGAATAGAAAGGGGAAACCATTCAAAGACAGAAGAGGGACAAGTGTGATCATATTAGCTGTAATAAAACCTTGGTATCACATATCTGTAGATGTAGCCTAACTGCTGATTAAAACAAGAGGATTGGTGGTTCAAGAAGATGCTCGGATCCCGGCCCTATTTCGTGCAAAAGGCTACTTCAATCTAGGAAAGAGCCGGAAACTCGAGAGGGTCGCCTTTCGAAGCGTTCGCCGGTGACCAAAGCGTCACGACATAATCAAAGGAGTGACGCTGACTGAATCCAATCGTAAAGTAGGCATTTTGCTTTGCCTTAGACTATATTGAAACAAAGCAAAGTAGGCAGAATAGAGAAAGGAATGGGACAAGGGCGGTCTTGCTTGGCGCGAAGCTCATGTGCTCGTTTTACTACTCGCTCGTTCGTTTTCGTTTGGCCAAGAAGCACGTTAGCTCTCCGCATGGCTTTTTAATGCTTCTTTATGGATATTTCTTGAAACAAATAATTAAATAAATAAATAAAAAGCCTTATGCTGAATATTTCAACAAGCTTCCCAGTGATGATCATTCCACATTTGACTTCTTATCTTCTAGGGAAGTTGCTATATTGCCCAGCTAAGCATACTGAAAAGGGCTATTTCTTCCACATGCAATGAATGCCCTTCATGCTGTAAAAAATTGCAACTTAAGTTGTGCGAGGAGCTCTTCAGTTTATTCAGACAATCTACCTAGAAGTGATCATCGTCACATCACGCAGATCGTAGTTTATGCAGCTTCTGTTGGGCATGCAAAGTTAAGACCAAAAAGAGCTCAAGAGAACTAAATAAAGGTGCTTCGTGTCTACTTCTTTTTTCGGATTCAAAACTTATAGTTCATAATAAGAAAATCACTTACTAAGTTAACTATGTCATTGATTTGACACGTCTTATTTCAGTAGTATCAATTTTACTAGATTGAGTGCCTATCTGTAATCTACAGGAACTCCTGTTTTAGCAAGCTTCTCTTTTTCCTCTCTCAATCTTTGACAGCCAACATACAAATCTAACTTATGCTACCTTTTAGCACATAATGAAACAGAGGAATAACTTATTTTAAGTATATAAATAAATCAGTAACATCAAATGCAAAAAGACAGCCCGTCCAGCAAACTAAACTCTGTAAGACTCGACTGATCCCTTTTTGGCAATATCTAATACAATCACATTAAGGTCTTACCACTCAGGTATCATTAGTTCTTATGTTTATTTTTTGGCAGAGGACAGTATTTTTGAACAAAGCAGCAGCATTCTTTATTTTTTTCACCACTGCTGTCATGACATTTGTAAGTTATAACCCTATTAGGCTCTAGCAATACTTAATCTCATAAATGTTGGACATACCACTGCACTTTCCGTGAATATCTAAATAGAGCAAAAGCCTAGCTGATCCAACCAAATTCATGTTAAATGACTTATCCTGAGTTGTTGCGTATGGGCACTTTACATGATAGCATTTGCCTCGGTACATGCTCTTCGAGAAATCTAACTGCTAGATGTTAAAAATACTTGCTTCTTTTGCCGAGGCATAGTAACTCATCTGTCCCCTTATTTGTTCAGTATAGTCTTTGAGCGAGAAAAACAATAGTCAATAGTTCAAACTCTATTTTGATAGGCCTTAACTTTCATGGCATGAAAATTTTTTGTTACTTTTAAAGAATTAGTGGGTATTTATGTAAGCACTCTAGCATCCCTCAGTACATATCAAGCAGATTCTATGTATTTCCAGGTGACTTCAATAGGCTAAGAATTCTAGATGCAGAAGCCTCACGGTATACTGCAAGTTAGAAGGATTCTCCAATTCTATTACAAAAAGAAAGTTAAAGCAAAAGAAAATTTCAATTGCCAAGTACTATAAGTTAGGAGAGTTATCCAATTCTTAGGGAAAAAAGAAAAACCTTCAACTGTCAAGTACTAGCTACTTTAGACCCAAAAAAAAAAAAGTACCAGCAACTAAAAAGTTCATGTTTTTCTTCCTTTTCCTAATTCCTTCACACTCCTGCCTGATTTCAAAATCGAATTAGCAAACTCTAGTCTAAAAGAGTACTGTGTCTAAGTAACGAGGCACGTTACATGCATCCTGAAGGAAAGTTAGAACTTACTCCCAGGGGACATCCCCGACGAGCATCCAGTCGCCATCCTTGTCCTCATAAGTAAGGACATACTCCGATCCATGCAGGAAATCTCGCAGCTTACTCTCATTCAGCATTTCCCTTCCTGGAGTTCCATTAGATCCACATTGACCTGAAAGCATAAAAATTGTAATTCACTTGAAGCATGCAAAGGTATTCAATATTCACTGATGATCCATCAAAATCAAACCAAGGATGACCAGGAATGGCAGACACAATATATGCACCTATGGTGAACCCGCTGAACATCTTCTCCAGAGAAGATGATAACTCCTGATATGTAGAGTAGTTCCTCAGATCTACCTTCCTCAGATAAGGAGCACCATCCATGCTAACCTTCACATAAAGAGCACCAGGACCCGGTTTGCCATCAACTTCATCATTGTCCTTTGAAGTAGTTGCCAATGTATTTTTCCTGTATGATCTAATAGGAGGCCAACCAACGACCTGAGCCCTGTCATCAAAGATAGCATCAACAGCCATTAGAAAGCCAAAACCTTGTTTGTTGTTCAGGACCAGCCGTTCTCTTGATTTTGGACATAAAGCCATATGTACAGTGAATTAAACTTACTTGGCAGCTGGAGCATTGTTTGAAGCTCTCGTCTGATTAACCCCAGTTCCATTAACAGCACGAGGGCATTCTGGTGCTGGTTTTTGGAGTGCCTCCTTCGGCACAGCCGATTGGGCCCCAGAAGCCCTTGATGGGAGCATTGCCTTCATCCCTGCATTACCAGGAAACTTTCCTTGGCCTCCAGACTGCACATTTTCAGAAGCAGGTCCAGTCACATGAAACATCCAATTTCCGTCGGTATATTTAGAGCTGTTCAGCTCTGAGAACCCGTCTATGGTGTCAGAGAATCCTCTTTTGTTTCCTGAAGCAATATTCTTCTGCAACGACGAGCAGATCCCATCGTTCGAAGGAAGCAAAGGAAACAATGGCTTCTCGTCAAGTTTTCCAGAACTCAGCAAGCACAATTTTGGTTCTCTTTGAGGAGATTGAGATCCAGGGAGACCAAGCGTCAACTCAGTAGCCTTTAGATTCAGATTGCTTTTATTCTCATCAGACAAGCTTGAGACTGCAGAGCTATCAACTGAAGAACAGTCGGACAAGCCCAGATAGTTACGCTCCTTCAACCCCAAGCAGTCACGAGGGATGCCATCTATGGAGGGTGAGGTGGCCAAAGTAGTATTGCCACCCCCTTCCTCCACACCCAGAAGTGGTGGAGACATCAGACTTGAAAGACAATCAATCTATTCTCTTGAACTGCACATCAGTGACGAGGATATAAGTACAAACCGGAGTCTGTATTTCTTTGAACTGAAGACTCTCAAGCAAAAACGGCGATCAGTGAAGATGTAAAAGCAGATATGGGGAGAGAACAACAGTTATCAAGATTCAAATGCTACAACTGGCAACAATAAAATGAGAATTGTGTGAACAGTTTAAGAACTTCACGAGACGATGATAAACAACAACCAAAGCTGAAGAATGACGTAAACCAGCATTTTGTGAAGAACTTAGACAGTACTGATGCTTCAGTAGCTTTACACTTCAAGATCAAGGACGCTAAAATGGGGCAAAGCAACACTGCATCTATAGGAGAAAAAGTAGTCATTTGCATCATCGCCACAAGAATCAATCTGATTATACAAAGCCAAAGTTTTCCCCCATACAAGGATAAACTCAAGTCAACAGTGGAAAGGACAGACGGGAAAGAAGCAGAAGCACAAATAAATGCAGATGGAGAGGGCAATTTCATTAAAAAGGCATACAATTACACAGAAGATGAACCACAGGAGAGACCCAACTAGAGTAGATTTATGGAAAAGAAACGCCTCTTGGACAAAAGAAGAAAATACCCACTAAAAGGATGTTATACTAGGAAAGAAAATAAGTTATGAAGCATAATATTCCTTAAACAGTGAAACCTATAGAAAGCAGGGAAAAAAAAGAAAAGGAACAAGAGGCCCGCAATACAACAGATACGGTAGGACGAAAAGGAGCTACAATTTCTTCGTTGTAGGAGCAAAAAACCACAAAGTCAACAAATCCAAAAATAACATAATAATTTCCATGAAATTAAGCAACTGTAGAACTCCATGTAAGCTGGGATTCGGTGACCAAAGGGCCTTCAGACGTGCACAAGAGCCTTCCAAAACGACATGCTACAGCATTTTCTCAGATCTAACACCACATTAGACCCCCAGCAGAATTCTTGAAGACACTGAGAATTCTTCACTTTAACCAAAGCTCCTACCCATTAGGGAAAAAAAAAAGGAGCCTTCACCCATAAAACTTGTACAAGCCAAGAAATTGAGGGGAGATTCTCAAATCGACACAGAACATATTCGAACACACACGGAGAAATACACAAGATCTCCAACAGGGCTCGCTCAAAACACCAACTTTACACCAAGCATGTGCCGCAGAGATCCCCAAGAAAAATAGAGAGACGGAAAAAAGGAGGAGCTAAGAACAAGATGCTGGAGGGAGGCAAATACCTCGAGAACACCTTCCGAACTGGCCACAGATGAGCGAAGCCGAGGTACCCTTCTCGCCCAAAACAAAGAAAATGCACGAATCGCAGAGAGAGAGAGAGAGAGAGAGAGAGAGAGAGAGACGGAGAGAGAGATTACGGGTCTTCCATTAAGCAGAAAGCAACAAAAGCAAATGGGCAGTTTTCGCCGAAGCACTCGAAAACACAGCTTGAAAAAAAAAAACAAAAGGTGCAGACACGCGCGTTGAGACTTGAGAGAAGCCGGGGGGTCAAAATGGTAAATGCGGACGCGACAATAAGTGCTGTGGAGGTCACAAAATATTTTCGCGAGACCAGGGAAGACTGTGGAGAGCGGAAGGCAGGGGGGGAGGGCTAATCCAGACATTTCCCATCTGCGGTCAAAAGAATTGGGTATTGATATTTGCTTTGACTGATATAAATTCAATTGATATGACCTTCCAAGTCAGGGGGATATTTTCTTGGGGCTCAAATGACAATAATGACCTTGGGGGGAGGTTAAACCCAGTGGCACGAACGTAAATAAAGCGCCCCTTCCTGCTCTGCAAAATCGCAGGGAGCAGGAAGCTGTTTTGTGGTGACAGGAAACCATTATTTAAAAAAAAAAAAAAAAAAAAAGGCAGCAGAGCAGCAGCAGGCGGTAGTAGTAATAATAATAATAATAAAAACGATCGACGGATCGAAACCAGATTTCCATGTCTCCCCCGGATGCATCAAAATTCAACGACTCCACTCATTGCTCTTTCCCACTCCCCAAATTTCTATTTCCTCGCCAAATTACCCCCTCTTTTTTTTTTTTGAGCATTTCTTACTTTTAATTTTGACCGTTAGATCAACTCTTTTTTTTTTTGCTTTTCGACCCTTTTCTCGTTAAAGGATATTTAATCGCATTCACGTGTCAAAACGATACATTACACACATTCGAGCACGGTCCGCGCATAAGAGTTTGTATCTCTGATCAGGTCGTGTCGTGTCGTGTAAGCCGCTTAATGAACATATTACATTGGAGTTCCGAGTTATCGAATGAGTATGAATTAAACGATATGATTTTACGACCGGGTATAAAACAACATTGATTGTCATCCTTGAGTGGATATGTACTAATGGGTGCACATTTATACTTAAACGAGCTTGATTTTTTTTTTATGAGACTGTGGCGCTACGAAAATAAAATCGTATGGTACCTCGATGCTCATGTTTCATAAGATTTTATTGTGCGATTCAGCCCTAAAGTTCCGATTCGATACAATCCTAAGTTACCTAGTTTAGTTTGAGTGGACTGAAATTCTAGCTGGTAATTTTTTTATATTTTTTTTTCGTTCTTGTTAAATGTGGTAGTGATGTGGCGTCACATGAATGGGTGATGAAAAAATATGATGAAAAAAAAAAACATAAAGAGAGGTCGTGAATGATCATATATAGGTTGTCATCCCCTTCTCACACGATGGTTATGGTCCTCGAGGCGGGCAAGAGAGGATCTAGTGGGCATGTTGATCCTTAATATATGGTCGCCGGCGGTGGCGGTGGCGGTGGCGTTGCATCGCAAGAGCAACACCACTTGCCCTCATTGGCACAAAGGGGGGCGGCACCCCATCCTTGCGACGATGCTTTTTCTTTTTTGCATTTTCCTTTTTTTATTTGTTTTGTGTTTTTTTTTTCCTTTTTTTTTTACTATTTTTACAATTTTCAGCATGTTTACATTTTACACTTTTCTTTTCCTTTAATGTTTGGTTCGAGACATTATTATTTCGTCCACACAATGATGTGCGAGCTCGTTAGTGCAACAACATACCATAAGCTAGGAAGTGTACCACATGAGGCAACAAACACTCGTTGCATAAGCTAGTCAAAGGGTTCACTCATGGAATAGCTCGAATTTCTTGGTCTCATGGAAGATATGACTCATTTATCACTGGGCTACCACATTCATATGTTATCGATTTCGTTGGAATATCTTAAATATGCATTCGCTTAACAGTTTGAGATATTTTTGAACAATTGATAATAGTCCTATAAAATCTTATATGGTAAAATGCAGAAGGTCCCGTTAGGTCAAAAATCTAGCCTATGCATGAGAGAAAGTGCTGGGATAGATATTAAATCGCATTCTCATCTAAATATTTAAATTTTTAAAATAGCGGGTAACGATCCCATAAAATCTTGCATATATGATGATACTTTCGAGTTTATAATTTTATTGTTAGTACGGTTTGAATTACAAGCTGATACAAGAGATGACTTTAAAAAGATTGTGGAACAATTTATTTTCTTAAAATATTAGGTACACAAAAAATTTCAAATTGTTACACCCGTGATAAATTTACTCCAAAAAAAAGTTGTTACCACCAAAAAAATCTCAAATTGGTATATCAGCTATAAATTTACCATAAACTAATTATTTTTATTATAAAAAATTTCAAATCGGTACACTTGTAATAAATTTACCATCAATTAGTTTCTATTGAACTGGATTAATACTGCAAAAAATTTCAAACTAGTATTCACTATGGGTGTGCATGGTCCGGGCCGGTCCGATCCCAGCACGAACTCGGGGACCGGACTATTGGGACCAAGGACCGGCGGTCCGGTCCCGGTCTCGGCCCAATCGCTATAAAACCTACTACTACGTTCAACCCGCTCGTGTTACAGTTACTATGCTAGCTCAGTGCATAAAGCTCCCGCTCGTGTGCAGTTTGACTGAAATGTAAGGCTGCGCATATTACATCCGAATTCGTCCAACCCTAAGAATGTCAAGAGGCTAAAATATTGTTAATTTAAAAATCATGCATGGTCCTGAGGATTTCATCATAACAAAAGTAATTAGAAGTCCTTTTCGCCACCAATTGAAAACATCACTTTAACGCTTTTACTAATACCAAAACTTGCAAGTAAATAAATAAGTCAGAGTTCATCCAAGGATGATCCTGCTTTTGCGGATCTTTAAAAAAAAAATTACCTGATTGGTCTCAAACCATGGAACCCGGGGACCGGACCTCCAATCTCAAGGACCAGACCAATCCGCCTGGGCCAGGCCGGTCCCAGGCCCGTCCGGGCCGATTCGATCCAGTTTGCACACCCCTAGTATTCACGTGACAAACAAAAGGTAAAAATTCATAAACAGCTATGCTCGTCACTCGTCAACAACGTGTCATTTGACTTAGTAATTTGACGATAAAATTTAACGTAAACTAATGAAGAGTAAATTTATCACATGTATACAAAAAATTTGGATTTTTAGTGATGAAAAAAATTAGTTTAAGGTAAATTTATCGCAAATGTAATGATTTGGGGTTTTTCGTAACATTAAATCTAAATTATTTTATTTCGAGAGAGGAACTTGGAAGAAATAAATAAATGTAAAAAAAAAATTACCTTCCATGCCCCCCAAAAACAGTAGGGCCAAAAGGGGGAATACAAAAGTTCGGAACCCACCATAAAAAGAAATAATGAGAAAAAAGGAAAGGGAAAGTAGCCCCAAAGAAGCATTTAATGGTTGGGGGGAGAGAGAGAGAGAAAAGGAAAAGACAAAAGTGGGTTAGAAAGATAAATAATAAAGGGAGGGATTAGACAGAGGAAAACAGGGGAGTTCAATTGTGCGATTGAATTGGGGGACAGGAAAGCGGCATTTTAAGATGCTTTGCCGGGCAGTGATCACGACATCTCTCTCTCTCTCTCTCTCTCTCTCTCTCTCCATTAATTGTGGGACATATATTTATTTACTTATTTATTTATTTTTGCCAAAAATAGTTCCATGAAAATTAAGAGCGGTCGGTTTCCAATCCGCTCGGCTCCGCCCCCAGAACTTGGAACTCGAGATCGGGTCGGGTTCGGTCCTGTTCATGGGGTCCAGTGGAATTAATTGTATGTGGTTAAAACTCATATTCGCATTTTAAATATGTGAAAATACCCTTGATAATTAAGGGTTTAAATTACATTTTTAAAAATTTTAAGAAATTAAATTGAAATTTAAAAAAAATAGTCGATCCGACTCGGGCTATCTGGATGGACTGTTCCATCCCATGAACAGGAAATCGGGCCGACAATTACCGGCTCCAATTTTATGGAATCAGGCACCGGATCGAAAACCCCCTATCCTGGTCGATTATTTTTGCTCGCTCCCTTGATGAAAATGTTACCTGATCGAAAATATTGTAGTTTTTTTTTTCCATGTATCAATTATATATGACACGAAGAAACACATATTTGAGAAACTCACCGATTGTCCTTATTCGGGTTTTCAATGAGTGCATCAAGGGCGCTTTTACTAATGAAATCGTACGTAGAATACTGCTATAGCAATCCAATAAGGAAAATATCAATCCCACTGAAAATGAAATGCACTGATCTCGTGATAGGCATCGTCAACAAACAAGCGAAAGCCGTAAATTGCCTCGTTGAGCATGCTTAAGAAATTGCTAGTCCCAAGGTCGGCATAGAAGTCAAGCGCCTTCCAAATGAGAAAGCTGCATGCAAACTTACTTTGATCGAGAGCCGCATGCACACGTTAAATACATAAACCTAACCGATTTACAAGACTCGCAAGGCGCCTCACAAGCCTCTGGATTGTCAGAATTCCGTGGCCGCGCCGCTAAGACTCGTATACGTATGTGTGTACGGGCACATTAAAAAGGCCAAAAAAAAAAAAAGGGAGAGAGGAGGAGTATAATAATAGAGGTACAATGTCATGTTGGTCCGAAAGCAACATCATGAGCTGCTGCGAGCGGTCTCGCACGCTCGGGGCACATCCACTCATGCGACGTGCTGGCCAATGGCCATCCCGCCCGCCTATCATCACCATCGCCTCACTCTTTACGTCACTTCCTAGCGCCCCACCAAAAAAAAAAAAAAACATCGTAATTTTCGGATCGTGCCATTGGATTTGGACTAGAATTATCTAAGCACAGTCGATGCTTAACACGACACGTGGAAGATCGCTCGAATCGAGGCTGAGGTCTGCGGTGTAGTTTAGGATCCGAAACGATGTAATCCGTAAAAAATCCGCGTATGTTTCGACGGGGAAAAAATTAGAGTTTTTTTAAGATTAAAGGGAAAAAGTCATAAACAAGTTATGAACATCTACTCTAATTTTTTTTTGTAACATCAAAATACTCATCCCTTAACTCAAAAAATCTCAAATTTGTATCTATATGATACATTTACTATCTTTCATCAGATGATTTTTCTGTCAAATTATATCTTTTTTTATTTCACTTAAGATAGGTGAGTCTCGGGAGCCATGCCAATACCGTTTTTTTTTGGGCGCCCATGCTAGTGGATTTTTAACGATTCTCATTGGTTTAATTTTGACGGGGGCACGTGCAAATTTAAGATTTTTGGTTCTTAATTGGGTGAAGGAAGAAAGAATTTATTTCGACCCAAAAAAATACAAAAGAAAGAAAGAGAGAAGATAGAATTAACAACGTGAGGATGTGCACGAGTAGGTCGAAAGCGACGGTGGTGGTGGGACGAAAGAAAGTTAAAATCAAATGAATAGATAATTCGGGAATTAATAAGCGAGATGACTTTGCTTTACAGCCACAGAATTTGCGGGCCTGTGCCACGACAGGGGGGCCCAGTGCCGGAACACCTCCGCCTTAGCCGGTGACTTTTTCCAACACAAAACCCCCCCATCTAACCCTGGTTAATCACGTCCCTAACCGTGGTTAGCTACTCCCCCCAAAAACCCAGGTCCCTTTAGTTAAACCCCGCTGCGTTTCTAATTAATTTTCCCCCCCGACCCGTTGGGGCGTGGCGGTTCGGTTCCAGTGAGGCGAGGCTAGAGGCTAGACCCCACGCCAATGGGAGGGCGACACGTGGCTCAAGGGGGGTAGAAGCTAGGGTTGACAGTCAATAATGGCACGTGGACCCGTGACTGACAGGGATCGATTGTGTAAGGTGGGTCCATGGATTATGGATTGGGGTTGGGGACCGCTCTAGCACGCTTTTTGGTTGAGCTGATGGAGAGGAGGGGGTGTAGCTCACGTGCGGGAGTTTGCATCTGTATATCTCTAACTTTGTCTTCTACTCCTTAACTCAGTGCCATAAACAACAAAAATGGATAAAACATATAAATAAATAAAGGGTTAAATATCTGGTACACATGTGATAATTTTATCTCAAATTACTTTTTTAACCATCAAAAATCATAAACTGATGCACTTATGATAAATTTACCCTAGACTATTCTTTTAAGCACCAAAAACCCTAAACTGGTACAACTGTGACAAATTTACCCCAAATAAATTTTTTTAACCATAACGAATCTCAAATTAATACACATATGACAAATTTACCCTCTGTTAGTTTCCGTTTAATTGAGTTACTATCACAAAAAATTACAAATTGATGTACTTGTAGTAAACATAGTACAATTGTCACGTGCCATACAATTCAGCAATTTGACGGTAAAATTTAACAAAAACTAATGAATGGTAAATTTATCATATATGTACCTGTTTTGGGTAAATTTATCACATATATATCAGTTTGAGATTTTTCATGGTAAAAAAAATAATTTAGAATAAAATTGTCACAGGTGTACCGATTTGGGATTTTTGGTGGTATTAACCCATAAATAAATTACCGTAACGAAGAAAAAAAAAGAAAGTATTTCAATCAACCTTTTACAAGTGTGAAATTTCTCTCTCTCTCTCTCTCTCTCAATTAAAAGTTATACCATTTTCCTTTGACAGAAACGCGAGCTTGACGAGATCATAAGGATTCGTATTCGTAGGGTTATTAGATGAGATTCGTGCGAAAATAATGAGCGCAACGAGTGATTCAACGCAGGAGTTGAGACAAACATCTCGCCTCTTTTACGTTCTTCCATCCACGCAATACCGAGATCTCATAATCGAGGTAATTTGAGGATTCCTAGGATCTACTTATCGAGATGAATTGCGTGAAGACAAACATCGGGATCCGGATTTCCTACCATTGGAAATCCCTATCATTGATCGATCTGAACCGTCCAATTTAAAATGAACAGTCCAGATCAGTTCACATCATTTCCCACTAAAAAAAATGTGGATTGATCTGGACCGTTCATTTTAAATTGAACGGCCCAGATTTAATGTCACCCCTACATTTATGGCACCAAATCCTTTCCCCAAACATCGTACTAAGAAAGGCAGTCAATCTCCTGAGAAGTCGGAGGCACTAAGCGTAACTCCACACGACATATAGGAGGCGATCCGATCTCCTAAACTCCAAGGTACTAAGGGGGTGCATGACAACTAACCAAAAATAATTTCTGGAACAAAAACCTATTTTTTAAATAGGTTTTGAACAGAAACTCGATTGGTAACGCAATTCTAAGAAACTAGTTCCGAAACAAAAAAGTTATTTCAGAAATAGATTTAAAGCGGAAATGAGAAACAAATAAAAAGTTACTTCTCCGAGAAATAGAAATAAAAATAAAAATAAAAATCTCCGTCGACGACCAACCCCGCCCCTCGCCGCGGGTGGCCGCCGCCGCCGCCCCGGTCAAACATATTTCTATTCTAGAATCAGAAATTTTATGCCGTTATCAAACGCATTTTTCTGCTAAAAAATTCATCCAGAAACAGGAATAGAAATAACTATTTCTGTCCCATAAATGTCGTCATGCGGGCCCCAAATCTCTGGGTGAATCGAAATTATTTTTTCAACATTCTACTTCAAGCTTAGTCTAGGATTCGTGGGTCACACAAGTCCAATTCGGGGTTTCAATGTGAAATTGAATTGGGCTCAGTGGGCCGACGTCCTAGCTCCGTATCATGTCAACGGGCTCGCCAGAGTTTCTCGGCCCAAGGAGACTGTCAGAAGCTAAATCGACGCGTATTCGCATTTGCGAGGAATTAAGTTGTCAAGGACATGAATAATTCGTTGACGACCGGTTACTATTTCTTTTGTCCGTTCATTTTTCAGAGAGCAATGCTAAGGATACTTCAACTAGTTCGTACGTACATGGAACGAACGAAGCGACTATAACGCTAAAATTCCGAGCACGACCGATTCAGATGACATGTAGCTGAGCATATACATGCGCGCGGCTTAGCTTTTCTAACCCCATTTAATCGCGATATCTCTAGATATGTTGTATCAAGCACGTTCGCATGCGTCTACACATTCCGATGAGAATCGACGTTGTGCAATCCAATCAGTCAACGTGCTGTGTTTACGTTTCGTCCATTAACAAACGTGTTGTGCTGGGATGAGATGTTCAACACAAGGTGGCAATACCATATGTAAATCGTCCGTCTCACTTAACAACATGCGACGTGCATTTTTTATGTTTCTTGTTTGCAATTAGGGTTTGTGGAATGCGTCGATTTTTTTGTATAATTAGTGATTAGGATTTTTGGGCGAATTGATTTGCACCATGAACTTACGGACAATGGTTGGACATGTTTTTTTTTTAAATTACTTTTGGTCAATATGACATGAATAATTAGGAGTGAGTAAGACGGATAGACTGAACTGAGAACTGCCCGAACCGGATAAAATCGGCCGGTTCGGTCTTGATCCGAAGGGCGTCAGTCCGGTTCCCGATTCTTAAAAGTAGAACTGGTAGCCGAGCGGTCCGGTTCCTGGGAGAGGATCGGATCTACCGGACCGATAATTTTTTTATTATTTGAACATGAACCTAAATAAACAGGATCAACAAAATGGTACGACAGCCCTCCTTCTAATTTGAAGCTACCAGGCCTAGCAAAGAGGGAGCTGCTTTTGGGGCCAAAACGCAACGAGCTTTCCCTTCAATTTTGTGGAGAGTATGCATGCCAACGAGTATTGGTCCATACTATGGTCTCCACTCTCCATCCTAATCGCACGCTAATGAGTTTTCCCCGGTTTGACAATCTCCGAGAAACCGCAGGGAGAAGGAAAAGAAATCCAATTTCCAAAACGATATTTGTCCAATATTGGACCGCCCGATTTCGGAAATGAAGGACCGGTCCCTCTGGTCCGGTTCCCAGTTCTTGAGTGGGACCAGATCGGACTGGACTGGGAACCGATTACCCTTGGGACTAATAATTCCCCCCATTTGTTCTTTTCACTCCAATGAGGCTTAATGGGGTTGCGATTTAGGATTGCGGTATATGTTTAGGATACCACTGGCAAAATCGTCATAAGCTAAGGGATTTGTAATCTTGTCTTTCGGGGATTATGGACATGTAATTAAAGATGTTATGTTATATATCGAGTCTTAGATAATTTCTTAATAAAAACCATGTAGAAAATAATAATGAATGCAGGAGTATCAAGAATCCTTTGGCAAGTATTCTATGACCTAAGAGGAACTGGTTTGAGATTCCATTTACAAAGTCATAGATTTGCATCACTATGTGTGTGATTGGCTTTATTCTTCAACTGATACAACAAAGGATAATTTTTTATACCCATTTCTCGAGCAGGTTCTTCTCTCTCTAATTGTAATAATATTATTGTGATTTTAGGGTGCATTTGTTTCGCGAAAAATAAAAAAATATGAAAATTATTTTTTTAAAATAATAATCGCTTGTGTCGCTTGAAACGATTAGTCAATGAAAAATATTCCACTATCGATAACAAATTATATTTACATATTCTGAAAATGTTTTCGTTCATCTATTTTTGCAAACAATACTAACGATCATTTTTTGGAAAATATTTTTCAAAAAACATTCGTTTTTCGTGAAACAAAAAGAGCCTTAATTCTGTAAGATTAAGGCTGTGAGAGACTATAATGTTCTAAAGTATTTTCCTTGTATTTAAGCTATTACTAAGTGATTACCTCTGAATTTGACACCTAGGACTTTAGATAGCTAGAAATGTCTTTCTCAGCGTCACAAATGGGAATACTGTATTTAATGAATTGCTCAATAAGTTGATATGTAATTACATTTTTTTGGTCGAAATATGGAATTGCATTAAACAGTGTTAATTAAGAGGTAGCGGGGACTTCAACATGTTTAATAAATCATATTTATTGGTGAATGTTTGCCACTTATCATTTAACTGAAGTGACAAATGTCAAAATACAAGGAGGAGCCAATAACTAATCCTTCAATACCCTGTTATTTTGTCTCATTTCATTCGAAGACTTTTAGGTGGCATTAACTATCAAAACACAATTTTTTATTCCACCAAAATATATCTACCTTTTTTAGTGAAAGATTTTGTACGATTAATATGAATTTTCAAAGAATGATACTAAGCTTAGAACCTACCATTATTAGGTATTCACGGGAATTTTTGGATGCCTATTATGGATCTATAACATAGAATCGAGACATTTATATCATAAACATACATATTATCAACTTCTCTGAGAGAATTACATGTTATGTAATGATAGGAAATCTCCTCATTACCATTACTACTCGAAAAACACTTTTTTGAGCAAATTGTCTTGCGTTTGTACCTAAATAAAACTTAAAATTTTTAGCTTTAATTAAATAGAATTTGCACACCTTGAAAAGTTGCCAACATGGATGTACTTTTGCTATTGCTGAATATTCAACAAAAAGGCATATGATCTCTAGGTATTTTGCTAAATATCCATCTAGACATCGCTCCACATTGGTTGTAAAATTATGGAAAACCTAAAAATCTCTCTACAACATAACGAACCCAAGACAAGTTTTAAACCAAAAACTTTTATGAAAATAAATTTTCGATCAAAGCCTGTGCATGTTATGAGATTGGTAATGATGGCTTATTACTAAATAACTAACAAAAAGGTAATATAAAAGGGTCAGTATAATTATCGTCGTATTCTATCAATCTCTCGTAGATTGTAGATTCCCTTCGAATCCTTCTAATACTACACCAATCCCATGATTTTCTTCCCTTAAAAATTCTTCATCCTTAACCACAATAGCAAAAACATTTGTCCAAAAAAAAAAAAAACCACATATAAAGCAACTGTTATAGCCAAGTTCGTATAAATAGAATTGCAATGTAAAGACTAACCTATAGCCAACGCAAACAAGTAAGCAGAATATTGATCCGAGCCCAACGAAATATCGTTGTGTCCTTAAGACGAATTTGCCCCATCAATCAGTACCCGAGGACCTTGGACAATTGTCTCCCAGGATAGAACGGATTACGTTTCTCTGAAGTGGTACTTCTTCAAAGGACTCCGGCGAATGTAACTTTTCAAGAACAATCGCACAGATGAAGATGAGTAATGAGTGGTGGAAAGTGAAAATGTCAGTAGTCGGAATGTGACGGTCGGGGTTTGTATTTATAGACAATGATGTGAAGAGTCGCGAATCATTACTGTTGACGAAGGAATACGAACCAACAGTTCTGTTCAAACAAACATGTTCGTTCGTTCTATTCCGAACGAACACGTATGTTCGACGGACGAACTTGTTCGAACAAACATGTTCGTTCGCTTTATTCCGAACGAACATGTAGGTTCGTCGGTCGACTTTCATGCCGAGCGGACGCATCTGTTCGAATGAAAAAGAATGTCCAGAAATTTCTGAACATTCAAATCGTGTCCCTTAAAAAAAGAATAAATAAAAAAATGATGATGTAAAATAAATAAACGTGCGGACTCGGGCCCGGCCCGAATCGAATCGAGCAAGCCAGCGGGCGGCGGCGCGCGTGTGTGGGCCGACCTTACTTTGCATAGGTCCTCCCCCGTCCACAAAAGTACGGTGCCCCTTGGGGCCCAAACCCATTTGTGAGTTTTCAATATTTAAACACATCCACCATCTACTCTTTTTCCTATGTGAGACTCTCTTTCCTTCATTTCTCATTCATTGCTTATGGGACTTCTAAATCCCAACAATCCCCCACATGAATGAAATGTTCAGATATCACGATTCTTCGTGTATGCATGAAATGCAATGTGCGATTATTTCATGAGAGAACGTTGCATTAGGATAAGTAGTCTGAGACTTTGAACTTTCCCTAGTGAGACCTATCGGACTTACTCGGTCAATCAGTAGACTTGATATCTTTGAACTGTCGACCTTTGGTGTAAGCCTAGACAATAGAAATCACACAACTGTCTCTCGAATAAAGTTAGTTCTCACTGTTGTGTTCATTTTGGCCTTGAACATTGCCTGGTCTCATGAGTGTTTTAGAGAATTCGACCTTTTTTCCAATTCTCACAAAAGCGGTCCTCACTTCATACTCACATAGGTGATTTCTGAATATGCTATAAATTACATACTTAATTCAGAATCATTAAAAGCATTTGCTTAACCTTCACATGTCAGTACTGTTTTCATCCGGGAATGAGTAAGAATTTACAGTACTCTACACTGTCTTCATAACTTAGTTGTCCCTTTGAACCTAGATCTTGGGATCTCCAGTCAACTAGGTAGGGTTTCCGCTATGATGACTTATTTATAGGCCTTTAAACCCATTCCCCTTGATGTTTTCACAACCAACTCTTTAGTTAGGCTTTTTGTTAGTGGATCCGCAACATTATCTTTTGACTTCACATAATCAATTGTGATAATTCCACTAGAAAGAAGTTGTCTTACAGTATCGTGTCTTCGACGTATATGTCGAGACTTACCGTTATACATAACATTCCTTGTCTTTCCTATTGCCGTTTGACTACCACAATGAATACATACAGCAGGTACTGGTTTAGGCCAATTAGGAATATCTTCCAAGAAATTTCGAAGCCATTCTGCTTCTTCACCGGCTTTATCCAAAGCAATAAATTCTGATTCCATAGTAGATCTTGCTATACAAGTTTGTTTGGATGATTTCCAAGACACTGCTCCCCCACCAAGTGTAAACACATATCCACTTGTTGATTTTGTGTCGTTTGTGCCGGTTATCCAATTTGCATCACAATATCCTTCAAGTACCGCTGGATATTCTGTGTAATGCAAAGCATAGTCTTGAGTATGCTTCAAGTAGCCCAATACACGTTTCATAGCTTTCCAATGATTTTCATTTGGACTAATTGTAAAACGACTTAACTTGCTTACCGCACAAGTTATGTCTGGCCTAGTACGGTTCATGACATATATTAAACTGCCTAGTATACTAGCATACTCATTTTGAGCTTTGCTTTCACCAATATTCTTTGAGAGATGTAAATTAACATCTATCGGGGTATTTACTGGTGCGATGCCTAGATTCTTACATTTTTCAAGAATATTCTCAATATAATGGGATTGAGATAGAGATAACCCTTCAGATGTTTTACGGATTTTAATTCTTAAAATAACATCTGCAACCTCCATGTCTTTCATATCAAATTTGCTTGTGAGCATGCGTTTGGTTGTTTTGACAACCTCACTATTGCTGCCCAATATAAGCATATCATCTACGTACAAGCATAAAATGGCAAAGCTATTATGAGTGTTCTTAATATATACACATTTGTCGCACTCATTAATCTTGAAACCATTCGACAACATGACTTGATCGAATTTAGCATGCCATTGTTTTGGTGCTTGTTTCAAGCCGTAGAATGACTTGATAAGCCGACATACTTTTTTCTCTTGTCCTGGAACAATGAACCCTTCAGGTTGCTCTAAATATATTTCTTCTTCCAAATCCCCATTTAGGAAGGCTGTTTGACATCCATTTGATGGATTTCAAGTCCATACAACGCTTCTATAGCAATTAACATCCGTATATATGTAATTCTCGTGACAGGTGAATAAGTGTCAAAATAATCAAGACATTCTCGTTGCCTGTTGTTGACACCTAATTTTAGTGATCTCGCATTTTGTTGTTGTTGTTGTTCTTATTATTATTATTATTATTATTATTATTGTTGTTGTTGTTAGATTTGTCCAATTTGTTAATATATGCATGTTTCCTTGTTTTATTGCAAAATAGAGAAAAAGCAAAAAGGGTGTAAAATGGAAAATTACAAAAATCAGATCAGACTGGTTCCAGCCCAGCCCACATGAATATACTCGGCCCACGCCTTCCTCCTCTCGCGCGAAGCAGGCCCACTCGCCATGGGTTCTTCTCTTTTCCTTTGTTCCGTCGGCTCACTTAATTTAGGCCCATTTTTCTTTTTATTCCTTCCCCACTTGGGCCCAAGCGAATGGCCCACCTCTCTTTTATTCCCCATTAGCCCACTCGGCTGCCCACTTCCACATGCACACGACCTCATGTCTCTCTTTGTCAACCGTTCACTCACTGCACACACACTCAAGTGCTCTCTGCACACACGCTCATTCACGTGGTCTTCGGTCGACGGACGTCCACACATGAGCAAACTTGCTCAAGAAGTTCAAGGACAGCTCATAATGAGCAGGGGACAAAAACGAAAAGAAAGAGAGAGGGAGGGGAGTAGGGGTAGCTTCTTCTTCTTGAGTCACGGAAAAGAAAAAAAGGTAGGGGGAGGGAAGTGCTCTCGGAGGCATGAAGCCATAGCGAGAGAGAGAGTGCTCGAGGTCGAAAAAGTCCGGCCACCGTCGTCGTGATCCGAGACGATGGTGGCCTTGTGCGCAAGCCACCGCGAGCCAGGTTCCCGTTTATCCCAAGCTGGCCGTGAGTCTCCATTCCAACCTCCCGTGCATCCCCTCCAGCTCGACCTCGGCCGGCCAGTTAAGTTCCGAGTCCATGATGATGCCCCCACCAGTCGATCCAGTGTGTGAGGATTTTCCCTAGCAGCGTTGACGGCTCGGGTTGGTGGTCGGGGAAGATCGATGGTCCGGTGATGATGCTGGTGGTCGGCGCCCCTAGGTTGTCTCGTCTCGGGTTCGTCTCTGTGGAGACCGGTAGCAAGGCGGAGGCGGGTGTGATCCGTCAACCACGAAGGTGGCGTCCACATAAGGCCTGCCTGCGTCCGACAGCCACGAGTGGATTCGTGGCGGCCTGTTTTCGGCATGGAGGCGTTGGGTCTTAGCGGGTCTGACCAGGAAGTGTGACGGCCAACTCAGTGGCGGCATGGCGAACTTTATCTGGAGACGACGCTGGTCGCGAGCAGGCCTGGCATTGGCTTGACGAGCAAGTCCCACTGTTGGCGCGACGAGTAGATCCTGACGACTTGGTGACGAGACGAGACAAACTCGGTGGCGATTGATGAAGATTTGTGTCGTTGAGGGTTGCAAAGAGGACTCGCACGAGGAAGAGGAAGTTGACGCAAGCGAGTATCAGCGGTCCGGCTGAGCTGGTGGCATGGGAACGTGACCACAGGTGACGCACGGTCCGGACTAGAGAAGAGCAGGTCTGGTAGCAGCATGGTAAGTCGACCTGGTGGAGGCGTGGTCGATTGGATCCTATTTGCTTCCGACGAACAAAAACCTGGCGGCCTGGTGTCGGGCAGATCCTGGCGTTGGCGAGGAATAGAGCTAAGCGGTGGCGTGGTGATGGATCTCCGCGCGGTGGTCTCAGTACTGGATGACCAGACTTAGCGTTGTAGCGAGAGAGCCCACGGGTGCGTGCCATGGCGACGAGCGATTCTAAGCGAGCCGTTACGGCTGCTCCCATTGGTGCCCAAAGGTGACAAGTGGCAGTCACAAGAGTCGGCAGGCGACGACCACAGCGACGTGGCGGGTGAGCCTCAACGTCGTGGTCTGAGTGTTCGGCGAACGAAACCAGTCGGCGGCTCAGGGGGGCTTAGGTCGCGATCCGGCAGTGGCGTTGCGAACGAGTCGACCTTGGAGCGAGTCCTGACGATGCGAGCAGATCCGACGTTTCTGCGAGGAAGTCGGCGGAGCGTGGTGTGGTGGCGATGACGAGCGGATCCGGTAGCGAAGCAAGATGAACAGTGGCGGCGAGGTGAGCTTGACCTTAAGCAAAGCATGGCGGAGACAAGACTGACCGAGCTGGCGATGGCATGCGAGTCCGAGCTTGACCCGAGGCAGTGGCGTGGTGGTTGATTTTCAGCGTCGTGGTCTCGGCGTTCGGTGAGCAGAACCGGCTAGAGGCGGCGGCGAGCGAGTCCAAGCCGTGCGTCGAGCCAGTCCCGACAGATGCGGAGGCCACTCGAGCTCGGGCCAAGTTGACGCGAGGGTGAATAGTGACGGCGGCATGATGAACGGGTCCGGACAGCGAGTCGAGCGAGGGCTGTTGGCGTCGAAGGAGCAGAGTCGCTGTCGGGTTTTTGCAGAGAAAGAAGGCGACGCGAGGAGGAGGATGATGAACAGTAATAATAAGGTTAGGGTGGGCTGTTCCAGCGGGCTGTTGTGGAAAGAAAGAGAGTCTGGCCAGTGGGCCTGGGCTGTTTTGTTTCAAAGAAATTAAAGGCTGGGCGTGAGGGAGATGGGCCAGAAGTTTGAGTAGGGGCCCGGGTTCGTACAAGGAAAAGAAATTTGGGGCCTAGGCCTTTTGTTGTGCCCATCGGGCCCGGGTCGGGTCCTCTTATTCGGGCCTGATCAGGCCCAATGGCTTGATCCAGGCCCGGACCCGGAGCCCGACCCGGACCGGTTTTTTTTATTTATTATTAATAAATAATAATAAATAATAAATAAAAAAATTCCAAAAAATAATTAAAAATCAGAAAATTTCCCAAAATATAAAAAAATAATAAATAGATAGGAAATGTTTCTATTTGTTTATTTTGTTTAATTAGGCTTTTATATGCTTGATGATCGACTGCTTGCCATGTTTAATTCGCATGACTTAGTTTTAACTTCGCATGTGAATCATTGAATATTATGTATATCTCAGTAGGTAAAATTAGCACGATGATTAGAATTTAATTCGGGATACTCGTTTTACCCTTTAATTGACTAAACTTTGCTTTTATCTAGTTTGAGTGACTGCATGTGCTCTCAATGTGGCGATCGATGAGGATGCCCATGGAAATGGTAGCCCATTGAGGCTTGATGATTAAAGACCGACGTCCATTCCGGTCCATTTTTGCATATCCGATACACGTGTCGGAGTTACTTTATTTAAATATCGTCATTATAGATTTGGATTGCATGTGCTTATTCCAGTCTTTACTTGGCATATTTACCTGATTGAGTGTTTATAACACTATCTTTTGAAAAATTGACTGTTAATTGCTTTTCCTATTGCTAGGTAAAGGATAAATAGGTAATTGCATGAAATGACAGAAAAATATTATGCATGATCATTTAGTACTGGTTAGAGACCTAGTAAGTGTAAAATGATATGCAGAATGTGTGGTCACCTTAGGGAATATTAACTGGCTAGGTACCGAAAGGGCGCTAATTATCTAGTTAGCGTAATCAAGTCCCTGAATCCAGAAGCTCTGGTTGCGTAGGAATTGAGATAAGACTCTCGTGTCTCGATTGGTTTCTAGCCGACCCCAATAGGCTAGTGGCGACTCCTAGTAGCATTTTAGCTTGCTAGTCAATAAAACGAAATCCAAAGTCACGCGAGGTAGGACTTGGGAGAGTCCGTGCCATTGACCGATGGCAATACCTCTAAACCCGCTGGACTCCTCCAGGAGGTTTCTAGAAGGTCGCGACACCCGTAGCCTTTTACTACAAGCCGAGCCTTATACTTATCAATAGTACTATATGCTTTCATTTTCCTCTTAAATATCCACTTACATTGTAGTGGCTTATTACCAAGAGGAAGATCAACCAGTTCCCAAGTATGGTTAGACAAGATGGATTCAACTTCACTATTGACAGCTTCTTTCCAGAGCGGGGCTTTTAGAGATGTCACAGTTTCCTTAAATGTCCGAGACTCATTCTCTAACAAATATGTTAGAAAATCAGGTCCAAAAGATGTAGAAGTCTTTTGTCTTTTACTATGTCTAGGTTCATCCTCCATTGAATCACTTCTAGATATAGTATCTCGAGGTCTCTTATCGTTATCAATTTGCTTATATACTATGTTATACGGAAATATATTTTCAAAGAACGAAGCGTCCCTTGATTCAATAATCGTATTGGCATGTATATCTGGGATCTCAGATTTGTGAACAAGAAATCGATATGCATTGCTATTCAGAGCATATCCAATAAAAACACAATCAACGATTTTTGGTCCTATCTTAACCTTTTTAGGTTTAGGAACTGCAACCTTAGCCAAACACCCCCACACTTTGAGATATTTCAAATTAGGCATTCTGCTTTTCCACTTCTCATAGGGAGTTTGTTGTGTCTTTTTGTGGGGTACTCTATTTAAAATAAAGTTGGTCGTCAAAATAGCTTCTCCCCACAAATTTTGTGGTAAACCAGAACTATTCAACAATGCATTCATTGTTTCCTTTAAAGAGCGATTTTTCCTTTCCGCCACACCATTCGATTGTGGTGTGTAAGGAGCGGTGATTTGATGAATAATGCCAAACTCAGAACAAATTTCCTCAAAAGGAAATTCATATTTACCTCCTCTATCACTTTGTCTTAAGATTGTTATAGCCAAGTTCGTATAAATAGAATTGCAATGTAAAGACTAACCTGTAGCCAACGCAAACAAGTAAGCAGAGTATTGATCCGAGTCCAACGAAATATCGTTGTGTCCTTAAGACGAATTTGTCCCCTCAATCAGTACCCAATGATCTTGGACAATTGTCTTCCAAGATAGGACGGATCGCGTTCCTCCGAAGTGATACTTCTTCAAAGGACTCCGGCGAACGTAACTTTTCAAGAACAATCACACAGATGAAGATGAGTAATGAGTGGTGGAAAGTGAAAATGTCAGTAGTCGAAATGTGACGGTCGGGGTATGTATTTATAGACAATGATGTGAAGAGTCGCGAATCATTACTGTTGACGAAGGAATACGAACCAACAGTTTTGTTCAAACAAACATGTTCGTTTGTTCTATTCCGAACGAACACGTATGTTCGACGGACGAACTTGTTCGAACAAACATGTTCGTTCGCTTTATTCCGAACGAACATGTAGGTTTGTCGGTTGACTTTCATGTCGAGCAGACGCATCTGTTCGAATGAAAAAGAATGTCCAGAAATTTCTGAACATTCAAATCGTGTCCCTTAAAAAAAGAATAAATAAAAAGAGTCAAGCCGGCCGGCGGCGGCGCGCGTGGGCCGACCTTACTTTGCGTAGGTCCTCCCCCGTCCACAAAAGTGCGGTGCCCCTTGGGGCCCAAACCCATTTGTGAGTTTCCAATATTTAAATACATCCACCATCTACTCTTTTTTCTATGTGAGACTCTCTTTCCTTCAGTTTCCAAAAACCGTGCAAATTATTTTTCATTCTAAACGCATGCTTAACTAACAGCCAATGATTAACGCGACTCACCAACCAGTCTCCCATCCCGGAATGGCCACAAACCAAACACCAAACCATAAATAAATAATTTTTATAAAAATATATTAATCTTAACAAATTCAATGAGCTACGAATGAAAATCCAATACGAACCACTTACTTAAATATTTATGATTTATTACGTCACTCTCGCATAAATTGCGTAAATTAATCTTATTATATCTACAATTATTGCTAAAAATATAATAACATAAACATCCAATAATTCTCAATATTACAAATAACAAAAACTCACACATCTCCCGCATCACAGAAATGCCTCCCGGCAGAAACTCTCTCGCCGTCCTCGTCCTCGTCCTCGTCCTCGTCCTCATCTTCTTCTTCTTCTTCATCGGACCCGTCACTCCAACTTCAACCTCAAGTTCAACTCGGCACCCGAAGTTCCCCTGCAAGCCGCCCCGCTTCGACTCCTACCCTTTCTGCAACACCTCCCTCTCCGTCCCCGCCCGGGCTCGCTCCCTCGTCTCCCTCCTCACCCTCCGGGAGAAGATCCGGCAGCTCTCCGACAATGCCTCCTCGGTCCCGAGGCTCGGCATCCCCGCCTACGAGTGGTGGTCCGAGTCCCTCCACGGTATCGCCTCCAACGGCCCCGGCGTCTCCTTCGCCGGCGCCGTCGGGTCAGCCACGACCTTCCCCCAGGTCCTCCTCACTGCGGCGGCCTTCAACCGCACGCTTTGGTCAGCCATCGGGTCGGCCATCGCGACGGAGGCGAGGGCGATGTACAATGTGGGCCAGAGCGGGTTGACTTTCTGGGCTCCGAACATCAACATTTTCAGAGACCCCAGGTGGGGGAGAGGCCAGGAGACGCCCGGCGAGGACCCGATGGTGTCCTCGGCCTTCGCGGTTGAGTTCGTCAAGGGGTTTCAGGTAGGGCGGGCCGATTCTGGACACTGAATTAGCTCTACTTACTTGAAAAATCAATCTTTTTAGCTCGTTTAGGATAAATGTGTACATTGCGAGACGAACTTGACATGTGAACATGAACTCAGGGCGGTACTGGAGGGAGCGAGGAGGATGATGGGTTGATGCTCTCGGCGTGTTGCAAGCATTTCACTGCTTACGACTTGGAAAAGTGGCGCAATTTCAGCAGATACAGCTTCGATGCTGTGGTGAATATTCCATCTTTGCTCTTTTATGTTTTGGTTTACCTTTATGATCAAGGGCAATAACATGCTAGGGATAGAAATTTGATCTTCGTGATGAATGCAATGGTTCTTGAGTGAAACAATGAGGAATCGTTCTTTGTGCTTGCTTGCTCTGCTTTCTTTGCGGTTACTTCTCTTGAAGTACATGAAAGAACTCACATGTCTAATTCCTTTTTCTCTCCCTTCCATGTGGTGCTCCATTGATACCAAAGTTTATTTTGGAAGCTTCTGTGGCTAGAATTACAAGTGGTACAGTGCGTTACTTGATTTTGACGATAGCTTTAGCTTTTGGCTTCTAAGTGTCACTCTTATTATAAAAAATTCATGGTGAGATGATGACATTCATTCATTGGTGACTAGGATTGATTGTTGTAAACAATCCTATATTGATCCCGTGATCTCTGAAGATAGACATCGAACAATTTAAATAAATCTTATTCTATTGAAACAAGTTTCCGAATTATTAAAATAATTTTAGTCTTCCCTTGGCTACTTAGCTATTGTCTGTTGGCCTATTCTACTGGGCTCTAATGAGCTTCCATAGGTGCCTCCTGCCAAATGGCGTGGGAGGATGTGAAAGTCTCCTCAAGCACACAATTCCTGTTTACCAATGCGGTTTTATTCGCTTGTAAGACGAAATGAATAGTTTTGGTCAAATGAATAAGACCAAATGCATTCTTCATTAGGCTTGTCTACTAGAAAGTAGCTTAGCTTTTGATCGAGAAAACTTGGGGTTGTATTGTGAGAACGTATTAGCTCACTTTGTCTGTGTCAATGAGGATGTCTAGCTTAATCCATTTCCCTTTGTAGGTCACGCAGCAGGACTTGCAGGACACATTTCAGCCTCCATTTCAGAGTTGCATTCAACAAGGGAAAGCAAGCTGCTTAATGTGCGCCTACAATGAAGTCAATGGGGTGCCCGCGTGTGCTATGCAAGATCTCTTGCAGAAAACTAGAGTCGATTGGGGATTTAAAGGGTAAGATCGTTCAACTCTTTGAGGTCAATTAGTGATGCTTCGAGCTTATTATGTAAACCCCTTGCTGGTATTAAGTTCAGATACATCACCTCAGACTGTGATGCGGTTGCCACTATTTTTGAGTATCAACATTTTGTGAAGACACGTGAAGACGCTGTTGCTGATGCTCTCAAAGCAGGTTATTTTTTTTTTTTTGTCTGCTGTTCGCTTCTGCTACTTATCTTCATTACATATACACACAATTTTGTATGCTTGTATTGCTGATTCTCCCTTGATTGTTGATAAATCATGAGTGTGATCCTCATGTAAAACCAAAGCCCAAGTCACAAGGTGAATTATATATGGGTGATTGCGTTATACATAATGAACCAAAGCTCAGGGTCTATGAAATTTATCCATCTAAAACCTTTTGCTTCTTCATGAAGTGTTCATGACGTAGAGCTAAAGACTCTCATGACACGTTCTTTAATATATAAAGAACGTTGGAATGGAATCGGTGACGGATTGAAATGGGGGTTTTTGTTTCGTTGTTACGAGAGAAACAATGTAATAATGAAAAGGGAGCGAAAAACCAAATGTCAAGACTTTCCTATGATGCATGATGAGAAAGAAAAAAAAAAGAGTTCCTTGTGCACAAAATTGATAGGGCATTATTGTGCCTCCATCCAAATACTCTTAAGAACCTAGTAGCTAAAATATCAGCATAGGTCTTTGATTTTTGAATTAATGGTGTAAGATATTCCATGTTATCTAAGTCATGGCTATGGAATCATGTTTGCAGGAATGGACATAAATTGTGGATCATTTTTGGTTCGAAATACTGAGTCTGCAGTTGAGCAAGGGAAGGTGGGGGAGGAAGACATAGACAGAGCTCTGCTCAATCTCTTTTCAGTCCAACTCCGTCTTGGCATTTTTGATGGGGACCCCAGGAAAGGACAATTTGGAAAATTGGGACCTAAAGATGTTTGTAAAGCTGAACATAGGACGCTAGCATTAGAAGCTGCGAGGCAGGGAATAGTTCTCCTAAAGAATGAAAACAACTTCCTGCCTTTACATGAGGATGACGTTGCTTCCTTGGCCGTTGTTGGTCCACATGCTAGCAACATAAGCAATATGCTGGGCACGTACACAGGTTTGTTGATGTGCACTTACTCTAGTTGCTTGTCTGATTCTACCCTATGTCATTGACAGTTCTCTGCACATTCTCTTGAGATCATCATATTTCCTACCACTGCATTTATGACTTTCCGAAGTATTACATCTTGTTCCTTTCCCAGGAATCCCTTGCAGGCCAAAAAGCCTGCTTGAGGAACTTCAAGTGTATGTACAGATGACATCTCACGCAGCTGGTTGCGAAGACATCCCCTGTAACGCAAGCGACACATTTCGTGAAGCAATTCTGGCTGCAAAGAAGGCGGACTATGTTATTGTTGTTGTGGGCTTGGACTTGACCCAAGAGACAGAAGACCTAGACCGAGTCAGTCTTCTCTTACCTGGAAAACAGATGAATCTTGTGTCTTCAATTGCTGCCACAAGTAAAAACCCTATAGTCCTTGTTCTGACTGGTGGCGGGCCCCTTGATGTTTCGTTTGCTAAAAATGACCCACGAATCGCGAGCATCCTTTGGATTGGATACCCTGGCGAAGCTGGTGGGAAAGCGCTTGCGGAAGTCATTTTTGGCGATGTCAATCCAGGTTCGTTCTTTGGTATAGCCACTAATTAGAGAGAAGCTCTGTTCTTTTCTAAAGATGAATAGCCTGAGCATCGCACAATGCGTTTTCCCTTTATTTTGCGGGATCCCATGAAAGCAAGGAGCCTGTTGTGCGCGTAGCAATTAATTGGAGAAGTAGGAATAATGGCACCAGAGATAATATTGTTTCCATGAAGTAGAGATCCAGAAACATAATAATCATCATCAGTGGTTTGAGTCTAGTTTTGGATCTCTTCTTTTCCCCTGTGAATCTCTTTCGTATGCCTAAAATCTTGTAGAAGCAAAGTTTTACTGGCTCGTTTTCTTCAACAGATTTATATATAGATGTGAATTTGCGTTTGTTCCCAAGTTAGTGTTAGCACCTTGGACATATGGGCATGAATTTTTTATGCAACAAACTTTGTTCAGGTGGTCGACTGCCCGTGACATGGTATACAGAATCATTCACCAAAGTCCCAATGAATAACATGAACATGCGGGCTGATTCTTCTCATGGTTATCCCGGAAGAACATACCGGTTTTACACCGGCGATAGAGTCTACGGATATGGACACGGCTTAAGCTTCACAGATTTCCATTACAAGTTCCTGTCGGCACCGGCGAAGCTAACTCTGCTAAAATCTGCCAGAGCTAGTCCTTACAGGAACCGAGCACTCCGAGATGCTGAAGGACTTGCTTCCTTGGATGTTGCCAAGATCGAAAAATCCTGCGATTCGCTGAAATTCCGTGTGCAGATCTCCGTGACGAACGTCGGTGATATGAGGGGAGGCCATGTGGTGATGCTATTCTCTAGAGCGCCGAGACTAATACGAGGCACCCCACAGAAACAACTTATCGGATTCGACCGTGTGCTTACTTTTCCTAATAGATCTACGGAGACGAGCATTTTGGTAGATCCTTGTGACCATTTTAGTGTTGTAAGTGAGAGTGGCAAAAGGATGTTGGTCGGGGGCGGGCATGTCTTGATGCTGGGAGATCTGGAGCATACCGTGTCTGTTGAATTGAGCTAGCGGTTGCGAAACTCATTTGTGTACAACATGTACAATTGATGGTGCATTTCCTCATGCGGTTATAGCTTGAGAATTCTTTGTGTACTTTCTGGAAGTAAAGCTCTCTCGCTTCTCAACCTCGCGTGGGTTGGATTGGATCCACATCAGGGGCAAGGGTACGCTTACGGGTCGACCAACTTTGCGGTCTGGAGGTGCGGATGGCAAATTCTGAAGCAATGCTAAGGTAGAATGAAGATTACTACCGCAGAACTTCTCTGCTCGATGCTGAGATTTTTATTTTTTTTCTATTAACTATGAACTACTAAGCCAGTTAACTTGTCCTTCAACTGGGCATTAACGCGGTTGCATCAGTTTAATAGCGAAGCCAGAAGGTTAAATAGAAGTATATAGCTGAAGCTGTGGCTCTTGGGCAAGAAATGAATCTCTATTGGGCTGTCGAACAATAAATCTAGTTAAAAGGCCCAATGTATAGAAAGCATCAATCGTGGACCTTGATTAAATATGATGGTGATTATTCAAGCAATATTGGATTTTAGAAAAAAGGTTGAATTTTTTGAGGTATAGTTATAGATCATAGAATAATTTATGATGATAGTGCGAAAGTTGATGAGATGCACGATAAGGTGAAGAACGACTTGAAGCGTTTGCTCAAATTTTATGAGAAATCTTCTCTTGATTCTAGTAAGCAAAATTTGAGTGTTCAATTTGTGAGCGCTATTGGTAGTAGTTGCAATCGCTATGGCGATGATGGTAACAACGAGGGTGGTTTCGATTTGGAAGAGCAGTTTGAAGACTTTATTTATGAGGAGAAACAAGTGTCCGATGGCTCTAAGCCTGATCGGTATTGTTAGGCTGAACATGGAGATATTTGTGATCTTGACCTTTTGATATGGTGGATGACTACATGCCAAAAGTCTAAAACCCTATCTTCGATGGCTTGGAATATTTTGTCTATTCTCGTAACTACCATTACTTTTGAGTCAACATTTAATATATTGGATATTCCGCTTGAAGGCTTTAGAAGTTCTTTGACTCTTAGGCTGCGTTTGGTCGCTTGGATTTTTAGTCAGGATAGGATTGGATAGGATAGGATATGAAATCCACGGATTTTGCCATATCCTATCCTGTGTTTGGTGAATCGCAGTAATAAAGCCGGATATGTTCATATCATATCATATTTATTGTTTGATATATACGATATATCAATGTAAAATTAATTTGAAAAAACACACGCGAAAAATATAAGAATCTCTTGTAATTCACTACTGAATCTAGTAAAAGAAAGAAAATACAAACATTCAACTTTTGCCGAAAAGTTTTGCCTTTTTCACGATATTCGTTAAACCTCAATATGAAACACAAGGTTATAGAGGAGAAAAATGTTTGACTCTCTTTTTGTTTTCTTAGACTTTTGATGTGAACCAGAAAGCTAAGATGGAGGGTAAGTTTCAACTATCTCGCTATTTTCGTAAATTTTTATAATAAACTATAAAGCTACAAAGCAATCATGAAACTTCCACATGAACTAGAGTTAGAGAGATGGAGATGTTATTTTTTTAGAAATTTCATTACTCCTTCTCTTCAAGAATTAGAGAAATCATTTTATTTACTTAAAATCTAGTTTCTTCTACTTCATTTTTATTATTTTTTAATTATAAATCTTTTTATTATTATTTTGACTCCCTTCCATCATTTCTTAATAAAATTTTTCATTAAATAACAAATTGTACTATTATACTTAAAATATTTAATGATATAGATACTAAGTGTGTGTGTGTACATGTACAAACTATATATTATAATGAAGAAAGAAATCAAATTATAAATATGATTTATAGAAAATAAAAATAAAAATAAAAATTATTTTTATTATTTTTTTTTCTAACATTAGAATTCAAATTTATTTAAAAATAATTAATATTTTAATTTTATTATATAAGAAGTTTGTTATTTAGAAAAATAGTTTTTATATCATAAACAAAAGAAATCCTATCCGCCTTTATCCTACCTCCCCTCCTAGGATAATTATATCCGGACTATATCCCCCTTATATCCTGCTATATCCTATCCTGAGTAGGAACCAAACACAGGATATGATAAATTTTATCCTATCCTGACTTATATCCTGACTGCCAAACGTAGCCTTAGAGTGATGGAAGTTTTGATTTTCATTCAAGATTGGTTGAGAGCCATTCCCATACCAATTAATGTTGAAGAGGGCATTGAGAAATGCGGAAAAGTTTGAGCTGGGTCAACGTATCTTTTTATCTTGCAATTTTTTTTTATATAACTAATGAGCGAATGCTTTATTAATAACTTCTTGTTAGATATAAATTGTGCAACGTTGAGATTGTTGACTACCCAATAACCAATTTAGTCCCAAGATTATTCACGATTGATAGAGTTGACAAGTTGAAGCGGAAGGAATATATGTGGCGATATTTTCTACTAAGAATATTTCTTTTTCTTTCGGAAAGAAATAAGAATATATTTCGTCTGGAAGTTCCATTCACATCTCCTAAATTAGTTCTGCAGATATTATTCGTGCATTTTTGCCGCTAATTGCCTGGAGAATTATACCTTATAAACAATAAACAATATCTTCCACATACTTATGACTTTAACTAAATAGTAAATACTATTGGGATTATTATGACTACATCTGTCCATGTCCTCGCTTTTCCTCTGAACTTTTTCACTTTGGTCATCATCCCTTTTGAAGGCTTTTCTAACAGCTGTGTTTCCCGAAAGATCTATGCATGTCTCGCCTCCTTGCAATGTTTGTGGGTTGGATCGGACTGACTGAATGGATGTAAATTAGCTTCTAGTTTGACTGCTAGGCTCAAGACTAGGAGGAAGTGGGAGATAGAAGCCGTTGTTTGGAAAATGGTAATGGTGATACATGCTATACGTGGAGATGGTTTTCCTTCAATGCCATCTGGGAAGTAAGTAGATATGGATTCCGAAAGATACAGCAAGAAATAATGGAAGTGGAACGTGGGTTTCATAGCTGCGATTTAAAAGAAAAAGAAAAAGAAAAAGATAAAGAAAAAGAAAAGGCCTTGAAAGGAGAGATGATAATTTCAATAGAACAATCGCCGTGTTAGGCTAAAATCGTCTACGTGATGGTAGTGTTGAATTGGATGTGAACGGGAAAAGAACAGCTCTAGGTGGAGGATTGAAACGAATACAATATTGTATTGTCGTTGGTTTAATTCACTGAAGAATAGAACTAACTTGGCGTTACTTAATCATACGGTCCTTGATTTATTAGCGTACATACAAACACCTTAAATGTGTGGCCGGCAGAATTGAGTGTGCATGAGCATACACATTGCAAGTGTGATAGGCATGCAAAGCAACGTTAGCTTATCTTGCTCATGTTATACATGGCATGTCATGGCATTGTGACATGCATAAGTGGCGTCATTGGTTATGAATGATTGTTGATACCCTGGAAAGAGATGAGATGCCCCCGAGCTGTGTGCGGGAATGCTGTGGCTTGTGTCCACGATGCCTCGAAGTAGAGACGGTTGCGAAGCCGGGTCGATTATAATCGATGAAAGCCGGGCACACGGAACTTAAAGCATCAAACATGCGTGGTCATGTGTTGCATTCATGTTTAGTCCTGCCGATGCTAAGCTTATGTCGTGGAACTTTGAATGATGCGTATTTTGTTGCATGTGGGGTTTAATTAATTAGGTAGAACTTCTCGTATTTTTCCCATGTCAAACGTACGTGATCTTGTGAAATATTGTTCTTGCTTGTTATATTTATGGCGTTTATGTATCTCACTCAACTAATGGGCGAGCAACTAACTTAAATTACGTATCATCTTGCGTTCTTGATTTTGGTTTACTAGGCAATGATGGATCCGGATCGTCTACCCTTCTGTCTGCCCTTCCCTTAGAAGGGCAGACATTTGCCCTTGGGATCCGGGCCATCAGTATTTAATCGGACGGCCCAGATCTTTTATTTTTATGTGGTAACTTTTTGGATTTTTATTTTTTATTTTTTTAGTAATAATTTGGGCCATCCATTCATAACACAGATGACCCAGATTCAAAGGGCAGGGCCTACCCTTCCCTTAGAAGGGCAGACGATCCCTTCACCTAGGTTAGGGCGACGGAGTTCGAAACCTCTCCCATTCGAGAACCCGAAAAGTCGATTTGGGTTTCATTACGTGGATGAGAAAGGGGAAGCCTCGTGATGACCCAATAATGTGTAATTCATAGGGGTGTTAGCCAAATTTTGAAGGACGTTTTGAGGTTATTTAGGCTCCATTTGTTTCGCGAAAAAATTGAGGTATTTTTTTAGAAATACTTTTCAGAAAGTCTTTTTCCTGAAAAATGACAACATTTTCTCGTGTTCGGCTGAAACCTGAAAATGCACTTGAAAATATTTTCTGCGGTATGGTATGGAAAATCATTCTGCCGTGCACTCCCTTTAATAATTTTTATTTTTTTTTGTAAATTCCATTTTTTTATCTGTCCTTTTCTTTCTTATTTTTTCCGTTTCCCTTCTTCTTCTGCCGGTGGCCAGCCACAGCGATGGTCCGCAATTGGTTTGTAGGATTGCTCGAGCCCGCCACAAGCCGGCGAGGCTCAGCCTCGCTTGAGCTCGCCGGCTTGTGTGAGCCTAAGCTCACCGGATACCAGCAAGCTTGAGGCTTGCCGACCATCGCCGTTGACGACGCTTGGCCAAGAAGAAGGAAAAAAAAAGAAAAAAAATCATTAAAGAATTTGAATTTTTTAAAAGTAATTAAAATGAAAAAGAATGTGAATGAGTGGAGGGAGGAAAGATGACAGAAGATAATTTTCTCTTCTTAAAAAGAGGAAATCATTTTCTCGACTTTTGAAGGTGTTCTTTTTATGGGTGAAAAATATTTTCTTTGACTCATTTATATTTCAATGAATCGAACGCCGAAAAATCCAAAAAACAGTTGAACGTTGTTTTTTAAAACGAATGGAAGCTTAGATGTTGCAAATTGGGTCTTGACCGGTCTCAGTTGCTTAAATGTTGTGGATAACTGGCTGGAGTTCGGTTTGATTAACTAGAAAAAAAATAAATTTAAATAGTTAAAATTCGAAATAATTGATTAAAAACAATATGATTTCTTAATTGATTGCTTCATGAGTGTATGATATATTTCTCGATTAAAAAAGGGCATGATATATTTTGTAAATAAAATCCATATTGCTTTTCGAATCTTGTCAAAGAGTTTCGCAAGTAACCACCTAAAGATATTTTGCAATAGAGAATATCTCCCCTCATGTTTTGAGTAATCAATACGCGAAAAATAAGATATCCTGTAATATTATATGCATGGTTGAAGATTCTTTTCGTATAGTTGCGGCTTAAGATCTTTGCATCCACTTTCCAACTTGTCGAGCTAATTATTCACAATGGTTGTAAATATCTTATCATAAAAAGAAAAAAGAAAATGACACAAAGAGTCCGTGAATTTTGGTTTAATTTACAATTTCGTCCCTAAACTTTCGACTAATGTGGTCTCGAAACTTTAGTCCAGTACGCAAATTCGTCCCAGGGCTTTTGATTTGTTCAGCACAATTTCTGAAATTTTGGTAAATGTTCAATACGGCTCCTGAACTGGAATTAGTGGAATGATATCACGCGATATAATTCGGGGATGAGATCGAATATTTATGAAAAATTCAGGGACAATAAATTAAAAGTTTAAAAATCACATTGCACGTCCAACTAAAATTTAGGGAGTATCCGTCGTTAAAAGAAGAAAGAAAAAAAAAAAAGAGGGCAATATCGCAATAATTTAGAGGATCAGTTGAAGCATGCAATGGAATTCGGTGGGCTCGGTCCGTGAGCATTGACAGTGCGAAACCAACTGCTACGACCTGCTCTGTCTTTTGCACTTGTATATATACACATATATGACCTCTCTCTTTCCCTTCTCTATCTCTCTCTGAAAAAGAAGCAAATCTTCATCACATCCTCCATTGTTGTTCTCTGCAAATCTCGAGCTCCAAACTCAACTCCTCCTCCTTACTCCTCCTGCTTTCTCTTTGAAGAGAAATGGCCGACCCCAAGTACGCTTACCCTTACCCTGCTCAAGGTACTCTCTCTCTCTCTCTCTCTCTCTCTCTCTCTCTCTCTCTCTCTCTCTCCGTTCTGTACTTTTTCATGCATGGTCTTGATTTATTTCACGAAAAATCTCGTCTTTGACGCCGTCAATGGAGGTAGCCCTTCCCGTTGATGTAGTTGACGATAGTTCTGTTCTGGATTGGTTATTCTGATTATCGTTCTTGGTTGGTTTGCTGGGGTGTGGTTCAAGGATACTACCAAGGTCCTCCGGTCATGGCTCCTCCGCAGTACGCGGCTGCTCCGCCGCCCCGGCGAGAAACAGGGTTTCTCGAAGGATGGTACTTTCTTATTTTTTATTTATTTCTCCATTTACTTCTTTTGCCAATTAGGGTTATTTGTTTTCTTTTCATCAAAGATATTCTTTCCTTTTAATTTGCAGTCTCGCGGCTCTCTGTTGCTGTTGCCTGCTCGACGAGTGCTGCTGCGACCCCTCGATCATATTCGTTAGCTGAAGTGGTGGATATTGTTCAACCTTTGCCTGCAATGTTTTTTTTTTTTTTTTTTGGGTTAAGAACCTTTGCCTACAATGTTAAACTTGAATAAATTTGGAAAACTGTCGTAGTTTGCGAGTGAATTTATTGATTATCTTTTGCTTCCGATTAAATCTATTTTTCTTGCCTCGTCTTTGTGGATTACTTGCGATATCTTGGCAAAGATATCTGATGTAATATGTATTCGGAATCAAGAACAAATATTGAGTGAAGAATATTCAAAATTTCCGTCTTGCTGTTCCGCACCGACATAATTCCGTGAGAAAGGAATTTTTTTCTTTCTAAATTAAAGAGGTTCATATGATCTGCATATGTACAAGATCACATGGTGTGGAAATTAAATCACAATTTTATGTCTAATAATACTTAATCTTTTGGCTGAGATAGCACTTAAAAATGAAGGGGCCGATATTCAAAATTCGTCTTAAAAGCTTTAAACATTTGGGTTGGATACTATCCACTAGTCAAGTTTTCCGACAAGAGCAACTCTCTAGGTGGGATGTAATCGAGCCGTGTTGAGTCGATCCACTGTCAAGCTTGAGCTCCAGTGGACTCGCATAGTCGTGCTCGAAATTTGATTTGATCGAATATTAACTTTTGTGCTTGAGCTTGGCCTCGGCTAAAAGGTCGAAACACTCTGAACTCGACTCGACTCAATTACGATCAACTTATTAATAGTTCGAGTTCAAAAAGCTCGAACAATATGTCAACTTGAGGATTCTCATATTTATTTCCACAACCAATAGCAATGGAAAAAATAATTAAGTCTCTGAATCTGAAATCTCTTATTTGGAGAAGTAAGACAGACTCCCACGCCTTACTCGGCTCTTAGCCGGCCGAGAATAGCCCCCTAAGAAAAAGAAAAAGGAACAAGGCACTCTTTTTCTTTTCACTACTTTCATAGATACGAAGGAGACCTTTTGCGCTTTGTGCACATAGCCTGTCGTGTTTTGTGATTATCATGGCTGTCCAAGTGCCCAAAGAATCCGATCTCCGCGGCCGAAAGGAGGAAAGAATGCGGCTTAGCTGAACGCCAAAGCATATTTTTAAACATCAAGCAAGAGGTGGGATCTTTCATCTTCGTTCTTTTTTGCAAATTCCTACTGTTCAAGTAAAGAATATTTTGATGGTGGCCCATGCGATGAATCGAGCAAAGTGAACAACGTGTCGTGGCGTATAAACATACAAGTGAAGACATGACATCTCGATGATCTGGCCATGCGTAGGCATATCATTGATGGCTAAAAAAAGTCAAAAAGTGTGTAGGCTGGGACATGGCCAAATTGGACCCGGACCTGGAACCGGCCCGTTGACTGGATCCGCAGTTCCAACCCGTTAAAAAAAAAAAAACCATCCCCTTGTAGGCCCCGCCCCTTGAAAATTTTAGGGGGCGGGGCCCCCCCTCCCGCGCGGCTCTTTCCCAATGGCCTTCGGGCCGTTACAAATTGCAACGGCCCGAAGGCCAAAAATTTAAAAAAAAATTAAAAAAATTTAAAAAAATCTATAAATACCTCTCAATCCCTATTTATTTTTCTCACAATTTCTCTCAATTCTCTCTAATACTCTCAAGTCTTACAATCTCTCAAATTCTCTCAATCTGCTATTCTCTCTAAATTTCGTCTCAATTTTTCAATCAATTTTCTCAAAAAATGGCAAGTGGAAGCAGAAATACTAGAAAGGGAAAGAACCCGATGCCGATCGAGATGGAAGAATCCGATTATCCCGTTCATAAATATGATCCTCGTGAATATGCATGTTGGGAAGGCGACGATGCTTCCAATCCCAACGTCGAGCACGTCCCAACGCAAGAAAGTCTTCGTCCTCGTGGTGTCGAAGAATCGTCGATAGCGAAGGAGCCAGGACTAAAGAGCGGAGAATTCGATTTATGGCTACACTTTAACAAAGTATGTAATGAAAATGAAGGCAAGTTTGATATAAGCTGTAAATATTGTCCGCAGACATACAAGCTTGGTAAAGTAGATGGCTATGGAACATTTCGTCGGCATGTGACGAAAAAACATTCAACGCAAGCGGGGATTGACACTAGCCAACAACAAATTCCCGGGTTCGCCAATCCTAACGCTCATCCTTTATTTCGTTTCTCTAATGCACTTTACAAAGAAACATTAGCTGAATATGTTGCCCTTAAGCATGCTCCGTTCAATACTGGTGAAAATCCTAATTTTAGATATTTGGTAAACACTGCGTTAGCTCCGCAAGCACCATCTGTTTCGAGAAATACTCTTAAACGCGAACTTGAACAAGTTTATACAAAACAAAAAAAGAAATTGTTAAGATTTTTTAAAGAATTCAATGGACGTGTACATATAGGTAGTGATATTTGGACTGATTCTTGGAATATTAATTCTTATATGGGTATCACGTGCCATTGGATAGGTGATGATTGGGTTATTCAAAAAAGACTTCTTGCATTTCGAGTTTTTCCTGAAAGGCATACGGCCCATAATATTTATAGACTAATTAGGCAAGTTTTAGAAGAATTTAATTTGATTGATAAATTTTTTTCAGTTGGTTTTTGATAATGGCGCCGCAAATACTGCTTCCGTTCCCGAGTTAGAAAAACTTTGTAAACCCTCTTTTGGCGGACAATTTTTTCACATTAGATGTGCTTGCCATGTTTTGAATTTATGTGTTCAAGATGGTTTACGAGTTCTTGCAACATCTCTTCAGCCAATAAATAATGCAATTAGATATTTGTGGAGCCGTCCTCAACTTATGAAAGAGTGGGGAAAATATTGTAAAAAAAAAAGGGAGAAGGGCAAGAAGGTTTCCAAAAGATATTCCGATTCGTTGGAATTCTACCTACGAGGTGCTTCTACAAACTTTTGATTACAAAGATTTATTATGTTCATTTATTTCGAATAATGTTCCCGATATTGCTTTGCTCCCGCAACATTGGGAAGTTTACAAATTTTTTTTAGATTTTTTGAAAGTTTTTAATGATGCTACTAATATTTTATCTGGTGTTTATTATCCTACTACGCATTTATTTTTAATAGAGTATGTTAACATTGTTGGTATTTTTAATGAGTGTGAAAAAGATACTGAATTAGCTTCGAGTATTTTAGTAATGCGAGAAAAATGGTTGCATTATTACTTGAACATTCCTCTTGTCTATTTAGTTGGTATTGTTTTCGATCCACGTACTAAATTAGATGGTTTATTAGATTATTTGAATGCTTATTATTATGAATGTTTACATTTGAATGAAGTAATAGATATTCATAGTATACAAGTAGATGTTAAAAAAGTTATAGTAGAATTATATAATGAATTTTGTAGTAAATATGGTTTAAGTGATAGTGGATGTGAATCTGTCCAGCATAGTGTCTCACGAAGCAATACAGGTATTTCACTTGGTAGATGGTATAAAATGCTCATGAGTAGGAAAAAAAAAACAAAAAGGGACAACAGGTAGTATTTCCGAATTAGAAAACTATTTAACAGTTTATTTTGAGTTTAATGATTCCGAACACAACGCAGATTTCAAGATTCTTGAGTGGTGGAAGAACCATTCAATTCAATATCCAGTTCTCTCCCTCATCGCAAGACAAATATTAGCGACACCTTCTTCGACAATGGCAGTTGAACAAGCATTTAGTGCTGGAGGATTAATTTTAGACTCCCGCCGTTCAAGATCAAATCCGGAAAGTGTGGAGTTTCAAGCTTGCGTCGATGATTGGACAAGGGCTAGGCTTCGACAACAAGAGCTGGATCGAGAACACGAATTCTTCAGTGATGATTGTGGAGATACCACCGCCACCACAACAACAGGTAGCGACGATTGAGGATGATGTAAGTTGGGGTTACCAAAGGTAAGAGAACTATATGGGCTTTGATTCTTCTATCCCCAAGAAGATATGTAGGCGCTTAATGATAATTCATTAAGTTCAAGCCCATTTCTCATCTTTTTTTTTTCAAATTTTTTTACAATGTACAATTTGATTATAAATTTTAATTAATAATTTATAAATTTATTTTATTATTTTAAAAATAAAATTAAAGGTTCCGGAACCGGAACCGGCCCGGAACCGTCCGGTTCCAAACCGGAACCGGAACCGGAACCGGAACCAGCGGTTCGACGGAACCGTGCATGTCTAGGCTGGATGATCTAAATGACGTAAAAAAAGTAAAAGTTTGTCCAGATACGGATGACAAAAACATTTGAGTTAGGCTAGCGTCGTTGGTTGGGAATAAAGGGAAGGCCACCGGTTCAAATTTTCACAAATCCCGTGTAAACTTCTCTATAATAGGACCTTACAGGTTAAAGCCTAAAGGGTTGCACTTACCCGGTTCATAGACATTGCGGGATACTTCACGAGCCCCCGGGTACTTCTCTGGGCTTTGAGTTCGTGTCCTTAAATTATTAAAAATATAACTTTGATTAGCATATAACCCCTCTCTCTCTCTCTCTCTCTCTCTCTCTTTGCCACCTTGAGTGGAGGGACCATATGTAGAAGAAGCTCCTACTACAAATGGAGTAGAATGTCGGGTTTATCCCACGTCGATTGTGAAATAGGCTGGTGATCGGTTTATAAGCGTGAGAAAAAGCCTCATCCTTTTGAGCTAACTTTCGAGATGAGAGAAACCCAAAGATAACGCAATACTGGTATCACTTACCAACATATTTGGACCGAACAGTCATACGGAGAGATACAAGTTGTTGCGACTTCGATCCAAGACCAAGGCCCGATGTGTGAGAGGAGAGAATTGTTGCGATTATCCCACGTCCGGTTGTGGTTCGCTGGAGGTCAGCCTAAACCTCTAGCTAATTTCGAAAGACTTCTACTTTGATCGCAGACAACAGACTCAGTTAGCAAAAAGTAGGCCTTGTGGCCAAGGGAAAATTACCAAAAAAGTCCTAAACCTATTGCAGTTGTGCCAATTTAGTCATAATTTTTTTTTTTGCCGATTCAGTGCTAAACCTTTTGTAATTATACCATTTAAGTTCATCCGGCAAACTTTGACCGGCCAGCGCTGACGCAGATGCCGGCCGGCTGGCCAACCATTATTTTAATATTTTTTTGAAATTTTTTTATGATTTTTTAAAAATAATTTTTACGATTTTTCCTTTTCTTTTTCTCTTTTCCCTATCATCTCCCCCCCTTCCCTACAACTCTAGCCGGTCTCCATAGTCCAGCGACCGAAAAGAGGCTCGGCCGGCTAGGCCGCCTCCCTGGCCATGGCAGGGGTCGACCTCGCCGTCGTCGGGCGAGGCCCGGCCTCGCAAGCCTAGATATGGGCCGACAAGGTCGAGCCTCGATCGGCCATGGCGGGGCTCGACCTTGCCAGGCCATGGCGAGGAAGTGATGGTGGTCGTAAGCAAAGGATCTGGGCTGGAAGAGAGTGCAACAAGAGATGGATTCTCGAGGAATGGTCGAGGGAGGGTCTCGATGGTGGTGGTGGTCAATGCAATTGAGACGGCCGCGGGAAGCTCGAGCTCTGCCAAGATCGATGAACTCCTTCCTCGCTGGCCTCGGCGGAGCTCGAAGCTCGCTAATATGGTAAGTCTCGAGTTTGCCTGGATCTGGTGAGCTCGTGGCTTGCCGGCCTTGGGTGAGCCCAAGATCGTCGGGACTAGCCGTCTCGAGCTCGTCGGGCCGAGTAATGACCATCACCGGGCGGCGGGAGGAAGGAGGACGGCGCGGAGCGGCACCAGAGGAAGAAGGAGTGGTGGTCTGGAGCAAGGATGAAGAAGGAGGTGGGAGGAGAAAAGAAAAGAAAATAAAAAAATCATAAAAATTATAAAAAAAATTAAAAAATATTAAAATATTGTGTTACCGACCGATCGGCGTCCACGTCAGCGCCGGCCGACCAAAATTCACCGGATGGACTTAAATGACACAATTGCAAAAAGTTTAGGACTGAATCGGCCAAAAAAAAAAATTAGGTCTCAATTAGGACAACTGCAAAATGTTTAGGACTTTTTTGGTAATTTTTCCCGTGGCCAAAGCAGCCGGTCCAACAACTCCTTTGGACCAACTCCTTGGACTAAGAAATGGCTTCCAACGGGTTAGTTCGAAGATTATAAAGATTATAATATGGCTATTTAGGAAGATCAAGAGTGGCTGACTGCTTGTCTTCTGATTTTTATTCTCCGTGAGGTCTTTAGGGGGGAGAGAGAGAGAGAGAGAGAGAGAGAGAGAGGGAGAGAGGGAGAGAGATTACAATGTTCTTAATAGTGTTTGTATTTGTAGAGTTATTTACTGACATCTCTCAGATTACTAGTCGATTCTAATCTTGTTGGTAGATGTTAGTCGTCTGTGTTACGATATCCGCCGTCGACTCTTGAACGCTTTCATCATCTTACTTGATGGAAGCATCCGCATATGCATATATAACCGATTTTCACTCTCTGCAAAAGAATTTTCTCTTTCGTATTTCAACAATTTTTTGTTTGTGGAAATCAGTTCACCCCTCTCCTAGGTTGTTGTTTCAGCCTCTTTGCTAGTATATAAGATGTGCAGTTTGGAGGAAAGTAGAGTGTGGATGGACATGGAAAGTGTTGTATTGGGAAACCTAGTTGTCTTGACAGTTTACCCCTAAAGAGGCTAAGCCTTATTAATACAGGCGATCATTGGGTAGGCCTGCGACATATTTGGCTTCTAGGTCGGCTGCAATAGACTACAAAGCCGTCTCCGAGGGCACTCAGGCACCCAAACTTCCAGGTTGATGTTTTTCTTGGGAACCTGGACCAATACCCTTCTCGTACATCCCTCCATCAGCCACAAACCCGGTTCTCTCGGGAGGCCTCTGGGTGCACCAGAAGGTGAGGAAAGTAGAGTGTGGATGGACATGGAAAGTGTTGTATTGGGAAACCTAGTTGTCTTGACAGTTTACCCCTAAAGCGGCTATGCCTTATTAATGCAGGCGATCATTGGGTAGGCCTGGGACATATTTGGCTTCTAGGTCTGCTGTAAATTTTTGCCAAAGCCTCCCTTAATTAAATTCTTATTTACAAATTCTCAGCCCGAGCGTACGGGCCAAAAAAGTCTTCGGGCCCTGATTGGGCCTAGCTAGGTGCGTTCGAGGTTGTCAAACCCATGATCAGGTCTAATCTTTGCCTATGGGGTCGAATCGAGTGTGGAGTTGATATTGTGCCATCTATATCCCGAGCAAACCAAGCATATTAATGTCAAGTATGATTTTATACGTAATATTGTTTCACAGGGTAGATAATCCAATATGTTGGGCACACCCTCCATCAACATGAAGGCACGAGGGTCTCGCTCTCGATTGGGCTGCGAGGGTCCAGGGAGGCCACCTCGATGGGGTTTGTAGGGGGCAAGGCTCTCGAAACGCCAGATGACTTTTACAGTTTGAGCCCATATTTACTTGTAGTTTGGGCTTGAGCCCATGAATAATTACTGTGACTTTTACAGTTTGAGCTCATAGTTATTGGTAGTTAGGCCCGAGCCCATGGATAACTATTATTATATACTTTCTCTTGTAATTGAGGGTTGTCATACAAAAGTGCGATTTGCTAATTAGAGTGGATTCCTTTGCTGGATGTAATCTTAATTTAAGGTAAATCAGGATAACCTTGTGTCTCAATTACTCTTTATCGTCTTTAATATCTATTTTTTTACGTTTGTGCACCTAATCTCAACACAATAGACATGTTGACGTAGCCCGCAACATTGGCCAAGTTCCAATATTGCTTGGACTTGGTTAGTGTATGGCAGGTGATGAGCTTAGCAGGCTTGGGAGAAACCATCATCTATGAGCTTGAAGTTGGACTTGGAGCAAGGTGGAGATTTCTTATTTGCGACTCTATGTGAACCCAATCCAATTTGAAATTGACTTTTATTGTTGATCCGAAATGGTTGGATTCGGGTTTGGATCGGATTCGGACGAGGAAAACTGGATGTCCGGCCACACCAAGCCAGAGGCCGGGGGATCAAACATAGGCAGGATTGGATAGTCAGACCAAGCATGGTTCCGGCTTTTTAGCTCGACCAACAGTGGGCGGATGCCAAAACGCGCATGGAACGATATTTTAAATCCGGGGGTTCTTTGACCAAAAAAAAAAAAAAATTCTGGGGCTTCGACCTATTTCGAACATTATATCAAGCCTAACTCCGAGAAGAAGTTTTGGTGAGCCTCGTCAAAGAGAACTTGTAATGGTTTACTTCGGGATGAATACACCATGAGTGCCATAACTTGTGTACGGCGTGTTTACTTAAGTGCCATAATTTTCAAAATATTCACTTAAGTGTCATGTCGGAGCAAAATCGTTCACTTGAGTGCTATGCCAACTTTTCCGGCGTCCACGTCAGCTTTTCCCGCGTCTACGTTAGCGATGGCACTCAAGTGAATGATTTTTGAAAGTTATGGCATTTAAGTGAATATTTTGAAAGTTATGCCACTCAAGTGAACGCCGTACAAAAGTTATGGCACGTATTTATCCTGTTTACTTCTGTTTTCTCTGTGATTTTATTCTAGAGAGGTTATTCGGCTGCGTTCATTTTGATCATCAGCGAAAGTAATCTCATCATCGATCGGCTTCCGGCCCTTCGGATCTGTCCATATCCGATTGATGATAATGTTATGCTTCTTGTCAATTCACTTTGGATTCCTCGAAACGTTTCAAACAATGCAGTTGGTATTATCAAAGTGCTCTTTGGCACCTAGGGAGGGAATAAGATGCGAAACAAATCGGCTCCGCCCCGAACACATCCTGATCAATGACTCAGAAAGTCATGGCCAATGTCAGATCGCTCTTGCCTTCAACGCCCACCTCCGAAAGACACTGAGGGCAATCCTGAATTCTCCAAGCTTCCCTTTGCCAGGAGGAGCGAACAATCACGAAAGTAGGAAAAAAAATCCAACAGAGCTATGCCAGTCCAAGGGATGATAGCCAAATTCAAGAGCTACACTCTAGCCAAAGGCCGCGATAGGAAGGAGCACCGAGCGATGGGTCATAGGAATGGCAATCGTCGTGACCCTGTGGGGATCGAGATTCCGAAGCCGATGAACTTCACCGGCGGGCTCAAGTTCTCCACCCTGACTTACACTGTGACCAAGAATGAGCAGATTGGTGGGGACCGGGTTAAGCAGGACGTGGACCTGCTCCACGGGATCACAGGCTACGCCCCGAAAGGGTGCGTCACGGCAGTGATGGGCCCGTGTGGGGCTGGGGCGTCCACCTTCTTGGGCGGCCTGGCGGGGAGGATCGCCAGGGGGAGCCTCAAGGGCTCGGTCTCCTTGGATGGTGTGGAGATGAGTCCTAGCTTGATCAAGAGGACCTCCGCTTACATAATGCAAGACGATAGGTTGTTCCCGATGCTCACCGTCTACGAGACGCTCATGTTCGCCGCCGACTTCCGGCTGGGGAAGACGTCGAGGGCGGATAAGATCCAGCGGGTGGAGAAGTTGATCGAGCAGCTCGGACTCTCGGTGAGCTTTGACTACTGACCTTGACTATTTTTAGTAGCATTAGACGGTATAACATTGATCAATAAAACCGATGCAATGCACTCCTTTTGAGTACTTAAGTACGACTTCTTATGCTAACATTCAACCATAATTTACAATTTGCATATCTCTCTCTTAATCTATTTCACTAGATATCCTTCGTTTTGTTAAAGAATTTGTTCGTCGTTTCCCCGAGTAATTTGTGCGATGAGACTACTTTGATCACAGTCATCCCGAAACACCTACATTGGCAAAGAGGGGACACGTGGGGTGTCCCGAGGAGAGCGCCGGAGGGTATCGATTGGAGTCGGCATCATCCATCGGCCATCACTACTCTTTCTCGATGACCCAACCTCGGGCCTCGACTCGACCAGCGCCCACAGTGTGATGGAGAAGGTGCACGACATAGCTCGGTCCGGCTGCACCGTGATCCTCACCACCCACCAGCCCTCATCGAGAATCCAACTCCTCCTCGATCATCTCCTCATCCTGGCCCGCGGCCAGCTCATGTTCCAAGGATCGCCGAGAGACGTGACCCTCCATCTCGGCCGCATGGGGCGGCAACCCCCGAAGGGCGACAACCCGATAGAGTACCTCATCGACGTCATCCGAGAGTACGATCAATTGGAATTTGGGGTTCAGTTTCTCGCCGACTTCGCTCAGAAGGGCATGAATCCCGTGCCACCGACTGAGGAAGAGATGCCACCCATCACGCCTTCACACCGCCGTGATCACAGGCATCAACGAGACAATCGGAGCCACGACCCCAGAAACAGCCAGCGATTGCACTTGCAAGCGAGCTCCCACTCGGTAAACGATGATTTTGACCACAGCTTGAGGAGAAAATTACATAAAAAATCATAAAAACCTATTATAATTATGCCAATTCAGTATTAAGCTGCTTTTTACAAAAAATAAAAATTAAGTCTTAAACTTTTTTCATTTGTGTCAATTCAGTATTAAACTTTTTTGTATTTGTGCCAATTGAGTGCATTCAGCCAACATTGGTTGGTCGGCACTTATGTGGATGCCGAACGACGCTGATTTGGCCTTGCCGGAGTTGAACCCGTAATATTTTTTTTTCAAGTTTTTATTTTTTTTTTCATATTTTCTTTTACGTCTTTTTTTTTATTATTCTTCTTCTTCCTCCCGAGGACCGGCTAGAGGAGAGGGTCCACAAGGTCGAGCTCGCGCAGCGACGTCGAGGACTCGCCCTTGCCGGTCCTTTCCTCTGGCTCGGTGACTGGTTGAGAAAACTAAAAATTGTCATTGTCAGAGCCGGTGTCCATGTCCGCGCCGGCGTGCCAAAAAATGGCCGGATGGACTGAATTGGCACAAACATAAAGTGTTTAGGATTGAATCGACAAAACAAAATGTTTAGGACTGAATTGGCACATTTGCAATAAACTCCAGACTTTTTGATAATTTTCTCCAACTTGAGAGAAGTCCTTGCAATAATTGGTCTGGATCCAAGCTACGGTAGGGTTACGCAGGCACTTTGGGTTTGAAATCTCTCATTGGCGGAAGAAAGGCGGACTCCCACGCCTTACTCGGCTCCTAATCAGCCGAGAATATTAAAGAAAAAAAGACAAGGGTCTTCTCTACTTTTCCTTTCATTACTTCCAATCTTTACATAGACAAGAAGGAGACCTTAGTGCTTTGCGCATATAGTCTGTATTGTTTTTGATTGTCATGCTGTCCAAGTGTTCAAAGAATCCGATGCTCTTTGATCTTTATGCTTTTTCGCAAATTCCTATAAAAAAAAAGAACAAAAAAAAAGCAAAGAACATCTTGACGGGCCCACGTGATGCATTGAACAAAGTGAAGATACGTCCTGGCATGTAAAGTTTAGAGCTTGTTTGTTCAGCATTAAGCGGGTTTTTTTTCGATTTAATTCTTTAAAAAAAATTATTTATAAAATTAAGTCTAAAAAAAAATATTTATGGATTTAAGTCTCGCGCTCTAGTCTGACTAGCGCGCGAGACCGACACGCTAGTTCGGCTAGCGCGCAACGCTTGCGCGCTAGTTAAACTAGCGCGTCAGCTCTTGCGCGCTGGGGTGCAAGCAAGCAAAAGCTTGCTTGCACCAAGTGTTTTTTTAAATTTTTTTATTGCATAAATTTTTTTCTACAATAAAAAATTTATATTTATTATTAATTTTCGATAAATTTTATTATGGACTAATTTTATTAGCGATGAATTATACGACGAACGTGTTGTTGGAAATCCACGCTATATATTTTATGACGAAATTTGCAATAAATTTGATGTTTCGTTGCAAATTACCGAGGAATTTTTTTCTTCGCTAATTTTCTGTAGCTAAAATCCTTTTTTTTATGTTTTTCAAATATTTTATATTTTTAGACAATTTTTTTTTGGTGTATTTGTCCTCAATATGCAATGAATTTCTAAGCTATATATTTTACGACAAACGTACCGTAAATTTCGTCATGCGACACGTTTATATTTTGCGACAAACTCATGCGACATGTTTGTTGCAAAATATAAAGCGTACATTTTCAACGACAAACGTGTCGCATGAGTTTGTCGCAAAATATAAACGTGTCAGACGATGAAATTTGCGACAAGCTCATGCGACACGTTTGTCGCAAAATATAAAGTGTACATTTTCAACGAGAAATGTGTCACATGAGTTTGTCGCAAAATATAAACGTGTCGCACGACGAAATTTGTGATACGTTTGTCGCAAAATATATAGCTTAGAAATTCATCGCATATTGGGGACAAATACAAAAAAAAAATTTATCTAAAATATAAAATAATTGAAAAACATAAAAAAAAATTAGCTACGGAAAATTAGCGAAGAAAAAAAAATTCCTCGCTAATTTGCAATGAAGCGTCAAATTTATTGCAAATTTCGTCGTAAAATATATAGTGTACATTTCCAACAACACGTTCGTCGTAGAATTCATCGCTAATAAAATTAGTCTATAATAAAATTTATTGGAAATTAATAATAAATATAAGTTTTTTATTGTAGAAAAAAATTTATGCAATAAAAAAATTTTAAAAAAACACTTGGTGCAATTGCTTGCACCCAGCTCTTAGCGTGCTGGTATAACCAGCGCGCAAGAGCTGACGCGCTAGTTATACTAGCGCGCAAGTGTTGCGCGCTAGTTTAACTAGCGTGCAAGCGTTGCACGCTAGCCGAACTAGCGCGCCGGTCTCGCGCGCTAGTCAGACTAGCGCGCGAGACCTAAATCCGTAAATATTTTTTTTTAGACTTAATTTTGTAAATAATTTTTTTTTAAGAATTAAATCGGAAAAAAACCCGCATTAAGCATGAGTGACCAAAAGCACATTTTGCTCTCCCCGTAATTATATCCAAATTCCAAAGTACGTGGATTTACGTTTCGGTATTTATACGTTATGACGGTTTCATAAATTTTTGGTTAAAAAAGTTAGGAGTTTGTAGTGCTGCAAGATCTAAATGATGTGAAAAGGTAAAAGGTGCAAGTCAATTCAGACATGGAGAAAAAAAAAGATCGAGTTAGGTTGATATTAGCACTTAATGGAAGGATTATCAAAGAATCCTTAAATTTATTGCACTTGTGTCAATTTAGTCATAAACCTTTTGCAACTATGCCAACTCAGTTCTTTCGGCTAACTTCGGTCGGCCGGCATCGACGTGTGACTTTTTTCTCCTTGAGGTGCAATTACTAAATCAAATATTCAAGATGCGTGCCAACAGATTTATTTTGCAATACTCATCGGGCAATTTGCAAGAGGATCAAGGAGGTCAAGAGCGAGAGCGGCATATTTTTTTTTTTTTTTGGAATTTATAGAAATGTAGCTATAGCTTTACAAGATCACACACATCCGAACTGTAGGATTTTGCTTGCAAGTGACCTAGCTAGTATTGGGAACTGACTTTTTAGGAATTTGCAACTCCAATACTCCCGAAAATATTACTAGTTACACACGATCTGATCATGATATGGACAGAAAAAAGATCGAATTAGGTTGTTGTTAGCATTTAATGGAAGGATTGCTAGAGAAGCCTTAAATTTATTTAGACATAAGCCTTTTACATTTTGCCAATTCAATTTTTCCGGCTAACTTTGACTGGCCCGCGCCAATGTGGAATTTTTTCTCCATGAAGGTGCGATTTCTATCAAATATTCAGGGCGCATGCCAACGGGTTTATTTTGCAATACTCATCGGGCAACATGCAAGAGGATCAAGGAGGTCAAGAGAGAGAGCGGCGGCAGAAAATTTTGGAATTTATAGACATATAACTATATCTTTACAATATCACTCACATCGAAATGGTAAGATTTTGCTTGTAAGTCAACCGATCAGTATTGGGACAAGACTTTCTAGGAAATTAGACAGCAAATACCTCCTGAAATACAACGAGTCTCACACGAGCTGATAATGACATGGACAAAAAAAGATCATGTTAGGTTGGCATTAGCATTTAATGGGAGGATTACTAGAGAAGCCTTAAATTTATTTACAATTGTGTCAATTTAGTCATAAATCTTTTGTATTTATACCAATTCAGTTCTTCCAACCAAGTTCGGCCGGTCCGCGCCGACTTGGACTTTTTTTCTCTTTGAAGGTGAGATTACTATCAAATATTCAAGACGCGCGCCAACAGGTTTATTTTGCAATATTCTTTGGGCAATTTGCAAGAGGATCAAGAAGATCAAGAGTGAGAGCGACGGTAGAAAATTTTGAAATTTATAGACATGTGACTATAGCTTTACAAGATCACACACATTGAAACGGTAATATTTTGTTTGTAGGTTACTCGACCAGTATTGGGATCTAACTTTCTAGGAATTTGCGACGCAAATATCTCCCGAAAATATTACGAGTCTCATACGAGCTGATGATGACATGGAGAAAAAAAGATCGAGTTAGGTTTGTAATAGCATTTAAATGGATGATTGCCAAAGAAGCCTTAAATTTAATGCAATCGTGCCAATTTATTCATAAACCATTTTCATTTGTGCCAATTTAGTTCTTTCGGCCAACTTCGGTCTACCCGCACCGACGTGAACTTTTTTCTCCTTAAAGGTGCGATTACTACATTAAATATTCAAGGCGGTTGCCAACAGGTTTTATTTGCATTATTCATTGGGCAATTAGCAAGAGGATCAAGGAGGTCGAGCGCGAGAGCGACAGTAGACAGTTTTAGAATTTATAGACATGTGGCTATAACTTTACAAGATCACACACATCCGAATGGTAACATTTTGCTTGTAAGTCACCCGACCTCCAGTGGGAACTGACTTTCAAGAAATTCGCACCACAAAAATTCCCTAAAATATTACGAGTCTCACCCAAGCTGATCATGATATGGGGAAAAATATCGAGTTAGATTGGTATTAGCATTTGATGGGAGGATTACCAAAGGAACCTTAAATATTTAAGGTGCGATTCCCAATTTAATGATAAATATTTTGCATTTATGTTAATTCACTTTTTCCGGCCAATTTCGGTCTGCTCGTGCCGACGTGCACTTTTTTCTCTTTGAAGATGCGATTACTATATCAAATATTTAAGACGCGTGCCAACAGGTTTATTTTGCTATACTCATCGGGCAATTTGCAAGAGGATCAAGAAGTCAAGACTGAGAGCGGAGACAGAAAATTTTGGAATTTATAGATATGTGGCTACAACTTTACAAAATCACACACAAAGATTTTGCTTGTCAGTCACCGGATCAGTATTGAGAACTGACTTTCTGGGAATTTGCACCGGAAATACCTCCCAAAAATTTTATGAGTCTCACACGAATTGATCATGACATGTGAAAAAAAGATCGAGTTATGTTGGTATTAGCATTTAATGAATGCCTTAAATTTATTGCAATTATGCCAATTTAGTCATCAACCTTTTGCATTTGTGTTAACTCAGTTCTTTCGGCCGGCCTGCATCGAGGTGGAATTATTTCTCCTTGAAAGTGTGATTACTACATCAAATATTCAAGACACGTGTCAACGTCAACACGTTTATTTTGCAATAAGGGTGTCAATGGGCCTAGCTCGAGATGGCCCAAAATGAACAGTACCTAGGATGGCCCGGCTCGAGCCCAAATTACCTGTGCGTCAACTCTTTGGGCCGGGCCAGGCCGGTGCCTTTTGTTTTCGGAGGAGAGCACCGCTGGAGTGGCTCGGCTGGGTAAGGACGATGGCACGGCTAAGCTGGAAGCTCGGTTGACGGTTGCGACTAACTCGGGTCCAGCATGGGGAGGCTCCGGGCTTGCAGATCTAGTGGCTCGAGGTGGAATCGGCCGTCTAGTGAGAGGCGTTGGGCGGTGGCGAGCTCGACGAAGGCTATGGGTGCATGAGTCTCGAGCTAGGCCTGAGCTCGCGAGGCACGGCTTTGGTAGATCGGCACGGCTAGATGACGAAGGCTCGCTCGCGACTTAGGCTGGGCAGGTGGCGGTGGCTGACCGAGCGACTTGTCAGCTGCGTCGTCGGGTGTGGATCGAAGGCGGAGATGAAAGAGGGAGGTCGCGGATTTGACGCTCTCGGGTCTCGGGTTCGGGGGTTACGGCCGGCTCAACTTGGGCGACACAGCTCAAGGGTGGCTGGACGACGATGACGAAGGGGATGGTGGTAATCGAAGGTGGCTAAAGCTCGTGTTGGCGTTGGGTAAGGGGTGGCCGAAGAACAACAGAAACCAAGAAGAAGTAGAAGGAGACGAAGAAAAAAACCAAGAAGAAGAGAGAGGGATCCCCTCTGACGCTTCCACCAAGAGAGAGAGAGAGAGGATATAATAAAACCCTATGGAACAGAAAAGAAAGAGGTGAGAAGTGGGGCGGCCTACTGCAGAGTAGTACCGGTACTGTGCTGAAATAGTATCGAATCCGGCCCGAAAAGTTCTCAATTTTAGAGATTAGGCCGGGTCGGGCCGAGATGGGCCGGCGCGGGCCCATTTGACATCCCTATTTTGCAATATTCATTGGGCAATTCGCAAGGGGATCAAGGAGGTCAAGAGCGAGAGCGGTGGCAGAGAATTTTAAAATTTATAGACAAGTAGCTGTAGCTTTACAAGATCACACAAATCTCAACGCTAAGATTTTGCCCGTAAGTGACCAAGCCTCTATCAAGAATTGTCTTTCTAGGAATTTGCACTGCAAACACCTCCCGAAAATATTACAGTCTCACACGAGCTAATCATGACATGGAGGGAAAAAAATCAAGTTAAGTTGGTATTAGCATTTAATGGGAGGATTACCAAAGAAACTTTAAATTCATTGTAATTGTGCCAATTTAGTCATAAACCTTTTGCATTTGTGGTAATTCAGTTATTACGGCCAACTTTGGTTGGCTTGCGTCAACGTGGATTTTTTTCTCCTTGAAGGTGCGATTACTACATTAAATATTAAAGACGTGTGCCAACAGGTTTATTTTGCAATACTCATCGGGCTATTTGCGAGAGGATCATGGAGGTTAAGAGCGAGAGCAGTGGCAGAAAATTTTAAAATTTATAGGCATGTAGCTATAGCTTTGCAAGATCACACACATCTGAATGGTAAGATCTTGCTTGTAAGTTACCAGGCCTATATTGGGAACTGACTTTCTATGAATTTGCATCACAAATACCTCCCAAAAATACTACGAGTCTCACCCGAGCTGATCATGACGGGTGACGGGACTCATTGTTGGGAGGTTAAATGTTGCGATGGCTCGTGTACAAAATATAACTTTCCGCGCAGCATGCTGATATTAACAATGCTATTGTTGACGACACTGTGGGTCCTCCACAAACTGTGCATGATCGACTGTTAATTGAAGCATTCTCTAGGGTTATCGAATAATACTGTTAAAATATCATGAGATCTCCAACGAGGACTGCATATTTTGTTAATGTGGTGACTGGAATTTCCGACCATATTCGTGATTGGTCGAGGAGAACTGCACTGGATATGTAGGTTTCCACGGGCTTCTGTTGAATGGTGCATGCCCCATGGCTAGCTAGCATCGCTCCCATTGAGAATGGTCTGTGGATCATCTACAAAGATCTTGCCAATGCTGATTTTCTTGCCAATGCTGATTTTATTAATAACAAGGTGAACCAAGCTTGAGCTGCTTCTCCTAATTTTCATGAGGAAGCGATCGGATTATGTCACTAGCTCTTCAGGATGGGTGGTAAAAGGAGTAACTGGAGTTGTGTCTAAGGTTGAGAAGAGCTTTTTTTTTTTTTTTTCTTTAGTTTACTAATGTAATCCTTCTGTGCTGCTCGTATAGCACTTCTAGTGCATGTTGTAGCTATTACGGGCTGACTTTTTGGGTTCAAACCATGCGGCGATTTAGGCTTCCTTGGATTATTGAAGCGCCTAAGCTTTTTTTCTTCTTTAGTTTACTAATGTAATCCTTCTGTGCTGCTCGTATAGCACTTCTAGTGCACGTTGCAGCTATTACGGGCTGAATTTTTGGGATCGAACCATGCTGCGATTTAGGCTTCCTTGGATCATTAAGCTAAGCCTTTCCCGAGAATAACTTGCTTGTTCACCCGGATCGTAGAGAGAAAAAGTGTTTAGAGAGAGAAGCGCTCGAAGAGTAAGTTTTGTATTACTCAAGTGTCGGAGGACTCAAATGAGGGAAACAACCCTATTTATACAAGAAGCCTCTCAATGTCTATCGTTGATCTACCCTAGATCTAATGGCTGAGAAGGCATCTCCCCATCTAACTACTACCGACATTAAAGACGAGAATTCTAGAACATGGGATATTTACCATATCGCCTGGCCCTAAGAATATTCTAGAGGACTTCAAGAAAATTCTAGAGACCAAGACACATCAATTCTTGTGGTTCATCCGGGCTATGTGGTTGGTCACGAAAACCTTGGTCTCTGACATTTTCCCCCTACTCATTTGAGCGACAACCTCGATGCTCTTGACTAGGGACTGTTCGTTTGAATGGTTGATTTCTTCGGACGTTGGCGATTCTTCCTTCTTCGGGCTGCTTCATCTTTGGTTTCTTGACTTGACGGCTACACGGTTCTTGAACCACAACTCGTTCCATAAGGAACTCCTTCGGTTTGGCCGCTTCCATGTTGTTGGCAAGCTTTTCACCCCCGGGAAGAGCACATGGACCGGCATTTCTTTGTTGGGTTGGTGTGGGATCATCCATCCTATTCTATCTTCGGCTTTACCAATGGTTGTCTTCATGCTTGACTCGGTCGTGAGCGTCTCAATTGTCGGTCCTCCCACTAGTCGGATCGTGGAAATGTACTTGGTTTCTGTCGAACCATGAATCACAGGCACCACCAATTGACATTTTGGGTCGGTAATGATGGTCGATTTTGTTCTCATGTCAATCATCACCCCCGCACTATCACAGAATTCCAAACCCAAGATAAGATCATATTCGTCAAGCGAAATTACCTCAGAAGTGAGTTTGTCCTTCCATTCACAGATTTGTACTTCTACGTCCCAAGCAACCCCAACAGCTGGAGCGTCATCTGAGTTCATATTGCCTGGAATCGATGTCCGATTGGCTCTATGCAAAGCCCCAAACTCTTTGCTGCTTCGAATGATATGAACAAGTTTGATGCACCCGTGTCAACCAAGACATAAAGCGAGGTGGTTGAGCCTTCATGGTTTCGAATGGCGCTTCTCATATATCTTTCTTGCTTCGGCTCATCTTCTTCTAAGCGTTGAGCTTGTTCTTTCTCGAACACACTAGGGTCCATTAAATTTTGGAAAAGTTTTTATTTTTAAACTAAGAGCATGTTTAGTTTACGGTTAACATGACCAAATGACTATTTCTTTTTTCCATTTTAAGTGAAAATTTCAAAATTTTATATTACGTTTAAGAAATTGTGACCACAGTTTAATGAGTCTTGAAATATTCCTTTCTTATTTTAAATTTGGGATGTTCAACATTTCACGTGATTAACATATTTTATATAAAAATAAAAGCTCTAATTCAAAATTTTCCTTAAGGCTGCGTTTGGTCGTCCGGATTTTTAGTCAGGATAGGATTGTATATGATAGGATATGAAATCCAGGGATTTTACCATATCCTATCCCGTGTTTGGTGAATCGCAGTAATAGAGCCGGACATGTTCTTATCATATCATATTCATTGTTTGGTATATATGATATATCGATGTAAAATGAATTTGAAAAAACATAAGCAAAAAATATAAGAATTTCTTGTAATTCACTACTGAATCTAGTAAAAGAAAAAAAATATAAACATTCAACTTTTGCTGAAAAGTTTTGCCTTTTTCACGACATTTGTTAAACGTCAATATGAAACACAAGGTTATGGAGGAGAAAAATGTTTTACTCTCTTTCTGTTTTCTTAGACTTTTGATGTGAACTTGAAAGCTAAGAAGGGGAGTAAGTTTCAACTATCTCGTTATTTCCGTAAAATTTTATAATAAACTATAAAGCTACAAAGCAATCATGAAACTTCTACATGAACTAGAGTTAGAGAGACGGAGATGCTATTTTTTTAGAAATTTCATTACTCATTCTTTTCAAGAATTAGAGAAATCATTTTATTTACTTAAAATCTAGTTTATTCTACTTCATTTTTATTATATTTTTAATTATAAATATTTTTAATTATTATTTTGACTCTCTTCCATCATTTCTTAATAAAATTTTTCATTAAATAAAAAATTGTACTATTATACTTAAAATATTTAATGATATAGATACTAAGTGTGTGTGTCTACATATATAAACTATATATTATAATGAAGAAAGAAATCAAATTATAAATATGATTTATAGAAAATAAAATAAAAATAAAAATTATTTTTTATTTTGATTTTTCTTTCTAACATTGGAATTCAAATTTATTTAAAAATAATTTCTATTTTAATTTTATTATATAAGAATTTTGTTATTCAGAAAAATAATTTTTATATCATAAACAAAAGAAATCCTATCCACCTTTATCCTACCTCCCCCCTAGGATAATTATATCCAGGCTATATCCTCCTTATATCTTGCTATATCCTATCTTGTGTAGGAACCAAACACAGGATAATATAAATTTTATCTTATCCTGACTTATATCTTGACTGCCAAACGTAGCCTAATAAGTGTTTAACGCAACGGGGATTTAGAATCCTAACAGGATATAATTTTCCTGAATAGTCACTCACAGTGTTTAACGGCTTAAGTGCACAAGTGCCAAAATTTGTGTACGACGCTTACTTTATTGCCAAAACTTTCAAAATGATCATTTAAGTGTCATTTTTTTTTTAAAAACGATCACTTTAATGCCAAAATTTTCAAAAAGATCATTTAAGTGCCAATTTTTTTTTTAAAGCGATCACTTAAATATCAATTTTTTTTTGAAAATTGCTCATTTCAGTGCCAACTCCGTCGAGCCACGTTAGCTCAAATATTAATAAAAAATATGCCACATCGAATTTTCGACGAGCCCACGTCAGCTCTAATTGGAATTGACATTAAATTGATCGTTTTTCCACTTAAGTGATTTATTTAAAAAAAGTGGGCACTTAAGTAATCGTTTTGAAAATTTTGGCACTAAAGTGAGCGCCGTACACAAGTTTTGACACATGTAGTGTACTTTAGCTAGTGTTTAACACCAAATGAACCTATAGACCAAAATAGTGTGACATCATTGTTTTTCCTACGAGTGTTGACTACGTTTTCTGGAATTCGATCCGTACTCGTCATTTCTCTTTTGTTTTGTCTTGAGTAATGTATTTCAACTTGGCTATAGCTTTGAAGCCTTTGTTAAGGTGTGTAGTCACTAAACTATCTATTACCTCATTTATATTCAATTTGTTGACACACTCTTCATTTTTTCTAGGATGTTCCGATCCGGTCCTAGTCTTCATATTTAAGACGCTCAAGCCCCAAATGGCCTAAACCAATCCAAACAGAAATAATAGAGATAAAGCCACTAAAAATTTGGTAGGCGCCGGACAGAATTTGACCAGGTTCGAGCCTATCGATTCTTTTCGACATTCCACTAGCTATAATGAAAAATTTAGAAGTCATAATATTTAGTTGGTTTAGTAGAAGGGAAAAGACTTACAGCCACTCGTGCCCAATCTAGGTGAGAGTCCCAACCCTTTTTTGAACTTCTTTTAATTAGTTTTTGAGTTTACTTTTTATTTTATTTTATTTTTCATTTTTTTTACCTTTTATTTTTTTAATTACTGACTGGGATCTTTCGAAGAACCACATATGATTAGATTATTAATAAAAAAAAATTATCATGTAATATTTTCAGCAAAATTCACCGAAGTTGGTACTCAAATAATCATTTTTTTAAAAAAATTAACATTTAAGTGATCCAAATATTTTTTGGCACCAAAGTGAGTGCCGTACATAATTTTGACACTTCTAGTGTTCTTATGCTCTTGAGTAGCTCGAGCTTGATTGGAAATTAGATGAATCATTCTCAAGTAATCAATCAGTTGAGCTGGACTTTGTCTCTGTTCTCGACCTTGAAATGTGCAAGGAATTTCTTTAAGGGATAATACCATGAAAAATCTCAAACTGGTACACCTGTGACAAATTTGCTCAAATTTACTTCAAATTATTTTTTTTACAATAAAAAAATTAAAACTGGTACATATATGACAAATTTAAACTATTTTTTTTACCGCCGAAAATCTCAATACACATGTGAAAAATTTATCCCAAAATGATACACTTGTGATAAATTTATCCTTCTTAGTTCCTGTTAAATTTTTCATTGCTGAGTTAGATGACACGTAACGATTGACGGGTCTACCAATTTGAGGGGTTTACCCTCTTTTTGTCATATGTGCATTCGTTTGAGGTTCTTCGTGATGTTAACTCAATTTGACGGAAACTAATGGGGGATAAATTTATCACAAGTGTACCAGTTAAGGGTAAATTTATCATAAGTATACCAGCTTGAGATTTGTGTGATCAAAAAAATAATTCGAAATAAATTTGTCACATATGTATCAATTTAGGATTTTTCGTGGTATTGATCCTTTCTCTAATACTAGGCTACTTTTTTAAGTGATAACATGAGACTCCAAATTCTTCAACTGGATCCCACATAAACCTACAATATTAACCCCAAACCATCCCTATGCGTTGGATGACGCTTGACTCATGACAACAGGTGTAACTTTTAAGGTCATTTTAAATGGTAGATATCGCGATTCAAATAGGTATTTGATGCGCCCAAATTATTGACATGTCTTTAACCTATCATTTGAATATTGCCTGAGGTCGGCGAGGGTCGGCCGGCAGTGGTCCTCAACGGATTTGGGCGAGGCCGCGATCGCGATGTCAGTCCTGCCCAAATCCGCTAACATCAGAAATGGTCCAACGGACATAAAAGAACCCATCACATAAATAAGCCAGAAAAGTCATAACTACGGACCACCCTCGGCCCGTTAAACAAACTTAGCCCATCTCCCACTAATACAGAATTCATCGAAAAGGTACAGGCGAACTCGCTGGTCATTGCCCAACATGATTCCATAAGCCGCCTTTCTTGCCACCTCCCTTCCAAGTTGCCCTACAACTTTTGTAACAAAAGTACTTTAACATAAGACGAACCCATTGGTCATTGCCCAACATGATTCCATGAGCCGCCTTTCTTGCCACCTCCCTTCCAAGTTGCCCTACAACTTTTGTAACAAAAGTACTTTAACATAAGAGCCCACTATCAAGACAAAGTAAATTTCAGAGGGGTTGAGGGGGATGGGTGACCCAATTCGAAGGAAGATTATTGGATCTATGCGTCTTGCAAAGCCAGTCTGCCACACTATTAGACTCTCTTGTACAAGGGGACAAAAGAAATGTGTTTTCGATGGTCCATTATTCGGCGAGCTTCTCGGATGACGCAAGCGTAAGAGGCTCTATTCGAGCCTTTGACAAAAGAGCCATCGAAGTTTGCTTTTAAAAATCGATCCTTTGGCGGAATCCATCTTCAAAGTAAGTTCTCTGTTCCCAGATGGGTTTCATCATTCTCATGATTCCATTTTCTCCAATTTCGCAGAATCAGTTGTGTTGATTCAACGGGATTTCTAGTTCTGGGCGTTGACGACGGAGAATAAAACTCATTTCTCACTTTCCAAATATTCCACAGAACACTGGCCACTAAGTCAAAGGAAGGGATGTTTACTGTTCTTGCTCTAAATTATAATAACCATTCTTCAATTCTCGATAAACCTGTCCTTGAGATCTCTATTTTTAGTGCAGGGTTTCCCCATATCTGTAAAGTCCACGGGCATACAAGAATAAGTGGTCCACAGTTTCGGCTTCTTGGTTACACAGAGAGCAGATTTCATCCGGTAAGATCTTTCGTTTGCACAAATTCTCTCTGGTAGGTAGAGCGTTCTGGGATAGACTCCCATGTAAAAATTTTGATTTTCTGAGGGGTTTCCATGTGCCATATTCTGTTCCATAACTTGTGGGGAGGCTTAGATGATGAAGATGATTGCGCTTTAGTCTGCTGAATGTCTGTGATTCTCACTCTGTTATAAGCACTTTTGATTGTGTAGATGCCCGACTCAGCACCCAACCACACAAGTTTATCTTGAGCATTATTGGTAATATCTCCCTCACGAACTGCTCATCGAACATTCTTTGCAGTTTTGACTCATTCCATCGATCTTCTTCCTTATTCACTAACTCAGCAACTCGAGTTGGTTCTTCATCATTAGCTAGTCCCCCAATCGCTCATCTTTTAATCATCTGCCTTCTCGTATGTTAATACTTTCTCCATTTCCAACAGACCATATCACTGAAGGTGAGATCGTCTCTCTACCCATTAGGATACTTTGCCAGCCCCAAGAGGGCCTTGCTCCTTTTCCGGCATTCCAGAATGAGTTTCTAGGGAATTAAATCCCTCTTAAGACTTGACTCCACAAGGATTGAGTGTCTTGCTGTACTCTATTCAATTGAAGTGATTTTCAAAGTATGCTTTGAGGTGGGGAAAATTGTCAAAAAAGCCCTAAACCCATTACACGTTTGTCAATTCAGTCCTAAACCTTAATCCTAAAACTTTTATATTTATGCCAATTCTCCTAAACCTTTCTTTTGAGCCAATTCAGTCCTAAATTTTTTTGCATTTATGTCAATTCAGTCCATCCGGCCAACTTTGATTGGCCGGCGCTAACATGGCGTTGCCAGAGCAATTTTTAATAATATTGTAATATTTGTTTTGTTTTTAAATTTGTTGTTTTTTTTTCTTTTATTTCTTCTTCTTTTTTCGTTTTTTGGTGTCCTGCTCCGTCAGGCCATGGCTGGAGGAGAGTTCCGCCTTGGCCACTGGCAACTGGAGCTGTAGGGTGAGGCCGGACCAGTGCCGGCGACGTGGTGAACTAGTCTAGAATTGATTATTATAAATTTCATGAGAAAGTGATACGGGATTATGGCACCCGCTCTTCGGGATGGGTGGTAAAAAGAAGGAAGTAGAGTTGTGTCTAAGGGATTATCCCAAACCCTCACTTCAAGTGAGGGTTTGGGATTCAAGTGCAAGTTGCAGCAACATTTGAACTTTTTCTTGGTAGTCTGATATGCAAATCTTCATGTTTCTTAGATTTTTCACATTTGATCTGTTGGACAATCAGGTGCAATGATGACTTGAAGGGTTTGGGATTCAAGTGCAGGTTGGAGCAACATTTGAACTTTTTCTTGGTAGTCTGTTATGCAAATCTCCAAGTTTCTTAGATTTTTCGCATTTGATCTGTTGGACAATCGATTACAATGGTGACTTGAAGGGTTTGCGATACCCATTAGAAGTAGGGTAGCAATGACCTTTTACTTTATCAACCAAAAAAAAAAATGTCCCCAATAAGTATCAACTATCAAGAACCTCCAACAGATATTTGCAGGCAACGTTCTTTATTGCCTCTTTCAGAAAACAGGGATAACATTTGAACTAACTCTTTTGATTCCCGATCTTTCATAACCAACCTAAGGGTGATGCAGGTCATATCCAAAAGCATTCTCATGGATGTTTCAGGACATATATCAGCAGTACTGTTCTGAACTTCAACTGCTTGCAGAAAATCAGGCGATCCCCATTTCCAGAAATAAACTCCCTCCAGTTGATCTTTCCGCAAGAGAATGACTCGGTGGCTGGATGTTTCAGATAGGACGAGTCAAGCACATGCCATCTCATGTCTAGGATTTCCATTTCTTCACTAAAATGAATTGGCACCTTAACAGTGCGTTTGAAGCCATAATTTGTCAATATTAAAGATTTATTTCGTAAATGTGACATGAGTGAATCCTTGGCGTATCAGATTGCAGATGGATCATCACATAGCAAACATATTCTATCATTGAGCTTTAATCCATTCTATTCCCATCAATGGATGGAGAAGGCAAGATGCGTACTTTAACAATTTCATGCGCTGATAGCCGCTGAACACCAATTTTGTGAAGCATATTGTGACATTATCCACATAATCCACATCCAAATATGAGAAATCATTTGTCACCTAGAAGAGGGCAGGGCTTTCAATACGGAGTTTCCTATACATACTAGCAAATGCTCTAAGCCTCTAAGCTTGTGCTTACCATTGGATCCGCTGCTCGTGCCGTTAGTACGTAACCAAATAGTACCTCTGTCTTGTGAGCTGTAAGTACCATAAAAAAGTGGAATATTTTTCTGAAGTTTATTTATGAGATCTTTCTCCATCCTCGAGACATCAGCAGCATGACCAGAAGACTGGAATGACATCGCATGAAGAACGTTTAGCAAGCTACATAACCAAAACAGACCAAGTGACTAGAAATTGTCATCCTTGGAAGACTAGCAAAAAAACTCGGGTTACTTTGACAGTAGCCATTGGTTTCAGGGACCATCTCCATCCACTTTCTATTTGATGAAGGAAGTACAAAGTCTCCTTGCAAAATAAAATTTTCAATCCATAAGTTCTCAGAGGAAGGAAATGCAAATACCGGCTGTTGTGCCAGAAGGGGGATGTAGCAACCTCAATCTCCTTTTTGCAGTATAAATACCAACCGCAATCTCCGTAATTTGCATGTTGAGCCAAATGAAATCTGACTGCAACTTTCAGGAAACTACATGTCATTTTGTCTTTCCCATGAGAAAACTTGACAATATTATTGTCCCCTAGAAACTCGCCTCATGATAATTCGTGAATCATTTAGCATGTTTCTGTGCTTAATACACTGGAGACATGAAGATAAAGTAACAATGAGGGATGAAGTTCTGAAACCATAGTTGAAATGCTTTTCAGGGAACTTCCTTATGACAGTTTTGATCTAAAAGGAAGTACAATACAAGTGTTCCAGCAGCTGCCATCCATTTCATCAGAATCACAAGAAAGCAGCCTAGACAAATAAATAGGCATTGCAAGCAGGCTTACGAGTAGGCAGCGAGAAACCAATTTGACCTTCGGTTCCGTCAAACTTCACATGAAATCCGTTAGAATGTATCTCTGGAGCATCTGTCACCTAGAAAAATATTGAGCAAAGTAAATTATGCTGAATATTGTGCAAAGTAAATTATGCTGATCTTAACTCACAACAGTCAGACCATAAAACAATTTGACTTGAGATGATTTGTAATGGCTCTACACAAATGACACTTACATTTGAAGGGAGATGTAATTAGGACAGAAAACAAAAACACAGCTCACGCACAGAGCAATTCCAGTTTAATTTCATGACCTAATATGAGACGAAGGTGTTGGCATAACCTTCTCTATATGAATCTTTGTAACAATAGCACTATGAGAATGTGCTTTCTCTCCAGACAAAGGAGACGAGACCCCTATACTCTCAAGTAATTAACCAACAATGTCCGCTTTGACTCCGATTAATAGATGAAGACCCATTTTCTCAAAATGCCAAAAATAAATTTCTTTCCAATTAACCATATAGGCAATGAGATCAGGTCTCGATCACCTTCATCTTATCTGCAGACATTGTTTCTACTTGCCAAGAAACACCAGTTGTGAATATTCACCATAAAAAAGGACGAGTCGACTTCACGATTAACCTCTCCAAGGGTTTCAACCTTCAGGTGTGTTAACATATAAGGGAGGGTTTTTTCAATTAAAAGAATACCTTGCATGATTTATGGAGGACATTCATGCACCTAATCCATAATTTGCATAGAGCAATTCTAAGCATCGTGCACAGCTGCATTCTCAAAAGTCTTGCCGACCTTTCATACTTAAAAGACAAAGGCATCTACAGCACCATACGACAATGCACAGTGAGTCGAACATTACAAGGAAAAAAAAAGAGTTAATCAAATTCTCTATCCTTCACCTCGACTCTCTGGATTTGGTAGCACATTTCAGGTCGCACTTCAAAAGTTCAATGAAGACACATACGAAAGACGAGTTCCTACATACAAAATCTACGGTGACACTTAAAATGAGCGGTTAGCTCTCGATTAGATCTGGATTCAGAGTATGTCTGCTGCTCAAAGGGAGCAAAGTGAACTAGATTATAGGTCCATTTCTAATTGGTAATGTTAATCACCGAAAACTCTGGCAGAAGCAATCTGATACACTGATAATTTTGCAGAATAACTGCTTGTTGCTTCCTCTTAGCACATGTCTATGCCCAGAATTCTTCCATGTTTGAGCACAACGAGCGCCCAGCGCAAATGCGTAATGCGCGTACGTGCATGCAAGAGATAGAGAGAGAGAGTCATTTTTCTCTTTTCATTCTCTTTCACAATACTGTGAAGTATATTGAATGACATAAAGGCAGAAGCAGGAAAGAGACTAAGAAAGGATGAATAACAGTAATGATGGCTCTCATAACAAACACAGAATATCGATATAAAGCCTATCCCTTTCTGCCCAATGTATCCAGCACAAGATCCTTCTTTTGTCGAATTTTCAACATCACACAGAACTATGATGTTTTCAGCTGAAAAACCTCACTCATTAGTTAAAATAATGATACCTGAATCTTGAATAATGAATGTTAAAGTTGGTTCCATATTTTCCCGATAAAGATTCATCAGCATTTTTTTTTTTACCTAAATTAAACATCAGGAGATGCAGTCCATAGACCACGATAGAATTTGACAGGTCTTTGGCAACACAAAACATACATGAACAAACATTAAAAGATGTCAGCATGTTTGCGCGACTGTAAACAATGGTTCTGGGGGGACAAAACAGCAAAGAGAATTCATGTGAATCAATGCCTAAAAATTAACGATACCAATTGAAACATCTGCTTCCAAATGCAGATCAAGCCATACTATAGAACAGATTTTCCTACTGCATAAATTCCTTAGTTTTCACAGAATTCTCAATGCAATGCCCATGAGTAAAACATCACAATTCTTGCAACCTAGTGAATGTAGCCATATCTTTGTGTATAATAGTGAACATATCGGAGATCGAGGCGATTTATACGCATACATGCATATATACATATAAAAACATAATTTTAGATAGATATACCTTAGTGCTCATCATCTTCTTCACAAAAACTTTCTTCTCGGAAATAAAGCTTGAATTATGTTAGTGTTTTCTTGCAATCAACAAGAACAGATGTCAAGCCAAAGATGCCAACTCTATGCTCAGAGGGTCTCCTTATTTTGACTCCACGAGAAGATATTATCAGGTTCTAGCATGAGGGGTTGCAACTTCTCCGCGCATACATCCCACATCGGTGAGATTTCAATTCCTCCCACAGACGTCAGCTTGAACCGATGAAAATAAGGAAAAATCATTATAAAGATTAAGGATATAAAATGCGTATTAAGGATATTAAGGATAGCCTATAAACCCCTACACTAGGTCCAACTGAGGTTATTTCTAACAGTGAACTTTCCAATCATAGCTTAATAGATCATATAGCTTAGTATTATGCAGAAGTGTTGAGACTTGCACTATCAAAACTTTTGTCAGCAAAAGGCCGAGTAATGCTTAGCATATGCGTCAAATTTATTTTAATTACGGTGGAGTTACTAATTGGAAAGGGGTTCTGCAAATTGGGAGATGCAATTGAAGGGTTGTCCAAGTTAACAATTGTCAAAGCCCAGATACAATACAATGGTCAATAAACAATATGAGACCTGTTGAAGAACTAGATTGGAAAAAAAAAATCGAATGCAAAAGTGCAAGGAGAAAATGTGAATCTTGAGAATACAATTCTTGTGAAAGACAATGAAGTGCTCTCCCAAAGTGAGCATGCTGTTTCTCCAACATGTTACTCTCCGTAATTGAGAGAGTCGGATTCCATCCAAATTCAGCACTCCTGATTGACTCAATCGCGCACGCAGCATCAGTATCTCTGTTAGGTTCGGCGGAAGGGTGTACTTCACCATCATCCACTTTACCAGTTGTGCACCTAGCTCTGGTGGACGCATTTCCCTCATTTGCAACAGAGAGCAATTTGAGCCCTGGGAGAGGAAAGATAATCCAAAGAACATTCCACAGATCTTAAGCCTGTGATCAACTCTGACCTTGCAGTTTTAATGCACGGAGTACCACTTGCAGTAGAGCTGGTACCAGCAGCGGAAGCAAAAACATTGTTATGATCGATCCATTCAACTATACCAAGAAAAAACCCTCTTCTGCAGACCAGGAGCGGTTGCTGTAATTTGTTGCAATACTTCAAAATGACCAGAGGATCACCCTTGACAACAGATTGTAGTCCAGTAAGCAACACATCAGCAACAAAAGCACAAAATCCTGTCGGTACATAATTGAGACAATCTAGAAAAAATTCCCAATGCAAGAGGCACTACTTTGTTGTCTGTGAAGGCCATGCATGCGAGAGTTCCTACAAACATCAGCATCAACACCGTCCGGAGAGTTCTAATAGTAACTTCTACTGCTTGATGCATGGGATTTTTATTTTCTCCTCAAACTAATGAGAAGAATGATAATAGCTTCACTGCAGTCAGGAAAGAGGATATCTTAGTGCAGTTTCCAAGAAAGAATCCAGGGTTGCTGAATGGTCAATCCGTGTCACTTTCCCATCATTTGTCACCAAATACAACAGCTCCTTTGAATTGGCTTCATTCAATAGAAAAAAAACCAAAGGACCATGTGCAGGAGCAAATTTCGTTCCCAATGCAACCATGACAATAAGTCCGAAAAAATTGGTGCTTTAAAGCAAGACTTCAATTGCATCCTAGCAAGATGCATGTAGAGGTCATTCCATTTTAGGATCTATATCAAGTCCTACAGTTTTGACTTCCGATGATTCCGTATCATCATTCACAGATGATGCCACCAACGATGTTGAATATTGCACAAATCTTAATGTCACACAGCTCCTATGTTCTCTCACCATCTCTGAGAAATCCTTAAGAATACTACCCCCAACAATTTTAAAATTGATTAGTAGGAGTTCCTCTCTTAGAAGCATGAAAATCCTTTGCTGGGTAATAGTTTCGTCCCCCCATAGATTCTCTGCTGCTTGAGATATTAATGTAACTAGTTGCTGCTGAAGCATGCAGATATCAAATGAGGTCTTTTCACGTACTTCACCAATCAAAAGCTGTTGAACTTCTCTAGGCAGTTCTGAGTAGTTCTTTTCTAAGAATGCTAAGAAGTCCCCATGACCAGGGCACTTAAATTTCCCTTTGGAGAACTGCTCTGCCACCCATAACTCACAATCATAAAGCTTCTTGAAAATGTTATAGTTCTCATCAGAAGGTAATTTTCGATCACAATAGAGTTCATTATCAATCTCAAGAAAAGTAGACACTTTGCCGACGCATCCTCGACAGTAACACCTGTAAAATTTCATGTACAGTCAGAATGATCAAACAAAAAGACGAGAATCAGATAAGAAACTCCGAGGGGCAAAGATATATGATGCAAGTTTTTGTATTGTGGTGTCCTTTGTCCCCTTGTTAACTAATTAGGTGAGGAAATCACAGATCAAATTTGGCTCTGGTTACTTTAAGCAGAACATCATGGGATTGACGGACGTCCAAATTTTTATTACACAAGAAGAGCAGCTGTGCCTTATCCTTGAGCACTTAATCTCCCATTGTGACTCCTCAGCAATTAAGTATTGTGTCAAATAAAAAGTTGTGCAACCAAAAATGCGTCAACGGAAATATTTTTTTGGAAGATCGCTCAACATGAGTAACAGCTAAAAAAGGCACATGGCCAATCATATGCCTCCTCAGCGTTAAAACCTGCCAAACTCCGCATAGGGGTTTTCAGGACTAAAAACAAGACTACGTGACATTAAATTAGTACGCGAGACTTGAGAGCTAATCCTGCCAATCTAACTCAAAAACGTTTGGTTATTCCCACAAAGCCTAGAGCACCAAAAGATACTAATGGCTTCCCACAGACAGGATAAACAAAAATTCACGTTGGAAGAAAAGGGAAACAGGGGCCAGGATATCAAACGCTTCAATGTTTCCAGGAAGCATCATACGGCAAAAAGAGTCCAAAATACCTAGTAAAGAAGGCATAATGTAACTAATACTGAAATCATTTCTGTGGACAACTAGACTGTCAACTTCTTAGCATCTTGGGCTACCAGGAGGATCCAAACTCGAAAGGATGCATTTGGAATCTAACTGTGGGGAATTTGCTGCAAGACCAGAAAAGTTTGGACCAAGTTTCTCGTCAGAAGAAGGAAATCTCTAACTCTCACAAAGAACAGAACTGCAGATCTGTTAATCTTTTCAATGTCAATCCAATCCCAAGTTCTGTGGCAGAGATTGCACAGCATTAAAATTAGAAGGAAACTGGTCAAATGCTCACTAATCAATGAAAATAATAGCCATCAATTTGCTGACAACATAGGAATTTCATAAGGGATTTGTGCATTGCTTTTGAAAAGTGAACGGAGACCACATCAGTTCTTCAGGTATATGTCATACTATCTTCAAGTTTTTGTCCTAGAAATGATGTAATACGTGTTGCCTTATCGATGAGGTCGAGACATTGGAGGATGGAAAAGTTTACAAAAAATTCTACACGAAGCTTGTAAAGGCTGACGTGAATGGAAAAGATATAGTTCATTTTCTTCTTTGTTGTGTTCTGAAGTAGCTGTCTTTTAATTTACTAAATAGTCTCAGTTGATTTTCTAATTTTCTCTTGCAGTGTCCAAAGTGTCATGTTGATCACATATTCTGTTTAAGAAATGACCTGTTATCACTTTTTAAGTACTTAAGATGGTGCAGTTTTCACTTCCCTCGTTTTCTTTTTTAAAATCTGTATGTATACATTTTGTGCATATAAAGAGCTTTCTGTTGCTTTGCCTGTTAACTTTCTTTCAGGAAATATACTCCATTAAATTGCCTGGAAATCCAAAACTTGGAAAACCTGAGAACCAGAACCATGCCATTATATTTACTTGTGGAAACGTAATTCAGATCATTGACATTAATCAGGTAGCTGAATCCTAGAGCTTCTCTTCAAGCTTTACTAGTTCCTTCTATTTGCGTTTGATACTAATTCTTAAGGAGACAGCCAATATTGGATTCTGTTTGGCAATCTTTCTGCTCTGTCGAGAAATTAGTCCCACAATTGCATAACATTTAATTACTGTTCCTTCCTACTTTTTAACTTCTCCATTACTGGTTGTGAAGATTCAGCGCCATTTTCTTTTCTTTTTGGTTTTAAAGGCTGAGAAGTATCCATTTAAGCATAGAACTGCGTGTTTCCCTCTATTTAATGATGCATTTCTTGACTGAAAACGTGCCGCCATGCTACGAGACAGCAGTGGTCTCTTTTGTTGTTTCTCCGTAATGTTTCCTAAACTGTCAGTGGTGGTATCTTCATATTCTTGTCTTGTCCTCTCCATTGCCTCTCTACTGTCTTGTTTATAATTTGCAAAGGTTCTTGGATGGTCCATACTCATATGCATACACAGACAGGAGCTGTTGTTTTCTCTAATCTCTTGGTTATTCTAATGCAGGTCATTTAATTCAGGATAACAACTTCGAAGAGGCACTAAAATCAGAAATCTTCTTGTCGAATTCCCTCTTGATCATGGTATCCATCCCCCTCCAATTTCGGGGGTTAGAGAACACGTTTTTACGGGGAGTACTTTCCTTTGATGCAATGCATATGATTTAGGTAGTTCTGAGGAAACATCAAACAAATCTGATTATGTAGTCATTCTCGTTCTTGTTATTGTGTTTGTATGTGTGATGACCTGCAGTGTGTCTTCTTCAGCCTCATCCATGTCTAATTAAGAATCCAGCTCTGTAACACTTGGACAACGCGTTCTTGCATATCCTCTGAAGTAAGTAAGCTGCATACTTCCTGTTTAGTTTTGTTTATATAAGTTCATTCACTGAAGAGTGAGAATGCAGGCTTTACAGGTTGAAGTTGGAAACATTAGAAAAAATGTCGAAAAGAGCCTTAGGCGATTCCATTGATTTGCAGCAAATCCATTGGGATGCTTGCCATGTGATAAATGACGGCAATAGAAGAAACCACGGAAGTTAAATTGGTTCTTAGGTGAGTCCCATTTCATGCGAGTGGATATGGATATATCTCGCTTTGTGCCTTTCACTCTTTGAAAATTTTTAGCAGAAGCTATGCTCCAATATTTTTGGAGGGTCTACTTTTTTCATAACAATTATATAAGAGGAAAACTCATAATGAGAATATGCAATAGAAAAGTAATGTTTCAATATCAACATTAGATACGGCAGTGGGGAGGGCTTCAAGCACTATACTGCCCACGAAGATGACGTTCTATAGAGGCAACATTCAACAGGTGCTCTTTCATAAGTTCTTCCACTGTCGAATTCATCTTCTTCTTCGAGAACTCATCAAGCGGGAGACCTACGTCAGTATACCAGGACCACAGAATAACAAGACGGTGATGACCAAAACACAAGACGACTAAGTAAGCCACTACCCAAAAGACAAAGACAAGTTTCTAAAAAGCAGTTCAATGAAAAGATTGGAGTACCAAGCTATATTGCAATGCAAAAGCAAAATAAACATCTCTGACTAACATCACTTTCTAGACAGAATTTGCTAGTAGAAAATGCAAATAATGAACACTGTAATAGGTTTTAATGGGAAAATAGAATTTTCTCTACCTTGCACGATGGTCCATTCTCCATTGCGACAAGTTACTGGAAAAGAATATATAAGACCAGCAGGCACATTGTAAGAGCCATCAGAAAACACCCCCATGGAAACCCATTTCCCCTGAAAAAGGTGCAGTCCAGAGAACAAGATCTTAGAGAAAAACAAGCTGAACTAATAAGCTAAATGAGATCGAGTAAAAAGGAAAAGAAAAAAGGCACCAATACCTCCCGAGTTCCAAACACCCAATCATGGATGTGGTGGCAGGCAGCTGTGGCAATAAGATATGCACCTGAATCTCCCCCAGTTTGAATACTTGAAGCAGCGCGTCTTTGGAAATTAGTAATAAATTCCCCATTCAACCTTAAGAAAATAATTTTTTTTTTTTTTACAAATTCGGAAAGCACAAACCACAATGCCAACTAAATCTGTCACCAATCAACACAAAGATGATTTTCTCACCATGCATCATCGTTGATGAGTTCGCGCACAGGATATTCACCAGATAATCTATCAACCGTAGCATGGTTGACATCAAGATGTAGTTGAGGTGACGAGTGGTTTCCCCATATGATAACATTTTTCACATTCCCAACTGGAACGTTCAACCTCAACGAAATGTGACCCAATGCACAATTGTGATACGATCTAGTGAGACACGTAATGTTTTTGAGAGGAATTGATGGTGCACATTTCTTCAAAGTCAATGCAAGCGTATCTGCTGGATACGCAATGACGTAATTTTCATACATCCCTCGATGAAATTAACTTCTATAGGCACATAATAGAAGATCAACCTGCGCAGGTCATAAACTTATAGTTTAGAGTATACGTTTTCTAGAAAATTATCCAGCAATAATTTCCATGCTCAAAGATAAAGGCTTAAATATATCATCGACCGATGGTCATCTCGGGACGTTGCCATGCAGTGTTTCTTGTATCTATTTTCCGATTAGTCAACAAAGTTTTTGTGCAGAAGAAATTAAAAAAAAAATCGAGAAGAAAAGACATTTCAAATATTTGCAGATTAGCATGTAGAGTTGCATATGTTTACCAATTATGCAACCATATTATCGTGCATACGAAATTAAGAGATTTCAAAATGAGAAAGCATTTCAACTTTTTGTAGATTAAGTCATCTATAGAAATGGGAAAGAAAGCAAACCAAGTCTCCAAATCAAATGCACATTTTTGAAACTTTGACAATTAGCGAATAGGTTCCTATGTTATTTAGAATTACTTTATTTAAGTGAAAAAAGACATGAAGGTCAAAATTCTTCTAATTGACATCTCCATGTATCTAAACCTCCAGTTCACATCCTTCCTTTAAAAACAATAAAAACCTTACCTTGCAATTGGCAGCTGCATAATTTTCTAAAGCATCAGCCAGGAGCTTGTAATTCCTAAAATTGTTCACTGTCACTTCCGATCGTGAGGTTCTGGTTTTCTCTGGAACCTTTCCTATCAGGACCGCGAATTCAACACTGTTGCATGCCTTGTCAGCATCGGTTGTTGCAATAAAACCTGATTCAATTGAGACATTAGATCATCCTATTCTAAGGATTTAACATCAAATGCTATATGGTAGCTATCGAGTCCAAGACAAGACTGTCAGCTTAATATTTACAGAGAAGCTATACAAACCTTCAAGGAGAGGAGATCCGAGACACATTATCCAAAGATCTTCCAGAGCCACTACATCAGTGGCATGATGAAGAAGATGTAGAATCACAGGCTGGTCAGGACCTAGCATTAATCCCCTAGCGATGACAGGAACGAGATCCCGTGCAACTGGCCCTACACGGTCAAACAGGTTCTCTCATTTTGTACATTCAAAAACTGGAAAAGCCTAATAGATACAATCGGGCGCATCAAACTTTTTTGGGAGTAGTCAATAAGTAAATTGAAATATGCAGCAACAGTATGAACACGTGAAAAACAAATGGATTACAACTCAGGTGAAGAACAAGCTTATTTGAAATAAAACAGAAAATGCACAAAAAGAGAGAGACAGAAGTTTCCACCCCAGCTAGCCAAAATCAGGAGACAAAGTTGATAGGTTTCCACCAGACCACAGGCCTCTCTCCGCTTATTCTATTGGAGATGTTAACCGGCAATCTTAATTCCATTTGCAGTAATCGTTTCTAGGACAGAGCGTATCTCTATAACTAAGATAATAGGGCACAGACAACCAGAACTGTGCATTAGATCCGCACAAAGTTGGGATCCACTCTACCAAAGTCAAATCTTACGCTGAAACCAAATCAGCAGCACAAAAGCCCTTCTTACCAAATCCTCGCAAAAGGTACAAAACAACATGATCACCAAACCAGAGCAACTCGCCACAACAAACATCCCACGACAACTTTTGTTTGATTCCTAAATTCTCAGATGAACACAAGAGATGCAAGAAAAATAGCAGATCTGAAACCGACCATACCACCAGCATTAGTAACGAGAACTCGGACTGCTTCCTTCTTCGCCATTGATGGATCGGCGATTATAGACCAAAAGAGACAACAACAAAAAAAAAATCGTAGATTTCGAAGAGAAGAGTGATCAGCGATTATGGACCGAAATAGCGGTTGATGTAGCGGAAGTGGCGATGAAGAAGACGCATAGGATGATGGGAGGAAGTCGAAAAGAAAAGGTTTGAGACGCTGGCTGGAGCTCAAAGCGCTGATATCTGAATATCGCGGGAGATTGCGCTCTGTAGCGAGATTTTAAAATAATTTCAAAAGAATTTTTTTTTTAATCTTGAATTGCGGTAGGGTTTTTCGAAATCCAAAGGATATTTGGAGGGTTTTTAATTCCACTTTATTCAATTCCAATCCAAATGAGTCCTTGCCGTCAAGTTAGTGAGAGTCGTTATCTTATCATATTAAATTTTGGACTGAGTGAGACGGCAGATAAGCGAGGTATGACGGCGTTTATAAAGCTGCCAATCACAATTATCACAATTTATTTTTAATTTAATTTAACTCAAAATTACGTTGAAATTATATTTTAACAAAAATACCTTCGAATATTTAGCTGGTTGGCTGCCTGGCGAGGTCATGCATTTATTTGAAAGGGCCATGGCCACTTCAAGCCCCGTTATTTGATTATTATTTTTTTGATCGACTAGTTTGGTCACAATTAGCTATCAAGCCACAACGCTTATCAATTTCACTTCAGTCCGAATTTGAATTGGGATAGAAAAACACAATATCATATTCGGTGTTCGACGACATCCTTTAGATTGGATAATCTCTAATATATGTGAATAAAATACTGATAAGAATTTCGGATTAGGAGTGGGATAAATCCGAATTGGATATTATTTTTTTTTTTCTGAATATTGTAACAATTTTCTTCCAACTATGGAGTGATGGAGTGACGTATAGAGTTTCCAGCCACCGCTCACCACCATGACAGCAAATCGTTGTTCGTCATTGACTCCGACCACCATTGATCGTCGTCATTGTCTAGCCGATTGTACTCCGACTGGTTGAGGGTGTGTGAAGAAGAAGTTATACATCGCATGGCTATCACCATAAAAGAATTCAAATCTCGTCCTTCGTGTTATCAGCTTAATAAGAGGCGTGTCCGCTCTCATCGGGTCCGTCGGTGGATCTCCGTCCACCTCCTGTCCACTCCTCACCTCATAGGTCGTCGGCTTCAACATCAAGTAGCAACCGAGCTCTGCGTGTGGCCTTAAACGGTCGGTTCTAAGCTTATTATCATTTTGTTATCTCAGTTGAAGAGTAAAGCCAATCACACACAATACACATAGAGCTGCAAAATTATGATTTTGCAAATGGAATCTCAAACCAGTTCCTCTTTGGTCATAAAATACTTCACAGAAGGATTCTTGATATTCCTGCATTTATTACTATGTTCTGCATGGTTTTTCTTAAAAATTGTCTGAGACTCTGAAATATAACATAACATCTTTAATTGCACGTCCATAATCCCTAAAGTCAAGATTACACAGCCTACCTCAATTTCAAGTTCTTGCACAGTTGTGAAAGAGTTCTCAATGAGATGGACCTAGTGTTCGAGTCGGCGGGCACGACAAATCCCTTAGCTTACGAGGATTTAGCAATGATATCATAAACACATTCCGCAATCCTAAATCGAAATCAAATTAAGCCTTATTAGGGTCCAAAAAACGAAAGGTGGAACCTATTAATCCTAAGGTTGATCAGCTCTCGATTTGGTATGGTCCCATTCGATTCCTGAAGACAAATTCCAAATTACATGAATTTACACATCGGTATTTATATGTCATCACAGTTTCAGAAATTTCTGGGTTTTTTTTTTGGTCGACGGATATTTCTGGTTAAAAAGTCATAGTTTGTAGGGCCGCAAGATCAAAATGTAAAAAGTAATCAGTAAATTTTAATTCATTCATGAAGAAAAAAGAAATTGAGTTAGGCTGGTATTAGCTTTTAACGGAAGAAATATAAAAAAAGCCTTAAACCTATTGTAATTATACTAAATCAATCCTAAATCTTTTGCATTTGTGCCAATTCAGCCATTCTAGCCAACTTCGACCGACCTACGCGGACGTGAACATTTTTCTAATGGATATTTAGCAATGTTTCAATTGAATCATGTGAGACTGCTCTAATCGGGGTTATACGATCGAAGGAATTGTTTTTTTTTTTGTTATTATTATTATTAGAAACTTCACTTGAAAAAATCGTAGTTTTTTTTTTTTTTTTTGCGACAACCTTTCTTACCTTCTATCCCGAATCACGTGTCTTTCTTCTAATACTGAAAGAAAATCGGTAAACAAAATAGAAAAAGATGCTTGAAAAACTATAATTCCTTAAGCTACGCAGATGCTTCGTTGGTTAACGATCTTAGTCGAATGAGCCTATCCCTCTGGCTTATACCCAAAAATGATCTCCTTTGCTCATCAAAGAGAGAGGATTTCTCCATAAACACCAAAAGCTCATCACGATAGCATCGGAGCGGGTGGTTGGGGTCTCCCCTTATTATTGGCATTGACCAAGGAAAGAGAAAGGAATCAGGGCAAGCAGTCTTGCTTGTTAACGTCTAATATCATTCTTTCGGAGTCTATTGAAAGGTTATGATTTTTTTAAAAAAATTTATAATTTTAACCTTTTTTTCACATTTTTCCCCCTTCCAATTAGGGCTCGGATGCACTCGCTTGTGGTAGTTGATGGTTGACCCGCGGTCGGTGGGTCACGAAGGCCTCAGCCAAGCCAGCGGAGTTGCGAGGCTGCCCTAGCCAGATTTGGGCAAGGTCGTGATGGTCTTGTCTAGGGACTTGGTGCCTCCGCCGGCCCAAAAAAGAAGAATAAAAAAGAGAGAGTTATTCACGTTAGCACTGGTGCCACATCAAATTATCCGGCCCAAATCCACCAACGTCGGAAATGGTCCAAAAGGTTATGAATCCAGACCACGCTCAGCCCGTTAAACAAAACTTAGCCCATCTCTCTCTCTCTCTCTCTCTCTCTCTCTCTCTCTCTCTCTCTCTCCAACTATCACTATAGCCTGGTGGGAACGCCTTGCGAGCGAGATATTTCAATTCAGCAGCGATCCCGATCCTTCATCGCCATTGCACCGAGCTTCATTTTGCCAGTTCTTCTTACGATACATACCAAAAATCGACATTGCCGTGACCTTTGTTTCCATCGTGCTCAGTTCCTCTGCAGCATTCGGCCTTCGACGGCTCCTTGACATTTGGCTCCTTTATCGCTGATTTGAGTCTGGGTAGTCACTCCCCCGGTCGATTCAAACCTTGCCAATTACATCTCAGTTTGTTGGATAATCGTGGCCAAGATTTTGATTCATTAACCAGGTAATCCCTCTTCTCTATGATAACTTGCTTTCGAGAAGAAATGGAAATGGAACTGAAGTGATGTATTCTGGACTCGAGTTCACATCTGTAATTGGAAAATTTCTTCGATTGTAAGGTAACCATGCAACCTTCGCAAGGAGGATAGGAAGAGAATCATCCCTTATCGCTTGCAGTATCTCAATGATAGATGTTCTTAGGCGGAAAGAATTCCCATATGTGAAAAACAGAGTCTGTATACGTATGGAGTCTAATATAGTTGTCACACCCCGATTCTCCACGAAAAAGGGCATGACACGGCCGTCCTTTCTAATCAAAGGACACAGCCTCAAGCAAAACCTAATATCAACATTTATATATCTCCATATATATCTGATAACAAGATTATATAACCAAAAAATATCAGAGCTCATCAACTATAACAAAAAGATATACATACATATCCTCCATATCTACCTAGAACTCACCAACTATATACAACTTATTCAAAAAATATATCCCCTAAAGTCTTGCAGCTAACGTACGCTTGATCCTACTTGCGACTCGCCGTAGAACCTGAAAAGCAAAAGAGATAAAGGACTGAGCGAATCACGGCTCAGTGAGAAGTACAACCTCTTTTGAGCGGATCGAGAAATTACTATGCACTCATCAAAGTAAATCAAATATCAACTCATAGTAATAACAAACTATCAATGGTTTAATCCATTGATTAATCTTTTTAAAACAACCTTCGATGGTCCATCCATCGAATAATCTCATACTCGTCATCCACTATGGTCACTTTTAACGCCGTGACTAGGCGACTAAGTTTACCCCTCTTGGTTAGGTCTAGCTACTGCCTATTTCAGTCGGCGAGTCGGCTTAATGATGTCCTGACAGTATGCATACTACCTTCACCTTAGTGGGTTCTAACATAGAGATATGAGCAGTAACTACAATACTAAATCTAGAAAAAACCACGACAATTCAGTTTCACAAACTGAACCCACAGCCTTCCTCAAACATATTTCTCAAATAGCATTTCAATCTCATTATAAGATAATCATTACCAACTATATTCAAATAATCGAAAAGACAGTAATATCTCGATCCTGTTTATGCAAAAAAGAATGCTCAAAACATCTCTTTTCTTTACTTTGTCAAGAAACTAAATCATAAAGCATGTACTCATTTTTAAAGACATGCATTTACTAAACTCTTAGAAGAGAAAGTACAACTCACATTAAAATTCGAATACCAAACTATGGTAATTACCCGAACCGCGGACCTTGAAATCTTAAAATAAATAATTGAAAATAATATCAAAAGCTAGAAAATTACCATGCTAGCGAACAACTGGACTAACCGACGTATAAACGTCGATAACCCGACACATAAAGACCAAAAAGCTTGTTGTCGCGCAATGGATAGCCCGCGCGCCAAATTTCAAAAATTTCGTTTGGACAAACCGTAAATCCGATTCACGAATCGTCAAAGCCATTAGCTCCGCAACACCCTTAAGTTTATTTACATTAGTCACTTAAACGATACCAACATTAGGCCCCATGACACCAAAATACCCAAAACTCAGATTTTCCGGCCCAAGTTGCGAGAACTTCCTTAACTTGCACATACGAACCCCGATTAATACCATCTTACTGTCCACATGAAGCTTATTCGACGTACTACAAAAGTTCCAATAGGTCCAACGTCAGCCGACAACTTAAAATTAAGAAAATCAGCCCCCGAAATTTACTATTCACGCGGACAGACTGAGCACCGAAATTGAATTGCTCACTCCGGGCAAACCACAACATCAAATTGCAATCCGTCTAATCCTACGGCTTCATAACATCCTAAAGTTTCATTCCCAAGTAAAAACGCAGCCAACCAATTAGACAAGGCGACCCAATTTTTTTCGAAATCCGAAAGTCACTTCAATATGAGGAAGGAGAGATAAATAACCTACCGGACGTTGCTATTCGATGTCGGGATAGCTCGACGAGACAACATGACTTGATTGTGAGGAAAAACCCTTTCCTTTCTCCTCTTCCCATTCTCTTCACCTTTCTCTTCTTTTCTTTCTCTCTCTCGGTTCTCCCTCTTCTCTTTCTTTCTTTCTTTCTTTCGTTCTTCTTCTTCTTTATGCTATTTTGCACGCTGCATTTGCTGAAGAGGTAAGGGAGATGGGATGGGCTTTGGATTTTCTCTTGGGCTAGCTAATAATATGACATTTTATTACAATAGTAACCAGTCTTCAAGCAGCCAAGCGCTTTTCCAAATGGTCAGTATGGTTTGGGAAATAAGGAAAAGTGGGGAGGATGAAAGGTTGGATGTAAAAGGAAGAAAATTTTTCAAATTATGTGAAACTTTAGACTCTTCAACTACCTTGCTTCTATGAGTATACATGTGATTAATATCTACATCCTCCGTGGATTTAACTTGGTGAATTGAAAGTGGCTTCCAATTTACAGCCAGAATCCCGATAACATTAGGGTTTTTGAGTTTCCACAATATGTATCCGCCAGTTTAGCTGCAGCCTGAAAACTCCTATTGTTACCTGATGGTATCACAAGCGAAAGGTTGATTAGTACCTGTTGATGACAAAGACCGGTTTTAATAGTTCTTTGATTTAGGGGTGATATCTTCTTTTCAAGTCTCTTGGTCTTATAAGGTGCTGAGTTTCTTGTTTTATCAAGCGTTAGTCTCGAAAAACAGTTTATTTGATGTGGCTCAGGGTCCCTTTGTCTAATCAGGTTGCTGATGGGTTGATGTGCTATTTGGTATTCGTTAATCATGAGATTATTTTTCTATCTTTTCTTGACCGAATCTTTATCTAATCAGGTTGCTGAGGGATTGGTGTGCTATTTGGTATTCATTAATCTTGTGATTGTTCTTTTCCCTTTTCTTGACCTAATCTGTCTACTGCTGAACATTTTTAAGATTGGCTTTTGGAACTTGATGAGTCTTGAGTCTTCTTAATATGATGGGCATTTACATGACCTTGCTATGGTTCTTTGTTTACAACTGGTAATTTGTACAACTTCTTGCCGTCTAGAGGTTCCTTGAAGTTTCTAACCAATAGCTAGAAGTATCCACATATGCACTTTTATTTTGAAGGGAGGATTCATGGAGAATTAGTGGTCTTCTTTTACTGCTAGCTATTATATCCCGAGTTTTGAGCTAGAGCGAGAGCTCTTGCGCAACTAGACAATGAAAAACTCGAGCTGAGCTGGGTCGGGCTCAAATATGTCTACATTGTTCTTGACTGGAGCTCAATCTCAAATGTCGATACTTGGCGGAGCTCAATCTCAAATGTTGGTACTCGAGGGAGCTTGAGTCAAGTTTAGGAGACGAGTTGAGCTCAAGCAAGGAACTTTGATGTCTTGACTTTCTCAATAATACTTTGAAAATCAATTCAATTGCATAGATTATTGTAATTAGGAATAGGCCCAGTTTTCTTTTAAACTAATGCATTCCCAGTGTCTTTGTGACCCAAGTCTGGGGGGATTTTGATTGCATTGTTTGACTTCAAGAAGATGATGTGATGTGCTTGATGATCCTGAATATATTTGTTTTGCCAGTACATGCAGGGAAGGATGGGATTTCATATGTTTAAAAGATTAAATATATGGGAATGGTGAGGGTATTACTTTCGTGGGTTGAAGAAAATTTTACTGATGACCCAGCATATGCTAGGCACAAGAGAAAATACAAAGTCAAATGAGTAAAGAAAGAAATTCTCGTGCGTGATTGGATGCTCTGACCTATTGATTTCTATTGTTGTAACTTCAACTTCAACTGCTATACTCTGGATATTGCTTTGTTTCCACATGTAGATGTATCCTTGAGTGAGTCGGACAGCTCAATGAGTTCTTGAATTAGCCTTGGTCATAAAATTTTAGAGTACACTTAGAGAAAAGTATACTATGGATATTGCCTTGTTTTGACGTGTAGATGTATCCCTCCGCCTCTATTCTGTTTTCATAAAATTGCTGATTGGCATCAATGCCTATGGTCTCTTACTCCATTTCTCTCTCCAATCAACCGTGCATGGCAAATATGGCTGGTGCTTCCCCTCCTTATCACCCATAGTACTTCCTTCGCATTCTAATTACGAAAGCTGTAGGCCATCTTGGAAGGGAGGTTGCGAGAAAAACGACTCACGGAATCATGCTGGGAAATGACCAGTGAGTTTGTCTCCACCTATTTGACGAACCATCAAAGTGCCGGGGTTTATCAAAGTTGCGCCGTATTTTAACTGAAGGAGGTAACCCTCTCCTAGAAAGTGTCGTCATGGCTTCAAATATTCAGGAGGCAGGCCAACAAGTTAATTTTGTAGTACTCATCGGGGAATTCGCGATAGGATCACGGAGGTCCATAGGCATAGCGGGGGCCCAAAACTTGGGAATTTGTAGGCATGTGGCCACTGCTCTACAGGTTCACGCACACCAGAACTGTAGAATTTTGCTGGTTTGTCATTCGGCCTGTATTGGGGCATTGACTATCCGGGAGTGCGCACCGAACATACCTCCCCAGAATATAAGTAGCGTAACGCAAGCGGGTCACCAACGGGCGGCGGCACTCATCGCTTGGAGGCTGAATATTGCGACGTCTCGGGTGCGAAATATAAGGCTTGGGGGATTAACTCCTCTATACAGCATGTTGATGTGAACAATGCTGTTGTTGATAGCGTGGTAGGTTGTAATGACCAGTACCCTTCGATCCTCCTACTGCGATATTGCCTGTGGTATCTCGACCTTAAACCTCGGTTCCGATACCCATACAAGTGCATGTCATTTACTTAAAAAAAATTCAATCATAATAGAGTAGGATATAAATCTCAGTAAGTCAAACCACTAAAACTCCCACTAGAGAAGACAATAGAGATAAAGTGCAACAGTAGATCGAGAGTTTCGACCATCACACCAATTTAATGTCTCAACTCGTCTACCAATTCTAAATTAAGAGAAGGTATAATGATCACGCTATCAAGGAAAGTAATGGAATACATGGTTCATACGCTGGAAAATTACCATGCTAGCGAACAACTGGACTAAACGACGAATAAACGTCGATAACCCAACACAGAAAGACCAAAAAGGTTGCTGTCGCGCAATGGATAGCCCGCGCGCCAAATTTCAAAAATTTCGTTTGGACAAACCGTAAATCCGATTCACGAATCATCAAAGCCATTAGTTCCACAACACCCTTAAGTTTAATTATTTTAATCACAATTAAACGATACCAAAATTAGGCTCCATGACTGTTGACACCTGATTTTTTATCAGTCTTTCATAGTTTATTTTTTAAAAATTCATAAAAAATATATAAAAAGTTAAAAAATTAAAAAATCATCTTTGGTAGCCTTGACCAAGCTAAAGGAACCATTTTTGATAAAAAAAATAATTTTTCAATTTTTTAATATTTTCCAAAATAGAAAAATACATAAAAATGAAGAAAAATAGCATTCGATGTCGTAAAAATATAGAAAAATAGTCAATATTTTTATTTTAATTTTCTTTTCATTTTGAACTCATAAATAGTCAAAATTCAAGTTCAATTGCATGTGTTTCTTCACGACGCATAGAGTTGAATTTGGCAAAAAAAATATCATTCGAGTCTTTTAATTTGTAAATTTCTACATCTTTTTTAGTCTTGATGTCCAATTAGATTGACCACCATATACAATAAATGCCCCTTGCTGAATATTTTCGTTTTTGTTTCACATGATTTCATGGTGTAAAATGTCGAGTGGATCCCCAAATATAATCGGGTCGGCATGAGCTCGATAGCTCATCCAAGACCAAATCAGGGCACGGCGAACCCCATGTGAGTACTCTCGAACTCCTGCGATGCTTCCTAATGCTTTTCTTAGGTCAGATCGAGTGTAGAACGGCTAGAACAGCTAAATCATTCTTGAGCTGTGATTGATAAATAGGGCATTACTAGGAATGCCATGTGATTTATTTGCATATCTAGATTCCTTGAGTTGCGCATTTTATTACTGATTGTGATTGCTAGGATAATCACTCCTATCTGCATGAATTTCTAGATTTATGGTTCATACCTTACTCATCCGCATGAATCTCAGGCTAGAAAATTCAGTCAACTTAGGTACCGAAAGGGCGTCAACTCTGACGGTTGGCGTAACTAAGTCCCCGAAACCATTTCTCTGGTTCTCGCAAAATTGAATAGAAACTCCCAACTATTCGATTGGGTGGTCCAATCATACCCTAAAAAAATGATTGGTGGCGACTCCATGGCATGCACACTTAGCACATGTCACTAGACCACACTGAAAGTCGATCACGCATACCTCCGTTGCGATTTGGGTAATGGGCCTTGGGAGAGGCCCGCGTCCGACCAGACAGGACGGCCCATTAGCCCTCGAGAGCCCGACAACCTCAAGAGGGTCGCGACAGACTGGCGACTCCACTGGGGACTGGTTCTTAACCATTTAGTGGACTTGAGCCGATTAAAAAGTTGATTGATTCTTCTAACCTAATTTTATGTAGATGCTCTCGAAAGTGAGGTGTATATGCTAACAAATGTGTTAGATGTTTTTGTAGATGTGAGAAATAAGGCGTGAAGTGCTTGTTAACTTTGTTTTATGCAGGCAAGAGTTTTGGATGTATGATTGTGTGGATATTTATATTGAAGCGGTGATTGTTAAATAAAATGCATGTTTATTGCTTTAGCATGACACAATGAATACACACAATTGCGCCTAAAACCCCAGGCGCCCTCTTTAGGAACACAATAGAAGGACTTGAAAATGGAATCTCCGTGAGGAAAAACATGGGGTAATCCACTTTTCAATTCCGCTCACTTCGAACTATGGATTGAGTCCCAATGCAACGATAGTTGTGCAATGGAATCGACTCTTCCCAGAATTCGAGGTGAGAACCTTGGCTTTAGGTACCAAGCCCTATCTTTTGATTTTTAGGAGTTTTCCCTCACTTGTCTCATGCATTTGTCTATGGAAGGTTAGTATACCTAACACTGTACAGAGAAGCTTGATTTTCTCTTAAGTTTGGTTGGTAAGACTTTTCTATCCCTCGAACTTGTTACAGCTCATAATCATTATATTCATTGTATAATTCCGGTGATTGGATTAAATGCCATTTTGAGGATAGATAGATGTGTTTTCCTCCCAATGTTCTTGATGGAAGACGAAGATGGTGTCATCCCATTACGAGCGCCAAGTGGACAATAAGAGCCTGCTATGGACATCATTGAGGTATCATCTAATGAAGATGACGATTTGGAATAGGTGATCCTGAAGTCACGTCTCAAAGATCGAAACTGGGGCATCTCTAAGTAGTTAAAAACAGGTAGAGAAGAGAAGTCTTTTTGTGGATAAACGCGGTGGGAGGTTCCTTTATTCGATCATAAGCAAGATTAAAAAATCAAGATGTACACGCTCGAATCATCAATGTCGAAGAGCAGCTTGCCTAGGTTGAGAGTGGTCAGGTGTTCGAGAAAGTCAGCCATACAGAAGTTGAGACACACATATTAGAGCTTTCATTCATTTCGCTCAATCGAGGGACCTTAAAAGCAGATGATACAGATCATCGAGGTGGAAAAGTAAAACCGAAATGAGCCCTAATTAGCATCACAAAGGAACCCAGTTGGCCCTCCATATTATTGATGCTTTGCCTATACTCACCACCTCGAGACTCGAGATCTGCAAGCTTAAGAAGAAGGCGTTTACATTCCCCTTTAAGCTCGGCAACCTTGGTCCCGTGATCTTCGGCGGCTATTTCCAGGTCCCGAATTAGTCCTCTCCCATGGGCTATATCCGCGGTAATGCTGTCAAGCCTTTCTTCCTGCCACTCACATTGAAACTTCAACACGACATTACGACGGTCGTGCTCATAGGTGGTCAGGGATAAGGCTAAGCGCTCCACCAAATTTCCCCTCTCGCGAAGCAACATAGAGACCCGCTCGTTGGCGAACTCAACAGCCTTTCTGTGACTATCGGCCACAAGGTTGGCCAACACCAAGCAGTTGGACCGATCCTCATAGCGAGCTCGCAAAACGTGAGCCACGGTAACTTCTCGCTGAGCGACACGGTAAGTCTCTAAAAAGTTTATAAAGAGGGTTGGGAAGATTCTATATTCCCTCTCTAAATTAGTGCCCTCGATAGAGGTGGTGTCTATTTCCACGAGCAAAATGCGAATTTCATCTTCAATTTCTGGGTGATCGGCTATATGAGCATAGCCTCGACCTAGGAGGTTATAGAGTTTTTCCCACTGGGCCAAAATTTCAGCCGAGAAAGCTCGAATAGGAGAGGAGGTCATTTTCGTTGGAGTGAGGGAGAAGAAGATGGGTGTGGTAGAGTGATTAAAATATGAAAAGGCAATTATGTAAGAGCGTTAATCTTCTCTGCATTAACTCCTCCTTTTATAGCAACTCGAGGATGAAGAAAGGTCACAACAATAATGCTCATGGAGCCAAGTTAATTGGGTAAAGCAGTGGTGGCTCTTTCGGTGAACCATCAGATCCGTCCCAGTCCGCGATTTCAGGCTTGATAAATCTAAAAAAGTTGTAAAAAGATATGTCAGTGCCACCATATTAAAATTGAGCGAGAGTTAAGCCCAACTATCGAAAAAAGTTGCAAAAGGATTTGGCGGTCCCATCATATTAAAAAACTGAGCGGGAGGCGAGCGTAGTTGCACCTTTTTGAAAATAAGTGGGAGACAGACATGGATATCGAGAAAAGGAAATCGATTTGGTGTCCCTCCACGTTGAAAAGAAGAAAGAAGACGACAAAGCGAGAAATACGAAATCTTGGGAGAAACGCTTGCCTGATGATCTTCATCCATGTTTAAAGAACGTTTCCTGGGCATACAGAACCACTCAAAAGAAAATTTAGAGAGAGTGAGCATACATGAGAGAGTAGAGAACCCTGAGTGAGCAAAAATTGATCGAACATTTTTCGATCCAACATGTTTGAGAGTTACCATCAGTTGCTAGAGGCGACTGATCCAAAAATCTCAGAAAATGAACTATTGAGAGATCTCGAAGATTCCAGGATTGCGTCTGGTACCAGAACCACAGAACCCAACCCTTTCGGCAACGAAGTTCAGGATCTCAGCAGCGACGACAACAGCAGCAGCGATGGTCAATCCCGGAAAAGGAAACGTCGCCAGTGCCACACTCAGAATGAAATCCAAGAGCTTGAAGCTTTCTTTAGTGAATGCCCTCTCCCGAACATGAAACAAAGAAATGAATTGGGCCAGAAGCTAGGGATGAAACCTTTGAGGGTCAAGTTTTGGTTTCAAAATAAGCGAGCCAAATTGAGGGCTCAACACAGACGTCAAGAACTTGCGATTCTAAAGGAGGAAAACGAAAAGCTTCGAGCGGAGAACATGAGGTATAAGAAAGCTCCCAGCACTATCGCTTGCCTTAATTGCGGTGGCCCTGTCACTCTCGGCGAAATGTTCCTTGATAAGCCTTATATGAGGATTGAAAATGCTCATTCACCACCCCACTCCCTCGAACCATCTTTGATACAATCGGATTTTGTTGGAGATATGCATGAACAAATCAATTCTACGAAGTCAATATCGATGCCTTCTAAAGGATGGGATATGCGTCACCATGATTGGAGGTTCCTTAACGATGAGCTTACTATCATGACCGACCAATCCAAAGCTGATGAATTCCCTCCACAACAATTTCCGGCTCGATCAAATCCTATTGGAAATAGGCCAGAGAGCAATAGCCAAGTTGTCAACACTGTTCCGGGTCGCAAGAAGACGAGGGTCAATTTGTCCCCCGAGCTTCATCTCAAGTTCCTTAGTGCGGTTCAGCAACTAGGGATCAACTCAGCATATCCAACGCGCATACTTGAGATCATGAACATACCAGGACTCACTAAAGATGGAGTCGCGAGTCACCTCAAGAGCTACAGAAGGGCGCTAAGACAGCGCCACACAGCACTGAACCTGAAAGAACTCAACTTGTGCCTAAACACTAGGCATGGCCACAACTACAATGCCCCTGAAGTAAGAAATACCCTGCCGAATCTAGGCACCGACCAAGCTGGTAGCAGCACCATCGACTACTTGGGCGCTAATCAGAATATTCCCCCGAATCATCTCAGCACCACTCAAGAGTATATGCCACAAGTGCAGCAGGTACGAACTCCTTGGTTTGAGCAGCAACTTTTCGCTAGTACTCTTTCTATCGCCGATCAACATATTGCGCCTAGTGTTCAAAGATCTGCCTGGCTTGGGCGTATGATTTCGGAAGATCAAGCGGGGGGATGCTCTGAGGATTTTTGTTTCTCCCATCCCCAAATGGAAGGTGCTTTTGATAGTGAACCGATCAATCATCCTCTTATAATCTCGAGCAATGACGAAGGTTCTAGCTCGAAGAATCAAATCGCTCACAACAGAAACAGGAATCCTTCGACGCCAAGCGATGATGGTCAACCCGAATATCAGTTGCTCGAAGAATCAAAAGATTTCCTTGATGAGGAGCTCCATATCTGGATCGATCAGTTTAAAACTGATGGACTTATGAAGTTATGATCCAAAATGGCGATTATATATCTGATTCATGGTGTAACTGGCTGATCACCGAGAATCTTCAAGGGACCTAGGCACATGTGACTGGATGTATCATTAATCTTTCTGTCATAAAGTCTTCCATGCGAGATAATCTTCCTTAATGCCTAGAGTTAATCTGGGGTAGCGATTAGTACTACCTGCGAGCATCATCATGCTCGAGTACGACAATCCCTTGTTAGATTAGAGTCGAGGCGAATCAATTGAACGCCACGAAGAAAAACATTTAAAGGCTTCACATAGGAAAATGTGAGTAAAAGCTCGAGCGAGCTCAAAGACGGTTAGCTCTGTATCGTTCCAAGGGACCTTTAGTCGTTACGAACTCTAAATTGAGCTTGTTTCATTCTCAATGGGGGTTGCTAACTGCTTCGAGAATTTTATAACAAAAAACGAACCAGTTAGGGACGCCAATAATGCTGTGTCTTGGTAGTCAGTGAAATGGCAGTGGTACGAAACGTCAGGAGTTCGATCTCGGGATTGAAAAATCGTTTTATTAGTTGGTCTATCACTCGATGAAGTTCAAAGAGATTCGACGCAGATGACTATAGAACTTGGGGCAATTCGAAAATCATCGATTCATTTTCATCAAGCGGCGAAGTTGGTATTGTAAAATGTGAAGCGCGCAAATGACAAATCCGAAGCAGAAGGAGATGAATCATGATTCGCTTATCCAAGGTCGGGATTTCAACCTTCGACTAAAGCCAAATCTAGGATGAGTTATTGATCTTGCCCACTCGACAAAACCCATCTCTACTGAAAATGGGGGCAAACCATTCCTACATCCGGAAAGCATGTTGAAGCCGAAGACATCAGATTCATCGTTTAATCCGTGGGGCAAGTCCCCCAAGCGATAGTTATCATCCGCAGAGCGTAATGGAATCCATCCTTTCAACGTAAAACGCATTTGGCCGCGGAGCCACCCATTTGGTAAAAAGAACGTATCATTCCTAAATGATTTTCAATCAGATGCGGGGATAATGTTCTCTCATTTTCCTCTCAGGTGATGAATAGAGACGAGGCACCCAAGAAGCCATGCATTCAAATAACAAAACAGCGCATGAAACACGCCCAAAAAGATGAATGAATCTCCTCCGACGTAAATCCTTGAGGTGGATTCGTTGCCCAACCAGACGAAGAAATCATGGCCACAAGCTTGAGGGCCGGCTTCTGCAATCCCCACATTGGCATGCAGAATGGAATTCAAATCAAGAGTAAAGTAGTATCGTCCCAATTTGTTTTGAATTTGGAAACCCAAAATAATGCTTAATATTTATCTTTGGCAGGAGCTCGCCATCAGGGCAGACATGTAAGTTTGATTTTTCTCTAAAAATCAAGAAGTCGAAAGAACTTTAGAACACCTAACAATCTTGTGTTACTATGTGAAGTGCAGATTTTCACAACCCTTTGTCGCGACCCTCTTGAGGTTGTCGAGCTCTCGAGGGCTAATGGGCCGTCCTGTCTGGTCGGACGCGGGCCTCCCAAGGCCCATTACCCAAATCGCAACGGAGGTATGCGTGATCGACTTTCAGTGTAGTCTAGTGACATGTGCTAAGTGTGCATGCCATGGAGTCGCCACCAATCATTTTTTTAGGGTGTGATTGGACCACCCAATCGAATAGTTGGGAGTTTCTATTCAATTCTGCGAGAACCAGAGAAATGGTTTCGGGGACTTAGTTACACCAACTGTCAGAGTTGACGCCCTTTCGGTACCTAAGTTGACTGAATTTTCTAGCCTGAGATTCATGCGGATGAGTAAGGTATGAACCATAAATCTAAAAATTCATGCAGATATGAGTGATTATCCTAGCAATCACAATCAGTAATAAAATGCGCAACTCAAGAAATCTAGATATGCAAATAAATCACTTGGCATTCCTAGTAAGGCCCTATTTATCAATCACAGCTCAAGAATGATTTAGCTGTCCTAGCCATTCAACACACGATCTAACCTAAGAAAAGCATTAGGAAGCATCGAAGGAGTTCGAGAGTACTCACATGGGGTTCGCCGTGCCCTGGTTTGGTCTTGGACGAGCCGACCCGATTATATTTGGGGATCCACTCGGCGTTTTACACCATGAAATCATGTGAAACAAAAACGAAAATATTCAGCAAGGGGAATTTATTGTAGATGGTGGTCGATCTAATTGGACGTCAAGACTAAAAAATATGTAGAAATTTACAAATTAAAATACTCGAATGACATTTTTTTTGCCAAATTCAACTCTATGCGTCATGAAGAAACACATGCAATTGAACTTGAATTTTGACTATTTATGAGTTCAAAATGAAAAGGAAATTAAAATAAAAATATTGACTATTTTTCTATATTTTTACGACATCGAACGCTATTTTTCTTCATTTTTCATGTATTTTTCTATTTTTGGAAAATATTAAAAAATATTAAAAAATATGACAAATTATTTTTTTTTTATCAAAAATGGTTCCTTTAGCTTGGTCAAGGTTACCAAAGATGATTTTTTAATTTTTTTTAACTTTTTATAGATTTTTTATGAATTTTTTAAAAATAAACTATGAAAGACTGATCAAAAATCAGGTGTCAACAGCTGCCCCTCTTTGAGAGGAATTTCGTCAGAGGTTTCTCTCAAAGACAAGGTGACACCTATATTCCGATCGACTCGACTGGGAAAATAAAAGAAATCATGACATCCAATTTTCATGCCCATCAATGTGTGCTTTTCCTTAAAAAGAGATGTGCTCATTCAATTCCCTGATATGATGTAAGAAAGTTAAGGAGTAGATAGACTTCCCTGCCCCTTACTTGTCGAATGCTTGCAGCATTTGCTGTGTCTGATGGGTTCAAGTAGATTCCTAAGGACTTGTCATCGGAGTGTCCTTGGGATGTTAAGCTCTGACCTGTATGGTAGGTCAAACCATAATGGGATTCCTAACTGATAGGAACCTAAGGAATACGCATCCCACATTTGGGAATTTGCCAAGGGTTTTGATCCGTGTGGTGGACTAAACTAGAAATGGCTTGCCTAATGTAAGGCTTATTAGGGAAAACGAATCCTCCTGCGTTCGGGATTCATCAAGGTTTTGATCCGTATGGTGGATCGGACCATTGGGTTGATCCTTCAGGCGGTCTCTACCAGTCCTTTGACCCTTCAGGCGGTTTCTACCATTCATTGACCTTTCATGCGGTTTCTACCATTGAGTTGACCCTTCAGGCGGTTTCTACCATTGGTTGACCCTTCAGGCGGTTTCTACCATACATTGACCCTTCAGGCGGTTTCTACCATTGTTTTGACCCTTCAGGCGGTTTCTTCCATTGGTTGACCCTTCAGGCGGTTTCTACCATACATTGACCCTTCAGGCGGTTTCTACCATTGTGTTGACCCTTCAGGCGGTTTCTACCATTGATTGACCCTTATGGCGGTTTCTACCATTGAGTTGACCCTTCAGGCGGTTTCTACCATTTATGAGATTCCAAATTGATATGAATCAAAGGATGACGTACCCACTCTTCGGGGCTAGTCGGAGACTCGATCATTCTGTGGATCGGTCTTAGAAAAGACTTGCCTACTAAAAGGCTTCACCTAAGGATGACGCACCCAGTCTTTGGGGCGGCCAAAAGTCCTGTAGAAAGCTTAGACCTGAAAATATTTTCCTCGCCAAGAAGATATTAGTAATCTTTGGGAAGACAATAATTGTCTAACTGACAAAATTCTACGACTTAAGTTTTAGTCATGAAATGTGCATTTTGATTGCTGGAGGTTATCCAAAACATTCCTGCCATATACAGATGTGATCATAAATTCCTTGCACGGAAACTCTAGATCAAACAATTTGAAAATTTCAAAAAGAGTTTGCTCAAAACATCCATTGGAGTATTTCTCATCCAAGAAGGCTTCTCACTGCTCTGTGATAATGATCTTTAATAGGGAAAGTGCTCAATTTCCTACCAACCTATGCCTGGGTTTCAGGATCATTCGCAACGCATACATTTCGACCGATCAGGAGGTCTTTCACGGGACCGTAGTGTTAGGCTTGGATATCGGTTTCCAAGGGGGACTCACTTTTGAGTCAAGGCCGTTGAACGAAAATTTTCACTATCTGCTCCGGGTTTACAAGTCAAGAACCCTGTAAAATGAGAAAGAAATAGTTTTGCTCGTACTTCTTTGAGCTAAGTTATACATTAACCCAAGTGTCTTAGTCAGATAAGACTGCTTCAGGGTTGTAACATTAGAAGGATTGGGGACCGAAAAAGGCTTATTTTTTGCCCAGAAATTGTGAAGGGTTTGGCATTGGTGATCATTGCAAATTTACCACATGTCCTTCGAAGAACATCTCCATTTCTTGAAGTGTACACTCCTCTTTTAGAGCGCACAAGGATGTTTAAAAGCGTCTCTTGTTACATTAAGAGACCGTCTGTTTGTGTGTTTGCAATTTGAGCACGACATCATTTGGAGAGTAGTCATCTTGATCTGACTCCTTTGCAGGGTCTTTTCATCGTATATCTAGACTTTACTGGGGATATTTTGAATAGACATCAGCCTTGCTTTTTACCAGGCACTTTGCTTTTTCTTGATGTCTAGGGATTTTTCTTTTCCCCCTTTTTTTTAATCCCGTGTTTTTCTTTTCTTTTGGAGCTAGGATTTTCGGCAATCATGCTAGATATGCAACTTAAACTTTGGCACGCTTCCATTCCTAGAGTGATGTTGCCTTTGCTTTGGAATATGCAATGATCACCAATAGGTTGATGAAATGAATTTGCTGGCTCAACTTGGTCGTGCAAAGGATAACAGTGTGTAGGATAGAGAAATGAATTATTCTCGTCATCCTATGACACTTGGATTATCATATAAACAACACACAAAGATTTATGTTAGTCCGAGCAAGAAAATTTCAAACCGTTTACTTTCTGATACTGTTGGACTAACCTTCATTTGCCCCAATGTGGGGTGGTTCTTGACAGGGTTGAGAATGAAAATCGCCGTTCAATGGGGTTCTCAATGGGCATCTGTAGTGTTTGGAATGAAGAAATAAATGCCTCTGTCATCTCGATCCATGTAATCGTTGCGAATGACCCTTATATCCATAGGTTAAGGTTTCGCTATCATTTCCAATCTCCTCATCTCTCAAGTGTGTATGTGACGTGTTTGGATTAGGCTCGCTTCTCTTATGAGAAAATACCCTTTTGAACAGTTCAAACGACTCTTGTTGGAAAAATTCATTTCATTTCATCAAGATTTATCCTTCAAAGGGATTTTGTGATGCACCATACATGTGTAATTCATGTTCAGACAATCTCATGTTTTAAAACATGAATGTCAACGAAGTAAGAATTCTATGTCTTTTTAGATGTGAGAATCGAATTAATTCTGAAATTTTTTAATCTCCAATGAATTGGGAAAAGGGATACTTACCTGCCCATCGAGGCTGGAGATCCTGGAGATATAAAAGGGATATGTCATCGTATATTCTAAAACTTTACAAAAATTGGAACAATACATCTTACCCTTGGTCATATGCTCCAACGAGTGTACAAGGGTTGTGAAAATATGTCTGCCCTGATGGCGAGCTCCTGCCAAGGATAAATATTAAGCATTATTTTGGGTTTCCAAATTCAAAACAAATTGGGACGATACTACTTTACTCTTGATTTGAATTCCATTCTGCATGCCAATGTGCAGATTGTAGAAGCCGGCCCTCAAGCTTGTGGCCATGATTTCTTCGTCTGGTTGGGCAACGAATCCACCTCGAGGATTTACGTCGGAGGAGATTCATTCATCTTTTTGGGCGTGTTTCATGCACTGTTTTGTTATTTGAATGCATGGCTTCTTGGGTGCCTCGTCTCTGTTCATCACCTGAGAGGAAAATGAGAGAACATTATCCCCGCATCTGATTGAAAATCATTTAGGAACGATACGTTCTTTTTACCAAATGGGTGGCTCCGCGGCCAAATGCGTTTTACATTGAAAGAATGGATTCCATTACGCTCTGCGGATGATAACTATCGCTTCAGGGACTTGCCCCACGGATTAAACGATGAATTTGATGTCTTCGGCTTCGACATGCTTTCCGGATGTAGGAATGGTTTGCCCCCATTTTCAGTGGAGATGGGTTTTGTCGAGTGGACAAGATCAAAAACTCATCCTAGATTTGGCTTTAGTCGAAGGTTGAAATCCCGACCTTGGATAAGCGAATCATGATTCATCTCCTTCTGCTTCGGATTTGTCATTTGCATGCTTCACATTTTACAATACCAACTTCGCCGCTTGATGAAAATGAATCGATGATTTTCGAATTGCCCCAAGTTCTATAGTCATCTGCGTCGAATCTCTTTGAACTTCATCGGGTGATAGACCAACTGATAAAATGATTTTTCAATCCCGAGATCGAACTCCTGACGTTTCGTACCACTTCCATTTCACTGACTACCAGGACACAGCACTATTGGCGTCCCTAACTGGTTCGTTTTTTGTTATAAAATTCTTGAAGCAGTTAGCGACCCCCATCGAGAATGAAACAAGCTCAATTTAGAGTTCATAACGACTAAAGGTCCCTTAGAACGATACAGAACTAACCGTCTTTGAGCTCGCTCGGGCTTTTGCTCGCATTTTCCTATGTGAAGCCTTTAAATGTTTTTCTTCGTGGCGTTCAATTGATTCGCCTCGACTCTAATCTAACAAGGGATTGTCGCACTCAAGCATGATGATGCTCGCAGGTAGTACTGATCGCTGCCCCAGATTAACTCTAGGCATTAAGGAAGATTATCTTGCATGGAAGACTTTATGACAGAAAGATTAATGATACATCCAGTCACATGTGCCTAGTTCCCTTGAGGATTCTCGGTGATCAACCAGTTACACCATGAATCAGACATATAATCGTCATTTTGGATCATAACTTCATAAGCCCATCAGTTTTAAACTGATCGATCCAGATATGGAGCTCCTCATCAAGGAAATCTTTTGATTCTTCGAGCAACTGATATTCGAGTTGACCATCATCGCTTGGCGTTGAAGGATTCCTGTTTCTGTTGTGAGCGATCTGATTCTTCGAGCTAGAACCTTCGTCGTTGCTCGAGATTATAAGAGGATGATTGATCGGTTCACTATCAAAAGCACCTTCCATTTGGGAATGGAAGAAACAAAAATCCTCAGAGCATCCGCCCGCTTGATCTTCCGAAATCATATGCCCAAGCCGAGCAGATCTTTGAACACTAGGCGCAATATGTTGATCGGGGATAGGAAGAGCACTAGCGAAAAGTTGCTGCTCAAACCAAGGAGTTCGTACCTGCTGCACTTGTGGCATATACTCTTGAGGGGTGCTGAGATGATTCGGGGGAATATTCTGATTAGCGCCCAAGTAGTCGATGGTGCTGCTACCAGCTTGGTCGGTGCCTAGATTCGGCAGGGTATTTCTTACTTCAGGGGCATTGTAGTTATAGCCATGCCTAGTGTTTAGGCACAAGTTGAGTTCTTTCAGGTTCAGTGCTGTGTGGCGCTGTCTTAGCGCCCTTCTGTAGCTCTTGAGGTGACTCGCGACTCCATATTTAGTGAGTCCTGGTATGTTCATGATCTCAAGTATGCGCGTTGGATATGCTGAGTTGATCCCTAGTTGCTGAACCGCACTAAGGAACTTGAGATGAAGCTCGGGGGACCAATTGACCCTCGTCTTCTTGCGACCCGGAACAGTGTTGACAACTTGGCTATTGCTCTCTGGCCTATTTCCAGTAGGATTTGATCGAGCCGGAAATTGTTGTGGAGGGAATTCATCAGCTTTGGATTGGTCGGTCGTGATAGTAAGCTCATCGTTAAGGAAACTCCAATCATGGTGACGCATATCACATCCTTTAGAAGGCATCGGTATTGACTTCGTAGAATTGATTTGTTCATGCATATCTCCAACAAAATCTGATTGTATCGAAAATGGTTCGAGGGAGTGGGGTGGTGAATGAGCATTTTCAATCCTCATATAAGGCTTATCAAGGAACATTTCGCCGAGAGTGATAGGGCCACCGCAATTAAGGCAAGCGATAGTGCTGGGAGCTTTCTTATACCTCATGTTCTCCGCTCGAAGCTTTTCGTTTTCCTCCTTTAGAATCGCAAGTTCTTGACGTCTGTGTTGAGCCCTCAATTTGGCTCGCTTATTTTGAAACCAAAACTTGACCCTCAAAGGTTTCATCCCTAGCTTCTGGCCCAATTCATTTCTTTGTTTCATGTTCGGGAGAGGGCATTCACTAAAGAAAGCTTCAAGCTCTTGGATTTCATTCTGAGTGTGGCACTGGCGACGTTTCCTTTTCCGGGATTGACCATCGCTGCTGCTGTTGTCGTCGCTGCTGAGATCCTGAACTTCGTTGCCGAAAGGGTTGGGTTCTGTGGTTCTGGTACCAGACGCCATCCTAGAATCTTCGAGATCTCTCAGTAGTTCATTTTCTGAGATTTTTGGATCAGTCGCCTCTAGCAACTGATGGTAACTCTCAAACATGTTGGATCGAAAAATGTTCGATCAATTTTTGCTCACTCAGGGTTCTCTACTCTCTCATGTATGCTCACTCTCTCTAAATTTTCTTTTGAGTGGTTCTGTATGCCCATGAAACGTTCTTTAAACATGGATGAAGATCATCAGGCAAGCGTTGCTCCCAAGATTTCGTATTTCCCGCTTTGTCGTCTTCTTTCTTCTTTTCAACGTGGAGGGACACCAAATCGATTTCCTGTTCTCGATATCCATGTCTGTCTCCCACTTATTTTCAAAAAGGTGGAACTACGCTCGCCTCCCGCTCAGTTTTTTAATATGATGGGACCGCCAAATCCTTTCGCAACTTTTTTCGATAGTTGCGCTTAACTCCCGCTCAATTTTAATATGGTGACACCGACATATCTTTTTACAACTTTTTTAGGTTTATCAAGCCTGAAATCGCGGACTGGGACAAATCTGATGGTTCACCGAAAGAGCCACCATTGCTTTACCCAATTAACTTGGCTCCACGAGCATTATTGATGTGCCTTTCTTTATTCTCGAGTTGCTATAAAAGGAGGAGTTAATGCATAGAAGATTAACACTCTTACATAATTGCCTTTTCGTATTTTAATCACTCTACCACACTCATCTTCTTCTCCCTCACTCCAACGAAAATGACCTCCTCTCCTATTCGCGCTTTCTCAGCCGAAATTTTGGCCCAGTGGGAAAAACTCTATAACCTCCTCGGTCGAGGCTATGCTCATATAGCCGATCACCCAGAAACTGAAGATGAAATCCGTATTTTGCTCGTGGAAATAGACACCACCTCCATCGAGGGCACTAATTTAGAGAGGGAATATAGAATCTTCCCAACCCTCTTTATAAACTTTTTAGAGACTTACCGTGTCGCTCATCGAAAAGCTACCGTGGCTCACGTTTTGCGAGCTCGCTATGAGGATCGGTCCAACTGCTTGGTGTTGGCCAACCTTGTGGCCGATAGTCACAGAAAGGCTGTTGAGTTCGCCAACAAGCGAGTCTCGATGTTGCTTCGCGAGAGGGGAAATTTGGTGGAGCGCTTGGCTTTATCCCTGACCACCTATGAGCACGACCGTCGTAATGTCGTGTTGAAGTTTCAATGTGAGTGGCAGGAAGAAAGGCTTGACAGCATTACCGCGGATATAGCCCATGGGAGAGGACTAGTTCGGGACCTGGAAATAGCCGCCGAAGATCACGGGACCAAGGTTGCCGATCTTAAAGGGGAATGTAAACGCCTTCTTCTTAAGCTTGCAGATCTCGAGTCTCAAGGTGGTGAGTATAAGCAAAGCATCAATAATATGGAGGGCCAACTAGGTTCCTTTGTGATGCTAATTAGGGCTCATTGCGGTTTTATGTTTCCACCCCGATGATTTGTATGATCTGCTTTTAAGGTCCCTCGATTGAGCGAAATGAATGAAAGCTCTAATGTGTGTGTCTCAACTTCTGTATGGCTGACTTTCTCGAACACCTGACCACTCTCAACCTAGGCAAGCTGCGCTTTGACATTGATGATTCGAGCGTGTACATCTTGATTTTTTAATCTTGCTTATGATCGGATAAAGGAACCTCCCACCGCGATTATCCACAAAAAGACTTCTCTTCTCTACTTGTTTTTAACCTGTTTCAAATGAAAAGGCAGAATCAGAAGAAAGAATTTGAAAAATAAAGCATAAATCCTTTCAATTTTATGCTTACTTATGATTAATAGGGATAAGAGCTTTTACAAGGGTTTTGGCCTTGTGCAAAAGCTTTTATCGATATTCCTCAAAGGAAAGCATATCATTGAAAGGAATGTAATTCACGATAATTGCCTTTGATCAATTCCAAGAAAATCAATGGAATGTTCAAAAGTACACAATTACGATGTGTTTTAAATTCAATTGAAGATACAGTATCCAAATTAAAGCTGTTTGCTAAGAACGAGAGTAATTTGGATATCTATCTTTTCATTAAATTTGAAAAACACGAATACTCTTGATATTCTTGATCAATTATTGTGGATTACCAATGATGCAAAACATGCATGAACCAATTCAAGTTTATAGTTCCTTCTGGCGAAATTGGGATTGTATTGCCCTATACGGCCAAAAGGTTGTATAAGACTTCCAATTTCAATTTCATCCAAAGGAATTATAAAATTGATTTTGGAGTATTCGAGTGATTAGAAGAAATGCCACTATCACATTCCAATGACAAGTCAATAGAAATATAACAAATTTCAATCTGAATGTATATAAACACAAATAGATCCCTAATACAATCAATCTAAGGGATCAGATAGAGAGGATCTCAGCAAAATAAATCCTATACAAAGCTAGAAATGAAAAATAAAACAAAGGAATGTGATCTTAATACTTAGAGATGCCCTAGTTTCGATCTTTGAGACGTGACTTCAGGATCACCTATTCCAAATCATCATCTTCATTAGATGATACCTCAATGATGTCCATAGTAGGCTCTTCTTGTCCACTTGGCGCTCGTAATGGGATGACACCATCTTCATCTTCCATCAAGAACATTGGGAGGAAAACACTCATATCTATCCTTAAAATGGCATTTAATCCAATCACCGGAATTATGCAATGAATATAATGATTAAGAGCTGTAACAAGTTCGAGGGATAGAAAAGTCTTACCAACCAAACTTAAGAGAAAATCAAGCTTCTCTGTATTTTTTGCAGTGTTAGGTATACTAACCTTTCATAGACAAACGCATGAGACAAGTGAGGGAAAACTCCTAAAAATCAAAAGATAGGGCTTGGTACCTAAAGCCAAGGTTCTCGCCTCGAATTCTGGGAAGAGCCGATTCCATTGCACAACTATCGTTGCATTGGGACTCAATCCATAGTTCGAAGTGAGCGGAATTGAAAAGTGGATTACCCCATGTTTTTCCTCACGGAGATTCCATTTTCAATTCCTTTTATTGTGTTCCTAAAGAGGGCGCCTGGGGTTTTAGGCGCAATTGTGTGTATTCATTGTGTCGTGCTAAAGCAATAGACATGCATTTTATTTAACAATCACCGCTTCAATAGAAACATCCACACAATCATACATCCAAAACTCCTACCTGCATAAAACAAAGTTAACAAGCACTTCACCCCTTATTTCTCCCGTCTACAAAAACATCTAACACATTCGTTAGCATAAACACCTCACTTTCGAGAGCATCTGCATAAAATTAGGTTAGAAGAATCAATCAACTTTTTAATCGGCTCAAGTCCACTAAATGGTTAAGAACCAGTCCCCAGCAGAGTCGCCAGTCTGTCGCGACCCTCTTGAGGTTGTCGAGCTCTCGAGGGCTAATGGGCCGTCCTGTCTGGTCGGACGCGGGCCTCCCAAGGCCCATTACCCAAATCGCAACGGAGGTATGCGTGATCGACTTTCAGTGTAGTCTAGTGACATGTGCTAAGTGTGCATGCCATGGAGTCGCCACCAATCATTTTTTTAGGGTGTGATTGGACCACCCAATCGAATAGTTGGGAGTTTCTATTCAATTCTGCGAGAACCAGAGAAATGGTTTCGGGGACTTAGTTACACCAACTGTCAGAGTTGACGCCCTTTCGGTACCTAAGTTGACTGAATTTTCTAGCCTGAGATTCATGCGGATGAGTAAGGTATGAACCATAAATCTAAAAATTCATGCAGATATGAGTGATTATCCTAGCAATCACAATCAGTAATAAAATGCGCAACTCAAGAAATCTAGATATGCAAATAAATCACTTGGCATTCCTAGTAAGGCCCTATTTATCAATCACAGCTCAAGAATGATTTAGCTGTCCTAGCCATTCAACACACGATCTAACCTAAGAAAAGCATTAGGAAGCATCGAAGGAGTTCGAGAGTACTCACATGGGGTTCGCCGTGCCCTGGTTTGGTCTTGGACGAGCCGACCCGATTATATTTGGGGATCCACTCGGCGTTTTACACCATGAAATCATGTGAAACAAAAACGAAAATATTCAGCAAGGGGAATTTATTGTAGATGGTGGTCGATCTAATTGGACGTCAAGACTAAAAAATATGTAGAAATTTACAAATTAAAATACTCGAATGACATTTTTTTTGCCAAATTCAACTCTATGCGTCATGAAGAAACACATGCAATTGAACTTGAATTTTGACTATTTATGAGTTCAAAATGAAAAGGAAATTAAAATAAAAATATTGACTATTTTTCTATATTTTTACGACATCGAACGCTATTTTTCTTCATTTTTCATGTATTTTTCTATTTTTGGAAAATATTAAAAAATATTAAAAAATATGACAAATTATTTTTTTTATCAAAAATGGTTCCTTTAGCTTGGTCAAGGTTACCAAAGATGATTTTTTAATTTTTTTTAACTTTTTATAGATTTTTTATGAATTTTTTAAAAATAAACTATGAAAGACTGATCAAAAATCAGGTGTCAACACCCTTGTACACTCGTTGGAGCATATGACGAAGGGTAAGATGTATCGTTCCAATTTTTGCAAAGTTTTAGAATATACAATGACATATCCCTTTTATATCTCCAGGATCTCCAGCCTCGATGGGCAGGTAAGTATCCTTTTTCCCAATTCATTGGAGATTAAAAACTTTCAGAATTAATTCGATTCTCACATCTAAAAAGACATAGAATTCTTACTTCATTGACATTCATGTTTTAAAACAAGAGATTGTCTGAACATGAATTACACATATATGGTGCATCACAAAATCCCTTTGAAGGATAAATCTTGATGAAATGAAATGAATTTTTCCAACAAGAGTCGTTTGAACTGTTCAAAAGGGTATTTTCTCATAAGAGAAGCGAGCCTAATCCAAACACGTCCCATACACACTTGAGAGATGAGGAGATTGGAAATGATTGAGAAACCTTAACCTATGGACATAAGGGTCATTCGCAACGATTACATGGATCGAGAAGACAGAGGCATTTCTTTCTTCATTCCAAACACTACAGATGCCCATTGAGAACCCCATTGAACGGCGATTTTCATTCTCAACCCTGTCAAGAACCACCCTACATTGGGGCAAATGAAGGTTAGTCCAACAGTATCAGAAAGTAAATGGTTAGAAATTTTCTTGCTCGGACTAACATAAATCTTTGTGTGTTGTTTATATGATAATCCAAGTGTTATAGGATGACGAGAATAATTCATTTCTCTATCCTACACACTGTTATCCTTTGCACGACCATGTTGAGCCAACAAATTCATTTCATCAACCTATTGGTGATCATTGCATATTCCAAAGCAAAGGCAACATCACTCTAGGAACGGAAGCATGCCAAAGTTTAAGTTGCATATCTAGCATGATTGCTGAAAATCCTAACTCCAAAAGAAAAGAAAAACACGGGATTAAAAAAAGGGGGAAAAGAAAAATCCCTAGACATCAAGAAAAAGCAAAGTGCCTGGTAAAAAGCAAGGCCGATGTCCATTCAAAATATCCCCAGTAAAGTCTAGAGAGATGATGAAAAGACCCTCCAAAGGAGTCAGATCAAGATGACTACTCCCCAAATGATGTCGTGCTCAAATAGCAAACACACAAACAGACGGTCTCTTAATGCAACAAGAGACGCTTTTAAACATCCTTGTGCGCTCTAAAAGAGGAGTGTACACTTCAAGAAATGGAGATGTTCTTCGAAGGACATGTGGCAAATTTGCAATGATCACCAATGTCAAACCCTTCACAATTTCTAGGCAAAAAACAAGCCTTTTTCGGTCCCCAATCCTTCCAATGTTACAATCCTGAAGCAGTCTTCTCTGACTAAGACACTTGGGTTAATGTATAACTTAGCTCAAAGAAGTACGAGCAAGACTATTTCTTTCTCATTTTGCAGGGTTCTTGACTTGTAAACCCGGAGCAGATAGTGAAAAATTTCGTTCAACGGCCTTGACTCAAAAGTGAGTCCCCCTTGGAAACCGATATCCAAGCCTAACACTACGGTCCCGTGAAAGACCTCCTGATTGATCGAAATGTATGCGTTGCGAATGATCCTGAAACCCAGGCACAGGTCGGTAGAAAATTGAGCACTTTCCCTATTAAAGATCATTATCACAGAGCAGTGAGGAGCCTTCTTGGATGAGAAATACTCCAATGGATGTTTTGAGCAAACTCTTTTTGAAATTTTCAAATTGTTTGATCTAGAGTTTCCGTGTAAGGAATTTATGATCACATCTGTATGTGGCAGGAATGTTTTGGATAACCTCCAACAATCAAAATGCACATTTCATGACTAAAACTTAAGTCGTAGAATTTTGTCAGTTAGACAATTATTGTCTTCCCAAAGATTACTAACATCTTCTTGGCGAGGAAAATTTTTTCAGGTCTAAGCTTTCTGCAGGACTTTTGGCCACCCTAAAGACTAGGTGCGTCATCCTTAAGTGAGGCCTTTTAGTAGGTAAATCTTTTCTAAGACCGATCCATAGAATGATCGAGTCTCCGACTAGCCCCGAAGAGCGGGTACGTCATCCTTTGATTCATATCAATTTGGAATTTCATAAATGGTAGAAACCGCCTGAAGGGTCAACTCAATGGTAGAAACCGCCTGAAGGGTCAGCACAATGGTAGAAACCGCCTGAAGGGTCAATGTATGGTAGAAACCGCCTGAAGGGTCAATCAATGGTAGAAACCGCCTGAAGGGCAACATAATGGTAGAAACCGCCTGAAGGGTCAATGTATGGTAGAAACCGCCTGAAGGGTCAACCAATGGTAGAAACCGCCTGAAGGGTCAATGTATGGTAGAAACCGCCTAAAGGGTCAACCAAAGGTAGAAACCGCATGAAGGGTCAACTCAATGGTAGAAACCGCATGAAGGGTCAATGAATGGTAGAAACCGCCTGAAGGGTCAAAGGACTGGTAGAGACCGCCTGAAGGATCAACCCAATGGTCCGATCCACCATACGGATCAAAACCTTGATGAATCCCGAACGCGGGAGGAGTCGTTTTCCCTAATAAGCCTTACATTAGGCAAGCCATTTCTAGTTTAGTCCACCACATGGATCAAAACCCTTGGCCAATTCCCAAATGTGGGATGCGTCTTCCTTAGGTTCCTATCAGTTAGGAATCCCATTATGGTTTGACCTACCATACAGGTCAGAGCTTAACATCCCTATGACACTCCGATGACGAGTCCTTAGGAATCTACTTGAACCCATCAGACACAGGAAATGCCGCAAGCGTTCGGCAGGTAAGGGGCAGGGAAGTCTATCTACTCCTTAACTTTCTTACATCATATCAGGGAATTGAATGAGCACATCTCTTTTTAAGGAAAAGCACACATTGATGGGCATGAAAATTGGATGTCATGATTTCTTTTCTTTTCTTTTCTTTTCCCAGTCGAGTCGATCGGAACACAGGTGTCACCTTGTCTTTGAGAGAAACCTCTGACGAAATTCCTCTCAAAGAGGGGCAGCTGTTGACACCTGATTTTTTATCAGTCTTTCATAGTTTATTTTTTAAAAATTCATAAAAAATATATAAAAAGTTAAAAAATTAAAAAATCATCTTTGGTAGCCTTGACCAAGCTAAAGGAACCATTTTTGATAAAAAAAAATAATTTTTCAATTTTTTAATATTTTCCAAAATAGAAAAATACATAAAAATGAAGAAAAATAGCATTCGATGTCGTAAAAATATAGAAAAATAGTCAATATTTTTATTTTAATTTTCTTTTCATTTTGAACTCATAAATAGTCAAAATTCAAGTTCAATTGCATGTGTTTCTTCACGACGCATAGAGTTGAATTTGGCAAAAAAAATATCATTCGAGTCTTTTAATTTGTAAATTTCTACATCTTTTTTAGTCTTGATGTCCAATTAGATTGACCACCATATACAATAAATGCCCCTTGCTGAATATTTTCGTTTTTGTTTCACATGATTTCATGGTGTAAAATGTCGAGTGGATCCCCAAATATAATCGGGTCGGCATGAGCTCGATAGCTCGTCCAAGACCAAATCAGGGCACGGCGAACCCCATGTGAGTACTCTCGAACTCCTGCGATGCTTCCTAATGCTTTTCTTAGGTCAGATCGAGTGTAGAACGGCTAGAACAGCTAAATCATTCTTGAGCTGTGATTGATAAATAGGGCATTACTAGGAATGCCATGTGATTTATTTGCATATCTAGATTCCTTGAGTTGCGCATTTTATTACTGATTGTGATTGCTAGGATAATCACTCCTATCTGCATGAATTTCTAGATTTATGGTTCATACCTTACTCATCCGCATGAATCTCAGGCTAGAAAATTCAGTCAACTTAGGTACCGAAAGGGCGTCAACTCTGACGGTTGGCGTAACTAAGTCCCCGAAACCATTTCTCTGGTTCTCGCAAAATTGAATAGAAACTCCCAACTATTCGATTGGGTGGTCCAATCATACCCTAAAAAAATGATTGGTGGCGACTCCATGGCATGCACACTTAGCACATGTCACTAGACCACACTGAAAGTCGATCACGCATACCTCCGTTGCGATTTGGGTAATGGGCCTTGGGAGAGGCCCGCGTCCGACCAGACAGGACGGCCCATTAGCCCTCGAGAGCCCGACAACCTCAAGAGGGTCGCGACAATGACACCAAAACCCCCAAAACTCGAATTTTTCGGCCCAAATTGTACATACGAACCCCGATTAATATCATCTTACTGTCCACACGAAGCTTATTCGACGTATTACAAAAGTTCCAATAGGTCCGACGTCAGCCGACAACTTAAAATTAAGAAAATCAGCCCCCGAAATTTACTATTTACGCGGACAGACTGAGCACCGAAATTGAATTGCTCACTCCAAGCAAACCACAACATCAAATTACAATCCATCTAATCCTACGACTTCATAACATCCTAAAGTTTCATTCCCAAGTAAAAACGCAGCCAACGAATTAGACACGACGACTCAATTTTCTTCGAAATTCGAAAGTCGCTTCATTTGGAGGAAATAGAGATAAATAACATACCGGACGTTGCTATTCGGTGTCGGGATAGCTTGGCGAGACAACATGACTTGATTGTGAGGAAAAACCCTTTCCTTTCTCCTCATCCTATTCTCTTCTCCTTTCTCTTCTTTTCTTTCTCTCTTTCGGTTCTCCCTTTTCTCTTTCTTTCTTTCTTTCGTTCTTCTTCTTCTTTATGCTATTTTACACATTACTTTTGCTGAAGAGGTAAGGGAGATGGGTTGGGATTTGGGTTTTCTCTTGGGCTAGCTAATAATGTGCCATTTTATTACAATAGTAACCAGCCTTCAAGCGGCCAAGCCCTTTTCCAAATGGTCAGTATGGTTTGGGAAATATGAGAAAGTGGGGAGGATGAAAGGTTGGATGTAAAAGGAAGAAAAATTTCCAAATTATGTGAAATTTTAAACTCTTCAACTACCTTGCTTCCATGAGTACACATGGGATTAATAGCTACATCCTTCATGGATCTAACTTGATGAATTGCAAATGGCTTCCAATTTACTGCCAGAATCCCGATAACATCAGGGTTTTTGAGTTTCCACAATATGTATCCGCCAGTTTAGCTACAGCCTGAAAACTCCTATTGTTACCCAATCGTATCACAAGCGAAAGGTTGATTTGTACCTGTTGATGACAAAGAGCGATTTTAATAGTTCTTTGATTTAGGGGTGGTATCTTCTTTTCAAGTCTCTTGGTCTTATAAGGTGCTAAGTTTCTTGTTTTATCAAGCGTTAGTCTCGAAAAACAGTCCATTTGATGTGGCTCTGGGTCCCTTTGTCTAATCAGGTTGCTGATGGGTTGATGTGCTATTTGGTATTCGTTAATCGTGAAATTATTTTTCTACCTTTTCTTGACCGAATCTTTGTCTAATCAGGTTGTTGATGGATTAGTGTGCTATTTGGTATTCATTAATCCTGTGATTGTTCTTTTCCCTTTTCTTGACCGAATCTATCTACTGCTGAACATTTCTAGGATTAGCTTTTGGAACTTGATGAGTCTTGAGTCTTCTTAATCTAATGGGCATTTACATGACCTTGTTATGGTTCTTTGTTTACATATGGTAATTTGTACAACTTCTTGCCCTCTAGAAGTTCCTTGAAGTTTCTAACCAACCGCTAGAAGTATCCACATATGCAGTTTTATTTTGAAGGGAAGATTCATGGAGAATTAGTAGTCTTCTTTTACTGTTAGCTATTATATCCCGAGTTTTGAGCTGGAGCGAGAGCTCTTGCTCAACTAGACAATGAAAAACTCGAGCTAAGCTGGGTCGGCCTCAAATATGTCTACATTGTTCTTGACTGAAGCTCAATCTCAAATGTCGATACTTGGCGGAGCTTAATCTCAAATGTTGGTACTTGAGGGAGCTTGAATCAAGTTTAGGAGACGAGTTGAGCACAAGTAAGGAACTTTGATGTCTTGACTTTGCTCAATAAAACTTGGAAAATCAATTCAATTGCATAGATTATTGTAATTAGGAATAGGCCCAGTTTTCTTTTAAACTAATGCATTCTCAATGTCTTTGTGACCCAGGTCTGGGGGGATTTTGATTGCATTGTTTGACTTCAAGAAGATGATGTGATGCGCTTGGTGATCCTGAATATATTTGTTTTGCCAGTACATGCAGGGAAGGATGAGATTTCATATGTTTAAAAGAATAAATATATGGGAATGGTGAGGGTCTTACTTTCGTGGGTTGAAGAAAATTTTACTGATGACCCAGCATATGCTAGGCACAAGAGAAAATACAAAGTCAAATGAGTAAAGAAAGAAATTCTCGTGCGTGATTGGATGCTCTGACCTATTGATTTCTATTGTTGTTACTTCAACTTCAACTGCTATACTCTGGATATTGCTTTGTTTCCACATGTAGATGTATCCTTGAGTGAGTCGAACAGCGCAATGAGTTCTTGAATTCGCCTTGGTCATTAAAATTTTAGAGTGCACTTAGAGAAAAATATACTTTGGATATTGCCTTGTTTTCACGTGTAGATGTGTCCTTCCGCCTCTATTCTGTTTTCATAAAATTGCTGATTGGCATCAATGCCCTATGGTCTCTTACTCCATTTCTCTCTCCAATCAAACCGTACATGGCAAATATGGCTGGTGCTTCCCCTCCTTATCACCCAGAGGACTTCCTTCGCATTCTAATTACGAAAGCTGCAGGCCATCTTGGAAGGGAGGTTGCGAGAAAAATGGCTCACGGAATCATGTTGGGAAATGACCAGTGAGTTTTTCTCCACCTATTTGACGAACCATCAAAGTGGCGGGGTTTATCAAAGTTGCGCCGTATTTTAACTGGCGGAGGTAACCCTCTCCTAGAAAGTGCCGTCATGACTTCACATATTCAGGAGGCATGCCAACAGGTTAATTTTGCAGTACTCATCGGGGAATTCGCGACAGGATCACGGAGGTCCATAGGCATAGCGGGGGCGCAAAACTTGGGAATTTGTAGGCATGTAGTCACTGCTCTACGGGTTCACGCACACCAGAACTGTAGAATTTTCCTGGTTTGTCATCCACCTAGTATTGCGGCATTGACTGTTGTTGACACCTAAATTTTGATCAAACTTTTTTGCTTTATTTTTTATTTTTAAAAAAAAAATCATAGAAAATAAATAAAAAGTTGAAAAATTGAAAAATCAATTTTGGTAACCTTGGCCAACCCTAAGGAACCATTTTGACCAAAAATATTTTTTTTTCATATTTTCGAAAATTAAAAAAATGCATCAAAAAATAAAAAAAAATAAAATAATAGAATTTGATGTCACAAAAATGTATAAGAATAGGCTATAATTTTTATTTTGATCTCTTGTCATTTTAACCCCATAAAAAAGTGAAAATTCAAGTTCAATTACATGTGCTTCTTTGTTACACATAGTGTTAAATTTGGCTTTTATATATATATATATATATATATATATATATATATATATATATAAATAAATAAAAGAGAGAGCTCGTGGGGGTGCAGATGAAATGAGCTGGTGGAGTTTCTTAACCAACCTCATGGCCGGCTAAAGAGAAGTGGTCCTAAAGAAATGGGGAGGGAACATTCATCATGAGATTCCTCTTCATCATCACCATTGCACAATCATTCATTGCTTTGTCATAATGATCCATCACTTTCTATCATGGCCAGCGGGGATTGCTGAAGGAAGGGACATAAGGAGGAGGGAGACGGCCAAAGAATTGGAGGGCAGGACACACGGCAAAGAAAAGATTTTTCTGCTCCTCTCAAGAGGTTTTCATTTTGCTTCCCGTTACTTCTTCTGCGTTTTCGACGAATTGGACCATTGGATCGAGCTGAATTTTTGTGTCCAAGATCATCTCAATCCCTCCTTCATCTCCACCGTTCGGATCTTGGAACGGAGCTGTCTTGGTAGTGGTATAACAGCTCATCTAGAAGCTGTTCTGGGTCACGGGTATTATGTATCCGCCGGCCATCTTAATTCTGAGTTTCCGGCCAAGTGGACCGTTGGATCGAGCCGAAATTTTGTGTCCGTGGTCACCTTGATCCCTTATTCATACTCACCGTTCGGATCTTTGATAAGATCTCTCCTGATGGTTGTATGATAGCTCGATCAGAAGCTGTTCCAGGCCGCGAGTACTATGTATCCGCTGGCTGATCTTGAGTTTCCGATCAATTGCACCATTGGATCGAGCTGAAATTTTTTGTACAAGGTCATCTCAATCCCTTCTTCACCTTCACCGTTCGGATCTAGGGAAAGAGCATTCTTAGTGGTTGTGCAACAGTTCAATCAGAAACTACTCCTGCACGCTCGGCTCTTCATCATCCGATCGCAAAAGCTAAGTTAGCTTCCCTTTTCCATGTTTGATTTTGGGTTCTAAACACCATGCCGACTCTTTCTCTCGTTCTTTTAGATCATCACTGAAGAGAGCATCCATACAAGGGTACGAGTAAAGGTCGAATCCTACTTCGTCTCAGCAAGCCCAGACATGCATGTGGTCGACGTACTTCGTCGCAAACAATTCTAGCAGCGGGCATATTTGCTTTAAGTTCAACATCATCTTCATCCGAGCTCGGATCATTGTCTATTTTGTATTATGTTGTATTTGCTGTGTATTTACTTTATGTCATAGCATTTCATGCACCATAGAGTTAATTTGCATTGCATTGCATCCAATAAAAGTGTTCATTGTCTATTTTGTATTATGTTGTATTCGTTGTGTATTTACTTTATGTCATAGCATTTCATGCATCATATAGTTAATTTGCATTGTATTGCATCTAATAAAAGTGTGCATTTTCTACATTTTACTTATTAGACCCAGAATCGGAAGGCCGAGCCTCCTGTTGGTGTCTAAATATTTGCTGTATATTTACTTTATGTTATTTCGCCTATCAGACCCAGAATCGGAAGGCCAAGCCTCCTATTGGTGTCCAAGGTATTTTATTCATTTATTTTCTGCAAATTATATTGTGCTACCCCAGAATCGGAAGGCCGAGCCTCCTGCTGGTGGTTTATACCCCCACACATTGTTGCACGAGTACCGACGGACTCCGACGTCGTAAAAATTCACCGGATCCCATCTCATTTGCTTATGTTTATGTTGTATAATGACTTAATATCTTCTTTATTTTTATTATAATTTGCATTGTGTTGCGTCCTATAAAAACAAAAACAAAAAAAATGCTAGATCGGACGGCTGCAGATGAGCCACGTGTCGTGATCCGGTGATTTTCAGAATAAATAATATTTTTAACATTAAAAGAAATGAATTTCGAATTTTACAAAAATTAAAATGATTCGATTGTCACCGAGACGTCACGTGGCGAGTTAGTGACCGTCAGTTGGGATTTATTTTCAGAAATTTATAAAAAAAAAATCAAATAAAAAAATTCCAAAAAAATGAATTATTAAGGAAAAATTCAAAAAAAAATTGAGAAAAATTGCAGAAAATTCCAAAAAAAATTCTAAAAATTTTTTGAAGGCTGAAAATGACAAAAAAAATTGATTTGTTTCCATTTTTTTGGATTTTCTCCCATTTAATCCAAAATGACGATTTTACCCCTCAAAGGGTAAATCGTCTTTGATATTCCGATGAATTGTGGAAATTGCTTAGAATTTGGTGATGGGCCAGATAGGTGGCTAAACCTTATGTCTAAGATTTCCACATTTCATTCCCATTTTTAGAAAATGGCGATTTTACCCCTTCGAATGGTAAATCGGTTTCTAAAATTCCAGAAAATCATGAAAATTGCAAAAAAAAAATAGGAAATGGGTCAATTGAGTGACCAAACCTATTTTTGACATTGTTTTACTCCAGATTCATTCCGAAATGACGATTTTTCACTTTTTAGGCAAATCGTCCCTTTTGTCTCAAAATTACGACTTTACCCCTGATGGGTAAAATCATGTCTAAATCATTCCTAAGCTTGATTGATACTTATTTAGGCTAATAGAGCCTTATTAGGAGTGTCATGTTGATTTGATGTGATTATTTTACATATTTGGATTCATTGATTTGCGCATTTTATTGATTGTGATTGCTAGGTTAGTCATTCCTATTTGCATGAATTCCTAGATTTAGGATTCGTATTCCACTCATCTGCATGAAATCTTAGGTCAGAAAATTCAGTCAACTTAGGTACCGAAAGGGCGTCAACTCTGACAGTTGACGTAACTAAGTCCCCGAACCCATTTCTCTAGTTATCGCAGAATTGAATAGAAACTCCCGACTATTCAATAGGGTGGTCCAATCATACCCTCCAAAAAATGATTGGTGGCGACTCCATGGCATGCACACTTAGCACATGTTACCAGACCACACTGAAGGTCGACTACGCATACCTCCGTTGCGATTTGGGTAACGGGCCTTGGGAGAGGCCCGCGTCCGACCAGACTGGACGGCCCATTAGCCCTCGAGAGCCCACATGCAACCTCGAGAGGGTCGCGACAGACTGGCGACTCCACTGGGGACTTAGAGAACTTGAGCCGATTAAAAAGTTGATTGGTTTTTCTGACATGTTTTATGCTGATGCTCTTCAAGTTGAGGTACGTACTTTAACCCTTGAGGTGTTAAATGTTTTTGCAGATTGGAGAAATAAGGGGTGAAGTGTTCGTTAACTCTGTCTTATGCAGGTAGGAGTTTAAGATGTATGATTGTGTGGATGTTTATATTGAAGCGGTGTTTGCTAAATGAAATGCATGTTTATTGCTTTAGCACGACACAATGAACACACACAGCCGCGCCTAAAACCTCGGGCGCTCTCTTTAGGAAAATAATAGAAGGAATTGAAAATGGAATCTCCGTGAGGAAAAAACACGGGGTAATCCATTTTTAATTCTGCTCATTTCAAACTATGGATTGGGTCCCAATGCAACGATAGTTGTGCAATGGAATCTACCCTTTCTAGAACTCGAAGTGGGAGCCTTGGCCTTAGGTTCCAAACCCTATTTTTGATTCTTAGAAGTCAAACCTCACTGGTCTCATGCGCATGTATGTGAATGATTGGTACACCTCGAAACCAAAAGGTCATTCAGCGCCGCTTATGAATCAAAATCCAAAGACTTGTGTGAAGAATCAGTCGCGAGTTTAAACGAACCAGGATGGCATGGAAAAGCGCTGGACCACCCTGGAGAGTCAACTGATGAGGGCAAATGCCTTTTGACCGGGGCAGCCGGGTCAAGTGTAAAGATGTGTCGTTCCTAATTGATTTTCAATCAGATACCGACATAATATTTCCTATCTTTTCCTCTCAGGTGAAAAACAGGTACAGAAGGAAAATCCATTTGTGGATAGACACGAGGGACATGTTTTACATGGCATACATTTGTCAAAAATGTCCTCATCCGATCACATGCAAGATGATCATGGAACGATGGTGAAACTGTGATAACGAGAATGAATGGGACCACTGAAGAATTTCCCCCGTCTTGGACGCCAGAAGTGACCAGAGCGGGGATAGTAAATCCGTAATCGTTTCAATTAAAGCTCCTTACGCGGTGATTGACTCTTTCACTCCTTTCATCGCGTAGGTTGTTGAAGTACTCAATCACGAGTAAATCCAAGCTTACTGATGTCAAATAGCCTGAATGCGTCAATGCGGTAGGATCAAATTGCCTACGACTAAATCAGCCAGCCCCAGACAAAGCATCCAGTGGCTGGGGACAAATCGCTCCACTACCCGAAAAAGAGAAACATCAAATACTTCAAATGGCGACGATGATCGAGAGAATCACAAAACCGCCACACGACAAATCCCAAGACCGTCAAGCCATCTAGAGACGGATAAAAATAATTGAAGATTCTGACAATTGAGATAGAAGATAAGAATCGGCGAAACCCATGGGAGTGAGTTCTCCCATTTTCTTTGAAGAGGCCAAACCGGGGGCAAACTCTCATGATCCCCCATAAAGACGCATCGGACCAGGATTATTAAATCCAGAGATAACAAACATCAAGACAAGCCTTACCAAGGCAAAATACTTGAAGAACACCGTCCCTTCAAATGTTGGAAACCCCGAAGGGAGTATCTCTTTCCTGAAATTTCAAATGAAGTCAAAACCTACACCTGTTTCTTCATGTGCAGGTGCATGGACGTTGTCAAAATTGAATTGAAAATTGCCAACAAACACAGAAAGTGCTAAGGCATGTTGCCAGGACAAACGTCGCCCAATTGGGGCAGAACGGCCGTTAATCTCACGAACAACACCCATAAATACAGACGAGAGAAGACATTCCCAAAGTGGATGATGATTGCAGCAAAATGCAGGAATGAATTTAGCTGGGGCAGGCATGAAAAACCATGCCTAACTAGGGCAAGTGAATCATTTGTACACCGGACGTTTCTTCTCTGGAAAAATCCAAGGACGCAATGACATAGTCGTCCGCATCAGAAGTAAACCCCAAGATACAAATTTTGGTGAACGGTAACTTTGTATCGTTCCAATTTGATCTCCAAAGATCTCACATGTAACATGAGTTTTTCCTCATTTAACAGGAAGGCGTTGGCGCCGAAAGCCACAAAAGAAAAGAACTCACTAATTGGGGAGCGAACAAAATTATCGGCCTTGGAAGTCATGCACTCCAAGAAATGGTCTTTGATTAAAAGATCGAGTGGAGGGTAAAAAGTATCGCTTCCCCACATCATGCTTTGACATGCATTCCGATAACAATTTCCTTTTTCCTTGAATAAAAGGAACTTTGAAGAATGGCGCTGGGATGCGCCCAAAAACACAAATGGATCTCCTCTGGGGCAAATCCTCGAGAATGATTCATCGCCAACCAAACGGAGGGATCATGGCCACAATATAGATGGCCAATTTCTGCAAGCCGCGCGTTTATGTTCAAATGAAAACGCCAAGCAAGAACAAGGCGGTATCGTTCCAATTTGTCTTGAATTTTGGAACGCAAACTGGCACTTATTGTTTGTTTTTTACAGGGACTCGCCATCAAGGCAAAACGGGTTTTCACATCCCATGTATTACCCGTTGGAATACATGACCAAGAGTAAAATTGTATCGTTCTAATTTTTTGAAAAATTCGTGAACGTATAATAACATGTTTCTTCCGCATTTTCAGGGATCTCCAGCCGCGGGGACAGGTAAGTATCCCTTTCCCCAATCCATTGAAGATGTTAAATAAAAAAACAGAGAGAAAAAGAAAAGCTTTCAGAATCTAATGTCTAGAAAAGACATAGAATTCAAACTTCATTGGCATTCATGTTTTGAAACAGGAGGTTTTCTGAACATGAATAAAAACATGCATGGGGCATCATAAAATCCCCTTTGACGGGTAAAATTTTTGGAGAAAATGAAAGAGATTTTTCCAATAAAAAATTGTTCAAAACTTTCAAAAGGACGTTTTCTCAAAAGACAAGAGGCAAAGCCTAGTCCAAACACGTCCTACACACACTGGAGAGATGAATGAAGCAGATCAGATAGCAAAATCTGGACCTACGGAAGTAGGGACCATTCGCAGCGATTACATGGGTTGGGACGACGGAGGCATTCGTTTCATATCCCCCCAAACACTACAGGTGACCGTTGATAACCCCTTTGAACGACGGTTTTCATTCTTAACCCTGTCAAGAACCACCCCACATCGGGGCAAAATGGAGGTGAGTCCAGCAGCATCAGGAGAAAATGGTTAGAAATTTTCTTGCTCGGACTAACATTAATCTTTGTGTGTTGTTTATATGGTAATCCAAGTGCCATAGGATGATGAGAAGCATTCATTTCTCTATCCCACACACCGAATCCTTTGCATAGCCAAGTTGAGCCTGCAAAATCATTTCATAAACCCGTTGGTGATCATTGCACATTCCAAGACGGATGCAGCATCGCTTCAGAAACGAAGGAGTTCAAGACTTAGGGTTTGCAAAAAAAAATTCCTAAGTTAATGTTTAACCTTGTTAGACCTTTGATCATAGGTCTAACACGATCCCATGAAGATGAGAAAAAGTGGGATTTCAAAAATGAATGAGAAAAATCCACGGCATCGAGAAAAAGCAAAGTGCCTGGTAAAAGCAAGGCCGATGCTCGTGTAAGTTGTTTGATTGATCCGCAATGAAGCCAGATGGGAAAAGAGGAAATCCCTAAAGGAGTCAGATCAAAAAGACTACTCCCCAAATGGTGTCAAGCGTGGAGCAGAGACGCAGACAGAGTCATCAGTCTCTTAATGCGACGAAACGCTCTCTGAAGAGCTGGAGCACACCTCAAAATCGGTTGCGCATCCAAAAAAAAAAAAGAAAAAAAACTGAAGGTGCAGAGAGGAAAGAGCGGGTGGTAAATTTGCAATGATCACCAATGTCAAACCCTTCGTAATTTCTGGGCCAAAAACAAGCCTTTTTCGGTCCCCAATCCTACCAACATCATAACCCTGAAACAGTCTTCTCTGACTAAGACACTTGGGTTAACATATAGCTTAGCTCGATTTGGGTAACGGGCCTTGGGAGAGGCCCGCGTCCGACCAGACTGGACGGCCCATTAGCCCTCGAGAGCCCACATGCAACCTCGAGAGGGTCGCGACAACTATCCAGGAGTGCGCACCGAACATACCTCCCTAGAATATAAGTAGCCTAACGCGAGCGGGTCACCCAAGGGCGGCGGCACTCATCGCTTGGAGGCTGAACATTGCGATGTCTCGGGTGAGAAATATAAGGCTTGGGAGATTAACTCCTCCATACAGCATGTTGATGTGAACAATGCTGTTGTTGACAGCGTGGTGGGCTGTAATGACCAATAGTACCCTTTGATCCTCCTACTGCGGTATTGCCTGTGGTATCTCGACCTTAAACCTCGGTTCCGATACCCATATAAGTGCATGCCATTTACTTAAAAGAAAAATTTCAATCATAATAGAGTAAAATATAAATCTCAGTAAGTCAAACCACTAAAACTTCCACTAGATAAGATAATAGAGATCAAGTGCAAAAGTAGATCGAGAGTTTCGACCATCACACTAATTTACTGTCTCAACTCGTCTACCAATTCTAAATTAAGAGAATGTATAATGATCATGCTATCAAGAAAAGTAATGGAATACAGGGTTCGTAAGCTAGAAAATTACCATGCTAGCGAACAACTGGACTAAACGACGTATAAACGTCGATAACCCAACACATAAAGACCAAAAAGGTTGCTGTCGCGCAATAAATAGCCCGCGCGCCAAATTTCAAAAAATTTGTTTGGACAAACCGTATATCGAATTCACGAATCGTCAAAGACATTAGCTCTGCAACACTCTTAAGTTTATTTACTTTAATCATAGTTAAACGATACCAAAATTAGGCTCCATGACACTAAAACCCCCCAAAACTCGAATTTTTCGGCCCAAGTTGCGAGAACTTCCTTAACTTGCACATACGAACCTCGATTAATATCATCTTACTGTCCACACGAAACTTATTCGATGTATTACAAAAGTTTCAATAGATCCGACGTCAGCCGACAACTTAAAATTAAGGAAATCAGCCCACGAAATTACTATTCACGTCGACAGACTGAGCACCAAAATTGAATTGCTCACTCCGGGCATACCACAACATCAAATTGCAATCCGTCTAATCCTACGGCTTCATAATATCCTAAAGTTTCATTCTCAAGTAAAAACGCAGCCAACGAATTAGACACGGCGACTCAATTTTCTTCGAAATTCGAAAGTCGCTTCAATAGGTGGAAAGAGAGATAAATAACATACCGGACGTTGCTATTCGGTGTCGGGATAGCTTGGCGAGATAACATGGCTTGATTGTGAGGAAAAACCCTTTCCTTTCTCCTCTTCCTATTCTTGTCTCATTTCTCTTCTTTTCTCTCTCTCTCTCGGTTCTCCCTCTTCTCTTTCTTTCTTTCTTTCTTTCTTTCGTTTTTCTTCTTCTTTATGCTATTTTGCACGCTGCTTTTGCTGAAGAGGTAAGGGAGATGGGCTGGGCTTTGGGTTTTCTCTTCGGCTAGCTAATAATATGCCATTTTATTACAATAATAACCAGCCTTCAAGCGGCCAAGCCCTTTTTAAAATGGTCAGTATGGTTTGGGAAATAAGAGAAAGTGGGGAGGATGAAAGGTTGGATGTAAAAGGAAGAAAAATTTTCAAATCATGTGAAACTTTAAACTCTTCAACTACCTTGCTTCTATGAGTACACATGGGATTAATATCAACTTCCTCCGTGGATCTAACTTGATGAATTGCAAGTGACTTCCAATTTACAGCCAGAATCTCGATAACATCAGGGTTTTTGATTTTCCACAATATGTATCCGCCAGTTTAGCTGCAGCCTGAAAACTCCTATTGTTACCTAATGGTATCACAAGCGAAAGGTTGATTTGTACCTGTTGATGACAAAGAGCGATTTTAATAGTTCTTTGATTTAGGGGTGGTATCTTCTTTTCAAGTCTCTTGGTCTTATAAGGTGCTAAGTTTCTTGTTTTATCAAGCGTTAGTCTCGAAAAATAGTCCATTTGATGTGGCTCTGGGTCCCTTTGTCTAATCAGGTTGCTGATGGGTTGATGTGCTATTTGGTATTCGTTAATCATGAAATTGTTTTTCTACCTTTTCTTGACCGAATCTTTTTTTAATCAGGTTGCTGATGGATTGGTGTGCTATTTGGTATTCATTAATCCTGTGATTGTTCTTTTCCCTTTTCTTGGCCGAATCTATCTATTGCTGAACATTTTTAAGATTAGCTTTAGGAACTTGATGAGTCTTGAGTCTTCTTAATCTTATGGGCATTTACATGACCTTGTTATGGTTCTTTGTTTACAATTGGTAATTTGTACAACTTCTTGCCGTCTAGAGGTTCCTTGAAGTTTCTAACCAACCGCTAGAAGTATCCACATATGCAGTTTTATTTTGAAGGGAAGATTCATGGAGAATTAGTAGTCTTCTTTTACTGTTAGCTATTATATCCCGAGTTTTGAGCTGGAGCGAGAGCTCTTGCTCAACTAGACAATGAAAAACTCGAGCTGAGCTGGCTCGGGCTCAAATATGTCTACATTGTTCTTGACTGGAGCTCAATCTCAAATGTCGATACTTGGCGGAGCTTAATCTCAAATGTTGGTACTTGAGGGAGCTTGAGTCAAGTTTAGCAGACGAGTTGAGCTCAAGCAAGGAACTTTGATGTCTTGACTTTGCTCAATAATACTTTGAAATCAATTCAATTGCATAGATTATTGTAATTAGGAATAGGCCCAGTTTTCTTTTAAACTAATGCATTCTCAGTGTCTTTGTGACCCAAGTCTGGGGGGATTTTGATTGCATTGTTTGACTTCAAGAAGATGATGTGATGTGCTTGGTGATCCTGAATATATTTGTTTTGCCAGTACATGCAGGGAAGGATGGGATTTCATATGTTTAAAGGATTAACTATATGGGAATGGTAAGGGTCTTACTTTCGTGGGTTGAAGAACATTTTACTGATGACCCAGCATATGCTAGGCACAAGAGAAAATACAAAGTCAAATGAGTAAAGAAAAAAAATTCTCGTGCGTGATTGGATGCTCTAACCTATTGATTTCTATTGTTGTAACTTTAACTTCAACTGCTATATTCTGGATATTGCTTTGTTTCCACATGTAGATGTATCCTTGAGTGAGTCGGACAGCTCAATGAGTTCTTGAATTAGCCTTGGTCATTAAAATTTTAGAGTACACTTAGAGACAAGTATACTTTGGATATTGCTTTGTTTTCACGTGTAGATGTATCGCTCCGCCTCTATTCTGTTTTCATAAAATTGCTGATTGGCATCAATGCCCTTTGGTCTCTTACTCCATTTCTCTCTCCAATCAACCGTGCATGGCAAATATGGCTGGTGCTTCCCCTCCTTATCACCCAGAGGACTTCTTTCGCATTCTAATTACGAAAGCTGCAGGCCATCTTGGAAGGGAGGTTGTGAGAAAAGCGGCTCACGGAATCATGCTGGGAAATGACCAGTGAGTTTGTCTCCACCTATTTGACGAACCATCAAAGTGCCGGGGTTTATTAGAGTTGCACCGTATTTTAACCGAATGAGGTAACACTCTCCTAGAAAGTGCCGTCATGATTTGAAATATTCAGGAGGCATGCCAATAGGTTAATTTTGCAGTACTCATCGGGGAATTCGCGACAGGATCACGGAGGTCCATAGGCATAGCGGGGGCGCAAAACTTGGGAATCTGTAGGCATGTGGCCACTTCTCTACAGGTTCACGCACACCAGAATTGTAGAATTTTTCTGGTTTGTCATCCGGCTAGTATTGGGGCATTGACTATTCGGGAGTGCGCACCGAACATACCTCCCCAGAATATAAGTAGCCTAAAGCGAGCGGGTCACCCAAGGGCGGCGGCACTCATCGCTTGGAGGCTGAACATTGCGACGTCTCGGGTGCGAAATATAAGGCTTGGGGGATTAACTCCTCCATACAGCATGTTGATGTGAACAATGTTGTTGTTGACAGCGTGGTGGGCTGTAATGACCAATACCCTTCGATCCTCCTACTGCGACATTGCCTGTGGTATCTCGACCTTAAACCTCGGTTCCGATACCCATACAAGTGCATGTCATTTACTTAAAAAAAATTGTCAATGATAATAGAGTAGGATATAAATCTCAGTAAGTCAAACTACTAAAATTCCCACTAGATAAGACAATAGAGATAAAGTGCAACAGTAGATCGAGAGTTTCGACCATCACACCAATTTAATGTCTCAACTCGTCTACCAATTCTAAATTAAGAGAAGGTATAATGATTACGCCATCAAGCAAAGTAATGGAATATGGTGAGATGCATATATGACTCTTGATTTTCCATCGTTTCTCATTTGTATTCATTTAGTTCATCACAAGCTTGTCTCATATCGCCTCCGAGACCGGTCCACATATTGTTCAGGACCACCTGGCACACAATGGGGTCTTCCCATATCTCAATTGGGCATGATTGACCAATGCGTATTCCACATTACAACTTTTACTTGATATAAACATAATAATGAATGTAAATGTATTGCAAGACAAGATATATCCATACATAAAGCATATGAAATGCTCAAGCTCAATGTCAGAGAACTACCACCCTTACTGACTTGGAATTCAGACCACTTTTTTGTTTGACTAATCCAAAGTTTATTAGCACTCTCCAAAAGCATGTAAAACCAAGAGACAACGCAAAGCAGCTCAATTGTATATTCGGTACCTACTGACATCCATTCTTTGATCATTTACTAAAACTCGCACGACCATTTCTTCTTAATTTCTTTTTGACTTGAACTTCCGTTCTCCGACCACCTCCTAGTATCTGATAATTGAACTCAACTCCTACAAAGTCCGACTCCTCTCGTTATCAAGGACTGAATAGACCGCCTATACTCCACTCTTCCTCCACTCAATTTCCTCCGCTGTGCCTTTGCAGTCCGACTCACAAAAAAAAAAAAACTTCTGTACCCAACTCAACCACCGTCGTCCTATATCATCAGTTCAGCCATGTGATCCACTGACTCACACAACCACAAACTCGCAAAGGAAGAAAGAATACCCACTGACCACATCTTTTACTTCACACCCCAGCCAATGTAAATCCACTCCTTTCAAGTCGTGGCCTTGCGCAGTTTCTACACCCATACCAGCTTGCTATACGACTAAATCCGACATGCACGGCGTTCGTTTCCTCTTTCATCCACCCTCGCACAGTCGACCCATCACCACCTGAGCTGTCCCTCACGGCCTACCACCGCTATGACCCACATTGTCGAAACTAGGAGGATATTTAAAGGGTCGACTCACCTGTTTCTGTCGCGCTAAACCTGCTTCTTCACCAGTGGGTGTCGCGTCAATGCGCCGGGAGCTCTACTAGTCGAACGGAGGAACTGAATTGTCGCGGGGAAAAAGTGGTGTTGTGGTCGTGGGTGCGCCAGCAGAAAAATAAGGGAGGAAATAAAATCCGTTCTCTCTCTCTCTCTCTCTCTCTCTCTCTCTCTCTCTCTCTCTCTCTCTCTCTCTCTCTGTACTTGAAACATTCCAAGGATTGGGCTGGAAATTTTGTTTCCGAATCAGGCCCAAAAAGGAAGCTGCATATAGTGAAGGCTACTGGCCTATTTCATGCGGCCCATTATAAAGGCAAGGGCTGGTGAATTGGGCCCCAATTTCTGCTGGTTCTAACTCCAAAAGGGGCCAAACTCTTAATTGACTTGAGCCCACATAAAAATAAAAGAGTGGCTGAAGCAAGCCCAAAAGATGGGCTGCTATTCTTGAGATCCACATGGGCTGACAGAAATTAAAGCCCAAAGACTCTTAGGCCTGAAATAATAAGTGTTTATTTATTTTTTATTAGTATTATTATTTTTTCCTTCGTGTCCGCTTGTAGCTCGATTATTCCAATCGAAATCTTCGCCACTTACTTTGGCATAAATCAGTTTCAAACCCCATTTTGTTCAACTTCTGTTTATTTGGAACTATAAACATGGGGTATCACATGGGCCCTCCACAAACTGTGCGTGAAGGTATCGGTGATGATCAATGGATAATGTGGGAGTTCTCTAGGATCATAAGAGAGCACGGTTATGCCACAGGGAGACTCCATATTTTGTTAACGCTGCGGATGTGATTTCCCATCATATTCACGATTGGTTTAGGGAACCGCACCCGGCGACGGGCCTTCTGTCGAATGGGGAATATAACATACCGGAGAGCTACCTAGCATCATTTTCAGCAACCCCGCGTGGATGGTGTGTGGGTCATACATGAAGGCCTTGCTGATGATGTAGATTTTTTGAATGATAGGGTGAACCAGGCTAGAACTGATTCCCGTAATTTTCATGAAGAAGCGATGGGGATTATGGCACACGCTCTTCAGGATGGGTGGTGAAAAGGAAAAATTAGAGTTGTGTGGTTGAGAAACAGCTTAGCTTTTTTTTTTTGCCCCCTCCTTTGGTTTACTAGCGTGGTTCTTCTGCGCTGCTCTCATAGCACTTCAAGTGCAACATTTGCACTTCTTCTTGCTAGTTTGATATGATCATCTTCATGTTTCTTAGATTTGTCCAAGAAACGCATTTGATCTGTTGGACAATTAGTTCAAGTTTGCAGCAACATTTGAACTTTTTCTTGGTAGTCTGATATGCAAATCTTCATGTTTCTTAGATTTTTCGCAATCAGTTACAATGATGACCTGATGTTGGAGATATGCCCTAAAGCAACCATGTAATAGTTACATGTTAGGGTTTTCAGTTGTACTTTTGATTTCTTATTTAATCAATGGCAAAGATGTATTTATTCATTTGTCCAGTTACCTAATTATATGAATAAATTTCATAAGATCAGTTGTGGCTGGACCTATTCTTGAGACGTTGAGAATATGTGTGACGGGTTCACAGTTAGACTGAATCTTTAAACTGTTCCTGATCGATGGATCATTGAATATCCTGTTGAGATCGCTGTGTTTTTAACTTCACAATTAAGTATTGGATACTTAAGGGAGTGACGAGTCACAACTCATTGGGTATTGTGATACCCGAGTTAAAACACATGTGCTTGTATTAGACAAGTTCACTGAACGTGACACGCGTTGAACGATTAGCGACATGGAAGCTTTTAGCGTGGTCAATGTCTAATCGTTCATGTTTTGGTCTTGTGTAAATAATCCTTATACATGAGGCACAATGTTGACTTGTGTGTTGGATGACTATGGTTCACGAGGACGCATATTGACGGTTCGTCGATCCGTCTCTGTACTTGATGGTTATAGTTCATGCACATACGAAGTCACACGTGTGCGCAAAAATGGAATCTGTCTCCTTGCCATATGCAAGGTGTGATATCCTATGCGATTTAATTATGACTATGCATTGAAATCCTCGGCCGGGGTTGTAACCGAAAATAAAATGTTTATGTCTCGTATAAATGCATGTCGATTGAATTTGTGCATATGATCGAATTGGTGACTTGACAAATATTCTATGGTCTTTGTTTGATCAGGATGTAGTAAGATGGAGGGATTGAATTACACTGTAGCCAAAGTTGACAGGTTCATTATGTTCTTAAAGAATTCACGCTGTCTGGGTAGCCATGACATATTGCTAGATGTCACTTATGGCTTGTGGGACCTAGAGGTTAAACGGGACAATTAATTCTCTTGGAACGTGTTAGTGCATGTCTTACTGCCAGCTCAGTGATGAACATATAGATGTCACACACCTTAACCAATACATGCCGACGTTGAACGGAAAGATAATTATGCAAATATGTTTGTAATCACGACTATCGAATTAGTCGAACTAAAATTACATTAAATAATATTTTATTTAATTTAATTTTTTTTGGACATTGACGTACGTGGATATAATGATATACACGTATTGCTCGGACACATATTGATGTGCCCAATTTGCACACGTGAGAATATTGTACCTTTTTGATTTTATAATAATAACAATTGTTGTTATTATTTATTAATTTTTTTTAAAAAAAATGGTGCACGATGGCACACAATCATGGCAATTGCCGATTGTCTGCTTGCACACAATCGGCTGAGTGTGTGCTTGAACATAATCGGTTAATTGTGTGCAATACACATTTTTTTTTTTTCAGATTAGATCTTGTGGTGAGTGTGAGCGTGTGCATTGAGAGTGAGCAGAAAATTTTTTGTTCTCTCTACTCCCTTTTGCGACCAAAATTCAAGAACACAAAAAACGTCATCACGAGATTGCTAGCACAATTCAGTGGTGATTCCCGTGTGTTCACTCTTCCGTTCGTCGTTGTGATTGGTGGTGTGTCTGAACTAGAGGCCCGACACTTGTGGGGGCTCGGATTGAAGAATATCTGAACCAACTTGATCTCAAGCACCCTACGAGAGGTAATTCGTTAACTCTATATGTTTAATGTGATTTTTTGATTGAAACGCACGAACTACGCCTCTGGAGATACATTTGCATTGAAGATTTGAAGGGTTTGGGATGCCCATTAGAAGTATGGTAGCAATAACCTTTTACTTTATCACAGAAAAACAGGGGATAAACATTTGAACCAACTCTTTTGATTCCCAATCTTACACAACCAACCCGGGGGTGATGCAGTCCATATCCAAAAGCATTCTCTTAGAGGCTTCAGGAGATATATAAGTTATACTGTTTTGAACTTTAACAACTTGCAAAAAATCAGAGATACGTTGCAGCCAGATTGCGGATGGATCATCCCAGAGCAAACATATTCTCTCATTGAGTTTTTAGCCATGCTATTCCTGTTAACGGATGGAGAAGGTAAGATGCATACTTTAACAATTTCGCGTGCTTATAACCGCTGAACACCAATTTTGTGAAGCGTCTTTGCGACATTATCCACACAATCCAGATCCAAACATGAGAAATCATCTGTCACCTAGAAGATGGCAGGGTTTACAATACGGAGTTTCCTGTACATACAGAGAAATTCTCTAAGCCCATGCTCACCATCCGATCGGCTGCTCATGACATCGGTATGTAACTAAATAGTCCCTCTGTCTAGCGAGCTGTAAGTAGCATCAGAAAGTGGAATACGTGCAATTTCCTGAAGTTTGTTTATGAGATCTTTCTCCATCCTAGAGACAGACATCAGCAACATGACTAGAATGTTGAAATGACATTGCGGAAAGAACATTTGGCGAGCAACATAACCAAGACAGAGTAGGTGACTGGAGACCGTTCTCCTTGTTACCCAAAGAAGAGCAGCTGCTGTAAAGCTTTGGGACCATATTCCTTAGTATCTAATTCCCTTGCTAGCTGATCAGATAGAACTATGTCCTTGTTCAAGAACTCAAGGCCAAGGTGCTCTTTTAGCAAACCATCAGTTAGAAGAGTCCAAGCCTGCTCATCCCAACCTCTCAGAACCTTGCATCCTTCGAGGAGACATACAGAGCCTGGGAATTGCCATCCTCGGAAGACTAGTAAAAACTCAGGATGCTTTGAGAATAACCATTGGTTTCGGGGCTTACCTTCATCCACTTCCTCTCTTGATGAAGGATGTACAGAGTCTCCTTGCAGAATAAACTTTTTAACCCATGAATTCCCAGAGGAAGAAATGCAAATACCAGCTGTTGTGCCAGAATGGGGATGTAGTAAACTCATAATCTCCTTCCTACAGTGTAAATACCACCCCAATATCCGTAATTTGCACATCGAGCCGAATGAAATCTGACTGCAACTTTGGGGAAACTACCGACCATGTCATTTTGTCTTTCCCATGAGAAACCACGACAATAGTCTCTGAATCATTCGGCATGTTCGTCTACTTAATACACTGAAGACGATGAAGAAAAAAGTAACAACGAGGGATGAAGATCTGAAAACACAGTTGAAATGCTTTTCGCATGAAGATCAGAAAACACAGTTGAAATGCTTTTCGCAGCACTTCCTTATTGTTTTGATCTAAAAGGATGTACAGTACAAGTGTTCCAGCAGTTGCCATCCATTTCATCAGAATCATTAGAAACTAAGAGTTGGCAGGGAGAAACCAATTCGACCTTCAGTTCTGTCAAACTTCACATTAAATCCATTCGAATGTATCTCTGGAGCATCCGTTACCTAGAAAAAATATTGAGGGGAGTAGACATAAGAGTCGAGACATAAGAGTCGATTGTAGCATTGAAGCTTGTTATGGTTTTTGTTTGTAACTGGTAATTTGTACAATTTCTTGGGATCTAGACGTTCCTTGAAGCTTCCAATCATCTGTTAAAAGTATCCACAGCTGCAATTTTATTTTGGAGTGAAGATTCATGGCGAATTAGTATTTTTTTTTTTTTTACTGAAGGCTATTATCCTGGCAATCCTAAGGTGAGCTGGAGTGAGAGCTCCTGCAACTAGACATGGAAAAACTTAAGATGAGTCGAGTCAAGCTCAAAAATGTCTACATTGTTCTTGACTGGAGCTAAATCTCAAATATTGATACCTGATGGAGCTCAATCTCAAATGATGGTACTTGAGGGATCTTGAGCCAAGTTTTGGACGTCAAGTTTATGAGCCTGAGTTGAGCTCAAGCAAGGAGTTTTGATGGCTTGACTATGCTCAAAATTATACTTTGAGACACCTCAAAGCATACTTTGAAAGTTACTTCAATTGAATAGATTTCAGTAATTAGGAATAATAGGTCCAGTTTCTTTAAAACTGATGCACTCTCAATTAGCTGTGTCCATACCAAACAATATACCGGTCCCGAATATTTTCCATCTTTTCGGGTCGGGTCTCAATCTGCTTCGTGTAAAACTGTAAAATTGGTTGGATATTGTTAAGAATTTGCTTGGTAATGGCTACCCAAGCCCCAAAGGGGAAACATCCAAACACAGAATTAAAAATCCAGCCCAAACACGGAAACAACCCTAAAACTGGAAACGGTGAAAGACAACTCTCTCGGACGGCGCACTCCCACTTGCTCGACGAACGGCGAATCGCTCGCACGGCGCACTCCCACTCGCTCGCCCACACAATGTGTCCCCCACTCAGCGTCACGCCTAGTTTGTGGAAGAATTCTCTAGGATTATAAGAGAACGTGGTTATGATATAGGGAGAACTCCAACAAGGGTGGCATATTTTTTTAATGCTGCAGATGGAATTTCCCAAAATGTTCGTGATTGGTTTAGGAAAGCTGCACCCGATACATTGGTGTCCATGGGCTTTTGTCGAATGGGGCATATAGTGGCTAGGGCTACCTAGCATCAATCCTAGCAACCTGCGAGCTTTTGTCGAATGGGGCATATAGTGGCTAGGGCTACCTAGCATCAATCCTAGCAACCTGCGAGAGTGGTCTGTGGGTCATGCATGAATACCTCCAGCTAGAATTGATTCTTATAAATTTCATGAGAAAGCGATAGGGATTATGACACCGCTCTTCGGGATGGGTGGTAAAAAGAAGAAAGTAGAGTTGTGTCTAAGATTGATAAGAGCGCTTTTTTTTTTTTTTTTAATGTTTAGTTTACTATTTTTTCCCCTCTTTAGTTTGCCCTTGTAATCATTCTCTACTGCTCGCATAGCATTTAAAGTGAAGGGTTTGGGATAAGTTGGAGCAACATTTGAGCTTTTTCTTGGTAGTCTGATATGCAAATCTTCATTTTTCTTAGATTTTTCACTTTTGATGTGCTGGAAAATCAGATACAATGATGACTTGAAGGATTTGGGATTCAAGTGCAAGTTGCAGCAACATTTGAAATTTTTCCTGGTAGTCTAATATGCAAATCTCCATGTTTCTTAAATCTTTCGCATTTGATCTGTTGGACAATCAAGGGTTTGAGATGCCCATTAGAAGTAGCAACGGATATTTGCAGGCAACTTTCTTTATTGCCTCTTTCAGAAAACAGGGATAACATTTGAACTAACTCTTTTGATTCCCAATCTTTCATAACCAACCTGTGGGTGATGCAGGTCGTATCCAAAAGCATTCTCATCGAGGTTTCAGGACATATATCAGCAGTACTGTTCTGAACTTCAACTGCTTGCAGAAAATCAGGCGATACCCATTTCCAGAAATAAATAACCTCCAGTTGATCTTTCCGCAAGAGAATGACTCGGTGGCTGGATGTTTCGGATAGGACGAGTCAAGCACATGCCATCTCATGTCTATAGGATTTCCATTTCTTCACTAAAATGAATTGGCACCTTAACAGTGCGTTTGAAGCCATAATTTGTCAATATTAAAGATTTATTTCGTTAATGTGATATGAGTGAATCCTTGTCGTATCAGATTGCAGATGGATCATCACATAGCAAACAAATTCTATCATTGAGCTTTAATCCATTCTATTCCCATCAATGGATGGAGAAGGCAAGATGCGTACTTCAACAATTTCATGCGCTGATAGCCGCTGAACACCAATTTTGTGAAGCATATTGTGACATTATCCACATAATCCACATCCCAACATGAGAAATCATCCGTCACCTAGAAGTGGGCAGGGCTTGCAATACGGAGTTTCCTATGCATACTGGCAAATGCTCTAAGCCTGTGCTTACCGTTGGATCCGTTGCTCATGCCGTCAGTATGTAACCAAATAGTACCTCTGTCTTGTGAGCTGTAAGTACCATCAAAAAGTGGAATAATTTTATGAAGTTTCTTCATGAGAGCTCTCCATCCTCGAGACATCAGCAACATGACCAGAAGATTGAAATGACATCGCGTGAAGAATGTTTAGCAAGCGACATAACGAAGACAGACTTGAGTCACTGGGAATTGTCATCCTTGGAAGACTAGCAAAAAACACGGGATTCGACTGGTTCCAGGGACTATCTCCTTCCACTCTCTCTTGATGAAGGAAGTACAAAGTCTCCCAACAGAATAAAATTTTCAATCCTTAAGTTCTCAGAGGAAGGAAATGCAAATACCGGCTGTTGTGCCGGAAAGGGGATGTAGCAACCTCAATCTCCTTTCTGCAGTATAAACACCAACCACAATCCCTGTAATTTGCACGTCGAGGCAAATGAAATCTGACTGCAGCTTTCAGGAAACTTCCGACCATGTAATTTTGTCTTTCCCATGAGAAAACTTGATAATATTATTGTCCCCTACAAACTCGTCTCATGATAATTTGTGAATCATTCAGCATGTTTCTGTACTTAATACACTGGAGACGATGAAAATAAAGTAACAATGAGGGATGAAGATATGAAACCATAGTTGAAATGCTTTTCATGGCACTTCCTTATGACAGTTTTGATCTAAAAGGAAGTACAATACAAGTGTTGCAGCAGCTGCCATCCATTTCATCAGAACCACTCTAAAGCAGCCTAGACAAATAAATAGACATTGCAAGCAGGGATAAAAGTTGGCAGGAAGAAATCAATTTGACCTTCAGTTCCGTCAAACTTCACATGAAATCCATTAGAATGTATCTCTGGAGCATCTGTCACCTAGAAAAATATTGAGCAAAGTAAATTATGCTGATCTTAACTCACAACAGTCAGATCATAAAACAACTTGACTTGAGATGATTTATGGAGGACAATTCCTGCACCTAATGCATAATTTGCATAGAGCAATTCTTCGCGCACAGCTGCATTGTCAAAAGTCTTGCCGACCTTTCATACTTAAATATAAGGCATCTACAGCACCATACGACAATGCAGATTGAGTCGAGCATTACACGGAAAAAAAAATAGTTAATCAAATGCTCTATCCTTCACCTTGTTTGATCTGGGAGGAGTGAATCAAGTTAGATTGCACTTCAAAAGTTCAATGAAGACACATATGAAAGACAACGGGTTTTTAATTGCAAAATCTACGGTGACACTTAAAATCAGGGGTCTGCTCTCGATTAGATCTGGATTCAGAGTATGCCTGCTGCTCAAAGGGAGCAAAGGGAACTAGATTCCAGGTCCATTTCTGATTAATAATCTTAATCACTGAAAACTCTGGCAGAAGCAATCCGGTACACTGATAACTTTTTGGAGAATATCTATTTCTTGCATGTTTGAGCTCAATGGGGCGCCCTGCGCAAATGCGTAACGTGCATGTTGGGGAAAAACGGGCAGCACCTCGGCACAAATATAGCCAATCCAGGATCAAACAATAACCCCCGACACTACTCCAATATAATCCAGCAACAACCAACAATTATATCCAGCAAAATATCAACCTCGCGGCAACGAATATAACGGCGGAACAATAAAGAAATATAACACCAAGATTTACGTGGAAAACCCGAATCGGGAAAAAACCACGGACGACCCAAAAATTTCCACTAATCACCAAGAATAGCAGAATACACCAAGTATTTCACTCTAGTCACACGCTAGAGCTCAACAACAATATTTCAAGAGCAATTCCTCAAAAGGGGGCTAGAAAACCCTAACCGCAATAGGAGAACCGGAGACAAATCTCAACAAACGAAACCTATCAATTTGTAGATCTCAGTCTCACGAACAACATACTGAAATTTGAGACGATTCCGGTAATGTTTGGTCGCCGAAATCACACCGGAGGCCGCTGCTCTCTTCCTTCTCCCCTGCACGAAACACTCTCGGTCTCTCTTCTGTTTTTACTTCCGCTCACTCTTCTCTCTCTTCTCTCTCTTACAAAACACACGCACACAACACACAAAACACAAAAGCAAAGGAATGATGGGCAGCCATCATTTTGTTTCTTTCTTTTTCTCTTTTTGATTTCTTTTTCTTTCTTTTGTTTTTCTTTTGTCTTTTGCAAACAAATAAATTATAAATGTTGGGCCCCACAAAAGAGGCGTACAGCCAACAAATCTCCCCCTACGCCTCATGTGGGGAGTTCCATCATACCTGCTTTGCTTCTACAAGAGTCAAGTTTCACCATGGGCAAGGCTTTGGTCATCATGTCAGATCCGTTGTCGTCAGTACGGACCTTCTCAAGAAGAAAAGACTTTTCTTCTAACTTCTCTCGAACCCAATGATACTTCACATCGATATGCTTCGATCTTGAATGCAAAACTGGATTCTTGCTAAGATAAATAGCACTCATGCTATCGCAAAATAGAACGAACTTTTCTTGCTTCAAACCCAACTCTTGTAAGAATTTCTGCATCCACAAGAGTTCCTTGCTTCCTTCGGTGATAGCTATATACTCCGCTTCAGTCGTAGACAAAACAATGCATTTTTGTAATCTCGACTGCCATGAAACTGCTCCCCCTGCAAAAATCATCATATAACCCGAAGTAGACTTTCGGGAATCACTATCTCCGGCATAATCAGAATCTGAGTAGCCGCTCAATTCAGGCTTTCCATTTCCATAACATAAGCAAAACCTGGAAGTGCCTCTAAGATACCTCAAAATCCATTTCACACCATTCCAATACTCTTTACCTGGATTTGAGAGAAATCTACTCACAACACCAACTGCATGAGCAATATCTGGTCTTGTGCAAACCATGGCATACATCAAACTACCCACGGCAGATGCATAAGGAACTTTCATCATCTCTTCCTTCTCTTTCTCACTCGTAGGACATTCATTGCTACTCAATTTAAAGTGACCAGCAAGTGGAGTACTTACAGGTTTACATGTGCTCATGTTAAATCTTTCAAGCACCTTTTCAATATACTTCTCCTGAGATAGCCATAGTTTTCTATTCTTCCTATCACGAGTGATTCTCATGCCAAGTATTTGTTTAGCTGACCCTAGATCCTTCATCGCAAAAGCCTTACTCAACTCACTTTTCAAGCTTTTGATTTTGTTAGCATCATGCCCAACTATCAACATATCATCCACATAAAGCAGGAGGATAATAAAATCATCATCTGAGAATCTTTTCATAAAGACACAAGAGTCTGAAATGGTCTTACCATATCCATGAGCTTCCATGAATGAATCAAACTTCAAGTACCACTGTCTTGGCGCTTGCTTGAGACCATATAGACTTTTTCTCAATCTACATACAAGATGCTCCTTGCCTTTAACCTTAAAACCCTCTGGTTGCTCCATGTATATCTCTTCTTCTAGGTCTCCATGAAGAAAAGCTGTCTTTACATCAAGTTGTTCGATTTCTAAATTCAAACTGGTGGCCAAACCAAGAACAACTCTAATAGAAGACATTTTCACTACCGGTGAAAAAATCTCTTCAAAGTCGATTCCTTTCTTCTGACGAAAACCCTTCACAACAAGCCTAGCCTTGTATCGTGGCTTCAAACTGCTTTCGTCTGTCTTTAACTTATACACCCACTTATTTGTGAGTGTCCTCTTACCCTTAGGCAACTTCACCAACTCAAATGTATGGTTGTCATGCAAAGATTTGAACTCATCTTGCATAGCTTCGTGCCACTTATTCTTTTGATCGCATGACATAGCTTCTTCATAAGTTTCAGGCTCTCCTGCATCAGTAAGTAGCACATACTCATGTGGCTGATATCTTTGTGAAGGTCTACGCTCTCTATCTGATCTTCTAACTTGAGGTTGGACTGCTTCTTCTTGTTCAACTGTTTGCTCTTGCTCAACTGATTGTTCTGTCTCAACTGTTTCACGTGTCTCAGCTGAAGAACTAACATTCTGTGAGGATTCATCTACTTCATGATTTCCCTGCACTTCTCCCCCGTGATTTTCACCCAATACGGTAGGAGGATTTGGGCTGAAACTGACACTGTGTTGAGCTGCATTCTTTGGCTTCTCTGACTTGTCTATGTCTTCAATGGTCTGATGCTCAAAGAATACCACATCTCGGCTTCTAATGACTTTCTTTGTAGCTGGATCCCATAATCTGTAGCCAAACTCTTCATGTCCATAACCCAAGAAGATACACTGTTTAGACCTGTTGTCAAGCTTGGACCTTTCATCTCTTGGAACATGCACAAATGCCCGGCATCCAAACACCCTCAGATAACTGTAGGAGACATCTTTCCCACTCCATACTCTTTGTGGAACATCTCCCTTAAGAGGAACTGATGGAGATAGATTTATCAAGTCAACTGCCGTTCTCATCGCTTCGCCCCAGAATGGCTTAGGTAATTTCGCATGAGACAGCATACACCGAATCCGATCATTAATCGTCCGGTTCATTCTCTCTGCTACTCCATTATGCTGTGGTGTTTTCGGAATAGTCTTCTCAAGCTTGATACCATAGTCCCTGCAGTAATGTTCAAACGGTCCTCTATATTCACCACCGTTGTCAGCCCGAACACATTTCAGCTTTTTCCCTGTTTCCCTTTCAACACTGATATGAAATTGTTTGAAGGCTGCAAGCACCTGGTCTTTTGATTTCAAAGCAAAAGCCCACACTTTTCTAGAGCAGTCATCAATAAATGTGACAAAATACAATGCACCACCAAGTGTTCTAGCATCCATGCAGCAAACATCAGTGTGAACTAAATCAAGTACATCAGATTTTGTGTGTGGAGACGAACTATGAAATGAGAATCGATGTTGCTTACCCGTGAGGCAATGAGTACACTCCGTCAGATTTTTCTCCTTTAATGATAGAAAATTCTTCCTAGCAAGAGTTTCAAGTCCCTTCTCGCTAAGATGACCAAGTCTCATATGCCATAGATCAACTGAGGAATCCTCTACTGCATTTACCTCTTGTCGCATCAAATTTGCTTGCATGATATAAAGACTACATGTCTTCTTGCCTTTTGCCATCACCATAGAGCCTTTAGTCAATTTCCATTTGCCATCGTAGAAGGAGTTGCAATAACCGTCGTCATCTAAGGCACCTGTGGAGATCAAGTGAAGTCGAATATCTGGAACATGTCTCACATTTTTCAAAAGTAAAGTACATCCCATATCAGTCTCCAGATAAACATCTCCCATGCCAATAACCTTGGAAACACCACTGTTTCCCATCCTAACACAACCGAAATCACCGCTGCAATAGGATGTAAAGAAGTCACGACGTGAAGTGACATGATAAGAAGCTGCAGAATCAACAACCCAGCTAGAATCTTGGCATGTGAGATTTACATAACCGTCATCACAAATGAACACAATATCACCGTCAGCTGCAACTGCTGTTGTAGGCTGATTTTCTTCTTTCTTTTTATCTCCATTTCTATCATGGGATTTATCTCTCTTCGGTTGCCAACACTCTTTGGCATAATGTCCCATTTTGCCACAGTTGAAGCACTTCACACTTCTCCTCGGCCTTGACTTCGATCTTCCTCTTGACTTGCCCCTGTCATTACTTTGAAACTTTCTTGACTGACTTCTGCCTCTATGTTCTATGACAAGCGCTTCCGATTTGGAAGCATAATTCAAACTTTTCCTCCTTGTTTCTTCATTAAACAAGCTTTCTTTAACCATGCTCATAGAAAGCACACCATAAGGAGCAGAATTATTTAACGCCACAACCAAGGTGTCCCAACTATCAGGAAGTGTACCAAGCAATAAACAAGATTGCAATTCATCACCAAGGTCAATCTCAAGATTTGTCAATTGATTTACAACATCTTGAAATTCACTCAAGTGCTCAGTCATGCTACTCCCTTCCTTGTATCTCAAATTCACAAGTCTTTTCACTAGAAGAGCTTTATTTTGTGGAGTTCTCCTCTCATAGAGATCTTGCAATTTCTTCCACAAAGTATCTGCCTTCGTTTCTTGAGCAACATGATGAAACACACTATCATCAATCCATTGTCGGATAAACCCAACCGTCTTCCGATTCATTCGCTCCCACTCTTTATCTTCCGTATCTCCTTTAGCTTCATTGCCTTCGACAGTATCATACAAATCTTTGCAATATAATACGTCTTCCATCCGAGGCTTCCATATAGAGTAATTCGAGGCATTTAACTTAAACATAGTGCCACTCGTATTCTCCATCTAATACTAGAATCTCAACTCTAGCTCTGATACCACTTTGTTGGGGAAAAACGGGCAGCACCTCGGCACAAATATAGCCAATCCAGGATCAAACAATAACCCCCGACACTACTCCAATATAATCCAGCAACAACCAACAATTATATCCAGCAAAATATCAACCTCGCGGCAACGAATATAACGGCGGAACAATAAAGAAATATAACACCAAGATTTACGTGGAAAACCCGAATCGGGAAAAAACCACGGACGACCCAAAAATTTCCACTAATCACCAAGAATAGCAGAATACACCAAGTATTTCACTCTAGTCACACACTAGAGCTCAACAACAATATTTCAAGAGCAATTCCTCAAAAGGGGGCTAGAAAACCCTAACCGCAATAGGAGAACCGGAGACAAATCTCAACAAACGAAACCTATCAATTTGTAGATCTCAGTCTCACGAACAACATACTGAAATTTGAGACGATTCCGGTAATGTTTGGTCGCCGAAATCACACCGGAGGCCGCTGCTCTCTTCCTTCTCCCCTGCACGAAACACTCTCGGTCTCTCTTCTGTTTTTACTTCCGCTCACTCTTCTCTCTCTTCTCTCTCTTACAAAACACACGCACACAACACACAAAACACAAAAGCAAAGGAATGATGGGCAGCCATCATTTTGTTTCTTTCTTTTTCTCTTTTTGATTTCTTTTTCTTTCTTTTGTTTTTCTTTTGTCTTTTGCAAACAAATAAATTATAAATGTTGGGCCCCACAAAAGAGGCGTACAGCCAACAGTGCACACCCCCGCGCACGCGGGAGAGAGAGAGAGAGAGAGAGAGAGAGAGAGAGAGAGATTTTGCTCTTTTCCTTCTCTTTCAAATTACTGAAAGTATGTACACAAAAAAAACGTGAATATAGATATACCTTAGTGCACATCATCTTATTCACAAAAACCTTCTTCTCGGAAAGAAAGCTCGAATTATGTCATTGTTTTCTTGCAATCTACAAGAACAGATGTCAAGCAAAAGATTTCAACTCTATGCTCAGAAGGGTCTGCTTATTTTGACTCCAGTGAGAAGATATTATTAGGTTCTAGTGTGAGGGGCTGCAGCTTCTCCGCACATACATACCACATCGGTAATATTTCAATTCCTCCCACAGATGCCGGCTTGAACCGATGAAAATAAGAGAAAACTCAATATAAAGATTAAGGATCTAAGATGCGTATTAAGGATAGCCTATAAACCCCTACACTAGGTCCAACTGAGGTTATTTCTAACAGTGAACTTTCCAATCATAGCTAAGTAGATCACGTTGCTTAGTATTATGCAGAAAGTGTCGAGACTTGCATTATCAAAACTTTGGTCAGCATAAGGCCGAGTAATGCTTAGCATATGCGTCAAATTTATTTTATTTAAATCAATGAAGCACGGTGGAGCTGCTTTATTGGAAAGGGATTCTGCAAAGTGGGAGATGCAATTGAAGGATTGTTCAAGTTAACAATTGACAAAGCCCAAATACTACAACGGTCAATGAACAATATGACACCTCTTGTAGAACTAGATTGGAAAATGAAAAAAAGAAAACAAATCGAGTGCGAATGCCCATCACAACAAATTATCTTATCAGCTCAAGGAGAAAATTGTGAATCTTGAGGATACAATTCTTGTGAAAGACAATGAAGTGCTCTCCCGAGCATGCTGTTTCTCCAACATGCTATGCTCCATAATTGAGAGAATTGGATCCAGTCCAAATTCACTCCTCCTGATTGACTCAATCACGCATGCAGCATCACTACCTCCGTTAAGTTCGGCGGAAGGGTGTGTGTCACCATCATCCGCATTACCAGTTGTGCACCTAGCTCTGGTAGACGCATTTCCCTCATTTGCAACAGAGACAGCAATTTCAGCCCTGGAAGAGGAAAGCTAATCTAAAGAACATTCCACAGATCTTAAGCCTGTGATCAACTCTGACCCTGTAGTTTTAATGGGCGGAGTACCACTTGCAGTAGAGCTGGTACCAGCAGAGGAAGCAAAAATATTATTATCATCGATCCATTCAACTATACCAGGAGAAAACCTCATTCTGCGGACCAGGAGCAGTTGCTATACTTTGTTGCATTGCTTCAAAATGGCCAGAGGATCATCCTTGACAACAGATCGTAGTCCAGTCAGCAACACATCAGCAACAAAAGCACAAAATTCTCTCGGTCATAACCGAGACAATCTAGAAAAAATTTCCAATGCAAGAGGCACTGCTTTGTTGGCTATGCTCCCTTTTTCAGGGAGGTCACCCTTAACACTACCGGAATTTTGATCCGTACTTTTTTGGTGAATGCCATGCATGAGAGAGTTCCTACAAACATCAGCATCAACACCGTAAGGAGAATTCTAATAGTAACTGCAAATGGTTGATGCATGGGGTTTTTAGAAGAGACAGAGGAACATGTTTTTCTCCTCCAACTAATGAGAAGAATGATAATAGCTTCCCGGCAGTCAGGAAAGAGGATCATCTTAGTGCGGTTTCGAAGAAAGAATCCATGGCCGCTGAATGGTCAATTTGTATCACTTTCCCATTATTTGTCACCAAATAGAGCAGCTCCTTTGAATGGATTTCATTCAACAGAAAATCAACCAACGGACCATGTGCAGGAGCAAATTTCGTTCCCAATGCAACCATGACAGTAAGTCCGAAAAAAATTGGTGCTTTAAGCAAGACTTCAATTGCATCCTAGCAAGGTGCATGTAGAGGTCATTCCCTTTTAGGATCAATATGAAATCCATGATTCCGTACCATCATTCACAGATGATGCCACCAACGATGTTGAATATAGCACACATCTTAATGTCACACGGCTCCTATGCTCTCTCACCATCTCTAAGAAATCCTTGAGAATACTACCCCCAACAATTTTAAAATTGATTAGTAGACATTCCTGTCTTAGAAGCCGGAAAATCCTTTGCTGGGTAATAGTTTCATCCCCCCCTACATTTTCTGCTGCTTGAGAGATTGATGCAACTGGTTGCTGCTGAAGCATGCAGATATCAAAAGGGATGTTTTCACGGGTTTCACCAGTCAAAAGCTTATGAACTTCTCTAGGCAGTTCTGAGTAGTTCTTTTCTAAGAATGTTAAGAAGTCCCCACGACCAAGGGACTTAAATTCCCCCTCAGAGAACTGCTCTGCCACCCACAACTCACAATCATGAAGCTTCTTGAAAATGTTATAGTTCTCATCAGAAGGTAATTTTCGATCACAATAGAGTTCATTATCAATCCCAAGAAAAAAAGCCGCCTTGCTGATCACATCCTCAACAGTAACACCTGTAAAATTTCATGTACAATCAGAATGATCAAACAAAAAGGCCAGAATCTGATAAGAAACTCAGATGGTGTCCTTGGTCCCCTCTTGCTAACTACTTATGTGAGGAAAGTACAGATCAAATTTGGCTCCGGTTACTTTAAGCAGAACATCATGGGATTGACCGACATCCAAATTTTTATTACACAAGAAGAGCGGCTGTGCCTTCTTCTTGAGCACTTAATCTCCCATTGTGATTCCTCAGCAATTAAGTATTGTCTCAAATAAAAAGTTTTGCAACCAAAAATGCCTTAACGGAAATATTTGTCGTTCAACATGAGTAACAGCTAAAAAGGGAAGATGGCCAAATATATACCTTCTCAGCTATTAAACCTGCCACACACCGCATAGAGGTTTTCAGGACTAAGAAAAAGACTACGTGATGTTAAATTAGTATGTGAGACTTGAGAGCTAATCCTGCCAATCTAACTCAAAAACGTTTGGTTATGAAGATTTAATGTAACTAAGACCGAAATCATTTTGGTGGACAATTAGACTGTCAACTTCTTAGTATCTTGGGCTACCCTGAGGAGCCAAATTCGAAAGGAAGCAATTTGGAATCTAATTATGGAGAATTTGCTGCAAGACCACAAAAGTTTGGACCAAGTTTCTTGTCGGAGGAAGGAAATTTTAATTCTCACAAAGAACAGGATTGCAGATCTTTTCATCTTTTCAATGTTAATCCAATCCCAAGGTCCGCGGCAGAGATTTTACGGCATAGGATAAAAGTTATCCGCCCAAGACTGGATAAAATGAGATATAATGAGATATAGCCTGGATAAAAATATCCATGGGAGAGGTGGGATAAAGGTGGATAGGATTTCTTATATTCATACTCTAATATATATATATATATATATATATTTTCACGAATAACAAAATTCTTAAAAAATAAAATTAAAATAATAATTAAAAAATAAAACTAGTAATTAAAAATAATTTTTTTTATTTATTCCTAGATACTTATAAATTTTAGTTTTTTTTCCTACTTTACAATGTATATTTTGTGCACATACACAGACACACACTTCATATCTATCTCATTATGAATGGAAGAGTTTTTTATTGGGTGAGTTCAAAGAAAGATTTTTTTGATAGTATAGTTTGTTATTTAATAAAAAATTTATTAAGAAATTATGGAGCAGAAAATAATAACGAAAGAAGGGATAGAAAAAAAAAAGTAAACAAAAATGAAGTAGAAGAACCCAAATTTTAAATGAACAAATTCGAACTTGAAATGAACTTTTGAATTCTTAAAGGCCGTGGGGCAATAAAATTTCTTAAAAAAAATTAGAAACCTCCTTATCCTATGTATCTTTGGTTGTTTCACCACATATGTATAATTTTTTAGTTCACGTCAAAATTCTGCAAAAAAAGCGAGAGAGTTGAAACTTATTCTCCTTCATTGGTTTCTAGTTCACGTCAAAAGTCTTTGAAAGCGGAAAGGGTATAAAAACTCATTCTTTCATGTAGCTTTATGGTTGATATTGAAATTTAACTAAAGTGGCAAGAGAGACAAAACTTTTCTTGTAGTCTCTGTTTGTACATTTTCAGATTCATTTATATCGATATATATGTAGATACCAAACAATAAACATAATAAGATATGAATATATTCGTCTTGATTACTGTGATTCACCAAATAATGGATATGATATGAAAAAAATCCCTAAATTTCATACCCTATCATATCTAATCCTATCATGATTAGAAATCTTGACGACCAAACGTAGCAGAATAGCGGATAAGAAATCTAGGCTAGGGATGGGACAATTCCAAATTGGATACCCTTTTAAAAAAAAAAATAATGCAACAATTTTCCTCCAACTATGGAGTGATCAGTTTCACTGGCCAACAGTCGATTTATCGTTTCTTTCAATCACTGTGCAATCGTCCTTGCCTCCGACCACCGACAACTGCCGATTGTCACTACCATCCAGCCGATCGTCCAGACGATCGTACTTTGACGACTGAGGGTATGAAGGAGAAGTTACATGGCCATCACGATCGAAGAACTCCAAAATCAGCATTACGAACTGAATTTTGACTTCAGTATCATTCTAAAGTTTCGACATTTCATTCTTTTGAGGAAAATGCAAGATAAAATCATGATCGGAATAAATATTAGGATTCACAATTAAAAAAAAGGGAATCAAAATGGTAATTAGTTGTCGAATTATCATGTTTGTAGCTTTTGGAGTAACAATATAATCTTTCTAGGGTTTAGATATTGTGGTCGATAACAAAAATATTTGCCATGTATATACATACCAAATCAAATTTTCTTCTCATAAAAGTTGCTAAATCCAAAACACAATTATTGATCCAACTTTTTTTTTGGGGTCAAATATTGATCCAACTTAAAGTTACCATCTAAGTTCATTCCCATTCACTTCTTTTCATTCCCACACCTCCCACCATGTTAATTAAATCCAAGCAAAATAGCACTTTTCATTCTGACATTTTTCGATCCATTGCCCTACATTCCAAGTCATCACACATTATTTATAAGAGAATAAGGATTCCATCCCCATTCTTTGTAACCAAACATGACTAGAGGGAATGGAGGGTGTGTTCCGCAACAATATTATTCCCGAAGCCACAAAGCATATGAAGTAAAGCTGCGTGGAAACTAAGGCTGCGTATGGATGGTGGCTGGGGAAACTGTTTCTGTTCCAAAAGTGTTCCGGGAACACTTTTGGAGCAGAAACGCGTATGGTTCAAAAATGTTCCGAAAGTGTTCCGCGGAACACTTTTGTGCCAAAGAACACTTTTGAAGGAACAAAAAAAACTTGCTTCTGGGATTTGGGAACACTTTTTGGAACACTTTTGAAACCACCATCCATCGTCGCCGACGCGATTACCACTCGCCGCCTCGCTAAAAGCCGACCATCGACGGTCGCCGGCCGCCGGTCTCCGGCCGCCGGTCGCCGGTCTCCGGCCGCCGGTCGCCGGTCTCCGGCCGCCGGTCGCCGGTCTCCAGCCGCCGGTCTCCGGCCGCCGGTTGCCGGTCTCCGGCCGCCGTTGCCGGTCTCCAGCCGCGGTCGCCGTCCCCAGCCGCGGCCGCCGTACGCCGTCGCGGTCGCCCGCCACCGTTCGCCGTCCGCCGTCGCCGGCCGCAACCGTCGGTCGTCGTCGACGATCGCCGCAGCCGGCCGCCGATCGCCGCCTGTCGCCGTCGCGGTCGCGGTCGCCGGCCGCGGTCGCAGGCCGCCGTCGCCGGCCGCGGTCGCAGGCCGCCATCCCCGGCCGCCGTTCGCCGGCCGCCGTCCGCCGTCTTCGGCCGTCGTCCGCCGTCGTCGGCCGCCGTCCGCCGTCGCCGCCGCCGGCCGTCGCCCACCTCCGGTCGGCGACTGAAAAAAGTGTTTTTTTTTTAAATTACCAAACGCGTTTTTTTCCTAAAAATCGTAATTTTGAACAGAAACACAAAAAAATGTTTCTGTTCAAAAAATGCTCCCTGGAACAGAAACGCTACCATACGCAGCCTAAAGTGGCATGTGTAGGATCAACTTTGGCCAACATATATGGAACACAACAGAGACAAGGAAGCCAATGCTTTAAGAGGGGAACAAAGTGTATTATCTCGAGTTCCAAATTGTATAGAAGAAACCTTGAGTTCCAAATGGCCCCGACTTGAGTAATCCTTATCCAAGTCTCAACCTTAAATTCCATCCAAAAGTTAACAGAGTTTAATTTTTTTTTTTTAGATTGACGTAGGGTTTGACCGACAGTTAACCAAGGCTATCACTCTTTTGCGATCACGAGCATGTCTTGGAATGAAAAGCAATTGCGAATCGGTCGGATCAAGCTTTTCAACCGCCTACCAGACACAGTCGAAGGCATCGAGGCCGAGCCCTCTCCTCAGGGATTCCTCATTTGTGAATGTTGCCACGGATGAATGCGATAAAGACTTGAAAGTCGAGCCCTTTGGCCTAAAAAGGCCGGCTCTTCACCATAAAGGGTGGGCTTTGCACCGTGGAAGGCTAGCCCATAAATGTTGACCACGCCCATAGCATTGGCCAAGTTCCAGTACTGCTTGGACTTGGTTATCATCCGTCACATGTGATGAACCTTGGGGGGAGGGGTTTTAGGAGCAACAAGCACGAGTAAGCTTCAAGTTGGACATCGAATGAAGTGGAGATTTGTTGTTTGTGGCTCAAAGTGGACCCAATTTGATTTGAAATTGACTTGAGGTTGGTGTCCGAGGACAATGCATGACTTCTTGTTGGAGTGAAATGAATGGATCAGGATTCAGGGGTCCTGACTGGATTTGCACATTCGGCCGAGGAGGACAGGATCTCCGGCCATGCTAAGCTAGACGTTCGCCGGATTCGATGTCAGACCAGGTATGGGTCCGATGTTCGACCCACTCCCTGATTCGAGATAATTCAAACGTCTCACCAACAAGTTGGCAGATGTCAAAGCACACGTGAAACAACATTTAAGTATGGAGTTCGACCAAGTTCGAATATTTCGTCAAGTCTAACTTTAGAGGGAGTTTGAAAGAGCCATCAAAGAGAACTTGTGATGTTTTTTTTTTTTTTTTTTTGTGGTAAAGGTAAGAAATATATTAATTATAACCGGGGCACAACTATACAAGAGCAAAGGGAACCCGACACTACAAAAAAAGAGGTCCTGCACTCATGATGACACTAAAGAATGTCATTACGAGTGCAAGAGTGTCGTGGGTCGCAAAAAATAGGGGCAACGTGGTCCCTAAGGAAAGGAGAAAACGGCTAGAAGACAATTCAGCCAATGTGTTGCGACCCTCTCGAGCGCTATCTGGCTAGTGAGGGCTAATGGGCCGCCCGATCGTCGCCTGATCGGACGCGGGCCTCTCCCAAGGTCCATTACCCAAATCGCAACGGCTGGATATACGTGGTCGACCTTCAGTGTGGTCTAGTGACATGTGGTATGTGTACATGCCCAGGAGTCGCCACCAATCGTTTCTTGGAGAGTACAATCGGAAACCCCATCGAATAGTTGGGAGCTGTCTATTCGATTTTGCGGAAACCGGAGAAATGGGTTCGGGGACTTAGTTACGCCAACTGCTAGAGTTGACGCCCTTTCGGTACCTAAGCTGAATGATTTATCTGATCCTAGGATTTCATACAGGCGAGTGGGGTACAGATCCTAAATCTAGGAGTTCATGCAGATGAGAATGACTACCCTATCACTCACAATTCATGAAAATAAATGCGCAAATCAAGGATCCATAAAATGCGGATAAATCACATGAAATCAGCATGGCATCCCTAATGAGGCCATATTAGCCTAGAGAAGTCTCAATCAAGGCTTAGGAGTGATTTGACATGATTTGCCCATGAGGGGCAGAGTCGTAATTTTGAACAATTCAGGGATGATTCGCCTTGAAAGGGCAAATTTGTCATTTTAGATGAATTGGGAAGTCAAAAGACGGGGGAAATAGGATTGACCATCAATTCAACCCTTAGAGGGGTAAAATCGTCATTTTGGACAAAGACGAGGGTTGAAAATCTTAAACTTTAGGATTGGTCGACTACCTGACCCAAATCCTATTTTTAAGTAATTTCCAAAAATTCTTTTGGAACAGGAAAGGCGACTTACCCTTTGAGGGGTAAAATCGTCATTTCAGGGAAATTGATGAGATTTGAAAACCATCGCAGAAGGACTCGCCACCTTACTGGCCCTATCCTAATCTAGGCATTTTCGACCTATCTCAAAATAAAAAGCATGGACGAATTACCCCTAAAGGGCATAATCGTCGATTATTGGAAGAACGGATAAGAAACCCCAAAAATAGGGTTGACCAGTTGTCTATGGTTAATCCTCGATTTTTGGGGGTTTCTGAAGTGTCTAGGATTTTTCCATAATTTTTCCACATTTTTTTTTTGGAATTTTCTTTGATTTTCTAGTATTTTTTAGGATTTTCTAGGATTTTTTATTATTTTTTTTAAAATCATTTTCCAATTTTTTTTATTTAAAAAAGAAATATTTCGGAACGGGTCGACCCGACCCACTCAGGCCGGAACCCGGCCCAGACCCGGACTCGCGAAACCAAACACGCCGAAACGATGCCGTTTCCCATTTTTTAATTTTCTGATTATTCGGATTTAATCCGACGGTCCCTGGTGGACCACGTGGCTAATCCACACCCATTGGATCTGATTACTAGGACCTACGGTCTAGATTAAACGATGACTCTCTCGGGACCGTCTGATTGACTTACTAAATCCACGGCCACGATTAGAACATAGGACTTGATCTGAACCGTCCATACCCATTTAACCTAAACGACGCCGCTTTACTACTAACCTAAACGGTGTCGTTTCAACCAGTTTTGCTTTTCTGATTAAAAAACTATTTTTGAATTATCCTAATTTCTAATCAGATGGTCCCCATTTAATAAACTCGATTAACCTAGACCGTCCGATCTAACGCTGACTCGTCCTAACAGACTAACGGTCGAGCTGACTCGACGCTAGCATGGACCAATGGCACCTCGCCACCTTGGACGCTGACTCGTTGACCTTGCCACTTACGCATTGTCTTCAACCTCTCGACTACGACTGAACGAATGGCTGTGGATCCCCGACGACGATCCAACGGTGGATTCTTGATGAAATCGTGCGAGACCAACGGCAATCGACTCGTGATCGTCCCTAATCTAACATATCTAAGAATCGCAGCACATCGTTCGTAAAATCACAAGCATCGAGCAAAGTGCCGAGTACGGCCATGGAAGCTCAATCACGCAGACTACACGAAATCAGATCAATTCATCTATAGATTGATATGGCAGGAGGTACAAAAGACTTACCTCGAGCTCCGATTGAGCTCGCACGGCCTAGATTGGGCTAGGCAAGTATGAACAGTGGTCGGCTATGGAAGCTAAGTTCGAAGACTTGATTCAAGGTGTTCAGGCAAAATCGATGCAAAATCAAGATGCGGGTATGGTCAGTGATGTTCAGGGAAGGAAACGCACACACAAATCGCAAAAAAGAACGGGAAACAAGCAAGTCGCCATTGATGCACAGTGAAGAGCTTGAAGCTACGTCTCACCTATTTCCGCGGTTTCAGGCGGCGCGATCGGTGGCGTTCGCTTCCTGGCACACTAGACGACCTTCTGGCAGTCTTCTTTGGCTTCGGTTTGGCCGGAGACGGCCCAACCAGCGCCCTGCAAGTTCTAGCTCAACCCTCGACAATGGCGATGGAGGGGAGCTCTCTCTCTTTCGTTCTCTTTCTCTTTTCGATTCTGTTTTTGCCCTTGCTAACTGAACTCACCAACCTCCTTAACTGAAAGCCTTCGCAGGCTTATATAGCTTCTCCAATTTTTGGCGCCGATTTGGGGAGTTTCAGCCGACTCAAATAGCACGTGTTACCACGTGATTTTAGGTTCGATCGGCTTCGGGGACGACGGGCATCAAATGGCAATTCTGTTCGGGGCCCCCGGCAATTGCATTTGGCACGAATTTGGGCGAATTTCATCCAAATTCTGTCGTCGTTGACTTTCGCAAGTGCCGCAGCCTTGACTGGCCGATTATTCCTTCCTCCGGCGACCATTGGTCGCGATCTTGGTGTCAATCGACGGGTAAATGCCTAAGGAATCAAACGCCCACCATTGCATCTTCAATTATAGTCGATTGGACCGTCAATTTTGTCACCAAAATTAAGCTCGGCACTGTTCATTTGTGCAGGAAACTGAGGAAGAAGAAGACATTGTAGCGGACCGGTTCGACCGGCGGTCTGACCGGTCTGAACCGGTTCGACCGGCGGTCTGACCGGTCTGAACCGGTTCCGACTTACAATTTTCCAAATTAAACCCAAATTAATGGGAAATTTTTGCAATTGGACCTCAGAATCGATTTTAGGGCATGAATTTTATCTAAAAATGTAATTTTGCCCAAAAGTTCATATCAATTTCTATAAAAACCCTAAATTTTCATGTAATTGCAAATTGGGGAATTGTGCAATTGAAGGCTCTAATGATCAAATTGGGCCAAATTACCTATGCCAATCGATTCAAAATGGTGAAACCCATTGGGTAGTATGTTTAATTTGCAATGATAGTCCTTCAATTGAAAGTAATTTCAATTATACTCAATTTCAAGGACTAAAATGCAATTAAGTATGCAATTGAGCAATTTGTTCGAACAATTGGGCTAAATTGAAGTGAGGGACAATCAGATTGAATGTCAAGCTCCTTGAAAATGCCAAAATTGCAAATAACAAGACTCAATTGATATTTTTTCTCAAATTCGATCATATGTGTTACAAAGGAACACATACAATTGAATTCGATTTTGGACTTTTTGTGAGGTCAAAAAGACAAGGGATTTAAAAGAAAAATATTGGCTATTTTTCCATATTTTTGTGACCTCAAATGTTATTTTTCTTGATTTGTTTTAGTATTTTCCTAATTTCTGAAAATATTAAAAAATGTGAAAAATATGAAAAATTATTTTTTTTGTAAAAAATGGTTCCTTAGGCTTGGCGAAGGCCACCAAAGTTGATTTTGCAATTTTTTTGACTTTTTATGGATTTTTTATGATTTTATTAAAATAAAGTTGAAAAAGACTTGGTCAAAAAGTCAGGTGTCAACACAATGTACAAAGCAGAATAAACGACAGCTGGGACAACCCTCACATAAAAAAAATATAATTGGATCAATAGCCTAGCCAGCTTGCATCCTCCTGTTTCGTGGGGTGTCTTTAACATGCTTGAAGGTCAGCGCTTTATCCTTGACGACCTTCTCAAGATGCTTCTTAATGGCTGGCAAATAGAGAACCTGGTTTCGGAACAAAATCTGGTTTCTCACCCTCCAAATGATAGAATGGGGCTCCAAAGGAGAAGTGAACTATCTGTTGGTGGAAGCTCCGGCCATTGATATGCCGCATGGCCTAGTACAGTTGTTCCGCCAAGGCCCATTACACCATGCGAGGTTGCACTTGGCCTCCCAAAAAAGTAGCAAGGGTTCCGGTGTGGTGGCATCCAAAGTAAAGATGATCGATACTATTCGGTGTGCGTCGATAAAAGGCACATGCAGCGTTTGAAATCCAGTTATAATTAAGCAAACGCACCTGGGTGGGAAGTCGATTCAACGTGGCCAGCCACAAGTGGAAAGAATGCCGAAGGGCAAGAGTACGATTTTAGATAAAGGTGTGCCACGGCACCACTTCTCCTTTCGGCCGCATGATATTCCAAGCTGAGGTAATGGAGTAATCATCAGAAGAGCGGCCAAGCCAAATAAAGCGATCAGAGTGACGATGGTCAAGGGAAGAGAGTTGTTCAGGCCATGTCTCAATGGTGGCTACAATATGTGATTGGCGACCCAAAGAGGCAAAAATATCAGCAACTATGGCTTTCCGAGGAATGCCTAATCGATATATGTGTTGATACCCGATTTTTGACCAAGTCCTTTTCAGCTTTATTTTAAAAAATCATAAAAAATCCATAAAAAGTCAAAAAATTACAAAATCAACTTTGGTGCCCTTGGCCAAGCCTAAGGAACCATTTTTGACAAAAAAATTAATTTTTCGCATTTTTTAATATTTTCAGAAATTAGGAAAATAATAAAAAAATCAAGAAAAAAAACATTTGAGGTCACAAAAATATGAAAAAATAGCCAATATTTTTGTTTTAAATCCCTTGTCTTTTTGACCTCACAAAAAGTTCAAAATCAAATTCAATTGTATGTGTTCCTTTGTTACACATATGATTGAATTTGAGAAAAAAATGTCAATTGAGTCTTTTAATTTGCAATTTTGGCATTTTCTAGGATCTTGACATCTATTCTAACTGTCCCTTATTGCAATTTAGCCCAATTGTTTGCACAAATTTCTCAATTGCACGAATTTGGCAAAATTGCATACTTAATTGCATTTTAGTCCTTGAAATTGGGCATATTCGAAATTACTTTCAATTCAAGGACTATCATTACAAATTAAACATATTGCCTAATGGGTTTCACCATTTTGAATCGATTGGCATAAGTAATTTGCCCCAATTTGATCATTTGAGCCTTCAATTGCACAATTCCCCAATTTGCAATTACATAAAATTTTGGGGTTTTCATAGAAATTGATGTGAACTTTTGGGCAAAACCACATTTTTAGATAAAATCCATGCCCTAGATTCGATTTTGAGGTTCAATTGCAAAAGTTTCCTACTAATTTGGGTTTAATTTGGAAAATTGCAAGTCGGGACCGGTTCAAACCGGTCAGACCGCCGGTCGGACCGGTCGAACCGGTTCAGAACAGTGTCATCTTCTTCCTCGCGCGAATGAACAGTCCTGAGCTGATTTTGATCAAGAAATTGAAGGGCAATTTGTGACTAATTGAGAAGGGAAAGGTGGGCATTTTGTTCCTCACTTCAATACCTTTCGATCAAGACTGGCCGCGAGGCGAATGGCCGCCGGACGAGCTCCGGCGAGGTCCGTCAAAGCTACGGTACCTGTAAAAGTCAACTGAAGCAAGCTCAGACCAAATTTGTACCAAATAGAACTTGCTGGAGCTCCTAATGGGGATTGAACGGTTTCCCAACCAATTCCGTTGCCGTTGGCATGCCATTTGGCACGTGACAGCACCTGAATCCAAGTTGGCTAACGTCCACTGTTCGGGCGGGAAACCAAATGGGGGTATATAACCTCTAAAGGCTTTCAGTTGAAAGGGAGGAGTCCATTCGGTTGGGAAAGCTTAACTGAATCGACGGAGAGAGAGAGAGAGAACGCGAGGGAGAGCTTGTTCTCCGACCCCCGTCGTCGAGAACCTGAGCTCAATTGGAAGGCGCTGGTTAGGCCGTCTCCGGCCAAACCGAAGCCGAAGGAGACTGTCGGGAGCTCGCCCAGTGCGCCAGGAAGCGATCGCCACCGACCGCATCGCCTGAAACCGCGAAAATAGGTGAGTCACAGTCCCGAGTTCTTCGTTGAGCATCAATGGTGACTTACCTGTTTCACGTTCGTTCTTGTAATTAATGTGTGCATTTCATTCCCTGAACATCACTGACCAGCACTATACCTTCATTTTGCATTGACCTTGTGTGAACAACTCGAATCGAGTCATTGAATTTAACCTCCATAAGCTGACCCCTGTTCATCCTCGCCTAGCCCAATCTAGACCGTGCGAGCTCAATCGGAGCCCGAGGTAAGTCTCCTGAACATTAATTGGTGCCATATTATGATGGAATTGTAATGATTTTGCGTAAATCGAGCGATTGAACTCTCATGGTCTGATGCTCTTGATTTCGTGGATTATATGCTCCGACCCTCAGATATGTTAGGATAGAGTCGATTGCGAGTCGATTGGTGTTGGTTTCGCGCGATTTCATCAAGGTTTCACCGTTGGATCGGTGCCGGAGTTCCTCAGCCGTCCATTCTGCCGGGGTCGAGAGGTTGAAGACGTTGCTGACCTGGCGAGTCAAAGAGTCAAAGTCCTAGGTGGCATTCGGTCATTGGTCCACGTGGATGCCGAGTGAGCTCGACCGTTAGGTTGTTAGGCTGAGATGGAATTGATCCAACGGCTAAGATTAATCGAGTCTAATGAATGGTGACCGTCCGATTAGAAATTAGGATTATCCGGAAATAGTTTTAAATTGGAAAATCAAAACTGATTGAAACGGTGCCGTTTAGATTAGTAGTAGTACGGCGTCGTTTAGGTTAGTACGAGTGGACGGTCTTGATCGAGTCTTGTGTTTTAATCGTGGCCGTAGGTTTAAGTAGTTAGATCAGACGGCCCTGATCGAGTCTTCATTCAATCCGAGCAGTAGGATTTAGTAATCAAATCTGACGGGCGCGGATTAGCCACGCGGTTCAATAGGAACCGTCAGATCAAAGCCGAATAAACCGAAAATAAAAAAAATGGCAGATGCGACGTCGTTTTTGGGAGTTGGTCTCGCGGATCCGGGTCTGAGCCGGGTTCCGGCCCGCGTGGGTCGGGTCGACCCGGTCCAAAATATTTTTTAATAATAAAAAAATGCAGCAAATATTTTTTTTTAAAAATTAAAAAATAAAAAAATCAGAAAAAATCTTAGAAAATTCTAAAAAAATGTTAGAAAATCCCAAAAAATTGTGGAAAAATCCTAAACACTCCAGAAATCTCCAAAAATCGAGGATTGACCACAGACAACTGGTTAGTCTTATTTTTGGGGTTTCTTATCCGTTCTTTCGATAATTGACGATTATGCCCTTTAGGGGTAATTCATCTCCGTTCTGTATTCGAGATAGATCGAAAATGCCTAGATTAGGATAGGGCTAGTTAGGTGGCGAATCCTTCTGCTTGGGTTTTCTAATCTCACTATTTTCCTTGAAATGACAATTTTACCCCTCAAAGGGTAAATTGTCTTTCCTGTTCCAATTGAATTTTTAGAAATTGCTTAAAAATAGGATTTGGGTCAGGTAGTCGATCAATCCTAAAGTTTAAGATTTTCAACCCTCATCTTTGTCCGAAATGACGACTTTACCCCTCTAAGGGTAAAATCACTTTTAAATTCCAGAAAAATCCTGAAAATTCCCAAAAAATAGGAAATGAATTGGATTGATGGCCAATCCTATTTCCCTCGTCTTTTGACTTCCCAATTCATCTAAAATGACAAATTTTCCCTTTCAAGGCGAATCATCCCTGAATTGTTCAAAATTACGATTCTGCCCCTCATGGGCAAATCATGTCAAATCACTCCTAAGCCTTGATTGAGACTTTTCTAGGCTAATAGAGCCTTATTAGGGATGCCATGCTGATTTCATGTGATTTATCCGCATGTTATGGATCCTTGATTTGCACATTTATTTTCATGGATTGTGAGTGATAGGGTAGTCCTTCCCGTCTACATGTACTCCTAGATTTAGGATCTGAACCCCATTCCTTTGTATGAAATCATAGAATCAAATAAACCATTCAGCTTAGGTACCGAAAGGGCGTCTACTCTGATAGTTGGCGTAACTAAGTCCTCGATCCCACTTTTCTGATTTCCGCAGAATCGAATAGATCGCTCTCAACTATTCGATAGGGTTTCCGATCGTACCCTCCCCGAAACGATTGGTGGCGACTCCTTGGCATGTACACATATCACATGTCACTAGACCACACTGAAGGTCGACCACGTATATCCAACCGTTGCGATTTGGGTAATGGACCTTGGGAGAGGCCTGCATCCGATCAGGCGACGATCGGGCGGCCCATTAGCCTCCTCCTCCGCGAGAGGGTCGCGACAGACTTGCGACTCCGCTGGGGATTTATTCTAAACCAGAATCTCTCGTTACGAATTCTAGAGGACTTGAGTCGATTAAAAAGTTGTTTGGTTTATCTGACATTGTTTTCTGCAGATACTCTCGAAGGTGAGATACGTATGCTAACCATTGTGTTAGATGTTTTTGCAGATTGGAGAAATAAGGGGTGGAGTGATTGTTGACATTTTTCCTACAGGTTGGAGTTGGGAATGTATGTTTATCTTACGCACATACTGAAGCGGTGTTTTGATACAAACTGTTGTACATGACTTTGCATTGTGATGATCACGACACATTGCACACACTGGCGGTCAAACCCAGACTGCAAACCACCTCTAGGTTACCTTAGTTAGGGAAAGGATGCGAAAGGATTTCGTGTTTGATGGCACTTGAAACTTTCGTGTTCGTTCTCGCTCACAATCCAAATTGGCGATATCTAGCCCTCTCGGGTGGGTACCCTTGGGGAGGAATCTGCCTCATTTGGATCGTGGGGTCCTGAGCCATAAGTTCCTCACCTGATTTTCGACTTCTAGAGTATACCCACTTGTCTCATGCGCATGCCTATGGATAGTTGGTATACCTAAAACCGCCCATGGTTACATGGGAACATTTCCACATCCCCAAGTTTGGTTGGTAAGGAATTTATTTTTAATGTACTTTACTACTCCCTGTTTTATAGTATGACTCGTACATTGCATACATATACATGCATTTGCATACATTATGAAAGTCACCCAAGTAACTAATTGAAATAACGATGATAAGGGGTAGGATGTCGCTGTTTCCTAAGAGTTCAATAGAGTTGGTAACCTTTGAGTACCTAAGGAAAGTTACTCGCCCTGGACCGAACACAAGGCTGCACTTCACTAGATTCGTGCATGGTCGGGAGCTGACTGGACGTAAGCTAGGGTATGCGGAAGATTGTCAAACCCGCTACTACGTCGACAACCTCAGGTTCAAGCGACAAAGAGATGGGATGCTCGAGAGTTACTTAGAAATACAAAAGCAACGTTGCAACCGCCTGGCTAGGGAGGCATACACCAGTCGGAAGGCCGAACGACAGGCTAAAGAAGACGTACCGAGGATCACTTTTTGGGGAAAGAGAAGACGCTCCGCAATCAAGACAAAGTCGAAGCGTATCACACTCAAGAAGGTGAGACGCGAGAAGACTCCTGAAGTCGTTGTACCATGGACTAGAGAATGGCTAGAGAAGCTAGGAGATTTTGATCAATCCACTGAAGACAACCCTTCACACTCGATTGGAGGAAGGTTTCCAACTGACTATCATCGTGAGAAGGAGTAAACCAGTAGGAAGGTGTGGTTTAGATCCTCACATTCCATCGGCCTTTTATGGCTTTCTTGTTTGAAGAGTCTCTTCTTACCTTTCTTTCGTTAGGCGTCCTGGTTGTAATAAGGGATTCATTATACTATTCTCCCATTTGATGTTTTGACCAATGGAATGTGACGTTGTTATTTCCCTTAGTTACTGGAGTGAACCTGACTAAATTGCATAATTCACTTTCCTGAAATTCAAATTAGACTTCAAGTCAGGTCTTCAGTACCTGAAAAGAATTCTAATTTCCATTTCTTCAATTGGACTATGCAATTAAGTTGGTCCATGCATACTTCATGGCATTTGCATAGTCACATGTTTTAAAGTAATTTTTGACGATTGACTTTTCAAAATCATTTGCATATTTTAGACTTGATGGGAAAGAATGATATTCAAGTGTTCAAAGTTCCTCGGGCCGAGCTCTTATCATGGTGTGATAGCATGGGTGAAGCTAGCCAAAAGTATGCTGAATCGCGACTGGGACTATTAGACCTGTTGAAGATTGAGTGCCCACCTGCCTTTATCCAAGCCATGGCGCTCTATTGGGATCCTACCACCGCTACATTCTGCATGGAAGGACTGGAGATTACCCCCACTATCGAAGAATACAGCGCCGTCATCGGAGTTGAGTTCACTCACTCGCTAGTCCAACCTCCCATAGGATTTGAACCCTTGAGTCAATTAGCTGAATTCCTTGACACAAGCCTCAAAGAAGTCAAAGCAGACGCCAAAAGTAACTCTGGGCGAGTTTCATTATCCTTCCTCCTCGATCGATTTCCCAACCTCCTTGCCACTAAATGGACCAAATCTGGTAGAGCCTTTGTCTTGACATTCTTCAGCTTTGTGCTATTCCCAATCTCATCTGTCACCTTTGACCCTATCATGGCTGTAGTAGCCAGACAAGTCTGTTGTGATTGGGATTACTCAAACATCATCCTTGCTGAAACTTTCCTTTCCTTAAATCGCTTCAAGAAAAATAAAAAGAGAATCTTTAGAGCCTCTAGTGATCTTCTGTATCTGTGGTTCACATCCCATATCAGACAATTCCACATCCGCATGGGTTTCACCGAAATCATCCCCAATGCGCATCCTCTTAAAACCTTTGTCAGAACCCATACACATATTCCTAAGTTCAACTTCATAGAATGGAAGAACTTCCTCAGAGCTTTAAAGCCCGAACAACTACGATGGCAGCTAAGGTTGCCAACGCTGGGCAAAGTCAGATTGGCCTACAATGACAAAGATCCAGTCCCCTTGCTAGGATTCACGGGCTCTACCGCATACTATCCGAAGAGGGTTATCAGACAGTTTGGGGCACTACAAGAGATCCCTTCTCCACCGCGACCTGGTATCTTTTCTTTTGACATACTAAGCAAGACCCTCATAGAGGAAGAGAAGAGACAGTTTGAAGCCAAGGTGGCATTCATCATACACTCTTTGAAGAATTCTAAGGCCGAAGAAATAAGTTGGCCAGAAAACATGACTCGCGAAGAGAACATTCATAGGGCCACTACAGAATACATTCAGCACTTTAAAGCGTCCAGACAGAGCATTGTCGAGTCCTATGTACCCGAATACATTGTACCGTACGTACCTAAAATAGAGCCATACGTACCCGAAGACATGGGACCGCTGTCATGTTCAGAGGATGAGGAGTCCCAGACTGAAGAGGAGAATCCATACCGGGATGATGAGGACACCTTAGGCCTCAAGCGTCCTAGACTTGAATAAGACTATTCCGTCAAGTGTAAAATAAGCAAACATTGTGGCGCCTTTTCATGCATATTCACTTGTACTGGATGTTATTTTACGCATAAGCGTGAATGTAGACATGTTTTGCGAACACATAAAAACTATCTTCAAGAATTACACTTCTTTTAATTTCATGAATTTTCTTTGGGTTATGATTAAGAGAATTACCCACGTGAGACTACGGCTCGCATGGTAGTCCTTTTTCTCATTCACCAATAGAAAATATGCAATTAAAAGAATAAAGTACATTCTCTTGATTAATACCAAAGAAATACTCACGAGAATTCTTTTTAAAAATAGGCGTTCTTTCATCACGGAATTGCCGACGCATCGTTTCCGCACCCGGCTTAAGACAAGAATGGAACAGCAAGAGTTGACCCCGCGTGTAGGCATGTTAGAATCTCAGATGACCGCTTTGGCAACTATGATTGCCGATATTAAGGCAATACTAAAAGTCACCCAAGCCCAGCAGACGATGGCTCCTAACCAAAGCAACTCAGGTCCTTCTTTAGTATCCGATACAACAGATAAGGAGGCGACGAGAGATACTCAACGTACGGAGGAGGACATCCGCGAGCCAAACATCCAGTCACAACAAAAAGCCTCCCATGTTATTATCAACCTCGAGAAGGAGGAGAAAGGAAACAGACTGCGAAAACTGAAGTAGAGGCTAAAAGATTAGCCAAGATCGAAGAATGCTTGAGCAGCCAGGGCTATGAGTTAACCCGTTTTGACAAGATATCTCCTTTTGCTAAAGTAGAGACTCCTCCTGACTACAAGGAACCAGACTTCGTGAGGAAGTATAATGGGACAGGCTGTCATCGTGCCTACCTCAAATATTACTTGCGCAAGATGGCACACTATTCAGATTATATTCCACTACTGATGAACACCTTCCAAGAGAGTCTGGCTGGCACCGCTCTGGCTTGGTTCATTGAGCTGGACCTAGAAGATTATGATGGGTGGGAAGATCTGGCAGAAGACTTCCTCAGACAGTATAAGTTCAATACTGCTACAGCCCCAATGAGGGAATACCTTCTACGAACCTCGAAGGCAAGAGGTGAATTAATCAGAACATATGCCCAAAGATGGCGAGCTTTGGCTACCCAAGTAAAGTCATCAATCCCAAAGGAGGAGCTGATTGACTTATTCCTAAAGGCATTCCCCTACGAATACTTCGATAGATTGAACACCTTCGGATGTCAAACATTTGCACACTTGATTAAGGTGGCTGAAAGGCTAGAATAGGCCTTAAGAGAAAGGAGGCCTCATGAAACTTCTACTAGGAAACAGTATCCCTTAAAGAAGGAGAGAGAGGCCGGACTCGACATAGCATTCGTACCAGACCCCCATAAGCCCAAACCGTTTGGCAATTCTAATCAGACCAAAGGAGGATCGTCCTGGTCGGCGTCGAAAGTGCAAGAACCTAAAAGAAGGCAACCCAAAAGCAGTTCTCTCAGCTCCCGAGGCCTTTATCCAAGTTGCTCCCCATGCTGCTAGAGCAGCACCTGGTGGCAAAAGAACCACCTAGGACAAACCCTGTTAAGTATCCTGGCTTTGACGAGAGCCAGACCTGTGTCTACCATATAGGCGAAAGGGGACACAATGTGGATAACTGCTATATCCTTAAGCTGAAGGTGCAAGCTCTGATTGACAGTCAGATTCTGAAGTTTGACAACATGGCCTCAAATGTGCAAGAAAACCCACTCCCTGATCATCAAGCAATAGGAGCAATATTCACTGAAGAGGAGGGAGACCACCTCAAGCTGAAGGTAAACATTTCTAAACTCATCGACCTTCTGGTCATCGCTTCGTCATACCCAAAAGGAGGGGAGATCCCTGCGGACGTAAAGAAGCTATGTATCGCCAAGATGATGAGCTTAGGGATAATGTCCGATATTACCAATGAAGGATTCGAATGAGTCAAAACTTTTCTATCTTTGGGAGGAAGCCATTTCGTGATCAAACCTAAGCAGGGTGGCACGTGGGACATCCCACATAAGGATCTGGTAGACAACTTTGGGTCGATCATGGAGCCAGAAGAGAAATCCGAAGGGGACGAACTGGAAGCCAAAAGGCGAAGTCTAGCAGATCGCAGATTCATAGTCGACGCACTTGAAAGGGGTGAGATTGTAGACAACCTCGGTCAAGATTCTGGGGGGTACAACTTTAAAGTAAAATATTCGGCCCCTCCAAGCTTTTATCAGAAAATTGAGGATATCATACCAGACGGATGGGGAGGTATGGATGATCCCGCTCGACCAGAAACCTCGAATGACATGGAAAAGATTTTTACAAAAGACTTTGACGACACCGTATCGATGATTGAAGCTGCTACGACCGTAGTAATACGATTAGAAGAACTGGATAGCCTGAGTAGGGTGGAAGATTGCCTGATCAAACCTGTTGTGATTCGATTACCAAAAGAGGGGGCAGATGATATAGCTAAACTAGAGGAATTTGGCCCGACGATGATAACCATAAAAGTCCATCCAGTAGAAGAGTATGATCTTAAAGCAGTCCACTGGGACTATGGGACAAAGGAAGTGGATGCGGTAATGAGATTTGGAAGATTTTTGCCCCTAGGGAAGGCGAATCCGAAAAGAATGAGGTCTCGAAGGAAGACGCAGAAAAGCTCATGTCTATCATTAAGACTAGCGAGTTTGAAGTAATAGAGCAGCTGAGAAAGATGCCAGCTCAAATATCATTACTGGATTTATTCATCAACTCAGAGAAGCACAAGAACGCACTGTTAAAGATACTCAACGAAGTACATGTCCCTGAAACAATTAATGAGGTGCAATTAGGGGACTTTGTAGGGGCGATCATTTTAAAAGACCAATGGAGCTTCTATGATGAAGACTTCCCCATGGAAGGAAGAGGGCATAACAAGGCATTATATATCTCCGCGCAATGTAATAGGAAAAGAGTGGCGCACGTACTAATCGACAACGGATCAGCCTTCAACATTTGTCCTTTGGCTACTCTGAGAAGGTTGGGAATCAATGAGGAAACGATTAAGACTCCCAAAACAGCCGTGAGAGCTTTCGATGGAATGAAGAAGACTATGGTAGGCGAGATTGAGCTCGACGTATTCATCAGCCCAACAAAATTCTCCATAAACTTTCAAGTAATTGATCTGCCTAGTGCATTCGGGTTCTTGCTGGGAAGACCCTGGATCCATGTAGCAAGAGCTGTACCGTCCAGCTTGCATCAGAAAGTGCGCTTTGTGGTAGATGGAAATGTAATTACAGTACACGGGGAAGTCGACCTCCAAACATATCAGAGTAGCGCTATTCCCTACATTGAACCTGAAGTTAAGGTGGAAGCAAGCTATCATTCCCTGGAGATAGTAGCGACGGTACACACTCCTGTAGGGACAATATTGATGGCTCCATACGTTTCTGAAACCCATCTTTTACCAGCTAAGATGCTACTGGCATATGGGTTCAACCCCGGAGAAGGCTTGGGTAAACACGGTCAAGGAATAAATACCCCTCTGCAGTTAAAAGCCAACCAGCATAGAATGAGCTTGGGTTACCAGAAAGATCATATGGGCAAATCTGCCCCGAAGGCAATAGGCCGAGTCCGAGGCAAAAGCCCGAGACGCCAGGGAGGCCAGAACAACCCGAAGGATTCATTCATCGGTTCTCCAACTTGGAAAGACAAGTCTCAGATATTCAATAATCTTTTAAATGCCCACTTCAACCAGAACTCCAAATGGCTGTCTGAAGAGGACATCACTCCATCAACAGAATCGGATCTGACAAATCCTTTCCTCGAAGATAACTTCGTGAATGTCATCATAAAGTGGTTGGACGACAAAGCCACTTCCTCTGAGTAAAGAAGCTTCATTCCTTCTTTAAATACAACACTTAGAACTTTCTGCATTTTATTTTCATTACTTGTTTTAGATGTAAGAAAAAGCCTTTGGATCTCCGGCCGTTGGTCCAAATAGCATAGTTTGTAATGCGGTCCATTTTGCATTCAATAAAATCACACGAGTTTTGTTAAGGGCATATGGAACCATGAATCAGCCTGATGATGATGCTAGTCTTCCGCACAAAAGCTTGAGGCCTGATTTGCCATATGATTCCTAATTTCTAAAAGATTTCCACGGGGCCAGGATGTCCAATAACATGAGGATTAGTCCCGTCTAGGCCTGTACTTATTTCGAAAACTCTTTTGAAAAGACTTTCCACAATCATGCATGTCATTTTTATGGAGTACGAACTAACCATGCTCATGACATTTCAGACATATCATCCCAAACATACATACCAGGTTATTATGCGATTCAGACCATCACATCGACTGTTCCTATAACATTGAGGAAGAGGAGGATGAATGTTATACGTCTATCCGCAGAGAATGGAATGCCTTTGAGGAATCGATGCCTCCTACTTCAGAAGAACCGATTATTGTTAATTTGGGAGATACTATGAATATCAAAGAGGTCAAGATCGGTGGATATTTATCCCGAGATGAAAGACTCGAGTTCATGGAATTACTGAAAGAATATCAAGATGTCTTTGCATGGTCTTACGCTGATATGCCAGGACTGGATCCTAAGATTGTGGAGCATGCATTACCCACGGATCCCAGTGTTAAACCTGTCAGGCAAGGAAGCAGACGGATGAAGGCTGAGTTGGAAGACAAAATTAAGGAGGAAGTCATGAAACTTCTCAGGGTAGGCTTTATTGAAGCTATCCCATACTCGGACTGGATTGCAAATATAGTCCTTGTCATGAAGAAGGATGGTAGAGTTCGGATCTGCGTGGATTACTGAGATCTGAATAGAGCAAGCCCAAAGATGATTTTCCACTACCTCACATTGATGTATTGGTGGATAGTACAGCATGGTATGAATTATTCTCATTCATGGATGGATTCTCGGGATACAACCAAATCTTCATGAAACAGGAAGATAAACCAAAGACTACTTTTACCACACATTGGGGAAACTTTTGCTACAAGGTTATGCTTTTTGGATTAAAAAACGCAGGGGCCACCTATCAGAAGGCTATGGTCACGTTATTCCATGATATGATCCACAAAGAAATTGAAGTATATGTCGATGACATGATCGCCAAATCCAAGAAGGGGCAGGATCACATACAGGTGTTAAGGAAATTATTTGAGTGTCTACGCAAATATAAGTTGAAGTTGAACCCTAACAAATGTGTATTTGGGGCAAAATCTGGGAAACTTCTCGGATTCATGGTCAGTAACAGGGGCATTGATATTGATCCTTCAAAGATTCAAGCCATCCATGATCTGGCAACTCCTTCCACAGTAAAAGAAGTAAGAAGCCTTCTGGGGAGACTGAACTATATTGCCAGATTTATCAATCAGCTGTCTGATGTGGCTAAACCAATCTTCAAATTACTCAAGAAGGGCGCGAGAGTGACATGGGATGCAGAATGCAGTCAGGCATTCCAAAAGATTAAGAACTATCTAGTTACTCCACCGGTACTTGTGCCACAAATTCTAGGTCACCCGTTGACCCTGTATCTGACTATACAGCAAGAATCTTTGGGAGCCTTACTTACCCAAACAAGCCCGATAGATGGTAAAGATAGAGCCATCTATTACTTAAGTAAGAAGTTCACGCCATCTGAAGCAAAATACATGCCAGTTGAAAGGGCTTGTGTAGCAACGGTATGTGTATTTCATAGATTGAGGCAGTATACCCTATATCACCACATTCAGCTCATAACAGAAAACGATCCTGTCAAATACCTCTTGGAGAAACCCGCTTTAATTGGAAAATTAGCGAAATGGCAGGTGATGTTATCTGAATTTGACATCAAATGTTCTCCATAAAAGTCAGTAAAAGGGAGAGCTATAGTTGATATGCTGGCAGAAAACCCGTCAAGCGGTGAGCCTTCTAAAGTAATAAAGACAGAAGATCAAATTCTGAACTTATCAGAGGAGAAGTGGGTTATGTATTTCGATGGTGCTGTTAATCTATCAGGGGCAGGCACTTGGGCAGTACTGATATCCCCTGATGATCAATATTATCCTGTTGCGGCAAAGTTGACATTCCCTTGCACCAATAATATCTCGGAATACGAGGCATGCATTCTAGGCTTGCGATTGGCCATTTCCATGGGAATACCTAAGCTGTAGGTTTATGGAGATTCCATGCTCATTATTTTGCAGACACAGGGAGAGTGGAAGACCAAGGATGCAAAGCTCATCCCTTATCACGAATACTTTGAAGAATTGACACTTAAGTTCGAAGAAGTGTCATTCGAGTACCTGTCGAGGTCTCACAATCAATTTACAGATGCGCTAGCCACCCTGGCCTCAATGTTACAAATAACTAATGGGTTGGAAACAGATCCCCTAAGGATCAACATAGTTAAAAAGCCAGCTTATTATATGCTAATCGAAGAGGAATTTGATGGAGAGCCATGGTATTACGACATCAAGAATTATCTCTCAAAAAAGGAGTTTCCTGAAGGATGTCAGCCAAGAGACCGGAGATACATAACCAAGATAGCCAGTAAATTCTTCCTCAATGGACAAATGCTGTACAAAAGGTCATTTTGACTCTACTCTGTTGAGGTGTATAGATGCCAAAGAAGCAAATATTCTCATGAAGGAGATCCATGAAGGTATATGTGGGCCTCACATGAACGGCCACCTCCTCGCCAAGAAGATCATGCGGCTTGGCTATTATTGGATGACCATCGAATCAGACTGTTGTCAGCATGTCAGGTCATACCACCAATGCCAAATATATGGCGATAAGATTAATGCACCCCCGAATGAATTACATCAAATGTCTGAGGTTTGGCCTTTTTCTATGCGGGGAATAGACATGATAGAGCCCATTAATCCTGCGGCTTCAAATGGTCATCGCTTCATCCTGGTGGCGATCGATTACTTTACAAAATGGATATAAGCCACTTCTTACAAGAATGTCACTGCAAGAAATGTGGCAAGATTCATCAAAAGAGACATCATCTCTCGATATGGTACTCCTCAAGCAATTATCACGGATAATGGATCCAACCTGAACAACAAGATTGTTGATGGTCTACTGGATCACTTTGGTATTCGACATCTGAATTCATCCCCTTACCGCCTGTAGATGAATGGGGCAGTGGAAGCAGCCAACAAAAACATCAAGAAAATCTTGGCTAAAACAGCAGAAAACTACAGGGATTGGCATGAAAGGCTACCCTTTGCCTTAATGGCATATCGAACTTCAATCAGGACCTCTACAGGAGCAACCCCCTACAGTCTGGTGTATGGGATGGAAGCGGTCCTGCTTGTGGAAGTTAAGGTCCCCTCTTTAAGGACCTTAGCAGAGGGTAAACTCTCCGAATCAAAATACTCTAAGCTCAAATATGAACAGCTAAATTTGATAGATGAGAAACGTCTCAGAGCAATCTGTCATGGTCAAAGTTACCAGAAGAGGGTGGCCAAGTAATTTAATCGAAAAGTTAAAGCTAGAAATTTCGAAGTAAACGACTTGGTGGTGAGAAAGATTCTGCCAAGTACTGTCCATCCGGGAGGCAAATTTACCCCGAATTATTAAGGCCCCTATATTATCCATAAGATTCTCACAGGAGGAGCATTGATCTTGGTAAATTTTGAAGGAGAAGAATTAGGGCATCTTGTAAACTCTGATGCAGTGAAGAAGTATTACCCTTGAAATAAAATCAAATTTTGGTCATACGGCTTGTCCATAATCAGTTCGAATCATCATAACGATCATTGCATAAGCATATATCATGCATCCATGCATACACTAGCATGTGTTCATTTTTGCGGGGTTCCAAGAAACAAACTCAAGATCGGGTTCATTCAAGCGGAACCCTAGACAAGAGAGACCTTGACGCCAAATACTAGGTGATATGTATCTGTTCCATCAAAGGTCAAGCCGGCCTTTACTCACTAGAACATCTCTTTTATCATGCATGCAGGAATGTCTACTGAAGACAGAAGACAGCAAAATAAGAGCACAGTAAAGTATCTCTCGCTTCCTGTAAGGTAAAAAAAAAACGAGAGAATGAGCGTTCACATATCTGGACTCAGGAATAAACATTGCATCATGAAAGAATGATGATAAATTCCTTGCATTTACTACACGTCTGCCAAGGTCAGAAAGTGTCCAAGCATGTTCAAAGTATGCATGAGGCGCAATTGAAATCCCTTGTGGAGTAAAACGCCTGGAGAAAAACGAAATGATCTTTCCAGAAACACAGCTTGCTTAGACTATCTAGCAGGAATATCTCTCTGAATGAGAGGCAAACCTAATCCAAACACGTCCCCCATACACTCGAGAGATGAGGGAAGGGTAAGAATAGGAAACCCTGAATTTGAGGATACAAGTGCCCTTCGCATCGATTACATGGATTGGGAAGACGGAGGCATTCATTCCTCTATCCTAAACACTACAGGTGACTATCGATAACCCTTTGAACGGCGATTTCATTCTTTACCCCTGTCAAGGACCACCCCACATTGGGGCAAACTGGAGGTACGTCCAGCAGTGTCAAGAGATAAATGGTTAGAAATCCTCTTGCTCAGACTTGCATCAATCTTCGTGTGCTGCTTGTCATTTTAACTTCTGTGGTGATTCAAGTGCTTTAACATGACGAAAAGCATTCGTTTCTCTATCCTATACACTTTTACCCTTTGCACAGCCCAATTGAGCCTGTACATTCATTTCATAAACCTGTTGGTGATCAGTGCATATTCCAAGACGGAAGCAACACTACTTCTAGAGCGAAAAATTCGAAAGGTAGGATTTATATAAATCCTCAGACTAATGATTGAGTGTTGAGAATCAAGTTGTACCTCAAGCACATTCATTTGAAAAATCCTGGCTCCCAAAAGAGAAAGAAGGGACCTAAAAAAAAGAGTGAAAGAAAAATTCCATCCTTGGGCATAAAAAAAAAAAGCAAAGTGCCTGGTAAAAGCAAGGCCAATGCCCGTTCAAATATTTGTACCTTTATGAATCATGAGTTTGATCTTGAAAATGCCAAAAGACGGCATGATACCTATGTATAAGTCACTAGCGAGATCTGATAATGTCACATTCAGATGTTGACGCCACACCAAGAAAGGGGTTCTCCAAAGATTACCAATGCACTTCGAAAACTAAAGGCGCTCTATGAGGTACTAGATCGGCAGCAAACCTGCGATGATCACCAATGTTAAACCCTTAACATATTCTGGGCCCAAAAATAGGCCTCTTTCGGTCCCCAATCCTACCTATGTTACATCCTTGAGAAGTCTTTTCTGATTAAAGCACTTGGATTAGCATAAGGTTTAATGCTTAAGCTTAGCTCGAAGAAGTTCAAGCAAGATTATTTCTTTCTCATTTTGCAGGGTTCTTGACCTGTAAGCCCGGGGCAGATAAAGAAAATTTTGTTAAAAGACTTGACTCAGAAAATGAGTCCCCATTCGGAAACCATGTCCGAGCCCGATATTACAGTCCAGTAAAGACCTCCCGATTGATCTAAAATGTATGCGCTACGAACTGCTCCGAAAACCTAGGTACATGGTATTAGGGAATTCGAGTGCTGTAATTGTGAAAAGACCAAATCAGAAAATTGATGAGGAGACCTTTCTGACAGGGATATTCCAATAGAATGCTTAAAAGTAAGCTTTGGTTGGGAACTTCAAATTGTTCGATCCGAGGATTTTTTTTTCTCACAAGGATTCATGATCAGCTTTGTATGCTTCGAGATGTTTGGATAACCTCCGACGTCCTAAGCCGTTTTACATAAACTGCATAGGTTAAAATGAAGCCTTTTACCTGCCTTATAATAGTCATTACCCCAAGAGGGCTAATATCTTGGCAAATGAGGAATGAACTCTCAGGTCTAAGCTTATAAGACTCATGGTGACCCCAGATTCCAGAAGGATGCCTTGCTCTGTGAAGAAGAGCTTTCAAGTTTATTTTCCTGCAGGATCCCTGGTAACCCCATATCTCAGGAAGATACGTTCTTATGAAAAGTTTTTGTTGGTTTGAGCTTTCTGCAGGATACCTGGAGTCCCCAGATCCCAGAATGTCACATCCAATGTCAAAAGGACAATATTTGAAATCATCCATCTGTGAGATTTCAAATTTACAGGTTTGAGCTTTCTGCAGGATACCTGGAGTCCTCAGATTCCAGAATGTCACCTCCAATGTCAAAAGGACAATATTCGAAATCATCCCTCTATGAGATTTCAAATTTACAGGTTTGAGCTTTCTGCAGAATACCTGGAGTCCCCAGATCCCAGAATGTCACCTCCAATGTTAAAAGGACAATCTTCGAAATCATCCCTCTGTGAGATTTCAAATTTACAGGTTTGAGCTTTCTGCAGGATACCTGGAGTACCCAGATCCTAGAATGTCACCTCCAATTTCAAAAGGACAATCTTCGAAATTATCTCTCTGTGTGAGATTTTAGTTTTATAGGTTTAAGCTTTCTGCAGGATGCCTGGAGTACCCAGATCCCAGAATGTCACCTTCCATGTCGAAAGAACAATATTTGAAATTATCTCCATGTGTGAGATTTCAGTTTTATGGGTTTGAATTACTGCAGGATACTTGGAGTCCCCAAATCCCAAAACAACACCTTGCATGTCAAAAGGATAAATCTCAGAACCAGCTTTCTTTGAGATTCTAGGTAATCCTTAAACCCAGAATAGCTCATTTAGTAAAGCCTAAAAGTTAGGCACACCTCACTTGTATGGATCCTAGTTAATTTCTTAGAATATATGACCAAAATATTCGATAATCCCCAAGAGACTGGGTGCGTCATCCAGAGGTTCCTAGCAGAAAGGAGTCCTATTCTCGGTCTGATCGCCCTGAAGGATCAAAATGTTCGACAATCCCCAAGCGACTGAGTGCGTCATCCATAGGCTCTTAGCAGAGAGGAGTCCTATTCTAGGCCTGATTCCCTTGAATGATCAAAATGTTCGACAATCCCTAAGAGACTGGGTGCGTCATCCATAGGTTCCTAGCAGAGAGGATTCCTATTCACGGTCTGATCCACCATACGGATCAAAACCCTCTAATCCCTAAGAGACTGGGTGCGTCATCCATAGGTTCCTGTCAAGTATAGGAATCTCATTCTAGTACGGCCTACCATACAGGCTAGAGTTTAACCGCCCTACGATACTCAAAAGACGAGTCCCTAGGTATCCACTGGAACCTGCTATACACCGTGCATGCCGCACGAGCGTCAGGCAGGTAAGTAACATGTGAAGTATCTCTATCCAGCCTCTCTCTCTCTCTCTCTCTCTCTCTCTCTCTCTCTCTCTCTCTCTCTCTCTCTCTCTCTCTCTCTCTCTCTCTCTCTCTCTCTCTCTCTCTCTCTCTCACATAAGATGAAACGAAATAAGCAGAGCATTCACCAGCGGGACAAGAAAGATTAGATGTCAAGATTCATTTTTTTATTTCCCAATAGAGTCGGTCTAGACTCAGGTGTCACCTGTCTTTGAGCAAAACCTCTCACGAGATTCCTCTCAAAGGGGGGCAGCTGTTGACACCTGATTTTTGACCAAGTTTTTTTCAGCTTTATTTTGAAAAATCATAAAAAATCCATAAAAAGTCAAAAAATTGTAAAATAAACTTTGGTGGCCTTGGCCAAGCCTAAGGAACCATTTTTGACAAAAAAATAATTTTTCATATTTATCATATTTTTTAATATTTTCAGAAATTAGGAAAATACTAAAAAAATCAAGAAAAATAACATTTGAGGTCACAAAAATATGAAAAAATAGCTAATATTTTTATTTTAAATCCCTTGTCTTTTTGACCTCACAAAAAGTCCAAAATCAAATTCAATTGTATGTGTTCCTTTGTTACACATATGATTGAATTTGAGAAAAAAAATGTCAATTGAGTCTTTTAATTTGCAATTTTGGCATTTTCTAGGATTTTGACATCCAGTCTAACTGTCCCTTATTTCAATTTAGCCCAATTGTTTGCACAAATTTCTCAATTGCACGAATTTGGCAAAATCGCATACTTAGTTGCATTTTAGTCCTTGAAATTGGGCATATTCGAAATTACTTTCAATTCAAGGACATCATTGCAAATTAAACATACTGCCTAATGGGTTTCACCATTTTGAATCGATTAGCATAAGTAATTTGCCACAATTTGATCATTTGAGCCTTCAATTGCACAATTCCCCAATTTGTAATTACATAAAAATTTGGGGTTTTCATAGAAATTGATGTGAACTTTTGGGCAAAACCACATTTTTAGATAAAATCCATGCCCTAGATTCGATTATGAGGTTCAATTGCAAAAATTTCCAACTAATTTGGGTTTAATTTGGAAAATTGTAAGTCGGGACCGGTTCAAACCGGTCAGACCGCCGGTCGGACCGGTCCAGAACAATGCCATCTTCTTCCTCGCGCGAATGAACAGTCCTGAGCAGATTTTGACAAAGAAATTGAAGGGCAATTTGTGACTAATTGAAAAGGGAAATGTGGGCGTTTTGTTCCTTACTTCAATACCTTTCGATCAAGACCGGCCGCGAGGCGAATGGCCGCCGGACGAGCTCCGGTGAGGTCAGTCAAAGGTACAGTACCTGCAAAAGTCAACTGAAGCAAGCTCAGACCAAATTCGTACCAAATAGAACTTGCCGGAGCTCCTAACGGGGATTGAACGGTTTCCCAACCAATTCCGTCGCCGTCGGCATGCTATTTGGCACGTGACAGCATGTGAATCCAAGTTGGCTAACGTCCACTGTTCGGGCGGGAAACCAAAGGGGGGGTATATAACCTCTAAAGACTTTCAGTTGAAAGGGAGGAGTCCATTCGGTTGGGAAAGCTTAACTGAATCGACGGAGAGAGAGAGAACGTGAGGGAGAGCTCGTTCTTCGACCCCTGTTTCCGAGAACCTGAGCTCAATTGGAAGGCGCTGGTTAGGCCGTCTCCGGCCAAACCGAAACCGAAGGAGACTGTCGAGAGTTCGCCCAGTGCGCCAGGAAGCGATCGCTGCCGACCGCATCGCCTGAAACCGCGAAAATAGGTGAGTCACAGTCCCGAGTTCTTCGTTGAGCATCAATGGTGGCTTACCTGTTTCACGTTCGTTCTTGTAATTAATGTGTGCATTTCATTCCCTGAACATCACTGACCATCACTATACCTTCATTTTGCATCGACCTTGTGTGAACAACTCGAATCGAGTCTTTGAATTTAACCTCCATAAGCCGACCACTGTTCATCCTCGCCTAGCCCAATCTAGGCCGTGCGAGGTCAATCGGAGCCCGAAGTAATTCTCCTGAACATCAATTGGTGCCATATTATGATGGAATTGTAATGATTTTGCATAAATCGAGCGATTGAACTCTCATGGCCGTACTCGGCGATTCGCATGATGCTTTTGATTTCGTGGATTATATGCTCCGATCCTCAGATATGTTAGGATAGAGTCAATTGCGAGTCGATTGGTGTTGGTTTCGCGCGATTTCATTCAAGGTTTCACCGTTGGATCGGTGCCGAAGTTCCTCAGCCGTCCATTCCGCCGGGGTCGAGAGGTTGAAGACGATGATGACCTGGCGAGTCAAAGAGTCAAAGTCCTAGGTGGCATTCGGTCATTGGTCCACGTGGATGCCGAGTGAGCTCGACCATTAGGTTGTTAGGCTGAGATGGAATTGATCCAACAGCTAAGATTAATCGAGTCTAATGAATGGTGACCGTCCGATTAGAAATTAGGATTATCCGGAAATAGTTTTAAATTGGAAAATCAAAACTGATTGAAACGGTGCCGTTTAGATTAGTAGTAGTACGGCGTCATTTAGGTTAGTATGAGTGGACGGTCTAGATCGAGTCTTGTGTTTTAATCGTGGCCGTAGGTTTAAGTAGTTAGATCAAACGGCCCTGATCGAGTCTTCATTCAATCCGAGCCGTAGGATTTAGTAATCAAATCTGACGGGCGCGGATTAGCCACGCGGTTCAATAGGAACCGTCAGATCAAAGCCGAATAAACCGAAAAAAAAATGGCAGATGCGACGTCGTTTTTGGGAGTTGGTCTCGCGGATCCGGGTCTGGGCCTGGTTCCGACCCGCGTGGGTCGGGTCGACCCGGTCCGAAATATTTTTTAATAATAAAAATTCAGCAAATATTTAAAAAAAAATTAAAAAATAAAAAAAATCAGAAAAAATCTTAGAAAATTCTAAAAAAAGTTAGAAAATCCCAGAAAATTGTGGAAAAATCCTAGACACTCCAGAAATCCCCAAAAATCGAGGATTGACCACAGACAACTGGGCAGTCTTATTTTTGGGATTTCTTATCCGTTCTTCCGATAATTGACGATTATGCCATTTAGGGATAATTCGTCCCTGTTCTGTATTCGAGATAGATCGAAAATGCCTATATTAGGATAGGGCCAGTTAGGTGGAGAATCCTTCTGCTTGGGTTTTCTAATCTCACTATTTTCCTTGAAATAACAATTTTACCCCTCAAAGGGTAAATTGTTTTTCCTGTTCCAATTGAATTTTTGGAAATTGCTTAAAAATAGGATTTGGGTCAGGTGGTCGACCAATCCTAAAGTTTAAGATTTTCAACCCTCGTCTTTGTCCAAAATGACGACTTTACCCCTCTAAGGGTAAAATCACTTTTAAATTCCAGAAAAATCCTGGAAATTCCCGAAAAATAGGAAATGGATTGGATTGATGGCCAATCCTATTTCCCCCGTCTTTTGACTTCCCAATTCATCTAAAATGACAAATTTTCCCTTTCATGGCGAATCATCCCTGAATTGTTCAAAATTACGATTCTGCCCCTCATGGGCAAATCATGTCAAATCACTCCTAAGCCTTGATTGAGACTTCTCTAGGCTAATAGGGCATCATTAGGGATGCCATGCTGATTTCATGTGATTTATCCGCATATTATGGATCCTTGATTTGCGCATTTATTTTCATGGATTGTGAGTGATAGGGTAGTCATTCCCATCTGCATGAACCCCTAGATTTAGGATTTGAACCCCATTCCTCTGTATGAAATCCTAGAATCAGATAAACCATTTAGCTTAGGTACCGAAAGGGCGTCAACTCTGATAGTTGGCGTAACTAAGTCCCCGATCCCACTTTTCTGGTTTCCGCAGAATCGAATAGATCGCTCCCAACTATTCGATAGGGTTTCCAATCGTACCCTCCCCGAAACGATTGGTGGCAACTCTTTGGCATGTACACATATCACATGTCACTAGACCACACTGAAGGTCGACCACGTATATCCAGCCGTTGCGATTTGGGTAATGGACCTTGGGAGAGGCCTGCGTTCGATCAGGCGACGATCGGGGGGCCCATTAGCCCCCTCCTCCGCGAGAGGGTCACGACAATATGTTTGTCATGCCCTGTACCCTACGAGCACGCGAACATCCCATCAGGCCATTCTTCTTTATGATTGTCTCCCAAGATCCTTCGGCCCACAACATACCAAAAATCATACCATAAAGCGCACAGTCGGAAACGAAACAAGAACTCCTTCTCATTATTACAAAAGATGACTTTAGGACGTTTCAACTCAAGGACATTTACTCCCAATATAAAGCATGGATTCGATTTACAACTTTAACTCCAAAAACATTTAGAAATCCTCTATTAGACATCAAAAGAGAAGACAGACATCCCAACTCGTTGAACTCCTCTTCAACTTCTTTGTTTTCATCTTCCTCCAAGGGTCTCCATCAGGACTTCAGGTTTGAAAATGTTGGTCTCACGACGGGACGAGATAAAAATATCAGTAAATCAACCCTAACCCTAGGCTAGGCTATTAATACCTCCAGACACCTTTGAAAAACATACTGATTTTGAAGTAAATTCCTTTAAACAAGATAATTTGCAAAACATGGCATGTCAAGCATCTCAGGCATACAATGACTCATGTCATCCACAGATTTACTTTCTAATCCAAACCTCACAAGTCACACAGACATGTCAAGAAATCCAAGCACTTCAGGCATATTAGCTCAATGCTTAGTTTATAAGTCATTTCTTGTTGGCCCACTGGCCAAAATATTTCTCAAGGACTCAATCTCATCATTTGAAGGCTCACAAGTCATTTCTCATGAATCAAGGGTTCACTAGCCGATTCATCTTTCATTGATCGAGGGGCTCACTAGCCATATTTCATCGATCAATGGCTCACTAGCCATTTCTCATGAATCAAGGGCACCAAGCATTCATTTTTTAAGGGTACCAAGCCAATTCATATCACAAGGGCTCAATAGCCAAATCATTTCACAAGGGCTCACTAGCCAATTCATATCACAAGGGCTCAATAGCCAATTCATTTTCATGGGCTCATTAGCCAATCTCATGAATCAAAGCAATCAATCAACTGGGCATTCTCTTGCTAATCTCAGACATAGCAATTCAAGCACATCCGGCTCATAAATTCAGTCTCTCATTCAGCCATCAAAAAAATATTCATGCTTCCTCATTAGCCACATGGCAGTCGATTACATATTTATGCACCAAGCATGCAATTAAATCAAATTCATCGTCGCAATCCATATTTCACGCATGGCACCTCATGATCAAGAAGCCACAGCTTCAATTCAATATTTTCTAAGCATGTTAAGAGTCATTCAAGCAAGGCAAAGCATCGATAATCTCAATTCACCAAAATTGCCCACCTTGAGCTTTCACGATCACTGGCAGTCACAAGAAAATTGACTTTTTTCTACTACCTTTTTGAGAAATCCAATTTTAGATTCTTGTCCCTCAAGGTCTTACGGACGTGTGGACGAAAACGGAGCTCAATTTGAGCACCGGATGACTTAAAACAACTCATTTTAAAATCGATGTGCGCTGAAATTAGTTTTACACAGCTCTCGGGTCTCTCACGTTTTTCACTTCAAAACAGCCCTTCAAACACAATCAATTCAGCCAAAAATCTACCCATTAGTAACTTAACCTCCTAAAAAAGGGTTAAAAGTCTTCTTACCTCACAATCCAAGCTAGCTAGCTCCTCCAAGAGATCGCACAAGCCTCGGTTCTAATCTGACCGGTGCAGGGTAGTGTAGTACTCTAGAAAAATTACACAAAACAACCCTCAATTCCTTCCAAACTCAATTCCATCAAGCAACCACTTCATTAACTCATCATATAACGTTCCAAGATTCCTTATCGATGATTTATGGCAAGGCGATACTTCCACAAGCCCTTAAAGGGTTCGGTTCAGTCGATCAGTGCAGGGGCAGAATCGGGTCTGAGTTAAACATGCCCAAACAACTATTTAATCACCTCTAAGCCCAAACTCCTCATAAAATCGACTTGTCAATACATCAATTTACATGTCTAGGAGTCTCACCAAGAATTTTGGAGCAAAACAACACTTCAAAGAGCCTCAAAGTAGCTCGGTTCCTCAACTGGTCAGCAGGGGCAGATTCTGTTTTTAAGAAAACATAAAATTTCATCCATCAAACTCAACTCTAATCCAATCAATTTTTGACCATAACTTGCTAAACCTTTATACTACATGTTAAGAGAGTCTCACCGAAGATTTGAAGTCAATCGAGCTCTTGAGGTGGAATAAAACTGGCCCTCTCTCAAACCGGATCAGAATATGACCTCATCCTGACCTTTTCCCTTTCAAACAAACCTACGGGAAAAAAGGCTAGGCCAAATTGAGCTTATAATATGTCCCAAAATCACAAGATAATAAGCTTTCTAGTGGTGGTAGTCTCACATCGATCCAATGTAGGATGAATAAGTTATGGTCGGTTTAGTGAAGCTGTGTTGATCTGGTCGCGAGCTGGCCGAGAGAGAAGGGAGGAAAAAAATGAGAGAGAGAGATGATGAGGAGAGGGTTTCGGCTGAGGCAATTGAGGAGAGAGAGATGGGGTCTTCCATCAACTTTCACTTGGTCAAATAGGAGTTAAATAGTTGGTGAAAAGTGATTAATTAATGCTAAACCCATAAAAGTTGACACTTGTCCTTAAGTAAATAATATCTTGATATTCTAACGACTCTTTTGCCCTTCATTTTTTGGCAGCCAAGGGGGTTTGAAATTGACCAAAATGCCCTTCATTCTAATCTTAAGGTAAGGCCAAACCTCGAGGGGCAAAATGGTCATTTTGCACTTTTCATCCAAAGCTTCACTTTTCCAATATAAATTAATGTCGATGAGGCGACATCCAATTTCTTTCAAATGTTGGAATTCCTCATTGTTCGATACCTAATTCCGAGGTCCAATCTCATGTCGAGCTCTCGTCGATTATAATTCCAATTTACCTCAAACTGACGGGCGACTCTTGCAAGCGCTAGGCGTATCGACCTTAGGATTTCTCAAGCTGTGGCGACTTTGGTTGTCATGTGATTGTGAGGGTTCATCGCTAGTTCCTACGGTCCTGATCATCGGAATCCGATTTAGAAAATTCTCGCAAATTACACATTGGTTAGGCGGAATCACCCGCATCCCAACGTATAACGCTAGCAAGACATTCCATGATCGTCCCTAGATCGATCTCTGCTGGCCCAAAATATCTCCTCGACAATCCTTATGGTCAAAGTGTCATTTCTCATTCAAATTCCCCGAGTCCATGTACTCGACTCTGCGGTAGTCTTTCCCTTTCGGTCAGTTAACTCGAGAGTGGCCAACTCCGAGCGAGTTATAACTGAAATGCAACGATTGACATCTTTTCATTCCATAGCTTCAAGAGGGGTTGGAATTCGAAATGTCACAATGTTCATATTAGAGAAGGCTTTGTTAAGCGGCCCACGTGGATGCCAAGAATCAAATCAAAAAGACACATTGCATCCGCTGCCCTATCAGCATCTAAAAAGATGCTGAAAATCCACCCGAATGTCGAGTATCTTTTTCCACGCCCAAGAACAAACTGATGGCTTGGTAGCTATGTAGAAATTCTTGTTCTTTAAGAACGTGGAATGAACCCATTTGCACCATAATGAATCCTTGTCAGTGAACAAAAGCCAGATATGCTTCAGCATCGTCGCCCTATTATAGTCAAGAAGTCTCCTTATCCCGAGGCCCCCCTCTTCCTTAGGAAGGCATACGTCATCCCAAGAGACTTTTGCCCCCCAACACCCAACCTTGGCCCCTTCCAAAGGAATTGCCTTAGGTTTTGTTCAATATGGAATAATAGAGCTTTAGGTAGTATGAACATAGCAGGCCAATAGACATGAATCGCATGTAGGACTGACCTGATGAGTTGAAGTCGATTGGCAAATGATAGAAAACGCTGAGTCCAAGATCGATATCTAGCCGTTATCATGTTCACCAGGGACTCACAGTCCGCTCTTCTTAACCTTGAGGCAATAATGGGGACACCCAGGTACCGGAATGACAGTGAACCTTCTTGGAAGCCATAGACATTGAGGATTCTTCCTTGCAGCTCCGCCAAACCACCAGAGAAAATTTCACTTTTGGAGAGGTTCGGCCTAAGACCAGCCCAATCAGATAATCTATCAAGGCCGCCTTTCAACAATGAAGCCGTTGCTGAGTTAGCCTCAGTGAAGAGTAATACATCATTGGCAAAAAAAAAATATGTGTAAGTTGGGTAGGCTTACACCTCCAGAAGTATTTGAAACTCGGCTATCGAGTCTGCATTATAAGGATGCCTGTGAAGATTTTCATGACGAGGGTAAATAGATAAGGCGACATAGGATCCCCTTGGCGAATACCCCTCCCAGCCAAGAAGAAACCATGCAATTCCCCATTAATGGCCACCGAGAATTTAGGGGTCCGAACGCAAATCATGATGAGCTTGACAAATGCTTCAGGAACCTGAAAGCTCGCAAAATCATTTCCATGAAATCCCAATCCACCGAATCATAGGCCTTGCGAAAGTTCACCTTTATAGCACATTTTGGTAGGAATGATTCATGATGGAACCCACTAAACAACTCCTAGGTAAGGAGAATGTTATCGCTAATCCGCCGTCCCTTGACAAAGGCATTCTGAGAGACTAACCAGCGTTGGTAGTACACAAGCTAATCGATTAGCCATAATCTTAGTGATGCATTTGTAAATAGTGTTGCAACAAACAATCGGTGTAAAGTCATTCAAGGCAGTTGCATTGGAGACTTTAGGAACCAAGCACAAAATGGTAGAATTCATCTCATGAAGCAAGCTAGCGATTTTAAAGAAGTCCTTAACAGCCGAGAGAACATTGGAACCGACAATCTCCCAAGTGCTCTTGAAGAACTCCACATTATAACGATCCGGACCTGGTGCCTTACCAGGTGGTAGAGAAAACAAGGTGTTGCGTATCTCAGAATCAGAAACAGGCCGTGATAGGAAGCGTACCTAGTCGTGATCGGAAGATAGATAGAGTTCTTGTCAACGCTCAATGGAACAATGACTTCTCGTACTCCGAAGCCTCCTTTTTGGCCCCATAGGTGTCTGATCATACGCCCATGATAATTAGGATTATGACTGTCGAAAGTGTTAGACGGCCTTTTAAGTTTTTTAACTTCTGGCTTTCTCATCCGTCTTTTATGACAGTAGTTTCTCAAGTTTGGGATAGCTAGGTGGTTGGGACTCCCATGTTCATTTTATGTACTAAACTCAAGCTTTTGAAGAGTTGGCTCAAACAACTTAACAAGGAGTCCTTCTTAGATATTTCGGCCCGTACTTCTGATGCTAGAAGTGCTTTGACGGCTGTCCAGGATGCGCGGGTGTTGGATCCTTATAACCAAGTGCTGGCTGATCAGGAACGCGACCTGCTTGGATCCTTCTCTGACCTCTGCCTACAAGAGGAAGCCTTCTATAAATAGAAATCTCGTGTCCTTTGGTTGAAGGAAGGGGATCTGAACACGAAATATTTTCACCATTCGGTTAACCAGAGGCATCTTCGAAAGAGAATCATGTCGGTTGCGGATAATTCTGGTACCCTTGTCACTGACCCGATTGCTGTTCAACAACTTATTGTTTCGCATTTTGAGGATTTGCAGGCTCCAATTTCGCTCCCTATTCGGCCTTGTAATGGTTTTCTTTTGCCTTTTCTCTTTGATTTTGTTCTTGTGAGGCTATGTGGCTACAATTGGGTTAGCCAAAAACTAGGGATGGTGAATTGAGCTATTGTAATCTACACTTTCGATTACAGGTGAAAGTATCTCATCGATCTCTTTTAGTGGATCTAGACACTTTGACGAACCACGTAAATCTTTTGTGAGTTCAAATTTTCCCCTATTTCTCCCCTAAATATGGGAGCACGATGCAACTTACAAAATTTTGGAGTTAGCCCTTTGGATCTGTCCATATCTGCAATTCTGCATGATGACAATGTTATGCATCTTGTCATATATTTCCCATTAGCTTTCTGATATTTCTCTTCTATTTGCATTTTCCACGTCTTCTGCTTCACTCCGTATGAGACAGCCAAGGGCAATCCCCATCTTGGGGAAAGCAACCACAAATTCATACCTTATTTCTTCCAAACAAATGTGTTGTTGACAACCTATGCTTTGGAAATTATACGTATACTTCCTTCCGTAACCGCATAATTCACCTCGGAATCTTCGAACTGTTTTTAAGAATCCACTTGGTACATAACTTGTGAAGGTTGCTCTTTGAAAGCTATGCCGATGACGACTTCTCATTTTAGCATTAAAAAGTTTCCATGTGACAACTGATGACAGCAAACATCTTATGGTAAAGGTCCAAGAAAGGTACATTGATGGTAAAGACATCCGTTAAAAGAAGAACGTCGATCTCGTGGCATGCGTAGTGCGATTTTTTACTATGGACATTATCTATGTAAGCAAGCCTGCTGTGGGAGGACCTGACAAAATTGATAATCAATGTCACTAGCATGTAGAAAGATCCAATTGAGGTAGGCCAAGGGGTAGCCAATTGAAGAGCTAGACTTCAACCAAAGGCCTTGGAGTTTACAAGAAATGCATTCCCGTGATTTCCGAAGAATCCGACCAAATTCGGATCGTTCAATGAAGTGATCCTCAACCATCATGCTTTGAAACTATCTCCTTGAGGTGCCTCTCCAGCTGTGGAAACCCCCTCACTTTCTCTGCCACATTTATTAATATCCCCTGTACACAAGAGCTGCAATTTAGGAGACCAAAAAGAGAAACACCAGAAGGTAGTTCTAAATCTCTCTCCCTCCCTATGCAATAAGTTCACCAAGGGGGAGGGTTCAAACCACCACCCAAGCGGTAGGAAGGAGCACTGAGCAATGTCTCATAAGAATGGACATCGTCGCGACACGGTGATCGAGATTCCGAAGCCAATGAACTTCACCGGCGGGCTCGAGTTCTCCGCCCTCACCTACACTGTGACCAAGAAGAAGAAGATTGACGGGAATTGGGTCAGCCAGGACGTGGACCTGCTCCACAGGATCACTGGGTATGCCCCAAAAGGGTGCGTCACGGCGGTGATGGGCCCGAGCGGGGCAGGGAAGTCCACGTTCCTGGATGGCGTGGCAGGGAGGATAGCGAGCGGTAGCCTCAAGGGCCGGGTCTCCTTGGATGGTATGGAGATGAGCCCTAGCTTGATCAAGAGGACCTCCGCTTACATAATGCAAGAGGATAGGTTGTTCCCGATGCTCACCGTCTATGAGACACTCATGTTTGCCGCCGACTTCCGGCTGGGGCCAATCTCGACGGTAGACAAGATCCAGAGAGTGGAGAAGTTGATCGAGCAGCTCGGACTGTCGGTGAGTTTTGAGTACCAACCTCGAGCTTTTTCTAGTAGCATTAGACGGTAAGACTGATTGTAAAATTTTTCTACAAAATTGATGCACCGGATTTCTATTGAGTGCTTAAATAAGACCACTTATATAAACATCAGGTTAGAATTTGTGATATAACTTTTTATAAGGAGAAGATTGGATTTGCATCGAAGCATGCGTTCTCTAAGGACAAGTTCATTGTTTTCCCCGAGTAATTTGTGCGATCACTACTTTGATCACAGTCATCCCGAAACACCTACATAGGCGACGAGGGGACACGCGGAGTGTCCGGAGGGGAGCGCCGGAGGGTATCAATCGGCGTCGACATCATCCACGGGCCATCCCTACTCTTTCTCGATGAGCCGACCTCGGGCCTCGATTCGACCAATGCCCATAGCGTGATCGAGAAGGTGCACAACATAGCTCGGTCCGGTAGCACTGTGATCCTCACCATCCACCAGCCCTCGTCGAGAATCCAACTCCTCCTTGACCACCTCATCATCCTGGCCCGCGGCCAGCTCATGTTCCAAGGATCGCCGAAGGACGTGACCCTCCACCTCGGCCGCATGGGCCGGAAAGTCCCGAAGGGTGAGAACTCAATAGAGCACCTCATCGACGTAATCCAAGAGTACGACCAATCCGAGTTCGGGGTCGAAGCTCTCGCCAAGTTCGTCCGGACGGGGATGAAACCCCCGCCGCTATCCGAGGAAGAGATGTCGATCTCGACCATCGCGCCCACCCCACCCTCTCAACACCGCGATCACAGGCATCAAGGGCACGATCAGAGCCACGACCACAGAAGCGGCGGGCGATTGCACTTGCAAGCGAGCGTGCACTCTGCGAACGATGAGTTCGACCACAGCTTGAGAAGTCCTTACAATAATTCATCTATGTCATGGACTCGTAGCCGCAGTGGAGTTATGGAGGCACTTGGGTTGACTCCTTCAAGACAAAAGGCTGACTCAAAGAAGGAAACTGCAATGAGGTATTAAACCATTTAATTACATGAAGATATGGCTACTTTTGCAATTTGAAGATATTTTTCGCGCCGATTTCTGCTTCCAGTATTTGGCAAAACTCGGGGTAAGAACAGTAGGAGTGTCACAACTTTTGTACGGAGATCACTTGAGTGCCATAACTTTTTTTTGGATCACCTGAGTACCACAACTTTTAAAAATAGATCACTTGAGTGCCATTTGCTATCTGGGTCGTCGGAAAATCTGACGTGGCACTAAAATAATATAAAATCAACCCACGTGGCTCGCCGGAAAGTTGAATCAGCAATAAAAAGAAAACGACGTCGCATGCTTCGGATTGAACTTTCACAAAGTGGCCACTCAAGTACTAGATCTTTTTAAAAGTGATCACTTAGGTTCCTCAATTTTTAAAAAGTGATCACTTAGGTTCTTTAATTTTTTAAAAGTGCTCACTTAGGTTCATTAATTTTGGAAAAGCGATCACTTAGATTCACTTTAAGAACGTCGCACGCTTTCAGATTGAACTTTCACAAAGTGGTCACTTAAGTACCATATCTTTTTAAAAGTAGCCACTTAGGTTCCTCAATTTTTGAAAAGTGATCACTTAGGTTCTTTAATTTGTTAAAAGCAGTCACTTAGGTTCCTTAATTTTGAAAAAGCGATCACTTAGGTTCAATTTAATAACGACAAGTTGGACAAGAATTTCCACATCACAATAAAATATTAAGTAGAAAGTCCACGTATGATGTTTGGCCGGAAGTGGTACTCAAGTGATCCTTTTTGCTCCGATTTGATACTCAAGTGATCCAAAAAAAAGTTATGGCACTCAAGTGATCTCCGTACAAAAGTTGTGGCACTCCTACTGTTCTTACCCCGGCAAAACTCATTCATCTCCATCCTTCATTTGTTTATACAGTGGATCACCGGGAAGTTACTACGCATACTCGAGTGAAATTCTCCGTGAGACGCCGACGCCTCACAGCAGCGACTACACAGTGAACGAGAACGACTACCTGACCCCGAACATCGGCCCGAACGCCCTCCGATCTCACCAACGTCTCGGCCCTAAGTTCGAGAACTCATTCTTCTCTGAGACCTGGATACTCATGCGCCGCAACTTCAAGAACATTCGGCGGACCCCCGAGCTCTTCCTCTCGAGGCTTATGGTGCTCACCATCATGGGGGTAATGATGGCGACGATGTTCATGAACCCGAAGGCCGACGACCAAGGGATCACGAACCGGCTCAGCTTCTTCATCTTCACGGTCTGCCTCTTCTTCTTCTCTTCCAATGACGCCGTCCCGGCCTTCATTCAAGAGCGCTTCATCTTCATCCGCGAGACCTCCCACAATGCCTACCGGGCCTCCTCCTACACTATTGCCGGCCTCCTAACTTACCTGCCTTTCCTCGCGGTTCAGGCCGCGGTCTATGCTGGCATCGTCTGGAAAGCCCTAAAGCTGCGTGGGCCGTTCTTGTACTTCTTGCTCGTCCTCTATGTGTCGCTCCTCTCGACCAATTCGTTCGTGGTGTTTGTTAGCTCCGTCGTGCCCAACTACATACTCGGTTATGCGGCCGTCATTGCTTTCACCGCGCTGTTCTTCCTGTTTTGTGGGTACTTCTTGAATAGCCACGACATTCCGGGGTACTGGAAGTGGATGAACAAGATCTCGACAATGACTTATCCGTATGAGGGGCTATTGATGAACCAATACCAGACCAAAGGCAGCTTTGGGACGAGCGTCACCCCCGATGGAGCCAGGCATAATATCACCGGCAATGAAATTTTATCGGGACTCCGTATCTCGATAAAGGAATCCGACAAGTGGAAGAATGTGCTGATAATGTTGGGTTGGGCGGTTCTATATAGGATCTTGTTCTACCTGGTACTTCGCTTCGCTTCCAAAAACCAAAGGAAATGATGATGGTGATGAGCATGAAACGAAGAGGAATTTTCTGACATGTAATGCCCCCCCCCCCCCCCCCCCCCCCCTTTTTTTTTCTGTAGTAAAAATGGAATATATTGAAAGGTTTGGTACCATATGATTACATATTTCATACGTTTCAGATGAAAAAATTGTGGATGAAGTTGGAATTTTTGCATGAGAAATCTACTTGACATGCAGTATTTCAAATTTTTTGGGTGAAGTTCTAATTCATGTTATTTACTTCGTTCTTCAATTTCACATGGCACTTGAGAGGGTCCATCAAGACTCAAGAGTCGCCCGACATCGCTTGTTTATAGGTTTTATCGTCCTTCCTGGACTTTACGCGCAAATACTGTCCTCTGCCCAACAATGAAAGGTCGGAAAACTTCTTGTTCCCGATAGTTTTTGATGACTAATATATTCTGAGCTAGATTGCGCTGCAATGCTTTGCTTTCAACGACGACGGACAAAGCGGGCGTCGGACGTCATAGAATCATCAGTGAGAAAATTGACATCCTGAACGTGCCAAAATTGGGGATTCCAGTCCATTACGGCATTGCTTGTTTTGTATGCTCCGTAACCAAAGCTAATAAGCCTTCTGCAAACGACAGAGAACAAAAGTTTCACCTCCTGATTTATCTTGTATCTATCGTCCTAGTATTTGACAAAGTATTGACGTTAATTCACTCACCTCGGCGTGGCGTACCCGACACATCAATGCTGATGGAGTATAGATTGGTGGTAGCTGATTCGAAGAGGTACTTTTTTTTAAAAAAAATCTTTTTAAACTATCTAATTTTATTATTATTATTAATTTTTTTTTTTTTTTTTTTTTGTGGAGGAACAATGTCCAAATGCCTCTTAGGATTGGAGCGTAGGGTCGTCATCCAAAAGAAGACAAAAATGGAGATATTCCTTCTCTAACATTCTCTCCGGTTCTGCCTTTCTAATTTTCCTCTCTATTCGTATTCCCTACAAGCACATTGCCGATGCCGTCCAGAAATGGGTCAAGACACTTCGGTTATAGGCTAAATAAGCTGACTTCCATTTCATACTATGACATGTTGGTGTAAGGAACGCGAATCTTTGAAGAGAAGAAAAAAGCAAAGAAGAAGAAGACGGGAATTTTTTACGTGGAAAAACCCTTCTAAATCAGAAAGGGAAAAAACCACGGTGTCGCACTAGGCAACCTCTCCACTATCAGTTTTTAGCGTTACAGATACAAAAGATATCGCCCCAATATATAACAGGAGTCTAGGGCATACAACGTTGAGAAATAAATTACAAATATGCCACGTAGAATATCTACGCTTAATATTGCTTTTTATTTTCCTTTATCAGACTCCACAAAATCCATCAATCCCCCACTTGGAGGCTGATCTTCAACACGGCAATAATCTTTCATAGTCTTCATTCCTCTTTGTAACCGACATTGTCCTAGTGCGGCGGCCCTCCTCATCACTATCCATGGAGGCCAACTGAGACAATGCACAGCCTCAGTTTCTCAATGGTGACAACATTTGTTAACATGTCTGCTGGATTTTCTGCACCAAGAATCTTCTTCAATGACAATGTCCCATCATCTATCAACTCACGGATATGATGATACTTCAACTCAACATGCTTTGTCCTTGAATGAAACATCAAATTCTTTGCAAGACAGATATCACTCTGACTGTCACTGAAAAGAACACTGCTATCTTGCTCCTTGCCTATTTCCTTTAGAAAATTTTTCAACCAAATCATCTCCTTACCAGCTTCCGATAGAGCAACATACTCTGCTTCAGTGGTTGAGAGAGACACACACGTCTGAAGTCTAGACATCCAGCTGATTGCAGTGCCACCTAAAGTAAAAACATAACCCGAGGTGCTCTTCCTCTTATCCAAGTTACTACCAAGATCTGCATCCACAAAGCCTTGTAAAGTTACACTGTTTTTCGCAAAACATAATGACATACCTGAAGTGCCTCTCAAGTATCTTAACAACCACTTTACGGCTTCCCAATGCTTTATTCCCGGATTAGCCATGTATCTGCTCACAACTCCTACTGCATGAGCGATGTCTGGTCTGGTACACACCATTGCATACATTAAACCGCCAACAGCTGACGCATACGGCACCTTAGCCATATATTCTTGCTCCTCGTCCGTCTTTGGTGACTGCTCCTTTGAGAGTTTGAAGTGACTTCCCAAAGGAGTACTTCTAGGCTTTGCATTCTGAACTTCGAATCTATCCAGTACTTTCTCGATGTACTTTTCTTGAGATAACTTTAGAATTCCTTTGGATCTATCCCGCATAATCCTCATCCCAAGAATCTGATTCGCTGCGCCCAAATCCTTCATCTCAAATTCTTTTGACAATTGCTGCTTTAATATATTGATTTCTCTCATGCTAGATCCTACAATGAGCATATCATCCACATACAACATCAAAATTATATAGCAGTAATCAAATTTCTTGAAGTAACAACAGTGATCCATCTCACTTCTAGTGAAGTTGTTACCACACATAAATGTATCAAATTTTTTGTACCACTGTCTAGGAGCCTGTTTCAAGCCATATAGACTTTTCTTCAGCTTGCAGACATAATTTTCTTTTCTAGAGACTTGAAAACCTTCTGGTTGTACCATGTATATATCCTCCTCTAAGTCACCATGGAGGAATGCAGCTTTACATCTAACTGTTCTAGATGTAAATTCTCAGCAGCAACAATACTCAACACTAGCCTGATAGTAGTCAATTTCACAATTGGAGAGAAAATCTCTGTGTAGTCAATACCTTCCTTTTGCTGAAAACCTTTTATTACTAACCTTGCTTTGTATCTCTTGCTGCCATCAGGTTCTTCTTTGACCCGGTACACCCACTTGTTCTGCAATGCCTTTTTCCCATCTGGTAATTGAGTTAACACACAAGTTCTATTCTTCTCTAGTGAATCCAACTCATCTTGCATTGCTAACTCCCACTTAACAGAATCTTTAACCTGCAGTGCTTCTAATTTTTTTTTTTGGTTCACCAGCATCAGTTAAAAGCAAATAATTCAATGACGGAGAATACCTCTGTACAGGTTTAGATGTTCTGCTAGATCTTCTCAAAGTGGGCTCAGGAGTGTATGGTTCTTGTTCTAAATTTTCACTAGAGTCTACAGCAACAGTTTTAGGATTTCTAGCCATATCACTATTAGAAACCCCTTCCAATTCAATCTCTCTTGTCTCCATCGTTTGCTTCTTCACACTAGATTCTACCATACCTCTATCCTTATACAACGAGTTTTCATTGAACGTAACATCAGCGGTTCTTATTATTTTTCTATTTTGCTCATCCCAAAATCGATAGCCAAAATAATTAGAACCATATCCAATGAATTTTTTTTTTTGGCTTTTGCATCAAGTTTATCTCTATTTTCAGAATCTATGTGGACATATGAAACACAGCAAAAAACTTTTAAATGGGAGAGATTTACCTTTCTTCCACTCCATTCTTCTTCTGGTAACTTGAAATCAAGTGGAACTGAAGGTCCTCTGTTGATCAGATATGCTGCTGTGTTAATTGCATCCGCCCAAAACATCTTGGGTAATCCCGCATGCATCCTCATACTTCTTGCACGCTCATTCAAAGTTCTATTCATCCTCTCAGCAACTCCGTTTTGCTGCGGTCTATTGGGAACAGTTCTTGTCATTCTGATTCCGTTCTCTGCACAAAATTACTTGAACTCCTTGCTATCATACTCACCACCATTATCGGACTTAAGACATTTAATCTTCAGGCCAGTCTCGTTCTCTACTTCAGCTTTCCATCTCTTAAAAGTAGCAAACATGCCAGATTTATTTTTCAAAAAATATACCCATACCTTTCTGGTGGAGTCGTCAATAAACGTGACATAATAGCGCGAGCCTCCAAGGGAATGAACAGGAGCTGGCCCCTATACATCTGTATGCACCAACTCTAATTTTCCTTTCTTTGGTTCTTTCCTAATTTTTGAAAAGCTAATACGTTTCTGCTTACCCAGAACACAATCCTCACATAGACCAATATCTATGGACTTCAAATCAGACAATTTTCCCTTAGAAGCTAACAACTTCATCCCCTTTTCCCTCATGTGTCCAAGCCTACAGTGCCACAAATTAGAATCCGCTTTCGACTCAGTAATACCTGTGATTTCTCTACTGCTTTTAGTCATGTACAATGTTCCTGACTTTGTTCCCCGTGCTACAACCAAAGCACCTTTAACTATTTTCCAAGAGCTATCCCCAAAAATAGTTTTGTATCATGTGCTATCTAATTGACTTATAGAGATCAGATTTCTCTTAAGTCCTGGAATATATCTGACATCATGCAACTTCCATTGATAGCCATTAGTAGTTTTAATATAAACATCACCCTTTCCCATAATATCCAAAGGCTCATCATCAGCAAGATAAACCTTTCCAAATTTTCCAGCAACAAAATTATGCATAAATTCTTTGCAAGAAGTAGAGTGAAATGACACACCTGAATCTAGAATCCAAGATTCAATTGGACTATCAATGCTCAAAATTAAAGCATCATTATCAATCGCCTCTTCAAGAGTTGCACTCACTGATTTCTCTTCTTCTTGATTTCGATCGCAATACTGAAATTGCTTCTTTGGGGCTCTACAATCTCGTCTCAGATGACCCATTTTTTCACAATTCCAGCAAGTTATTTCACCACGAGGTCTCGATTTCCTTCTTCCTCTAGATTTCGATCTACCACTATTCTGGTTCCGCCATCGTTGATTGCTTCTCCCTCTACCTTCAGTATTTAAGGAAGCACCTGAAAATTCACCCGACTTTCTTCTGCGAATATCTTCGCTAAGAATCAAATCTCGGATTGCATGAAGCTCCAACTTTTTATTACCAGACGAACTACTCACTATAGTCACAGTTGCACTCCAACTTTCAGGTAGAGAAGATAATAAAATTAAAGCTTTTACCTCGTCGTCGAATTTGATTTCCACCGAACTCAACTGAGTCGTGATCACGTTGAATTCGTTGATGTGATATGTCACAGAAGCACCTTCGTCCATCTTCAGATTGAAAAGACGACGCATCAAATATACCTTATTTGAGGCGGAAGGCTTCTCGTACATGTTGGATAAGGGCGCCATCAAATCTATCGTTGTCTTCTCATTATCGATGTTGAAAGCGACGTTCCGCGCCTGTCGACACCTGATTTTCGACCAAGTCTTTTTCAGCTTTATTTTTGAAAAATCACAAAAAATCCATAAAAAGTCAGAAAATTACAAAATCAACTTTGGTGGCCTTGACCAAGCCCAAGGAACCATTCCTGACCAAAAAACAATTTTTCACATTTTTTATATTTTTTAGTATTTTTGAAAAATAGGCAAATACTCAACAAAATCAAGAAAAATAGCATTTGAGGTCACAAAAATATGGAAAATAGCCAATATTTTTATTTTTAATCCTTTGTATTTTTGACCTCACAAAAAGTTCAAAATCAGATTCAATTATGGGTGTTCCTTTGTAAACCGTACTATTGAATTTGAGAAAAAAAAATATCAATTGAGTCTTTTAATTTGCAATTTTGGCATTTTCTAGAATCTTGACACCTATTCTAACTATCCCATATTGCAATTTAGCCCAATTGTGTGTACCAATTGCTCAATTGCACGAATTTGGCAAAATTGCATACTAAAATTGCATTTTTAGTCCTTGAAAATGAGCATAATTGAAATTACTTTCAATTCAAGGGCTATCATTGCAAATCAAACATACTGCCCAATGGGTTTCACCATTTTGAATCGATTGGCACAGGCAATTTGACCCAATTTGATCATTTGAACCTTCAATTGCATAATTCCCCAATTTGCAATTAAAAGGAAATTTGGGGTTTTTGTTGAAATTGATATGAACTTTTGGGCAAAATCACATTTTTTGATAGAATTCATGCCCTAGATTCGATTATGAGGTTCAATAGTAAAAATTTCATACTAATTTGGGTTTAATTTTGAAAAATCCAATTCGGAGCCGGTTCAGACAGGTCAGACCGCCGGTTGGACCGGTCGAACCGGTCTGCTACAGTGCCATCTTCTTCCTCGCGCAGAAGAACAGTCCTGAGCTGATTTTGATCAAGAAATTGAAGGGCAATTCGCGACTAATTGAAAGGGAAAAGGTGGGCGTCTTGTCCCTTACTTCAACACCTTTCGATCAAAACCGGCCGCAAGGCAAATGAACCGCCGGACGGGCTCCGGCGAGGATAGTCAAACCTGCACACCTGCAAAAGTCAACAAACATCAAACGCAGGAAAAGTTCATGCCAAATTCGCATGAAATGAAGCTCGCCGGGGAACCAAACGGAGTTAGATGATTCACCCATCTTCCTCGACGCCGTTTGGACCTAAAATCGCGTGATGGCACGTGCTGTTCAAGTCAGTTGGCCGTTCCCCGATTCGGCGCCAAAAACTCAAAGGGCTATATAAGCCTGTGGGGACTTTCAGTTGAAAAAGTTGGTCAATTCAGTTGGTGGAGGACGAACTAAATCGTGTGAGAGAGAGAGAACGCGAGGGAGAGCTCGTTCTCCGACCCTTTGTCATCGAGAACTCGAGCTCAACTGCAAGGCGCCGGTTGGGCCATCTCCGGCCAGACCAAAGCCAGAGAAGACCGTTTGAAGGTCGCCCAGAGTGCCAGAAAACGATCGCCGCCGGCCGCGCCCCGCGAAATCGCGAGAATAGGTGAGGCAGAGCTTCGACTTTCATACTAAGCTTCAATGGCGATTCTCACATTTCTTGCTCATTCTTTCAATTACTATGTGTCTTTCACTCCTTGAACATCACTGACCATATTCGCATCTTGGTTTTGCATCGATTTTGCCTGAGCATCTCGAATCGAGTCTTCAAACTTAGCCTCCATAGCCGACTACTGTTCATATTTGCCTAGCCCAATCTAGGCCGCGGGGGCTCAATCGGAGCCCGAGGTAAGCCTTCTGCACCTTCTGCCATGTCATTCTGTGGATGAATTGATCTAATTTCACGTGACTTGCATGATTGAGCTTCCATGGCCGTACTCGGTAACTCGCACGATGTTCTCGATTCTGTGAATAGGATGCTTCGATTCTCAGATATGTTAAACTAGAGATGAATGCGAGTCGATCGCCGTTGGTTTCATGCGATTTCATCAAGATCTCAACGTACGATCGTCGCCGGAGATCCTCAGCCGTCCATTCCGCCGGGGTCGAGAGGTTGAAGACGAAGCTGACGTGGCGTGTTCAACCAGTCAAAGTCTTAGGTGTCGATTCGTCATAGGTCCACGTGTCTGTCGAGTCAGCTCGACCGTTAGTCTGTTAGGATGAGTCAGCGTAGATCGGACGGTTCAGGTTAATCAAGTCCAACAAATAGTGATCGTCCGATTAGAAATTAGGATAATTCGAAAATGATTTTAAATCGGAAATAAAAAATGGTTGAAACGGTGTCGTATGATTTAGGGGATAGGCGACGTCGTTTTAGGATAAGTAGGTATGGACGGTTCAGATCAACCCCTATGTTCTAATCGTGGCCGCGGATTTAGTAAGTCAATCGGACGGTCCCGAGAGAGTCGTCGTTCAATCTAGACCGTAGGTTCTAGTAATTAGATCTAAGGGATGCGGACAAGCCACGCAGTTCAATATAGGCCGTTTGATCAGATTAGAATAATCAAAAAAATAAAAAAACGATGCGGCGTCGTTTTGGAGCCAGGGTCCGCGCGGGTCCGGGTCTGGGCCGGGTTCCGACCCGAGTGGGTCGGGTCGACCCGGTCCGAATCATATTTTTTTTAATAAAAAATCTGAAAATGATTTTAAAAAATAAAAAAAAACAGAAAAATCTTAGAAAATCCAAAAAATGCTAGAAAATTCCAGAAAATTCCAAAAAAAATTTGGAAAAATTGTGAGAAAATCCTAAACACTCTGGAAATCCCCAAAAATCTAGGATTGACCACAGACAACTGGTCAACCCTAATTTTTGGGGTTTCTTACCCAATTTTCCGATACTTGACGATATTACCCTTTAGGGGTAAGTCGCCTCAGCTGTGTATGCAAGATAAGGCCGATAATGCCAAGGTAAGAATCAAGGTCGATTAGACGACTAATTCTTATGTTTGGATTTCGAGTCCCGCACCTTTTCTCAAAATGACAATTTTGCCATTCAATAGGAAAATTGTCTTTCTTGTCTCAATCGAGTTCTGGAAATTGCTTAAAGTTAGGGTTTGGGTTAGGTGGATGACCAACCCTAATATTTGAGATTTTCAGTTCTCGTCTTTTTCCAAATGACGACTTTACCCCTCCAAGGGTAAAATCACTTGAAAACTCCAGAAAAATCATGGAAATTCCCGAAAAATAGGAAATGGATTGGATTGATGGCCAATCCTATTTCCACTGTCTTTTGACCTCCCAATTCGTCTAAAATGATAGATTTACCCTTTTAAGGGTAAATTTTCCTCGAATTATTCAAAATTACGATTCTGCCCCTCATGGGTGAATCATGTCCAAACCACTCATAAGCCTTGATTGATATTTATCTAGGCCAATAGGGCCTCATTAGGGATACCATGCTAATTTCATGTGTTTTATCCGCATGTATTGGATCCTCGATTTGCGCACTTCTTTTTATTGATTGTGATTGGTAGGATAGTATCTCCCATCTACATGAACTCCTAGATTTAGGATCTATACCACACTCATCTGTATGAAATCTTAGGATCAGATAAACCATTCAGCTTAAGTGCCGAAAGGGCGTCAACTTTGACAGTTGGCGTAACTAAGTCCCCGAACCCACTTCTCTGGTTTCCGCAGGATCGAATAGATCACTCCCAACTATTCGATAGGGTTTCCGATCGTACCCTCCAGTAGTTGTGACTTGGGAAATTGACCTTGGGAGAGACCCGCGTCCGATCAAGCCAGCGATCGGGCGGCCCATTAGCCCCGCCCCGCCTCGTGGAGGGGGGAAGGGTCGCGACAGACTGGCGACTCCGCTGGGGACTTATTCTAAACCAGAATCTCTGGTTACGAATTCCAGAGGACTTGAGCCGATTAAAAAGTTGTTTGGTTTATCTGACCTTGTTTTCTGCAGATGCTCTCGAAGGTGAGGTACGTACACTAACCATTGTGTTAGATGTTTTTGCAGATTGGAGAAATAAGGGGTGGAGTGATTGTTGACATTTTTTCCTGCCGGTTGGAGCTGGGAATGTATGTTTATTTTTATGCACATACTGAAGCGGTGCTTTGATATAAACTGCTGTGCATGACTTTGCATTGTGATGATCACGACACATTGCACACACTGGCGGTCAAACCCCGACTGCAACCACCCCTAGGTTACCTTAGATAGGGAAAGGGTGCGAAAAGGATCTTGTGTTTGATGGCACTTGAGACTTTCGTACTCATTCCCGCTCATCATCTGCATTGGCGATGTCTAGCCCTCTTGGGTAGGTACCCTTGGGGAGGAATCTGCCTCGTGTGGATCGTGAGAGCCTGAGCCGTAGGTTCCTCACCTGATTTTTGATTTCTTAGAGTATACCCACTTGTCTCATGCGCATGTCTATGGATGGTTGGTATACCTAAAACCGCCCATTAATAAGAGGGGGACATTCCACACTTCCCCAGGTATGGTTGGTAAGGCATTTACTTCCGATGTACTTTGCTATTCCCTGCTCCATGATATGACTCATGCATTACATACATTCATGTGCATTCACGTCATGCAAATCGCTCAAGTGACTAATTGAAACAGCAATGGTAATAGGTTAGAATGTCGTTGTTCCCTAAGAGCTCGACAGAATTGGTGACCTTCGAATACCTGAGGAAGGTCACTCGCCCTGGACCAAACACAAGGCTGCACTTCACTAGATTCGTGCATGGTCAGGAGCTGACTGGACGTAAGTTGGGATATGCCGAAGATTGCCAAACCCGTTACTATGTCGATAACCTCAGATTCAAGCGACAAGCAGACGAGATGTTTAAGGACTATCTGGAGATGAAGAGGCAGCGTCGCAACCAGTTAGCCAGGGAGGCATACGCCCGTTGGAAGACCGAATTACTGACCAAAGAAAGTGTATCCATGATCACCTTCTGGGGAAAGAGAAGACGCCCCGCTACCAAGACAAAACCGAAGCGTATCACGCTCAAGAAGGCGAAACCCGAGAAAGCTCCTGAAGTCATCGTACCGTGGACCAGAGAATGGCCAGATGAACTACAGTCTCTCGACCAAAACACTGAAGACGACTCATTTACGCTTGATTAGAGGAAAACTCCTGACCAACTATCATTTTGATAGACCACTAGGAAAAGAGTGATTTAGACCCTCACATTCCAACGGTCTTTTATAGCTTTCTTGTTTGAAATATCTCTCTTTACCTTTCTTCCATTAAAACACCTTGATTGTAATAAAAGTTCACTCCACTTTGTTCTTTTGATGTATTGACCAATAGAATGTGACGCTACTATTTCCCTTAGTCACTGAGCAAACCTGACTAAATTGCATAATTCACTTCCTTGAAATTCAAATTAGGCTTTGAGTCAGGCTTTCAAGACCTGAAAAAAGGTCCTAATTTCCATTTCTTCACTTGAACTATGCAATCGAGTTAGCTCATGTATATCTCATGACATCTGCACGTTCATACATTTGAAGTAATTTCTGACGATTGACTTTTCAAAATCATTTGCATATTTTAGACTTCATGGGAAAGAGTGATATTCAAGTATTCAAAATCCCCCGGGCCGAACTCCAATCATGGTGGAACAGCATGGGCGAAGCTAGCCAAAAGTATGCTGGATCACGGCTAGGATACCTATTAGACCTGCTGAAGATTGAGTGTCCACCTGCCTTTATCCAAGCCATGGCGCTCTATTGGGATCCTACCACCACTACATTTTGCATGGAAGGACTAGAGATTACTCCCACTATCGAGGAATACAACGCCGTCATCGGAGTTGAGTTTACTCCTATGCCCGTCCGACCCCCCATAGGATTTGAACCCTTGAGTCAGTTGGCTGAGTTCCTTGACACAGGTCTAAATGAAGTCAAAGCAGATGCAAAAAGCAATTCTGGACGAGTCTCCTTATCTTTCCTTATAGACCGATTTTCCTGCCTCCCTGCTGCTAAAGGAACCAAATCTGGTATAGCCTTTGTCTTGGCATTCTTTAGCTTTGTACTATTCCCGATCTCATCTGTCACCTTTGACCCTATCATGGCCGTAGTAGCTAGACAAGTCTGTTGTGGGTGGAATTACTCAAACACCCTCCTTGCCGAGACCTTCATTTCCCTAAATCGCTTCAGGAAAAATAAAAAGGGAATCTTTAGAGCCTCAAGTGATCTTTTGTATCTGTGGTTCACAGCCCATATCAGACAATTCCACATCCGCATGGGTTTCACTGAGATCAGCCCTGATGCACATCCTCTTAAAACCTTTATCAGAACACATACACGTATTCCTAAGTTCAACTTTGTAGAGTGGAAGAACTTCCTTAAAATTCTAAAGCCCGAACAACTCCGATGGCGGCTAAGGTTGCCAACGCTGGGCAAAGTCAGATTGGCCTGTGGTGACAAAGGTCCAGTCTCCTTGCTAGGATTCACGGGCGCTACAGCATACTATCCGAAGAGGGTGATCCGACAGTTTGGGGCGCTACAGGGGATCCCTTCTCCACCACAACCCGATACCTTTTCTTTTGACGTGCCGAGCAAGACTCTCACAGAGGAGGAGAAGAGACAATTTGAAGCCAAGGTGGCATCCATCATACGCTCTTTGAAGAATTCTCAGGCCGAAGAAATAAGTTGGCCAGAAGACATGACTCGAGAAGAAAACACTCATAGAGCCACCGCAGAATACAGTCAACGCTTCAAAGCGACCCGACGAAGCCTTGTCGAGCCCTACATACCCGAATACATCGTGCCGCACGTACCGGGAATAGAGCCGTACATACCCGAACACATGGGACCACTGTCGTGTTCAGAGGACGAGGAGCCCCAGGCTGAAGAAGGGAATCCATACTGGGATGATGAGGATACCTTAAACCTCAAACGTCCTAGACTTGAATAGGCTATTCTGTCAAGTGTAAAATAAGCAAACATTGTGATATCTTCTCATATATTCTCGTTTCTATTAGATACTATCTTGGACACATGAGCATGAATATAAGCATGTCTTTTGAATGCATAAAAACTATCGTCAGAAATTACGCCTCTTTTAATTTCATAAATTCATATCAGGAAATGACTAAAAGAACTACTTATGTGAGGCTAAGGCTCACAAGGTAGCCACTTTTTCTCATCTACTGACAAGAAACATGCAACTGAAAGAGTTAAAACTGCTTATTTTTGCCAAAATAAGCGAAGCACTCACTAGAAATCTTTTTGAACAGGTGCATTCTCATCACGGAACTGCCAACACATCGTTTCCGTACTCGCCTTAAGACAAGAATGGAGCGACAAGAATTGACTCCGCGCGTGGGCATATTGGAGTCTCAGATGACTGCCCTGGCAACTATGATGGCTGACATTAAGGCCATGCTGGAGGCCACCCAAGCTAAACAGACAACCGCCCATAATCAGAACAACTCAGGCCCTTCTACAGTGCCTGATGTAACAGATAGAGAAGTAAACAGGGATACCCAACATACAGAGGAGGATGTCCATGAACCAAACAGCCGTTCACAACCAAAGGCCTCGCCTGTTGTTATCAACCTCGAGAAGGAGGAGAAGGGGAAGCAGACCATGAAAACTGAAGTAGAGGCTAAAAGGCTGGCCAAAATCGAAGAGTGCTTGAGTAGTCAAGGTTACGAGTTAGCCCGTTTCGACAAGATATCTCCTTTCGCTAAGGTAGAAACTCCTCCTGATTATAAAGAGCCAGAGTTTGTAAGGAAATACAATGGGACAGGTTGTCCCCGAGCACACCTCAAGTATTACCTGCGCAAGATGGCGCACTATTCAGATTATATCCCGTTACTAATGAACACATTCCAAGAGAGTCTGGCTGGCGCCGCTCTGGCATGGTTCATTGAGCTAGATCTAGAAGATTACGATGGATGGGAGGATCTAGCAGAGGACTTCCTCAGGCAGTACAAGTTCAACACGGCTACAGCCCCAACGAGGGAGGATCTTCTACGAACTTCAAAGGCGAGGGGCGAATCAATCAGGACATATGCTCAGAGGTGGCGAGCCTTGGCTACCAAAGTAAAGCCGTCAATCCCAAAAGAGGAGCTGATCGACTTATTCCTAAAAGCACTCCCCTATGAGTACTTTGACAAGCTGAACACTTCTGGGTGTCAAACATTTGCACACTTGATAAATGTTGCTGAAAGGCTAGAATGGGCCTTGAGAGAAAGAAGGCCTCATGAAGCTCCTACTAGGAAGCAGTATCCCTTGAGAAAGGAGAGAGAAGCTGGAATGGACATAGCGTTCATACCAGATCCCCACAAGCCCAAGCCGTTTGGCAATTCCAATCAGACCAAAGGAGGATCATCCTGGTCGACACCGAAAGTGCAAGAGCCTAGAAGAAAGCAACCTCAGAAGCAATTCTCCCAGCTCCCGAGGCCTTTATCCAAGCTGCTCCCGATGCTGCTAGAACAACACCTGGTGGCAAAAGAACCGCCTAGGGCAAACCCTGCAAGATATCCTGGCTTTGATGAGAGCCAGACCTATACCTACCATATGGGCGAGAGAGGGCATAATGTGGATAGCTGTTATATTCTTAAGCTGAAAGTGCAAGCCCTGATTGATAATCAGATTCTAAAATTTGATAATGCAGCCCCGAATGTACAAGAAAATCCACTGCCGAATCATCAAGCAGTAGGGGCAATATTCTCTGAAGGGGAAGAAGACTACCTTAAGCTGAAGGTAGATATGCTTAAGCTGACCGACCTGCTAGTAACCGCTTCATCATGCCCAAAAGCAGGAGCGATCTCGACTGACCAAAAGAAACTATGCATCGCTAAGATGATGAGCTTGGGGATAATGTTCGATATCACCAATGAAGAGTTCGAAGGAGTCAAAGCTTCTTTATCTTTGGAAGGAAGCTACTTCGTGATCAAGACTGAGCAGGGTAATACCTGGGGTACCTCACATGAGAATCTGGTAAACAATCTCGGGCCAGTCACTCAATCGGAAGAAGACTCTGAATAAGACGAACTGGAAGCCAAGAGACGAAGCCTAGCAGACCTCAAATTTATGGCCGATGCACTTGAGAAGGGAGAAATTATAGACAACCTTGGTCAAGATTCTGGAGGATACAATTTCAAAGTGAAATATTCAGCCCCTCCCAGCTTTTATCAGAAAATTGAAGACATCATACCGGACGGATGGGGAGGTATGGATGATCTCTCTCAACCAGAGACCTCGAAGGGCATAGAAAAACTTGACAACACCGTATCGATGGTCGAAGTCGCTTCGACGGTGGTAATCAGATTGGAAGAACTTGATAGCATGAGCGGGGTGGAAGACTACCTAGTCAAGCCCGTTGTGATTCAACTGCTGCGAGGAGAAACAGACGACGCGACTAAACCGGAGATATCTCATCATGCGACTGTAACTATAAAAGTCCCCCAGCAGAAGAATACGATCCTAAAGCAGTCCATTGGGACTATGGGACCACACAGGTGGACGCGGTAATGAGGTCCGGACGATTCTATGCCCCCAGGGAGGGCGAATCCGAAAAGAAGGAGGTCTCAAAGGAAGACGCGAAAAAACTCATATCGATCATCAAAACCAGCGAGTTTGAGGTGATAGAACAGCTGAGGAAGTTACCCGCTCAGATATCCCTATTGGATCTATTCATTAATTCTGAAAAACATAAGAATGCACTGTTGAGGATACTTAATGAAGTACATGTCCCCGAAACAATTAATGAGGTACAATTAGGGGACTTTGTGGGGACGATCCTTTTAAAAGACCAATTGAGCTTCTCTGACGAGGACTTCCCCATGGAAGGAAAAGGGCATAACAAAGCCTTGTATATTTCCGCACAATGTAACGGAAAAAGAGTGGCGCACGTATTGATCGACAATGGATCATCCTTCAACATCTGCCCTTTGGCTACCTTAAGAAGGTTGGGAATCAATGAAGAAACAGTTAAAACATCCAAAACGGCTGTGAGAGATTTCGATGGGATGAGGAAGACAGTGGTAGGAGAGATTGAGCTTGACGTATCTATTGGCCCGACAAAGTTCTCTATAAATTTCCAAGTGATGGATCTGCCCAGTGCATTTGGGTTCTTGCTGGGAAGGCCTTGGATCCATACAGCAGGAGCTGTCCCTTCAAGCTTGCATCAAAAAGTACTCTTCGCAGTAGATGGGAAGGTGATTACCGTACATGGAGAAGTCGACCTCCAGACGTACCAGAGTAGTGCCATACCCTATGTTGAACCTGAAGTGAAAACAGAGGCAAGTTATCACTCCCTGGAACTGGTACCAACAGTTCATACCCCGACAGGGACAAGGCTAAGAACCCCATACATCTCAGAAGCCAGTCTTCTACCAACCAAGATGCTGCTGGCATACGGATTCAACCCCGAAAAAGGCCTAGGCAAACATAGTCAGGGTATAAATACCCCACTGCAGTTAAAAGCTAACCCACATAGAATGGGCTTAGGGTATCAGAAATATCACATAGATGGATCTGGCCCAAAGACAACAGGCCGAGGTCGAGGCAGAAGCCTGGGACGCCTGGGAGGCCGAAACAGCCCAAATAACTCATTCATTGGTACTCCAACTTGGAAAGGCAGGTCTCAAATGTTCAATAACCCTTTGAATATCCACTTCAACCAGAACTCTAAATGGTTGTCTGAAGAAGATGTCACTTCACCGATAGAACCAGATCTGACAAATCCTTTCCTCAAAGATGACACTGTGAATGTCATCATGGAGTGGTTGGACGATGGAGCCACTTCCTCTGAGTAACGAGACTCTTCCCTTGTCTTTAAATACTGCATTTAGAACTTTTTGCATCTTATTGCATTTTCTTTCCTTATTGTACGTATAGGAAAACGCCTTTGGATCTCCGGCCGTTGGTCCAAATAGCACATCTTGTAATGCGGCCTATCTTGCATGCAATAAAACCATACATATTTTGTTAAGGACATATGGAACCACGAATCAGCCCGATGATGATACTAGTCTTCTGCACAGAAGCTTGAGGCCTGATTTGCCGTATGACTCCTGATTTCCAAAGAGATTTCCTTGGGGCCAAGATATCCAATGACATGAGGATTAGTCCTGTTTATACCTGTACCTATTTCGAAAACTTTTTCGAAAAGCCTTCCCATGATCATACATGTCGTTCTTATGAAATACGAACTAACCATACTCATGACATTTCAGGCATATCATCTCAAACATGCATACCAGGTTGTTACGAGATTTGGACTTCTCTAGTAACCATTCCTATAACATTGAAGAGGATGAAGATGAGGGTTATGCGTCTATCTGCAGAGATTGGAATGCCTTTGAGGAGTCGACATCTCCTACTTCTGAAGAACCAATCATTGTTAATCTGGGAGACTCTGTGAATATCAGAGAGGTCAAAATCGGAGGGCATTTATCCCGAAATGAAAAGCTCAGGTTCATAGAGTTATTAAAAGAATATCAAGACATTTTCGCATGGTCTTACGCTGATATGCCAGGCCTAGACCCTAAGATCGTGGAACATGCATTACCTACGGATCCCGGTGTCCAACCTGTCAAGCAAGGCAGCAGACGAATGAAGGCTGAGTTGGAGGACAAAATCAAGGAAGAAGTCATGAAGCTTCTTAGGGTATGCTTTATTGAAGCTATCCCATATTCAGACTGGATTGCAAATATAGTCCCCGTCATAAAAAAGGATGGTAAAGTTCGAATCTGCGTAGATTACCGAGATCTGAATAGAGCAAGCCCAAAAGATGATTTTCCACTTCCTCACATTGATGTGTTGGTGGATAGCACAGCAGGTTATGAGTTGTTCTCGTTTATGGATGGATTTTCGGGGTATAACCAAATCTTCATGAAACAAGAAGACAAACCAAAGACTGCTTTTACCACACCCTGGGGGAACTTTTGCTACAGAGTCATGCCCTTTGAATTAAAAAACGTCGGGGCTACCTATCAGAAGGCCATGGTCACATTATTCCATGATATGATCCACAAAGAAATTGAAGTATACGTCGACGACATGATCGCCAAATCCAAGAAAGGGCAGGATCACATACAGGTGTTAAGAAAACTATTTGAACGCTTGCGCAAATATAAGTTGAGGTTGAACCCTAACAAATGTGTGTTTGGGGCAAAATCTGGGAAACTTCTTGGGTTCATAGTTAGTAACAGGGGCATTGAGAATGATCCGTCAAAAATCCAAGCTATTCACAATCTATCAACCCCCTCCACAGTAAAAGAAGTGAGAAGCCTTCTGGGGAGACTGAACTATATTGCCAGATTTATCAATCAACTGTCTGATGTTGCTAAGCCAATCTTCAAATTGCTTAAGAAAGGCGCGAAAGTAACATGGGATACGGAATGCAGCAGGGCGTTCCAAACAATCAAGAACTATCTGATCACGCCGCCGGTACTTGTGCCACCAATTTTCGGTCACCCCTTGACCTTGTATCTGACCATACAGCAGGAATCCTTGGGAGCCTTACTCGCTCAAACAAGTCCGATAGATGGTAAAGAAAGAGCCATCTATTACCTAAGTAAGAAATTCACTCCATCTGAAGCAAAATATGCACCGGTCGAAAGGGCCTGTGTAGCAGCGGTATGGGTACTTCGTAGACTGAGACAATATACCTTGCACCACCACATTCAGCTCGTAACAGAGAACGATCCTGTCAAATATCTCCTGGAGAAACCCGCTTTAATCGGGAAATTAGCAAAATGGCAAGTAATGCTGTCTGAATTCGACATCAAGTGTTCTCCACAGAAGTCAGTTAAAGGAAGAGCTATAGCTGACATGCTAGCAGAAAACCCATCAAATGGTGAGTCTCCTAAAGTAACAAGCACAGAAGGTCAAATTCTCAACTTAGCAGAAGACAGGTGGGTCATGTACTTCGATGGTGCTGTTAATCTATCAGGGGCAGGCACTAGGGCAGTACTGATATCCCCCGATGATCAACATTACCCTGTGGCGGCAAAAATAACTTTCCCGTGCACCAACAACATCTCGGAATATGAGGCGTGCATTTTAGGCCTACGATTGGCCATTTCCATGAAGATACCTAGGTTGCAAGTTTTTGGAGATTCCATGCTTATCATCTTACAGACACAGGGAGAGTGGAAAACGAAAGACGCAAAGCTCATCCCTTATCACGAATACCTTGAAGAATTGATACTTAAGTTCGAAGAAGTGTCATTCGAGTACCTATCAAGATCTCACAATCAATTTGCAGATGCGTTAGCCACCCTGGCCTCGATGTTACAAACAACTGGAGGGTTGGATATAGAACCCATAAGGATCAATATAGTTGAACGACCAGCTTATTGCATGTTAATCGAAGAAGAGTTTGATGGGGAACCATGGTATTACGACATCAAGAACTATCTCTCAAAAGGTGAATTCCCTGAAGGATGCCAACCGGGAGACCGAAGATACATAACCAAGATGGCCAGCAAGTTCTTTCTCAATGGACAAATTCTATACAAAAGGTCCTTCGATTCTACTCTATTGAGATGTGTAGATGCCAAAGAAGCAAATATCCTCTTGAAAGAGATCCATGAAGGAATATGTGGGCCTCACATGAATGGCCACCTCCTCGCCAGGAAGATCATGCGCCTTGGCTATTATTGGATGACCATCGAATCAGATTGCTGTCAGCACGTCCGGTCATGCCACTAGTGCCAAATATACGGTGATAAGATCAGTGCACCCCCAAACGAACTGCACCAAATGTCTGAAGCTTGGCCTTTCTCTATGTGGGGAATAGACATGATAGGGCCTATCAATCCTGTGGCCTCAAATGGTCATCGCTTCATCTTGATAGCGATTGATTATTTCACAAAATGGGTAGAAGCCAGCTCTTACAAGAATGTCACTGCTAGAAATGTGGTAAGATTCATCAAAAGAGACATCATATCCCGGTATGGTACCCCTCAAGCGATCATCACGGATAACGGGTCTAACCTAAACAACAAGATTGTCGATGATCTACTGGATCACTTTAGCATTCGACATCCGAATTCATCTCCTTACCGGCCACAGATGAATGGGGCAGTGGAAGCAGCCAACAAAAACATTAAGAGAATCTTGGCTAAAACAGTAGAAAACTATAGGGATTGGCACGAAAGGCTGCCCTTCGCCTTAATGGCTTATCGAACGTCGATCAGGACTTCTACAGGAGCAACTCCCTATAGTCTAGTGTATGAGACAGAAGCAGTTCTACCAGTAGAAGTTAAGATTCACTCTTTGAGAATCTTATCCGAAGATAAACTCTCTGAGTCAGAGTATTTCGAGCACAGATGTGAACAACTGAATTTAATAGACGAGAAACGTCTTAAAGCCATTTGCCATGGACAAACTTACCAGAAAAGGGTAGCCAGGGCGTTCAATCGAAAGGTCAAGACTAGAAACTTCGAAGTAAATACTTGGTAATTAGGAAAGTTTTGCCAAGTACTACCCATCCAGGGGGAAAATTCACTCCGAATTACGAAGGCCCCTACATTGTTAGAAAGATCCTCACGGGAGGAGCATTAATTCTTGTAAACACCGAGGGAGAAGAACTGGGGCACCCTGTAAATTCAGACGCTGTTGTCGCGACCCGTCCGAAAGCGGACGCGGCTAATGGATTACCGATCGCGGGTCTTGGATCGGCGCGGGCCCTCCCAGGCCCATACCAAATCGCGGCGGGAGTATTTTTCAAAGGGATTCGACAATAACAGTCGATCGCTTTCGACCTTAGTGTGGTCGTGGTGACATGTGCAAATTGCGCATGCATTTGGAGTCGCCACCGGTCTTTCTTGGAGGGTAGACCGGAAACCTCACTGACCGATTGGGAGAGATCGATCAGTTCTGCGGAACCAGAGATTCTGGGTTCGTTCCCCAGCGGAGTCGCCAGCTGTCGCGACCCGTCCGAAAGCGGACGCGGCTAATGGATTACCGATCGCGGGCCCTTTGATCGGCGCGGGCCCTCCCAGGCCCATACCAAATCGCGGCGGGAGTATTTTTTAAAGGATTCGACGATAAGAGTCGATCGCTTTCGACCTTCAGTGTGGTCATGGTGGCATGTGCAACTTGTGCATGCATTTGGAGTCGCCATCGGTCTTTCTTGGAGGGTAGACCGGAAACCTTACTGACCGATTGGGAGAGATCGATCAATTCTGCGGAACCAGAGATTTTGGGTTCGGGGACTTGGTTACGTCGGTGTCATTACCAACGCCCTTTCGGTACCTAACGCTAGTGATTTTCCTAATTAAGATTTCATGCAGGCGCAATTTTGGGTGAGGCAGGTTGATTCAGGGTTTCATACAGATTGGAAGACTGTTCCTATCAATCACAATCAATTTAAATGAAAGCGCAATCAAGTACATAAATAAATCACATCAATGCATATCAATTCAGATCAATGGCTTCCTAGTATAACCATAAAGGCTTAAAGAAGGTGTGACTTCGGACCAGGGGTAAAATGGGAAGATTTGGAGGCGATTAGCCCGAAGGGCAAAATCGTCAAATTTTGGAAGATTTGGATGCCGAATTACCCAAAATATTCCATGGCCAGTTGTTTGTGGCCATTTCCCATTTTTGAGAATTTTTTGGAATTTCTTGATTTTTCTTCAATTTTTGGAAGACGATTCGCCCAAAGGGCGAAATCGTCATTTTAAGAAGGGTCAGGGTTCAAAACACCCGAAATGAGTCTTGGCCAGTTGTTTGTGGCCATTTCCTATTTTTTGGGATTTTTCTAGAATTTTTAGAATTTTTTTGGAAAACGGTTTGCCGGAAGGGCAAAACCGTCATTTCGGAAAAGATCGGGGGTCGAAAGACCCGAAACAGGTCATGGCCAGTTGAATGTGGCCATTTCCTATTTTTTGTAATTTTTTAGAATTTTTCTGAATTTTTCGAATTTTCTTGAATTTTATGAATTTTATTGAATTTTTATTGAATTTTTTATTATTATTTAAAAATATTTTCCGGGCCGGGTCAGACCCGGGTCACTCGACTTGAACCCAATTCAGGCCATAAGGGCCTGAATTGATTTACGAAGAAAACACTCAACGGGCCTGATCCAAAGTCCTTTTGATTTCATGATAAAAGGCCCATTTGCTTACTCTAAAATCCAATGGGCTTGTGCTAGCCCACTCCCCAAATAAAATAAACAACATGAGCCTCTTTTCAAGCAAAGGCTCACGCCTAATCAAACCCTTTTTTTTATTATTCTACTTCTTTTTTGTTATTCTATTCCGTCCCTGGGTCTTCTTCACGACAACATCTCCTCTATGAATGACAAACAGAAGCTTCCTTCGGTGGCTTTCTCCCCCAGAACCTCAACGACTACCTCATAATATGCATTCTAAGCTTAACATCAATTTAAAATATCTTCAGTTTCAATGGTCACTCGAAGAATTTTGGCCGCCACCACCAACTCGGGTGACACATCTTTTGCGTTTTTCTTTTGTCCTGTTTTCCAAATATGAATGCACAGCCAATATCAGTAAAGATTGAGAAACTTACGAGGTGGCCTCTAACCACGGGCTGTCATCTAGTGGCGGCTGTCGAGCCGTGGACAGGTCCGAGTTCGGAGAAGCTCGAGCGAGCTCGCATCACCATTATATTTAGCTATGGAGGCGGTGTCGACGGTGACGAGTTAAGCTTCCGCGGTGGTCTCGAGCGGCAACCCGACAACAGCTCAAGGGTGTCCCCAAAACTGAGTAGAAATATCGGGGCGGATAGATGGCTTCAGGTGTCACCGAACAGAAGGTGAAGGAGTCGGGTGAGGTGTCGCACAATCTCAGAGGGGCTGTGGTGACTTCAGATGGACCGCGGTAGCTCGTCCCCGAGTTGCAAGCAACTGAACAGAGGTCGGAGGTGATCACGGTGTCATCAAATAGAAGGACTAGTGGCTGAGGCGTTGGAACTGGAGACTCTCAGCGAGCAATAATCCGGATGCTAGGCAAACCGAGCGAAAACAGAGTCATTGGTGGCCGAAGGAGACACAACGACTAGCGAGAGTGGCTCGTGGGCAGCCAATAATTTCGGATGGCGCCGAGGCTACGGATGACGACGGAGGAAGCTCGAGCAGTCACAGGTCTCGTATGACTGTCATCCGAACATGGTGAAGTGGTGCAGTGGCATCGGTGAAGTTGTGGACACGAGCTGGCAGATCTGGCGTCGCGTCGGCATGATGGGGGTTCGGGTGGTGGCTGGGTCACGGACGGCTAAGCACGGCGGCGGCGCCGAGCTTTGTTGGCTCGCGGGTCTCTTGACCTTGCAGGTTTTTGTCGATGAAGCCTAAGAAACCCCGGCTCCGAGATCCTTCAATGTTCGCCCACGTGCATTATATGGAGGTTGACTAGGCCTGGCTTGCTTCCGAAGTAGAGATAAGACAAAACGGAAGTGGTGGCGTCCTTCAGCACCAGTTGGATCCCCGGGAATCCAAGCTCGAAGTTTTTGTGTCGAGGTCTTCTAATGACCATCTTCTCCGTCTGTCGCCTTTCTTTTTTCTTTTTTTTTATCCAATGACGCTCCCTCCCATTCCAGCTCTTCGTCTGGACTCCATGAAGCTTTGCAAGACTATTTTTTTTAATACAACGTGGGACACCATCTCTTTTTTTAACTAACCCCTAAACTTCCACTACTAAAAGAATTGAAAAGAAAGGTTTTTTTTTTTTTGTTCCGTTGATGATGGCCATATTTTATAACATTTCCCCCCACTAGGATTTAGTTGGCAGAGACTTTGACCACAAGGAGCCATGGAACAATCTTTGTCCTTCGTCCTCTTGTGCCGACCAAGGCCTCCACGTGAAGATGTCCATACCCTATCTTTTTTTTTTAGTGTTGCTTTTCTTTTATTCCTTTTGTCTCCACTCACTATTTTTTAGTGAAAATCCCATCCATCCGAGCGGGCGTCATAGTGGAAGATGGCATCCTATTTGTCTCATCACTCCATGGATGTTACTTATTGCGGATTTGCTTTCCAAATTGGTACTGGACACATCGTCAATTAGGCATTTCCATGGAGACCTTCTGAAATGATTCAACGCATTTGGTAGGCTAGGGACAAAAATGAAAGATTGTTTTGTGCAATTAAATCCCTAACACCAAAATTGAGAAAATCAACACACAATCGGATCAAATTGAAGTGCTAGCACTTAAATTGAATGTCAAGACTCTAAAGTGCAAAAATCACAAAATTAAAAGACTCAAAATCCATTTTTTTATGCTCGGTTTGGATTTACGTTTGTGAAGGAACATAGTGACCCAAGCCGAATTTTCAAGATTTAAAGTGACACACGTGAAGAGGAATTTAAAACAAAATTATTGAATATTTTTGTGTTTTTATGACCACGAATGGTACTTTTCTGATTTTTTGGGTATTTTTAATAATTAAAAAAATTCAAAAAATTATTAAAAATTATGAAAAATATTTTTTGTTCAAAATTGACTCTTGAGGCTATGCCAAGGCCTCCAAAGCTGATTTTGCAATTTTATGAGTTTTTGGCTATTTTTAATTAATTTTGGAAATAAAAACTAAAATAAAAAAAATGACCCAAAAATCAAGTGTCAACAGCTGTGAAGAAATATTACCCTTGAAATAAAATCAGATTCCGGTCATATGACTTACCCCGAACTGAGCCTACTCTTCATGATAGTCTTGGCATAAGCATATCATGCATCCATACATACATTAGCATATGTTCAATATTGCAGGACCCTAGGAAGCAGGGTCGCGATCAATTTGAATACATGGTCAAGAGGACTTACTGTCGTGATGGTTAGGTACATGTCCTTTTTCTCCAAAGACTGAGAATTTCAAGAAATTTTAGAACAACTTAACCATCTTGTGCTGTTAAGAAAAATGCAGAGTTTCACGAATCTATCAACTCCCATTGGAGCGCATGATTAAGGGTAAGGTGTATCGTTCTAATTTTATGAAATTCGAGAGCATACACTGACATATTCCTTTTATGTTTTTCAGGGATCCCTAGCCACGCTGGGCAGGTAAGTATTCATTTCCCAATCTCTCAGGTTTTTAAATTTCCAGAACCCTTATTACTAGAATTTGAAATGCTTTTTGGAATCTAGCATGCATTCAATTCTCATGTCTATAAAGATGCAGAATTCTCACAGTCATGTCATTGACATTCATGTTTAAAATTGGAGGTTATCTGAACATGATTGAAATATGCATTGTGTATCATAAATCCCCTTGGAGCTAAGTCTTGGAGAAAGTGAAATGAACTTTTTCAACAAGAGTTGTTTAAAACTGTTTAAAAGGATGATTCCTCAGACAAGAGGCAAGTTGGATCCCAAACACGTCCTATACACACTTGAGAGATGAGTGGAGTGGTAAGGACAGCGAGACCTTGACCTACGGAAGTAGGGGTTATTCGCAGTTATTACATGGATCGAGACGACGGAGGCATTCGTTTCTCTATCATAAACACTACAGATGACCATTGATAACCCTTTGAACGGCGGTTTCATTCTATACCCCTGTCAAGAACCACCCCACAATGGGGCAAACTAGAGGTACGTCTAGCAGTATCAGAAGGTAAATGGTTAGAAGTTCTCTTACTCAGACTTGCATCAATCTTCGTGTGTTGCTTGTCATTTTAACTTTTATGGTAGTTCAAGTGCTTTAGGATGACGAAAAGCATTCGTTTCTCTATCCTATACACTTTTACCCTTTGTACAGCCCAGTTGAGCCTATACGTTCATTTCACAAACCCGTTGGTGATTATTGCATATTCCAAGGTGGAAGCGACGTCACTACAAGAGCGGAAGAGTTCAAGATATAGGATTTATGAAAAATTCCTGGACTAATGTTTGAGTGCTGAGATTCAAGTTGCACATCTAGCACACTCATTTGAAAATCCTGGTTCCCAAAAGAAAAAATGCGATTTCAACAAAACAAAAAAAAGAAGAAAGAAAAATTCAATCCTGGGCATCAAGAAAAAGCAAAGTGCCTGGTAAAAGCAAGGCCAATGCCCATCCAAATACTCATACACTCGTGAATCATATGTTTGATTTTGTAAATGCCAAAAGAGGGCACGATACCTTTGTATAGGTCACTAGTAAGATTTGATTATAAAAGAAAAATCCCAGGGGAGCTGGACAACAAAGGATACTCCCAGATTATGTCACATTCAGATGACAAAAGCATAGACAAGGTATTGACGCCGTCTGGACATGAGAAAGATGTTCTCTAAAGATAAATATGCACTTCAAGGACTGAAGACGCTCTTTGAACCAGAAAGGGCAAGATGGCAGCAAACTTGCAGTGATCGCCAATGTTAAAACCCTTCGCGTATTTTGAGCCAAAAATAAGCCTTTTTCGGTCCTCAATCCTACTTACGTTACAACCCTGAAAAGCCTTGTCTGATTAAAGCACTGGGATTGACATAGGGTTTAATGTCTAAGCTTAGCTCGAAGAAGTTCGAGCAAGATTATTTCTTTCTCATTTTGCAGGTTTCTTGACTTGTAAACCTGGAGCAGACATTGAAGACTTCTCTTCAATAGCCTTGACTTGCTTGCAAATCCCCTTTGAAAACCGTTGACCAAGCCCAACATTACGGTCCCTTGGAAGTCCTCCTGATCGGTCGAGGTGTATTCACTGCGAATGATCCTGAACCCTAGGCGCAGGTTTGATAGGAAATTCGAGTGCATTCTTCGTAAAAGACCATTATCTCAAAGCGGTGAGAAGTCCTCTTTGATGAGAATACTCCGTTGGACATTTTAACCAAACTCTTTTGGTAATTTCAGATTGTTTGATTCAAACTTTCCCCACAATGAATTTTTGATCACTTCCGTATGTTGCAAGGTGTTTTGGATAACCTCCAGCATCGTAATGCATTCATTGAAATTTTTCATGACTATGATATAAGTCATAAAGTGCTGTCAGTTTGACAATAGATATCGCTTAAAGACCATTGATGTGCCTTTGGTAAGAAAATTCTCAGATTAGAGTTTCTGTAAGATTCTTGATGACTTCAGCTCCTAAAATAGCTTGTATCACTCTTGGTGAGAAACGATTTACATGTGTAAGCTTCTACAGAATTCCTGGCAAGCCCAGTTCTCAGAAGAACACAACCTCTCTTGGTAAGAAAGAGTTTACATGTTCAAGCTGTTGTAGGACCCCTGGTATCCCCAGACCTCAAAATACTACTTCTTTTGTGAAGTATATATTTCAAGTTTAAACTTCTGCAGGATACTTGGAATCCCCAAATCCCAGAATAACGCCTCGCGTGTCGAATGGACAATTTTCAGAATCAGCTTTCTGTGAGGCTCTAGGTAACCCCTAAACCCAGAATAGCCCATGTGGTAAAGCCTAAAAGTTGGGCACACCTCATTTGTATAGATCCTAGTTAATTCCTTAGAATATAGGATCAAAATGTTCGACAATCCCTAAGAGACTGGGTGCGTCATCTATAGGTTCCTAGTAGAGAGGAATCCTGTTCTCGGCCTGATCCCCTTGACAGATCAAAATGTTCGACAATCCCTAAGAGACTGGGTGCGTCATCCATAGGTTCCTAGCAGAGAGGAATCCTATTCTCAGCCTGATCCCCTTGACGGATCAAAATGTTCGACCATCCCTAAGAGACTGGGTGCGTCATCCATAGGTTCCTAGCAGAAAGGAGTCCTATTCATGGTCTGATCCACCATACGGATCAAAACCTCTGACAATCCCTAAGAGACTGGGTGCGTCATCCATAGGTTCCTAGCATAAAGGAGTCCTATTCATGGTCTGATCCACCATACGGATCAAAACCTCTGACAATCCCTAAGAGACTGGGTGCGTCATCCATAGGTTCCTAGCAGAAAGGAGTCCTATTCATGGTCTGATCCACCATACGGATCAAAACTTCTGACAATCCCTAAAAGACTGGGTGCGTCATTCACAGGTTCCTGTCAAGTATAGGAATCTCATTCTTGTACGGCCTACCATACAGGCTAGAGTATAACCGCCCTAGGATACTCAAAAGACGAGTCCCTAGGTATTCACTTGAACCCGCTATACACCGCGCATGCCGCACGAGCATCAGGCAAGTGATCAACAGGTAAATAGCATGTGGGTCTCTCTATTTTCTCTCTCACATCAGCAAAAGAATAAGAAACAGAGCATTCACCAGCGGCACAAGAAAGATTGAGTGTCAAGATTCGTTTTTCTTTTCCCCAGTCGAGTCGGTCTAGATTCAGGTGTCACTTGTCTTTGAGAGAAACCTCTCACGAGATTCCTCTCAAAGAGGGGCAGCTGTCGACACCTGATTTTCGACCAAGTCTTTTTCAGCTTTATTTTTGAAAAATCACAAAAAATCCATAAAAAGTCAGAAAATTACAAAATCAACTTTGGTGCCCTTGACCAAGCCCAAGGAACCATTCTTGACCAAAAAAATAATTTTTCACATTTTATATATTTTTTAGTATTTTTGAAAAATAGGAAAATAATCAAAAAAATCAAGAAAAATAGTATTTGAGGTCACAAAAATATGAAAAAATAGCCAAAATTTTTCTTTTTAATCCTTTGTATTTTTGACCTCACAAAAAGTTCAAAATCAGATTCAATTATGGGTGTTCCTTTGTAACCCGTACTATTGAATTTGAGAAGAAAATATCAATTGAGTCTTTTAATTTGAAATTTTGGCATTTTCTAGAATCTTGACACCTATTCTAACTATCCCATATTGCAATTTAGCCCAATTGTGTGTACCAATTGCTCAATTGCACGAATTTGGCAAAATTGCATACTAAAATTGCATTTTTAGTCCTTGAAAATGAGCATAATTGAAATTACTTTCAATTCAAGGGCTATCATTGCAAATCAAACATACTGCCCAATGGGTTTCACCATTTTGAATAGATTGGCACAGGCAATTTGACCCAATTTGATCATTTGAACCTTCAATTGCATAATTCCCCAATTTGCAATTAAAAGGAAATTTGGGGTTTTTGTTGAAATTGATATGAACTTTTGGGCAAAATCACATTTTTTGATAGACTTCATGCCCTAGATTCGATTATGAGGTTCAATTGTAAAAATTTCCTACTAATTTGGGTTTAATTTTGAAAAATCCAATTCGGAGCCGGTTCAGACTGGTCAGATCGCCGGTCGGACCGGTCGGACCGGTCAAACTACAGTGCCATCTTTTTCCTCGCGCAGAAGAACAGTCCTGAGCTGATTTTGATCAAGAAATTGAAGGGCAATTCGCGACTAATTGAAAGGGAAAAGGTGGGCGTCTTGTCCCTTACTTCAACACCTTTCGATCAAAACCGGCCGCAAGGCAAATGAACTGCCGGACGGGCTCCGGCGAGGATAGTCAAACCTGCACACCTGCAAAAGTCAACAAACATCAAACGCAGGAAAAGTTCATGCCAAATTCGCATGAAATGAAGCTCGCCGGGGAACCAAACGGAGTTAGATGATTCACCCATCTTCCCCGACGCCGTTTGGACCTAAAATCGCGTGATGGCACGTGCTGTTCAAGTCAGTTGGCCGTTCCCCGATTCGGCGCCAAAAACTCAAAGGGCTATATAAGCCTGTGGGGACTTTCAGTTGAAAAAGTTGGTCAATTCAGTTGGTGGAGGACGAACTAAATCGTGTGAGAGGGAGAGAACGCGAGGGAGAGCTCGTTCTCCGACCCTTTGTCGTCGAGAACTCGAGCTCAACTGCAAGGCGCCGGTTGGGCCGTCTCCGGCCAGACCAAAGCCAGAGAAGACCGTTTGAAGGTCGCCCAGAGTGCCAGAAAACGATCGCCGCTGGCCGCGCCCCGCGAAATCGCGAGAATAGGTGAGGCAGAGCTTCAACTTTCATACTAAGCTTCAATGGCGATTCTCACATTTCTTGCTCATTCTTTCAATTACTATGTGTCTTTCACTCCTTGAACATCACTGACCATATTCGCATCTTGGTTTTGCATCGATTTTTCCTGAGCATCTCGAATCGAGTCTTCAAACTTAGCCACCATAGCCGACTATTGTTCATATTTGCCTAGCCCAATCTAGGCCGCGCGGGCTCAATCGGAGCCCGAGGTAAGCCTTCTGCACCTTCTGCCATGTCATTCTGTGGATGAATTGATCTGATTTCACGTGACTTGCATGATTGAACTTCCATGGCCGTACTCGGCAAGTCGCACAATGTTCTAGATTCTGTGAATAGGATGCTTCGATTCTCAGATATGTTAAACTAGAGATGATTGCGAGTCAATCGCCGTTGGTTTCATGCGATTTCATCAAGATCTCACCGTACGATCGTCGCCGGAGATCCTCAGCCGTCCATTCCTCCGGGGTCGAGAGGTTGAAGACGAAGCTGACGTGGCGTGTTCAACCAGTCAAAGTCTTAGGTGTCGATTCGTCATAGGTCCACGTGTCTATCGAGTCAGCTCGACCGTTAGTCTGTTAGGATGAGTCAGCGTAGATCGGACGGTTCAGGTTAATCAAGTCCAACAAATAGTGATCGTCCGATTAGAAATTAGGATAATTCGAAAATGATTTTAAATCGGAAATAAAAAATGGTTGAAACGGTGTCGTATGATTTAGGGGATAGGCGACGTCGTTTTAGGATAAGTAGGTATGGACGGTTCAGATCAACCCCTATGTTCTAATCGTGGCCGCGGATTTAGTAAGTCAATCGGACGGTCCCGAGAGAGTCGTCGTTCAATCTAGACCGTAGGTTCTAGTAATTAGATCTAAGGGATGCGGACAAGCCACGCGGTTCAATATAGGCCGTTTGATCAGATTAGAATAATCAAAAAAATAAAAAAAACGATGCGGCGTCGTTTTGGAGCCAGGGTCCGCGCGGGTCCGGGGCTGGGCCGGGTTCCGACCCGAGTGGGTCGGGTCGACCCGGTCCGAATCATATTTTTTTAATAAAAAATATGAAAATGATTTTAAAAAATAAAAAAAAAACAGAGAAATCTTAGAAAATCCAAAAAATGCTAGAAAATTCCAGAAAATTCCAAAAAAAATGTGGAAATAATGTTGGAAAATCCTAAACACTCTGGAAATCGCCAAAAATCGAGGATTGACCACAGACAACTGGTCAACCCTAATTTTTGGGGTTTCTTACCCAATTTTCCGAGACTTGACGATATTACCCTTTAGGGGTAAGTCGCCTCAGCTGTGTATGCAAGATAAGGCCGATAATGCCAAGGTAAGAATCAGGGTCGATTAGACGACTAATTCTTATGTTTGGATTTCGAGTCCCGCACCTTTTCTCAAAATGACAATTTTGCCCTTCAATAGGAAAATTGTCTTTCTTGTCTCAATCGAGTTCTGAAAATTGCTTAAAGTTAGGATTTGGGTCAGGTGGATGACCAACCCTAATATTTGAGATTTTCAGTTCTCGTCTTTGTCCAAATGACGACTTTACCCCTCCAAGGGTAAAATCACTTGAAAACTCCAGAAAAATCCTGGAAATTCCCGAAAAATAGGAAATGGATTGGATTGATGGCCAATCCTATTTCCACTGTCTTTTGACCTCCCAATTCGTCTAAAATGATAGATTTACCCTTTTAAGGGTAAATTTTCCCCGAATTATTCAAAATTACGATTCTTCCCCTCATGGGTGAATCATGTCCAAACCACTCCTAAGCCTTGATTGATATTTCTCTAGGCCAATAGGGCCTCATTAGGGATACCATGCTGATTTCATGTGTTTTATCCTCATGTACTGGATCCTCGATTTGCGCACTTCTTTTTATTGATTGTGATTGGTAGGGTAGTATCTCCCATCTGCATGAACTCCTAGATTTAGGATCTGTACCCCACTCATCTGTATGAAATCTTAGGATAAGATAAACCATTCAATTTAGGTACCGAAAGGGCGTCAACTTTGACAGTTGGCATAACTAAGTCCCCGAACCTACTTCTCTGGTTTCCGCACGATCGAATAGATCACTCCCAACTATTCGATAGGGTTTCCGATCGTACCTTCCACGAAACGATTGGTGGCGACTCCTTGGCATGTACACTCATCACATGCCACTAGACCGCACTGAAGGTCGATCACGTATATCCAGCAGTTGCGACTTGGGAGATGGACCTTGGGAGAGGCCCGCGTCCGATCAAGCCAGCGATCGGGCGGCCCATTAGCCCCGCCCCGCCTCGTGGAGGGGGGAAGGGTCGCGACAGCGCCAATGAGAGACGAATCACACCCAAAGCTTGCCTATCTAACAACTCCCACTTTTCTTGCTTCATTGATTCTGATTTTTTTCCCGACAAAGGTTCATACAAGCTCTTCTGATACAGCAGATCCTCGATCTGCATCTTTCAGAAACCAAAATCCTTGCCATCTAACCGATCGTTCTTCACCTTCCCTTCGTCCATATTCGTCGCTCCCACTATTTCCCCAAACCAGGCTCTGATACCAATTGTAAGGAACGCGAATCTTTGAAGAGAAGAAAAAAGTAGAGAAGAAGAAGACAAGAGAATTTTTTACGGGGAAAAACCCTTCTAAATCAGAAAGGGAAAAAATCATGGTGCCGCACTAGGCAATCTCTCCACTATCAGTTTTCAGCGTTACAGATACAAAAGATATCGCCTCAATATATAACATGAGTCTAGGGCATACAAAGTTGAGAAATAAATTATAAATATGCCACGTAGAATATCTACGCAATATCTACGCTTAATATTGCTTTTTATTTTCCTTTATCAGACTCCACAAAATCCATCAGTGGTGCATTAAAATTGGTGGGTCTAATGTGAATCTGTTTCACTAGATATAAATCGTCAAGATTCAACCGAGTATACCGACCGCCAATGAATAGATTTAGATGATGTTTGAGAAGGGGAGAGGGGAGGGGGGAAGGGTTGAGAAGTATATGTATTGTCTTTTGACGAAACGCAAATTGAGCCCTTATGATTTGTACATCAGCCATTTTCCTCGAAAATTATTTTCACGAAAAACATTTTCCTCCATCAAGAAATTATCTGCTGAGCAAACGAACTCTTAGAATAACAGGTTTTTGTAAAGCGAACGTCCTTAGAGAAGGATTCTTTGTTCCAACAAAAGCAATGACTTGAATATGACGAAAAACATGCATAGAAATTACTTAAACAGTAACTGATATCAATAGAAAATTGAGCTTATCTATCCAAGCTTTTCCATAGTCATTTCAGTAAGTTTCGGTAAGACTTCAATAGATACCCAATGTCGAAGTCTCGCGCTTTGTAGAGGGCCAGAGTAATTAGTTCATTCATTGCATAGATCCCTAAGCAAAAGTATTATTAGTCTGCATTTGCATATTAGTACCGTTTTAACTAAGCCCACATGACAATATACATGCTGCTCTGCGGGTAAAGGGATTGGGGGAGGGGGGGAGTGGGGACGCTAGTATCATAGGTGTGAGATTCGAGTCTCGCGCTTTGCAAAGAGTCAGAGTAAAAGTCAAAGAGAACGATATGCTTAGCGCGTATCCACTCATCTTGCTTTAGCAAGGCTAAAAATAGATTCTAGTGATTGATTGTTGTAAAATACCAAACATTTTCAGAAAAAAAGTGATAATAATATGATTTTTCTAGTCATCTATTATTTTCTGCCTTCCAGCTGTTTATTGAAAAACTTATTGGATGATTGAAACAGTAGTATATATTATTCTCGGTGGGTAGACGACACACATGCACTTATAGTTCATCAACTAGATTTCGCAGCCGAATGATCAACAACATGCTCCGCATAAGAAGTTAAAACTTCCATAAAAATCAAGGAAGCATTCCTAGTATTTGCTGATGAAATTAATTTTGTAATTTGTGGAGATAATTTCAAGAACAACCCATTTATATTGCCAAGATGATTAGCCATAGAGACAATATCAAAACTCAGCAACATGGCTAACTTTCAAAGGATTGCAGCAGTCATTAAGTGCGATTTTCTTCATTCCTAGTGTTGCAAGGAGTGTACCAGACATAACTTTGGTGAGCGAAATATGCAACGAATAAATATATTATCCATTCAGTCAATACAAATTAAACGTCCGGTATGTTCTCCGGTGTTTACATGAGACTACGGCAAATTCATATTTCATTAAGTAATGCCAATCCACGGAGAATGACGAAGATTGTTATACGATTATTATTTTGCTTAGCATGTCTTGGTCTAATTTCTGAATCTTGAAGTGCTATACGATTTGGTCTTCAAGAAATTTGAGGTAAATGCCGTTGATCGGTGTAATCAGTTTTCCTTTTGTCGAGTCCATCCAATTGACGTTGCAAACTTCTATGTAGCTTCAGTTTTTTAATTGAGAAATTGGTGGTTCAGTACCCCCCAGTCAATCGGGACGACGAGTAGTCATTGACGTTTCTCTAACTGGCGATTACGGACATGAATGCCGAGTCCTTAACTATATGTCTTAAAATTTTGCCTTTACCTTTTTTTTTTTTTACTGTTTGTGATTTAGCTTTTGTCTATCACTAAATATCTTAAATCTCTAAAGATATATAAGAAGTCGTTTAAGGACATATGCAATATTTATACAATATTCCAGGGTTTAAATATTTATTTAATCTACTTAATAGAACTGGGTTTTGTTGCAGAAGTTCAATTACTATTCCTATGCAATAATAGAGTAGTCACCATGACTCATATTTTGTTTTTATTAAGGGTTAAAAATAATTTTAATATTTCTTGGAACGACAAATAAAATTATTCCTTGCTTCCGGTCACGATCTTCCCTGAGGTGTACCACAAAAAAGAAAGCTAATAGACTACTAATCTTACTTTGACCCAAAAAAAAAAGGACTACTAAGCGTACCTTTGTGCCGACTCTCCCAAACCCATATCAACCACAACTTTGGGATTCTAATTCAATCAATTAAACATGCAAATACATCTATGATTTCTCATTAATCTATCATAAGTCAATTAGAAATCCAAGTAAAATATGAGAGAATATCTTACTTTGCAAACCAGAGATATCATGGTTACAAGGACTTGGTTATGCTAAATTTATCTAACACTCTTTCGGTGACTTTTCTTTTTTTCTTTTTTCAAAAATATTTTGCAAGTAATCTTGGAAAATTTTAATTCTAAACTACTAACCTGTGAGGTGATTATACAGGTATGCAAGTATTGACACCTAAATTTTAGTGTCCCATTTAGTTACTTCATTGCAGAATTGGGTCAAGGCACTTCGGTTATAGGCTAAATCAGCTGACTTCCATTTCATACTATGACATTTCAAGATTCAAACACGTAACATAAACCATAAACTATAAAACAACATTCCCCGTTTATATATTGCTCCAAGGAATAGAAAGAGATGTGACAAAAAAATGGAGAAAAAAACAAATGAGATGAGGTAGATTTAGACTCAACTTAGAGAAATTATATGTATTTTTTTACTGTATCTAACAAATGGTTCCAAAATCAGTCTGGTTCCTAGTGGGTCTTCACTTGAAACAGGGAGTCGGACTGCCAACGTTGAAACCTAGAACTTGACCTGTTTTTTGGGCGATCCAAGCCGATTTTCGGTTCCATCCGATCCGGTTGCACACCCCTACTTTTGACGAACCGTAAATTGAGCCAAGATTAACCATTTTCTTTGAGAATTATTTTCACGTGAAACATTTTCCTTCATCAAGAATTTTTCTGTGAAATAAATGTACTCTTAAAATAACTAGTTTTACAAAGCAAACGTAAAATGTGAGAAAAATTACCAAAAAGAGAAAAATATTTTCCCCACTTTTGAGGAGTTTTTTCCATATGGGGAAATGTTTTCCGAGATTAGCTTTTTTTTTCCTCTCTCAAATGGCAGGAAAATCTTGGAGAATGTTTTTTGGAAATTTATTTTTCGTGAAACAAACGAAGCCTGTGGATTTTGCGGGGGGGGGGGGGTGGGTGGGGTGGTTTGGCTTGTACGTTTTAAGCAACACAAAAAGAGAGATGGGAATTATAAAGAAAAGTCGAAGAGAATCGATGGTCAAGCTAAAAGGAATCGAAACTGTTTTTGACCCAACCATAGTACTCTAGTCAGCTAAAACTAAAAGCAGACTTCTTACGCAAATTAATTGCATTCAAAAGAGATTTTGATGGTGAAAATTGGTCAAGCTCCGTTATATAGTTGGCAGTTGCTTTGTGATTTTTTCCACTACGAATCGTAGGACATTTAAATTTTAGCAGGTTCTTTGGTACCTTGGAACCGGACCCTGATCTTGGAATTTGTGACAAGGTTGGTTCTAGATTTCACGATATGGTTTTCATCTTTGTGGATTCGATGGCGATCTCAATTTTGATTGATTCAATAGTTTAGCCCTTGAATTAACAGAAAATCATTTCCGGATACTATAGGCAATTTGGGGTTTTCATTCAATTTCAAGCCATTCATTCATGAAAACAACAATTTCACGAGTAAAACATGCTGGGAAACCCAATTGCAACATCAAATTTGTGAAAAATGGGCAAATTGAGCTCCGATTGGACCAAAATTTCAAAACCGGATCAGGCCCGACTCGACCCAGCGAACCCGGGTCTACACCAACAGCTCACAAACCTGTCGATTTTTGAATGTTTCCCCTTCGTCAGTAGTTCTCCCTCGCGCAGCGCCCTCGAGAATCCTTAATTTGTCATGTTGCACACCTCAACAATCGTACAAGAACAACTGTCACCTAGGGATCCAAAAAAAAGGACAGTCCGTTACTGGGGAAAGAGGATATCTGAGGGAGAGAGAGAAAGCTCGGGGGAGGAGAGGGAAGAGACAGCTCGGGAAGAGGTCGGCAATCTATTGGCTTGCACGTTTTAAGCAACACAAAAAGAGAGATGGGAATTATAAAGAAAAGTCGAAGAGAATCAATGGCCAAGCCAAAAGGAATCGAAACTGTTTTTGACCCAACCATAGTACTCTAGTCAGCTAAAACTAAAAGCAGACTTCTTACCCAAATTAATTGCATTCAAAAGTGATTTTGATGGTGAAAATTGGTCAAGCTCCATTATATAGTTGGCAGTTGCTTTCTGATTTTTTCCACTGCGAATCGTAGGACATTTAAATTTTAGCAGGTTCTTTGGTACCCTGGAACTGGACCCTGATCTTGGAATTTGTGACAAGGTTGGTTTTAGATTTCACGATATGCAGGGTAAGTTCTAGCTTCCAAAAAATGACGAATTATAATGGGTAGGTTCCAATTTCAAAATGAAACCAGTAAGGAATTATGAACCACTTACCCATATTTTCGTGTACTTATAGTTGGTTTAGTGTTGATATTTGGTCTAAAAAGCCAATGAGAGCTGTGGGATTTGTGGAACTGAAAATCCTGGTGGCTCTTGAAGGGACGTATCACAAACCAATTCAGAACAAACACACAGATAATAAAAGAAAAATAGACGACGCAAGGTTTACCCAAGTTCACCCTAGAATAGGGCTACGTCATGCAAAGAGATTTCACTATGATTCTGTTTATAGCCGCACAACTCATAACATTTATCAGTCAAAAAAAGAGTATAATATGTTGTTGACACCTGATTTTTAATCATTCTTTTAAATTAATTAAAAATATTTAAAAAATCATAAAAATTCAAAATCTGCTCTGAAGGCCTTGGCTTAGCCTTAGGAGCCAATTTTGAGAAAAAAAAAATATTTTTCGTAATTTTTAATATTTTTTCAAATTTATATTATTATAAAAATACCCAAAAATCAGAAACAAATACCATTCATGGTCAGAAAAACACACAAAAATAGTCAATAATTTTATTTCAATTCCCTCTTCATGATTTTCACTTTAAATCCTGAAAATTCGACTTGGGTAACTATGTTCGTTCACAAACATAAACCCGGATCGAACATAAAAATTCATTCTTGAGTCTTTTAATCCTCAATTTCCACTTATAATAAGCTATGACATCGACATCTAGAGTCTTGAAGTGTAATTGGGTCAATTCGGCCTCCAATTTGATCAATTTTGTCAAAAAAGACTTAATTACACACATTTCTTTTCAATTTAGTCCTCGGTTTCACGAATCTTGCAATTAAACTCTCTTGGACAACACCCATGAAGATCAAATGCCTCTCCCCTATGGTTTTCATCTTTGTGGATTCGATGGCGATCTCAATTTTGATTGATTCAATCGTTTAGACCTTGAATTAACAGAAAATCATTTTCGGATACTATAGGCAATTTGGGGTTTTCATTCAATTTCAAGCCATTCATTCATGAAAACGCCAATTTCACGAGTAAAACATGCTGGGAAACCCAATTGCAACATCAAATTTGTGAAAAATGGGCAAATTGAGCTCCGAATGGACCAAAATTTCAGAACTGGATCTGTCGGATCTGGCCCGACTTGACCCAGCGAACCCGGGCCTACACCAACAGCTCACAAACCTGTCCATTTTTTAATGTTTCCCCTTCGTCAGTAGTTCTCCCTCGCGCAGCACCCTCGAGAATCCTTAATTTGTCATGTTGCACACCTCAACGATCGTACAAGAACAACTGTCACCTAGGGATTAAAAAAAAAGGACAGTCCGTTACTGGGGAAAGAGGATATCCAAGGGAGAGAGAGAAAGGTTGGGTGAGGAGAGGGAAGAGACAGCTCGGGAAGAGGTCGGCAATCTGTTGGCTTGTACGTTTTAAGCAACACAAAAAGAGAGATGGGAATTATAAAGAAAAGTCGAAGAGAATCGATGGCCAAGCTAAAAGGAATCGAAACTGTTTTGACCAAACCATAGTACTCTAGTTAGCTAAAACTAAAAGCAGACTTCTTACGCAAATTAATTGCATTCAAAAGAGATTTTGATGGTGAAAATTGGTCAAGCTCCGTTATATAGTTGGCAGTTGCGTTGTGTTTTTTTCCACTGGGAATCGTAGGCCATTTAAATTTTAGCAAGTTCTTTGGTACCCTGGAACCGGACCCTGATCTTGGAATTTGTGACAAGGTTGGTTCTAGATTTCACGATATGTAGGGTAAGTTCTAGCTTCCAAAAAATGACGAATTATAATGGGTAGGTTCCAATTTCAAAATGAAACCAGTAAGGAATTAGGAACCACTTACGCATATTTTCATGTACTTATAGTTGGTTTAGTGTTGATATTTGGTCTAAAAAGCCAATGAGAGCTGTGGGATTTGTGGAACTGAAAATCCTGGTGGCTCTTGAAGGGATGTATCACAAACCAATTCAAAACAAACACATAGATAATTGAAGAAAAATAGACGACACACGGTTTACCTAAGTTCACCCTAGAATAGGGCTTCGTCATGCAAAGAGATTTCACTATGATTCTGTTTATAGCCACACAACTCATAACATTTATCAGTCAAAAAAAGAGTATAATATGTTGTTGACACCTGATTTTTAATCATTCTTTTAAATTAATTAAAAATATTTAAAAAATCATAAAAATTTCAAAATCTGCTCTGAAGGCCTTGGCTTAGCCTTAGGAGCCAATTTTGAGAAAAAAAAAATATTTTTCGTAATTTTTAATATTTTTTCAAATTTATATTATTATAAAAATACCCAAAAATCATAAACAAATACCATTCATGGTCAGAAAAACACACAAAAATAGTCAATAATTTTATTTCAATTCCCTCTTCAAGATTTTCACTTTAAATCCTGAAAATTCGACTTGGGTAACTATGTTCGTTCACAAACATAAACCTGGATCGAACATAAAAATTCATTCTCGAGTCTTTTAATCCTCAATTTCCACTTATAATAAGCTATGACATCGACATCTAGAGTCTTGCAGTGCAATTGGATCAATTCAGCCTCTAATTTGATCAATTTTGACAAAAAAAGACTTAATTGCACACATTTCTTTTCAATTTAGTCCTCGGTTTCACGAATCTTGCAATTAAACTCTCTCGGACAACACCCATGAAAATCAAATGCCTCTCCCCTATGGTTTTCATCTTTGTGGATTCAATGGCGATCTCAATTTTGATTGATTCAATCGTTTAGACCTTGAATTAACATAAAATCATTTTCGGATACTATAGGCAATTTGGGGTTTTCATTCAATTTCAAGCCATTCATTCATGAAAACACCAATTTCACGAGTAAAACATGCTGGGAAACCCAATTGCAACATCAATTTTGTGAAAATGGGCAAATTGAGCTCCGATTGGACCAAAATTTCAGAACTGGATCCGCCGGATCAGGCCCGACTCGACCCAGCGAACCCGGGTCTACACCAACAGCTCACAAACCTGTCGATTTTTGAATGTTTCCCCTTCATCAGTAGTTCTCCCTCGCGCAGCGCCCTCGTGAATCCTTAATTTGTCATGTTGCACACCTCAACCATCGTACAAGAACAACTGTCACCTAGGGATAAAAAAAAAAAGGACAGTCTGTTACTGGGGAAAGAGGATATCCGAGGGAGAGAGAGAAAGCTCGGGGGAGGAGAGGGAAGAGACAGCTCGGGAAGAGGTCGGCAATCTGGGGGCATCACACTAGGCGCGCGCGCGCGCGCGCGCGCGCGCACACACACACACACACACACACAGAGCACAAGAGAGAGAGAGAGGTCCCCGGAGCTCCGACCACCAAAAAAAGACAATGAAGCTCCGGCCAAGAGGGAGGGAGTGAGCAAACCGAGCGTGGAGGAAAACTAGTAGGCGAGTGGCCTTCCCCGACTTTCCACACACCTCACACATCATCACCGGGACCATCTTCACCGTCAACTAACCCCAAAACAGGTCTGGTTTTCGACTTGAGCACTATTTTTCAACTGCATCTCACCTGTTTAACGAAATTCCTAAACGAGTGTCTTAATTTTCGGCTCTCGGCCATGCCCTTCCCGATCCCTTTTTGTGCAAATCTCACTTTAAACCTCATTTAGAACCAACTCTAAGCTCGTCTTGACCTTTATTTTGCATTGAAACATGGCAAAAACCAAGCCCGGAGCTTCATCAGCCTCGGTTCGGGCCGAGAGCTCGACGGAGGGGTTCGCGCGATCGTCGACTCTTAAGGGGGCTCAGGTAAGTCTCTAAACCTCCATTGGGTGCTGTGTGAACGTTTGACACCGAATTTCGGATGTAAAAATTTTTCTGCAAAAATGCTCGCCGAAGCTGGTTCGGTGGCTGTTTATTTGGGGTTTTCCTGGTGTGTTCTCTGCCATGAAATGATGATACGTTGATGTGGGGAGTCTATGGGTTCGATGGGTGTCAAAATGGCGTGAAAATTGTGCATTTTGGGCTCTGTTTGACATTTTCCGGTGACAATTCCGGCGACCTCGCCGAAATAATAACTGTTCCGGCGAGGCGGCGATAATCTTCTCCGACGAGAGGGTTGCGCGGTCAGCGATCAACGCTGACATGGCATACCACATAGGCAGCCACGTCAGCGGTGTGGGCCCGGCTCGATTTTAATAAAACGACGGATCGGACGGCCGTGGATGTGGCACATGTCGCGATCCGGTAATTTTTCGAAATTAACAAATAATTTTTCAAATTAATAAATCATTTTAAGAATTAATAATCAAAATTGATCTGGCGGCCATGACGGTGCCACGTGGCGAAAATGTGACAGTCCGATGTGTGTTTATTTACCAGAAATTCGGATAATTTAAAAAATAATTAAAAAATAGAAAAACTTTTAAAAAATCCAAAACGGTGTCCTTTTTTTAGACCGGTTCTTGACTCTTATGGTCGGGCCAGGGGCTCGAGAGGCGTGGGCCGGGTTTAACCCGGTTCAGAAAATATCTTTGATAATTAAAAATAATAAAAAAATTCAAAAAATTCAGAAAATTCATTAAAAATTCAAATTAATTAGAAAAATCCAGAAAAATTCTAAAAAATTCCAGAAAATGAGAAATGACCACAATCAACTGGCCATGACTTATTTCGGGTGTCTCGATCCCCGATCTTTCCAAAAATGACGATTTTGCCTTTTGGCAAATCGTCTCCAAAAAATTTCAAAAAAAAAAAAGATCCAGAAAATAGGAAATGACCACAATCTACTTGCCATGACCTGTTTCGGGTGTCTCGATCCCCAATCTTTCCTAAAATGCCGATTTCGGCCTTTTGGAAAATATTCTCCAAAAAATTTCAAAAATTTTCAGAAAATTGAAAATGGCCACAATCGACTGATTGTGACCTATTTCGGGTGTCTCGATCCCTGATCTTTCCAAAAATGACGATTTCACTCTTTCGGTAAATCATTTCAAAAAATTTCAGAAAATAGGAAATGACCACAATTGACTGGCCATGACCTATTTCGGGTGTCTCAATCCCCGATCTTTCTGAAAATGACGATTTCGCCCTTTTGGCAAATTGCCTCCCAAAAATTTCAAAAAAATTTCAGAAATAGGAAATGACCACAATCAACTAGCCATGACCTATTTCGGGTGTCTTGATCCCTGATTTTTCCAAAAATGACGATTTCTCCCTTTTGGCAAATCGTCTCCTAAAAATCTCAAAACAAATTTCAGAAAATAGGAAATGACTACAATCAACTGGCCATGACCTATTTTAGGTGTCTTGATCCTCGATCTTCCCAAAAATGATGATTTTGCCCATTTGGCAAATCGTCCCTAAAAAATCCCAAAAAATTTCAAAAAATTGGGAATGACTACAATCAACTGGCTATGACTTATTTTGGGTCTTTCTACCCCCGCCTTTAAAAAAATGACAATTTTCCCCTTTCGATAAATCGTTTCCCAAAAATTCCAGAAAAACTAGAAAAAATAGAAAATGGCCACGATCAATTGGCCATGGACCATTTTTGATTAATTCGACACTTGAACCTTCCAAAAATGACGATTTCGCCCGAAAATCGTCCCCAAATCTTCCTATTTTACCCATAGTCCTAAATCACACATTCTCCAAGCCCTTAAGGTTATACTAGGGGATCCTCGATTTGAATTCATGTGTATTAACGCGGTTCATTTATACACTTGATTGCGCTTTCATCATATTGATTGTGATTTATAGGATTAGTCTTCCAATCTGCATGAAATTCTTGAATCAGATTTACCTCACCCAAAATTGCGCCTGCATTAAATCTTAGTTAGGAAAATCCCTTACGTTAGGTATCGAAAGGGAGTTGGTAATGACACCAACGTAACCAAGTCCCGAACCCAAAATCTCTGGTTCCGCAGAACTGATTGATATCTCCCAATCGATCAGTGAGGTTTTCGGTCCACCTTTCAAGAAGGGTCGGTGGCGACTTCAAATACATGCACATGTAGCACATGCCACCACGATCATACTAAGGTCGAAAGCGATCGACTTTTATGGTTGAGAAACTCCAAAAGAAAATCCTCCTCCTGCCGTGATTTGGTATGGGCCTGGGAGGGCCCGTGCCCATCGGAAACCCAACTACGCTCTCATAGTTAGTGGGGGGGACTCGATCGGCAATCCATTAGCCAGTTCGTCCACCGTAAAAAAAAAAAAACGGGTCGCGACATATATATATGCACTAAATGGGCCAAAAACCTAAGCCTACCCGAAATCTCTTTTTTTTTTGGTAAGGTACCTGAAACCTCTTTGATCCCATAACAAATGGACAAACTTAAACAAAAGCCCAAATCCGTTGTTGTTTCGGGAGGCTGCCTCTGAACCCGTGCCCGCTCACCGGTGAGCGAAATTCCTGCTCACTGATCTGTCAGCGGGACCCCCGTATCAGGGGCGCTGTCCCCAAACCCCTGCATTCCGTATACAAGGGTCACATGTCGTTGGATCAAACTTCAATTTCCATAAGCTCACGTAGGCGTGCCCAGTGTGAGAAACAAGGGTCCTCAAAATATTTGTCAACTTCAACAACAGTTTCCAAAAGGCGTGAATGCAAATAAAAAACATTGCATGGGAAAGCTTCATGGCTAGGTGGTCGGCGTAACAATAATGACATTTGTCGATATGCCACCGCCTGTTTACTAAGATCATTATAGATTATGGGTCGCACATTTTTCATTCCTTTTTTTACCACCATACTGCTCGAATTAATGTTTTGACAACAATATTCCTTGTGAATCTCATCTTTTAGCATATCATTCCCATTAATAGATTATTAAATTTAAACTGGGGCTCCATTTTATGTTTACTTTTTTCTTTTTCTTCCCTATATCTCTCTTCTCTCTTTTTGTGTGTTCTTCATTTTCTTTCTCATTGCCTTCTTCACATACGTCCTCCACCGCACCTCTGACCCCAAGGCTCCATTGGCCGCATTGTTTGTTCGCTTCTCCATCTCGCCACTCTTCGTGGCCTCGATCCGCCGTCATCGAGACCTCTTGACCATCGTTTAGGGGCATAAGATCGGCGAGATGTATCTCAACCCTATCGTATGTCCGAACGATTTCAAAGACAAAGATCCAACCACATAATGAACTTAAGGAACTAGAGAGAGAGAGAGAGAGAGAGAGAGAGAGAGAGAGGGGACCAACCTGACGATGCTCTCAAGGTGAAAATTCCACCCTTCACAGTGAAATAAACAATAGTCGAAAAGGTCTCGATGACAGGAGGTTGTGGCGGCTAGGTGGAGAATTGAGCGAACGGCACGGTCAATGGAGCATTTGGGTTGGTGGTGCATTGGAGGACGTACGCGACGAACAACCAAAGAGAGAGATAGGGAAGAAAAAGAAAAAAAAGCATACACAAAATGAGGCCCACGTTTGAATTCAATAATCTGTTAATGGAAATGTTATGCTAAAAGGTGGGACCCACAAGGGATATTGTTGTCAAAATACTAATTTGGGGAGTGTGGTAGGAAAGAGGGAGCGAAAAAAAGCATGACTTTAGCTTATTAATGCTTGCATTTCATTATCGCGGAAATATTCCCCCATGGTACAACCAGAATATGGGGGCAAAAATTGCAGAGGGGCACGATCCAAAGCGATGGTTGCTACAAGAATGGAATATTTTAAGGCATTCACTTCGGAAAGAATTTGAACTAATTATGCAGCATTTTTGTCCAATTGCTACATAGATACTATACAATGTCTCGCTCTCAGAAGTGGCCTTGAGTTAATTTCCTTGGTGTCAGGAACCGATCTTCCTGATCCGGTTCCCAATTCTTAAGTGAGACCAGACCCGATCGCGAACCAATCACCCACCCTTACTTGTTGCCCTTGCCGCCTCCACCATCAACGTGCTCCTCGTTGCCTTTCCTAGCCGGTCTCCATTTCGAAACAATATTCCAGACAAGGTAACATCCCTAAACCAATTTCGATTGCAACAATTCTTTCCCTAAAAAAATGACATGGAAATTGCATGTATGTTTAGTACACTTTTAGCTTAGTAATATATCAGATTACAATATTCCAGACAAGGCAACGTCCCTAAAGATCAGACCCGACCGAGAATTGTCGTGCGCTTAGTAATTTATTAGCTTTCCCTTGGATGGTTCACGTCTAGGAAGGTTATGACACACATTAACGCCTGTCTTTAAAAAAAGAACATTAAGAAAATGTCACGTCAGTGTTTGTTATTATATAAATTGGACGGAGTTAATGGAGCTAAACTTTGGATTTAATTGCAGAAATATTAAATTTTTAAAACTCAATTACAGTCTCCCGGCAAGTTTTAGGGTTTTCGATGCACTTATGTACGTTGTTTATAAAACTTTGTGTAAAAACAATTTCACGCAGAATTCTTGAAATAGAAATTTCCGTGCACTAGTTAATGAATGTAAGAACTAAACAAGAAAGTCGCACGTGCGGGAACAAGTCAACACGAGGAGAGAGATAGAACTTCACTTGAAAAAGGAATAATATAAATCAATTCAACTGAAGTATCAAATGTAACAAACAATTGCTTTCTGTATAAATTATAACCGAACCTCTACCTTCTTGAATAAGAACATCATCGGCTCATCGCCGGAAAAGAATATTAAAACGGCTATGTCTAACCTAATCTTGTAAACATTGCATGAATTCAGATGAAATGGTTATATCTGCTTGAACTCTGTACAATGGGAGTAGCTCAATGAGCTCTTGGTGGGCCCTCGAAACGAATGTAGTCGTACATGACACCTTCGAAGGGCGTCCTGGCCAATCGAGACTGAGCGAGGTAGATGGAGTTGGTTCCCCTGTGCAGGCGAGAGCCCGGCACGTCAAAGCCGAACATCCAGTACAGACCGTGGATACCATGTCTCGCGATGGCGTTGTCGTAGCCGAAGCGGCCCGTCGACGAGTGAGGTTGCTCATTCGGGTCGTTGACCCGGATCTTCAAAAGTTCAAAATCGATTAGGCGTGACACCATTGATTTAGATAAATTATGAAGATATATGCGGAGATTAATAGGTTGTTGCTTCGTACCGATATGCGAGACTGGGTCGCTGATGCCACTGCCATTTGAAGTCTGTAGGTCCCTCTAACGTCCACATGTTGAAGATTAAAGTCAATCCTCCATGTTGTTGGTACGTACGTTGAATTTCCTATGTTCCTGTATTAAACGAAAATCACATACATATTTATATTATATATGTACATAAGTATACGTACATACATATGTGTATCTAATATATAAACAGTACCGGGTGACATGAGCGAAAAACCAGTCTCTGCGGTAGTCGTCCACTCCAACAGTGTAGACGAGATCGTCTTTAGGGTATAATTGCGTATACCTTTCCCAAAGTCCGTACTGTCGAAACCTGTAAAAAGAAAAGAAAAGAAAGAAAAGCATTCGATAAGAAGCTATAAAATCTAATACAATAAAAGAAGTCATTTTAGGTTTATTTGGACTAATTAACAAAAATGCTATACTAAGTTTCGTGCCTGAATTTTGTTGGGTATTGAATATTATCAATATGCCCGCAACTCAATTTTTTAAGTGGGGGTCCATGACGGTGTGATGTTGTCCTAATTTCCCTTCAGACGTTCGATTAATTACAATTGTATCCTCAAGTTATGAAAATATTAAAAGGCGTAGCAGAGCAATGAGGTCCACCTCTCTCCGGTGTCGTTTTTGAACACTTTATTCATCAACCATGGGTTTGGTAAGGGCACGTAGAATTCAGCTGCCGTTCGATCGGGGATGCCGATTTCCCACAACGTGGGACCAGATCTTGGTGGGCTGAAAACCAGAGCACTCAGTTCGATATCAGATCCTGCGCGGGAATGATTTCGACATTAGCTTGTAACCAAACTACAAAATTTCAATGACATTTTGGACCGGCACGTTGAATTCAACGAAATTAGATAAGAGTTTCTAACTCGATATGACGACGGGGATTATGACTCGATTGCATCTTTTGGAAGTTTTAGGACTTGATTGTTTTTTTTTTTTGTGACAAGTAGTAGGACTCGCAACGCACTTATCCGTATAAAAATTGGCTTGAAAACCTAGAGATTGTACTATTCAAACGTCACGATAGGGATAACAGTTACCTGGCTTGACCGTGATATTCATATGGTATCTGTAGTCCCCGATGAAACCGGGAACCCATGCATACAAACCGTAGACGCCTGGCCGGATGTTCTTAATTTGGAAAGATCCGTTGTCGTCGGCTTGAGTCCAGAATTGATAACCCTGAATTGAGAGGAATGTGCTTATTGAACACAAAATTAACCGCATAATTTTGGTAAATTTATTGTGGCATATCATTGAGATAAAAAGTACGTACCTTTGTGTTTGTTTGCCACGAACCAACCTCTCCCGGTGCTGCCAAGCCCACGTACGCCAAGTTCGCCACCATGTCACTATTCTTTATGTATCTGGACCAAGAAATTTTTAACTGCTATGCTTCAAGTGGAAGGACAATTTTTTAAACTTAAGAAATAGTTAAACAACATAGAAAAAAAAAACATGATAAATGTATGAATGGTTGTTGTTTCACACAATAATATATATATATATATATATATATATATATATATATATATATTACAATCGAACATTTTTCCGTCACGGAAGGGAATTCCAGTAAGAAACATAGCTACAAAATGATCAGGGAATCGAACCTGTCCCGAACCGACAGTCGACCGCTGACGGTTCCCCGATCGGCGGCAGAAGGGTAATCATCCGAATGAATGAAGTCGTAGGGCCAACTTACAGTTTCCATCAACATCTAATCACATACGTCAAAATTGATTAGTACGTTATAAGAAAGTAATAGGAAAAAAACTTGGTCATTCATTAGAAACTACCAAGATTTTAGGTGAACAAAAAGTGAGTACCTGCCCCTTTGCGTCCACCCAAAGCTTCGACTCGTCGTCTTCAGGCGACGCCGAGTTGACGTAGACCATGAAGGGTCCGTAAACCTTCTTCCACGCCTCTCCGTTTCGGAAACTCATGTGCACGTCTCTCCCGGCGTAGTGGTTGCTATAAAACACCTGTAGAAATAGAAACAGCAACATTACAAATTGTTGAGGTTTATGCAATCATAGACACATTCATGTTAGGGCGATTCGATAGAAATTTAAGAGGCGCCCGAACACGATCAATATCCTTCAAAGTTCATCAGCAATTTGTTGCATCACTTGGTATCCAATTAGGATTGCTCTATCATTAAACTAGTCTTCGGTACGAACGACCATCGACGCACTCAGGCCAAATCCATGCCTGTCCTAGCTCTAAGAGTCGGATAGGCCCGACCCGTAACTGAAGCCTCGACGGGCCGGGCTGGGACTCCATGTCCAAGTGGTTTGGGACTTTATCTTGTGTTGAGGGAAAGAAGAGGAGGACGGTCACTTACGTTGAGTGTGGTCGGCCCGACGTGGGAAGTGAGGTCTTGCTTGACCGGCCCGGCGGTGTGAGACTCGTGACTGGGCGTGATCATCCAGAATCCCACCGGCGGGTCGCTGCTGATCCACCCGTGCACCTTGTTCTCCTGGTTCTCGCATGAGTATTGGTACTTATCATCCACCTGCGATCCGCCCACCCGCGGAGGATCATGGCCCACTCAGAACATGTTCCAAGTGGCGAAGTGCTCTTACAAAAAATATGCTTTTGAACCACGAGATTCCTAAACTAAGGGATGATGTTTGAGACGGGTGTCAAAGTGTGTATTTTTTTTTTTTTGGGGTGGGTGGGGTCTGAAATTGCTCCAATGATCAACGTCAATGCATAAGCGAAACTCATGTAGTTCGAGTTTACCTCGCCTTCAAGCTCAGAATTGGATGGATCAGTCAAGAGTACAGCTTCCTTGTAGTCTAGCACGCGACCGCTCGTCCGATCTTCTGCCGTTGGCATAACCCCCTGCCTCTTGTCCGAAATAGCCATGTAGTGAAACCTAATCGAGAGTGACGCACAGTAATCGTCAATCAATAATCATGTGAAATGCTCCGATCCCAATTAGAAAAAGAAAAAAAAATTGGGAAACCGGAAATGAAAGTTAGCATATAAACCTTTTTCTAATGGAAAATGCCTTTAGTTATACGAGTATTGCTTGACGTATTGATGTGATGTCACATTATTTATGCGCACTAAATGTAATAAGACGATGATTTGGGGTCCTTACTTTTGTCCATTGAGCTTGAAAGCAATCCGGGCTTCTCCGACGTCCAAGTCGGGCCACCCCTTTGGGTGCTCAAAAATCGCGTAACCGTAGAGCCCTGAACTCCCCCGTCTCAATACAAATCTGCCCCCAAAAGTAGAAGCGCAATCGACTATTAACGACACTTCAAAATCAGATTAATTAACCTTTTTCTCCTCCAAATTAAATGAACAAAACCATGATGCTTCGCTGACCTCTTGTCGACGATGAGCGGGGCCAAGTTCGGATCGGAAGAATTGCTCCATCTGCTGACGAACGACACCTCGACCACGTCGTCGGTGTTTGCTACCACCTCGAACGTTGTTCCCTCAATCCTGTCAAAACAATCCTAACTTTTTAAGTATTTTTTCCGGGTATTTTATCTTACAAGCTTAAATTTAATAAACTGCACCAATCTAGGTTCCCCTCAGAAATGGCAATATTCATTATTGTTTCTAAAATGTAACGGCTTTAATCTATCACATTGTTTATCTATTGAACAAGTCAACCTAATATGCTTTTTACCCGAAATTTCGTTACAAGAATCAACCTATTATGTTCATGTTCGCCCTAATTTTATCCTAGTGTCTTGACTAGCAATAAAGAGCTTCTTCTGAAAGCAACTAAAACTTACCTCGTATATATACTAGGTTCCCCTGGCCTGTTCCACACAATGTCCCAGTACCTGAAATTAACATTGGCAAAGACTCGTCATGAGTGATGAGTCAATAAAGAATTTTTTGAGGTCACAAGTCTTATGTCGAGAAGAATTCGTTTTCTTTTTATTGGGTCAAACAACATGGAAACTAAACTATGGTCCAAAAATGAGCATAAAAATAAGAAAATATCTACAACCCGGATGAAAAATGACAGCAAAAAAGTCTACCTAATTTCGGCGAAAAATTGACCCATAGAGAAAACTACGAAATAACTTAATTTATCCTTGATCAAAGCTGACGTTCTCAAAGACTATAGGAGAGAATGTTCCAATTATTATGATGGTCTAGGCGAATTAAATTGTCCCACTCTTTGGTCAATTACTGCGGTCGAGTTTTAATCGGTTCAAAAGGACATCATTATCGACAGCGAGCCTTTGAACAGCATTTGGTCCAATACGGTATTTGACTCAGGTAGCTTTCGATTCAAGGACGAAAGCTCTTTTGCACACGGCATACGCCTAACAGTTTTTACCGACGACTGGGAATTGTCCCGGACTCCGGAGTGATTGGCTCAATTTGCGTATCCGAAATTGGGATACATCGTCGTCGAAAATAGACGCGTGGGGACATATAAGCTTCCAGATGAGTTGACTTGGGGTCAAATAAGTAAGTCGAGTCAATTGATTTCCTATAAATTCTAAAAAATCGTGAATATTCTTTTTAATACCAATTTAATCTATTTTACTAAAAGTGACTTTTACATATTGATTACATTAAGTTCGAAGGAAGTGAGTCTTTTATTTTCCATGTGAAGATCTAAAGAGGTTTTCCAAGATGAGCAATATTTACTGAGAATGAGAAAATATTCTTAAACCATAGAGAGCATTTAAAAAAAATCTTAACAGATTAGAATATATACTTTTAATAACAATTTTCATTCATGATATGACAGATTGCATTAAGTTCTAAGGGAGGGAATCTTTTCTTTTCCACATGAAAGTCTAAGACGTTTTCCAAGATGACAATTTTTACTGGAATTGACCCAAAATATTCCTAAAAACTTAAGAATGCTGCTTTAAAATAAAAAAAGAATCTTAACATAGTTATAGGTGTTACAATAATTTTGTAATTATCTAAATAATAAGACATGACATTAACTCTGCGAGAATGAGAAATAAATCATATTTGTAATTAACATTAAATTGACTCTATTGTATCTATGTTGATAGATCACATAAAAAGTAGCTTTTCTGAGCAAAACGAAAACTCCAAAACACCGCGACGACAACGATACAACGTGTTGATAATAGCAAACAGAGAGACAATGACCGTAAGAACCAAAGACTTCCAATGGCGTTGTCAGGAAATCATTGGTCTAATCGATGTTGACAGAACAAATAGCATTTGGTTGTGATTTTGATTTTAAATCTTGCATGAGTGAACTTCTTATTTTCTTCGACCGAAAAAAAAAAAAAACAAAACTTCTTATTGTATTTTATTTTTTTATTTTTGCTACAACACCTTGGTAGGACTTCTTAATTGTAGAATATGTTCGCATTGCATTTGAATTTTGTAAAATGCAAATCGTTCATGCTTTCTTTATAATAATAATAATAATAATAATAATAATAATAATAATAATAATAATAATAATAATAATAATAAAACGACTTAACTTAAGGAAGTGAAAGTTCATATTGGTAATCGATACTTACCCTCTATTGGTCTCTCTATTGCGAGGCTCAAGGAGGTTATCGATCCCGTTGAACTTGATGCCCGTGACCTCCCCAACTGGATTTGAGAATGTGACCTCGACAATCCCATTGTCCATCACCACCTGAAATTTACTCGCAAATTATTATTCAATGAACAATTTGTTAGCAGAGGCTCAATAAATTCGATTTTAGTATTTTTATCGTTAATAAAAAGTCTCAATTCTAAAACTTCCAATTAATGTTGAGAATTGAGATCAGAGATATGAATCAAGGGTATCGAACACGTGATCTTTTGATATGATTAGATTATATCGAGAATAATCTGCGCTATCTAATTTTTTTTTCTATATCGAGAATAATTTTCATTTTCAGGACGTAAGTGTATTATATAATACTTATTGGACCAACATAAATAATTGTTGACTAGCGGGGGGGTGTGAATCACCTGATTATTTTGCACTTGCAGCTGGACCCCAGGATATGCGTTCGCTCGAATTTCCCTGCCAGAATGCGGAAAAGAACATTGTTTTTCACCCAACACATTACTTCTTTCATTTATTAATATATTTTGTTTCCTCTTTCGTCAAAATATAAGAGAGTCGTCAACCAAACATCATCTCCTCTCTGACTAACGACGACGAGATCAGTGAACAAAACCCTTGAAAGGGCTCCCTCTTCAATGACGTCTTAGAACGAGGAGAAGCAGTTGGTCGATAACAAGAACCTACGTGGAGCAGTTGAACGCAATGTCAAAGTTTGGTGCTCTTAATCTAGTATTTTCCGACGATGATTATAGGCCATCCCCGAATTAAAATAAGAAATAAGTAAAGCTAGGGCTTAGGTTTTGCCCTACCCTCCTTTCTCTCATAAGGAAAGTAGGGTTTCATCGTCACGCCATGCAAAAGAGCTGAGCTGAAACGTTTCTTTCGCATTCTGAGCAGTCTAGGGTTTATGGCTGACCAAACTGAGCATACCATTTAATGTGCTTTTAGATGCTTTTGAGCTTTGCTGTTAAACATTGTATTAAGTGCACTAATCTTGATGACCATTGACGGAAAGTCAAATGGTCTTCCCCTAAACATTACTTTGAAAATTTGAATGGGGAATACAAGAAACAATATGATTAAGTTCATGATTTAATGATTTTCAATGCTCATAAATTCCTGAAAATAAAAATCTTGGAAACGTCAAAAACCGTAGATCGCTGGTAAATTCTCTCTCTCTCTCTCTCTCTCTCTCTCTCTCTCTTCTAGATCTCTCTCATGCATGGAAACTGAAAACGTACGCCACGATGAAAATACCTTACTGAGGCCACCACGGAACAAGCAGAGAGCAAGAAAAGCAATCGAACTTCCGCGGTCAACCACCCACGGAGCAAACCCCACCACCGCCGGAAACCCATGTCCTCCATAGTCGCCCGCCCACGAAAAAAAAAAAGCTCCCGCGGATCCAAATCTAAAGTAGACTCGCAATCTAGAGCTGGCCTTCTGCAGAATCGGAAATAAAGAGAGAACTAATAACGGTTTCTTCAGAAGGTAACCCTCACAGAGGAGGGAAAACGAAAAAAGAAAAAAAAGAGAAGGCTATCTTTTCAATATGAACAATATGGACATACCTTTATTTATATACCGTTCTGCATAGATTCTGTCCAAAACGACCGCTTGAACGCAGAGGCAAACATGTCAGGTTAACCTTAAACCCCACAAGTACGTCGCCCCATTTATAGTGCATGGTGAAGCAGAAGCGTGTAGTTGAACAAAGGCTTGTCTTAACTCCAATTGTCGTTGTTTTTGGTAGGGTTAGGACTACAACTATATTTTTCCATTCTTGGTATGTGTTTGTATCCATAATGGTTGCGATCTTCCTAAATCGCCCCTTTTTTTTGGTCGAACCCAAATCGCCCCTTGATTGTTCAAGGAATCAAGGGATTTGAGTTCTTAAGGGTCTATTTGGTAACAATTCTATTTATGGAAATATTTTCTGAGTAGAAATGATTTTTTTATAAGGGAAATGCTTCCCGGACAGTCTAACAGTATTGTCATTTATTTCTGACCGTAGATCTACACACCATCACCGAGTGTTTCGCATAAAGCACTCATTAATTAAAAAAATCGTGGGGTCAGAAATAATGACAGTATTATCAAACTGTCAGGCTAACGGCTTCTTTTTTATAATTATGTTTTTTAGGACAAAGAAGTAGATTTTTTTTCCTTCTTGATTATGTTCCAAATTTATTCTTTGGCTAGTGATTTGCTCTTTGGGATAGAAAAATTAACTGACGTTATAAAAAAAAAAGAATTCTATTCGCGGAAATAAAAGAACAGGAATCAAAGAAATAAGAGCATTAACAAACGGGACCTAAAGGGCTAAAGATGAAGGATAGTATCGTCCTCGGGAATTATAGTTAGGCTACAGGGAGAAAAAATTCCATGGAAGGTTCACTTAGTCCAAGTTGAATATTGGATGTAAATGTGTATTGGATTCTTGCCAAATGTTTGACAAGTTCGTACTCGTTTTTTCCTCTGCATAGTAATGGAAATCCTCGCCAAGAAAAGTCGGACATTTTACTCATCTTTTGTTCCTCTCTGGGATTCTGGGTCTGTTTCCGACGGTTGATATATTCAGGTTTTGTTCTACTGCTTTTAGAACCAAACAAAAATCTCAAATTAATGTGGTGTTTTTCGACCCCAAAAAAAAAAATTAATGTGGTGTTTACTCGTGGACCCCGCCTTTAATGTCTCGCCAAATATTTCAGATTTCGAGTAGGGTAATACAGAATTATCTTCCTAAATAAGAACGACCTTGACCAGGTTGAAACTCTTTGCTGGATGATAGGAAAATTGTCTAAAAAGTCGTCAACCTATTATAGGGCAGCCAATTCAGTCATAAACATTTCATTTGTACCAATTTAATCTGTCCTAAATTTGTTAATTTAGTCATAAACTTTTTGATAACCGTAAAAAATTTAAGACTATATTGGCATAACTGAAAAGTTTAGGTAAGAATTGATCGTCTTACAATTGATCTAGGACTTTTTGAACAATTATCCGATATTTAGATCTCTCTTTCCTTTCGTATCTTGTTTTAGCTTTACATTGCCATTATCCAGATGTCGTTTATAACATTCAGTCTTACAATTAGATTGCTTAAATTCACTTGTCAAACCAGGAACTGTATGTATCATTGTCTGCACTAGGGGTGAGCATGGCTAGGTGGGCAAGTTTCGGATCTAAACCTTAAAACCAAACATGTTATAGCCAATTACAAATTTTTGGAACATGGAACCTACCATATTTGCCCTGAAACTTGTTTTGGAACCTACTCTATTTTTTCGGTCCGGTTTCAGGGTCTACTTGATAACTTGTTCTTATTTTTTATTTCATTTTTTTCAACAAAATAATATGGGAAGCAATGAAACGATATAAAGTAAAAGATGAATAATAAAACTCATTATCCACCAAAAGTAACAATCTCTAATATGAGCGGTAGAAATTACAATCCATAAAAAACAGAGAAGGTGACGCGAGCGAGACTAAGATTTTTTTTTAGTAGTAACTAAATATTGGTTCCAAAATTTGTCCGGTTCCTATAACTTGGAATTGAGAACCGGCCCGATTCCAACCGGTTCCCAAAATTTTGAACCGGTTTCTGGACGAATTGGAATGGGAACCGATACCTGGACTTATTTTTCAGGTGATCCGATCTGGGTTCCGAGTAAACTCGGTCCACTTGCACGCTCCTAATCTACACCACTTCGTGTGAAAAGTTCCTCTTACTTTATCAGCGACTCTTGTTATTGCCGGGGACGGAAATATTCATGGACGAATTTATGTGGTGGGTAGCTATATGCTAATTATGGTTCACATTTCCTCGCTGAGATGCTACACCACGCTAATTTTTAGTTGGCGTTTTCTCGTTCGTTAGCAACTACCGACAGGAGCAAGTCTTACATGCTTCCGATGCATGTGAGCACAACTCGCGCCCGCCATTAGGTAGCGAGATCCAACATATGACCGATATCTGTGCATGTTAATTGGAAAAATTGTTAAAAAGATATTAAACATATTTTATTTTTGCCAATTCAATTATAAACCTTTTGAGTTTGCCAATTGAATCATTAATATTTTCACATTTTTCCAATTAAATCTGCCATGTCGCTAATGTGGACGCCAGAAATGCCACACTAGACGATTGGGGTTGACGTAGACAATTACTAATATATTTTTTGGAAATTTTCTTATTAATTTTTTATTTGTTTTTTTCGTGTCTTCTATTTTTTTTTCTTCTTTTTTTGATTTAGGGCCATTGGCCACTGAGGGCTGGTGATCTTTGTCGATCTATGGGTGAGTGCCGCGAAGTCTTGCTGACCACGGACGAGGTTCCGTATCCCACAACGAGGGCATCATAACCTAGCTGTGGCTGGCCAAGGCTTGGGTGAGGGCTTGTAATGCCTCGCTAGCTTCAACGACCCTCGCTCTCTGTCGGTGGTCTAGTCGACTTTTGAAAAAATAAAAAATATTTAAAAAAATTAAATTTTTTTAAAGATTGTCAATAGTTGTATCATATCAACATCGGTCATTTTACGTGGTAGCACTTTCGAATTCAATGTCTGTGATTTTCGATCAAAATTGGCTGTATGGATGTAATTGCAAAACCTTGTACACATTTATGACTCAATTTAAAAAATTAGAAGAGTTAGGATTGGAACCGACAAAATTTCAATAAGTTTAGGATTTTGGGCAATTTTCTCATGTTGATTGGCATTGTAGATGCATTTGGACCAACAACTCTGTCAGAGTAAGTCGTACAAGCTCTGGATACCCGTACGTGCGAGACCAATTCACCCCGCAGGTGGATCACGTGCCTTACTTTATTCACAGCCGCCATTAGATCAAGTACAATGGGACCAACTTTCAACGGTGCATGTTAGTTTGCTTCACATATGGATGTGGAGTATCCAAGAATTTTTCGATTCATAGAAGGCTGGTCGATTGAAGACTCTACCCAACTTTATCGTCAAGTCAACTAGTTTATCATCTTTTTTTTTTCCTCAATCAGTAGAACACAAATATTTTTGTAGGTTCTAAATGAATGTGTAATTAAAGTATATTCCGACCAAAAAAAAAGTATATGACATCATGATGGATCGGATTAAATTCGTTGAACTTAATGAGCTGAGATAGTTATATCTTAATCTAAAAAAAAAATTCCTTACAAATTGCCCTCTACAAAAACAAGTGGAATCCAACTTCCAAATGTTAGATATGTATATATTCAATCTGTTTTCGTTGTCTTCGTATGGATGGTGTAGAGATAGCGAATCTAGGCATGCACCGCCAATTGACAATGCCGTAATTACTGGAGAACGAATTTCTGACACGTTTACTCACCATTGAGATGATACAAGATCTAGTGATCTGTCTCCAATTATTTTGTTTGGCCGATCCGTTCTTGTGAAACGTGTGTGTGCTTAACATTATTGGTGCTCGGTTGATCCTCCTTGTTTTTTAGATTTGGCTTTGTTTCGTGGTATCCTGGGCTTTGCTCTGTTTCGATTTCCTAATTTTGAGCAATGAATATGATTTTCATTCGATTAAAAAATTAAAAAAGATCCTGAATATATTAACTAAAAAATTAATTGGAGGCATGGGGGTCCTTTTTGATATATAGAAACGAGATATAGGGGAAGATCTGCTATGTCTAATTCGTGTCCAATCTACCCAAAAAAGAATTGAAACTGACAAATATACATACTAAACAACATGGATTCAAATGTCAAAATGGGTATATACTGAACAAGAAGAATTCAAATGATTAGGTTTCATGAGGATATCCCCCAAACGAGTTTCGCTAGTTCAGAACCATTATAGTTGTGAACAACTTAACCTCCATGGTGTTCATGAATATCGCCAACTTGGGACCGGTTTGCTATACCCCCATTCACGTCCTGACCCATGGGTCTAGTGGAGCTAGACTGAACCGTTTGATGACATTGTTCTTTGCCCGCCCGGCAACTGAGTTGAACAGCTGAATCCTTCTAGTAAAATATTTGGTTGTGTTCCACTGCTATTCTATTACGAGGACAAACCCTAATTATCCAATCAAACAGTATGTATCTATTGGTTCAGATATATGTCTGATCTGCTTCCACACTTCACTAGCAACAACTTGTTTAGGACTCCATGCGCTAGTCTCGACATAATTTCATTAACATAAACAAGATTACGTCCTTCGGGGTCGAATGAAACATGTGAAAATACGATTGAGGGACTAGGTTCTTCATAATTGGGCATTGGTACTTCGACTGGCTTTGGAGAACTGTGTAATTACTGTCCTAAAATGGAAAGCTAGAAGTGTATCGAATATTGACTTTCTTTCGTGTATTACGAGCTTGTATGCATGCTTCCAAAGCTTCTTGATTAACTAAGGAACATTGGGAATTTTTCCAAGAGCATCCTAAAGTTCCTCTACTGGTTTAAGGTACATCGTGAGATTGAGATCACCAAGAGAGAACCTATGCCTGAACTCGTTGACAAATCTAGCTAAACTCACTTTTACTTCAAATGATTAAGCCAATGAATGTTGCCTCGACTGCATCTATAGTGGAGCCAATGAGTTTTGGTTCGACTGCATCTACAGGTAGCCAAAATCATATCAATTTCACACGTCCACCTCATTAACATACGCCAGTGTATGACGAACAAGATTTTCTTAGTGATAAAGCCCATGAGAAGAAGCTATTCAAGTTAAATGATATGGACAATGAGAAAGGAGAGTGGAATCCGAATTCCAGAACCCGTATTCCGACCCCCAAAAAAAAAGAGAGAGAGAGTCTAGAACCCGTATAAGTCCACGTTTCGACTTTCAGGGTGGGCGTGCTTGATTAGGGCGCAAGCAATTTTTCAGTTTATGGCAGCGTAGGTCCCTTATTCAAATATGATCAAATGGGTAAGTGCTTTAGGCCATGATTATCAGCATAAGTCAAATTCTAAGACTTAACCAGTTGATGAACTTACTGGGTATTGGCGTGACGTTTCATGTAACAGAATCTTGCGCTAGTTCCACTGGATAATAAATAAAAAAAAGGATTTTCTCCGGTTTCAAAAGTGTTATCCATACCTTACAAATACTAAAGTCGTTCATCTCCATTTTACTTCAAAAGGCATTGCATAAAATAATCTTCATATAGGGCATGGAAGGCAAAGTCAAATCACATGAAAATACTCACGAGGACTCTCTCTCTCTCTCTCTCTCTCTCTCTCTCTCTCTCTCTCTCTCAAGCCCATTGCCTCCAAGGGGTTTGGCCGAACGGTTTTCATCTTTGAAGTCGACATTTCAAGCTGAGGATAGACCGGACTTTGACCAAACACAGATGGACTTTCGTAGACAGCAGTCCGACCTGGGAAAACCCCCAACAGCGGGACCTTTGTGGAACGTGAAAAACGCCATTGAAACATGCCAAACATTCAGTCTACGGAAAGGAAGAAACACACATCTCTACCGCCCCCACACCCCCCTCCAGCTGACCGTAAGGCCAGAACCCCATTAGAAATGTCACTGGCCAGAAGGAAAACGTGATCCGCAACGTGACTCTTCAGCAGTTGAACTGTCGGATGCCAGTCTTCAACTTTCCCTTGGCCGAAAAGCAAAAATCAAATCGACTGCCTCATTCTGGTCTTTCCGTTTGTTAAGAGTTGGGTCTTCTCAGCTAGCCATGCAGCAAAACTAAGCTTGGAAATAGATGGTGTGGACCGGAATATAGCTTACACGCGTTTGGTGATTGATGAAGTTTTCACGTAACGAAATTTCAACGTTTCGCACCTCCGGATGAGCTAGGCACCACAATTTTTGATCTTGTCACTAAATTTTGTTTCTGCGTCATTAGGACATGTAAAATATCTCTAACAGCACCCATCGTTGAGATGGGGCTCTTCTTTTCCATTAGAGATATCTTTCGACATTGGATAAATTATCTGCATATTTTTTAAGTCACCATATGGTTTCTTTGGGGATTAGGTTTACTCTGTAATATTTGTAATTAGAGAGAGAGAATATGTAAAATTTCGAGCAAAATCAAATCTTCCAAATTGGCCGGATTTTGTACATGTTTCAAAATTGAGACATAATTCAACAATGAATGACGATATGTCCATTGTAAAGAATATAGATTATAGCATAAATCTTATATCTCGATCCCAAGCCCAGATTACACCCAATCCTTACTCATTTGCTTGTCCAATCTCTCCGGTGTTTTTCTCATAAAGACATTCATAGGGAAAAATGTCAGAATATATTTTTAATATTCAATGTGGGCTTTATTAATTGTTATTGTAAATATTAATTGGTCTAATAAAGGAAGATATATACAATTTCCTATTTAGTCTAATATGGTGCCGGAGAGTGTGGGTCGAGATAAACCTTATCTGTAATGAGGGGATAGGTTTCAATCTCTATCAATAGAGCTCAAATCCCTCCTCTTAATGTCTACATAAACTCACATCAAGAGTTATCAAAAGCGATACGTGAGGAATCGTCTCATTTAAGCCAATGATAAAGAGGTTCATAGAGGAGAAGCTCTTGAGCATCGGATCCTTGCAATTCCACATTAAGAACGATTGTTCCAAAACAAGGTGCGTCAATTTTTCTACTTTAAGAAATCATGATTCGCATATATATGGTTGCTGCATAACGATTAAATTCGCAACTTACAATTGGTATCAGAGCCGATGGTTGATTGGTGGCCCATTCTCATAGTATCGGTGTTGTTGGAATGATAAATATTGAAAATCTTCCTAATTCCAATATAGAAAAAATATGGCATAGATGTGCGATATCCATAGTTACCAAATTCATGATTGTAACGCATCGTATTGTTATTTATTAAAGGACAATAAATCCTCCCCAAAAAATGAGATGAATTAAGGTTTTACCACCGTGGACGTAAGCTTGCAAGAGATTTCTTTTTCTCTTAGTTGTCTGAACCACGTTAACTATTGGGTGTTTCTCTTCTCTTTTTTTATCTCTTTTTATTGCCATTAAAACATGGTATCGGAGCCGTGTTCGATCCTAAAGTCGGCTCCTTGTTAATGCTTTCGCTTGTCTGCTGGTGATGGAGAATCCGATTTTTTTTTGTGTGTGGTGATTTTTGGTTTGCGCAAAGGGCGATTATCTTCAGAATCCGATTTTTTTGTGTGTGTGGTGATTTTTGGTTTGCGCAAAGGGCGATTATCTTCATCACACCTTCATTGGATTCGATTGTTCCTAGATAAGTTTGCTGAATTTGTGTTATCTTTATGTTTAGGATGATGGTTGATAATAGCAAATTTATTTCCGAGATGTCGAATAAACTTACGACTATTATGTTAAATGGGTGTAATTATTTGCCTTAGTCTAGAGCTGTCTCTATAGCCCTTGGGGGCATATCAAAGCTGAGTTATGTGAATGGTCTTATCAGAGCACATGTAGCTACGAATAAGAAATTTATTAAATGGCAGGCAAATGATAATGTGGTCATGTCATGGTTGTTTAATTCAATGGAATTTGAAATTTACGAGATATTTGCTTATTCACAGACTGCTAAGTCCTTTTGGGATTCTTTGAAGGATATGTACGAAAATATTGATAAAGCATCTCATGTCTTTGATTTGCAACACAAGCTTGCTCATACTAAGCAAGCACCTAATCAATCATTTACTGAATATCTTGGTAATATGAAAAAGAAGATGGATGAATTGCGATAATATCTACCGCCTACCCAGAATGTTGAGATATATGCCCAGCGTGAAGAGCATGATATGATTTTTCAATTTTTGGCTAGTCATAGGCCTGAATATGAAGATCGTAAGAGCAAAGCCTAATGAGTTCCACTCTTCCCAATTTTGCTACCATTTGTGCTATTGTTCAAAGGGAGGAAAATCATCATCATATAATGATTCATGATACTAAGAAAGGGGGAGATTTGGTTGAGAATTTTGCCCATGCTGCTAAAAGTAATTGCTATGGTTTTGACGACAATCGCTTTGTTTTTGGTAAAGGTAAAGGCAAAGGTCGCAATAATAAATTTCATCGTATTCATTGTGATAAGGATGGTTACACTAAAGATCGTTGTTGGAAGCTTTATCCTCATCTTCGGCTTCTAAGGATAAAGCAATGTATGCCATGGTTGTAGCTCATACTCAAGGCTTGACATTTGATCTTCAAGCCTCTCTGAATGAAATTCTCTACCATTGCAGCATCTTATCCAAACCTGTGGCACAATATCATCTGTCTCTGATTCTATTAATCTGGCTCAATCTAGTAATTCCCTGGCTCTTGTTACTCTTTCTCCATTTTTTTTTTATTGATTCGAGTACTACTAACCATATGTGCAACACTTCTTATGGATTATTTGATTTTTATGTCGTTGATGAGGGTTCTCGTGGTCTAATTACTATGGCCAATGGTTCTCGTGGCACACTCTGATGTTTGGGGTAATGCTCCTACGGATTCGCGTGATGGCTTCAAATATTTTGTTACTTTTATTGATGATAAGTCTCGTACCACTTGGCTTTATTTGTTGACCTCTAAGAGTGAAGTGCTGAAAGTATTTCAAGAATTTTGTAGTATGGTTTAAACTTAATATGGTCGCCACATCAAGATTCCCCGAACTGATAATGAGACAGAATATACAAATCATCATTTTGAATCATTTTTGAAGTATTTAGGAATTATTCATCAAACCTCCTATATCGGGGACTACTCAACAAAATGGCGTAGTGAATGGAAAAATCGTCACCAATTTGAAGTGACAAGAGCTATGTTATTTTATGATAATTTTTCCGAGACATATTGGTCAGATGCGGTGCTTACTAGTTGTTACTTGATTAATTGTCTCCCTAGTAAGATCTTACGCTACGAATCTCCAGTGGAGGCGCTTATTAGCCAAACTGTGAATATTTCACATCTTTGAATATTTGGGAGTATTTGTTTTGTTCACTCTTCAGTGGAAAAACTTGATCTTCGTGCTCGTAAGTGTATTTTTATTGGTTACTCCTCTATCAAGAAGGGGTATAAATGTTTTGATCTATCTGGTAATAAGATTTTTATCTCACGTAATGTTGTCTTCAATGAGAATAACATGTTTTTTTTTAGCAAGGATTAGCTTCAAGAGGAGACTAGTGGTACTAAATTAGACTATAATGAATTCGATGTTGAAGTTGCTCTCCTTCCAATTGTGAGTGGTCATATTAGTGATGATATTAGTGATTCTGATCTTGCTTCAGAACAAGTGGATGAAATTGTTGAGATTGAAGAGCCTACACCCGTTCTCGCCGCGACTGCTCTTATTCGTAGGAATACTCGAGTTTTGCAATGACATGTTAGATTTCATGACTTCACCACTTATCATTCTGCTCGATTTCCTATACATGATTATATTTGCTATGGTAAAGTTTCTCCTGCCTTTCATGCCTTTTTGTCAGCTATCTGCTAAAAAAGAACATGCTACTTTTCTTGAAGTTAGAAGTTCTCAAGTGTGGCGAGATGCTATGAAAGAAGAACTAGAAACACTTGATAAAAATCACACTTAGGATATTGTCACCTTACTTGAAGGAAAGCGTTCCATTGTATGCAGATGGGTATATAAAATTAAATACAATAATGATGGTTCCATAGAGCATCACAAGGCAAGACTTGTTACGAAGGGCTACACACAAACATATGGTGAAGACTATAAAGAAACTTTTTCTCCTATAGAGACAATGAACATTGTAAGAGTATTGATATCCATAGCAGAAATTGTGATTGACCAATTTTTCAAATAGATGTTAAAAACGAGTTCTTACAAGGTGAACTGGAAGAAGAAGTATATATGAATATTTCTCCTGGACATCCTTCAAAAAATCAACCTCATGCAGTATGCAAACTTAATAAAGCTATCTATGGTCTCAAACAGTGCCACGTGCTTGGTATGAAAATTAAGTTCGTCTCTTGAAAGTGTGGGTTTCAAAAAGTGTGATTCGGATTCCTCCTTGTTTGTGAAATAAAATGCCAAAGGAACAGTGGTTGTCCTATTATTACGGGTGATAATATTCATGAAATCAAGACTCTTAAGCGGCACTTGAATGTACAGTTTGACACCAAGGATTTGGGACACTTGCGTTATTTTCTTGTATATAAGTGATTTACTCTAGTTAAGGATTACTCATCTCTCAAAGAAAATATGCTCTTGACTTGTTAAAAGAGACCGAAAAACTTGGAGCTACACCTGTTGAATTTCCCATGGATTATAACAGTAAGTTTGTTGACAACATAGCCCCTTTACCCGACGTTAGTCGATTTCAAAGATTGGTTAGACGGTTGATCTACTTAACCATTACTCGGCCATATATTCCTTACACAGTCAATTATGTAAGCCAATTCATGCATCCTCCTACTGAAGGATAAATGGCACTTGTGAATCGCATACTTCGATACTTAAAATCTTGTCTAGGTCGGGGTATTTTGATGAAGAAACAATGTCATACTAGTATTGCAAGGCATACTTATGCGGATTGGATTGGGAGCTTATGGACAGAAAATCAACTACATGTTTCTACACTTTTGTAGGTGAAAACTTACTCATTTGGAAAAGTAAAAAGCAAACTATTGTGGCAAGGTCCAATGCAAAGGCTGAATACATAGCCATGGTCTCAACTACAAGTGAAATAGTTTGGCTTCATTTGCTTGTGCAAGAATTGGGATTTGGATCTCCTAAATCTCTTATGAAGTTATTTTGTGATAATCAAGCCTCAATCCATATTGCTTCAAATCCATTTTTCATGAACGGACGAAACATATAGAAGTTGGTTCTCACTTTGTTCGTGAGAATGTTCATGACAAGACAACTAAAACTTCTTTTATTTGTAGTGATGAGCAACTTATGGATATATTCACCAAAGCTTTTGCTAAAGGTGTTTTCCAGAATATGGTATCCAAGTTGACCTCTGAAGACGTTGTCGCTCTAGCTTGGAGGGGGAGTATTGGAACGATAAAGATTGAAGATCTTCCTAATTCCAATATAGCAGGAAATATTGCTGAGTTATGCGATATCTATAGTTACCAAATTCATAATTGTAACACATCGCATTGTTCTCTATTAAGATAAATTGGGGATTTACCGTCGTAGATGTAAGCTTCCAAAAGATTTCTTTTTCTCTTTGTCGTCTAAACCAGTTAACTATTGGGAGTTCCTCTCCTCTTCTTTGATCTCTTTTTATTGTCATTAAAACAGGTATTTGGTGAACATTTCAAAGAAGGAATCTGGTGGTAAATGCGGTTTTTCAGACCGAGTTGTGGTGTAGCAATCAGGCCCGATGGGCGTTGATGAAGATTCAAGTTGAGATAAGTTGGTACGGAAGAATACTTGGATTAAGAGGGAGCAAACTTACACCGGAGCTCACACGTGAGAGGAAGATTGTTAGGATGTATATGTAAGTTGTGTTAGAGAACTTATACACTCGCAAGATGTTATGAAGTGAAATGCGAAAAAAAAAACAGGCTGATTGGAATGTTCACAATATATAGATTTTGTCATTTTTGGTACTTTGGCACATTTGCTAGCTGAATCTATATTTTCTATCCTTAGGTAATACCTTTCCTTAGAGCCCCGAAGTTAGCTTGCAGTATTTTCAGATTCCATATTAGCTTGAGTAAGTATTTCGTTTTCAAGTATTATGTGTTATTATTAATATAACCCATGTACCATTGTCTTACAGATTTCTTTCAAATTATGACTGGACAGAACTTCCGCGCTGGAATTTGTCATTCTTCACCAAAGGACATCAATCAAATCTTTTATTTATATAACTTTTGTTGCTAGGATAAATTTTATCTTACAAGTATCTTCCTCTGAGGCTAAGCTATTTTCTTGTTTTTTTGAGCTATTGTCTTGATTTTCTAGGTGTATTCATTGAAGAATCCGTTATTCAAAGCTTGTGATAGCTAGACTTGTCAAACATGTGGGTTGGGTCGTGTTTTGGTCGGGTCATAAATTTCGACCCAAATTGACCATATAACCCATTTATACCCATTTATTGAAATGCACATTTTTTGATCCTACTTGACTGGACCGACCCAACTCATACCCGTTCCGACCCGTATCGCTAAAACACTTCCATATTTAATCTAATATAACTTATTTCTTATAAATTTTTGAAAATAGTATATTACTAAAACATTTTGGAAAATTTTTATAAATTTTAAAAAAAGATTCTTATGTTTTTTTATTCTTTTTTTTTTGTCTAAGAGTGGGAAGGGTTCCTAGTGTCAGCGAGGGTCGATTGGCCCTCGCCTGTGATCGGCGAGGGTGTCGCCAGGTTTCGTAAGACAAAAAGAAAGAAAAAGAAAAACGAAAATAAACATTAATAATTTACACAAAAAAATAGAAAACTAAAAAATCAAAAATTTCTTATACGACTCACTTAAGGTAGTTAAATAAACCATTTATGACTTTTTTTTGGTCGAATATTAATGAATTATTAAGTAACCCATTTATGTTCCACTTAAGTATATTTTAAAATTAAGTAAACCCATTTATGAATCACACCTTCAAATGTGAGTTAAAACAGTCGTCACCTCTAGTGATAGCTAACTGGACGGATTGCATATTGGTTCTCTTATTGCTTTTGATGTTATTTTATAGAATACTACATGGAGAATTCGTTCGACATTGTATCGTCGTCCGCATAGCATTCAATAGTATAGTTTTTGTTGATTCCCAGATGAATATGATGGAAAATAAACATTAGTAATTTGTACAAAAAAGAAGATGGATCGTCACCTGACGGTTCGAGGTTGCTTCTCGCGCTATCGAATTTCGTCGTCTACGTCTCTCCTTGAATTCCTAAAATCGAGCTAGACCAAGCATTTTGTTGTAGAAAGTCGGATCGCAATCGATCGCAGCGGAATTCTAACTGTCAAATTCGCGCAATATGATGCCCATTTTCTCTTTCGAGAAAAACGTAATCGACACAACAAAAATAAAAGAAGATGAGAAGAGCAATACACCAGAAATTTTTACGTGGAAAACCCGATGCGGGAAAAACCACGAGACGCAAGTCTAGGAGCGCTCTACTATAATCAAAAGATTACAATTGACATTCTAATGGTGTCTCTCTCACAATAAATCCTCACAATTGTCACAAAACACAATCTCACTTGACGAACTCTCAAGAACTCTCGTGTGTACTCATTGTTGAGAATTTTGTGATTTCTCTAGAGTAATTTTCTGGTGCACACAAAAAAACCTCCTTTCAATCACTCTGTTATAGTGGCATATCTCCATCCAAATTAGAATATTCCCTAACTGATTTCGAAATCCACTCTTGATTGGAAATCCCTTTGATTGATTAGAAATCTCTAATTTAAATAATCACCAGAATATTTTATCCTGGTAATATTCCTTTTCAGCGTTCCGCCATAATAGGACTTTTTCCGATTAGGTATTTTAGATGAGCGATCATCGAGATCTTTTAAATCAAATCCCGAACATGTTGGGCTGCTCCCAAAAAATCTCCTCCCAGCCCATCATGGAGGATCTCGAACTTCCTTATTAAGTCGATAAACCAGCCTTTTTCCTACAAAAGTTTAGTTTCTCCGTAGGTAGAGACTTTGTAAATATTTCAGTACCATTTCTGTCTGTGTGGATCTTCTCGATCTTCAATTGCTTCTCTTCCAACATCTCTCGTATCCAATGATACCTGATATCAATATACTTCGTTCTTGAATGAAACGTAGAATTTTTACTGAGATGAATAGCACTTTTGTTGTCGCAATACACAACATATTCATCTTGCTTGTGCCCTAACTCTTGCAAAAATCTCTTCATCCACAACATCTCTTTGCTAGCTTCAGTGGCGGCTATATATTCAGCCTCCGTTGTGGATAGTGCAACGTATTTTTGCAATCTTGATTGCCAAGAGACAGCTCCACCTACAAAAGTTATTAAATGACCAGGCGTAGACCGTTTGGAATCCACATCTCCAGCCATGTCCGCATCGATGAACCCCTCAAGTATCGATTTTCCATCACCAAAATACAAACATAAACTAGATGTACCTTTAAGATACCGGAGTATCCACTTGACAGCCTCCCAATGTTGTTTGCCGGGATTTGACATATATCGGCTAACAATTCCAACAGCATACCCAACATCCAGTCGTGTGCACACCATCGCATACATGACACTTCTGACAGCAGAGGCGTAAGGAATCTTCAGCATTTCTTCCTTCTCCCTTTCACTCGAGGGACACTGCCTCGTGCTAAGCTGAAAATGACTAGCCAAAGGTGAATTGACTGCTTTGGCGTTGCTTATGTTGAATCTTTGCACAACTTTTTCTACATATCTCTCTTGGGATAACCACAGCTTTCCACAAGTTCTATCGCGTGATATCCTCATCCCAAGTATCTGCCTTATCGGTCCAAGGTCCTTCATAGAGAATTCCTTGCTCAACTCCTCCTTGAGCTTCGTGATTTTTCTGACATCATGCCCTACAATTAGCATATCGTCAACATATAATAAAATAATCAGAAAATCACCGTCATTAAACTTCTTGATGAACACGCAATGATCTCTCGTCGTCTTTTTGTATTCATTCCTCTCCATAAATGAATCGAACTTCTTGTACCATTTCTTTGGAGTTTGTTTGAGTCCATAGAGACTCTTCTTCAACTTGCATACAAGATTTTCCTTCTCTTTGGTCACAAAACCTTCGGGTTGCTCCATAAATATCTCCTCATCAAGATCTCCATGTAAGAATGTTGTCTTAACGTCGAGTTGCTCGACCTCCAAGTTCAAGATTGCTGCCAAACCAAGAACTACTTGAATGGATGACATCTTTACAACAGGAGAGAAAATCTCCTCATAATCAACTCCCTTCTGCTGACCGAAACCCTTCACCCCCAATCTTGCTTTGTAACGTGGTTTAGGATTATTTTCTTCGGTCTTCAACCTAAACACCCATTTGTTCTTGAGTGCTTTTCGGCCCTTTGGTAGCTTTACCAAATCATAGGTGTGATTGTCATGCAAGAATTGCATCTCTTCTTGCATTGCTTTCATCTATTCCTTCTTGTAGGCATTAATTTCCACTTATTGAAAATTCTCTGGTTCTCCCCCATCAGTGAGAAATACATACTCATTTGGAGAGTATTTTCTGCTAGGTTGCCTTTCTCTCGTTGATCTCCTTGGTTGCTCTTGAGGAATATCATCAGCATCAATTATTTCCTCCTCAATCGCATCATCAGTTTCTGCTTCTCTTTCTTCTTGAGCATCCGCTCCATCATCTTCACCATCTTCATTATTAGTCTCGACCTCAACTTCTTCAGGAGCATCATCATTGGAAGTTGTCTCAGTTTGTGCTTGCTCAGTTAAGTCATCCTTAGCCTCTTCTTGTGATCCCTCATGAGCAGAATTTTCTGGTAAGTCTGAGGGTTCCAAGTCGACTAAATCTTTCTCTACACTTTGAGGTTCTTCGTGCTTCTTGCGGTCTTTAATTGTTTGATCCTCAAAGAACACTATATCTCGGCTTCGAAACACCTTCTTGCTTTCGGGATCCCACAATCTATAGCCATAGTCTTCGTGAGCATATCCTAGAATTATGCACTCCTTGGCCTTTCCATCTAACTTTAGCTCGTTCGTCTCTCGGTATATGTGCGAATGCCCTACAACCAAACACTTTCAAGTGACTGTAAGATGAATTCTTACCATTCCATACGCTTTGTGGAGTCTCGCCTTTAAGAGGAATCGAAGGTGACAGATTTATCAAATCTACTGCCGTCCTCATTGCCTCCCCCCAAAAGGAGTTTGACAACTTCGCATGAGAAAGCATACATCTTATCCTCTCGCATATTGTTCGATTCATCCTCTCGGCAACACCGTTGTGTTGTGATGTCTTAGGCACTGTTTTCTCGAGTCTTATGCCATGAACTCTGCAGTAATCCTCAAATGGCCCTTGGTATTCCCCGCCGTTGTCAGCCCTCACACACTTCAATTTTCTGTCGGTCTCCCTTTCTAGTTTCACATGCAACGTCACTATAATCTTGTGTGCATTGCCTTCTTTAATCTCGCATCTATTTACTGTCTGGTAGAAGCACCGCGTGGCTCTGCTAATACTTGTGCATATATCGAACTCGATATTTTCAATTCCGTATTATTTGTCAAAGTTTGATTAAATACATCTATTCACCCTCTCTAGGTGTATAGCCTAGCCAGGAACAACAGGTTCTTCATAATTGGGCATTGGTACTTCGATTGGCTTCGGAGAACTGTGTAATTACTGTCCTAAAATGGAAAGCTAGAAGTGTATCGAATATTGACTTTCTTTCGTGTATTATGAGCTTGAATGCATGCTTCCAAAGCTTCTTGATTAACTATCGAACATTGGGCATTTTGCCAAGAGCATCCTAAAGTTCCTATATTGGTTTAAGGTACATCGTGAGATTGAGATCACCAAGAGAGAACCTATGCCTGAGCTCGTTGACAAATCTAGCTAAACTCACTTTTACTTCAAATGATTACGCTAATGAATGTTGTCTCGACTGCATCTATAGTGGAGCCAATGAGTTTTGGTTCGACTGCATCTACAGGAAGCCAAAATCATATCAATTTTACACGACCACCTCATTCATAGACGCCAGTGTATGACGAACAAGATTTTCTTAGTGATAAAGCCCATTAGAAGAAGCTATTCAAGTTAAATGACATGGACAATGAGAAAGGAGAGTGGAATCCGAATTCTAGAACCCGTATTCCGACCCCCAAAGAGAGAGAGAGAGAGAGAGAGAGAGAGAGAGAGAGAGAGAGAGAGAGAGAGAGAGAGAGAGTCTAGAACCCGTATTAAATCAAAGTCCATCGTCTCGACTTTCAGGGTGGGCGTACTTGATTAGGGCGCAAGTAATTTTTCAGTTTATGGCAGTGTAGGTCGCTTATTCAAATATGATCAAATGGGTAATTGCTTTAGGCCATGATTATCAGCATAAGTCAAATTCTAAGACTTAACCAGTTTATGAACTTATTGGGTATTGCATGACGTTTCATGTAACCGGATCTCGCGCTAGTTCCACTGGATACTAAATAAAAAAAGGATTTTCTCCGGTTTCAAAAGTGTTATCCATACCTTACAAATACTAAAGTCGTTCATCTCCATTTTACTTCAAAAGGCATTAGATAAAATAATCTTCATATAGGGATGGAAGGCAAAGTCAAATCACATAAAAATACTCATGAGGACTATCTCTCTCACTGTCTGTCTGTCAAGCCCATTGCCTCCAAGTTGTTTGGTCGAACAGTTTTCTGTGTAGCTGTCGGAATGTCCTTCTTTGAAGTCCACATTGCAAGCTGAGGATAGACCGGACTTTGACCCAACGCAGATGGACTTTCGTAGGCATGGGGATCACCTACCTTAGTTTTTCTAAGGTAGGGGATCCAGTTCCCGTTCGTAGACAGCGGTCCGACCTGCGAAAACCCCCAACAGCGGCACCTTTGTGGAACGTGAAAAACGCCATTGAAACATGCCAAACATTCAGTCTACGGAAGGAAGAAACACATATCTCTACCGCCCCCACACCCCCTCCAGCTGACCGTAAGGCCAGAACTCCATTAGAAATGTCACAGGCCAGAAGGAAAATGTGATCCACAACGTGACTCTTCAGCAGTTGGACTGTCTGATGCCTGTCTTCAACTTTCTCTTGGCCGAAAAGCAAAAATCAAATCGACTTCCTCATTCTGGTCTTTCCGTTTGTTAAGAGTTGGGTCTTCTCAGCTAGCCATGCAGCAAAACTAAGCTTGGAAATAGATGGTTGTGGACCAGAATATAGCTTACACGCGTTTGGTGATTGATGCAGTTTTCACGTAACGAAATTTCAACGTTTCGCACCTCCGGATGAGCTAGGCACCACAATTTTTGATCTTGTCACTAAATTTTGTTTCTGCGTCATTAGGACATGTAAAATATCTCTAACAGCACCCATCGTTGAGATGTGGCTCTTCTTTTCCATTAGAGATATCTTTCGACATTGGATAAATTATCGGCATATTTTTTAGGAATATGTTCACCAGAAGTCCTAAAACTTGTCATGAAAGTGTAGTTGAATCCTAAAACTTTCAAAATATGCAATCAAGTGCTAAAATTTGTCAAATTGGTTTAATCGAGTCATTCCATTAACACCGTCAGCTAGTCTAACGGAAAATGCTGATGTGGCATTTTTAAAGTTATTTTCTCTCTCCCAAATAGCTTTTTAAAATTATTTTCTATTTTTAAGTGGCATTTTTCAATATTTCCTACTTTAAATTTTACTTAAATTGGATTACAAAATATAAAAGGCTAATTTTTATTTAAAAAGCTGGAAAAAAGAAAAGAGAATGACAGGGGGCTCGTGTCGCCGGAGGGGCCGACGGAGTGAGGGTGGATGACTCACCGGCCCCGGCTGAGGTCTCGCCGGCTATCGCCTAGGATCGGCGAGGCCTGTGCAGATCTGCCTTGCCCAGATCTGGGCATTCAGCCCAGATTGGGGGCGACGACACGAGGGCGGAAGGGAGTGAAAGTGAGTGAAGTTTCTTCACTTGACACGAATATGCAGACTTGGATTTGCTTTTCTTGGAATTTCTTTTGATGCAAAAGATCTTAATCAACTGCTGAAAGCATATTTGAGCAGTTTGGATGATGCAGATTCGCATCACAGATGAGCGGATATGTCGGCTCCCCCATTCTGATTTTGCAAAGGAATACAATCAAAGAAGAAGAAGAAGAAGTTGAAGGCGATGAGGTGGTGATAAAGACGAGGAAGGCAATGAGGACTGGACACAAAATTCGATGACGAAGAAGAAGATGAAGAGGAATTTTTGCTAAACCATGTCTTCTGACATTTATCGACCCTAGATCCCCGAATGCTTTTTCTTTTTTAACCCTAATCCCTCAATCTTTCTTTCTCTCCTCCATTGTCGATCATGGCGGGCCTCTATCCCAGTTCCAGTGGGGTCTACCGTCGTTTTCAACTCCCGTCCTCGTGCCGCTAACCCAATCTGGGTGAGGAAGATCTGAACAGGCCTCGCCGGCCCCAAGCGATGGCCGACGAGGCCTCAGCCGCAGGTTGCAAGCCGACCACCCTCGCCCAGGGTCCGTGGAATTCGCCGGCGCCTCCAGCGATGAGGAGCGGCAGGGTGGCATCCATGAGCCCCCTTGCTGTTCTCTCTCCCTCTTTTTTTTTTAAAAATAAAATATTAATCTTTTATATTTTTAATCCAATTTAAGTAAAATTTAAAGAAGGAAATAATGATAAATGCCACTTAAAAACAGAAAATAATTTCAAAAAGCCACTTGGGAGAGAGAAAATAACTTTAAAAATGCCACATCAGCATTTTCCGTTAGACTAGTTGACGGTGTTAATGGAAGGACTCGATTGAACAGATTTCACAAATTTTAGGACTTGATTTCACCTTTTGAAAGTTTTAGGATTCAATTGCATTTTCACGACAAGTTTTAGGACTTTTGGTGAACATATCCCTAATTTTTAAGTCACCATATGGTTTCTTTGGGGATTAGGTTTACTCTGTAAAATTTGTAATTAGAGAGAGAGAATATGTAAAATTTCGAGCAAAATCAAATCTTCCAAATGGGCCGGATTTTGTACATGGTTCAAAATTGAGACATAATTCAACAATGAATGACGATATGTCCATTGTAAAGAATATAGATTATAGCATTAATCTTATATCTCGATCCCAAGCCCAGATTACACCTAATCCTTACTCATTTGCTTGTCCAATCTCTCCAGTGTTTTTCTCATAAAGACATTCATAGGGAAAAATGTCAGAATATATTTTTAATATTCAATGTGAGCTTTATTAATTGTTATTGCAAATGTTAATTGGTCTAATAAAGGAAAATATATACAATTTCCTATTTAGTGTAATATGGTGCTGGATAGTGTGGGCCGAGATAAACCTTATCTGTAATGAGGGGATAGGTTTCAATCTCTATCAATAGAGCTCAAGTCTCTCCTCTTAATGTCTGCATAACATAGTTATCAGAAGCGATACGTGAGGAATCGTCTCACTAAAGCCAATGATAAAGGGGTTTATAGAGGAGAAGCTCTTGAGCATCAGATCCTTGCAATTCCACATTAAGAACGATTGATCCAAAACAAGGTGCGTCAATTTTTCTACTTTAAGAAATCATGATTCGCATATATATGGTTGCTGCATAACGATTAAATTCGCAACTTACCATTGGTATCAGAGCCGATGGTTGATTGGTAGCCCATTCTCATAGTATCGGTGTTGTTGGAATGATAAATATTGAAAATCTTCCTAATTCCAATATAGCAAGAAATATGGCATAGATGTGCGATATCCATAGTTACCAAATTCATGATTGTAACGTATCGCATTGTTCTTTATTAAAGGACAATAAATCCTCCCCAAAAAAATGAGATGAATTAAGGATTTTCCACAGTGGACGTAAGCTTGCAAGAGATTTCTTTTTCTCTTAGTCGTCTGAGCCACGTTAACTATTGGGTGTTTCTATTATCTTTTTTTTTTATCTCTTTTTATTGCCATTAAAACATTGTATCGGAGCCGTGTTCGATCCTAAAGTCGACTCCTTGTTAATGCTTTCACTTGTGTGCTGGTGATAGAGAATCCGATTTTTTTTTGTGGTGATTTTTGGTTTGCACAAAGGGCGATTATCTTCATCACTCCTTCATTGGATTCGATTGTTCCTAGATAAGTTTGCTGAATTTGTGTTATCTTTCTGTTTAGCACGATGGTTGATAATAGCAAATTTATTTTCGAGATGTTAAATAAACTTATGACTATTATGTTAAATGGGTGTAATTATTTGCCTTAGTCTAGAGCTGTCTCTATAGCCCTTGGGGGCATATCAAAGCTGGGTTATGTGAATGGTCTTATCAGAGCACATGTAGCTACGAATAAGAAATTTGCTTAATGGTAGGCAAATGATAATGTGGTCATGTCATGGTTGTTTAATTCAATGGAATTTGAAATTTACGAGATATTTGCTTATTCACAGACTGCTAAGTCCTTTTGGGATTCGTTGAAGGATATGTACGAAAATATTGATAAAGCATCTCATGTCTTTGATTTGCAACATAAGCTTGCTCATACTGAGCAAGCACCTAATCAATCATTTACTGAATATCATGGTAATATGAAAAAGAAGTTGGATGAATTGCGATAATATCTACCGCCTGCCCAGAATGTTGAGATATATGCCCAGCGTAAAGAGCATGATATGATTTTTCAATTTTTGGCTAGTCATAAGCCTGAATATGAAGATCTTAAGAGGCAAAGCCTAATAAGTTCCACTCTTCCCAATTTTGTTACCGTTTGTGCTATTGTTTAAAGGGAGGAAACTCATCATCATATAATGATTCATGATACTAAGAAAGGGGGAGATTTGGTTGAAAATTTTGCCCATGCTGCTAAAAGTAATTGCTATGATTTTGACGATAATCGCTTTGTTTTTGGTAAAGGTAGAGGCAAAGGTCGCAATAATAAATTTCATCGTGTTCATTGTAATAAGGATGGTTACACTAAAGATTGTTGTTGGAAGCTTTATCCTCATCTTCGGCTTACTAAGGATAAAGCAGTGGATGCCATGGTTTTAGCTCATACTCAAGGCTTGACATTTAATCTTCAAGTCTCTCTAAATAAAATTCTCTACCACTGCAGCATCTTATCCAAGCCTGTGGCACAAGATCATATGTCCCTGATTCTATTAATCTGGCTCAATCTAGTAATTCCCTGGCTCTTGTTACTCTTTCTCCAAAAAATTCTTTTTTTTATTGATTCGAGTACTACTGACCATATGTGCAACACTTCTTATGGATTATTTGATTTTTATGTCGTTGATGAGGGTTCTCGTGGTCTGATTACTATGGCCAATGGTTCTCGTGGTACATTCTAATGTTTGGGGTAATGCTCCTATGGATTCGCGTGATGGCTTAAAATATTTTGTTACTTTTATTGATGATAAGTCTCGTACCACTTGGTTTTATTTGTTGACCTCTAAGAGTGAAGTGATGAAAGTATTTCAAGAATCTTGCAGTATGGTTTAAACTCAATATGGTTGCCACATCAAGATTCCCCGAACTGATAATGGGACCGAATATACAAATCATCATTTTGAATCATTTTTGAAGTCTTTAGGAATTATTCATCAAACCTCCTGTATTAGGACTACTCAACAAAATGGCGTAGTGAATGGAAAAATCGTCACCAATTTGAAGTGACAAGAGCTATGTTATTTTATGATAATTTTTCCAAGACATATTGGTCAGATGCGGTGCTCACTAGTTGTTACTTGATTAATTGTCTCCCTAGTAAGATCTTACGCTACGAATCTCCAATGGAGGTGCTTATTAGCCAAACTATGAATATTTCACATCTTTGAATATTTGGGAGTATTTGTTTTGTTCACTCTCTAGGGGAAAAACTTGATCTTCGTGCTTGTAAGTGTATTTTTATTGGTTACTCCTCTATCAAGAAGGGGTATAAATGTTTTGATCTATCTGGTAATAAGATTTTTATCTCACGTAATGTTGTCTTCAATGAGAATAACATATTTTTTTTAGCAAGGATTAGCTTCAAGAGGAGACTAGTGGTACCAAATTAGACTATAATGAATTCGATGTTGAAGTTGCTCTCCTTCCAATTGTGAGTGGTCATATTAGTGATGATATTAGTGATTCTGATCTTGCTTCAGAGCAAGTGGATGAAATTGTTGAGATTGAAGAGCCTGCACCCATTCTCGTCACGACTGCTCTTATTCGTAGGAATACACGAGTTTTGCAATGATATATTAAATTTCATGACTTCACCACTTATCATTCTGTTCGATTTTCTATACATGATTATATTTGCTATGGTAAAGTTTCTCCTGCCTTTCTTGCCTTTTTGTCAGCTATCTGCTAAAAAAGAACATGCTACTTGTTCTCAAGTGTGGCGAGATGCTATGAAAGAAGAACTAGAAACACTTGATAAAAATCACACTTGGGATATTGTCACATTACCTGAAGGAAAGCGTTCCGTTGTATGCAGATGGGTATATAAAATTAAATACAATAATGATGGTTCCATAGAGCATCACAAGGCAAGACTTGTTGCAAAGGGCTACACATAAACATATGGTGAAGACTATAAAGAAAGTTTTTCTCCTGTAACGACAATGAACATTGTAAGAGTATTGATATCCATAGAAGTAAATTGTGATTGACCACTTTTTCAAATGGATGTTAAAAACGCGTTCTTACAAGGTGAACTGGAAGAAGAAGTTTATATGAATATTTCTCCCGGACATCCTTCAGAAAATCAACCTCATGCAGTATGCAAACTTAATAAAGCTATCTATGGTCTCAAACAATGCCACATGCTTGGTATGAAAATTAAGTTCAGCTCTTGAAAGTGTGGGTTTCAAAAAGTGTGATTCGGATTCCTCCTTGTTTGTGAAACAAAATGCCAAAGGAACAGTGGTTGTCCTATAATATTCATGAAATCGAGACTCTTAAGCGGCACTTGAATGTACAGTTTGACACCAAGGATTTGGGACACTTGCGTTATTTTCTTGTATATAAGTGACTTACTCTAGTTAAGGATTACTCATCCCTCAAAGAAAATACGCTCTTGACTTGTTAAATGAGACCGGAAAACTTGGAGCTGCTCTTGTTGAATCTCCCATGGATTATAACAGTAAGTTTGTTGACAACATAGCCCCTTTACCCGACGTTAGTCGATTTCAAAGATTGGTTAGACAGTTGATCTACTTAACCATTACTCGGCCATATATTACTCACACAGTCAATTATGTAAGCCAATTCATGCATCCTCCTACTGAAGGATATATAGCACTTGTGAATCGCATACTTTGATACTTAAAATCTAGTCTAGGTCGGGGTATTTTGATGAAGAAACAATGTCATACTAGTATTGCAGGGCATACTGATGCGGATTGGATCGGGAGCTTATGGACAGAAAATCAACTACAGGTTTCTACGCTTTTGTAGGCGACAACTTACTCATTTGGAAAAGTAAAAAGCAAACTGTTGTGGAAAGGTCCAATGCAAAGGCTGAATACATAGCCATGGTCTCAACTACAAGTGAAATGGATTGGCTTCATTTGCTTGTGCAAGAATTTGGATTTGGATCTTCTAAATCTCTTATGAAGTTATTTTGTGATAATCAAGCCTCAATCCATATTGCTTCAAATCCATTTTTCATGAACGGACGAAACATATAGAAGTTGGTTCTCACTTTGTTCGTGAGAATGTTCATAACAAGACAACTGAAACTTCTTTTAGTCGTAGTGATGAGCAACTTATGGATATATTCACCAAAGCTTTTGCTAAAGGTGTTTTCCAGAATATGGTATCCAAGTTGACCTCTGAAGACATTGTCGCTCTAGCTTGGAGGGGGAGTATTGGAATGATAAAGATTGAAGATCTTCCTAATTTCAATATAGCGGGAAATATTGCTGAGTTATGCGATATCTAAAGTTACCAAATTCATAATTGTAACGCATTGCATTGTTCTCTATTAAAAGATAATAAATCCTTCCAAAACAATAAGATGAATTGGGGATTTATCGTCGTAGACGTAAGCTTCCAAAAAATTTCTATTTCTCTTGGTTGTCTAAACTAGTTAACTATTGGGAGTTCCTCTCCTCTTCTTTGATCTCTTTTTATTGTCATTAAAACTGGTATTTGGTGAACATTTCAAAGAAGGAATATGGTGGTCAATGCGATTTTTCAGACCGGGTTTTGGTGTAGCAACACGGACCCGATGGGTGTTGATGAAGATTCAAGTTGAGATAAGTTGGTATGGAAGAATACTTGGATTAAGAGGGAGCAAACTTACACCGGAGCTCACACGTGAGAGAAAGATTGTTAGGATGAATATGTAAGTTGTGTTAGAGAACCTATACACTCGCAAGATGTTATGAAGTGAAATACGAAAAAAAAAACAGGCTGATTGAAATGTTCACAATGTATAGATTTTGTCATTTTTGGTACTTTGGCACATTTGCTACCTGAATCTATAATTTCTATCCTTAGGTAATACCTTTTCTTAGAGCCCCGAAGTTAGCTTGCAGTATTTTCAGATTCCATATTAGCTTGAGTAAGTATTTCGTTTTCAAGTATTATGTGTTATTATTAACATAACCCCTGTGCCATTGTCTTACACATTTCTTTCAAATTATGACTGGACAGAACTTCCGCGTTGGAATTTGTCATTCTTCACCAAAGGACATCAATGAAATCTTTTATTTATATAACTTTTGTTGCTAGGATAAATTTTATCCTACAAGTATCTTCCTCTGAGGCTAAGCTATTTTCTTGTTTTTCTGAGCTATTGTCTTGTTTTTCTAGGTGTATTCATTGAAGAATCCGTTATTCAAAGCTTGTGATAGCTAGACTTGTCAAATATGTGGGTTGGGTCGTGTTTTGTTCGGGTCATAAATTTCGACCCAAATTGACCCATATAACCCATTTATACCCATTTATTGAAATGCACATTTTTTTATCCTACTTGATTGGACTGACCCAACACATACCTGTTCCGACCCGTATCGGAAAAACATTTCCATATTTAGTCTAATATAACTTATTTCTTATAAATTTTTGAAACTAGTATATTACTAAAACATTTTGGAAATTTTTTATAAATTTTTAAAAAAGATTCTTATCTTTTTTTATTCTTTTTTTTTTGTCTAAGAGCGGGGTGGGTTCCATGTGTTAGCGAGGGTCGGTTGGCCCTCGCCTGTGATCGGCAAGGGGGTCGCCAGGTTTCGTAAGACAAAAAGAAAGAAAAAGAAAAACGAAAATAAACATTAATAATTTACACAAAAAATAGAAAACTAAAAAATCAACAATTTCTTATATGACTCACTTAAGGTAGTTAAATAAACCATTTATGACTTGTTTTTGGTCGAATATTAATGAATTATTAAGTAACCCATTTATGTTCCACTTAAGTATATTTTAAAATTAAGTAAACCCATTTGTGAATCACACCTTCAAATGTGAGTTAAAACACCCGCCACCTCTAGTGATTGCTAACCGGATGGATTACATATTGGTTCTCTTTTTGCTTTTGATGTTATTTTATAGAATACAACATAGAGAATTTGTTCGACATTGTATGTCGAGCGCTTAGCCTTCAATAGTATAGTTTTTGTTGATTCCCAGATGAATATGATGGAAAATAAACATTAGTAATTTGTTCAAAAAAGAAGATGGATCGTCACTTGACGGTTCGAGGTTGCTTCTCGCGCTATCGAATTTCGTCGTCTACGTCTCTCCTTGAATTCCTAAAATCGAGCTAGACCAAGCATTTTGTTGTAGAAAGTCGGATCGCAATCGATCGTAGCGGAATTCTAACTGTCAGATTCGCGCATTATGATGCCCGTTTTCTCCTTCGAGAAAAACGTAATCGACGTAACAAAAATAAAAGAAGATGAGAAGAGCAATACACCAGAAATTTTTATGTGGAAAACCCGATGCGGGAAAAATCATGGGACGCTAGTCCAGGAGCGCTCCACTATAATCAAAGGATTACAACTGACACTCTAATGGTGTCTATCTCACAATAAATCCTCACAATTGTCAGAAAACACAATCTCACTTGACGAACTCTCAATAACTCTCGTGTTTACTCATTGTTGAGAATTTTGTGATTTCTCAAGAGTAATTTTCTAGTGCACACAAAAAATCCTCATTTCAATTGCTCTGTTATAGTGGCATATCTCCATCCAAATTAGAATATTCCCTAATTGATTTCGCAATCGTCTCTTGATTGGAAATCCCTTTGATTGATTGGAAATCCCTAATTTGAATAATCACCAGAATATTCTATCATGGTATTCTTCCTTTTCAGCGTTTCGCCATAATAGGACTTTTTCCTATTAGGTATTCTAGATGAGCAATCATCGAGATCTTTTAAATCAAATCCCGAACATGTTAGGCTGCTCCCAACAAATCTCCCCCTAGCCCATCATGGAGGATCTCGAATTTCCTTATCAAGTCGATAAACCAACCTTTTTCCTACAGAATTTTAGTTTCTACGTAGGTAGAGACTTTGTAAACATATCAGCATCATTTCTGTCTGTGTGGATCTTCTCGATCTTCAATTCCTTTTCTTCCAACATCTATAGTATCCAATGATACCTGATATCAATATGCTTCGTTCTCGAATGAAACGTAGAATTTTTACTGAGATGAATAGCGCTTTGGTTGTCGCAATACACAACATATTCATCTTGCTTGTGCCCTAACTCTTGCAACAATCTCTTCATTCACAACATCTCTTTGCTAGCTTCAGTGATGGCTATATATTCAGCCTCCGTTGTGGATAGTGTAACGCATTTTTGCAATCTTGATTGTCAAGAGACAGCTCCACCTGCAAAAGTTATTAAATGACGAGATGTAGACCGTTTGGAATCCACATCTCCAGCCATGTCCGCATTGATGAACCCCTCAAGTATCGGTTTTCCATAACCAAAACACAAACATAAACTAGATGTACCTTTAAGATACCGGAGTATCCACTTGACAGCCTCCCAATGTTGTTTGACGGATTTGAGATATACCGGCTAACAATTCCAACAGCATACCCAATATCCGGTCGTGTGCACACCATCGCATACATGAGGTTTCCGACAGCAGAGGCGTAAGGAATCTTCAGCATTTCTTCTCTCTTCCTTTCACTTGAGGGACACTGCCTCGTGCTAAGCTGAAAATGACTAACCAATGGTGAATTGACTGCTTTGGCGTTGCTCATGTTGAATCTTTGCACAACTTTTTCTACATATCTCTCTTGGGATAACCATAGCTTTCCACAAGTTCTATCGCGCGATATCCTCATCCCAAGTATCTGCCTTGTCAGTCCAAGGTCCTTCATGGAGAATTCCTTGCTCAACTCCTCCTTGAGCTTCGTGATTTTTCTGACATCATGCCATACAATTAACATATCGTTAACATATAACAAAAGAATCAGAAAATCACCGTCATTAAACTTCTTGATGAACACGCAATGATCTCCCGTCGTCTTTTTGTATTCATTCCTCTCCATAAATGAATCGAACTTCTTGTACCATTGCCTTGGAGCTTGTTTGAGCCCATGGAGACTCTTCTTCAACTTGCATACAAGATTTTCCTTCCTTTTGGTCACAAAACCTTCGGGTTGCTCCATAAATATCTCCTTATCAAAATCTCCATGTAAGAATGATGTCTTTACGTCGAGTTGCTCGACCTCCAAGTTCAAGGTTGCTGCCAAGCCAAGAACTACTCGAATGGATGACATCTTTACAACAGGAGAGAAAATCTCCTCATAATCAACTCCCTTCTGCTGACCGAAACCCTTCACCACCATTCTTGCTTTGTAACGTGGTTTATGATTATTTTCTTCGATCTTCAACCTAAACACCCATTTGTTCTCGAGTGCTTTTCGGCCTTTTGGTAGCTTTACCAAATCATAGGTGTGATTGTTATGCAAGGATTGCATCTCTTCTTGCATTACTTTCATCCATTCCTTCTTGTAGGCGTTAATTTCCACTTATTGAAAATTCTCTGGTTCTCCCCCTTCAGTGAGAAATACATACTCATTTGGAGAGTATTTTTTGCTAGGTTGCCTTTCTCTCGTTGATATCCTTAGTTGCTCTTGAGGAATATCATCAGCATCAATTATTTCCTCCTCAACCGCATCATCAGTTTCTACTTCTCTTTCTTCTTGAGCATCCGCTCCATCATCTTCACCATCTTCAGTATTAGTCTCGACCTCAACTTCTTCAAGAGCATCATCATAGGAAGTTGTCTCAGTTTGTGCTTGCTCAGTTGAGTCATCCTTAGCCTCTTCTTGTGCTCCCTCATGAGCAGAATTTTCTGGTAAGTCTGAGGGTTCCAAGTCGACGAAATCTTCCTCTACACTTTGAGGTTCGTCGTGCTTCTTGAGGTCTTTAATTGTTTGATCCTCAAAGAACACTATATCTCGGCTTCGAAACACCTTCTTGCTTTCGGGATCCCACAATCTATAGCCATAGGCTTCGTGAGTATATCCCAGAAATATGCACTCCTTGGCCTTTCCATCTAACTTAGCTCGTTCGTCTATCGGTATATGTGCGAATGCCCTGCAACCAAACACTGTCAAGTGACTGTAAGATGAATTCTTACCATTCCATACACTTTGTGGAGTCTCGCCTTTAAGAGGAATCGAAGGTGACAAATTTATCAAATCTACCCCCGTCCTCATTGCCTCCCCTCAAAAGGAGTTTGACAACTTCGCATGAGAAAGCATACATCTTATCCTCTCGCATATTGTTCGATTCATCCTCTCGACAACACCGTTGTGTTGTGGTGTCTTAGGCACTGTTTTCTCGAGCCTTATGCCATGAACTCTGCAGTAATCCTCAAATGGCCCTTGGTATTCCCCGCCGTTGTCGGCCCTCACACACTTCAATTTTCTGCCGATCTCCCTTTCTAGTTTCACATGTAAGTCTTTAAACGAATCAAGAACTTGATCCTTTGTCTTTAACGCAATTGCCCACACCTTTCTAGAAAAGTCATCTATAAAGGTAACATAATATAAAGCACCACCAGCACTTCTCGAAGTCATAGTACAAACTTTAGTATGTTACAAATCCAGTCTATTTTTCTTTTTCAATGGCGAAATAGATTTAAAGGCAACTCTATTATTTTTTCCTACAATGCAATCTTCGCAAAGGTTTTTGGAGGTACCTTTTATATTTGGGAGTAACTTCTTCGATGTGAGAACCTTCATTCCATTCTCACCCATATGTCCGAGCCTTTTACGCCAAAGCTCGATAGATACATCTCTCATTGCATTGACATCTCCTCGGCATAGCTTTACTTGTATAGTATAAAGAGATTTATCTTTTACTCCTCTTGCTACCATCAAGTTATCCTTGGTTAGCCTCCACTTCCCTTCGCCGAAGTGACTCACATAACCGTCATCGTCTAATTTTCCTATGGAGATTAAATTAAGACGAATATTAGGAACATGCCTTACCTCTTTCAAGATAAGCTTGCATCAATTGTTGGTCTCGATCTCAACACTTCCCATGCCAATAACCTGCGATGAGCCATCATCACCCATCCCCACAAGGCCGAAGTCTCCAGCTATATATGAAGAGAAAAACTCTCTTCTTGGGGACAACGTGAAAGGAGGCTCCAGATCAACTAGCCAAGTAGTGTCCTGGCATGTTAAGTTGATACTATCATCAGTGCCGACAACCATCATGTCTTCATAAACTGTAGTGACATTTGCAGCTGGTGCTTCAACTTGCCTTTTTGTTGCCTTCAATCGACAATCTCTAATAAGATGTCCGATTTTCCCGCAATGAAAATAAGCTCTCTTCTCAGTCCTTGGCCTTGAGGTTGAACGACCTCTAGGTCCACGGCTTTTGCTCCTTCCACGATCTACTTTCTTCTCTTGTTAATTGATAACAAGAGTTCTTTCACCATGGTTGTAGTATCCCTCATCTTTGCGCCTTTGCTCTTCGTTCAACAATCTATCCTTCACTAACTCCACGGTCAATGCTCCATCAGGCGTGTAATTATGAATCGACACAACTAAGGTGTCCTAGCTTTTTGGCATAGAACCAATCAAGAAGTGTGCATGCAATTTCGGAGAGATCATCTTCTCCATTGCATTGATTTGATTCACCAAACCACCCATAGTGCCTATATGTTTAGAGGCACTCGTTCCATCTTTGTACTCCATACGCGACACTTTTTTTATCAGGCTTGCTATGTTTTGAGAAGTATTCCTCACGTATGTCCGCTCCAAATTTCTCCACAAATCATAAGCGTTGTCTTCTTGGGTGAAATTTTCAAATATGTTTTGATCAAGCCACTTTCTGATAGTAGCAATACATCTTCTATTGAGGATGTTCCACTCGTCCTCCTCTTCATCTTCGTCTTCTTATTCCTTTTTATCGTTGGCATCTTCTTTTTCGGCTTTTGTTGATTTAGAAGTTGGTGCCGAAGTCTTCATCATGCTCTTTGGAGGCACTCTTGTCTTGATTGGCCTTTACAAGCCCTTGATGTAGAGATGATCCTCCATCTTGCACTTTCATATTGCGTAATTCGTAGCCGCGAGCTTGATCATATTATCCTTGTCGTCTGACATCTTTTACAACTTTGCTCTGATACCACTCTGTTGTAGAAAGTCGGATCGCAATCGATCATAGCGGAATTCTAACTGTCAGATTAGCGCAATATGATGCCCGTTTTCTCTTTCTAGAAAAACGTAATCGACGCAACAAAAATAAAAGAAGATGAGAAGAGCAATATACCAGAAATTTTTACGTGGAAAACCCGATGCGGGAAAAACCACGGGACGCTAGTCTAGGAATGCTCCACTATAATCAAAGGATTACAACTGACACTCTAATGGTGTCTCTCTCACAATAAATCCTCACAATTGTCACAAAACACAATCTCACTTGACGAACTCTCAAGAACTCTCGTGTTTACTCATTGTTGAGAATTTTGTGATTTCTCAAGAGTAATTTTCTGGTGCACACAAAAAATTCTCCTTTTAATCGCTATGTTATAGTGGCATATCTCTATCCAAATTAGAATATTCCCTAACTGATTTCACAATCATCTCTTGATTGGAAATCCCTTTGATTGATTGGAAATCTCTAATTTGAATAATCACCAAAATATTCTATCATGGTATTCTTCCTTTTCAGCATCCCGCCATAATATGACTTTTTCCTATTATGAATTCTAGATGAGCAATCATCGAGATCTTTTAAATCAAATCCCGAACATGTTGGGCTGCTTCCAACACATTTGATCCCAGTTTGGTTGGGCTTAAGTGCGGAAGTGTGGGATTGCAGCCCAATGGACTCTCCAATGAGTAAGTGATCTAGCCTATGTTTACGAGTGGAGGAAAATTCCTTTCAACCGATTTACTGCAGCAAGGTATACTTTAGTGTCAAAAGTTGTGTACGGGGATCACTTTAGTGCCAAAAGTTCAAACAGATTACTTTAGTGCCAAAAGTTATGTACGGAGATCACTTTAGTGCCAACTTCTTTTAAAAAAGATCATTTCAGTGCTAGAGCTGATATGGCTCGTCGAAAATCCGACACATGTTATTTTTATTATTTTTTAAGCTGACATGGCACATCAGAGTTGACATTAAAAATGATCATTTTTAAAAGAAGTTAGTACTTAAATGATCATTTTTTTTTAAAAAAAAGTTGGCACTAAAGTGATCCGTTTGAAACTTTTGGCACTGAAATGATCTCCGTACACAACTTTTGTACTAAAAGTGTACTTTTCCCAATTTACTGCTATAATATGTCTCTAAGTTGAATCCGTTGAACGAAACCGGACCTGAAAGTGTGCTGGAGACCCCATGATGAGTACAAAGTATTGAGGGTTATTCGGAAGTCCTACTTAACTAGAGAGAATGGCTTATTTACTAATAAATATTTCACTTTTGGCGGCGATTAGTTAGAGCTTTAGTCGATTCTAATTCCCACTACAAAATTTGGAAGCGATTGCAAAATATCCACTAAATATGGCGTCACTAAATCTAGATAATTGTTGTTTAAAGTTCAAAGTCCGAGAGATGATTGCAGTTGACAATAAATATCAAATATGCAAGAAATATTTCAACCTACTGTGACATTCGCAATTACCGCTAAATCATATCTTATGACAATATTACTATTGGAAGCGTGCAACATAAGTCTCATATCTCCCCAAGAGGGATGCCTAGTCTGACCTTAGTCACATATTCAGTTAGATTCACATTCACTTAAAAGTTTAAGCCAATGAGCTATGGCTCATCTTCATCCAATTCTCTAGACCAAACTATGAAGTCTTCCATCGACCCGTATTGTTATACTACAATACCCATCACTTGGAAACTTCGTTGGTCACCAGATTTCTTTTTTGAGATATTTGCCAAACAACCACCAATCTGCTATCAGCTCTAATACCATTTGTTGGAAGCAGGAACAAAAATTCGATACATCCATCCAAGGAAATCTCTTAGAGGTAGCCTAAGTCCGAGCCCGTCATCATATACAGTTGTACCACATTCCTTTAAAAGTTTTAAGCTAATTAGTTATTGGTGAACTTGGACATATTAAGCTCTCCATTCCACATCAATTTTTCGATATGGAGCTTTCTTCAATACAACTCACATGTACATTCTAACAGTTACTAATATTATAATTATTAATATTGGCATTATTATTGATACATCAAATTGCCTGCTAAATAATAAATAAATTTAGCATATTAAAAATCTCACTCTTGTACATTTGATAATCTTTCTCGTATACATACCCCAAAATCCACACCGAATAACCAATTTTATGTGATTTTGACTCGTATGAAGACGGATTCACCCTCTCCCGTGTGTTGGTGCTTCGATTAGTTGGCTCTAATTCTCGTGTAGATATTCAAACAAAGTCAAAGTATAAATATGGGGGAAAAATTTTCTACTAGCTCTTATTGGTGTCGTCTTATGACAGACCATGAGTCTTCATGTTATTACCATGTCAAATAATATATGAATTTTATTTAAGATAATATTCTTCTCTTTTTATAGGCCCATCGAATATAAAAGGAAAATTTTACAAAATGGTAAGGTACCAAAAATCGTAATAATTGTCTACAAAGTGTAATTTTAGTCTCAAAACTTTATACGCAATTAATTCAAAAACTTGTCTAAAAAGTCCAGTCAAATATTTCCACTAATTATGGTGAAGGGATCATCTGCCCTTTCCTCAGAAGGGCAGACCCTGCCTTTGAAATCCGGGCCGTCCGTGTTATGAATGGACGGCCTAGATTATTAATAAAAAAATAAATAAAAAAACCTCATAAAAGTAGGAGATCTATGCCGTCCGTCTAAAAACGGACGGCCTGGATCCCAAGGGCATGTGCTTGCCCTTCTAAGGAAAGGACAAATGATCTGGATCCCTAATTATGAACCTAAGCATGTTCTTAAAAGGCTTCACCTTGGGCCTCGTTCGTAGCTTGGGATCCCTAAGATGTCAAGCAAGTAGACAATATTCCCTCCCAACCAAGGAAGAAAAAGGTGTGGTTAGGAATTGAGGATGAGTGGCGTAAATGTATTGTCACAATAAAATATGGAATGCAGCTAGGCAGCGAACCGGATTTTCGAACAGGAGCTAGCCCGAGGCTCCTGTAGAAGAGAAATCACACTTCCTTGGTGAGGTAACTTCTTAACCAATACCAAGGATCCACATGAAAAATAATATTTTTTTTCTTATATGCCCAAAGAATACAAAAGGAAAAGAGTCTATAACATATTATAAGGGGAGAAACAATTGGCTAGTGAGAAGAGGGCGAATCTGCGATGAAGCTCGGTCCTCCCCTGTGACTGAGATATGACCCCTCCGGTCGATTGCGTCGTCTGATTGGGCTGAATCTTTTAAGATAGGGTCGCCACACCAGCTGTAGCCTCTTCACCGTCCGGATTCGTGAACTAAGATCTGGTGATGGCTAGGGGATAGATCGATCAGTCCCGTTTCACTGTTGCTGCGAGGTATTGGTCTGCTACTCGAACTGCCTTCTTGGCTTGTTCGTTCGATCTCTTTCTTTGTGTCTGGGGTTGCAAGACCTTTCTCTCTCCCCTCTCGGTTGGATTTTCTGTGAGAACTGCTCTTTGTGCCTCGGATGGTTTACCTAGTGATTTCTGCTATGGGTCGAAAATCGCAGGGTAAGGGAGCCAAGGGTCCAGCGCAGAATGTCCCTATGGTGGAAACTCCTCAAGGGGATGCTGGCACATCCTCCGCTCTGACAACTACTCATTTGGGTGGTATGGGTCTCGACTCGAATTTCCCCCAATGTGAGATTCTTGTTCATGATGCTGCTGTTGCAGGAAAGGGAAAGGCCCTTGCAATGGGTGGTGCTTCGACGTCCCATGTCCGAAACAACTCTCGCCCTAGCAGCCGTGGCCGGAGTCGAAGCAGAGCTAGCTTTAAACAAGCTCAACCTGTGAACACAACTTCAATGGATGCTATTCCAATGCTGCAACGCTCGTGGGCTTCCGTAGCATAGTCTGCGACCAATGGGTATATTCTTGATTATGTACCACCTATTGAGTATGAGAATAGACATGTTGCGAAAATTTCGGATGAAATGCTTGAGGTTGCGAATCCGAAATTGAGGGATTGTCTGGTGGGGATCTTGGTTGGAAGGAAACTCCCTAGGCCAATTGTTGAATCGCTTGCGAAGGAATTTTGGGGTGCTCAGCTGTCGGGGGTTTTGGCAAATGAAGAGGGGTTTTTCTTTTTCCATGTGCCTAATGCGGATTTTCGCCGCAAGATTCTTGATGGGGGTCCGATTACAATGGTTCGTGCCCCACTGTTTCTTCAACAATGGACCCCCTTCCTAAAATTAAAAAGGGATGTTCATGAGACCTTGTCGGTGTGGGTTCGTTTGAAGAATGTGCCGTTAGCCTTATGGTCTGCACCTGGGATTAGCGCCATTGCTAGTCTGATCGGTAAGCCCCTCTATGTCGACCAGAGAACTGAAAACATGACTATGATTTCTTAAGTTCGAGTATGTATTGAGATCAGGGCTGCACAACACTATGACTTCTCGGTTTAAGTCCTTCTGAACGGCAAGCTACACATGGTTAAAGTCTTCTATGAATGGAAGCCGCAAGCCTGTGACAAGTGTGGTATTTTCGGACACAAATGTCCCCCTGCCACGGTGGAGCATGTAAGTCCTGAAATGCCTCCTCTGTTGGTAGATGGAGTCCCTCCCCCTCTCGTGGTTGTGGAGCCTATGAAGGATACTGACGCATTCCCTCCCCTTCCCCTGGTTGTGGAGCTTCCGACTATAACAGCCCCTCAGGTTGGTTCTCTAACAAAAGTGGTCCCCAGGCTGCGGCTCGAGTAACAGAAGAGTGGCGGAAGGTGAATTCTAAGAAAGGGCGACCTCAAGCTGCTCCTAAGAAGGCTGTCACGCAAGCTCAACCCCCTAAAGTTGCAGTTGCTAGCCCAGCCATTGCTGAGTTGAAGGCTACCTCTTCACAGGCCCCGCAGATTGCTTCTGTTATATCATCTAAATCAGACCGGGGTACGGATGGGGAAGCGAGTGATATTGGTAGTGACAATAAAGATGAACCACTTCAAGGGGATGACTTCACTGTGGCTGAAACCCCTGCTAAGCAGCTAGCAAACGTTCTGGTGGAAGAATCCTCCTCGGAAGTCAGCTCTGATAGCAGTCCGGATATCCCAAAAGTAGCTAAGCTGACTGCCAAGAAAAAGAAGCCGCCACAAGGCGGTATTAATCGAATATGACTTTCCTTTTCTCCTTGTAAATATGTATATAGGAATCTGGAATATTAGGGGTCTTGGCGACCCTTTAAAACAGGCGGAGATCCTCAACTTGATCCGGACTAACAACCTTTGTTGCATTGGCATATTGGAGACTAAAGTGCATGAATCTCTTTTCCATACCTTAGCTGCTAGCCTAGCGCCTAACTGGAGATGGGTTGAGAATTACACTCATTCCCAGAGAGGCAGGATTTGGATTGGGTGGAACCCTCAACTAGTGGATTTTGCTGTTACTTCTTGGTCAGCCCAAGCCATTTAAGGACAGCTTCATATACTGGACTGTGTTAGGTCTTGTTTCCTGACTGTTGTGTATGCCGATCATTCATTTGTGACTCGGCGTCCACTCTGGGCTGATCTTGTGAACACTAGCTCTACAGTAGCCTCTCTTCCTTGGCTTGTTGCTGGGGATTTTAATGCAATAAAAGATCCGTAGGATAGAATTGGTAGTTCGACTACTTGGCTACCTTCTCATAATGAACTGAGGGAATGTATGAACCGGGCTGGCTTGGAGGACCTTCGCTCTGTGGGGCACAGATTTACATGGTCTGCTGGTCGGAAGCGAAGGAAAATAGACATAGCTCTTGTCAATGCTCAATGGTGCCAGCACTTCTCATTTTCTGAGGCCTCCTTCCTTCCACTGGGGGTTTCCGACCATTCCCCTTGCATCATCCGGGTAATTAACCCCACGGTGAGTAGAAAACCTTTCAAATTCTTCAACTTATGGATGTCTCACCCATCTTTTATGGACTTGGTTGCTACGGTTTGGGACTCTCCAGTAGATGGCCATCCTTTGAACATTCTCAGCCAAAAACTTAAACTGCTAAAGATTCGATTGAAACAGCTAAACAAGGATGCCTACTCTGATATCTCGTTACGAACGGCTGAGGCAAAAGAAGCTCTTACCACTGTCCAGAATGCTAGGGTATTGGCTCCTCACAACGAAATACTTGCGGCTGAGGAGAAAATTCGACTAAGGACCTTCTCAGAACTTCGCCTCCAAAAGGAAGTGTTTTATAAGCAGAAATCGAGAGTCCAATGGCTCAAGGAGGGAGACCGTAATACTAAGTATTTTCACCATTAAGTCAACCAGAGACATCTTCGTAATAGGATACTCTCGGCCACTGATAATATGAGTATTCTCATTACCGATCCTTCTAGGGTCCAGCAGCTTTTCGTGGATCACTTTAAAGGACTATTGGCTCCTGTTGCTATATCCGACCTACCTACGATTGCTGACTTGCGTGGGATTTTGGGAAGGACTCTTGAAGATGACCAGGTACGACTCCTTTCTCGGTCTGTTTCTGAGTCCGAAATTAAACAGACTCTTTTCTCCCTACCCCCTGGAAAGGCGATGGGCCCGGATGGCTATAATGTTGAATTCTTCAAACACTCTTGGGAGATAGTTGGGCCCTCAATTTTTCGCACCGTTAAAGTTTTCTTTGAACAGGGGAAGTTACTTCGTGAGCTAAACACCACCATTTTATTCCTGGTTCCTAAAGTGCCAAATGCTTCCTCTATGAGTGATTATAGACCAATTGCTTGCTGCAATACAATATACAAGTGTATCACGAAGATTCTAGCCAATAGATTGGCAAGTGTCTTGCCCTCTCTTATTAGTGCTCCTCAGAGTGCCTTTATCAAAGGACGGCGCATAAGTGATAACATTTTGCTCACCCAAGAACTTTTTGCTGATTTCCACCATGCACGTTACTCCCCCAAGTGTGCAATCAAAGTGGATTTTTGCAAAGCGTATGACACAATTGATTGGGATTTCTTGGAAACAGTCTTGGCTGCTTTTGGATTCCCTTCCTTCTTCTCCAAACTGATCATGACTTGTGTTCGAACTCCTAAATTTTCGGTCTCCATTAATGGGGGGACTTTATGGCTTTTTCTCGAGTGGCAGGGGCATTAGACAGGGGGACCCAATCTCGCCTTACCTATTCACTCTGGTAATGGAGATATTCACTAGTATCCTGAAGATACAGACTGGGCAGCCGGGTTTTAAATACTTTTGGAAGTGTAAACCTTCCCAGCTCTCTCACCTATTTTTTGCAAACGATGTGCTCCTGTTTGCTGAATCACATGAGATATCCATTCGTCTCCTTAAAGATGGTCTGGACAGATTTTCGGGTTGGTCAAGTCTGAACCCCAATTCGAACAAAAGTGAAGTTTACTTCTCCGGTGGCTCGGAAGGGAATCGGGCTCTTATTCGAGACATACTTGGCTTCCAGGAAGGTTCCCTCCCATTTCGCTACCTTGGTGTCCCAGTTATTGCTACAAGATTGGGAAAGGAACAATGCAATGCCTTGGTTAATTCCATCACAGCCAGATCACAGTCTTGGACTCATCGTTTCCTATCTTTAGCTGGCCGACTTCAGCTGATTAGGTCAGTACTCCATGCCATACATGTTTTTTGGGCAAGTGTGTTTATTTTGCCAAAATCAGTACTTGATCGGTTAGAACAAATTCTAAGGCACTTTCTCTGGAAAGGCCCGGGTCTTGGTGTGGGGGGTGCCAAGGTATCTTGGGATAATATATGCCGCCCCAAGGAGGAAGGTGGTCTTGGCATTCGGAGACTCACCGATTGTAATAGGGCGGCTATGGCTAAGCATATATGGATTCTTTTCACCGATAAAGAATCCCTTTGGTGTAAATGGATCCATACTACATTCTTGAAGAACAGAAATTTTTGGGATGCTAAAAGACCGACGTGTTGTTCGTGGGCTTGGTAGAAAATTCTTGATCTTCGAAAGGAATTTATACATCATTTCAAATGGCGGTTGGGAAGTGGTGATTCGGTCTCATTCTGGTTTGATCCTTGGCATCCAAGGTGGCCGCTTGAATTTTTTTTCTCCAATTCAGAGATATACAGATCTGGTATGTCCCGTAAAGCCACTGTGTCTGATTTCTTGTCGGCCATGGAACAATCACCTTCTTCCATCCACCACACAATTCAATCCTGGCCTGAGCAACTACCAGCCCTTGATCATACACACCCTGATCGCTTTCAATGGCTTGGCCACTCTTCGGGTGTTTTCACAGTTGCCTCGGCATGGAACTCCATGCGTCCAAGGAGACAAGTAATTCACTGGCATTCTTTCGTGTGGGACAAGGCTTTAGCCCCGAGATTCTCATTCCACCTTTGGCTTATCACGTTGAAGAGGCTCCCAACACAGGTACTTCTTATGTCTTATAATCGCATCTCGGAAGTTACCTGTGCCTTTTGTCGAACCAGACCGGATAGTGTCGATCACTTGTATTTTGGATGCTGTCATACTGGGACCTTAGCATCATTTTGGGCTGCCAAATGTAATCTAGCATGGGTTAATCGCTGCTGGGATGAAAATCTTCTCTGGGTGATCCAACGCACTACTGGTCGGAGTTTCTACCACCAGCTGCTTCGGTTCTCCTTTGGTGCCCTCTGCCACATCATTTGGAGGGAGAGGAACCGCATCCTGTTTTGCGGCAAAATCCTTTATGTGCCGGCTCTCAAACTGCACCTTCAGAAGGTAGTCAAAGATAAGGTGCTCACGTTCAAGCATGTCGAAGATACCCCTCGTAATAGGAGGTTACAAGCTTGCTGGGATATCGACCCTTCTATCTTTGCCTAGTTGGCGTGTTGTCCTTCCAGCTTTTCTTTTCTTTTTGGGCCGCCTAGTTTGGCCTTTTTTTGCTTCGTTTCAGTGAGCTTTCTTCTCCTTTTGAGCCGAGTCACTCTTGCACTTTTGATGACACTTAAGGTGTCATCCTAAGTGGAAGTTTTTTTGTAGTGTCCGGTTTCTCCACTTGTTGTATAGTTGCGCTTTGGTTTTTTAGTCAATATAAATCCTTGCCTTCACCCAAAAAAAAAAGAATACAAAATGAAAATTTTAAAAATCTACAAAAGTACCAAAAATAGTAATAAAAAAATGAGCAATTTTAATCTTAAAACTTCATATAGTGCAGTTAATCCAAAAGTTTGTCAACAAAGTCCAATAAATTGTTTTCGTGAATTTCTTCAACTTCGATTAATAGAAAAATAACTTTTTTTAGGCAAAAAAGGTTCGAATAGTTCTACCATCATTACTACGACTACCATTGCCACTACTATAAGCGGTAAAAATATCAGTAATAATGGCTGCATATAATCAACAATTTCATGAAAACCATACATCAATTTTTGTACTCAATAACAGTACAAGCAAGATCAACTGCAGAGGAATTTCCAAACAAAAAAAAAATCACCAAAATGAATACTAGGGGTGTGCAACCGGATCGGGTACACCCGGAACTCGGATCGGCCCACCCGAAAAACAAGGTCGGGAATCGGTTCCACTCAAACCGGTCCGGGTACCGGTTCCAAATTTTGGGAACCGGTAGAAACCGGTCCGAGTTTAGGGTCTAAGTAAAGGCTCACCCGGACTGGTTTATAGAATCGGTTTTGTAGTTACTATTTTTTTAAAAAAAAAACCTAATCCTTAACTCTGTGCCCTAATCCAGAGTCAGCACCTGCACCCTGCACCTATATCTCTGAGATCTTTTATTGCTTTTTCTTGGCATTATTCTTCCAAGTCCACCATAAAAACTAACCCTTCACAAAATAATAATCACGGAATGTAGTTACATCACTAACTAATCGGCAATTTCAAAGACGCAATCCACTTAACATATAAGCAGACCATTGCTGATTTTTCGTAAAATCGGAAAAATCGGACAAAAAAAAAAGACATTCTACCATCATCAGTTGAGTTAGAGTAGCGATTATGGTCGAAAGAGTAAGTAAGTCATCACAACAATCTACGCAAGAATGAAGCCACTAAAGCAATCAATAAAATTTTGTGCGACACGGCACCAAAAACTAAATGCGTAAGCAGAAATAAGCAGCTGAGCAAGCTCACATCCGAAGCACACATAATTTTCTTTCTACACTGTTTTACCAAACATGGAAGTGGTGGCAGTGACAAAACTAACCGGGAGCTTTATCTTTCTCGTTTTGATGAAAAAAAAAGGAAAACAGGGTAAATAAGGTGAACCCTAAAATCGGACTGAAAAATAGGGTCGGTTCCAAAACAAATTCCAAGAAGAACATGGTCGGGTCTCGGTTCTAAAAAGTGGGAACCAATTATAACAGGGTCGGTTACAGGGTCTATGTCTAGAACCGGCCCACCCGACCCATACTTACCCCTAATGAATACCATCAAGTATCAAACGTGTGAGATGGCCCAACGGCTGGTTGGCGCATGACAAGCTAGCTGCACCATTTAGGTAATCGGGTTGTGTCAAATTTGTGATGTTTGAAGTTAATATTTAGTCGTCTACATTTCTACCTAGGATAGAACTGCAGAAGATAAGATATGAAATTCATAGATTTTCCTATATCCTATCCACTGTTTGGTGAATCATAGTAATAAAGCCCGGCATATTCACATCCTATCTTGTCTATTATTTAGTATGAATGGCATATCGATGTAAATAAACATAAAAAATGCACAAACAAAAATGTAAGAATCTCTCACAGGACTCTTGCCTACTTCATTTTTATTGCTTATTTTATACTTTTTTTCCTTCTCTCTTTTGCTAAATCTTTTTCTTTTTTTCATATCATTTTTCCTTCCCTGATTCTCTAACAAAGTTTTTTTTTAAATTAAACTATATTAATATTCTAAAATACCTAAAAAGTGTAATAAATGTAAATACTAATAATATAAATTATCTTATTAGATAGAAATAAATACAAATATATAAATAAAAAATTAAAATAGAGAAAAATTAATTTTTATATTAGAATGTTTATACGTGAAAATATATATTTTTTCTAGTCAAATTTTACTAATTTTTATTTTTTTTATTAGGTAAACTCAAGTCCTCGCCGGAGCTAGTGAAGGGCTTAGGCCACTCAAGAGCCAAATCTAGCACAAGCGGTCATTGTCTGGGGTCGCTCGATCTAAGATGGCCCCTAGCAAGAGTCGCGCAACCCATGCAAGGCCCACTTGAGGTCGGGCGACCTCGGGAGACCTCGACGATGGGTCGCGAGACACTCTTCTACGAGGGTCACCCAACCTAAGCAAGGATCGACTAGGATCGTGCGACCTCGCTGGCCTTTTATTGGGCCTTCACCAGTCAATTAAGGCCTCGTCGGTCCTCCCCGACCACCCTCGCTTGAAGAAGATGGAAAATAACAACGAAGGTAGTTTAGGGTTTTACTTTTTAAATGGGTAAAATTGAATTTTTGGTAAACTTTTGAGGGCACAATAGGCAATTGACAATTTTCATTAATTGAGGGTTTTGGCATTTTGAAAATGTTGAAAGTTCAATACTAGTCCCTTGCAACATTGAGCTTTCATCCTTCCCAAGACTAGCTTTCACCTCAAAACCCCTTTTGAATGATTGCCAAACATTCTAAATTTTTCCTAAGGGGTATTGGGGCCCCAAGGGATTTTCAAAATGCCAAACCAAACGCAACATTTATTAGAGAAATTATCCAATCAATCATCAACTTATTTTACGAATGCCAATTTAGTCATAAGCTTTCCAAATTTACCCATTTAGTACTAAACATTCATGAACAGCCTCAATATAGTCTTTCTGGCCAATGTTTGGAGGAAATCATTGATATGGCGTTATATGACGTAGGAAAGCCGATGATGAATGGATTGCCACGTAGAGATTTCCATTGAAAATTGACTAGAATGATCATATTGCAATTTCGCACAAGTCTTTAGGGCTAAATTGAAAAAAATTAAATAAAAATTAGGACTGCATTGACATTGAAACTGTAACGACCCGATTTTTCGCCAAATGGGTTTATATGTAGAATAGTAGTTATTGGGCTCGGGATTATAGTGAAAGTGATTTTTTTTGGGCTAATTAACGTGGCAATGGACTTTGGTGGTCCACAGGCTCGACAATATTTAATTGTTAAAACATTTTGGGCCTACGACCATCTGGATCACGAAGGGATTATTTGCGCCGGAATTAGTTCGCGATTAGAGAGGGAAGGACCATCGATCGACTGACCTTGACCCGCCCACCGTATGAGACCCTCACATCCTCTCTCTTCCCATTCTTATAACTCTAAACAACCATTTCCCTCTCAATCTTTCATTTCTCTCTCTTGGGTGTCTCTTGTTTGAGCACCCCATCGCTCGATCGGAGCTCGACGCCAGCGGAACCAGCAGCAGCTTGGTGACGACGGCCCCGACATCTAGTTTCGCCATCGCCATTTGCTGCTGGCTCTTGTTTTCGGAGAACCCATAATATCCTAGAAGGAAAAGAAGAAGCTCGAGCTTCATTCTTCATCGTTCTCACTCCCGTTTTCTCATGCGTCATCCTGAGGCAAAGGAACCGCTAAACCTTGTCGCTAAATCGTCTAAACCGCTCGTTTAGTCAGAAATGCCAACTTTGGAAATGGGTATACCGGTGGAGCTTTTGGCTTGCATGAAAGGCATAACATTGATGCATGTCTGATCTATCGCTTGTTCTGGTGTCCCTAGGTCACGGGTAACCCGATCGATATATGGTTGGATTGCTGAAATAGATATTGAAATAGGTTTGGAACAGAAACTTGTTTGGTAATGTAATTCTATTTTTCTATTTCTGAAACAAATTTCTGTTTCAAAAATAGTTTTGAAAATAAATTTAAAACAAAAAATTTCTAGTTTTTAGAGAAATAGAAATAAAAATTTGTCCCCCCCTCATAACCGGCTGTCACTGCCACCCGCTGCCGGTGGCCGCAGCCCGTCGACAACCATCGTTGGTCGCCACCATGTACCCATCGCCAGTTGCCACCGACAACCTCCTCCGACCGCCGTTGGCCACCACCACCACCCTCTGTCAGCTGCCGCCACTCCCACCGCCATCGTCGAACACCGCCAGTCGCCATCGCCCCACAGTCGGCTGCCACCGCCACCCATTGTTGGTCGCCGTCGCCCGCCACTGCAACTGCCACTGCCACTACCACCGCCGGCGACCTCCACCACCACCACCACCGCCCATCGTCGGCGGCCACCACCACCGCCTGCCACTGGCGACCTCCGTTAACGATCGCCGGCCACCATTGCCACCCACCGACGTCGCCGCCACCCACCGGCGCCGTAGCTACCCTTTGCCGCCTCCTGCTACCAACCACCTCCGCCGACCACCACCGCTGACGACCTCCACCGGCCACCACCGCCCGCCGTCAGCGACCTCTGCCGACCACCGCTGGCGACCTCCACCGCTACCCGCCGACCACCACTGGCGACCTCCACCGCCCACCTGTTGACCAAACTTCTATTTTAAAATCAGAAATTTTATGTCGTTATCAAACGTATTTTTTTTGCTAAAAAACTCATTCAAGAACAGAAATAGAAAAAACTATTTCTAATCAGAAATTTATTTTTTAAACAGAATGGTTTTCATTTACCCACTTAAGTCACGCAATTCTGTTTTCATGTTGATTCTGCAAGTGAGTATAAGATTTTTAGACTTGGTTTATCCGAAAGTACATGTTGAATGGCTTGACTTATTGTCGCTTGGGTGAAAGCCTTCGATTTATGCCATATGAGTGTTTGGCCTGGGGCCATTTAGGAGACAACTTTGCAATTGTCTGTCATATTATTTATTGATTATGCCAAATCCAATGAGTGATTAGATGTTTTAGTTGCTTGGTTAGAAGTTTACTTGTTGAGTATTCATACACATTCGAATGAGTGATTAGATGTTTTAGTTGCTTGGTTAGAAGTTTACTTGTTGAGTATTCATACACATTCCTGCTGTTGGAAACATTTCCAAATCAGTAGTATGGCAGGTACCCAGGTCTCCGTCCTTCAGTATTTCTGTGGTGAGCCCCTACGTATGACTCGGCCCATAGAGGAGTATACCGAGGTCTGCCATGGATGTCCACTTCAAATTCGTTACAGGGTCATCCGAACCATGGTTTATATGGGTGTTGGACCATCAGTTAGGGAGGTCATTTTCAAATTCAAGGTTGTGTATGCCTCTTGCGCCTTCCCAGTTCGGTGCAGGTAGTCAGTCCAGTGGTACGAGCAGTAGCGGAGATCCGCAGTAGGTGAGGAGGAGGCATGTAGAGGCTGTCTGTTGTTTTGGGTGCCACGGCAGCTACTTTTTGACGTTTGCTTTAGTCTTCCTGATGCGCCAAATATTGTATATATTAATAAGAGATTAAAGTAGACCACGGTAGTGAGCGGCAAGGTGGTGGCGTGAGACGCTACAGGAACAATAGAATATATTGGAATTTGCCCTTTTACTACTAAACTACCTTGTTTTTAAATTCGCATCTCCGGAAATCCTTATAGGCTACATTTGGTGTATGTTGCACGGACATGATACGCGACACACGATACGACACGATACGATACGCTAATATGTGATTTTCAAAAATAAAAAATTCCGACACGTTGTATATTAAATACATATTTTCATGATTTCACAAGTAAATAAATAATAAAAAAAGACCTATAATGAATTTACATTAAAAATAATGATCCATCATTTATATCACAATGACAATTCCCATTTCCTTTCAAAATAGAAATTAATTAAAAAATAATAATAAGTACACTAAAAGAAGCCAAAGACACCACTCATACTTTTTTCCTTTTATTCCTCAAAATAAAATAAAATAAAAATAAAAATAAATCACTATTACACACCCAATCCCACCCACGACCCCCGCCCCTATTTTTCCTTTTTTCATTTTCTAAGAAAAATAAAATAAAAATTAAAACCTCTAGAAACCGTAATAGCCTCTTGCTTTTTCTTTTCCACCCCCATCCCCATACTTTTCTTTTCGTTTCACCGCAACTCGCGACGGTCCTCCAAACGACCTCCGATCTCCGGCCGAGTCGCTCTTCAACCTTGACAAGCAGACTAATTCCAACTCCATCGCCTACTTGCTGCACCATCGCCCCACGTCGAGACTCGAGCTCCACGCCATGTCCGCCATCCTTACCACGAGGACTCCTACATCTACCCCTCCATCAAGTCCGTGATCCTTATTGAGTAGCACCGACTTCTCTACAGCTTTTTAGAACTTTCTTGATTTGTCTAGACTTTCTAGAGTTTTTCCTTACTTTCTAGAACCTTCATGACTTGTCTAGAAATCCTAGAGTTTTCTTCAACCTTCTAGAATTCTCAAAGTTTATCTAGATACTCTAGAATATTCTAGTGCTTTGTCCAAGCACCATCTTCACCTTCTATAAATAGGAGCTAGTGCTCCATCTTGTGTCATATGGTGTGAGAAGTCCTAGAGAGCAAGAGTGAGTAGTGTGTGGAAGTGTGAGAATCCATTAAGTGTACTAGTGAGAGTATTGTAAATTGAATGATCTCCCATCAATAATAAAGAGAGCTCAATTTACTTTGAGATATCCACTTGATTCTCAACAAGTTGTATTAGAGCCAAGTTGCGGAGGGCCATATCCAAAGTGTGAGCCGACGATCGGATTGGAGTAAGCCGAAATTCTGACAGTGTACAGTCAGGGACTGTGATCAATTGGTCGGGGAGCAAGATTACTTGGAGTAGTGTAGGGCATTATATCCAAGTCATATGGCGGATTTCTCAAGTTCGGTGAATGGCGTCGAAAAGCTCAATAGCACTTACTATAACAATTGGAGTACCTGCATATAGTATTACCTGCTGGGCCAAGACTTGTGGGATATTGTTATCGGCGGAAACACCACACCACCAACAAATGATGCCGAATTGAGGAAATGGAACATCAAAGCTGGTAAGGCTCTCTACGTTCTTGCTGTAACTGTTGAAGATGAATTGTTGCAGCACATCAAGAATGTGAAGACTCCCAAGGAGGCATGGGATAACTTGGCGGCATTATTCGCAAGGACAAATGACACCAAGTTGCAAAGATTGGAGAATGAGCTATTATTAATCTTGCAACAAATATGACGGTGAGTCAATACTTATCCAAAGTTAAATCTATTTGCGAAGAAATTTCAAATTTAGATCCTCAGAATGCCATCTCTAAGATAAGGATGAGGAGAATTATTATTCACGGGTTAAGGCCTGAGTACAACGGTATTGTTACGGCCGCCCGTGGATGGGAAAACGAGCCAATTTTAACCGAGTTGGAGAATATATTGGCTAACCAAGAGGCCTTAGATAGACAAATGTCTAAGGTCTCAGTTAAAGAAGATGAAAGTGCCTTCTTCAGTAGTAAAAGAGGGTTCAAGGGCCAAAGAAGAATGATATAGGCGATGGTAAACTAAAGCAAAGTCATGGAGGATGGCAAAAATCACCAGGAGGGATGACTTTTCGGCCAGGGGGAGCTCACCGAAATCGAGACAAGGATGACAATAAAGAAATGAGCAATAGAAGGCGTAACAAGCAGTGTTATAACTGTGGCAAAGTAGGCCACTTTGCCATAGATTGTCGACTCAGAAGAGTTGAAGGAAATGTGGCGGCATTTAAAGAAAATGATAGCGAAGAAGAGTGGGATTTCCAAGCGTCCCTTGCTATAGAGGAGCAACAAGAATTTGCTGCATGTTCCATCACCGAAGCAGAAGATGTCACGGCCCTCGTCACTGTGAGTGATAAATTGATTAATTATGATAATGATTAGATAGTCAACTCTGGATGTTCGAATCACATGACAGAAGATGAAGGCAAGCTATCAAATATATTTGAGTACACTAGAGGATGTGTAGTTGTCACTGCAGACAACTCAAAGTTGCCAATTACCCATGTTGGCGAAATGGTGATCACACCCCGATTCAGTTCACATCAAGTTGAACTGAAAAATGTGTATCACGTGCTAGGGATGAAGAAGAATTTATTGTCTGTGTCACAACTCACAGACTCGGGCAATTATGTGGTGTTCGGCCCATGAGATGTTAAGGTGTATCGCAATTTGAAATCTACTGGTACACTAATCTTGGATGGGTGTCAACTAGAGTCTGTCTACGTGATGTCAGCATAGACGATATATGTAGACAAAACTCGAAAAGAGTGATACGCCTGGTTTATGGCATGCTCAGCTCGGGCACGTAAGCTACCACAAGTTAAAGGTGATGATGAAGAAAGGCATGCTAAAAGGGCTACCCCACCTGGAAGTTCAAGAAGATATCATCTGCGCTGGATGTCAGTAACATCGGAGAATGTTCAGCATCCGTGGCACTAGCTTGCCAGCCCTAGATTGGGAGATTATCACCTTTGCGAAAAGATCGGACCAATGATCACACTTTCTTTTAACTGGAAGACTTTTGAAGTCCAAGATGATAAAGTCTGTCCCCTAAAGCAATTGAGATTTTCAAAAATTGGTAAAGATTTTGAATCTTATCTTGAATTGCACTAAACATGGGATGAGATTTTTTTATAATCAGGATATTCAGGGGGTTGTTAGTCTCACCTTACCTTATTCTATTCCAATCCAAATTCGGATGGCTAAACGCAGCTCTAGAGTTTGTTGTGTGTGCGTGTGTGTGTGTATATATATATTATGGATTCTGTTAGCTTGTGCCTATAAGTGGAAACTTGTCCAAACGAAAATTCGGATATTCTTTATGGTTAAAAAATATCTTCCCGTTTATTCCCCTTGGATTGATGTGTCTAGTATACCACAAAGCTGATTTGTCTTTGGCATTAAGCCATAAGGTTGTCCGGCAACCATCGGGTCTTACTTTTTAAAAATCAAGGGGACCAACTTTCTACCTCCAATGAAAATCACTCTAATCTCCTGTCAAAAAAATTGTAAATTCTCTCTTTGAGACATCCGCTCTTACGTAAAATTCTTGTTTCGGCGATTAAAAACTAGGAGAATTTTTTTTCTCCCCATGTATTCCACATGAAAATCATTCTATTTTTGATCCATTGTTCAAAGCTTTGGGTTTCAAAATACTTATAAATCTGCCGCCATTGGCCGGCCATTAGGGAAAGACGACATGGCCCCCTCTTGGGGAAAGGGGAGCGGAGTCAAACAAATTCTTGTTGCACGGTAATTCTTTCGCCGTTGACAAAGTTAATTTACCTACTAAACCATCGCCCGCCTCTACCGAAGATCGCAGCATCACAATTCCATTTTTAAGGAACTCCTTTCGGAGCTTGTTGAATATTCATTTGAATACCCTTTAGTGTCAAAAGCATTTTTCCCCTTGGGATGACATGTTTAGAATACAACTAAGTGCTTTTGCGATGTGTTATGCAGGAAGCTTCAATGAAGGGTATTCAGAAACCTGAAAGAATTTGGGCAGTCTCTATTATTTCCATGACAAATGCCTACTAAAAATTGGTCGCGGCCGCTCCTTTGGATTTCTTCTGTTGAAATCTCCACCATTCTTTGTCGCCCAGCTGATTTCTAGTGGCCGTTCGCAATTGTTAAACATTTCCGAAATTGTGCTGCTGATTAATCGAAGTCAGATAGCAACAGGTCCTTGTTTATATTCTCATGCTCTTGATTTTCTTCGCTAAATCTTAGCTCTGATATGAGACATGCCCGAGTCGTTGAAACCGAAGCAAGTAAGCATCATGACCAATAACAAACAATGAACACATCAAGCTATTTGATCTGATCGACAGTTTCACATGGAGCACCGTCAATACCAGATCTTAGGGTCTCTCTCTAGTCGCTCCATGTCTGATAATGCCTTCATCAATTTCAACAACTTTGTCCCTCCTCTTCACTTTCCTTCTTGTATACTCTGCGATTTGCCTTGAATTCAGCATCTCTCGCTTCGATGCCACTGCAAATGATATACTGTATGAGGGAAATGCGAAGCCTACAGTTGGAGCGGTCGACTTTACGAATCAGAACTACTATTGCATTGTAGGCAGAGCCACATACAATGCAAAGGTCCGACTTTGGGACTCCAGTTCAGGGAAGCTCTCCGACTTCACTACCCACTTCCAGTTCACCATCGACACGAGAGGTTCGCCTCAAGGTACGTATGGTGATGGGTTCGCGTTCTTCATGGCACATGTGGGATTTCAAATCCCCGTCAATTCGGTAGGCGGGTTTCTAGGCCTGTTCAATGCCACGACCAGCGACTCATCCCTGAATCAAATCATACATGTGGAGTTTGACACTTTTGCGAACTCGCAATGGGACCCCAATTATGAGCATGTCGGAATCAACAAGAACTCGATTTCTTCCATTGTTACCACTCCTTGGAATGCCACTTATCATAGTGGAGATACTATCGACGCATGGATCGATTATAACGCTTCCACGATGAATTTAAGTGTGTCGTGGGGCTTCCAGGCCACGCCAAACCCCCAAGAGAACACAAGCCTCTGGTATCAGATCGATCTGAGGACAGTCCTTCCCGAATGGGTCGTGATTGGATTTTCGGCCGCGAGTGGCCTTACCACGGAAGGACACACCCTTGGCTCATGGGATTTCAAATCGAGCTTAGCTGTGGAGGGACCGAGTGGTGGTAATCCAAAAAGAGTTGGCCTAATACTCGGCTTGACGATTCTGCTGATCGTTGTGGTATCTTCTGGTGCAGTTATAGCATTAGGAATCACATTGAGGAGGAAGCGAAAGAGCACGGAGGAGTTACCGGAGACGGTAATGCTGACGTCCATTAATGATGACTTCGAGAGACAAGCTGGACCGAGGAGGTTTTCCTACCAAGACCTTGCTTCAGCTACCAACAACTTCTCAGATGACAGAAAGCTTGGCGAAGGAGGATTCGGGGCCGTGTACCGGGGATATTTACCCGAATTAGACAAGCTGATCGCGGTCAAAAAAATATCGAGAGGCTCCAAGCAAGGAAAAAAAGAGTTTGTCACTGAGGTGAAAGTCATCAGCAGTTTGAGGCACCGGAACCTCGTGCAGCTCATAGGCTGGTGCCATGAGGGGCACGAGTTCTTGCTCGTCTATGAGTATATGCCGAATGGGAGCCTCAACTCGCATCTCTTTGGAAAGAAAGGTCCTCTCAATTGGTCGATTAGGTACAGAATCTCGATTGGCATAGCCTCGGCGATCTTCTATTTGCATGAAGAGTGGGAGCAGTGTGTAGTCCACAGGGACATCAAGTCTAGCAATGTCATGCTAGACTCTAATTTCAATGTGAAATTGGGCGACTTTGGTTTGGCTAGGCTGATGGACCACGAACTCGGTCCACAGACTACTGGTTTGGCCGGTACTTTCGGGTACCTTGCACCTGAGTACCTAAGGACTGGCCGAGCAAGCAAAGAATCGGATGTGTACAGCTTCGGAGTCGTCGCCCTAGAAATCGCCACGGGAAGGAGCGTTAGGGATCCGAAAAATCCTGAGTCGGAGATCAGTCTAGTAGAGTGGGTTTGGGACCTGTTCGGAGACAGGAAACTTCTAGAGGCCGTCGATGAGAGGATGTACTCAGATTTGGAGGAGAAGCAAGTCGAGTGCTTGATGATGGTGGGGTTGTGGTGTGCTCATCCAGATCGGAACCTGAGGCCGTCGATGCGGCAAGCGATTCAGGTTTTGAAATTTGAGGCTGATGTGCCGAATCTCCCAATGAAGATGCCCGTTCCTGTCTATCATGTTCCTATAGAACCGGTCATTTTTAGCAAACCATCTTCAACTTCGATCATCGAAGACGGTCGGTGACTGGGCTTCGCCGTATCTTCACTACCCTAACAAGCTTCGCCGTATCTTCGCTACCCTAACAAGTGCATATCGACTGCTCTAGGCTTCCTTGTCAATGTACACTTCATAATTTACCTTGTTGCGTTACCGTGGATATATAGATTACAAGCAGAGATTGTCTGGGGCATGTACCTCTCATCTGATTGCATTATCTGAAGAGTGTAGGAAACATATCTGATTTCCGCTGATGACAATGGTACATTGATCCTTCACAGGCAAACCTATAAATTGTGATCAACCCATTTACTACTATTCCATAATGGAGATTAGGTTTGTCACCTAACCAAGACGACTCTCATGTCAACAAAATTAAATATTTGGAAAGGCTTTAGGTGTTCCTTGTTTATAAAAGTTAAATTTGTCACGTCAGAAAGAGCAAAAATAAAAAATAAAAAAAGCCTTATCCAACTAAAGATAATGGCAGTTTATACAAGTCAAAAGTTTGAACTCAACTGGTTCAAAGGTTATAAAGGTCATAAAATTTTTATCTTCGACCAGCTCTTTCCATCTCATCAAAGTACCGAATTTCTAAATACTCACCTCTAGAAGTCCTTCCAGAGCTTGTTGAAATTTAATTTTTATTTTTAATTTTTAATTTTTATTTTTATTCTGTCTGTTGGAGTCTGTGAGTGAGAGGGTGCATGATTGTCATTTTCTTACAGGACTCCATTTCTGGCAAGAAATAGATTTTTCGATTTCTATTTTCTAGACGAGTTTTTCAACCAAAAATCGCGTTTGACAACGATATAATTTTTCTATTTCCGAAACAGAAATTCGTTTGATAATAGCATAAAATTTCTATTTCCGGCTCTATCTCTCAAATCTTAGCCAAATCTATTTCTCGGCCAAAAAACTAGCCCGAAAATTAAAAAACTACTTTGCGTTGTCAAACGCATGTCTGTTCCATATCTATTCCCTGGAAAAAAAAAACTAAAAAAACAAATAACAGAAAGAGAATCATGCACCCTCGTGTGGATGGAATAATGAGAAGAAAATTCCCTTTTCTTCCCATTTATGATACCTTCAGTAAAATACAAAGTGCGTTTTCCTTGTCTTAGGCGGAAAGCTTCGAGGCAACCGTTCTCTTCCTTCTGGTCAGACAAAACCTGTTATTTACATGACATTTCCTATTAAAAATTGCTTGGGGTCTTCTGTCGAAATCGTCCGCCATTCTTTGTAACCCACCAGAATTCATGGGGCCATTCGCAACTGCCAAACATCTCCTGTTTTCTGACAAAAAAAAAAAAAAACATCTCCTGTTTACGTCGAAACAGTCGTGCTACCGATTGGTCAAAGTCAGCTAACTAAAGGTCTTTGTTTGTGCTTTCATGCTCTTGATTTCCTTCGGTAGACCTTCGCTCTGTTACAAAGTATGCCCCAGTCGTTCGAAACCAAAGCATCGCGACAACTGCAAAATCATACAGTCATCAAGCTTATTTGATCAATTTCACCCGCTTTGTCTCACAATGCCTTCATCAATTTCACCAACTTTGTCCCTCCTCTTCTCTTTCCTTCTCGTGCGCTCTGCGATTTGCCTTGAATTCAGCATCTCTCGCTTCGATCCCGATGCCAGTAATATTCTGTACGAAGGAGATGCGAAGGCTACGCTTGGAGCGGTCGAGTTTACGAATAACAGTTATCTTGGTCAGGTGGGTCAAGCTAGATACAAGAAGAAGGTCCGGTTATGGGACTCCGGTTCGGGGAAGCTCTCCGACTTCACTACCCACTTCCAGTTCACCATCGACACGGACGGTCGGCCTCAAGGCCAATACGCTGCAGGGTTCGCATTTTTCATGGCTCCCTTGGAATTTCAAATCCCCATCAATTCGAGAGGCGGGTTTCTGGGGCTGTTCAACACCACGACCGTCGACTCGTCCCAGAACCACATCATCCATGTCGAGTTTGACACTTTTGCGAACCCCAAATGGGACCCCCCGTATGAGCATATCGGAATCAACATCAATTCAATTGCTTCATCCCTTACCACTCATTGGAATGTCTCTTATCATAGCGGAGATACCATCGATGCACGGATCGATTATAACTCCTCCACAACGAATTTGAGTGTGTCTTGGAGCTTCCAGACCACGCCAAACCCGCAAGAGAACACAAGCCTCTCGTATCAGATCGATCTGAGGACAGTCCTTCCTGAATGGGTCATGATTGGTATTACTGCGGCGACTGGCTATTTCACGGAACGACACACACTTGGTTTGTGGGATTTCAAATCGAGTTTAGTTGTGGAGGGACCGAATAGTGGGAATCCAAAAAGAGTTGGCCTGATACTTGGGTTGACGATTCCGCTGAGCTTTGTCGTAGCTTCTGGTGCAGCTATAGCTTCCATATGGAGGAGGAGGAAGAGAAAGAGCACAGAGAAGTTAGCAGAGACGGCGATGCGGACGTCCATTAACGATGATTTCGAAAGACACGCCGGACCGAGGAGGTTTTCCTACCAAGACCTTGCTTCAGCAACCGACAACTTCTCAGATGCCAGAAAGCTTGGTGAAGGAGGATTTGGGGCTGTGTACCAGGGATATTTGCTCGACCTGGACATTATGATCGCGGTGAAGAGAATATCAAGAAGCTCCAAGCAAGGGAAAAGAGAGTTTGTGACCGAGGTGAAGGTCATTAGTAGTTTAAGGCACCGGAACCTCGTTCAGCTCATAGGTTGGTGTCACGACGAGCACAAGTTCTTGCTCGTTTATGAGTATATGCCGAACGGGAGCCTCGACGGGCATCTCTTTGGAAAGAAGGATCCTCTTAATTGGTCAATTAGGTACAGAATCTCGATCGGCATAGCCTCAGCGATCTTCTATTTGCATGAAGAGTGGGAGCAGTGTGTAGTACACAGGGACATCAAATCCAGCAACGTCATGCTGGACTCCACTTTCAATGTGAAATTGGGAGATTTTGGTTTGGCTAGGCTGATGGACCACGGACTCGGCCCGCAAACTACTCGCTTGGCCGGTACTCTTGGGTACCTCGCACCCGAGTACATAAGCACCGGACGATTAAGCAAAGAATCGGATGTCTATAGCTTCGGAGTCGTCGCCCTAGAAATCGCCACGGGAAGGCAAGCTAGGGATCCGAAAAACCAGATACTGGAGATGAGTCTGGTTGAATGGATTTGGGATCGTTTTGGAGAGGGGAAGCTACTGGAAGCCGTCGATGAAAGGATGGGGTCAGATTTGGAGGAGAAGCAAGTCGAGTGCTTGATGATGGTGGGGTTGTGGTGTGCTCATCCAGATTGGACACAGAGGCCGTCCATGCGGCAAGCGATTCAGGTTCTGAAGTTCGAGGCTGATGCCCCGAATCTCCCGAAGAAGATGCCTATTCCCGTGTATCGTGTTCCCACGCCATCGATCCCTTCTGGCGAACCATTGTTAAGTTCAATCATTGAAGAGGGCCGTTGACCCGGGCTTTTGCCTCATCTTAACTGCCCTAACAAATGTATATCGACTGCACTAGGCATCGTCGTCATCGTCCAACTTCATAATTTACATGGTTGCGTTAGAGACTAGATTCCAAGCAGAGATTTTGAGGGGGATGAACCTCCCTCTGACTGCATTATCTGAAGAATGCATGCACCAGTCATCAGACTGACAAGAGCTTAAATTAGTGCAAGAAGAGGTCATTACGTAAGTTTTCTCAGATGGGTGAGAACGGTGGCCGTCATTGTTTGTTGCTTTGGGATAATTGATCAAGACAAGGTGGTTGTAGAATAAGGAGGGAAAGAGAAAGAACTTACATGAGATGATCGTGTCTTGCTATTCGATATTGTCTCCGTTGTTGTGGACCCCGCCAAATTCGTTCTTTTATCTAACTTAAGTAGAATTTGCAAAAAGTCGCATCAATTTTCCACCTCCATTGAAACCACTCCGGCTTAAAAAAAAAAAAAAAGTCTCAATTCTCCTTTTAGGACTTCAATTCTTACATTAAGTTCTTAGCTTTGACAAATCAAAAGTAGGAGAAGGTCTATATTATGATTAGATATTGAAATCATTCCATTTTTTGTCCATTTAATTATCAAAGCACGGTTTCTAAATTCTTATGTTTGGAAATTCCTTCCAGAGCCTGTTGAATATGTTTTTTTTTTTTCTAAATAAATTCTATTGGTTTGCATGTAAAAGCGGGAACTAGTTTACGTATCATTAAAATTTGGAATTATATTCACTTGTTCGTGAGGCTGTATTGATGGGGTTAAGTTGATTTTGGTCGGTTTAGTCTTGAGGAAGATATTGATCCCGGATTGAGTTCGTTCTTGGTGAATTGTTGCCTGGTTTTCCCCAACACTTCACTCTATTGTAAAATATGCACGAATGCAGCCGAAACCTAGGCACCGTGGGAAACGAGAAAAGATTGAGACATCAAGCTGTTTAATCTATATGTCCAATTTTCTTGGGTGGTGCAATTTACGGTGATGTAGATCAAAACGTCGCTCAAATCAAATAGCTTGATGTCTCAAATCTTTTCTAGTTTGCCGAAATGCTTAGGTTTCGGCTGGATTCGCGCATATTCTTCCATAAGGATGACCGCTCGGCTCGGCTATGTCCGATAACTTTGTCCCCTCCTCTTCTCTTTCCTTCTTGTGCACTGCCATTCACGATTATTAAATATTTCCTATCTACGTCGAAACAATCGTGCTGCCGATTAATCAAAGTTCGATAGATAGCTACAGGTCTTTGTTTAATATATTCATGCTCTTGATTTTCTCCCGACAGTGTGGAAACCTAAGCATCATGAAAGACAAAAAATGATGGAGACCTCAAGCTATTTAGCCGGAGCAACCTTTTCATCCATAGCAACGTCAATTGCACGACCTAAGGTCTCTCTGGTCGCTCTATTCACGCTTATGTTCAACAATGTCTTCGTCAATTTCGAAGACTTTGTCCCTAGTCATCTCTTTCCTTCTTGTACACACTGCGATTTGCTTTGAGTTCAACATCTCTCGCTTCCATCCCGCTGCAAATGACATACTGTACGAGGGAGATGCAAAGCCTATCGATGGAGCAGTCGAGTTGACGAGTCCGCGCTATCATAGCCGTGTGGGCCGAGTTGCATACAACCGGAAAATCCGGCTGTGGGACTCTGGCTCCGGGAAGCTCACCCACTTCACTACACACTTCCAGTTCACCATCAACACGCACGGTCGTCCGTATGGCCAAAACAGTGCCGGGCTCGCGTTTTTCATGGCTCCCGTAGGATTTCAAATTCCCGTTAATTCGGCAGCCGGGTTTCTAGGCCTGTTCAACACCACGGACAGCGACCCGTCCAAGAATCAAATCATACACGTCGAGTTCGACACTTTTGCAAACCCAGAATGGGACCCCAATTATGAGCATGTCGGAATCAACAAGAACTCAATTGCTTCAGCCGTGACCACTCCTTGGAACGTCACTTATCATAGCGGAGATACTATCCGCGCACGGATTGACTATAACGCCTCCACCATGAACTTGAGTGTCTCGTGGAGCTTTCGGACAACGCCACACCCCCACGAGAACACAAGCCTCTGGTACAAGATCGATCTGAGGACAGTCCTTCCCGAGTGGGTCATGGTCGGAATTTCGGCTGCGAACGGCGTTTACATAGAAGAACACACACTTCATTCGTGGGATTTGCAATCGAGTTTACCTGTGGAGGGACCGCGTGGTGGGAATCGAAAAAGGGTAGGCCTGATAGTTACTTTAACAATTCTGCTGAGCGTTATGGTTGCAGCTCTAGCATTCCTTATCATGCGGAGGAGGAAGCAAAAGAGGGCGGAGGAGTTAGCAGAGATGACGATGCCGACATCCATTAACGATGACTTCGAAAAACGTCCCGGACCGAGGAAGTTTCCCTACCAAGACCTTGATTCAACGAGCAACTATTGAAGTAACAAACCAAAATGCGAAAAATAAGAATGATTGCGGAGCGAAATCTTTCACAAATCAGCATGAAAATAACACGCAAAGCAGTGTTCACCAGTTGATCATTTAGAGATTTTGATTTGCATGTTAATCAATTTCCATGTATGTCAACTTGTTATCTTTTATCTTTAATTTCTACCATAATTGTAAGTGGTGACATCTATCACGGCAAGCATTCTGATTTTGTTGCATTATGATTTGTTGCTTCAATACCAACAACTTCTCGTATGATGAGGCACCGGAAGTCTTGTGCAGCTCATAGGCTATTGCCACGACAGACACAAGTTCTTGCTCGTCTATGACTAGGGGACGACCGTGGCGAAGAGCTGGGAGGCTTCACCTGTGACGCCCTGGATTTCGACACTCTTCCGATAATAGAATTTAGTCCATGAATTGCCTGAGAGTTCTAATTTGAGTTTTGAAGCCGAGTCTTGATGGTTTAGAAAATGGAAATGGAGAATCTTTTGAATCGACGATCGAATTAGTTTAGAGTTCGATCGATCGATCGTATCGTTTTAGGGTCGAGATTCTTAAACCTATATTTCATTTTAACTCTATTGGTTTGAAATTGGACGAGATTGTCCTCTAAGGATTGACGAGGGACCAAAGTACGCCCAGGATGATATTTGACAAAAATGTCCTCATTAGATCTCGAATTGACCAAATTGTCCTTGAGTAGGCAATTTACCAAAATGCCCTTGACATTTGAAGAATTACCAAAATGCCCTTAGGGTTTGATACACGACCTCATCGTGATATCATCATGACCTCACCCCCACCATGACATCATCGATGACATCATCCGACATCATCGATGACATCATCCGACATCATCGATGACATCATCATCATTTGTCCCACATAGAATAGGAGGGGGATCATACCCCTTATCTCTCCCTATATATCTCTCTCTCTCCATCTCATCTCTCTCTTACTCACTCGGGTGCTAGTTCATGGCCCATAATGGCCGGGCCATGGCTGGTCACGCCCGGGCCGTGGCCGGGGATTTTGGCCCATATGGCCGGGCCGTGTGCCGGCCAAGAACTGGCCATGGCCAACTCGTGGCCGGGCCTGTAGGCCATTTTCCAGGCCCGTGGCCGAAATTTTGGGCCGAGTGGCCAAGTTTGTGGGCCAAGTTCCCCAGCGCGTGCGTGTCCAAAGTTCGTGCCGAGGATTTTCAAGGATCGCCGTCGGACTCGCGTCAAGCATTTGACTGTGAGTTGACATCTAATCCTTGGTTAGGTCATTAATTACGTTTGGATTAGTTTGTTTAGATTATTAGGTTAAGCTAGTCTGATTAGCTAGGATTTTGTGTCTAATTGAGTTGGATTGATTGATTGGATGATTTTTATTGCTTGATCTTGATTGAGCGATAGGCTAAAGACAAGCGTACGTTCAATTTACAAATCGGATTGGTTAATGATGAAATGATACACGAATTGAGCTTAAATAAGTGAAATTGGATTGAATTCTCGTATTGACATGCTTGGCCTTGCTTGAATCGATTGTCTATATCGATTACCTGATTGAATGAGTCGATTGGCCATTGATTGATTGGATGCTTGATTTGGGGGCTAATCGCCCGGAGTTACTTGCAAAACTTGGTCGATAATATTGTGTATTCATATGGCCACGTGTAAACTCAAATTGCATGTTTTAGCATGAAAATGGCCGAGGGCCGAGTTTTGAGCACGAACGCTTGAGCATCAGACTATAATTAAAAACATGAATAAAATGGCTGTTGGATGAATTGCATGGTCGCATGATGCACGATGATTCGTGGCCTGTCAAGTTCGTATCGTGCTTTTAGTACGAGCCACACGACTTGTCAGTTGCCCGACCTTCCATGTCGTGTCATGGATTGTCGGTAGCCGGTCGCAACTTGTGACGGACCGGAACCTACTTGTGATATTGTGTTATCACTTGTAAAAGCCTATTTGAGATATTGTGTTATCGTTTGTAGTAGTCGTCCCTGAAAGGAGCTAGGACGAAGCCTGTTTATTAGAAGTTGATTCCGGCATTGTGTTGTACGGATCGAGTTATTGGACCCTAGCATTGTGTTGTATGGATCCAATAGTTACTATTCACATAAACCATCGTTAATAAATTGGCTGAATGCAATGTAATTCGTGCATGGGTTGGTGTGAGCGCATCCCAACTACGAAGTTTGGTATGGGATGAATGGAGTAGGAAGATGGAAGTTCATACTCGTTTATGTTCGAGTTATCATTGCAATTATGTGCAATATTCTGATGAATACGTTCAGCGGTTCTGAATGGTAAATTGATGCTTTATAAGCAACTTGGTGACTTAATGGTCGACTTTGCGTGATGTTCATTATCCGATTGATGCAAGGTTACATTGTGACTGTTTAAGTGCCTTGATAGGCGAGTCAAGTTGATACGATTGATATGCATATGGTTGACATACTATATTCTTGTCATAGTTATGTTATAATATATATTGTATACACTTTGCATCGAACGTGGCAATGCGATGGGTAAGTTGCCTATGAATGAGATACATACTCTGTGATTACGATTGCCTGATAGGATATTCTGGACGAATCAACGCCCTAACCAAGGCTTAGGCATTGGCTCGCTGAGATTCATATCTCATCTCGTCGTGGGCAACATTTTCAGGTTTGGAGCTTATGGTTACTTGAGAATTGAAGTTGAGAACGATTGGGAGTAGATTTGATGTGCATTGTCACGCTCCAAACCCCGTGTCACGCTCCGAACCCGACGAGCTCGTGCACATCCTTCCAAGCCATTCAATTTAGGATCGACACCTAGGAACTTTCGGCGCACAACCTAACAACAACCATACAATAGAACGTACCAATGGAAACGAGGCTACAACTCATCCTCTTTGATACAAAAGACGACTTAGGGCATTTCAACATTAACAGCGAATTACTCTCAAGATAAAGCATGGATTTAAGTTACACTTCTAATTCTAAAACATTAAGAAAATCCTCTAGTCTTGCAGCAAAAGAGGAGATAGACTTCTCAAACGGTCGAGCTCTTCTTACACATCTTTATCTTCATCTTCCTTTAGGGAACTCCATCCAAGCTTCGGGTCTGAAAGAAAAAATGGATCCCACGACGAGGTGAGACTCACGTCTCAGCGAGCTATCCTAACCCTAAACTAGGCCATCCGTCTCACCGAACCAAAATAATCACAGCAACATGCAAGCAGTTGATAAAACAAGACATGGCATTTCTCAAAGCATCGAGTCATGCTAAAACGAGAATTTCAATCAAAGGCAGACAGGGCATCAAGTGATCAAACTTCCGTACTAGCTCAGAATAAATCTCATCATCACTTGAATTAAAAGGTATTTCAACTTCACTTCATACTCCAGAGAAGGATGTACTTCCAACCACAACCCCGCGATCATATCGCCTCAGGGTATTTCTCATTCCTCAACCCCGCGATCAAGTTGCCTCAAGGTATGTTTCATTTCTCAACCCCGCGATTAGATCACCTCAGGGTATGTTTCATATCTCACCCCGCGATTAGATCGCCTCAGGGTATATCTCGTTTATCAACCCCGCAATTAGATCGCCTCAGGGTGTGTCTTATCATGCAATCCACGCGTCATCATAGGCGCATCAGAGTGTTTTCAATTCTCATCCCCGCATCATCTCAGGCGCATCAAGGTATTTCTTAATACGCAACCCCGCGTCTTATGAGGCGCACCAGGGTGCCACCGGCCTTAATCCCTCATTTCATCAAGATACTTGCCGCCGTCCGTATGTTCTCATGGCTCACAAGCCCAATTCCTCAAGTTGTTCAACCAAGACTCATCATCACAAATATTCAGTCACATTCCCACGGCGAGAAATTTTCAGGCATTAGAGTACAAATCAATTACTTGCCGAAAGGGAATGGACATGCTTTGTCATAAAACATAATTCAAGAACCGTATATCATATTACCACATCGGGAAGCAGAACACACTAACAAGCATGTTATCAATTTAATCACGAGAATACGATTCTATGGCAAACTAGCCTTTACGGCTCCATCCTCCTCACGGCCATTCGGCGTTCCATCAACCAAGCAATGAGAATCAATTTAATTTATGAATCTCCTAAGGAAAAACCATCCAGTCGCGTCCAAATGTCCTAATAAAGGGTTAGGGGTTACTCACCTTCGTCCGATCTAGCCAAAATTCCACTGAAAATACCTCGTCGAGCTCGAATCAACTCAAGATCACCGCTGTCCAAAACAGGGCAGCAATACAATTCAGCGACAATCCAACGATCAAGTCAATTATCTATTTCAATCTCGACTCCACCACTAGTGCACCTCAATAACACCTAAATTGACATTTTAATATGTCCTAATAACATTTTTAGGGCAGGGCGACAACTCAAAAGCCCCCAACAGAACCGGTTACTCAGAATCAAAATAGGGCAAAAATCGGTTCTGCTCCTATATGCACAAACATCCCATAAATCAGCCTTGAGTTCTAAATTCTCATCAATTTCACTTGTTAAAACCTTAATCCATATGTTATATAGTCCCACAATGAATTTCGAAGCTAATTAACACTCCAAAGACCTCCGAACAGCTCACTTCATCTCGGTTCCACTGGCGGTCAGATTCTGACCTTAAAAATCACCTTAATTAAACTATCGAAACTTAATCGAAACGTAACCAAATCAACGGCCCAACTCAATGAACTTAGTACTATATGTCATGTGACTTCCATAAAAATTTCGGAGCCAAATGAAGTCTCTAAGAGGTTGAACCATGGCCATCTCTCAGTTAGCTCAGAATCTGTCCACTTTTCTTCCAAAAATCACCATAAATTAACCAGACATCCAAAAATTATGAAACCAACGGGAAAATGTCAAGGATATCTTGAACTAACCTGTGATGGTAGGCGGCCAACCAAAAGGTCACCGGAGGTGGCGCTCGTATGGACCGAACGGGACGGGTAGAACTAGGCAAGCAGAGTAGTTTTCTATTCTTGGTGAAAATGCACAAAATGAAGGGAATGAAGGGTTAGGCCACGAAATTTTGAGGTGATCAGCTGATGAAGATGAAGTCCACCCAAGCTTGGTCAAAGTTCAAGAAGATTAGGCTTAGTGGATAATTAATTACTTCATCACATGCTTGACACTTATCCCTTAATCAATAATATCAAAGCTCCAATGACTCATTTGCCCCTTCAATTTTCTGCAGGCTCCTTGGGGAAGACGTAAATGTCAAATGACTAAAATGCCCTTCTCAAATCATTAAGACAAGGTTAACTCTCCAAGGGCAAAATGGTCTTTTCACACATTTCGTCCGAAATTTCAGTTTTTCGATATTTTTGTACTCGATAAAATGGCGTCTAATCCATGTCAAATGTTGTAGTCCCTCATTTCCATTTTCAAATTCCAAGATCCTAATTCGTGGTCGAACCATCCGCCGATCGAAATTTTAGTTTTCCTATTTTGAATGATCATTGGCGAGGCGATATCAAACTCTTTTCCAAAGTTGGAATTCATCATTTCCATTCTTACAATTTTGATATTACATTCCATATCTCAAGCCTCGAGGGGGCGAAAATTCAGAATGTCACACCTCGGGTTCACGGCATCTAGGTCAAATTGTGACAGTCTGATTTTCCTGTCATTCCGAGACCTTTGACTGTAAGATATCCATCGAAGTATTTCAGTATATCTCGCTAGGATCTGATCAATCGAGAGTTAACTAACCGAAGGGGAAAGGCTAGCGCGCGACAAGGTACGTGGACCTAGGAAATTCGACACGAAAACGGCATTTTTAATCATAAGGATCGTCAAGGGATATTTAGAACCGAGGCCGATCAGAGAACGATTAAGGAATTCATTGCTAGTGTTATACGATTGGAGCGCGGGTGATGCCGCTTAACCAACGTATGATTTGCGAATTTTTCCTAAATCAAGTTATGACGATTGTGGCCGTCGAGGCTAGTAATAGACCCTTGTGATTACATGACAACCAAGATAGCCATGGTTTAGATTTTCCTAAGTGTGATACGAATCACAAAGTCGATACGCGTGACGTCCGCAAAAGCCACCCGTTAGTTCGAGATAAATTGAAATTTCGGACGATGAGAAATCGATCACGATTGGGATCTCGGAAATGGAAAATATGGAAATAAAGATTGTAACAATAAGATTGGAATGGTTGATGCTCATTCGAAAAAGAAAATTAGCGGAAAAATGGATTTTTGGACGAATGGTGTGAAAAGACGATTTTGCCCTTGGGATGTCGACTTGGTTTTATTAATCGGACAAGGAATTTTTGGTCATTTAATCCTTCCCATTGCATTAGCCGAAAATTGGAGGGCGTTATTGGAAGAAAAACTCATATTTTATGAAGAAAATGCCAAATGTCATCACACTATGGAGCCTCATTAATTGCTCAAGACACCTAAGCTAGCTTCTTGAAGATTTTGAATGACAACAAGCCACTTTCCCCTCCTTCATCTGCCATTCATGAGCACAGCACCAGCAGCACCACCATCTTCTTCATTTTTCTCTCTTGCACGCCCAGAACAGTCTGCTGCTTGACCAGAAATTTTCGTCCACTTCATCAGCGCCTAACGTTTCAACTGCTAACAACCAGCTTGTGAGCTACCCATCATCATGAAGATCTTCCTGTTACCGAACTTTTCCAACTGGTAGCACATCGATTGGCCATCTGTGGAGCTCTGACCGGCCAATCTCCCGCGAGTCGACGAACTCTACCAGAGGTAGGTTTCTGTTTGTATGTCATTGAACCCCTTAATGGGCGATTTTTGAGCTCAATGTTTGTGGAGGTCTAGTAGACACATATACTGAGTTGCTGTCAAATTTTGGGCGAAATTGAGCAACATCTTCACCTAGAATCATTGTGATGTTTAAACGATAGAATATGTCCATTTGCAGACTCGGAGGAATTGGCATCTTTCGAAGGTCATCCGGCATCGCTTTGAGCCAAAATTTTCGGTGAAACCTCTTGACACATAGAACTTTGTGTTGGCAAGGGTATTTGTGGTTAAATTGAGGAATTAGGTTGAATTGTGGACTGATTGAGTGGATTTGAAGCAGAACCGAACCTGCTCTTTTTCTGTTCTGTTCTTGCTGAGTTGGTGGAGGCCGTTAGTGATGGAATTGAGGTCTAATTTGATCCTCAAGGCATGTTAGGGTATGGAGTATTATGTTAAGGAGGTTTATGCCCAATGGTTTGAAGTTTGGACGATGAAATATTGACGAATTGATTGGTTTTCACTAGGTTGCTCGCTGTCCTGTTTTGTGGTTGTTGGAGCTGAATTCTTTAAGTGCTAGGCAAGAGGTTTTTGCTGATTTAAGCTTGAGGTAAGGAAGTTCCTAATCCTTGGTTAGAATGATTGGACTCGATTGGGTGAATCCGATGAGGATTACGCTAATTTTGGTGAGCTTTGGCGATATTGTTTGAAATATGATCACGTGTTGTGCCTATTGCTTAAATGCTCATTGAATAGTCATGATATGTGCTGTTTGCTTCTCTTGGTTGTTGCAAATGGATTGTCTCACATGCCTTTTATCGTTAGCTCAATGTGTGAGTTATATTCGATCATGAAGTCTTGATTTGGGATGAAGTCTAGCATGCTTGAGAATTGTTATGAGATACCATGATGCGTAGAGACGCGGGGTTGGAAATGGCCAATGTCCTGATGCGTGAGACGCGGGACGAGAATTGATATGTGTCGACACATGCCTAAGATGACATTGAAAACCTGATGCGTTTTATGCGGGTTTATCAATGAAATGGTCTGAGGCATAACTACGCGGACCTAGCCTGAGTCGTTCGACACGCGGGCTTCATTTGACCGAAAATCGAATGGAAAGAAAGGAGTGGCTGGTCTATGTAAAGTGTGTTTGACTTGAATGAGGATGCCGGGTGCCATGAATGTATGAATGATACTTGGTGACATTCTTGTGTTCTTTATGGTTGTGGCATGCATCACGTTATTATTGTACATTGAGTTTATGTCGCGTTCACCTGAGTGTACTGTTAGTCTAACCAAGGGTTATGACTTTTCTTACTGAGATGTCGATCTCACCCCGTAGTGGGACCCTATTTTTCAAGACCCTAAGAACTGAAGATGCTGCCGACCCGCTTGGGTGAACCCCAGGAGATGACGAGATATATCGAGGAGTTTCCTGACGGTCGTGGTACATTATATGTTAGGAGAACTACAATGGTTTGGGTAGACGAGCCGGGAGCACCTGACCAACCCCATAGGTTTGAGTCATGGTATCGTAGGATAGGTGATGTTATGTCAGAGTAGTTAAAGCCTCAAGAAGTCTCAAGGAGAGCCGTACCCCCTTGGTATCACCCAACCCGAGAGGAGATAGAGATCGAGACCTCTACGGTGGGCTCGAGGAACATACCTGAAGGAGAGCCAGCGGGCAAAGCAAGTGTGGAAGTGATCGAGATTTCGGATTCAGAGGATGACTTAGAGTACGAGAACATGGAGGAGGACTCAGTTGAGGTTCAGTCAGAGTCTTTTTCAGACTATGATCCAGCCGAAGATGCGAGCCGAGCTGAAGACACTAGTACTTCCTAGAGTGCTTGGGGTTGTTTGACCTTTTTGTCATGTCTTTTGTGGAGATGACCTTTTGGTGAGGGCTAGTAGTTTCCTTTTGTTCCTCGACCTCAGCAGGTAGCAATAGCTAGGATTTGGTCTCGTATGTACGAACCCGTCTTAGAATGTATAAAAGTTTCTTGTTTCCCCCTCATCTCATTCTATGGTACTTGGTAGTAGTTGATGATATTCGGATGAATTTTATTTTCCTTTATCTTCCACGTGCGAGTCTCATTTCATTTGGCCGTATTAGAGAGTATCATGGGACAGGTCTTACGGCAGTTTGAGATGTACATGCCTGTACGGAAGGCGGGACGTGACATCCTAGTTAACTGGTATCAGGGCAGGATTTAGCTCGATCCAAGTGATTGAGGATTGTAGTAATAAGGAGGAATGAGATCTGGGGTGACTGGGTTGCAGGACCGTAGGAAGGGTTCGCTAGAGTAAGTTAAGCAATGCATGGCATATGAGTGGCGCATGTGTTTGACATCATGGAAGTGGCATGGTTATGCGGGTTGGATGCAACCAAACCTTGTACTGAGTGTGTGCATTGAATGTGAATGCTTGCTTTGTGAAGCATTGTGTAATTCATTTGAGCTGGTAACACAATTCTTTATTCTAAATCGTTGTGCTTTTGAGATTGTTTGGGAATGGTTGCTCTAAAGTAGATGCTGCTAGTGGTGTAGTATGGAACCATTAGCTTGGAATGGTTGATCTAAGTCTTTAATTCCGTGGTGGAATTACAGTGGTACAGGGAGTATAAGGATGAGCGATCGACATGTGAGACGTAGAAGACCTAGTGTTAGGGCTTCTAGTTCGAGGCCACTTGCGGTAGAGAATCTTGGAATGGGCGACGTATTGAGAGCTTAGGAACGAATAGGGAATCTGATAGATAGGAAGGCTCATGATAGAGATACTTCTATCACTCAGGCTGTGGGTGCCGCCTTGACTATGGTGAATGTGGCGACTGGTACCAATGCAGAGGGCGGAGGTAGCGGTAGCAGTGGCCAAGGCACTGGAACTAGTAATGCGCAAGTTAATATAAATGCTGGCCAAACTGTAGGAGTTGGCAATATGCCAGGTAATGTTATTGCACCTCGAGATATAGGTTAATTAGTGGAACAGTTTGTGAAGTTGAGGCCACCTCAGTTTAATGGAACTAGTGACCCAGAGTTAGCACCCAGATGGATAGAAAAGCTCGAGAAAATTTTTGGAGTCCTGAGATGTACGGATGAGGAAAAAGTACTCCTGGCAGTGTACCAACTGGATGGTACGGCAAATGACTTGTGGAAGGCCACTAAAGACGGAGTATTTCCTGAAGGCATTGTCTTGAATTGGACTGTGTTCACGGAGGTCTTTAATGATAAGTATTTCTTGGAGACTGCGCGAGAAACCATGTTGGTGGAGTTCCAGAACCTACGTCAGGGTCACTTAACAATTGACCAATATGAAGCAGAGTTTACAAGGTTTTCTGTGTACGCATCGCGTTATGTGGAGGATCCACTAGAGAAGATGCGGATGTTTCGAGATGGGTTACGACCCGAACTTCGCAGTCAGATGGTGGCTATGAATTTGAGAACTTATAAGGAAGTTTATGAACGGGGTCGGATGATAGAACGAGATATGAGAGAGAGGTCAACAACATCGGGATCGCGGTTCCATATACCTAGAGATAATTGTCAGTTGGGTAAGAGACCGATGATGAGTAGTAGGCGTTTTGTTCCGCCTGCAAGGAAGGACATTGGTAAGCCGCAACATCAGTCCAACTTTAACTATCGCTTGTGCGAAAGAAGACATGGAAAGGGACCTTGTCCGACTAGGACAGGCGCTTGCTTTAAGTTTGGTCAGATGGGCCATCAAATGAGATGATGTCCTAACCAAACTCAATTGGCTAGACCTCATGGACAACGACCGTAAACAGGAGCCCTAGCTGTTACCCCGCAGAATGAATTGGCGAGACCCCCAGCTCAAGGGCGTGTTTATGCTATAGCTCGAGGCGAAGCAGAGAATGCGCCCGGAGTGGTCACAAGTATGGTTTACTTGTGTGACCAAGTTGCTTATGCATTATTTGATTCTGGAGCTACGCATTCCTTTGTGTCTGTTCGTTTTGCTGATATGGTTGAAATGGATTTGAAGCCTTTGAATGTGACTTTGCTTGTTACTACTCCGCTAAAGGATAAAGTGATAGTTTCACTAGGTTGCGCGGATTGCAAGATAGTCATAGATGGTAGAGAGGAAAGGATAGAATTGGCGGTACTGCCTATGTTTGATTTTGATGTGATTATTGGGATGGATTGGTTGAATAGACAAAAAGCTGTAGTCGACTGTGGTGAAAAGGTAATCCGTTTCTATCCGGATGGTTGTCCTAGCTATGAGTTTAAGGGAAGTCGTGGGGGAACTTCCATTCCTTTGGTTTCGTCGCTTGAAGCGACAAAGTTGTTGGATGAGGGATGCCGAGCTTACTTGGCTGCTATAGTTGATACGACGGTCGGAGAACCGAAATTGGAAAATATAGCCGTGGTACGTGAATTTCCTGATGTTTTTCCTCAAGAACTGCCGGGATTGCCACCCAAACGTGAGATTGAGTTTGTAATTGAGTTAGCTCCTGGGATGGAGCCTATTTCGAAGGCACCTTACCGAATGGCGTTATCGGAGTTGAAAGAGTTGAAAGTACAGTTACAGGAGTTGCTTGACAAAGGATTTATTAGGCCTAGTGCTTCACCGTAGGGAGCACCAGTGTTATTTGTGAGGAAAAAGGATGGATCCTTACGTCTGTACATAGATTACAGGCAATTGAACCATGTGACCGTTAAGAATAAGTATCAGTTGCCAAGGATCGATGATCTATTCGATCAGTTGCAGGGAGCTTCAGTATTCTCTAAAATAGACTTGAGAACGGGATACCATCAGTTGAAGATTAAGCAAGAGGATATCCCCAAAACGGCTTTCAGGACGAGATATGGACACTATGAATTTACGGTGATGCCTTTTGGTTTGACGAATGCTCCAGCTGCATTCATGGATATGATGCATCGAGTGTTTAAGGAATACCTCGATCGTTTCGTTATAGTGTTCATTGATGACATTCTAATTTACTCAAGGAGTAATGGTGAACATGAACAGCATTTAAGAATTGTTTTACAAACATTGAGGGAACACTCGCTTTATGCTAAGTTTAGTAAGTGCGAGTTCTAGTTAAACAAAGTGGCATTTCTTGGACATATAATATCTGGAGAAGGGATCTTAGTAGACCTTGCAAAGATAGAAGCAGTGATAAATTGGCCTAGACCTACGACGGTCACTGAGGTTCGGAGTTTTCTAGGATTGGCTGGTTATTATAGACGCTTCGTGGAAAAGTTTTCGTCTATAGCCATGCCATTGACGCAGTTAACTAAGAAGTCAACGAAGTTTGAATGGACGGACAAGTGTGAAAGGAGTTTTCGTGAGCTTAAGCATTGCTTGACAGCCGCGCCAGTTCTCACGATACCTTCTGGACCTGGAGGTTTTGAAATTTATAGCCACGCGTCATTAAAAGGATTGGGGTGTGTACTGATGCAAGACGGAAGGGTAGTGGCGTATGCTTCAAGGCAATTGAGATCCCATGAGTTAAACTATCCGACGCATGACTTGGAGTTAGCTGTGATTGTTTTCGCTTTGAAGATTTGGAGACATTACTTATGCGGTGAAAGGTTTCAAATCTATACGGACCACCAAAGTTTAAAATATCTATTTTCTCAGAATGAATTAAACATGAGGCAACGTCGGTGGATGGAATTACTTAAGAATTACGATTGCGACAGCTTGTACCATCCTAGAAAGGCAAATAGAGTTGTCGATGTACTCAGTCGGAAGTCTAGTATTGCGCACTTAATGGTTAAAGGATGGTCTGTACTTGAAGGATTGAGGGACTCGAAGTTCAAATTAGAAGTGGAACAATTGACGAGCTTGATAGCAACGTTGAGAATCTAGCCGGAACTTCAAGAAAGGATAAAAGTTTTACAGATTACAGACCTTGAAATCTAGAAAATTGTTAGTATGGATGCGACGAAGAGGAAAGACGATTTCCAGATGACTGAGGATGGAATTTTAAAGTTTCGCGGACGTTTTTGTGTACCTAGTGATGAAGGACTTAAAGAAAGAATCTTGCCCGAAGCTCATCGGAGTAATTACAGTATCCACCCAGGTAGTACGAAGATGTATCAGAACTTGCGTCAACACTATTGGTGGAACGGTATGAAAGTGGATGTAGCTAGACATGTAGCCAAGTGTTTGACGTGCCAGCAGGTGAAAGCGCAGCACTGCAAGCCTGGTGGATTATTGCAACCTTTGGAGATTCCGGAGTGAAAATGGGAACACGTAACGATGGATTTTGTTATGGGATTACCACGGAGTCAGAAAGGACACGATTCAATTTGGGTAGTCGTGGACAGATTGACTAAGTCTGCGCACTTCATTCCTGTGAGAAAGGACTTCGCGATGGATAGGTACGCCGAGTTGTATATGCGGCAGGTCGTACGTTTACATGGAGTGCCTATCACGATTACGTCGGATCGAGACCCTAACTTTACGGCGAACTTTTGGAAGAGTCTTCAGGACGCCATGGGGACCAGATTACAGTTTAGTACGACGTATCATTGTCGTGACCCTCTTCGTGGAGGAGGGCTATTGGGCCGCTCGACGTAAGCCTGATCGGACGCGGGTCTCTCCCAAGGTCCATTACCCAAATCGCAACGGCTGGATATGCGTAGTCGACCTTCAGTGTGGTCTAGTGACATGTGATACGTGTACATTCCAAGGAGTCGCCACTAATCGTTTTGTGGAGGGTACGATCGGAAACCCTATCGAATAGTTGGGTGCGGTCTATTCGATTCTGCAGAAACCAGAGAAGTAGGATCGGGGACATTGTTACGCCAACTGCTAGAGTTGACGCCCTTTCGGTACCTAAGCTGAATGGTTTATCTGATTCTAGGATTTCATACAGACGAGTGGGGTACAGATCCTAAGTCTAGAAGTTCATACAGATGAGAATGACTACCCTATCACTCACAATCATCAAAATGAAAGCGCAAGTCAAGGATCCATAGCATGCGGATAAATCACATGAAATCAGCATGGCATCCCTAAAGAGGCCATATTAGCCTAGAGAAGTCTCAATCAAGGCTTAGGAATGATTTTGACATGATTTGCCCATGAGGGGCAAAATCGTAATTTTGAACAATTTAGGGACAATTTGCCTCGGAAGGGCAAAATCATCATTTTTAGATGAAATTTGCAGACAAAAGATGGTGGAAATGGAATTGGCGATCAAATCCTTCCATTTCCTATTTTTTTGGGAATTTCCAGAATTGTTCTGGAATTTAAAAGGGACTTTACCCTTAGAGGAGTAAAATCGTCATTTTGGACAAGGATGAGAACTAAAAGTCTCAAATATTAGGGTTGGTCGTCCACCTGACCCAAACTCTAATTTTAAGTAATTTTCAGGACTCGACTGGAATGAGAAAGACGATTTACCCTTTGAGAGGTAAAATCGTCATTTTAAGGAAAATAATGGGATTCAAAAACCCCCAGCAAGAGGATTTGCCACCTAACTGGCCCTATCCTGATCTAGGCATTTATCGATCTATCTCAGACACGAAGCAGGGACGAATTACCCCTAAAGGGCATTATCGTCAATTTATGGATGAAGGAATAAGAAACCCCAAAAATAGAATTGACCAGTTGTCTGTGGTTAATCCTCAATTTTGTTGGGATTTCTGGAGTGTCTAGGAATTTCCCACAATTTTCTAGCATTTTTTAGGATTTTCTAAGATTTTATGATTTTTTTTTTATTTTTTTAAATGATTTTCTGATTTTTTATTTTAAAAAAAAAATATTTCGGACCGGGTCAACCCGACCCACTCGGGTCGAAACCTGGTCCAGACCCGGACCCGCGACTCGGACGCCACAAAACGACGCCGTATCACGCTTTTTTTTTCGGTTATTCGACTATAATCTGACGGTTCCTATTAAACGGCGTGGCTAATCCACGCCCGTCAGATCTGATTACTAAATCCTACGGCTCGGATTGAATGAAGAATCGATCGGGACCGTCTGATCTGACTACTTAAACCTACGGCCACGATTAGAACATGGGACTTGATCTGGACCGTCTATTCTCATTAACCCAAATCGACGTCACCTGACCCTTTATCTAAACGGCACCGTTTTTGTTCTGATTGATTTTCCGATTAAAACTATTTTCGAATTATCCTAATTTCTAATCGAACGGCCACCGTTTATTTGACTCGATTAACCTCAGCCGTCGGATCTACCTATTCGAATAACAGATCTCCTAACGGCCTGCTGACTGGACAACCACGTGGACCAATGGCGAACTGACACCTAGGACTTTGACCGATTGACCGCGCCACGTCAGCTTCGTCTTCAACCTGCCGACTCCGGCGGAATGGACGGCTGTACTTCTCCGGCGATGATCGAACGGTGAAACCTCGACGAAATCGCGCGAAACCAACGCCAATCGATTCGCAAAAACTCCTAGTTTAACATATATAAGAATCGAAGCATTTCATTCACAAAATCGCGATTGCCATGCGAAGTGCCGAGTACGGCCATGAGAGTTCAATCGCTCGATTTGCACAAAATCATTACAATTCCATCACAGGATAGCATCAATCAATGTTCATGAGACTTACCTCGAGCTCCGATTGAGCTCGCTCGGCCTAGATTGGGCTAGGTAGGGATGAACAGTAATCGGCTATGGAGGCTGGATTGGAAGACTCGATTCGAGTTGTTCAGGCGAAGTCAATGCAAAATCAAGATGCAGTAATGGTCAGGGATGTTCAGGGAACAAAACGCACACACTAAATGCAAGAATCATAGTCGGAAATGAAATCCGCCATTGAAGCTTAGTATAAGAGTTGAAGCTCTAACTCACCTGTTTCGTGGTTTCCACGTGCGCGGTCGACGGCGATCGACTCCGGGGACTTTGGACGACCTCGTGGAGCTTCGGTTTAGCCTGGGAAGGCCCAACCGGCGCTCTGCAATTGGAGCTCCAACCTTCGACCACCGCGAGGGAAGGTGAGCTCTCTCTCTCTCGTTCTTCCTCTCTCTCGATTCAGTTTCTTATCCTCGAACTGAATTTTCCAACCTTCTCAACTGAAAGCCCCTGTAGGCTTATATAGCTGTTTGGAATTTCGGCGCCAAATTGGGGGGTTAACAGTTACCAAATGGCACGTGCTTGTGCGTGCCATTTGGTCCAAACGGCGCCGGAGACGGTGGGTAATCCGTCCGGCCCTGTTAGATTGCTCGGCAGCTCTTAATTTGTGCGAATTTGGCATGAATTTGCACTGAGTTGACTTTCGCAGGTTTGCGAGATTCACCAGCCGATTACTTCTTCCTCCGGCGACCATTGGTCGTGATCTTGGTGTCAATCGACGGGGAATGATCTAAAGCGTTAAACCCCCACCAGTGCGTCTCCGATTGTGGTCGATTGGACCTTCAATTTGGCCTTCAAAGCTCGGCCAGTCACTGTTCATCTGCACGAGCGCTTTGGGGAAGACGACACTGTTTCAGACCGGTTCAACCGGTCCGATCGGCGGTCAGACCGGTCAGAATCGGTTCTGATTCTATTTTCAAAATTAGTCCCAAATTGACTTGGAATTTTTGCAATTGAATATCATAATCGAACTTAGGGCATGAATATTATCCAAAAATGTGATTTTGCCCAAATGTTCACATCAATTTCTATAAAAACCCCAAATTTTCATTTAATTGAAAATCGGGGATTATGCAATTGAAGGTTCAAATGACCAAATTTGATCAAATTGCCTATGCCAATCGATTTAAAATGGTGAAAATCATTGGGCAGCATGTTTAATTTGCAATGATAGCCCTTGAATTGAAAGTAATTTCAATTATGCCCAATTTCAAGGACAAAAATGCAATTTTAGTATGCAATTCATGCAATTGGGCAATTTGTGCGAACAATTGGGCTAAATTGAAATAGGGGACAATTAGATTGAATGTCAAGATCTTAAAAAATGCCAAAATGGCAAATTAAAAAACTCAATTGATATTTTTTTCTCAAATTCAATCATATATGTAACAAAGAAACACCTAAAATTGAATTTGATTTTGGACTTTTTGTGAGTTCAAAAATACAAGGGATTTAAAATAAAAATATTGACTATTTTTCCATATTTTTGTGACCTCAAATGCTATTTTTCTTAATTTTTCTAATATTTTCCTGATTTCTAAAAAGATAAAAAAATGCGAAAAATATGAAAAATTATTATTTTTTGTCAAAATTGGTTCCTTAGGCTTGGCTAAGGCCACCAAAGTTGATTTTGTAATTTTTTGACTTTTTATGAATTTTCCATGAATTTTCTCAAAGAAATAACAAAAAAATGCTGATAAAAAATTAAGTGTCAACATCTGCCCTTCTTTGAGAGGAATCTCGTGAGAGGTTTCTCTCAAAGACAGGTGACACCTAAGTCTAGATCGACTCTACTGAAAAATAGAAAAATGGATCTTTGACATTTAATCTTTATTGCCCCGCTGGTGGATGCTCTTGCTCATTTTGCTTTGGTTGATGAGAGAGAGGGGCGGGATAGAGATACTCACATGTTACTTACATTCCTGACTCTCGTGTGGCATGCGTGGTCTATAGCGGGTTCAAGTGGATACCTAGGGACTCGTCTTTTGAGTATCCTAGGGCGGTTAAATTCTAGTCTATATGGTAGACCGTACCAGAATGTGATTCCTATACTTGACAGGAACCTATGAATGATGCACCCAGTCTCTTAGATATTGTCAGAAGTTTTGATCCGTATGGTGGATCATACCATGAATAAGACTCCTCTCTGCTAGGAACCTATGGGTGACGCACCCAGTCTCTTAGGAATTGTCAGACATTTTGATCCTTCAGGGGAATCAGGCCGAGAATAGGACTCCTTTAAGCTAGGAACCTATGGATGACGCATCCAGTCTCTTAGAGATTGTCGAACATTTTGATCCTTCAGGGGGATCAGGCCGAGAATATGACTCTTTTCTGCTAGGAACCTATGGATGACGCACCCAGTCTCTTAGGGATTGTCGAACATTTTGATCCTTCAGGGTGATCAGGCCGAGAATAGGACTCCTTTCTGCTAGGAACCTATGGATGACACACCCAGTCTCTTAGGGATTGTCAGAAGTTTTGATCATATATTCTAAGGAATTAACTAGGACCCATACAAATGAGGTGTACCTAACCTTTTAGACTTTACCAAATGAGCTATTCTGGGTTTAGGGATTACCTAGAACCTCACAGAAAGCTAGTTCTGAACACTGTCCTTTCGACATGCAAGGTGTTATTCTGGGATTTGGGGATTCCAAGTATCCTGCAGAATACTTAAACCTGCAAAAGCTTTGATAAGATTCTTTTGGGATCTAGGGGTTACCTAAAATCTCGCATAAAGTCGATCTTGAATATTGTCCTTTTGACATTGGAGGTGACATTATGGGATCTGGGAACTCCAGGCATCCTGCAGAAAGCTCAAACCTGTAAAACCGAAATCTCACATAGAGATGATTTCAAAGATTGTCCTTTTGACATTGGAGGTGACATTCTGGGATCTAGGGACTCCAAGTATCCTGCAGAAAGCTCAAACCTACAAAATTGAAATCTCACATAGAGATGATTCTGAAGATTGTCCTTTTGACATTGGAGGTGACATTCTGGGATCTGGGGACTCAAGGTATCCTGCAGAAAGCTAAAACCTATACAACTGAAATATCACATAGAGATGATTCTGAAGATTGTCCTTTTGACATTGAAGGTGACTTTCTGGGATCTGGGGACTCCAAGTATCCTGCAAAAAACTCAAACCTGTAAAATTGAAATCTCACATAAAGATGATTCTGGAGATTGTCCTTTTGACATTGGAGGTGACATTCTGTGATCTGGGGACTCCATCTATCCTGTAGAAAGCTTAAACCTGTAAAACTGAAATCTCACATAGAGATGATTATGAAGGTTGTCCTTTTGACATTGGAGGTGACATAATGCAGGTAAAGGTTCATTTTAACCTATGCAATTATGTAAAATAACTTGGGATGCCGGAGATTATCCAAGACATCTCAAAACATACAAAGATGATCAAGGATCCCTGTGAGGCACATCCTGGATCAAACAATTTGAAGTCTCCAAACGAAGCTTGCCTTCGAGCATTCTATTGGAATATCTCTGTCAGAAAGGTCTTCTTAATGTTGATCATTAGGGGATATCAGTACTGCACCGGTACCTGCTCCTGATAGATTAACAGCACCATCCAAATACAAGACCCACTTATCATCTGCTAAGTTCAGAATTTGGTCTTCTGCCTTTATTTCTCTAGAAGGCTCACAATTTGATGGATTTTCTGCCAACATGTCAACTATAACTCTCCTTTTTACTGATTTTTGCGAAGAACATTTGATGTCAAATTCAGACAACATCACCTGCTGTCACGCCCCGACTCTCAGGCCCGCGACATCCTTTGCCAAATTGCCTCTAGGTCACGAAGGATAGCGTCCCAGGTGGACTATCGACCTACTAATATACGACGCATGCAGAACGTGCAACTTCCAAATAACAAGATCAGCATGGGATAGAGAAGTAGGAACAACCAGGCAAACAAAACACAAGCACTATACAGATGAGAATAGATGATCCAAGACCTTACAGAGCTACCGGCTAATATATACAACCCCATGCTTCGGGGTGGCCCTCTAAGACTCTCAAAAGATACATGAGTCAGGTAAGGTCAACTCTCATCTACTCCAAAAGGTTACCCCCACAAAAGATCATCCAACAGCTCGGAAAGATCACGGTTAAGGCTAGTGATCGTGCTAGTCCAACGGAGGAGCCGGGTTGTTGGGATCGTCATAAGAACTATTACTCGACTGTACAGAAGTGGCTACAGACTGCTCGGGCTCGTCCTCAGGCTGCATGCCGGGTTCGGGATCCACTACCTCCCCGTCAGGCGTATCGATGTCCATCGGGTCCCAGGCTGGGGCATTAGCGACCCCCTGAACAGGCGGTCCCTCAAACCCACGAATCGGGCCTTAGAGATCTATCCCGTCACGAAGGTACCATGCCTTGAAGTGATGAGCCACCAGAAGTGGCATCCCTTCATTGACCCATACAGTCGTGACGTGACGCTCCCAGACCTGATTCGTACCTGGCACCGGATGAGACGTGACATCGTGAGACGAGTGAGTAGGGGTACCGAATCGCACGGGCCTTTCCATTACTTCGGACCTGAAAGTGTTAACCCACGACGGGGTGAGAAATAAATCTCAGTGAATCAAGCCTAAGCTCGGTTAGGACATTGATTCGCCGAGAATATACTAAACATCATAACCATCATACAGTTCAGTCACATAACTCAATAAGATATAGTCACAATATAATAAACAACCCATCAAAGCACCACAACTCAAGTGTATACCATGCACCACACAACTCCATTTATTCAAGATGACTCACGCCACTGGCGTGATCCAATTCCACAACGCGATTCAGCACCTTAGTCCGATCTACCGTCCTTCCGGCAGAACCGGGCTACGTCTCTTTTCCCTCTCAACGACGGCTACTACGAGGTGTGTATCCAGTGCACCCAGCACGGCACCAGCAAGTAGGCATCCCTATACGGGGCGTCGGTCCATCACAAGCAGCGGCCGGTCATCCGATAATTCCTTAAGACCGTATGTCTAGCACGGGGCATGAATTATCGTGCTTCTGGCAAGTCATTCAATTCCATACAATAGGTACGGTAAGTGCAGGAACAGTACAAAACGAACTTGCCAGGTAATCGTCATATGTCCCTCATGTGACCACACAATTCACACTTGGCAATCAATCCATTAATTATCTTTGATTAATGCCAAATACTCAAACAGACATGTTAACAGACTCGGCCCACAGCCATTCAAGACACTCAGTCAGGCATGTCAACAAGGCGATCAAATCCATTAGGTCAATGACTAAATCACGAGCAATCAATTCGATCAGGCAATATCAAGCTCAATTCGTGCCATGACAATTATTAACTAGATTGATTTAACACACCAATCGTTCGCTCGTCATCGAACCACAATCAACGAATTATCAACCAATCAATCAATCACTATTTTACCACAATTAGCCATAGACAATTTAAATCACCCCCAATAATCTAATCGATCGACCATTTAACCTAGCCCAATTTCTAACTAAATCGGCCCCAATTGTATACCCAAATTTTGTAATCAACTAATCCTAGACACAATTAGCGTCCTAACCAAGGGTTAGGGTCAACTCACTGAGTGAGTGAGCTCGGGCTATCCCGACAGTCGACGGCGATGGCGGCGGCGGCGGTTCTCGGCAACTAAACAGAGTAACCGTGCGGCAACTCGAACCAAAACTTCGGGAACACCACGGAAAGGTCCCACGAGGTTGCCGGGACAGGTGGCCGGTGACGGAGCTCCTGCGAACGGCGGTCGGCGGCGTAAACAGAACCTATTCAGTGCAAAACAGGGGAAAACAGGGCGATTTTAGGGCGGCTCTCGATCCCACGGGCAGTGACAAGGTCGGCCAAGGGTACAAGACTCACCTAGGGGTCGGGGGACGTCGGTTGGGATCGGTGGAAGGCGGCCAACGGCGGTGAACCAGCCACGAACAGAACCGACGAAACACAGGGGTATCGCGACAGAAAACATGGGAGGTGGTCGGCGGCTGTTCACAAGCTCCACGGCCAACGACGATCTTCCATGAGCTGGGGGAAACAAGAGGGAGGTCAGAGGAGTCGAACGGCGGTGGTGACGAGCGGCGGAGGCGTCGAAAAATGCCAGGGTCGAAGAAAAACTGAACCGGCCTCAAAATAGAGCACCGGCGGTTTCAAAGCTTACCGCGGCGGATCCGGCGAGCGACAGGCTGCGGAATCGGTTCGGGGCGGTCCAGGGGAGGCTGGTGGTCGGTCGTGAGGTGGTGGTCGGGTCTGGTGACGTCGCGAAAGGCCAGGGAAGGAGCGGAAGCGGCTCGGGTTGCAGGGGCCAAAACAGGGTACTCCTCCCCGAGCTATTTTCGCGGCTGTCCGGCGGCAAACGGCTACTGGGCCTGGACGTTGGTGGTGACAGAGAGTGGCTGGAAGTGGTGGTGGCTGGCTGTGGGTTGGTGGTCGCCCAAAGAAGGAAGAACGAGGGGGAAATGTGGCTCGGTCGTGCGTCGCCCAAACGGAAAGAAGAAGAAGAAGAAGAGGAAGCAACGGCAGAAGCAAGGAAGAGAGAGAGAGAGGCGACGTGCTGAGGTCCAATTGGACTTTGAAGGCAATTTTGTCTCCTATGGCCAATTATAAGTTTTGTCTTACATGTATAAGGTAGGGGTAATTTGGTCTTTTCACAATTCCAAGACTGAAACGAAATTTTGGCCCACTGGACGAAGGGAAAATTTTGAAATTTCACTGGCTAGGCTAGATCGGGATTAGGCTCGGGTGCGAAAATCGAAAACCTAATTCGTAAAGGCTAAGAAATCGAACCCTAATCTAAAACAATCGAAACTTCGGAATTCGTCCCAAATTATCGGTACTTCGGTCCCAACGGTCCAAAATATTTATCGACTGTAATTCCACATAATATCCTTTTATTGAATTCCGAATCTTACAGAAGTTGGAATTTCCAGGACGTCACACCTGCCATTTTGCTAACTTCCCAATTAGCGCAGGTTTCTCTAGGAGGTATTTGACAGGATCATTTTCTGTTACGAGCTGAATATGTTGCTACACAAGCCCTTTCAACCGGTATGTATTTTGCTTCAGATGGCGTGAACTTCTTACTCAAGTAGTAGATGGCTCTTTCTTTACCATACATCGGGCTTGTTTGGGCAAGTAAGGCTCCCAAAGATTCCTGCTGTATAGTTAGATACAAGATCAAGGGATGACCTAGGATGAGTGGCACAAGTATCGGTGGAGTGACTAGATAGTTCTTGATCTTTTGGAATGCCTGACTGCATTCCGCATCCCATGTCATTTTCGCGCCTTTCTTGAGTAATTTGAAGATTGGTTTAGCCACATCGGATAGCTGACTGATAAATCTGGCAATATAGTTCAGTCTCCCCAGAAGGCTTCTCACTTCTTTTACTGTGGAGGGAGTCGCTAGTCATGGATGGCTTGAATCTTTAAAGGATTAATTTCAATGCCCCTATTACTGACCATGAATCCAAGAAGTTTCCTAGATTTTTCCCCAAACACACATTTGTTAGGGTTCAACATTAACTTATATTTGCGCAGCCGCTCAAATAACTTTCTTAACACCCGTACATGATCCCGTCCTTTCTTGGACTTGGCGATCATATCATCGACATATACTTCAATTTCCTTATGGATCATATCATGGAATAATGTGATCATAGCTTTCTAGTAGGTGGCCCCTGCGTTCTTTAATCCAAAGGGCATAACCTTGTAGCAAATGTTCCCCCAAGGCGTGGTAAAAGCAGTCTTTGGCTTGTCCTCTTGTTTTATGAGGATTTGGTTATATCTAGAGAATCCATCCATAAATGAGAACAATTCATACCCCGTAGTACTATCCACCAACACATCAATGTGAGGTAATGGAAAATCATCTTTTGGGCTTGCTCTATTCAGATCTCGGTAATCCACGCAGATCCGAACTCTACCATCCTTCTTCATGACGGGGATTATATTTGCAATCCAGTCCGAGTATGGGATAGCTTCAATAAAGCCTACCCGGAGAAGCTTCATGACTTCCTCCTTAATTTTGTCTTCTAACTCGGTTCTCATCCGTCTGCTGCCTTGTCTGATAGGTTTGACATTGGGATCCGTGGGTAATGCACGTTCCACAATTTTAGGATCCAAACCTGGCATGTCAGCGTAAGACCATGCAAAGATATCTTGATACTCCTTCAGTAATTCTGTGAACCTGGGTCTTTCATTTCGGGATAAATGTTCATCGATCTTGACTTCCTTAATATCCGTGGAGTCCCCTAAGTTAATAACAACTGGTTCTTCTGAAGTAGGAGGCATTGATTCTTCGAAGGCGCTTTATTCTCTGCCAATAGACGCATAACCATCATCCTCATCTTCATCGATGCTGTAGGAACAGTCCATGTGGCGATCCGAATCGCATAATAACCTGGTATGTATGTTTAAGATGACATGCCTGAAATGTCATGAGCATGGTTAGTTCGTACTCCAAAAAAATGCTATGCATGATTGTGGAAAATCTTTTCGAAAGAGTTTTCGAAATAAGTACAGGTATAAACGGGACTAATCCTCATGTCATCGGATATCCTGGCCCCGTGGAAATCCTTTGAAAATTAGGAATCATATGGCAAATCAGGCCTCAAGCTTCTGTGCAGAAGGCTAGCATCATCATCGGGCTGATTCGTGGTTCCATATGTCCTTAATAAAACTTGTGTGATTTTATTGAATGCAAAATGGATCGCATTACAAGCTATGCTGTTTGGACAAACGGCCAGAGATCTAAAGACGTTTTCCTACATCTATAACAAGGAGTGAAAATGCAACAAAATGTAGAAAGTTCTAAATATAGTATTTAAAGAAGGAGATAAGCTTCTTTACTCAGAGGAAGTGGCTTTGTCGTCCAACCACTCTATAATGACATTTACAAAGTCATCTTTGAAAAAAGGATTTGCCAGATCCGGATCTGTTGATGAAGTGATATCCTCTTCTGACAACCATTTAGAGTTCTGGTTGAAGTGGACGTTCAAAGGATTATTGAATATCTATGACCTACCTTGCCAAGTTGGAGAACCGATGAATGAACCTTTCGGGTTGTTCTGGCCTCCATGGCGTCCCAGGCTTTTGCCTCGGCCTCGACCTGTTGCCTTTGGGGCAGACTCGCCCATATGATCCTTTTGGTACCCCAAGCCCATCCTATGTTGGTTGGTTTTTAACTACAGATGGGTACTCATTCCTTGACCATGCTTGCCCAGGCCTTTTCCGGGATTATACCCATATGCCAGTAGCATCTTAGCTAGTAAAAGATTGGCTTCAGAAATGTAGGGAGCCTTCAATCTTGTCCCTACTGAAGTGTGTACTGTCGCTACTAACTCCAGGGAATGATAGCTCGCTTCCATCTTAACTTCAGGTTCAATGTAGGGAATGGCGCTGTTCTGGTATGTTTGGAGGTCGACTTCCCCATGCACAGTAATCACTTTCCAATCTACTACAAAGCGCACTTTCTGATGCAAGCTGGACGGTACGGGTCCTACTATATGGATCCAGGGTCTTCCCAAGAAGAACCCAAATGCACTTGATAGATCCATTACTTGAAAATTTATAGAGAATTTCGTTGGGCCGATAAACACTTCTAGCTCAATCTCATCTACCACAGTCTTCTTCATCCCATCGAAAGCTCTCACAGCTGTTTTGGAAGTCTTAATCGTTTCTTCATTGATCACCAACCTTCTCAAAGTAGCCAAAGGGAAAATGTTGAAGGCCGATCCATTGTCGATTAGTACGTGTGCCACTCTTTTCCCGTTACATTGCGCAGAAATGTATAAGGCCTCGTTGTGCCCTCTCCCCTCCATGGGAAAGTCTTCATCAGAGAAGCTTAGTTGATCTTTCAGGAGGATTGCCCCTACGAAGTCTCCTAACTGCACATCATTGATCGTCTTAGGGACGTGCACCTCGTTGAGTATCTTCAATAGTGCATCATTGTGCTTTTTTGAATTGATGAATAAATCCAGTAATGATATTTGAGCTGGCATTTTCCTCAGTTGCTCTATTACTTCAAACTCGCTGGTCATAATGATAGACGTGAGTTTTTCAGCGTCCTCCTTCGAGACCTCCTTCTTTTCGAATTCACTCTCCCTATGGGCATAAAATCGTCCATATCTCATTACTACGTCTACTTCCTTTCTCCCATAGTCCCAGTGGACAGCTTTAGGATCGTACTCTTCTATTGGAGGGACTTGTATGGTTATTGTTGTCGGACCAGGTTCCTCTGGTTTAGTTGTATCGTCCGCCTCCTCTTTCGGCAATCGGATCACAACTGGTTTGATTAAGCAATCTTCCACCTCATTCAAGCTATCCAGCTCTTCTAATCTAATTACCACAGTCGTAGCAGCTTTGATCTTTGACACAGTGTCATCAAAATGTTTCGTAAAATACTTTTCCATGCCCCTCGGGATCTCGAGTTGAGCGGGATCATCCATTCCTCCCCATCCGTCTAGTATGATATCCTTCATTCTCTGATAGAAACTAGGAGGAGCAGAATATTTTACTTTAAAGTTGTATCCTCCAGAATCCTGACCCAGGTTGTCTACAACTTCACCTATTTCAAGTGCGTTGGCCGTAAATCTACGATCTGCTAGACTTCGCCTCCTGGCCTCCAGTTCGTCCCCTTCGAATTCCTCTTCTGGCTCCATGATCGACCCAAAGTCGCCTACCAGATCCTCATGCGGGACGTTTCACGTGCTACCCTGCTCAGTTTTGATCACAAAGTGGCTTTCTTCCAAAGATAGAGAAGCTTCGACTCTCTCGAATCCTTCATCGGTAATATCAGACATTATCCACAAGCTCATCATCTTGGTGATACATAGCTTCTTTACGTCAGCGGGGATCTCCCCTCCTTTTGGGTATGACAAAGCGGTGACCAGAAGGTTAGTCAGTTTAGACAAGTCCACTTTCAGGTTGAGGTGGCCCACCTCCTCTTTAGTGAATATTGCCCCAATTGCTTGATTATCAGGGAGCGGGTTTTCTTGCACATTTGGAGCCGCGTTGTCAAACTTCAGAATCTGACTGTCAATCAGAGCTTGTACCTTCAGCTTAAGGATATAGCAGTTATCCACATTTTGTCCCCTTTCGCCCATATGGTAGACACAGGTTTAGCTCTCGTCAAAGCCAGGATACTTAACAGGATTTGTCCTAGGTGGTTCCTTCGCCACCAAGTGTTGCTCTAGCAGCATCGGGAGCAACTTGGACAGAGGCCTAGGGAGCTGAGAGAACTGCTTTTGGGGTTGCCTTCTTCTAGGCTCTTGTCCTTTTGGCGCCGACCATGACGATCCTCCCTTGGTCTGATTAGAATTGTTGAATGCCTTGGGCTTATGGGGATCTGGTATGAACGCTATGTCAAGCCCGGCTTCTTTCTCCCTCTTTAGGGGATACTATTTTCTGGTAGAAGCTTCATGCTGCCTCCTTTCTCTTAAGGCCCATTCAAGCCTTTCTGCCACCTTTATCAGGTGTGTAAAGGTTTGGCATCCAGATGTGTTTAATCTGTCGAAATATTCGTAGGGGAGTGCCTTTAGGAATAGATCAATCAGCTCGTCTTCGGAGATTGACGGCTTTACTTGGGTTGCTAAAGCTCGCCATCTCTGGGCATATGTTCTGATCAGCTCGCCCTTTGTCTTTGAGGTTCGTAGAAGGTATTTCCTCGTTGGGGCTGTAGCCGTATTGAACTTGTACTGTCTAAGGAAATCCTCCGCAAGATCTTCCCATCCATCATAATCATCTAGGTCCAACTCGATGAACCATGCCAGAGTGACGCCAGCCAAACTCTCTTGAAACGTGTTCATCAGCAGTGGAATATAATCCGAATAGTGCGCCATCTTGCGCAGATAATATTTGAGATGAGCGCGTGGACAGCCCGTCCCATTATACTTTCTCACGAAGTCTGGCTCCTTGTAGTCAGGAGGAGTCTCCACCTTGGCAAAAGGAGATATTTTGTTGAAGCGGGCCAACTCGTAAGCCTGACTGCTTAAACATTCCTCGATCTTGGCTAATCTCTTAGCCTCCACTTCGATTTTTACAGCCTGCTTTCCCTTTTTATCATTTTCAACGTTGATGACAACTGGGGGTGCCTTCTGTTGTGATTGGATGTTCGGCATACGACATCCTCCTCAGTACGTTGGGCATCGTCCGCTGTCTCTTTATCAGCTACATCTGGCACGAAGGATGGATTTGAATTGTTCTGGTTAGGAGGCACTGCCTGTCTGGCTTGGGAGGCTTCTAGCATTGCCTTAATATCAGCCATCATGGTTGCCATAGCAGTCATTTGATTTTCTAGCATGCCTACTCGCGGGGTCAGTTCTTGTTGTTCCATCATCGTTTTTAGTCGTGTGCGAAAGCGATGTGTTGGCAATTCCGTGATTAGAGTGTAGCTGTTTAAAAGGAATTCCAGTGAGTATTTCTTTTATATTGACAAAAGGAGGCACTTAATTCCTTTAGTTGCATGTTTTCTGTTGGTGAATGAGAAAAATGACTACCTTATGAGCCTTAGTCTCATGGGAATAGTTCTTTTAATCATTCGCCAAAAGAATTCATGAAGTTAAAAGAAGCATAATTTTTGACGATGTTTTTTTATGCATTTGTAAAATATGTCCATATTCGTGCTCATGTATCCAAAACAATATCCAATACAAATGAGAATGCATGAAAATGCATTGCAGTGTTTGCTCATTTTACACTTGATGGAATAGTCTATTCAAGTCTAGGGCGTTTGAAGCCTAAGGCATCCTCGTCACTCCCATACAGATCAGTCTCTTCGATTTGGGAGTCTTCATCTTCTGAATATGGCGGTGACCCCATATCTTCGGGTATGTACGGCTCTACTCCAGGCACGTACGGTACGATGTATTCAGGTACATAAGGTTCGACAAAGCTACGTCTGGTCGCCTCAAAGTGCTAGATGTACTCAGTGGTGGCCCTGTGAACGTTCTCTTTACGAGTCATATTCTCTGGCCAGCTTATATCTTCAGCTTGAGAGTTCTTCAAAGAGTGAATAATAAATGCCACTTTGGCTTTGAACTGTTTCATCTTTTCTCCCATGAGGGTCTCGTTTGGTATATCAAAAGAAAAGACATCAGGTCGTGGTGGAGAGAGGATCTCCTGTAATGCCCCAAATTGTCGGATAACCCTCTTTGGATAATATGCGGTAGAACCCGTGAATCCCAGCAAAAGGACTGGATCTTTGTCATTGCATGCTAATCTGACTTTGCCCAGTGTTGGCAACCTTAGCCGCCATCGGAGCTGTTCGGGTTTTAAATTTCTAAGGAAGTTCTTCCATTCTATTGAGTTGAACTTAGGAACACGTGTATGGGTTCTGATAAAGGTTTTAAGAGGATGAGCATCAAAGCTAATCTCAGTGAAACCCATGCGGATATGAAATTGTTTGACATGAGATGTGAACCATAGGTACAAAAGATCACTAGAGGCTCTAAAGATTCCCTTCTTATTTTTCTTGAAGCGATTTAGGGAAAGAAAGGTCTCAGCAAGGATGATGTTTGAGTAATCCCACCCACAACAGACTTGTCTGACTACAACGGCCATAATAGGATCGAAGGTGACAGACGAGATTGGGAATAGCATGAAGCTAAAGAAGGCCAACACAAAGGCTCTACCTGATTTAGCCCCTTTAGCGGCAGGGAGGTTGAGGAATCGATCTAGGAGGAATGATAGTGAAATTCGCCTAGAATTACTTTTGGCTTCGGCTTTGACTTCTTTAAGGCTTGTGTCAAGGAATTCAGCTAATTGACTCAAGGGTTCAAATTCTATGGGAGGTTGGACTAGCGAGTGAGTGAACTCAACTCCGATGACGGCGTTGTATTCTTCAATAGTGGGGGTAATCTCTAGTCCTTCCATGCAGAATGTAGCGGTGGTAGGATCCCAATAGAGCGTCATGGCTTGGATAAAGGCAGGTAGGCACTCAATCTTCAACAGGTCTAATAGATATCCCAATCGTGATTCAACGTACTTTTGGCTAGCTTCACCCATGCTATCCCACCATGATAGGAGTTCGGCCCGAGGAACTTTGAACACTTGAATAACATTCTTTCCCATCAAGTCTAAAATATGCAAATAATTTTGAAAAGTCAATCGTCAAAAATTACTTTAAACATGTGATTATGCAGATGCCATGAAGTATGCATGGGCTAACTTAATCGCATAGTTCAATTGAAGAAATGGAAATTAGGACATTTTCCAGGTCTCGAAGGCCTTACTTAAAGCCTAATTTGAATTTCAGGGAAGTGAATTATGCAATTTAGTCAAGTTCACTCCAGTGACTAAGGGAAACAACAATGTCACATTCCATTGGTCAATACATCGAATGAACAGAGTGGAATGGATTTCTTATTATAATCAGGACGCCTAATGAAAGAAAGGTAAAGAGAGACTCTTCAAACAAGAAAGCCATAAAAGGCCAATGGAATGTGAGGATCTAAATCATCCTCTTCCTAGAGGTCTACCCCATCTTCACAATGAAAGTCAGTCGGGAACCCTCCTCCAGTCGAGCGTGAGGGGTTGTCTTCAATGCGTTGATCAAGGTATCTTAGCTCCTCTGGCCATTCTCTGGTCCATGGTATGATGACTTCAGGAGGTTTCTCGGGTTTCACCTTTTTGAGTGTGATGCGTTTCGGCTTTGTCTTGGTCGCAGGGCGTCTTCTCTTTCCCCAAAAAGTGACTATGGGTATGTCTTCTTTAGCCTGTCGTTCGGCCTTCCGACGGGCGTATGCCTCCCTAACCAGGTGATTGCGATACTACCTCTTCATCTCCAAGTAATTCTCCAACATATCATCTGCTTGTGGCTTAAACCTGAGGTTATCCACATAGTAGCGGGTCTGACAATCTTCAGCATATCCTAGCTTGCGTCCAGTCAGTTTTCGGCCATGCACGAACCTAGTAAAGTGCAGCCTTGTGTTCGGTTCAGGGCGAGTAACTTTCCTTAGGTACTCGAAGGTTACCAACTATGCTGAACTTTTAGGAAACAGCGACAGCCTACCCCTTATCATCGTTATTTCAATTAGTCACTTGAGTGATTTTCATGATGTATGGAAATGCATGTATATGTATGCAATGTACGAGTCATACTATAGAACATGGAGTAGTAAAGTACATTGAAAATAAATGCCTTACCAACCAAACTTGGGGATGTGAAATGTTCCACTGTAACCATGGACGGTTTTAGGTATACCAACCATCCATAGACATGCGCATGAGACAAGTGGGTATACTCTAGAAATCGAAAATTGGGTGAGGAACCTATGGCTCAAGCTCCCACGATCCAAATGAGGCAGATTCCTCCCCAAGGATACCCACCCAAGAGGGCTAGATATCGCCAATTTGGATTGTGAACGGGAACGAATATGAAAGTCTCAAGTGCCATCAAACACGAGATCCTTTCGCATCCTTTCCCTATCTAAGGTAACCTAGAGGTGGTTTGTAGTCGGGGTTTAACCGCCAGTGTGTGCGATGTGTCGTGATCATCACAATGCAAGGTCATGTACATCATTTTGTATCAAACACCGCTTCAATATGTGCTTAAAATAAACATACATTCCCAACTCCAACCTGCAGGAAAATGTCAACAATCACTCCACCCCTTATTTCTCCAATCTGCAAAAACATCTAATACAATAATTAGCGTACGTACCTCACCTTCGAGAGCATCTGCAGAAAACAAGGTTAGATAAACAAATCAACTTTTTAATCGGCTCAAGTCCTCTGGAATTCTGTGAAACTAGAGATTCTGGTTTAGAATAGTCCCCAGCGGAGTCGCTAATCTGTCGCGACCCTCTCCGCGGAGGAGGGTTAATCGGCCGCCCGACGTAAACCTGATCGGACGCGGGCCTCTCTCAAGGTCCATTACCCAAATCGTAACGGCTGGATATGCGTAGTCGACCTTAAGTGTGGTCTGGTGACATGTGATACGTGTACATGCCAAGGAGTCGCCACCAATCGTTTTGTGGAGGGTATGATCGGAAACCCTATCGAATAGTTGGGAGCGAACTATTCGATTCTGCGGAAACCAGAGAAGTGGGATCGAGGACTTTGTTACGCCAACTACTAGAGTTGACGCCATTTCGGTACCTAAGCTGAATGGTTTATCTGATTTTAGGATTTCATACAGACGAGTGGGGTATAGATCCTAAGTCTAGGAGTTCATGCAGATGAGAATGACTACCCTATAACTCACAATCATCAAAATGAAAACGCAAGTCAAGGATCCATAGCATGCGGATAAATCACATGAAATCAGCATGTCATCCCTAATGAGGCCCTATTAGCCTAGAGAAGTCTCAATCAAGGCTTAGGAATGATTTTGACATGATTTGCCCATGAGGGGCAAAATCGTAATTTTGAACAATTCAGGGACAATTTGCCTCGGAAGGGAAAAATCGTCATTTTTAGATGAAATTTACAGATAAAATATGGTGGAAATGGAATTGGCGATCAAATCCTTCCATTTCCTATTTTTTGGGGAATTTCCAGAATTTTTCTAGAATTTAAAAGGGACTTTACCCTTGGAGGGGTAAAATCGTCATTTTGGACAAGGATGAGAACTAAAAGTCTCAAATATTAGGGTTGGTCGTCCACCTGAACCAAACCCTAATTTTAAGCAATTTTCAATACTCGACTGGAATGAGAAAGACGATTTACCCTTTGAGAGGTAAAATCGTCTTTTTAGGGAAAATGATGAGATTCGAAAACCCCAGCAAGAGGATTCGTCACCTAACTGACATTATCCTGATCTAGGCATTTATCGATCTATCTCAGACACGAAGCAGGGACGAATTACCCCTAAAGGGCATTATCGTCAATTTATCGATGAACGGATAAGAAACCCCAAAAATAGGATTGACCAGTTGTCTGTGGTCAATCCTCAATTTTTTGGGATTTTTAGAGTGTCTAGGAATTTCCCATAATTTTCCTACATTTTTTTTGAAATTTTCTGGGATTTTCTAGCATTTTTTAGGATTTTCTAAGATTTTTTGATTTTTTTTTATTTTTAAAATAATTTTCTGATTTTTTATTTAAAAAAAAATATTTCGGACCGGGTCAACCCGACCAACTCGGGTCGGAACCCGGTCCAGACCCGGACCCGCGACCCGGACACCACAAAACGACGTCGTATCACGTTTTGTTTTTATTTTCGGTTATTCGACTCTGATCTGACGGTTCCTATTGAACTGCGTGGCTAATCCACGCCCGTCAGATCTAATTATTAAATCTTACGGCTCGGAATGAATGAAGACTCGATCGGGACCGTCTAATCTGACTACTTAAACCTACGGCCACGATTAGAACATGTGACTTGTTCTGGACCGTCTATTCTCATTAACACAAAACGACATCGCCTAACCCTTTATCTAAATGGCACCGTTTCTGTTCTGATTGATTTTTCGATTAAAACTATTTTCGAATTATCCTAATTTCTAATCAAATTGCCACCGTTTATTTGACTCGATTAACCTCAGCCGTCGGATCTACCTATTCGAATAACAGATCTCCCAACAGCCTGCTGACTGGACAACCACGTGGACCAATGGCGAACTGACACTTAGGACTTTGACCGGTTGACCGTGCCACGTCAGCTTCGTCTTCAACCTCGCGACTCCGGCGGAAAGGACGGCTATGCTTCTCCGGCAATGATCCAACAGTGAAACCTCGACGAAATCACGTGAAACCAACGTCAATCGATTCGCAAGAACTCCTAGTTTAACATATCTAAGAATCGAAGCATTTCATTCACAAAATCGCGATTACCATGCGAAGTGCCGAGTACGGCCATGAGAGTTCAATCGCTCGATTTACACAAAATCATTACAATTCCATCACAGGATAGCATCAATCAATGTTCAGGAGACTTACCTCGAGCTCCGATTGAGCTCGCTCGGCCTAGATTGGTCTAGATAGGGATGAACAGTAGTCGGCTATGGAGACTAGATTGGAAGACTCGATTCGAGTTGTTCAGGCAAAGTCAATGCAAAATCAAGATGCGGTAATGGTCAGGGATGTTCAGGGAACAAAATGCACACACTAAATGCAAGAATCATAGTCGAAAATGAAATCCGCCATTGAACCTTAGTATAAGAGTTGAAGCTCTGACTCACCTATTTTCGTGGTTTCCACGTGCGCGGTCGACGGCGATCGACTCCGAGGACTTTGGACGACCTCGTAGAGCTTCGGTTTAGCCTAGGAAGGCCCAACCGGCGCTCTGCAATTGGAGCTCCAACCTTCGACCACCGCGAGGGAAGGTGAGCTCTCTCTCTCTCTCGTTCTTCCTCTCTCTCGATTCAGTTTCTTATCCTCGAACTGAATTTTCCAACCTTCTCAACTGAAAGCCCCCATAGGCTTATATAGCTGTTTGGAATTTCAGCGCCCAATTGGGGGGTTAACAGTTACCAAATGGCACGTGCTTGCGCGTGCCATTTGGTCCAAACGGCGCCGGAGACGGTGGGTAATTCATCCAGCCCCGTTAGGTTCCTCGGCAGCTCTTAATTTGTGCGAATTTGGCATGAATTTGCACTGAGTTGACTTTCGCAGGTTTGCGAGATTGACCAGCCGATTACTTCTTCCTCTGGCGACCATTGGTCGTGATCTTGGTGTCAATCGACGGGGAATGATCTAAAGCGTTAAACCCCCACCAGTGCGTTTCCGATTGTGGTCGATTGGACCTTCAATTTGTTCTTCAAAGCTCGGCCAGTCACTGTTCATATGCACGAGCGCTTTGGGGAAGACGACACTGTTTCAGACCGGTTCGACCGCTCCGACCGGTCAGAACTGGTTCTGATTCTATTTTCAAAATTAGTCCCAAATTGACTTGGAATTTTTGCAATTGAACATCATAATCGAACTTAGGGCATGAATATTATCCAAAAATGTGATTTTGCCCAAAAGGTCACATCAATTTCTATAAAAAAAACCCCAAATTTTCATTTAATTACAAATCGGGAATTATGCAATTGAAGGTTCAAATGACCAAATTGGACCAAATTGCCTATGCCAATCGATTCAAAATGGTGAAAATCATTGGGCAGCATGTTTAATTTGCAATGATAGCCTTTGAATTGAAATTAATTTCAATTATGCCCAATTTCAAAGACTAAAATGCAATTTTAGTATGCAATTCATGCAATTGGGCAATTTGTGCGAACAATTGGGCTAAATTGAAATAGGGGACAATTAGATTGAATGTCAAGATCTTAAAAAATGCAAAAATTTCAAATTAAAAGACTCAATTGATATTTTTTTTTCTCAAATTCAATCATATGTGTAACAAAGAAACACCTAAAGTTGAATTTTATTTTGGACTTTTTATGAAGTCAAAAATACAAGGGATTTAAAAGAAAAATATTGGCTATTTTTCCATATTTTTGTGACCTCAAATGCTATTTTTCTTGATTTTTATAATATTTTCCTAATTTCGGAAAATATAAAAAATGCGTAAAATATGAAAAATTATTTTTTTGTAAAAATTGGTTCCTTAGGCTTGGCCAAGGCCACCAAAGTTGATTTTGTAATTTTTTGACTTTTTATGGATTTTCCATGAATTTTCTCAAAGAAATAACCAAAAAAGACTAATAAAAAATTAGGTGTCAACAATCATCCGCAGACGGATGGAAAATCGGAAAGGAGGATTCAAACGCTTGAGGACATGTTACGAGCGTGCGCTATAGATTTTAAAGGTGGATGGGAAAATCACTTGCACTTGGTGGAGTTCGCATATAATAACAATTATTAGCAAAGTATTGGAATGGTGCCATTTGAAGCATTGTATGGCAGAGCTTGTAGGACTCCGTTGTACTGGGATGAAGTGGGAGAAAGAAGCATCACTGGCCCAGAATTAGTAGAACAGTCAGTTGAAGCAGTAAAAGTAATTAGAGATAGGTTGAAAACTGCACAAAGTCACCAGAAAAGTTATGCTGATAAGCGACGCAAGCCTCTAGAGTTTCAAGTTGGCGACCATGTTTTTCTCAAGATATCGCCTATGCGAGGTATATCTCGATTTGGAAAGAAATGGAAATTGAGTTATCGCCTATGCGAGGTATATCTCGATTTGGAAAGAAAGGGAAATTGAGTCCGAGGTATATAGGACCATTTGAAATTTTGGAAAGGATCGGGACCTTAGCCTACAGACTTGCCTTACCGCCGAGTTTGTCCCAAGTACATAATTTGTTTCATGTGTCAATGCTACGGAAGTACGAGCCAGACCCGACGCATGTTTTGGATTACGAGACTATAGAATTGGACGGCAAAGTTTCATATATAGAAAGGCCTGTCAGGATTGAGGAGTTTAAGGAGCACGTTTTGAGGAACAAGACGATATCGCTAGTTAAAGTAATTTGGGAGGATCATGGAATTGAAGGCGCTACGTGGGAGAACGAAGAGGCAATGAGGCGTCAATACCCCCATTTGTTTTATTAGTGGATTGTAACAATTTCGAGGACGAAATTTTTGCAAAGGGGAAGAATTGTGACAGTCTGATTTTCCTGTCATTCCGAGACCTTTGATTGTAAGATATCCATCGAAGTATTTTAGTTATATCTCGCTCGGATCTGATCAATCGCGAGTTAACTAACCGAAGGGGAAAGGCTAGCGCGCGACGAGGTACGTGGACCTAGGAAATTCGACACGAAAATGTCATTTTTGACCATAACGATCATCGAGGGATATTTAGAACCGAGGCCGATCAGAGAACGATTAAGGAATTCATTGCTAGTGTTATACGATTGGAGCGCGGGTGATGCCGCTTAACCAACGTATGTTTGTGAATTTTTCCTAAATCGAGTTATGACGATTGCGGCCGTCGGGGCTAGAAATAGACCCTTGCGATTACATGACAACCAAGATAGCCGTGGTTTGGATTTTCCTAAGTGTGATACGAATCACAGAGTTAATACACGTGACGTCCGCAAAAGCCACCCGTTAGTTAGAGATAAATTGAAATTTCGGACGACAAGAAATCGATCACGATTGGGATCTCGGAAATGGAAAAGATGGAAATGAAGATTGTAACAACAAGATCGGAATGAGCGACGCTCATTCGAATAGGAAAATTAGCGGAAAAATGGATTTTTGGACGAAGGACGTGAAAAGACGATTTTTCCCTTGGGATGTCGACTTAGTTTTATTAATCGGACAAGGACTTTTTGGTCATTTAATCCTCCCCATTGCATCAGCCGAAAATTGGAGGGCATTATTGGAAGAAAAACTCAGATTTTATGAAGAAAATGTCAAATGTCATGACACTATTGAGCCTCATTAATTGCTCAAGACACCTAAGCTAGCTTCTTGAAGATTTTGGATGACAACAAGCCACTTTCCCCTCCTTCATCTTCCATTCATGAGCACAGCACTAGCAGCACCACCATCTTCTTCATTTTGCTCTCTTGCACGCCCAGAACAGTCTGCTGCTCGACCAGAAATTTTCGTCCATTTCATCAGCGCTTAACTGTTCAACCGCTAATAACCAGCTCGCGAGCCACCCATCATCGCGAATATCTTCCTGTTACCAAACTTTTCCAACTGGTAGCACGCCGATTGACCATTTGTGGAGCTCTGGCCGGCCAATCTCCTGCGAGTCGACGGAAACTGACTTAACCGGAGGTAGGTTTATGTTTGTATGTCATTGAACCCCTTAATGGGCGAGTTTTGAGTTCAATTTTTGTGGAGGTCTAGTAGACACATATATTGAGTTTCTGTCACATGTTGGGCGAAATTGAACAACATCTTGACCTATAATCATTGTGATGTTTAAAGGACATAATCTGTCTATTTGCAGACTCGGAGGAATTGGCATCTTGCGAAGGTCATCTGGCGTCGCCTTGAGCCAAAATTTTTGGTGAGACATCTTGACACATAGAACTTTGTGTTGGCAAGGGTATTTGTGGTTAAAGTTAGGAATTAGGTTGAATTGTGGACTGATTGAGTAGATTTGAAGCAGAACCGAACCTGCTCTGTTTCTGTTATGTTTTTGCTGAGTTGGTGGAGGCTGTTAGTGATGGAATTGAGGTCTAATTTGATCCTCGAGGCATGTTAGGGTGTGGAGTATTATGTTAAGGAGGTTTATGCCCAATGGTTTGAAGTTTGGACGATGAAATATTGACGAATTGATTGGTTTTCACTAGGTTGCTCGCTGTCCTGTTTTGTGGTTGTTGGAGCTGAATTCTTTAAGTGCTAGGCAAGAGGTTTTTGCTGATTTAAGCTTGAGGTAAGGAAGTTCCTAATCCTTGGTTAGAATGATTGGACTCGATTGGGTGAATTCGATGAGGATTACGCTAATTTTGGTGAGCTTTGGCGATATTGTTCGAAATATGATCACGTGTTGTGCCTATTGCTTAAATGCTCATTGAATAGTCATGATATGTGCTATTTGCTTCTCTTGGTTGCAAATGGATTGTCTCGCATGCCTTTTATCATTAGCTCAATGTGTGAGTTATATTCGATCATGAAGTCTTGATTTGGGATGAAGTCTAGCATGCTTGAGAATTGTTATGAGATACGGTGATGCGTAGAGACGCGGGGTTGGAAATGGCCAATGTCCTAATGCGTGAGATGCGGGACGAGAATTGATATGTGTCGACGCAGGCCTAAGATGACATTGAAAACCTGATGCATTTTACGCGGGTTTATCAATGAAATGGTCTGAGGCGTAACTACGCGGACCTAGCCTGAGGCGTTCCCCACGCGGGCTTGATTTGACCGAAAATCGAATGGAAAGAAAGGAGTGACTGGTCTATGTAAAGTGTGTTTGACTTGAATGAGGAGGCCGGGTGCCATGAATGTATGAATGATACTTGGTGATATTCTTGTGTTCTTTATGGTTGTGGCATGCATCACGTTATTATTGTACATTGAGTTTATGTTGTGTTCACCTGAGTGTACTGTTAGTCTAACCTAGGGTTAGGACTTTTTTTATTGAGATGTCGATCTCACCCCATAGTGGGACCCTATTTTTCAAGACCCTAAGAACTGAAGATGCTGCCGACCCACTTGGGTGAACCCCAGGAGATGACGAGATATATCGAGGAGTTTCCTGACGGTCGTGGTACATTATATGTTAGGAGAACTACAGTGGTTTGGGTAGACGAGCTGGGAGCACCTGACCAGCCCCATAGGTTTGAGTCATGGTATCGTAGGATAGGTGATGTTATGTCAGAGCAGTTGAAGCCTCAAGAAGTCTCAAGGAGAGTCGTACCCCCTTGGTGTCACCCAACCCGAGAGGAGATAGAGATCGAGACCTCTACGGTGGGCTCGAGGAACATACCTGAAGGAGAGCCGGCGGGCAAAGCAAGTGTGGAAGTGATCGAGATTTCGGATTCAGAGGATGACTTAGAGTACGAGGACATGGAGGAGGACTCAGTTGAGGTTCAGTCAGAGTCTTTTTCAGACTATGATCCAGTCGAGGATGCGAGCCGAGCTGAAGACACTAGTACCTCCTAGAGTGCTTGGGGTTGTTTGACCTTTTTGTGATGTCTTTTGTGGAGATGATCTTTTGGTGAGGGCTAGTAGTTTCCTTTTGTTTGCCCTTTTGTTCCTCGACCTCAACAGGTAGCAATAGCTAGGATATGGTCTCGTATGTAAGAACCCGTCTTAGAATGCATAAAAGTTTCTTGTTTCCCCCACATCTCATTCTATGGTACTTGGTAGTAGTTGATGATATTCGGATGAATTTTATTTTCCTTTATCTTCCGCGTGCGAGTCTCATTTCATTTGGCCGTATTAGAGAGTATCCTGGGACAGGTCTTACGGCAGTTTGAGATGTACGTGCCTGTACGAAAGGCACGACGTGACACAAATCATCCCAAGGGTCATAAAGGATAGCGTCTCAGGTTCGCCATCGACCCATGAAATTAACTACGCATGCGGAAACGTTTAATACTCCCAGACAATAAAAGAGACAAGAATAGTAAAGCAGGATACATATCAAATATAAACAACAATTCATTTATAGATTCGTCTTAACTCAATCAGGGTAACTCAATAATCAGCCTCATACTTCAAGGCGGGGTAAGGTGCACATCGAATCTACTCCCAATCGTCCTCAACTTCAATTCTCAAGTAACCATAAGCTCCGAACCTGAAAATGTTGCCCATGACGAGGTGAGATATGAATCTCAGCGAGTCAACGCCTAAACCTTAATTAGGGTGATGATTCGTCCAGACATCCTATCGATCAATCGCATGCTACAAACATGTATTTCAATCATAGGCAAACTTACCTCTAGGAGCCATGTGTAACGTAATGCATAAAATAGCGTACGACCATATCCAAGGGATATCAATCATTATGTATGCACAGAAAACTGTGCAGATATCTCAATCATATACAACGTATTTATCAGAATATTGCACCCAATGCAATAATAACCCGAACACAAGCTAGTATGAACTTCCATCTTCCTACTCCATTTGTCCCATACCAAACTTCGTAGTCAGGATGCGCTCATACCAACCCATGCACGAATTACATTACATTTAGTCCATTTATTAACGATGATTTACGTGAATAATATACATTGGATCCATACAACACAATGCTGGGGTTCAATAACTCGATCCGTACAACACAATGCCGGAATCGACTTCTGATAAACAAGCTTCGTCCCAACTCCTTTCGGCACCGGCGACTACAAGTGGTAACATAATACCCCGAGTAGGCATCTACAAGTGGTAACACAATACCACATGTAGGATCCGGTCCATCACAAGTTGCGATCGGGTATCGACAATCCATGACATAACATGGAAGGTTAGGCAGCTAACAAGTCGTGTGGCTCACACTAAAAACACGATAAGAACTCGACAGGCCACGAATCATCGTCCATCATGTGACCATGCAATTCATCCAACAGCCAATTTATTCACATCTTTAATTATAGTCTGATGCTCAAGCGTTCGTGCTCAAAACTCGGCCCTTGGCCATTTTCATGCTAAAACATGCAATTTGAGTTTACATGCGGCCATATAAATACACAATATTATCGACCAAATTTTACTAGTAACTCCGGGCGATTAGCCCCCAAATCAAGCATCTAATCGATCAATGGCCAATCGACACATTCAATCAGGTAATCGATATAGACAATCGATTCAAGCAAGGCCAAGCATGTCAATACGAGAATTCAATCCAATTTCACTTATTTAAGCCCAATTCGTGCATCATTTCATCATTAACCAATCCGATTTGTAAACCGAACGTACGCTTGTCTTTAGCCTATTGCTCAATCAAGATCAAGCAATAAAAATCATCCAATCAATCAATCCAACTCAATTAGCCACAAAATCCTAGCTAATCAAACTAGCTTAACCAATTAGGGCCATTGAACCTAAACCAAGTTTCTAACCTAAACCGGCCCTAACCGTATTACCTAAACACCTAATAGTCTAAACAAACTAATCCAAATGTAATTAGCGACTTAACTAAGGATTAGAGGTCAACTCATAGTTAATTAGATGAGACGTGTACGACGGCGATCCTTGAAAACCCTCAGCACGAACTTTGAACACGGGCTCGGGAACTTGGCCGTAGACTGGGCCATTCAGCCCAAAATTCCGTCCATGAGCTGGCAAAATGGCCTACGGGCCCGGCCTTGGCCGGCACATGGCTCGATCATACGGGCCAGAATCCTCAGCCACGGCCCAGCCGTTATGGGCCATGACCTAGCACCGAAGTGAGTGAGTGAGTGAGAGATGAGAGGGAGAGAGAGCTATATAGGGAGAGATGAGGGGTATGATTCCCCTCCTATTCTATGTGGGACAAATGATGATGATGTCATCGATGATGTCATGCGATGTCATCGATGATGTCATGGTGGGGAAGGTCATGATGACATCACAATGATGTCATGTGTAGCCAATCCTAAAGGCATTTTGGTAATTTCTCCAAACGTACAGGGGTATTTTGGTAAAATGTCACCTCAAGGCTAATCTCGACAATCGACGATTCTCGGAAGGATTTTCTCTTCTAATCTCTATCCAGTTGGATTAGGACGAGGCCTAAGTTCAGGAATCTCAGTCTTAAGACGAAACAATTGATTGATCGAATCCTAAACTTATTCGATCGTCGATTCAAGAGATTATTCATTTCCATTATCTAAACCATCAAGACTTAGCTTCAAACCTCAAATTAGAACTCTGAGGCAATTCATGGACTAAATTCTATTATCAAAAGAGTATCGAAATCCAGGGCGTCACATGCACCTTACCCCGCCTTGAAGTATGAGGCTGATTATTGAGTTACCTTGATTGCGTTAAGACGAATCTGTAAATGAATTGTTGTTTATATCTGATATGTATCCTGCTTTACTATCATTATCTCTTTTATTTTCTGGGAGTATTAAACGTTTCCACATGCGTAGTTAATTTCATGGGTCGATGGCGAACCTAGGACGCTATCCTTTATGACCCTTGGGACGATTTGACCTGGATGCCGCGTACCTGGGCTTTGGGCGTGACATCACCCCTCTCTCTCTCCACTCCAACGATCAATCTTCTTCCTCTTTCAATTCGAAGATCTCTATCTATTAAGATTCTGTGCATAATCGCAACGAAATAGAGAGTAAAAGCAAGAAAGAGAATTCAAGATACAATGTTTTATATCGATTCCCTCTTAAACTAGGACTACATTCAGTAAAGGACATTCTTATAATTAACACTTCGCACTTCTTTGTTATATCACTCAGTTACAAGCAAAAGAGAAGCCCAAGCATACTACATGTGCCAAAACTTATGTACGGTGTTCACTTTAGAGCTAAAACTTTCAAAACGATTACTTAAGTGCCAATTTTTTTTGTAAAACGATCACTTCAGTACCAAAACTTTCAAAACGATCAATTACTTGCCAAATTTTTTTAAGAATGCTCACTTCAATGCTCAACTTCGGCGAGCCACATCAGCTCAAATATTAATAAAAAAAAGGACACATTTGATTTCTAGCGAGCCATGTCAGCTCAAATCGGAGTTGGCAATGAAATGAGCAATTTTTCAAAAAAATTATCATTTAAATGATCATTTTGAAAGTTTTGACATTAAAATAAACGTCGTACACATGTTTTGATACTTGTAGTATACTTTAGGCCAAAAGAGATTATATATATAAGTCGCAGCTACTCATGGGGCCAAGCCTAAACTATCAATAAAATATAAGCGACACTTTGTACTTTTCTAGCGATGGCGAGTATGAACCACACACGAACAGTCTCTTCCCGAACCTCCTTGAATCCAAGCCCTCTCTTTGCTTTGGTTCACGATGTCGAGGCCAATGCCGGTGCCAATTGCATCCTCAGTCAGGATTTATTTGGGTAATCGACATTGTCCTGTGTGCCTCGAAGCTGATTTCTGATTTTTTTTTTCTTAGGCTTTACAGGCATGGTTTCCATGAAGAATTGGTGGTTAATTTTTATTTTTTATTTTACTTTTCTTTGGGGTTGGGGGATGTAAGATTTTGTAGAATCACAACCAATTATTTAAAAAGTTTATACTGTTAGTTGAATGTGTGATTGAACATTAAATTACTCTATCACTCCTTACGCTTAGTGGGGTCTTTTTTCTAGTACTAAGCGTCGATATATTTAATTGGCAAGGCAAATGGGGCTTGAAAAGATTTGAAGTTATGACCTATTATTCTAATATCATATGAGATGTTATTTGACCACTGCCAACTGTTCTAAAGCGTGAACATATTTAATTGGGAGGTAAATGAGGCCTGAAAATATTTAAACTCAAAACCTACTACTATGATACTATGTGAGATTTTGTAAGGCCACTGCTGTTGACACCTGATTTTTAACCAAGTCTTTTTTAGCTTTATTTTGAAAAAATCACAAAAAATCCATAAAACGTCAAAAAAAATTACAAAATCAACTTTGGTGACCTTGGCCAAGCCCAATGAACCATTTTTGACCAAAAAAATAATTTTTCATATTTTTCACATTTTTTAGTATTTTTAGAAAATAGGAAAATACTCAAAAAAACAAGAAAAATAACATTTGAGGTCACAAAAATATTAAAAAAATAGCCAATATTTTTCTTTTTAATCTCTTGCATTTTTGACCTCACAAAAAATCCAAAATCAGATTCAATTATAGGTGTTCCTTTGTAACCCGTACTATTGAATCTAAGAAAAAAATATCAATTGAGTCTTTTAATTTGCAATTTTAACATTTTCTAGGATCTTGACATTCAATCTAATTGTCCCCCATTTCAATTTGACCTAATTGTTCAGACAAATTGCTCAATTGCAAAATTAATTGCATTTTAGTCCTTGAAATTGGAGCATAATTGAAATTACTTTCAATTCAAAGGCTACCATTGCAAATTAAACATGCTGCCCAATGGTTTTCATCATCTTGAATCAATTGGCATAGGTAATTTGGCCCAATTTGATCATTTGAGCCTTCAATTGCCCAATCCCCAAATTTGCAATTAAATAAAATTTGGGGTTTTCGTTGAAATTGACATTAACTTTTGGGCAAAACCACATTTCTAGATAAAATCCATGCCCTAGATTCGATTCTGAGGTCCAATTGCAAGAATTTCCTACTAATTTGGGTTTAATTTGAAAAATTGCAAGTCGGTCGGACCGGTCGAACCGGTCCAGAACAGTATCGTCTTCCTCATTAAACCTGCGCGCAGATGAACAGTTCTGAGGGTAATTTCGATCCTTAAATTGAAGACAAATTCGTGGATAATCGAGCACGCAATGGTGGGCATATTGTTGCCTATACTCCTACCTATCAATTAACACCGGCAGCGCCGCTCGACGTCGCCGGAGTAAAAGGCAATTGGCCGGTCAAGTTCTGAAGCTGTAAAAAGTCAACAAAAGCAAACACAGCTCAAATCCATGCCAAATTCGTGCGAAATGAGACTTGTCGAGGGACCTAATGAAACTGAACGGAATACCCAGCTTCTCCGTCGTCGTTAGCATGCCATTTGGCACGTGATGGCACGTGAGTTCAAGTGGGCAGAGGATTCCCCGTTCGGCTCCAAAATTTCAAAGAAGGATATAAGCCAACAGACCTTCGCGAAGCAGGCAGTTAGTGGATTCAGTTCGAAGAGAAGGAACTGAATCAAGAGAGAGAAAGAACGAGAGAGAGAGAGAGCTCACCTTCCCTCGCGGTGGTCAAAGGTTTAAGTTCGGATTTGCAGAGCGCTGGTTAGGCCTTCTCAGGCTAAACCAAAGCTCCATGAGGTCGTCAAGAGGTCGCCCAAACTCCTAGGAGTCGATCGCCGTCGGCCGCGCACGTTGAAACCACGGGAATAGGTGAGTTCGACCTTCAAGCTTTCTTACTGAGCATCAATGGCGGAAAACGATTCCGGTCTTGATTCTTCGAGTTAGAGTATGCGTTTTCTTCCCCGAGCATCACTAACCATCATCGCATATCTATTTTGCATTGACTTCGCTTGAACATCCCGAATTGAGTCTCCTAATCCAACCTTCATTGCCGAACACTGTTCGTTCCTGCCTAGCCCAATCTAGGCCGAGCGAGCTCAATCGGAGCTCGAGGTAAGTCTCCTGAACATTGCTTGATGTTACCCTGTGATTGAATTGCAATGATCTGAGGTAAATCGAGCGATTGAATCCCCATGGCCGTACTCGGCACTTTGCATGATATGCGTGATTTAGTGATCGAGGTGCTTCAATTCCCATATATGTGAGATTGGATGATAAGGCGAGTCGATTGACGTTGGTTTCGAACGATTTAGTCTAGGTTTCACCGTTAGATCATCGTCGGAAGCTCCTGGCCGTTCATCCCGTCACCATCGCGAGGTTGAAGATGAAGTTGACGTGGCAAAGTCAACGAGTCAACTGTCTAGGTGGCATCTCGTGATTGGTCCACGCTATGCTGACGTGGTTCGACCGTTAGTCTGTTAGGCCGAGTCAGCCTGGATCGGACGGCCTAGATTAATCGAGTCCAAATGATAGTAACCGTCCGATCAGTAATTAGGAATATCAAAAATCATTTTTAAAATTGGAAATTCGAGATGAACAGAAATGGTGTCGTTTGGCTAAATGAATAGGCGACGTCGTTTAGGTTTGTGAGAGTGAACGGTTTAGATCGAGTCTTGGGTTTTAATCGTGGCCGTAGGTTTAAGTAGTCTGATCAGACGGCCCTGATCGAGTCTACAGTTCAATCTGAGCCGTGGGTTTTAGTAATTAGATCTAACGGGCGCGGATTAACCACGCGGTTCGATAGGAACCGTCGGATCAAGTCCGATAATCCGAAAATAAAAAAGAGAGAGAACAGTGTCGTTTCGGCGCAGGGGTCGTACGGGTCCGGGTTTGGGCCGGGTTCCGACCCGAGTGGGTTGGGTTGACCTGGCCCGAATAACATTTTTTTAATAAAAAAATCAAAAAATGATTTTAAAAATAAAAAAATCAGAAAAATCCTAGAAAATCAAAAAAGATGCTAGAAAATTCCAGAAAATTCCAACAAAATGTGGAAAAATTATGGAAAAATCCTAGACACTCCAGAAATCCCCAAAAATCAAGGATTGACCACAGACAACTGGTCAACCCTATTTTTGGGGTTTCTTATCTGTTCTTCCGAGACTTGACGATATTACCCTTTAGGGGTGAGTCGCTTCTGCTGTATATGCGAGATAAGGCCGATAATGCCAAAGTAAGAATTAGGGTCGAGTAGGCGACCAATTCTTAGGTTTGGATTTTCGAGTCCCGCCACTCTTTTTCAAAATGACGATTTTGCCCCTCATTGGGAAAATCGTCTTTCTTATTCCGATCGAGTTCTGAAAATTGCTTAAAGTTAGGGTTTGGGTCAGGTGGACAACCAATCGTAATATTTAAGATTTTTAGTTCTCATCTTTATCCAAAATGACGACTTTACCCATTCGAGGGTAAAATCACTTTTAAATTCCAGAAAAATCTTGGAAATTCTCAAAAAAGGGGAAATGGATTGGATTGATGACCAATCCTATTTCTCCCGTCTTTCGACTTGCCAATTCATCTGAAATCATAAATTTTCCCTTTCGAGGAGAATTATCCCGGAATTGTTCAAAATTACGATTTTGCCCCTCATGGGCAAATCATACCAGAATCATTCCTAAGCCTTGATTGATATTTCTCTAGGCTAATATGGCCTCATTAGGGATGCCATGCTGATTTCATGTGTTTTATCTGCATGTACTGGATCCTTGATTTGCGCACTTATTTCTAATGATTGTGAGTGATATGGTAGCTATTCCCATATGCATGAACTCCTAGATTTAGGATCTGTACCCCACTCATCTGTATGAAATCCTAAGATCAGATAAATCATTCAGCTTCGGTACCGAAAGGGCGTCAACTCTGACAGTTGACGTAACTAAGTCCCCGAACCCACTTCTCTGGTTTCCGCAGAATCGAATAGACCACTCCCAACTATTCGATAGGGTTTCCGATCGTACCCTCCATGAAACGATTGGTGGCGACTCCTTGGCATGTACACTTATCACGTGTCACTAGACCACACTGAAGGTTGACCATGTATATCCAGCAGTTGCGATTTGGGTAATGGACCTTGGGAGAGGCCCGCGTCCGATCATGCAACATCGGACGGCCCATTAACCCTCGCCACACCAGATGGCGCTCGAGAGGGTCGCGACAACTGCCAACTATTCTAAAAGCTAATTAATGAAAAATATTTTCATTTACTAAAATTTTTAGACATAAATTGTTACATTAATGAAAATATTTAATTTTATTATTATGTTTTTTTAGTAAATCAAATCAATAATGAAAGCATATGTCACAAAAGTTTTCTCAAATGAGCGAGAACGATGGTCATTGTCGCATTGGGACAATAACCATTACTAGGCGTCATTAGATGAGAGAGAGTAAGAGGGGGAGGAGGAGGGGCACTAGTTAGTATTTTCGCCACTGCTATGGACAAAGCCAATTTATTTATTTCACTAACTTCAAAAGAATTTGTAAATGGTTAATATCACGAAAAATATCAAATTGATATAATATAGCAAATATAGTTCAAACTATTTTTTTGACCACCAAAAATCTTAAATTGATACACCTGCGATAAATTCATTATCCGTTAGTTTTCATCAATTTTTATTGTAAATTAGCTGAGTTGTGTTTGATGAGCGTACCAGTTTAGGGTTTTTACCCTCCATTTGTCATAACTATACTAGTTTGGGATTTTCGTGATATTTGCTAATAATATGTCTTGAATTTGAGCCCGAAAAGGAAAGTTTCCCAATTTTAGTAGGTTTTCTATTCTGAATAAGTTTCCTAATTGATGGTTTCCTAGTTGGGGAAGAATTCCTATTTTGAATCCAACTTTTGCCTGTAAATAAGAAGCGGATGTTCTTTGTGAACAGTATCAGATGTGAGCTTCTACTAGTAAATTACATTTTTAGTGTTTGAAGCCAACTAAATCTTGTGAGTAAACTTTTTGAATTCCTTCATGAGATTTATAGATTATTTCTTGAGAAATTATGGACTAAACACTTGTGGGTTATTGGATGTAATTGCGGACTGGAAAACATTGAGAGTGTTTTAGCCAATCTAGTTAACTCCATTGTATTGCTTGTTCTTAGTGAAATTCGTTGCTGCTCTGTCATGGATGGAGGTCTATATGACCAAACCACATTAATCTGGTGTTCGATGCATTTTATTGTTCTGCCATGGGAAATCGTCGAAAGGGAGCTCACGTCTAAACCTGTCAACATAACCATTTGGACTCACATTCATTCGAAAACTTCAATCATTGAGTTATGGCTAACTTGGACATATGAACTGCTCTATACCACACCAATTATTCGATGTGGTACTTTTCTAAAATAACTCACATGTGCATCTCAATAATCTCTCTCTTGCATGTGAGCTCCAATGTTATGTTTGCATGAAGATATCTCAACTTTGAATATCCATCAATGCCCAACTTTACCCTAGTCTTTTTCTTCATATCGAACCATGAAGTCTGCCATCGGGCCCGTGCTATTACAACACATCGCCCATTGCCCGAAAATCATGTTGGCCATCAGATTCTTTTCTTGAGATATTCACCAAATGCCGGATAGATTGGGGGCTCACCAATCAACCATTGGCTTTGATACCATTTGTGGTGAGTGCAGCAAAATTTTTTATACATTTGCTAGGGGAGATCGCCAAGAGGTAGCTTAAGTCCGAGCCCATCAACATATTCAGTTGGTCCCAACTTCACTCAAAAACTTAAACCGTTGAGTTATGAGCCAACTTGTATATATTAACTGCTCTTCACCACACTAATTCTCCGATGTGGTACTTCTCTAACACAACTCACTCGTGCATCTCAATAGTATTAACCTCACTTAAATGAAACTAAAGCAAAGTAACTTTATTATAGGTGTATCAGCTTGTACTTTTTGGTGATTAAAAAATTAATATTGGATAAATTTATCATAAGTGTACCAGTTTAAGATTTTTGGTTGCCACAAGTGTATCAATTTAGGATTTTTTTTTTTTTGTGTGTGGTACTTATCCTTTGTTAAGGCTCCGTTTTTATCGCGAAAAATTCAAATCTAAAGGAATTGCTAGTTTTTTCCCTTACGAATCGGAGCCTAAGTGGACGAATTTTCCATCTCCAACGAAATCACTCTGATCTCCTTTACAAAACTGTCTCAGGTGTCCCTATGGCACTTCCAACTCGTACACATAATTCTTGTTTGGATAGTTCTTGACGAATTGCAGGCTTTTTTCCTCATGAATCGATATTAAAAATCATCTATTTCAAATTCATTTTTCTATCAACGAACTGGATTTCTAAATTCTCATCTGTGGAATTCCTTAGAGAGCTTGTTGAATATTTTTTTTTTCAGTGAATTCCGTCAGTGTGTATTTCTGCAGTGTCTTATGCAGAAAGCTTCAAGGTAACATCTCTGCCTGAATAAAATTGGGCAGTTTCTATTACTTGGATGAAAATGCACATTAAAAATTGCTGTGGCCACGTCACTAGTTTACTTCTGTTGAAATCGTCCAACATAGCTGCCTCGAGTACGACCTAAGAAGAATTGGTCTTGGCCGCGATCTGATCGTGCGTGCACTATTCAAGCTATTTACCTCCAAACAATGGTGCCGGGCGATTGATCGAAGTCAGATAGCTACATGTCTTTGTTTATGTTATCAAACTCTTGGTGTGTCTTCAGTAGATCTTCCCTCTTTTATAAAATATGCCGGAGTCGTTTGAAATTTAAGCATCGTGACAAATGATAAATAATGGAGACATCATGCTATTTGATGTGAGTGATATTGCAGGGTCTCAGTCCGTTTTATGGATTGGCGACTTACCCAGTCAGTGACTTTAGTGTATGTTCAACAATGTCTTCATCAGTTTCAGCAACTCTCTCCCTCTTCTTCTCTTTCCTTCTTGTGCACACTGCAGTTTGCCTTGAATTCAACATCTCTCGCTTCGATCCCGCCGCGAATGATATACTGTACGAGGGAGATGCGAAGCCTGCTGTTGGAGCCGTCGACATGACGAGTCAGCTCTATTTCTGCCACGTGGGCCGAGCCACGTACAACGAGAAGGTCCGGTTATGGGACTCCGGTTCGAGGAAGCTCTCCGACTTCGCTACCCACTTCCAGTTCACCATCGATACAAACGGTCAACGTCATGGCCAATACGCTGCGGGGCTTGCGTTTTTCATGGCTCCCGTGGGGTTTCAAATCCCCGTCAATTCGATAGGCGGGTTTCTAGGCCTGTTCAACACCAGCAACAGCGATTCGTCGCAGAATCAAATCGTACACGTCGAGTTCGACACTTTTGCGAACCCAGAATGGGACCCCAATTATGAGCATGTCGGAATCAACAAGAACTCAATTGCTTCAGCCGTGACCACTCCTTGGAATGTCACTTATCATAGCGGAGATACTGTCGATGCATGGATCTATTATAACGCCTCCACGATGAATTTGAGTGTCTCGTGGAGCTTCCAGGCTACGCCAAACCCCCAAGAGAACACAAGCCTCTGGTATCAGGTCGATCTGCGGACAGTCCTTCCTGAATGGGTCGTGATCGGATTTTCGGCCGCCAGCAGCTATTACATGGAACGACACACACTTGGTTCATGGGATTTCAAATCGAGTTTAGCTGTGGAAGGACCCAATAGTGGGAATCCCAAAAGGGTTGGCCTGATACTTCGGTTGACCATTCCGCTGAGCGTTATGGTAGCTTCTGGCACAGCTATAGCATTAGCAATCGTATGGAGGAGGAGGCAGCGACAGAGCACGGAGAAGTTAGCAGAGACGGCGATGCTGACGTCCATTAACGATGACTTGGAGAGAGGTGCCGGACCGAGGAGGTTTTCCTACCAAGACCTTGCCTCAGCAACCAACAACTTCTCAGATGACAGAAAGCTCGGGGAAGGAGGATTCGGGGCCGTGTATCGGGGATATTTACTCAACCTAGACACGACGATTGCCGTGAAGAGAATATCAAGAGGCTCCAAGCAGGGGAAAAGAGAGTTTGTGACCGAGGTGAAGGTCATTAGTAGTTTGAGGCACCGGAACCTGGTGCAGCTCATAGGTTGGTGCCACGACGGGCACGAGTTCTTGCTTGTTTATGAGTATATGCCGAACGGGAGCCTCGACACGCATCTCTTTGGAAAAAAGGCTCCTCTCAATTGGTCAGTCAGGTACAGAATCTCGATCGGCTTAGCCTCGGCGATCTTCTATTTGCATGAAGAGTGGGAGCAGTGTGTAGTACACAGGGACATCAAGTCTAGCAATGTCATGTTAGACTCTAATTTCAATGTGAAATTGGGCGACTTTGGTTTGGCAAGGCTGATGGACCACGAACTCGGTCCACATACTACCGGTTTGGCCGGTACTTTCGGGTACCTTGCACCCGAGTACGTAAGCACTGGCCGAGCGAGCAAAGAGTCGGATGTGTACAGCTTCGGAATCGTCGCCCTTGAAATCGCCACGGGGAAGAGAGCTAGGGATCTGCAAAATCCGGAGTTGGAGATGAGTCTGGTGGAGTGGGCTTGGGATCATTTCGGAGACAGGAAGCTTATAGAGGCTGTGGACACGAGGCTGGGCTCGGATTTTGAGGAGACGCAGGTCCTCAGCTTGATGATGGTGGGGCTGTGGTGTGCTCATCCAGATCGGTCCCTGAGGCCGTCGATACGACAGGCGATTCAGGTTCTGAAATTCGAGGCTGATGTCCCGAATCTCCCGAGGAAGATGCCCGTCCCGGTCTATCGAGATCCGACACCGTCGATGAGTTCCGGCGGATCGATTTTAAGTTCAATCATCGAAGAGGGTCGTTGACCGGTCTTCGAAGTATCTTCACTGCCCTAAAATGTGTATATCGAGTGTACTTGGCATCGTTGTTAATATGCACTTCCTGAGTCGCCATACTACATTTTGTGGCTAGAGTCCCAAGTAAAGAATGCCAGTGGGATGTGCCCCTCCTGCGACTGCACAACCTGAAGGATGTAAGAACATCTTTAGTTTCTGCTGAGGACCAAAGTGACTTCAGTTTTCTTTTTTTGTCCCCATATTTCCAAAATTCTACCTCTATCCGTCTACATCTAAAAGGGTGCGCAAGTGGCCTTTGCTTTATTATTATTATTTTTTTGTCAATTTCATTTTACATTTTAAAATTTAAAAAAAAAAGTATTTTAAACGCGGTGTAGATCGTAGACAATAATACAAATGACAAGACGAGTGATTAACAACTCATGTGTGTACCGTCTTGTCAACCTCATGTAAACATGAGGTCAAATTGCAAGGGCTTGAGCCAGTGAACAGGATATTTAGTCATGCGCCTTAACTCATGCGTTCTTTATTTTAACGTGACGGTGCCCGCAAGCCTTGCATCCCTAATCGAGACTGATTTTTTCCTTCCCGTCCCCGGGAGTAGCCTTCTTTAACGTCATTAGGCAAGACGAAGCCTTTTAAGGTCTTGCTTAGGACCAGACTCTCCTCTTGTACGTTTTAAAAGTTTTTAAATATTTGATACCTAATAAAAGCCAAATTTTCAAACATCACATCCAAAAATGATAAAAAGAAAAAGTGAAAATTAGAAGATAACATTCTTACCAAATGCCAGGGCGGCCCGAACAAGTCAAAAGTATTAACTTAACTGTTATGCGTTTCCCTGGATAACGCGTGATCATATCGAGAAATTCACAAATGCGTTTTCCAGGCCAAAGTGTAGGAAAGAGTCTTTAATGAAAACGTTTGATGTAAACGTTTTTTAAGTAAATGTATAAGAGAAAAAAGGCATGAAGGATCACGCCAACGACCAATGATAAATAATTTTAACTGAAGTTGACCACTTAATTAGGCATAAAGAACCAAGCCACCTATCAAAGATAAAAGACTTCGAAATAAATGGGAGTTCAAGTTACTAGCCGTGGCACCTATTTCACATCTTGCAAAACGAACCAAACATCTGGAGTTCACAACAAGTAAACATAAGTAACCTAGAGGAAGGAAAAATTTTGAGTTTCCAATATTAAATTATCAGACAAGAATTTACTTATAGTAAATTAACCACGCTCGACGACCTTCTTGGAAACTATTGGTGACTTGAGGCTCGTCGGAGCTGCATGAACGGCGGCAACTGCACATGATTACACTGCAATTGGCGTCTTATTAGGGAGAACTAACACCGTATCCTAAAAATTGAGGACCTGAAGCGGTTGCCTTGTGGAGGGCCTCGAACCACGACCGGGATGTGCACACCACAAGCCCACACCAACAAGCACTTGTTGGGGAGAATCAGGCAGCGATTCGTCGAGAACTAGCACAATTCCGGATCAAATTTTTTTTTTCTCTATAACTAAAACGACCAAAATCAACTCAACCCCCACAAAAACCAGCAGCATATTCCAAGTCAACCTTAAAATAAGCAAATATGATGCCGAAATATTGAGGAGACAAAGGCAATAACAACACTAAGTTTTTACGTGGAAAAACCAATGAGGAAAAAAATCATGAAATTTCCACTAATCACAAAAAAAAAAAAAAAAGTAGGATACTGAGTTTCTTCTATAGTCATCACACAATAGAGGCTCGACGTCAATGATACGATAGTATTCTATCATCACGAAAATGAATTAACACAAATGGAGTAAGAAAATCCTAATTGATTGCGGAAAACGAAGACAATTTGGAGAAGGTTCACACTCGGTGAACCTATCTTTCTGTGTTTCTCTTGCTTCTCACTCCATGAAGCAACCCACTCTTTCTTTTATGTTTTGCCTTCTCTCTTCTTCTTTTTGACTTTTTGATTTTCTTTTCTATTTTATTTGTTAATGTTAGCTGGGAACCACATAGGCAGACCAAACCAACGAATCTGAGGAGATAACAAGAAGAAAAAATTCATTCATTTTTTTATAAAATATCTTTGTAGTAAGATTTAAGTTGGGGTTGATTGACTGAGTATTTCATTTTTCTTAGAGTCCTTTCCTCCTCCTCATGTGAGGAGTTCCATCATGCCGATGTCGTTTCTTCAAGAGTCAAGTTTCACCATGAACAAGTTTTTGGTCATCCTATCGGATCCATTGCTTTCGGTGTGGACTTTCTCAAGTAGGAAGAACTTCTCTTCTAATTTTTCTCGGATCCAATGATATTTTACATCATTATGCGTTGATCTTGAATGTAACATTGGATTTTTGCTAAGATAACTCATGCTAACACAGTACATAACTTTTGTAGGAATTTCCGCATCCACAAGAGCTCCTTACCTCCTCTGATGATAGAAATATACTTTGCGTCATTAGTAGACAAAGTAAGTACATTTCGCAATCTTGATGCCATGAAACTGCTCCTTCTACAAAAATCATCATATAACCCAATGTGACTTTCAAGAATCAATGTCACTGCCATAACCAGAATCTGATAGCGCTTAACTCAAGCTTTCCATTTCCTTTAGAAATGCCTCTGAAATACCTCAAATTTCATTTAACATTAGTGTAATGCTCTTTACCTGGATTTGAAAGAAACCTGCTCACGGCATCAACTGCGTAAGCAATATTTGATCTTGTATAAACCATTACATACATCAAATTTCGTACAACTTCCTTCACTTTCACATTTGTAGGACACTCTTTGTCACGCCCCGCTTACCCTGGTGAGCACATAACATCCGCCTCTGGCCAAAATATAAACCCCAGGAAGTACACATGGCCTAAAATGAAATGAAACGCATATGCAGAAGGAATTAACAACCCTGACAATAAACACATGGAAAATTTGAACAACAGGAAAGCACACACATATATACATAACATACTTGGGAAGTTGTACAACAAACGGTGGGAAAAGTCATAATCAAAAACCGCGCACTGGACTGGGTAAGAACACAAGCTGTTCCATAGTTCATGCCTAAACCTCACAACAAAATCATTCCTACCCTCGGAACTTAAACATTGCATCCTAATGAACCACTTGATCCATCACTCTCTTCAGCTTCATCTTCTTCTGGGTTATATTCAGAAAATGTCTCTGATTGAACCTCCTCAGAACTTTCCTCAGATTCTTCTTTGGTCTTCCCTTCGGTATCCTCTATCTCATCGGCCAAAATTTCGATGTAGTCCAGGTACTCTTCGGTAGGGGGTAACTTCGACTCTTCAGAAATGTTCCTCGTTCCCCTTACAGAAGCTACGTTTTCCAGTTCGATTTTTGAACGGGAAGGGTGGCACCAAACTGGCACGATCTCCTCAGGAACATCTTCAGGTAGTAAGGGACCCATCAAGCTACTGTCTCTTCAGATGATGACTATCTAAAGTATCAATATATTATTACTCATGATCAATCTAGGAAAGTATACGGAGTCTCCAAAATATATCTCAAACACTTTGCCTATGTGAATGGGAAGGGTTTTTTTTCCAATTTAATATTAAAAAATATTATTTACAAATTTCGTTACTATTCAAATTTATTTACGAATTTGGATCTTGCGCGTTAGTCTAAATAGCGCGCGAGACCCGCGCGCGATTTCAAGCAGCGCGCAACTCTTTGCGCTGCAGCACAAGCCAATTTTTTTATTTTTATTTTTTTCTTGTTTTCTTTTAATTTTTTTATTATTCAATTAATTATTTTTTATTTTTTTCTCATTGCTCTGTTGCTCCATCCCCTCGATCGTTCGTTCGCTCGCTCGATGACGCGCCTCGATTTCGTGGCTCCGTTGTCTCGCTCGCTCGTTCAGTCGTTCGCTCGTTCGATGATGCGTCTCGATTCCGTAGCCCCGTTATCTCCCTCGCTCGCTCGTTCGTTCGCTCATTTGTTCACTCGCTCGCTCGATGACGCGCCTCGATTCCGTGGCCCCGTTGCCTCACTCGTTCGTTCATTCGTTTATCTTTTTCCTCGTCACTCCGTGGAACAAGCGAACGAACGAATGAACGAGACAACGGGGCCACGGAATCGAGGCTCGTCATCGAACGAGCGAGCGAACGAACGAGTGAGGTGATGGGGTAGCAAAGCGACGAGAAAAAAAATTTAAAAATGATTAATTGAAAACAAATTGAATAATAAAAAAATTAAAAGTCTGCGGCCTCATAATAGGGGCAACCAAACCCGAGCTACGCGGCCTCATAATATGCACAAGGCATTTTTTTGTATTCTTTTAATTTTTTTATAATTCAATTAATCATTTTTATTTTTTTTCTCATCGCTCTGCTGTCCTATCGCCTCGTTCGTTCGTTTGCTCGCTCGATGACACGCCTCGATTCCGTGGCCCCGTTGTCTCGCTCGTTCATTCGTTCGTTCACTCGCTCGTTCCGTGGAGTGACGAGGAAAAAGATAAACGAACGGAGAGAACGAACGAGGCAACGGGGTCACGGAATCGAGGCACGTCATCGAGCGAGCGTGCGAACGAACGAACGAGGTGATGGAGCAGCAGAGCGACGAGAAAAAAAATTTAAAAATGATTAATTGAAAACAAATTGAATAAACGAACGAGCGAACGAACGAACGAACGAACGAACGAACGAGCGAGCGAGCGAGACAACGGGGCCACGGAATCGAGGCACTTCATCGAGCGAGCGAACGAACAAGCGAGGCGATGGGGCAGTAGAGCGACGAGAAAAAAAAAAACTTAAAAAATGATTAATTGAATAATAAAAAAATTAAAATAAAACAAGAAAAAAAATAAAAAAAAAATCCTTGTGCAAAAAGCACAAGGCATGCAGCACAAAGAGTTGCGCGCTGCTTTAAGCAGCGCGGGGAAAAGTACACTACAAGTGCCATAACTTTCGTACGGCGTTCACTTAAGTGCCATAATTTTCAAAACGTTCACTTGAGTGCCAAATCGGAGCAAAAACGTTCACTTGAATGCCAAATCGGAGCAAAAACGTTCACTTAAGTGCCAATTCTAGCCAAAAGCGTTCACTTGAGTGTTATTTTCGCCGGAAAACATGACGTGGAATTTTCACTATTATTTGTTGAATTTCTTAGTGCCATGTGGAAATTCCACGTCATTTTTAATAGGTTTTGAATTTTTTTTATTTTTTATTCAAATTCAAAAAAAAAAACAAAAGTCCAAAAAAAAAAGAAAATCAACGAAAAAAAAAAAAGAGAAACGCTGGTTTCTCGGTGGTGGTTGGCGAGGGTCTTGCCGGCCACCACCGACCTGCCCAGGGCCAGGGTCGGCTCGCCCTGGGCCGGCGAGGCCGCGACGGCCCTCGGCCATGGCCGTCGTGGCCTGAGCTGCAACAATCGAGGGCTCGAAGCCCTCGCCGGAATTGCGCAAGGGCTTCGAGCCCTCAAGCACCGCCGTCGTGACCGGCGTGACCTCAATCGAGGCCGCGACGGCCGTCGACAACCCTCCGGAACTGCGCGACAGCCGTCGCGACCTCGATTTAGTTCGCGACGGCAGCGCTTGAGGGCTCGAAGCCCTCGCGCAGTTCTGGCGAGGGTTTCGAGCCCTCGATTCCTGCAGCTCAGGCCGCGACTGACGTGACCGTGGGCCGTCGAGGCCTCGCCGGCCCAAGACGAGCCGACCCTGGCCCTGGGCCGGCCGGTGGTGGCCGACAAGACCATCGCCGGCCACCACCGAGAAATTGCAGATTTGTTTTTTTTTTTTGGGCATTTTTCAATAATTAAATAAATCAAAAAAATAAAATCAGCAAAAAAAAGATTGTCTGGCGCCATGTCAGCTTCCGGCGAGCCACGTAGGATCGCTTAATATTAAAATAACGCCACGTCATATTTCCGGCATGCCAAATCAGCAAGTGAACATTTTTTCAAAAAATTAGTACTCAAGCGAACAATTTTTCAAAAAACTAGCACTCAAGTGAACGTTTTGAAAGTTATGGTACTTAAGTGAACGCCGTACGAAAGTTTTGACACTTCTAGTGTACTTATCCCAAGCAGCGCGCAACTCTTTGTGCGCTGCAGTGGGCAGCGCGCGAGATCCAAATACGTAAATAAGTTTGTATAGTAATTAAATTTGTAAATAATTTTTTTTAGTATTAAATTGGAAAAAAAACCCGAATGGGAACTGGTCAAAGCAAAGATTGCGGATCCCTTACATTACTCCTTCCCCATAGAACGATACATTTAGTAAAGTACGAAGTACTGATCCCCCGTCCTACGCAGGAAGCTGCAAGGTAACCATCTTCTGCCTTCTGGTCAGAAATGATGAATAAATTCGGTCAGTCTCTGTCATTCACATGACGTAACTATTAAAAATTGCTGTGGGCAGCAGGTCCCTCGCAATTGTCGAACATTTCTTCCCGTCTAGTTCGAAACAATCGATTGATCAAAGTCAGATAGCAACAGGTCTTTGTTTTATATTTCCTTGGTCTTCATCTTCGTCGACAGATCTTCGCTCTGTTATAAGATATGCCCGAGTCGTTGAAACCTAAGCATCGCGACAAATGACCAATTCATCTAGCTATTTGATCTTACCGACATTGTCACATGTGTAGCGCGCTAATTCTTCATGAGCAAGCGAGATAAACGATAAAGAATCTCAGGTGAAGCTCACCATCTAGACAAAAGGAAACAATTACGAAGGATAAATAAAACTTCGAGTTATATAAAGTTCCAAGTTCATAATTGTGGCATCAATTCGCATCTTCCAAAACAAGCCAAACATCTGGAATTCAGAACAAGTAAACATTAAGTAACTTAGACATTTGAACGTTTGAGTTTTCAACATTGAATTGAGGGATTCAATCTACTTAAAAATAAGTAAAACGATTAGCTCAAACGTCGTTGTTTTTCCAATGCTTGAAAGATCCACCTCGATCAACGACCTTCTTCGAAACTATTGGTGATGAGAGGCTCGCCAGAGCTGACGGACGGCGGCAACTGGGCGTGGTACACTGCGATCGGCATCTTATTAGGGAGCACGGGCACCGTAGCCTCGAAATTGAGAACCTGAAGCGCTTGCCGAATGGAAGGCCTCAAGCCCCGATCGGGATGAGCACACCACAAGCCTACGAGCAGCAAGCACTCCACTTGTTTCCCATCAAAATCTGCTTGGAGTCTCTCATCTACAGCCACAACAACCCGGCCTTTCCCATAGAGGTCCCACACCCACTCCACCAAACTCATCTCCGACGATGGCTCCATAGGATCGACGGACCTCCGTCCCGTGGCGATCTCGAGCGCGACCACCCCAAAGCTATACACATCGGACTCCTTGCTTGCTCGTCCTGTGATCACGTACTCCGGGGCTAGGTACCCAAACGTGCCGGCTAGCCCGGTCGTCTGCGGCCCTAGCTCGTGGTCCATGAGGCGGGCCAGCCCGAAGTCTCCAAGCTTGACGTTGAACCCCGAGTCTAGCATAACGTTGCTGGACTTGATGTCCCGGTGCACCACGCACTGCTCCCACTCCTCATGGAGATAGAGGATGGCCGAGGCGAGCCCGACCGAAATCTTGTACCGGGCAGCCCAACTTAGAGGGCTCTTCTTGCCAAAGAGATGTCCGTCGAGGCTGCCGTTCGACATGAACTCGTAGACGAGCAGGAACTCGTTCCCCTCGTGGCACCACCCTATCAGTTGCACCAAATTTCTATGCCTCAAGCTGCTGATCACCTTCACCTCGGTGATGAACTCCTTCTTCCCCTGTTTGGAACCTCTCGATATCCGCTTCACCGCCACTGCCGCATCCAGGCCAACCAGATATCCCCTGTAGACTGCCCCAAACCCGCCCTGCCCCAGCTTCCTCTCCTCGGCGAAGTTGTTGGTGGCGGAAACGAGGTCGGCGTACATAAACCTCCGTGGCCCTGCGCCTCTCTCAAGCTCGTCGTTTATGGACGTCAAGTTTGCCATCTCCGGTCCCTCGCTCCTCCTCTTCCTCCTCCAGAGGATTGCAGATATTGCCACCATGCCGCAGAGTAGGACTCCTAGTGGAACTGCTAAGCCAACGACTAACTTGGTCCTTTTTGTATTTCCTTGCTTTTTATCGACTTCAAGGTTTGAACTGAAGGACCAAGATTCAACCTGGTGACGTTCAATGTAAACGCCAGTCGCGGCTGAGAAACCGATCATCACCTCCTCGGGCAAGACAGTGGTGAGATCAATCTGATACGAAATACTTGTGCTCTCGTGTGGGTTCGGTGTAGTCTCGTAGCTCCAAGAAACGCTCAAGTTCTTGGTCGTGGAGTTGTACACAATCCACACGTCGGCGGTGTCGCCACTGTGGAAACTGGCGTTCCAAGGGGTGGTCACGGCCGAGGAGATTGAGTTTTTGTTGATCCCGACATGCACATAGGAAGGGTCCCATTCGGAATTGGCAAAGGTGTCGAATTCGACCGCGACGATTTGGTTCGACGAGGAGTCGCTGTACGTGGTGTTGAACAGGCCTAAGAAGCCACCAACCGAATTGACCGGAATTTGGAACCCGACCGGGGCGAGAAAGAAGGCCAAGCCGGACCCATACGTCGTCTGGTTCCGCGTGTCGATGGTGAAGGAGAAGCGAGTGGAGAAGTCAGTGAGCCTCCTGGAGGCGGAGTCCCAGAGCCTCAACTTCTCGGCATAAAATGCTCGGCCGACATGGCACGAGTAAGTGGGGCTGGTGAAGTCGATGGTCCCGACGTTGGGCATCGCATCGCCTTCATAGACCATGTCCGTGGCCTGCGGGTCGAACCGAGATATGCTGAAGGAAAGAGAATAGCCCGAGCGAAGCGGCACATAGAAGGACAAGAAGAGAAGGAAATGGCGCAACGAGCGCTTCGATTCCGAATAGAGGGCCATGAAGAGTCCGTCTGAGAGAGAGAGAGAGAGAGAGAATGAAAATTGAGCTTTAAGCCATACAGTGACGATTATATTATGTTGTTCATGGTCTGAACTGAGTCAGACCTTGATGCTCAAGTTTAGACCCCAACGATTCGTTGACTTTTCGAAGCTTCATTGGAAGAAACAGCCGGAACAGGTAATGCAAAAAACACACGATCTTGTCCAGACGGAATCATCATCCCCGACACAGCGGCGAAAATAACGTCGTCATAGGATTAAATACGATGTACCGACGAGGACAGAGAGTTCGATTTGTACTATCTAAGATGAGCTCAAACAGTGACCTCGCATCTTATTCCTCGTCTGAAACAAATCAATTCAATTAGTCAACGGTTCAAGTGAGATGGGGAATTGGGAGATTTTCAAAAGAAAACATGTTCATGCGATATGATTGGATCTAATATAAAAATGCAGGATTGAGGCTATACGCGAACATGGTGGCATCTGAGTCTTCAATTGTTCAATGAGAAATAAACTAAGGCCGCGTATGGATGGTAGCCAGGGAAAGTGTTTCTGTTCCAAAAGTGTTACGGAAACATTTTTGGAACATAAACGCTTATGGTTCAAAAATGTTCCGAAAGTGTTCTGCGGAACACTTTTGTGCCAGGGAATACTTTTGAAGGAACAAAAAAAACTTGCTTCTGGATTTTTGGAACACTTTTGAAACCACCATCCATCGTCGCCGACGCGGCTACCACCTGCTACCTCGCTAAAAGCCGGCCGCCACCGCCGGTCACCGGCCGCTGCCGCCAGACGCTTGTCGCCGGTTGCTGTCGCCGGACGCCCGTCGCCGGTCGTCGGCCGATGTAGCCGGTCGTCAGTCGCCGCCGTCAGTCATCGGCCGCCGCCGCCAATAGTTGGCAGCGGTCGCCGACCGCAGCCGCCGCCGATCGTCGGTCGCGGTTCGCGTCGGCAGCGAGTCGTCGGCCACGGTCGCTGTCGCCGCCGGCCTGCGACCGAAAAAAGTATTTTTTTTTTACTTACCAAACGCGTTTTTTCCCCAAAAATCGTAGTTTTGAACAGAAATACAAAAAAATGTTTCTGTTCAAAAAGTACTCCCATGAACAGAAACGCTACCATACACGACCTAAACATGTTCACCAAACTATAACCTGTTTTGAGTTGATGTCTGGAGTCTCCCGACTTCACGAAATCCGTCGAAATTGGGCATCTGATGCTAAAGTCCAATGTTAGGCACAACTTAACTGAATGGAGGATGTAACCGTCTAAACCCCGCATCGAATGATAGAAATCTTAAGACTAATTGTCTCTGGTTTCACTGTACTTATGACGCCATGGAATTCGACGTCTTTTAAAGAAATTATAAATTCCAGCGTGAAAATTGAAATTTGGTTTTGAAGATTTAGAAGATGACCATTGGCTATTCCGGAACGGTTGTCAGAAAAAGTCAAGTTTGAATCGTCAAATTTTGACTCGTAAGATCGATAGTCGTCGCGCGCAAATTCAACTCTTAGTGAGCCCTAAATGCGGAAATTCCAATTTTGTCCTTAGTCGATCTACTCAAATGACCGTCCGATGTCCATTTGTAAAATTACCCTCATGTCCTTCGATTTTATTTATTTAAGACAAGGTTATCAACTGGAGGAGATTTTATTTTATTTGTGGACCCCGCGTGTTACACGTCCATTGGCCGAATAAGGAGGAGATCTTTAGCAATTTGTAGACCCAACCTGGATACGTATCAGCCAATATATTTGGGATTTGAAACAAAAGTATCGTGGGCCCATTTCATTCATTCTCAGCCGAAAATTTCTTTTCTTTTCCCCTTCAGTCTCAATTTCAAACAAGGTTTGGAAAGAGGTTGGGCCCTTTCTCTTTTCTATTCGGTTACAAGAACCGAATTGCACCCAAACCAGCCGCACGTGGCTCTCACCTTTGGGTATTATTTGATCTCTTACCTTGTGTCAACTGGTCCCACCTTGGTGACTTTATCCATACAAGTGTTTGCTATTTAAGGTTTTAAGGCTGTATGCCTAAGTTCTTATTACGTGTTACTTTGAGGATAATTAGGACTCCGTAATAAACCTTTAAGATGAGTAGTCGTAATGTCAGAGCTCCTAGATGAGAAGCATCTCAGTAAGATCGTAGAGTTGATGGAATTTTGCGATCACTGGAGGCTTTGGGAGATATCGTCGGGCAGCAAGCAAGAAACCAAGCTGCCGCTACCGCAGCCTCCGCCGCTGCCGTCGCCGCCGCTACTGCTGTGGCTCTACTTGAGGACCCGTTAGCTGGAAACGGGAATGGTGGTCGCCTGGTACATGAGATGGTGAAGCAATTCTTGGATCTCAAGTCACCAAAGTTTTTTGGAGACGGAAACATTGAGGCTGCCACCTCATGGATTGAGGAACTGGAAAAGCCGTTCGCTCTTCTGAGGTGTTTTGAGGAGGACAAGATCACTTTAACCGTCTATCAGCTACAGGGGAATGCGAGTACGTGGTGGAGAGCCTCTAGGTATAGGATCTTTCCCGAAGGCACGGTCTTGACATGGAATGTCTTCGTAGAAGCATTCAATGGAAAATATTTCTCAGATACCGCAAAGGAGCAGAAGATGGCTGAATTCCTTCGCCTACGCCAGAATTAGCTGACGGTGGATCAATATGTGGCCAAATTTGTTGAGTTGTCTAAGTATGTGCTAAGGATGGTAGAAGACCTTGAGGATAAGGCGAGAAGATTCAAAGGCGGACTGAAGCCCGAGATCATGAGTGTGTTAGTGCCGTTTAACTTAAAGGACTACAATGATTTGTACGAGAGAGCCTAGATGATAGAGCGAGACCAGTCAGAAAGGGCTGTTGTATATGGATCAGGGTTTGTGCCCTTCAATAGGAATAACCGAAGGTTTGATAAGAGGCCAATGAATGGAAAAATGAACTCCATTCCACCTAACCGGAGGAATGGTGTGGAGAAACTGGCACTTAATGTCGACAAAGTATGCCGACTGTGTAGCCAGAGGCATGGAAATACTCCGTGTGCTTTTAGAGGAGTCTGTTTTGGTTGTGGTCAGAGAGGCCACCTGGTGAAGGATTGCCCACAGGGACAAGTGGGGGTGTTGGCATCGCCACAGCAAGGAGGACAATCGCGAGGGAACGCTCCACAAGACAACCAAAACCGGCCCCGCTAAAGGATAATGGATTGACTGGCATAAGATGACCCAGTTTGAGTTAGTTATAGTAGTCGAAGCGGAAAAGACCTATCGATAGGCTTGACTTGTGATACGGGCTTGTAATAAGACGACTGGTATTTATGTAATATATATAAGTTTGAATTTGTGTTGTATTGGGATGGTTTTGGTTATCGACTCTCATTAATGATCTTGAGTGACAAATGAAAAATGAAAAATGAAGAATGGATGATATAGTGGGTTAGTGAGATGAATCTATGAGTTACTGAGATCGGTGATGACCCAAAATAAGATTAAGATTACGAGATGTTGCGATTAAGGGAAACAAGTGATCAGAGCGCGCCGCGAAAGCATGGTGGATAGACTGATTAAGTCGCCGCAGTTCTTTATTGTCGAAAGGGACAATTTAGACGCTAGTGTACATGTTGTAGCATGTATTTGTATATGGTAGGAGAAATAATAATAACTTCTGCCACTCGTCAGTTAAGTAAGAGTGACTGATTTCTGTGGTTAATTATGGTTATAGTACGGCAATCGACAGTTGGATTGGATGGCAAATTCAGATGGTGACAATTTAGGAGTGAATCGTTGGAGCTTGACGAGTTAGCATGTTTAGACGAATTGTGGATATGGAGTTATGAAATTGAAATTTGAGAATCTTAGGCTTGAATCTAGCTTGTATATGATGGTCGGCTTGTGATTTTAGTGTGCTAAGCTAAGATAAGGAGTTATTTGAAATGAGTAGTAGGTAAAGAACAGTAAGGACGCTTCAAGGTGCCAGTATCTTTATCTTTTTGAGGTTGAGTAGTAGTGCAATTTCGAGGACGAAATTTACTAAGGAGGGGAGAATTGCGACGTCCTGGAATTTCGACGTCTTTTAAAGAAATTATAAATCCCAGCATGGAAAGGGTAATTTAGTTTTGAAGATTTAGAAGATGACGATTGGCTATTCCGGAACGGTTGTCAGAAAAAGTCAAGTTTGAATCATCAAATTTTGACTCGTAAGACAGATACTCGTCGCTCGCAAATTCAACTCTTAGGGAACCCTAAATGCGAAAATTCCAATTTTATCCTTAGTCGATCGACTCAAATGACCGTTCGATGTCCATTTGTAAAATTACCCTCTTGTCCTTTGATTTTATTTACTTAAGACAAGGTTATTAACTGGAGTAGATTTTATTTTATTTGTGGACCCCGCGTGTTACGCTTCCATTGGCCGAATAAAAAGGAGATCTTTAGCAATTTGTAGACCCAACCAAAAAGAATCGTGGGCCCATTTCATTCATTTTCAGCTGAAAATTTCTTTTCTTTTCCCCTTCAGTCGCGATTTCAAACAAGGTTTAGAAAGAGGTGGAGCCCTTTCTCTTTTATATTCGGTTACAAGAATCGAATTGCACCCAAACCTGCCGCACGTCGCTCTCTCCTTCGAATATTATTTGATCTCTTACCTTGTGTCAATTGATCCCACCTTGGTGACTTCAGCCCAGCCCAATTGAAGCCTAAGCTACCCCTTAGACCACGTGACTCTCTCTCTCTCTCTCTCTCTCTTACTGTAGATCGATGGAACACTGTCCTATCCCACGTCTTCTTCTTCCTCCTTTAAATTTTCTACAACTTCTTCTTCTTTCTTCAAGTTGCGCGACTCAACTCCCTCATCACCCTCACACCATCACCCTACCACCACCAACAGCCCCTTCGCTCAGCCTCTACCGTTGACGCCAGTCTGCCTCTGTTGTTCAGCCTTAATCCGCGTCGCCCAACCATTACTCGCCGCTACGTCCGTCCGGCCCAGATCTAGCCGCTGCCCAGCCTTGTCGCTGCCTGGAACTGACGACCTGAGGACTCGACGACCCAGTCGAGCCTCAGCCGACCATCCTCGACGTCCATCGATTATTTCCGGTCTCCTCACTTGCGCTCAGCCCGAACGTCCAGATCCGAGACCCTCAAGCCGACGCACCATACTCAGCTAGCTTAGCCGCGAGCCCGGAGTGCCGATACTTCTGTTCGGTCATCCAGTCTCCTAGTACTAGCCCTACCGTGAGTTACGTTGCAGCCACCCGAACCCCAGTCGTCTGTGGTGCCTCGATCAGCCGCTACTCGGCCTTTGACCTGAGCTCCCCGACGTTCACACAAGCTCTAGTGCGCCCCGACCAAAAATCGTGTGGCCGTTGGACCCGCGAACCTCACTGTTTCAAGCTCGACGCCTCTGTTCCATGCTCAATCCGCGACCGCCGCCACCACCTGCTGATCCAAGCTCGATGCGACGCCCCCATGTTGTGAACAGTACCGCGGGGCCGCTGTCCCGAGCCTCTGGCACCCGATCCGTCGTCACTCGAAGCTATTCAGCCTCCCGGCGTCTCTTATTATTGTCCCGACGCCGGCTCGTTGCTGAGCCATCACCTGCAGCTGCAGTTTCGTCCTTCTGGTGCCTCACAACTACTGTTCGGCTATTATTCCTAGTCTCGGCGTCCGCCTGATAACCTACAGCTTATGTTCGGTTATGGGTTAGCAAACCGACGCCAAGTTCAACTTAGATACATGACAGTCGCCGCGGATTCGAGTTCGGAGCTCACCGATCGGATTTAGGACCGTCGCCGTTATCCAACCCGAAACCCGTCGAAGCTGTGTGTCGTCCTCCGCCGTCGTCCTCATCCTCTCTCGACGCCAGCTGGAGTTCCCATGTTCTGTCCACGTGCCGGCAGTGACCCATTGTGACCAAGCCGTGACACAGCCGTGTCCGGGCCTGTATGCCAGTCTGCCTGGGCCTTGGCCGAGATCCTGTGCCCGTGTGTCCGGGCCAGTGGGCTGAGTCCGCTGGCCAAGTGGGCCAAGGTTTTGGGCCGAGTGGCCAAGCGTGGGCCAAGTTTTGGAGCCCAAGTCCGAAGTTCGTGCCCGAAGATTTTCGAGGATCGTCATCATTCCAAAGCCTTATTCATAGTCACTACCGTTGTCCGACCCAACACCGATCGTATGGAGTTTTTAGTTAACCCCTAAACTCTGAGTAGGGCATTAACTGTTTGAGGATTAGTTTAATTGAAATTGATTGCGATTAGAATAATTAGCGGGCGTCAAATATATTAATTGTAATAATAATTGACTTATTTATTTGTTATCAAGCTCGCTAAAATATTTTAATTATGTGAATTGGAAATCTGGATTAATTAATCGAGACGGATTAATTAAATATGGCATAGAAAAATATTTAATTGTTAATTATTTATTATATGGCTATTATAATGAAATTACTATTTTATTATTGGGTGATTATCTAATGACTGTGGAATGTCAGGACTGATATGCATTTAATGATTGATTATCTTGTATATAAATGCAATGTTTGGTGGATAACATGTGTGTATATGTGATCGCATGTAAACTGAAGTTTTAAGCATAAAATGGCCTTGAGCCAAGTTTTGAGCGCGACTATTTGTGAGTGCATTTGAATAAATGCAAAGATAAGAAACTTGCTTAATTGTCTGGCGTGCTCGTATGGTCATATAATGGGTTCCCGACGATCATTGTCTTCTGGTCGATCGGATATTCCCGACAATCATTGTCTTTTGATTGATCGGATGCACGATAGTCATTGTCTTCTGACTGATCGGTTGCCGGTCACAGCTTGTGAAGGACCGAAGCCCCTACATGAATTCCTGGTAGTGCCGTGCCGTATTGACAATCATTGTCTTCTGGCTTGTCGAGCGGAGTCACATGGACTATTGGACACCGTCGCCGGAAGTAAGGGACGATGCCTAGTCATGCCAGGAGGGCACCAACTGACTAGTGTGCCGGGCCAAATAGCCTTTAATAACTGGAACATGTGTGGTGCTTGCGTATGAAAAATGTGATAAGTGTTCTGGTTATATGCCTTGGCTATATGCAATTGATTGCATGTATATAAACTGTTTATGTGTGGGCCAAGGTGGGTTAAGTACGCATATGGTTGATAGTTCGTTGAAATGTTGACCTTACCTGTGATAGTTACTGTGGCGTGAATTGTTTGCTATTGATCTGCCATCGATATTGCCTTGCATTTATAGGATGCCTTGGGCGAGTCATTATCCTACTCGGACTTAGGCATTGACTCACGAGATTATATATCTCACACCGTCGTGGGTTACCATTTTCAGGACCAAACTGATGGAGCAATGCCTGGCTTTCACCCCTGAGTAGATGTGGGGTGGAACCCTTTTTGGAGACGTTTTGGTCGCATGGAGTAGTATTAACCCCCAAACCTAATATGGTATTTTGAGAATCGTAGGAAGTGGCCTTGAGATAGGGCTTGTGTATACATAGTTCCCAAGATTAATAGTAAATAATTAAAATGATCCTTGCTGATGTTGATTGATGTGACTGTTGTATTATCCTACTTTTCTATCCCTGTAGATTTTATAACTATATGGGAGTAATACGTTCCGCATGCGCTAATTAAAAGATAAATATAATGGGTCGATGACGTGCCTCGGACATCATCCTTTTATGACCTGAAACGATTTGGTAGGGTTGTTGCGGGCCCGGGGATCGGGGCGTGCAATACTATACTAAATCAATCAATTTTTCGAGATATTGCATGCATTATAGTCGTTTTTTCTTGTCCTAAGTGTAGTTTCGAAATATCAATTTATGTTTTATTCTTTGATATTGGGAAAAAAAATTCTTCTATTTTGATTTTGTACAAATTTTTCTTAAAAATTTCAGTATTTCTAAATTCAAGTACCTTTTTTTTTTGTTTTGCAGAATTTCGTACTTTTTCCTTTTGAAATTTATAAAGATTTGAATTTCAATTTCAATTGGATGCTATAGGCGATGTTTCTCTCTTTTTGGTTACCAAGAAAATCAAACCCCTGTCCAAAAAGAGATAATTCTCGTGCAAAGGTTGACTGATCAAGAAAGGGAAAGAGATGATGAAGTGCATTGTCGGATTCATTTTGGTCGTTAAAGCTCTTTTTTTTTAAAGAAAAATGAAATTATTTGAAAAATATCTTTTTAAAATAATCACTTAGATGACTTGAAACAATGAGCTCAATAAGTCAGGTTAAGACGTCGACTTATATAGGGTCTTTTTCGAGAAGATGAAAGACAATTCCTGTCTTGAAAGTTAAATCCCACTAAACAACACTTGTACGCTTGACATGAAAAGTAAAGGCAAGAAGAGTCAAAAGCCAACCTCAACCAGCAAAGGGGGACATCCATGCCAATCCAACCAAAGTAACTAGAAATTCTACCTCTTTTTGGATAAAAGAAATCAGTTAAGGAATTGATTGTGAATTCCAGTTGTTACTATGGATTGAATTTCAATGATTTAGGCAAAGGAAATAGAGAATTTCCTGAATCGACGATCGAATTAGTCTACGGTTCGATCGATTGATCGTCTCATCCTAGGATTGCAATTCCTAGACTTAGACCTGTTGTAATCCAATTGGATCAAGATTGGGTGAGAATAACCTTTCGATAATCGTCAATTGTCGAGAGTACCATCGGAGTGACGATTTACTAAAACGCCCCTGACATTTTGAAGAAATTACCAAAGTACCCCTAGGGTTTCTACACTATGACCTTGTCCTATATTGATTAAAAGTGAAGTCTTATGCTACTTTGTCACACATTGCTTAAGGAGTGTGTGTGTGAGAGATCTTGACCCTAGCTTGTCCCACATAGAGTAGGAGTAAGCTTATACCCTTCACTTCTCTCTATATATCTCTCCCTCCCATCTCTCTCTATTGCCCTCTCACTTATCTCTCTCTCACCTGGTCGTCGTCCATTTCGATAGGGTTGTGGCCTAGTCATGTCCGGGCTCGTGGGCCATTTTACCTGGCCCGTGAGTTCGAGTCATACTTCAAGTCCATGATTCTCAAGGATCGCCGTTGCACTCGCCTTTGCGTAATTGACTGTCGTTGAACTCGCCTTTGTGTAATTGATTGTGAGTTGACCTCTAATCCATAGTTAGGTCGCTAATTACGTTTGGAATTAGTTTGGTTAGAATCTTAGGGTGTATAGGTAGTTCGATTCGGGCCGATTTAGGTTAAAAATTTGAATTAAGCTAAATGGTCCTATTCGGTAAGCTAGTTAGTTGTGGCTATTTGAGACTAAATTGCTGGTTGCTTGAGATTCGATTGCTTGTTTCTATGATTGATATTGTATGGTCGCGAGCGAGCGATAGGCTAGAGACAAGCATACGATCGATTGAATAATAGAATTGGTTATGACTAAATTGTTGTACGAATTGGATTTAATTGAGTACATTTGAATTGACTCTTTATACTTGATTATCTATCATTGGTTAATTGATTGTCCGTATTGATTATAACATTGTTTGTCTTGGGTAGCTAGTGGTTATTGATTGACTGAATGATCGATTTGGAGGTTGATGGTCCTGTGTTTGTTGTAATGTCTGATGGATAATATCATGCATCCTTATGATCTCGTATGGCTTAAATTGCATGTTTTAGCATGAAAATGACCGAAGACCGAGTTTTGAGCACAAACACTTGAGCATCCGACTATAATCAAAGATATGAATGAAATGGTTGTTGGATGGATTGTGTGATCATATGACGGACGATGATACGTGGGTGACAAGTTTGTATTGCGTTCTTTGTACGAACCACACGACTTGTCAGTTGCTCGACCTTCCATGTTGTGTCATAGATTGACAATTGCCGGTCGTAGCTTGTGACGGACCGAAGTATACTTGTGGTATTGTGTTACCACTTGTAGATGCCTACTCGGGGTATCGTGTTACCACTTGTAGTCGTCGTTGTCGAAATGAGTCGGGACGATGCCTATTTATCAGAAGTCGATGCCGGCATTGTGTTGTGCCGATCAAATTAATGGACTCCTGCATTGTATTGTACTGATTCAAACTATATTACTCACGTGAATCATCGTTAACAAATGGACTTTATGCAATGTGACTTCACTCATGGCACGTGAGAGTAGGAATGAGAAAAAAAAAATCATGAACCATCCAAACTGGTCCGGACCATACCCAACCGGCTGATTTTCGATGAAAACCGGCGAGTATGATCTAGTTCCTGGTTTCAATTTTATGGAACTAACAGGTACAGTTCGATTCCCAATTTTGGATGAAACCATTCAACTGGCCTAACCGAACCGGCCTTATATATGTTCTTTTAATTAAATCCCTCTCTAAGGCCTAGCCCAAAGAGAAAGTACACTCCTTCGCTTCACTGAGATAATGTGTTTGTTGCAGAACCAAAAGACGCATTCACGTATTGTCTGCTTCAGGTGGATGTAATTAATCAATCCATAAATAAATCCTCATCTCTCCACCTTCAAGTTTCTTTTTTCCATTTTTGGTTCGGTAGAAATGTAACCGGAATTCAACCGAAAATCGGACTGGACCGATGGTTCGGTTGGTTCACGGTTCATAACAGAAGCGGTTGGTTCACGGTTCGCGTTTTGCAAAATCGATTTCTAGCGGATGGTTCTCGGTTCTAGGGTGGGAACCATCCATCCTAGAACCGATCACCCCTACGCGTGAGTGCATCCCGACTACGAGATTTGATATGAGACGAATTGAGTAGGAGGATGGAGCTAGTACATGTTCGAGTTATCATTGCATTATGTGTGGTATTCTGGTAAATACATTGCATATGGTTGAGTATTTTCACAGTGTTCTGTGTGTGTATAGTAATTGACACGTTTTGCCAGTGGTTTATTGGATATGACCGTTGCATCACTTTATACATTAAATTATGCCTAGCTCTACTATGGTAAGTCGCATGTGACTGAGATATGTATCTTGTGTCCTATGATTGACTGTTAGGATGTTTTGGACGAATCAATGCCCTAACCGAGGCATAGGCGTTGATTCAATGAGATTATATCTCACCCCGTTGTGGAAAACATTTTCAGGTCCAAAGTGATGAAGCTTATAAATACTCCGAGACCTGAAGTTGAGAACGAGAGTGACATAGCCTCTCACCTGGAGTAGATGTGAAGTAACCTTACCTCGCCTCGAAGTATAAGACTGAATAGCATATTATCCTGATTGGGTTAAGACATATTTGTAAATGATTTGATGTTTTTGAATTGACATATTTCTTGCTTATCTATCACTATCTCTTTTATTGTCTGGTAGTTTTGTACGTTTTCTCTTATGTAATAAAATATCATGGGTCGATAGCGTACCTGGGATGCTATCCCTTATGACCCGAGGGACGACTTGACTCGAATGCCACGTACCGAGGGGTTTGAGGCGTAACACATTTTCTCATCCAGATTGTGACATTCTGAATTTCCGACCCTTCGGGGCTAATGACGTGGATTGGAAGCTCGAATTGGCAATTGAAAATGAAGAATTTCAAAATTTAAAAAAGGATTTGGCGTCGCCTTGCCAATGGCCACTCAAAATGAGAAAAACGAAGTTTCGGACGAAAAGTGGCAAATGACCGTTTTGCCCGTCAACCTCATACATTTACCTTAAGAAAGTTGGAAGGGCAAAATAGTCATTCTACCCTCCGTAGAAGCTGTCGAAAATTGGGTATGGATGAGGTCAAGGAAGTCAAGGTCTTCTAGAAGCCAATGCCATGTGTCATCTCTTGGTTAAACCAAGCATTAAATGGCATTAAATATAATTTTGACAAAATGGTCTCAATTATTTTAGGGATTTCTTCCCTTTCAATAGAAAATTCGTGCACCCCCTTCCTCCCCCACCATTTCCTTCAATTTTCCTCTCCAATTCCTCCATAGCCACTTCGCTCGCCCGACCGGCTATGTGCCTCCTGTTCGGTCAGCTCGAGCGGCCCTTTTCGGCTACCATTTGAGGTTCTTCGACCACCAGAGGTAAGATCTATTTGTCCTTGACAAGCTCCAATTGGAATTTCTTCATTTGGATAAGTATTTTTATCGGTGTGAGTCCGAGACTAAAACCGAACGAAATCTGAGCGAGTTGGGATAAGGCCACCGTATACCCTCTTAGAAATTCCAAATGACCTCAAACTTTTTGTGAGATCTTCATGACATCTAGTAATCATGTTGGATGAGCTTTGGCCGCAAGTTTGGTGGTGTTAAAATAGGTTTTCATGACTAATTGTGGGTGACAAAATCTGGACAGATTCTGACCCTTCGCGCACCAAGGAGAAACCGAACTGATTGGAGGACTTCGGTTTGTTGGTTCTCTTCGAAACTCTTGGTGAGCCTTCTTAACACATATATTGACGTCTTAGAAGGATTATTTTGTAAAAAATTGGAATATATGGTTTAGTTTTGGATGGAGATATGTGGTTTGGATCAAAATAGATTTTGTTGAGCTGCTGTCCTGTTTTGGTTGAATCTGATGGGGGTTCCTTGGTGGGTATTTTGACTTGAAAATGACTCAAAAGGCTACTTAAGATGTTGATTAAGGTGTTAGTGGGAAGTATGTGATGTGGATTGAGAATGAGAAGTGATTTAAGAGCTGTTGAAGTGAAAAACGTGAAGGGCCGACCAATTCGTTCTTAACGCGCACTGATTTTGAATTGAGTCGTTCTAAGTCGTCCGGTATCCAAATTGATCTCCGTTTTCGCCCACATGTCCATAAGATCTTGAAGTTTAATACCCTGCAATTTGTTTTCTCAAAATTCAATAAAAAATTGCAATTTTCGTGAGACTAAACCTAGTCGTTGAGCCTAAGAAAGGGACAGACTTGGGTGGAATGAAAGTTATGATGACTTGCCTTGATAGAACGACATTGGCATGCTTAGGGGCATCGAATTAACACTGCGACGACTTGAGAATAAGGTATTGTCGGTGTTATTAGGGAATTGGCGCGATGAGATTGAGAAATAATCGAGTTTCGATGTGATTTTCCTAGGCACGCAGTGAGAGCCATGTTTGGCCGTGAGCTTGTTGAGCTAGGTAGCTCATTTGGATGAAATATGCTAGCTTGCTTGATGAGGTAAGTGTCTCTTAAACCTTTACTCAAACGTTAGGACACTACTGGATGAGTTTGATTGATGAATTGGTGGTTTATTATGACCAACTGAATGTCGAACGTATGAGATTGATGTAGTTGATCTATATGCATTTGTGTGAGGTTGAATTGATGAATTCCATGATTGGAATTACGTAGTATGACCTCGGTTTTCATGAAGACTAGTTTGGTGGGGTTGGCAATTGAATCTTGCTTGGCAATTGTGCTTTAATGGCTATTGAGCCCTATTGAATGGAATGACCAGAGTGCCTTTATGATTTTAGATAGCTAGAGAGCCCTTGTGCATCGTAATTGTCCAGAGTACCCTGATGCTTTGTAATTGGCCAGAGAGCCTTTATGCATCGTAATTGGCCAGAGTGCCCTGATGCAAATGAAACGGTCAGAGTGCCCTTATGTGAACGCATGGCCAGAGTGCCCTTATGCGTTTGATTTGGCCAGAGAGCCTTTGTGATTGAATTGGCCAGAGTGCCCTTGATAAACACATCGCGGACCGGGAGCCCTTGGCGATGAGTAATGTGATATCATTGTGATGATCCTGAAGCATATGAGTTTATTATGTGCTAGTGTGGGAAGCTGGTCTCAAGGTGCATGATGTGTTGACTGAAATTCTTATTCATGCCAATTACCTTGAGATACTTGGTATTTGAATGACGTGTGTTTATACCTTGATGAGCTTCTGCCTGTTGCTTTGTTGCATAGTCTGGAAAGACTGGCGGTTTGGTCTATGTTTAGGGTTTACTTACTGAGATTTATATCTCACCCTGTTGAGGATTAACATTTTTTAGGGTCCAGGTGAGGAAGCATCAGTTGGCCAAGGATTGTCATTCGAGGAAGTAGTTAGTTGACTGAATGCAAGATATTTTGTGACCTTAGGGTATTTGATTTTTTTTTTTTGTGGATTAGCAATTGAACCCTTGGTAGTTGACTACGAGAACCCCTGATGTTCATTTTATTCATATGAGAAGTGTGCCATGTTCCTGTTCCAAGTCATCTTGTTATTTTTATGAATGGAGTTGTTTCTCGCTTCCTTAGTCTTAATGGATAGTGATGCTTGATGGCCGATGAGTCCTGGGCAGCTAAAAGTGAATGGCAAGACCTTGGTGGGATGTTCGCGGACCAAACGAGTTCGGGGCGTGACACAGATTGCACCACATGCCTACATCAGGCTTGGAATTGGACATATCGGGATTGTTCACACAACATCGAAGCTCAAATGCAGTTAATGGATTGCAGAATCCGGTATGAATAGTAAGTATTTACCGAGTAGCCGTATTTACTTACTTATAAAGAGCTTAGAGCTCCTTTTATCAAGTTTTCATCCTCACAGGTGTGGACGACTACGTCTTCCCTTTGAAATAAGTGATAAGCACTTTAGTGAAGTTTTATAGTGAAAGGAAGACTTTGTAAATGTATGATTTAAATATAAAATTCGTCATTATGATTTTTACTCTTACAGTTTGAAAGCAAAGCATTATTACTTTTCAGTAGCACATGGTGGAATGTGAAATTCCAAATTGGTGAAAAATATCAATAATAACATTTTACAACTCTAAATCCTATCATAAAAGAAAATGGCTCGGGAAAGTGATTTACAGAATATCAATAATAACATTTTACTGCTCTAAATCCCATAATAAAATAAAATGGTTTGGGATAGTGATTTACAACTACCCAACTCAAAATGGTCTTCCTATTAATTGATGACACTTGAATACTCCTTTTGATTGATTGGACCACGTGAACCGAGCCTAATCGCTACAATAAAAAACCATGAAACTTTTTCACAAATAATTAAGTGTTAAACAGGATATGTTTGTTTTCCCAAAAATATATATTTTTTCCTCGGGAAAAATGTTTTGAGTTCATTTTTAGTATGTAGTACATGGAAAACAAATGGCTAAATTGAAACCATTTGCAATCTAACGAAACTACCATAGTAAAAAGGTGAAAAATGACTCTCCAATTATCCAAGAGGAAAGCGTTTTGTAATTGAGGAGCCACTATACTAAACGAATCTAACTGAGGTCTGGTGCTAGCTCTTCTAAGTGCTAGCTCTTCCAAAGCTACATAAGAATCTAACCAAAAATTCGCCTAAAACATGGATAACTCTTAATATGCAACATGTGCCTTTTCAAAAATTGAAAACATAATATCCAAATTAATTACATCACCTTTTCAGGTACATTACCAGACAACAGATTTTTTTTAACGAAAGAAAAAAAAAACATATTTTCGAGGTGTTTGAAAATTGGTTTTCAATAGGTCATTTTCAAGGAAAATGATTACGCTTTTTGGCATTTGGCCAAACACATAAAAATGAGAATGAAATCATTTTTGATCGTTTGAATAAAAAAACCGATTATAACTTTATAAACAGAAAAAAAGATATAAAATAGAAAGTAAAGATTTGATATTATTGTGCTCATTGTCTTTACATCGTCGTATCAATATTGGAGTTTTTAGTCTAATTTATATCATTTTTATGTTTAGTCGTAACACCCATAAATCAATGCATTGTGTGACATTCTCAATTTTAGCAGTTAATAAATCATATTTATAATAGTTATTTGACTAACCATTAAATCTAGAAAATATGACAGGATGATCTAAATAATGAGGGAGGACGAGATGAGCCGGGGCGAGAGTTGCCAACCCCGTCCAATCAAGACCAGACTGGTCCAACCTAGCAAGGAGGGGCTGGGAACACACCCAGCCGTGGCGTGGCTAGTCATGTCCAGCTGGCATGATGCTAGGGCGGCCAAGCCGAATTGCCGAGGGCGGCTCGCCCGGTTGACTAGCCAAGGTTCCATCTCCATCCCGATAATATGTTGTCACGCCCCGCCGTCCTTTCGAGGACGCACATTCGCTCATGCCGTAAACTTAGTCCCAGGATACTCCTCTCTACGGCGGCAAAGAAATGAGACTCGCATGCGGAAGAGTAAAAGAAAATAAAGACACATCTCCATGCAAGATAATCAAAGTAAAACAAAGAATGAGACACGGGACAGAGAAAAGGTTGTTTACATAACACAAGAACGAGTTTATACATACGGGTTGGGGACTAGCTAACACCACAACTAGGGTCGAGGAAGGTAAAAGGGCGAACCAAAAAGGGATAGCTGCTACGCCCACAAAAGCCACTAGTCCTCAAAAGACAACTCATAAGGATTTAGGATATCCGACCCGCTAGGTGGTACTGCTGTCTTCGGCTCGGTTCAAATCTTCTTCGGGGTTGTACTCCGAGAAAGACTCAGAGCTTACTTCGATGGTGTCTTCCTCTATATCACTCTCCGAGTCAGAATCTCAATCACCTCGATGCTTTCATCTCTTGCCGGAGTCTCCTCAGGAACGTTCCTCGAAGCTGCTACGGAAACTTCTACCTCGATCTCATCTCGACTAGGATGACACCACGAAGGCACAGCACGTTTAGAAACCTCATGAGCCTTCAGCGATCCTCTAGTAACATCCCCAGTCCTCTTGAACCAAGCCTCAAAGCGATGTGGCTTCCAGTCTTCCTCCCCCTCATCAACCCAAACAACCGTACTTTTCATAACGTAAACTGCACCCCGACCATCTGGAAATTCTTCAAAATGAGCTGTCATCTCTTTCAGATCTCCCAAGCGTATCGGTAGCATCTTTAGGGCTTCGGGTCTGAAAAAGAAGGGTCCCACGAAGGGGTGAGACTTACGTCTCAGCAAGCTAGCCTAACCCTACCTAGGCCATCCGTCCCACCAGACCAAAGCAAACAGAGCAATGCATATAATTTACTAAAGCAAGACATGGCATCAACTCAAGGCAAAAATAGCATAGAGTGACTACGCTTTCGTACTAGCTTATAATTATTTTCATCGTCACATGAATTAAAAGACATCCACTTCCTCTTTCGAACCTCCAGAGACTAGCCCGCGTTCAGACGCCTCAGGCTATCTCGATCAATAAACCCGCGTTCAGACGCATCAGGTTTAGTAGCTTATGTCCAAGCTCATGTCGACATGTCAATTTCCTCATCCTGCGTTTTGACACATCAGGATGTACTTTCAATCACAACCCCGTAATAAAATCGCCTCAGGGTGTCACAACCTCAAGAACTTATCTCATCAAGATACTTGCCACCATTCATGTGTTCTCACGGCTCGATAGCCCACTTCCTCAAGCAATCCCAGTCATAAATCATCACGATAAGCATTTAATCGCATTTCCACCATGAGGACTTTCAGGCATTAGAACACAAAGTAATTACTTGCCAAAAAGAAACAGACATGCTTTGTCACAAGACACAATTTAAGAGTCGAGTATCATCCCACCACATAGGCAAGCAAGGCACATCAATGAGCACATCATCAATTTAATCGTTCGAGCATAACAAAGCAATCATTCCATCGATTTCTCAACGGAAACCGTCCAGTCGCATCCAAATGTCCTCAAATAGGTTTATGGGTCACTCACCTTCGCTTAAGCTAACAATTCCCGCTAAAATTTCCTTGTCAAGCACAGCTTCAAATCGATTTCTCTGCTATCCAAAACAGGGCAGCAAAACGACTTAGGAACCATCCATCGTTACAATTAATTTATTCAATCTAGCCCCACTTCCCCCAATCGTGGACCTCATTAACAACTCAAGGGACATTCTAGTATGTCCTAACAACACATTTAGACCATGGCGACACCACGAATAGCCCCTAACCGAACCGAATTACTCAGAACCAAAACAGAGCAGAAATCGATTCTACCTTTCCTTGCACAAACAGCCCATTAATCACCCTTAAGCTCCAAATTATCACTAATTCCTCTTGCCAAAACCTCAATCAACATGTTATATAGTCCCACGATGAATTTTGAAGCTAAATAGTGATGGATCTAGCAATATCTCCTAGAGGGGGGTGAATATGTGATTCTGAATAAAATTGAAATTTCTTGCGGAATAAATAAAATTCAGTGTACGATTAGGAACATGAGCAGTATAACAGTGTGCAGAAAATCTAAACGCAAAGGTAAGAGTTTAGAGTAGAGAATATTGCACATGACGTTTATAGTAGTTCGGCTTAGATCAAGCCTACGTCCACTCTCCCACGATGACAGCCGATCGGCTGGATTTCACTATAAAGAATCAAGAGAATTACAACCACTCAAGCACTTGGTTTTTCTCTCACACAGATTTTCACAATGAAGGATTTTGAGTACATAGAATATTTTCGGATAGAACTCAGATTATGCTTGCACTTTGGATTGTTGTTCGCGCTCACCCTTTAGTCCATCATGATCCTTCTTTTATACTCCCCTGCCTCCAAACTAGCCGTTGGATTCCAGCCAAGGGATCGCTCTTCAATCCTTGATTGGACGTCATCAATCGTGATTGAACGAGACTGTATCTTCAGAAGATATGTAGACCGTTGGGTAAGACGTTGAACCCTTCTGATTCAGTCGCCCATACAACTGAATCTCCAGCTTCCATAAATGTGATAAGTTTGAGTTGGTTCCCAAAGAAATATTCCTTAGAAGATGATATCACATTGTAGAAGGTCCCTTAATTGATTGGAAGGGATATCAGGGCAATCGAATATCACTTGCCTTGATCGGAAACCTGCCATACGTGGGTCTTCGTGTTTTGCAAATGCAGAGACTGATCTTTCTTCAGATTCGTCTATAGGAAGATCTGTTTCTTACTAGATCAGTTGACATGGAATGGTAATACGGAGATTTGATGTGATCCATCCGTCACTGTTTCGATCGTCAGAAGCACTTCCATCTGACCCTCAGTCAGAAGCATTCCATCTGACCCTTCGTTAGGAGTACTTCCATCTGACCCTTCGTCAGGAGTACTTCCATCTGACCCTTCGTCAGTGCGACAGGATTGGAATCATTCAACCTGCTGCTTACACATTCTTCCTGCATCACATATCATTAAACAATTTCTTTTGAAAGTTTTGTCAGAATCAAAATACAGGAGAATTTCCACAACAATCTCCCCCTTTTTGATGGTGACAAAACTCCTCTTGTTGCAAATACAAATAAGTAAATAAAAATTTTTAACCAGTGATAAAATGATAAAAGCGAGTAATCATCACATTTACTCTTGCAGGTAATCATCATTAGTGATCTTGTAATGAAAGTGTTCTCATAGGAGAACATGATCAGAGTAAGATTATCCTGCAATGATCCTGCACAAAACTAAACTTCACGATGAGAGTATACTGAGTGTACTATCAGAATATGGTTATCTTGCACACAAAATAGATTATCCTGCACAAAAGTAAAATCTTCTCCCCCTTTCTAAATTGGAGTATAATCAGAGGTAATCTAATGATTCTCATAGGAGAACATGATCAGAGTATACATCCTGCACAAAAATCTCCTACACAAAGCATAAAAATCAGTTCTTCTTTCCCTTTTTGTCAACATCAGAAAGAGTCTATATAAAATTTAATCTAATCAATGTTAAATGAATGACGTAAGAATTGTTGCATAACAAAGAACAACGTTTGCCAAGAAACATAGAAAATGAAATTAGGAAGATGTGGGTGGAGGCATTTTTGAATAAGAGGGATGATCTTCTGGCTCATTATCAGCCTCCACTCGGGAAGGTCCGTCATAGCTACTTCCCATCCTCTGAGCATGGCCTCTTACAGCTTGAGATGTGGGCAGGTTTGAAGCTGCTCTATCCGTTCTGACCAGTGTGTAGGTAGGCATGTTAGCGACCTCAGCACAAAACATTCTCCCATAGAGATCAATGGACTTTTCCAGCTTAGTCACCTGACTAGTCATACCCTGAAGCTTCATATCTATCTTTTGTTCAAAGGTCTGTATTTTCTTATCAAACCTTGTTTCCATTGCAGCCAGAGTCTGAAGAAGAATATTTTGAAAATTTTCAAAATGTGCTTGAAGTTCCATTTGTGGTTCTGAAGGTGCAGGTTCTTGAGAAGATGTGTCAATCCCTTTTGTACTTATATTCTCCCCCTCAGTTCGTGCCTTGGGAAAAGCTTAAGAGGCAAGTACTTCAGTGAGAAAGACATCCGATGTAGCAGGCAAAGGCTCTCCCTCCCCCTGAGTTATAGCCCTTTTTCCCTTTTGCTTTTGAGCTTGGCACAGATACTATTTCCTCATCAATGTCCATTGGTATGGACTGTGCACTCGACAGTTGATCTTCTCGTGCAATTGCTGAAGCCAGACTTGTAGCATCTTTGTGAATAGTTTGTCTGGTGGAGGATACAGAATAAGCTTCAATGTCATCTTGTTCTTCCTCCTGTTCTTTTGAAGCCAACTTTGCTAGAACTTGTGCTAGCAATTGCTCATGATCACGGTTTACAAGTGCGTTGCCATACTCTATGTCATCTTCAATTCTGGCAGCTTGCTCCTCATTCCACATTGTGAGGAATTCTTCCTTAGTCAGATCACAAGGAAACACAACTTTTTCTTGTGGTTGTGTTCCTGCTTCATGTCCTTCTTCCTCATTTCTTTCAGCACTATAATTTCTAGACTTATCTTCTTCATCTGATCCACCTTGAGATTGTGTAGCTTCAGAATCATATTCCCCTGTTCCTTCTTCACTTGCTTCTGAGTCCTTATCAGTGTGACTGTCTTTTTGTTGCCCCTTGACAGCTATAACTTTTCTCTTCTTTGGAGATTTCTGCTTGGACTCATCCTCGAAGTCCACAATGACTGGTTCATTGTTCTTTGTTCTCCATCCAGCAGGAGTCATCTTGTATCCCATCTTTGTTACCATAGTCTCTACAGCAGTCATCAGAGGAATTTCTTGATTGATAAAGGCGCTCAGGCCACCAATCTTGAAATGATCTATTATTCTGTAGATCGAGGCGGCATAAGGAAGTTGTCCCTTTGGCTTGAGAGCTGATCTGTACATATGTAATAGGACTGTGTGAGCAAAAGAAATCCTCTTTCCTGTCAAGATGCCTCATAACAGCTTTGCATCATACTTCGATATATTTGTCTTTGATGTTGCCTTGGGTCTAAGACATTCGATGATCACTTTGTGCATCATGATGTGTTTTAAGGGAAAATCACTGTAGGCAATATGTGACTTTGATTCCCTTGAGAAGCTCGATTTGCCAGTTAGGAAGCAAAAAGCTTCTCCTGCAGTGACATCTAGGGGTTTGAAATCTCCCTTTCTAGTTTTCATGATAGAAGCCAATTCATCAACAGTCAGAATATACTGCTTTCTTTTCATCGTGAAAGCCAGAGAGTTAAAGTTGACAAACTAAAGATTTGAGTAGAAGTAGGCTACCAGGTCAGGAAAAGTGTAGCCTCACTTCTTTATGAAATGATCTATCTTCACATTTTGTAGATGCTTCCTCAGATAGATACCATTACTATCAAAGTACTTTAACTCAAATACTCTGTGAGGTATAACACCTCTTTGTTTCATGACTTCAAACCTTTCTTTATGAGCTTGATTCTGGAACAAAGGATCAGGAAAGCTTTTATCCAAAATAAACCAAATATTTTTCACAAAGTCATTGAACAGAATGTCATCATCATCTTCGACCTTTTCCTTAGTGCCTCCAGGTCTAATTGGAGAGGATTTTCGTTTCGAGCTTGTCTCTGCCACTTTCTCCTTTCCTTTTCTAGAGGCAGATTCAGGTTTTTCTATAGCAATTGGTTCAATGATTTTTCCAGGCAAGCTAAGAAACTCCAATAGTTCGCATTCACTATCGAAATAAAGAGTGCTCAGTAGTTTTCTAAGTTCATTACCAAAATCCCCTGCTGTCTTAATCCTATCATACATTGGCTTAATAGAATGTGCCATAACTTCTTTTCCTTCAAAGGCGGACAGAGACAGACCTTTTACCAAGTGAAGTGCTTCTCGCTGTTCGTTGATTTGGGTTTCTGTAGTTTCAACGCCGCTTGCTGTTGAGGCGGAGAACTTTCTCTTCAACTGAGACGTCTTCTTCGAGTCAGAGGCTGATTTTGGAGCGATTGATGCGTAGAAAGTTTAAAACTTTGAGTGAAAGAGCGTTGTTTTGAGGAGGAAATCGAGAGCGAGAGATCTTGGATACGATTTTAGGGTTTTGATTTGAGAAAAATTTGAAAGAGAGAGAACAGAGGTGACGGTTCGGTGTTTTATAAAAGAGGCGGTTATTTTTGGAAACAAAAGATAGAATTTTGATTAAAAAAAAGTTTCTTTAGTAAATCAATTAATCACCGTCAATCAGATATTCGGAGATATCTATTCATATGAGGAACTTACCTAAAAGATAGTTTTTAGAGATAACTGACCTCGATTTATGACCTTTTTTTAAAAAAAGAAAGTGTGAATTTCTTCTTACGCGCCTTTCTGACGTTCCTTCTGATGCTCCTTCTAACGCTCCTTCTGACTCTCCTTCTGTCGTTCCTTCTGACTCTCCTTCTGACTCTCCTTCTGACGCTCCTTCTGACTCTCCTTCTGACGTTCCTTTTGAATTTCTCTATTCTGAGGTATACTTAAGAAGGAAGGTTAATGATGGATAATTCATTTCTAATAAAATTAAAAGTCTGTTTATCCAATGGTTTAGTAAAAATGTCTGCAAGTTGATTTTTCGTATCAATGTATTGAATGTTAACATCACCGTTCTGAACATGATCACGTATGAAGTGATGCTTGATCTCAATATGCTTTGTTCTTGAGTGAAGTATGTGATTCTTTGTAAGATTATGGCACTCGTGTTGTCACATAGGATTTCCACAGTTGATTCTTCGACACCATAGTCTTTGAGCTGCTGTTTTAGCCAAAGTATTTGAGTACAGCAACTTCCAAGAGATACGTATTCTACTTCAGCTGTACTTAGTGCCACTGTATTTTGCTTCTTTGAATACCATGAGACAAGCATGTTTCCCATGAGCTGACAAGTTTCAGATGTACTCTTTCTATCAATTTTGCAACCTGCAAGATCTGCATCTGAATATCCCTTTAGTATAAAATCAGAAAATTTAAAGTACCACAAACCATAGTTGGGATAAGTCCCTATGTATTTGATTATTCTTTTGACGGCTGATAGGTGTGATTCTCTTGGGCTTGATTGAAATCTTGCACATAAGCAGACACTATATAGGATGTCTGGTCTTGAAGCTGTGAGATAGAGTAATGATCCAATCATACTACGATATAGTTTGGGATCAACTTCCTTTCCATCTTCATCTTTATCTAATTTGGAGGAGTGAGACATAGGAGTTTCTGTCTTCTTGCCATTCTCCAGACCAAATTTCTTCACTATTTCCAGTGCATACTTTTCTTGAAATATGAAAGTTCCTTTCTGAGATTGATAAATTTGAAGACCAAGAAAGAACCGTAATTCTCCCATCATTCTCATCTCAAATTCATCATGCATTACTTTAGAAAATTTCTTGCAGAGAAGCTCATTAGAGGAGCCAAATATAATATCATCAACATAGATTTGAACTAAAAGGATATCTTTACATTTTCTTTGAATAAAAAGAGTGGTGTCTACATTACCTTTGGTGAAGTTGTGTTGAGATAGAAAGTTACTCAACCTTTCATACCAAGCACGAGGTGCTTGTTTCAATCCGTAGAGTGCCTTTTTCAAGACATATACCAAATCCTTTTCTCTAGGTTCTTCGAAGCCAGGGGGTTGTTCAACATATACCTCTTCTTTTATGTAGCCATTTAGGAAGGCACTTTTCACGTCCATCTGAAAATGTTTGAAATCATTGTAACAAGCATAAGCAAGAAGTAGCCTAATGGCTTCTAACCTGGCAACCGGTGCGTAGGTCTCATCGTAGTCTATTCCTTCTTCTTGAGAGTAGCCTTTTGCTACAAGTCTTTCTTTGTTTCTTACAACTTTTCCTTTGTCATCAAGTTTGTTTCTGAATACCCATTTTGTTCCAATTACTGAACGATTTTTGGGTTGATTGACCAATTCCCAAACATTGTTGACCTTGAACTGATGTAGCTCTTCCTGCATTGCATTTATCCAGTTCTCATCTGCTAATGCATCTTCAATTATTTTTGGCTCCAATTCAGATACCAAAGCGATGTTGCTCATTGCTTGCTTGAGCTTAGATCTTGTCTTTATGCCATCACTTATGCTTCCTATGATAAGTTCCTTTGGATGACTTGACTTATGCTTCCAGTTTTTGTCAAGGCTATCATTTGAGGATGTTGTGGATTCATTCTGTTCATCTTCTGGTCTTTCTTCAGCTGAGGAAGTTTCCTTCTGAACATTCTCCGAACCAATATTCACATCTGAGTCTTGCTTCGCATCTGAATCTACCCGTGAGTCTGTGACTTGATGAAGTGTATTCATTTGAATGGATTCAGGTTCATCATTCAGGTGGCTTTCATCGAACTTGATGTTCACTAATTCTTCAACAACACGAGTGTTCTTGTTGTATACTCTGTAGGCTTTGCTTGTTATTGAATATCCCAAGAAAATTCCTTCATCTGATCTCTCATCAAACTTTCCAATTCGATCATTAGCATTCTTTAGAATAAAGCATTTGCAACCGAATACATGAAAATATGCAACATCAGGCTTTCTTTCTTTGAAAATTTCATAGGGAGTTTTCTCATAAAAAGGTCTGAGAGAAGTTCGATTTAAGATATAACAAGCTGTTGAAACGGCCTCAGCCCAAAAATTAGAGGCAATTCTACTTTCAATAAGAAGAGTGCTGGCCATTTCTTGCAAGGATTTGTTTTTCCTTTCTACTACCCTATTTTGTTTAGGAGTATAAGGTGCAGAGAAGTTATGCTGAATTTCGAAATCAGTGCAAAAATCTGAGAAACTTTGATTTTCAAACTCTCCCCCATGATCCGTTCTCAAACTGGAAATAGTATAACCCTTTTCATTTTGAATTCTTTTAGCAAGCTTTGAGAAGGACATAAAAGCTTCATTTTTGTGAGCTAGAAATAAAACCCATGTAAATCTAGAGAAGTCATCAACTATGACAAGACAATATTTCTTACCTCCAAGGCTTAGGGTTCTATTTGGTCCAAAGATATCCGTATGAAGTAGCTGCAGACAATGCTTAGTGGAAACTTGATTTAAGGACTTAGAAGAACTTCTTACCTGCTTACCCAGTGTGCATGCATGACATAGTCCACTTTTCTCAAATTTCGTTTGAGGTAACCCTCGAACAAGTCTCTTCTTGGAAAGCTTTGAGATATGTTTTACACTAATATGACCTAAGTTTCTGTGCCAAAGATCATATTCATCCTTAACAGAAATAAGACATTTGGTACTTTCACAGTCAACATCAATATCTAAAAGATAAATGTTCCCATGCCTTCGTCCCGTGAAGGATTGCTTCTTGTCCTTACTCATACATGTGCATTTTAGATCTTGGAACCAAATATCATACCCAGAGTCACAGAGTTGACTTACAGAAATTAAGTTGTAGTTCAATCCTCTGACTAGAGATACATCTTTAACAGTCAGATTTCCAATCTTTACATTTCCTTTCCCAATGACCTTTCCCTTGTTCTTTCCTCCAAAAGACACACTTCTTCCATCACAATCTGAGAAAGATATAAATACATCTGGATTTCCAGTCATGTGACTTGAACAACCACTATCCAGAAACCACTTGTTCTTCCTTCTCTTTGGTACCTGCAATAAATAAACAACTTACTGTTTCTTTGGTACCCATACTTTCTTGGGTCCTTCTGTGTTAGTAGGTTTTGACCTTTTAATAGGTCTCCAAATTTTCTTGCAGTAATCCTTAGTATGGCTAGGATCACCACAGTTCACACAGGATTGTCGAATGTAGGATCTAGTAAAATGCTTATGAAAATGATGCCTGTAATCGAAAAATGTTGGTTTTCGAAATTCAGTTTTAAAGGAATTTTTTGACTACTTTCCTTTTTAAAACCTAACCTAGATCGGTCATTGAAGGGTATTTGTTTTGAAATAATGCTATTCAGAGTTTCTGAGCTTTGTGAAAACCTTTTTGATATATCGGAAACCTTTTCTTTCAAGGAAGCATTTTCTTTTGAAATCAAATCATGATTTTCTTTCATCTGGTGAAGCTTATGTTGTAGAAAATCAATTTTTTCTTTTTGGGGCAGATTCTGTTGTTTTAAGGAAGCATTTTCCTTTTTCAAATCAGAAACCTTTTTAAGAGCTTCTTTGTAATTTCTACACAATTCATCAATATATTCAATAACTTCATCAGGGAGTTCAGATGAACATACCTCAGTTTCTGAATCTGAACTTGAATCTGATTCGGCCACGAGACAGATGTTTGCATAATCATTTTCACTTTCATCAGAATCACTTAAAGTTTCTGCCTTTAGAGCCTTCTTGTACTTCTCATACTTGAGTTTTTCCTTCTTCAAATTTGGACAGTTCGGTTTGATATGTCCTGCCTTCTTACAATGAAAGCAGATCACGTCTTTGCTGTCTTGTGAGTCGTTGCTTGATATTTTCACATCATTCTTCTTCCAAGGTTTCTTCCCTTTGATGTTTCTGCCTTTCCGAGCCATCTTCCTAAATTTCTTGACCATGAGGGCTAATTCTTCATCATCCTCATCTTCATCATCTGTATCAGAAAAACATTGATTAATTTCAGGTTTTAAGGCAATAGATTTTTTACCTTTTTGTTCTCCCTTCTTGTTTGCTCGTTCTGTTTCATAAGATTGCAAAGTCTCGACTAACTCATCCATCGAGAGTGGTCTGATTGTTTGGCATTCTTGAATTGATGGTTTGATGTAATTCCAATCATCTGTGAGTCCACGTAGTATCTTCCTGACTTGCATTGGTTCAGCAATAGGTGCGCCTTGTCTTGCAAGTCCACTTGCCAAAGTCTGAAACCTGTCTATCATATCTGCAATAGATTCATCAGGTTTCATTTCAAATGCTTCATAGTCACTCAGTAAAATGCTGAACTTTGTTTCTTTTACACGATTTGTTCCTTGAAAGGTAATATGAAGTTTATCCCATATTGCCTTAGATGATTCCTCCTCTGAGACACGATTATAGAGAGGGGTAGATAAGGCACAAAAGAGAGCATTGACAGCTTTAGAATCAAGGCCTCTTCTTTTAGCCTTTTCAGCATCGGTCATTGTTGTGATAGGATTTACTCCGTCAGCAATGGCTGGATTTGTAACAGTTGCAGGAACTACTCCATTTGTAACGACATCCCACATCAGATCATCATAGGCTTTGAAGAACCACTTCATCTTGTTGCTCCACATATTGTAGTCATTTCCATCAAAGTATAGTGGTTTGTTGGCAAAGTGCGAATCGCTTGTTCCTGAAGAGTGATTGCTAGACATAGTAGATCGTTAACTCTGAAGTCAATAAACACTTCGTAAAAATGAGCAACCTGCTTTGATACCAATTGATGGATCTAGCAATATCTCCTAGAGAGGGGGTGAATAGGTGATTCTGAATAAAATTGAAATTTCGTGCGGAATAAATAAAATTCAGTATACGATTAGGAACAGGAGCAGTATAATAGTGTGCAGAAAATCTAAACGCAAAGGTAAGAGTTTAGAGTAGAGAATATTGCACACGACGTTTATAGTGGTTCGGCTTAGATCAAGCCTACGTCCACTCTCTCACGATGACAACCGATCGGCTTGATTTCACTATGAAGAATCAAGAAAATTACAACCACTCAAGCACTTGGTTTTTCTCTCACACAGATTTTCACAATGAAGGATTTTGAGTACACATAATATTTTCGGATAAAACTCAGATTATGCTTGCACTTTGGATTGTTGTTCGCGCTCACCCTTTAGTCCATCATGATCCTTCTTTTATACTCTCCTGCCTCCGAACTAGCCGTTGGATTCCAGCCAAGGGATCGCTCTTCAATCCTTGATTGGACGTTATCAATCGTGATTGAACGAGACTGTGTCTTCAGAAGATATGTAGACCGTTGGGTAAGACGTTGAACCCTTCTGATTCAGTCGCCCATACAACTGAATCTTCAGCTTCCATAAGTGTGATAAGTTTGAGTTGGTTCCCAAAGAAATATTCCTTAGAAGATGATATCCCAATGTAGAAAGTCCCTTAATTGATTGGAAGGGATATCAGGGAAATCGAATATCACTTGCCTTGATCGGAAACCTGCCATACGTGGGTCTTCGTGTTTTGAAATTGCAGAGACTGATCTTTCTTCAGATTCGTCTATAGGAAGATTTGTTTCTTACTAGATCAGTTGACACGGAATGGTAATACGGAGATTTGATGTGATCCATCCGTCTCTGTTTCGATCGTCAGAAGCACTTCCATCTGACCCTCAGTCAGAAACATTCCATCTGACCCTTCGTCAGGAGTACTTCCATCTGACCCTTCGTCGGGAGTACTTCCATCTGACCCTTCGTCAGTGCGACAGGATTGGAATCATTCAACCTGCTGCTTACACATTCTTCCTGCATCACATATCATTAAACAATTTCTTTTGAAAGTTTTGTCAGAATCAAAATACATGAGAATTTCCACAACAAACTCCTAAGAATTTCGAACAGCCCAATTCACCTCAGTCTAACCGGCGGTCAGAATCTGCCCCTTGAAACAACATCAATCGAAACCTAATCGAAACTTAACCCAATCAGCGGCCCAAGATCAGTGAACATGGTACTACATGTCATGTAACTTCCATAAACATTTCGGAGTCAAATGAAGTCTCTAAGAGGCTGAACCATGGCCCTCTCTCAGTTAGCTCAGAATCTGTCCACTTTTCTTCCAAAAATCACCATAAATTAACCAAACCTCCAAAAGCCATGAAACCAATTGAAACTTGTTAAGGACATCTCGAACTAACCTAAGGTGGTTGGCAGCCGGCCAAAAGGTCACCGGAGGAGGCGCTCGTACTGACCGAACGGGGCGGGCAGAATTGGGTGAGCTGGACAGTTTTATGCTTCTTGAAGAAATGCACAAAATGAAGGTGATGGAGGGCTGAACCACGAAATTCTAAGGGAGTAGCTGATGAAGATGAAGTCTATTCAACCTTGGTCAAAGTTCTAGAAGATTATGCTTAGTGAATAATTAATTACATTCATCCAATGGTTGACACTTGTCCATATTCACATAATATCCAAGCTTCAATTGTCCATAATCCCCCCTCATTTTCGGCAGCCTTGGGGAAGAAATAAAATTGCCAAATGACTAAAATGACATTCTCAAATCAATTAGGCAAAGTTAACTCTCCAAGAGCAAAATGGTCTTTTCACACATTTCGTCCGAAATTTCCGTTTTTCGATATTTTTGTCCTCGATAAAATGGCGTCCAATCCATATCAAATGTTGTAATCCCTCATTTCCATTTTCAAATTCCGAGATCCTAATTCGTGGTCGAATCTTCCGTCGATCGAAATTACAGTTTGTCCTAAATTAACGGGCGGCTTTTGCAGACATTACGCGTATCGACTTTGTAATTCTCATCTCACTTAGGATAACTCAAACTACGGTAACTTTGGTTGTCATGTAATCGCAAGGGTCTATCGCTAGCCCCGACGGCAACGATCGTCACAAATCGATTTAAGAAAATTTCGCTAATCATACTTTAGTTAAGCGGCATCACCCGCATCCCAATCGTATAACGCTAGCAATGTGTTTCTTAATCGTTCTTAGATCGGCCTCGGCTCTAAATACTCCCTCGACGATCCTTATGGTCAAAGCGCCGTTTTCTAATCGAGTTTTCTAGGTCCACTTATCTCATTGCGCGTTAGCCTTTCCCCTTCGGTTAATTAACTCGAGATTGATCAGATCTGAGTGAGACGTAACTGAAATACTTCGACAGATTTCTTACAGTCAAAGGTCTCGGAATGACAGGAAAATCAGAATGTCACATCTGTAGTCAAAAGTCAATGGTTAAAAAGTAAGTCAATCCACAAGTTAATACATAAGTCAATTAGATAAGAACAAGATTAGTGTCATTTTCAAGCATTAATGTTAGGATGATATCTATGTCATTTTCAAGCATTAAATCTAGAGATAATGATCAATATTAACTATACAAGTGGACTAATCAAATGAGAATAAGTGGCTACTGTAAAGCATAATATGACTAAGTGGACCAATGTGAAGTAAGCTCATTAATGAAACTTGGAAAAGAAGTTAGGAAAAAGTCAAGATGACTTAAATGCATTTCACATTAGCAAACTTGGGGAGCAAGCTAGAAATCACTATAGATAGCGGTGAGATCTTTTCAAAAGTTTTATAACCAAACCATTCCCTCTTTCCGTTCTCTAGCTCATGCCCTCTCCCTTTCTCACACCACTCTCTCATGCCCATCTCTTTATTCCTCAAGTGTTCTCTCTTGTTTGGCTATGATCTTGCTCATCCTCGTGCATTCTTGGGTAGTTTCTACATCAAAAATGTAGAGGATTACTAGTTTTGATATAGAGATGTTAGTTGATAGAAGTAGGGGTGAGCATAAGCCGGGTGGGCCGGGTCTAGGCCTAGATCCTGAAACCGACCCTCTTATAACCGGTTCTCAGTTTTTGGAACCAAGCCCGACCCTATTTTGTTAGAATATATATTCTAATTTGGATATATTCAATTGTGGGCTTTATTAATTGTTTCTGTAATTATTAATTGGTCTAATAAAGGTAAGACATATACAGTTTCCTAATCTAGTCGGATATGTGGCTGGATAGTATGGGCTGAGATAAACCTAATCCATAATGAGGGGATAGGTTTCATTCTCTATAAATAGTGCTTAAGTCCCTCCTCTAAACCTCAATGTCTACATAACCTCACATGTAGAAATCGTCAGAACGACAGTGAGGGGCCGTCTCATTGAAGTCAGTGATCAAGGGGTTCGTAGAGGAGAAGCTCTTAAGCATCGGATTCTCGCTATTCCACATCAAGAACGATGAATCTGAAAACAGGTGTGTCAATTCTTTAACTTTATGGACTAGCGATTCGTGTATCTACGCGTGAGATTTTGGGTTGCTGCATACGGATTGAAATACGCAACTTACATGTGGTATCAGAGCCTACACGTTTTAGATTTCGAATCATGTTTTTGATTGAATTTTAAATTAAAAAAATGGGATTCAAGAACGCGTCCAACGTTTTACTTGCGACTTTTCTTCTGCTTCGTGCGACTGTGGATTCTTCGTTGAGTACGGCTTTAATGGGCCGCTTGCGGACAAGAACGCGTTTAGCGCTTTAGCCGTAGCGTTTTTTATTTTGCTTCGTACGAGTCAAGTTTCTTTGCAAAAGTATTGTGCATGCCGTTAAAAGATTAAATAAACTTACTCCCTTTTTGATATCTTGGGCCAAGAGTATTCGGTAAAGGTTTTTACTTTTTCGTTGTTTTTTCTGCACAAGAAACAAAGAATCCGTGTAAGTGGGACATGGTGTAGGACCTGCAGGATAAAAAAAAATTGTCATTGTTGTGAGCAAATTCAAGAAACAAGATACAGAGCCTTGCTCGCATGAAGGTGGTCTTGTAAACCGCGCCTGTTTTATAGCATAAAAAAAACAAAGGAAATTATATTTTCAGCAAGTGCAATTAAAGTTTTTCCTTCACTTGTGCGTGGCATTGGCTTGTTTGGTTTCGGAGAATTGGCCAATGTGGCCATGATAAAATTCGTGTGGAGGCTACTCACCATAACATCCCCACGCAAGCTAGACCTGGGTCCGCATGTGCACGGCACGTGTAGGCTGACGTCACCTGACGTCACTCAAGCCGGGGTGACTCGACTCGACTTAGTGACACGATCCGACTTGTGAACCCGACTCGATCAGTTGACTATTGACTCGGGCCTTCCGATCGAGATGGTCGTTGACCGTTTCGGTCGGATCGCATGACCTAGTTCAATGGTCGGCTAAGGGGGTAACGGTTGGATCGAATAAACCAGTCGGACCGATTTTCAGTACCGGCTGAGACCGAACACGTGCAATGTACATGTCACCGCGTGGGGACCACGCGTAGAGAGAAAATGGCGCGTATGACTGCTCCGATCGGCGAGTTTCAAGTACAAACATGCTCGTATTCGTATGCTCTGCAAGGTGGTATGTTTATTTTACATGTTTGATGCTTTTATGGATGGAAATGCATACAGAACTCCAAATATGAGTATATTTTGGGCGTATTTTTGGCGTATTTGCTCGTATTTCTATATGATTTTATGAAATACAGGTACAAGCTTACATGAAAATACCACATGCAGTTATGTGGAGCATGATTTATCGATTACATGTTTATGGTTTGACATGTATTGCTGACAGTTTCGATGTAAATTAGCGGCGTGTAATTTTGTAGATGATTGCCCTTGATTTCTGAAATTACATGCATACGGTAGATGTGAAATATAAAGTTATATCCCAATTTTAGGTAAATTCAATTGGGTTGTGACCGCCAAAGTGGCACACTTAGTTGAGTTTAATAAAGATCAATTTACAAGTATTGGGATGTCTCCTGTTCTAATGCGTAGTTATACTCCCAAAGGAGATAGTTGCGTGTCATACACCCAAAGGTGGTGATTAATGAAGATTGAAATAAGTTCTCATGGCCACTGTAATGTAGGGAGTATACAACTACATGTCATGTTTTCTGCCCAAAGGTGATTATGTGATGATGTATGTATCTCTCAAGGTGAAATTTCACATCGTGCTGATTGAAAACATTGATTATTTTTATTTTGTCACCGTTTCTGTGAACGGCAACTCTGTTAGAATTAAGACCTATTGAGAACTAAATGAGGATTTTCTGTTTACGAAAAACTGGCAAATACTTGTGTTACTCTTGTCAAGAAAGACCCCGTAGTTCTCACTTTCATTAGTGAGAACTTTCAGAAGCATTATGTGCTTATTGGGTAAAGAGTGATCGGATTCGCTTATTTGATATGAAGGGGTCCATTAAAGAACACTTGAAAAGTGTTTTCTGCCAGTTAACTGCACTGCTATTTAAGTAAAGGAAGCCTTGGAGGCTTTGAAATTATATCTCATTTATTATTAAGAGTGGTAAATATCTGCAATGACTCCTCAACATCAAGTGTAATGGTTCTATTAAGATTAAGGATTATGTCTTAAAGTTGATGAAATTGTATTTTGAACAGTTCTAAAATCATACTCATAAAGTATTATATTAAACCACCGGTCATTCTGATGATTAGGATCCATGAAAAGCATCCTTTGAAAAGGATGGTGATTGCTACTTCTTTTACAAGAAGAAAGATCACATAAAGAAAGACTACAGTTAATACAAAAACTTGGTTATCTAAGTATGAGCATAAAGTAATAATTTTTTGGTATTGATTTATGAATTCATTCTATCTTAGGCCTCATCTGGTTATGTGATGGCTAGATAGTGGTGCGACATATTATGTTGCATTTACCATATAGGAATTCATAAACTGAAAGGTACCAAATCAGGTTGAATCAAGCTAATTATGAAAACAACTATAAAGTTGACGTTGAATTGATGGGAATGTCATTCCGAATTTTGGTTTTATTGTGACATTAAGAAACATATTTTATGTACTCTCCTTAAAGACGGAATTTATTTTCCGTATCAAGTTTGGACATGTGTACTTACTCTTTTGAAATTTCAAATAAAATCATTATTATTTCTTTTAATTAAAATAAAGTTGGGTACTACTCTATGTCCAGTAAATTGTACAGATTATGTTTATCTCCCAATAAATTATACGTCGCTTATACAGCTGAAAAGTTGTTTGCAAAAGATCTCTGCTTAAGGAACAATCATGCGCATTATGGAATAAATTTCTTAGCAACATCAGTAAAGAAAGAGTGAAAATACTGATAAAGGCAAGCATTCTGCTCACTCTTGAAAGTGACCTAGATATATGCGTAGATTGAAGCAGAGGTAAGATAACTCAGATAAATGATGAAATTGTAGTCAATAATTATGACATATTGAAGGTCATTTATACTGGTATAAGTGGATCATATATGGTAATATTGTGTAGAGTTTTTATTACATTTAAATGATGATTTTTCTCTATATGTTTTTGTACTTGGTTAAAGAAAAGTTTAATTTTCGTGACAAGTTCAACATATTTCTGACAATAGTCGATAAATTTATTTAAAAAAATGTCAGTTTTGATCAAGGTGATGAGTATCATGGTTGACAAGGCAATGCTGGACAGCTTAAAGAGCCATTTACCAAATACTTGAGAGGATTCTGGGTTGTGGTCTTGTGCCGATAGTCCTCAATAGAAAGGTGTGGCCGAAAGGCAAAATTACACCATACGGGTATGATGAAGAGTATGATCTATAAAATCAATTTATACGTTTTTTCTATGGGGTAAAATTTTGAAAATAACCCATTATGTTTCTATCAAAATATTTCATTGACTTCTTTTGAGTCATGAACTGGACGTTAATCTAATTTGAACCATATTAAGGTTTGAGGTGTTCATGCAGAAATAAAGTTACATAACCCAACATTAGATAAGTTGGACTCCAGAACCAATCGATTTTACTTCGTGCCTTACCTATATCATCTAAAGGGGTATTGATTTATCATCCCAAAGGAGGAACAAGAATTGTGAAATTACAGATAGCTAAATTGCTAGAGTTTTGATATAGCCGAATAAGGGTGGTTGCTCAAAGACCATAAGAGGTAATGGTATGGTAGAGACTACTGTATCGTTTTTCTCTGTCTATACAGATGATCATGGAGCATTCTAAGTTACAATTTGATTCTGTTGGGGTTCAAGTTCTTGTTATTAAAATAATTCCTGATGAAGTTTATCAAATCCCATAAGCGCAGAATAAAGGTTAAAGTAGCTCCTCTTAATAGATTTATAAGACAAAGATGATCAGTGGTATCAAGTCATACTGTATAATCTATCCAGAAGAGCATGACTACAAATTCGACTATAAAAATGATCTAGTAATTTATACAGTTGCTATTTCTTGTTCTTAATTATAATTGTGATTGGGTGCATGGTAGACGAGATACAGACTATAAAACATATGGTGTTTGGAAGCTTATTAGTATGCCCCAAGGTCACAAGTCCATCTGCTGCAATTGGGTTTGTAAAACTTAAAAGGGATTTCAGATGAAAGTTTTTGTCTACCTTATTATATCCAATTATATTTTGATCAGTGTTTTATTTGAGAAGTTTAAAACAGATTAGTAGCCAAATTTTTCACTCGTAAAGAATGAGTTGACTTAAAATAATTTTTATTCAGTCTCTCATAAAAAAAATCAGAGTGATTAAGATATTAATAGCTCATTATTATAAGGAGTTTTATTATATAGATATTTAAAATTCTTTTTAATTGGATACTTCGAGGTAGTCTTTTTATGTAACCCGAAGGTTTTGCAGCAGATGATTCAGATAAACTTGTGCATAAAGAAAGAAGAATCTCATAAAGTTATCATGGAATAAAGTTTGATCATTTTCATGGAGATTCTAGACTGAAAAGTCTATTTTATGGGTTCAAGTAAGCTTTTAGACAATTGTTACTTGAAGTTTCATAGTATTGTTGCTTTATCCTGTTTTGTCAAGAACGAAGTAAATTATTATATACAATAAGATCAGTGGGAGGAATTTATTTTCCTTGTGTCGTATGCAGACGATATCTTGCTTGAACTACTGCATAAAGTGTAGCAGATATTGTTAAACCATTTTGACATGATTAATATTAATAAGGAATATTTTGTCCTAGGCATTGACATACTTAAAGAGGACAAAAGACTATATGCTAATTTACATACATATTCAGGACCTGCAGCTAGTAGGGCATTCAGAATTAGGCTTTGTTAGCTGTCAGGATTATGTGAAGTTGACAAATGCAGACATTTGTATGTCTGAAGAAAAGCGCAGTATTACAGAAAAGCGTAAACAGAAATCTATGTAATCCTCGATCAAGAAAACGGAGTTTGTGGTATGCTTTTCAGCTGCCATTCAAGTTATTTGGCTCCGAAATCTCATTAAAGAGTTGATTGTATTTAATTTTGTGGATAGACCCATACATTTGTATTGTGACTATAATTCTGCAGTATTGTTCATTAGCAACAGTAGAGGTCTTAAGGGGTCTGAGCATCTGACGGTCAAGTTTTTGACCATAAAGGTAACAGATGAAAGGGTGACACCACAGTAGAGCTTTTTACACAGATGATAAGGCTGCAGACTCACTAACTTAAGGTCTCTTCCCATACACATTTAGATGACATGTCACAAATATAAAAGCATCGTGGGATGCTGATATAACGTGTTAATTGATGGGTTGAGTAAGCATCATGAGATGTTGTTATTCAGTGGGAGCTGCATTCTATATTTGCTCTAATAAAGTTTACATCTGTGTTTGTTACATTTTTTAACATCTATAAATGTATCAACTCCATTGCATGCAATAAAGTTATAATGATTAAGAGGAGTTGAATACATATATCAGTTGAAAATCTCAAGGAATTGTGTAAACCTTGAGTGATGGCTGGGGCATTTATTTTAGCCAAAAGGCATATGTCTTGTTACACATAAAGCATAGTTAACTATAAAGGTGAGACATATGTTGGTTCGTTGGAACCGAAAAGATGTTCTCCCGTGACACATCCGGTTTCGTGACACATAAAGTGAGAGAATGATGACTGACAAGGAGGATAACATATAAGGTGTCTCTATAATTTGAAATGTTATCCGTTTGCCATACTACTATATCAAATCCATATCATTAAAGTTAACAGTATTCGTGATCATGGATGGCTCTGTGTCTTCTGATGCAGTTACTGGCATGGTTCGGTGCTTGAGACTTTATGGGATCGGATTGACTATTGGGAATTATCTCTAGACCAATATAAAGATGTGCATATACAGTACAGTTACAATTAATTTCGCCCAAGTAGGAGAATGTTAGAATATATATTCTAATTTGGATATATTCAATTGTGGGCTTTATTAATTGTTTCTGTAATTATTAATTGGTCTAATAAAGGTAAGATATATACAGTTTCCTAATCTAGTCGGATATGAGGCTGGATAGTATGGGCTGAGATAAACCTAATCCATAATGAGGGGATAGGTTTCATTCTCTATAAATAGTGCTTAAGTCCCTCCTCTAAACCCCAATGTCCACATAACCTCACATATAGAAATCGTCAGAACGACAGTGAGGGGTTGTCTCATTGAAGCCAGTGATCAAGGGGTTCATAGAGGAGAAGCTCTTAAGCATCGGATTCTCGCTATTCCGCATCAAGAACGATGAATCTGAAAACAGGTGTGTCAATTCTTTAACTTTATGGACTAGCGATTCGTGTATCTATGCGTGAGATTTTGGGTTGCTGCATACGGATTGAAATACGCAGCTTACATATTTTTCTTGGAATCAGTTTTGGAATCGACCCTGTTTTTCGATCCGACCCTATTTTGGACTAGACCCTGTTTTTCTTGCAAAAGTGCCGATCGATAAAGTCAATTTAATTACCACAAAATCGTAGTTTTCATAAAATGAAGTCTATTTACCAATGATAACGTCTTCGGTAAGACAATCCATATCTAAAAATCAAGAAAGACGTGGGTAATATACTCATTCAATAGTTTTTTTTAAAGCAACTAAAAATCGGACACATCGGTATAAAAAAAAACCAGTTCTAAAACCGGTCCGGGTGGGCCTTCACCTAGAACCGGTACCCTGAACCGGTTCCCAACCCTTTTTTCGGGTGGGCCAATCCGGGTTTCGGGTCAACCCGGTCCGGTTGCACACCCCTAGATAGAAGTGGATGCATGGTTATTCTTAATGAGTGAGATGTAATGCATGTCGAAACGTGTTTATAGAACTTGCTAAAGATAAGTTGAGAAATCAATGCATTCTTGTGTGTATATAAGTATTTATCGCATGCGGTATATGAATCTTTCTTTGAATGTGTGGATGGTATAAGCATCCTAATCAAAGATAATAAAGAGATCATGCGTGTGCAAGTATGTGATTGCCATTAAAAGACATCGACGCACCTCCCTTACCATGAAAAGCCATGGGGTAGGGGCTCGGGGGTAAACAACGTGTTTTCAAGTGTTGTCATCCGCCGAAAGTTTACTTGATGCAATGGCGTAGACGTCGTTTATCATTATCAAGTGATTGAAGAAATGTGCTGTCGAACACGTAAAATGCTGATGTTGTCCTGTACTCAAAGACTCGACATAACCTCAGAAAAAGGATTCCCAAGAAAGTGAAAAGAAAAGAATGCATGTTGCATGTATTGACTAAATGCCTGGCGTGATGATTGATGCCAAACAAGATTGTTATGAGAAATGAAAGGTTTAGAAAATTAAGATTCGAAAGTGAAAAAGAAAAGCTTATGGCATATATTAAGTATGTGCTTAATATTATTGTTAGAAAGTCCAACCTAAAAGTTTAAGCTTTTAGAGCAGTTGACATGGTCCCAAAAAATTTAACATGACATCAGAGCAGGAGATCCTGAGTTTAAACATTTCCAGGCCCATATTTGCCTCTCCAATGAATATATCAATGCTTACTACTAGGCAAAAGATCGGACTAAACACGAGGGGGAGTGTTGAAATAAATAAATATTAAACAACACCTCCTTCTAATAAATTAAGTTTTTTAGTTGGACTTTCTAACAATTATGACCAGTGTTGTGTTTGATGAATTTGAGTAATGGATCACAGGACAATGTTGTGGTTTACAATATCAGATGTTATAACTTCTACTCTATCTCGGAACTAGTGTTTTTTCCTAGTGGGTTGTGTGCTCACTCTTTATTTTTTTTTTTTCAGGGAACTAGCATGGCTCAGTCGGTACCGTGCATCGATATGGTTACCGGAGTAGACATTCAAGAAAGGGACATAGAGTACGACAGTTCTAGTGTTGTGTTTACTAGAATAAAGTCTGTTGTAGGGCTTAACGTAGGTAATATAGAGCGAATCTCAATGCAGTTCGTGGCTTGGTTCTTGAACAGTAATGGCAGGCTAGTCGGACCTATCCAGGACTTCGACGGATCTCGGGTTTTCGGGGAGGATAGTCTCTTGCATGTGATTGAGCTATCATGGAGTTCCAGCCCAAGGATTATGATATTCATTGTGTGGTGAGTTCTGTAGGCCGAGTTGTCTGGTGGGAAGTTGAACATGTGTATTTGCTTAATGGAGAAGTTGTGAGGCTACCATTTTCTTTTCCCTGTGAATTGACCAAATTCGTCTTTGTAGGGGTAGTTATGTAATACTTAAAAATTAGATGCCATTGGTAAATGAAAGGGTGATTAGACTTTAATGATGAAGTTTATTTTCCAATGTTTTATTTGCTCCTTGTCCGCGCGCAAAAGTTGTAGGGAAAGTTCCATAACACAGGACATTGGTTAAATGAATTGTAATAGATACTTAAATGGGGGATTGTCCTGGGTCGTCACGCATTGGCTTTTTTCACTTTTAGTATGGTGAGATAACTTAAATTAGTCTCCATTCTTTCATGGAATTAGAGACTGCTCCAAGTTCTTCCTTCTAGGGCTCAACAAGCACTTCTTATACACTAATGACAACCCCCAAACTCTTCATCTTCCTCTCTGATTGTCCTGCCATTTGATCTTCCTAACATACCAGTCAAATTAGATGGACGAAATTATCTTTAATGGAGCATATCGACTTCCTGACTATGCTAATGGTATTATCTTAGCCCTGCTGAAATTAGCTGCATCACAGTTAAAGAAAGACCTCAACTTGCATAATTCAATTCCAGAATATGAAGCATGGGTCATTCAGGATTAGGTCACTCTTACCCACTTAATGCTCTCTGTGGCCAAGGAAGTTGGCTCCAATCTAGTTGATGTTTGCCTATCCCACCATGTCTGTTACACTATTACGACATTGTCTTTTTCACAATGCTCGCATGGTAGGACTTATTTAAATTATGACTCGAGTTTTAACCATCTATGGAATTTGATCCGGTTGGATATTTATCAAGATTTGTTGAAGATTTATTAACCGAGGATAGTCACTTCGAAAATATCATAGAAGACTAAGAATAGAAGTTCACAGTGGAGAGGTTCCCTTGACCGTACAAAAGAAGGGGTAGGTTTCTTATATTTTATGTATGGGTCAAGAAGAAGAAAAACAAGAAAAAAAAAACGGCAGAAGAACACTAGAAGTGTCAATATTTGTGTACGGCGCTCACTTTAGTGCCAATTTTTTTTGCCGGCTCACTTAAGTGACAATTTTTTTGAAAAACGGTTATTTGAGTGACAACTCCGGTGAACATTGCCGGAAATCTGATGTGGCGTCTACGTGGCTCGCCGGACCATCCAATCAGCAAAATAAAAAAACCAAAATTAAAAAAAAAAATCCACGTCATATTAAAAAAAATTAAAAAAAAAGTTAAAAATATAAAAAAAAAAAAAGTGGAAAGGCAAGGGAGGGCTGTGCCGCCCCGCCGCACTGCCGCCGGAAATGGCCAGTAAAGTGGTGGGATGGGTCGGCAGGGGTCGACAACCACTGACGACCTCAGCCAGTGGCCAGCGACCCCTGCCGGTAGCTGGCAAGGGCTCGACCTCGTAGATCTGGGCGAGGTCGAGCCCCGTCGGGGTTTGGCGACGCCGGCTTCGCAGCGGTCTGGCGCCCAGCGATGTGACGCCGGGAACTCTGGTGAGGACTTGGTGTTTACAGGTCGCGGTTGAACTTCACGGTTTAATCTTCTCCCCCGGATTTCGGTCTCTGTTGTTTCAAAGCATAAGTGATTTCTTTCTGCGATTGGATGCGAGGGGTGCAAAAAAGTCCCTTTTGAGTGTTCTTGCTGGTTGATCAATGCCGTAGATCTTCTCCTTCCTTGCCCTTTTGATGGGTGAAGAAGAGGGCATGTCGAGTGATTGCCAGAATCCTGCCAACGCCAGCCCGAAATTGACTCTGCTCCCCCTAATCGCTCTCATCTTCTACGAGGTCTCTGGGGTCCATTCGGCGTTGAGGACTAGATGAAATCTGGGGGTGGCCCTAATTTTTTTGTCCGGATTCGCCTGATCCCGACGACCCCCCTAGGCGAGACGAACCCGACAAGGGCGATCTCCGACAACAACCCAATCGCCTGCTTGAGGGCTGACTTGGCGAAGCCCAACTCCTCCTCGATCATGCAGGTGTCGAGAACGAAGATGAAGACATGGGAGGAATGGGAGTGTGGATCGTTGGGGTTGTTAGGGTTCATGGAGGGAAGAGAGTACTGAATCGGTGTATTGGGCGTAGAGCTCGACGAGGAGGTTGGTGTCGGAGATGGCGGAGTAGTGGGGAGGAAAGTGGTTCCGCTGGTAGCAGAAGGGGCAGATCCAAAAAAAAGAAGGAAGAACAGGAAGGTCGCTGGTATGCTTGGGTGGAGTCAGCGACAAGCTTGGCGGAGCGACGGAGGCGGATCGATAGAGGCGTGAGCTGATGTGGCGGCATGAGTCGACGGAGGCGGGAGCTGATGCGGCGGCAGGAGTTGATCGTGGATGGGCTACCGAGCAAAATAACAAAAGAAGGAAGAAGATGAAGGTTGAAGACAAACAGTGCACGAGAGGGTTTTAATTTTTTTTTTTAAAGTAACTATTTTAATGTTGAAAATCCACATGTCATCCACATGGATTGATTTTTTTAAAACAATTGCCACGTAATATTAAAAAATTAATAAAAAAAATGCCACGTATACGGTTTAGCCGGAATTGGCACTTAAGTGATCACTTTTGGTCGGAATTGGCACTTAAGTGAGCTGGCGAAAAAAATTGGCACTAAAGTGAGCGCCGTACACAAATATTGGCACTTCTAGTGTTCTTTTGCCAAAAAAAAAAACGTTAGGTTTACTTTCCTGCACAAGCGTACAAAAATAAGATAATTTGTGTACATGATTTTTACATTCAATTGAGTTATTTTATTTGTAAACACTTTTGGGTTTGTGTAAGTTTTATATCCAACTTAGTTATTTTATTTGTAAACACTTTAAGTTTGGGTGTAAACTAGATGTAAAAACACTCGAGTGTTTAAGCTATTGTAACTTTGATTCTTTGAACATAGTGACTTATACGTCGTTGGCTCTCCTCATGGATGTAGGCACCGACATTCGAACTGAACCATATAAATATATAATATCTTTATTATTATTATTATTTTTAATATCTTTATTATTCATCATTTATTTTTCTATATTTTCATTTGACTTATTTGCAAGATCTGTTAATCGTTTCCGTGTTTGTATTACAGCAATTGGCATAAGAACTTGAGGATCAGGTTTTCTAGATTATGATTTGGGATTTTGCATGTCTGATTATTATTTGAAAATTATATTGTTCTAATTATGTTTGGAGCAAAAGTAGAAAATGAAATATTTGATGGGAGGAACAATTTAGGGTTGTCAAGCGTCAAGATGCGTATGCCATTGACAACTCAAAGTTGGGCCAAGGCGTTTGATGGAAAAGAAGAGTTGATTTCGATGAAAGGCTGACAAGGTAGAACTAATGGAAAAAGTGAAGAGTATAATCCCGTTGAACCAATCATTATTTATATTGAAGATGATATTTTAGTTTAAATATACTAGAGGTATGTCTGGCAGATCCCACCTAAATGAGTTTAACAAAATCATAATAGATTTAAAGAACGTCAATAAGGTTATTGATGATGAAGAACATAGCATGACATATATTAGCTTTTTTATCAGAGTAATGGGAGCACTTTACGGATTTACTGTAGCAGAAGTGTATTGCGATTACTTCGGAAAAGGTTAAAGTTTTCCTTGTTCTCTAAGGAGTTGCAGATAAATTTTCGAAATGACAATCTGGCATAGAATGTAGCATAAGGACTAGTGATTCGAGGTAGTGACAAAAATAGAGGGCTAGCAATAGCAAAGGTCAAAGTAGGTTAAAGTCATGCCATAGGAAGTTCAAGAGACGTGTGAAGTACTTTAAGTGTCATGAGAAGAGTCATATTAGAAGAGATTGTCCAAAATTGAGAAATAGAAGTGATAGACAGAAGTAAAGTAGCAAACGTTGCTGATGAAAGCACTAGTGATTCAGAGATTGTCTTGTGTATAACTTCGAGTTTTTTTTCCAATTTAATATTAAAAAAAAATTATTTACAAAATTAGTTACTGTGCAAAAATATTTACGAATTTAGGTCTCGCGCGCTGGGGACACCGGCGCGCGAGACCCGCGGTGGTTGCGCGCTGAAAAAACCAGCATGCGACCATTCGCGCGCTGGTTTTTCCAACGCGCAACCCTTTGCGGAAAGTGCATGCGCGCTGGTTTGTCCAACGCGCATGCACTTTCCCATTTTTTTTTGTTTTTGTTTTTTAGTTATTTTATATTTTAAATTTCTTTTACATAATTTTATTATTTTATATTTTCAGGATTAATTTTTTTTTTGGAGTTTGCAAGGTTAATATGTATTTGACAATCCGAAAAAATTATATTTTTTTATATTTTTTATATTTTTTAGTTTTTCAATTATTTTATATTTTAAAATTTCGCGGATTCGACAACCCAATATGAAAAACGGTAGGACGAATATATTTTCGACAACATTTATTTCGTATCGTTGGTTATTTTATATTTTTCAAGACCAAAATGATGTGCACAATGGTTATTTCGTATGGCAGTGAAATTGCCGCACACCGTACTTGCTTTTATTTACAAACGCTGCATTGCCCAACGCGAGACCGTCGCGCGCTGGCCGCACCATTGCGCGGGTCTCGCGTGCTGCTACTACTGTCGCGCGAGACCCAAATTTGTTTAAAAATATTTACAAAATTTGGCAATGCAGCGTTTGTAAATAAAAGCAAGTGCGTTGTGCGGCAATTTCACTGCCATACGAAATAACCGTTGTGCACAACATTTTGGTCTTGAAAAATATAAAATAACCAACGATACGAAATAAATGTTGTCTAAAATATATTCGTCCTACCGTTTTTCATATTGGGTTGTCGAATCCGCGAAATTTTAAAATATAAAATAATTGAAAAACTAAAAAATATAAAAATATAAAAAATATAATTTTTTCGGATTGTCAAATACATATTAACCTTGCAAACTCCAAAAAAAAATTTAATCCTGAAAATATAAAATAATAAAATTATATAAAAGAAATTTAAAATATAAAATAACTAAAAAACAAAAAAAAAATGGGAAAGTGCATGCGCTGCAAACCAGCGCGCATGCTCTTTCCCCTTTGCGCGCTGGTAATACCAGCGCGCAAAGGGTTGTGCGCTGAAAAAACCAGCGCGCGACCGATCGCTGCGGGTCTCGCGCGCCGGTGTCTCCAACCCGCGAGACCTAAATTCGTAAATATTTTTGCATAGTAACTAATTTTGTAAATAATTTTTTTTTAATATTAAATTGAAAAAAAACCCTATAACTTCTAGTTTGTTAGGAGATGAATGGATGCCCAATTCAAGGTGTTCTTATCATATGATGCATCATAAGAATCGATTTACTACTTGTTGACACCTAAATTTTGATTTCCAGAAAATCATTTATTTAAGAACACAATGAGGGTTAGTCATAATTCTCGCAAACAAATAATTCCTCATGCATAGCATATCTATTTCTGTTGGTCATACATTTGCATTTAGGGTCTGTGATGAGTCAATTGAGCTTCATTTGACAGGCGGCTAGACCAAACTGAGTTTGAAAGTTTCGACTAAGGCATAAGGTGGTGTTGAATTTTGTGTGGGCCAAATGAGCTTAGTTTCAAGCTTATTTTCAGTCCATTTGAGTTTAAATATTTAATTAAGGCTTTCAATTTAATGTCTATTATTCGGAACAAGCTTTAATTAAGCCCAAAAATTCAAGACGAGCCCATGAAGTGGATTGAAAAATTCGGGTAAGGCTTGACCAAAGGTGTGCCGAATTTCATGAAGTAGTGTGGACCTTAATTTCAACTCACATCAATCATTTTAGTTCTTATATGAGGCCTCAGTTAATTAGTCATTTAATTGATTGGAGCCCGATTGAGCCCAAGATGTCATCATGAACCCATGCAAGCTAGGATTTTTGGCCACCTCATTCACTATCAAATGACCGAAATTCACCAGTGATCTAAGGAAATAGGACTCTTGAAGGAACAAATTCAATCAGGATTTATTTAAACTAGGAGTCCTATCTTAGCTGGAAATTAGAGCTTTAAGAATTTGACTCTTATCTCTACTGGGCTAGAAAATAACAGAAAGTTCTTAGGGATTGGGACTATTAAACATCAGAATTTTTAATCCTATGGCTAGCATTTACCAATCGGACCGTCCCTAATGAATCCTGCACATGCTGGGATTGTTGAGTGCTTGAGCTCTATAAGTACGAACCTTGTCTCAAGGATTCGGGGGTTGGAATTTTTTCTGCTCGGAAAAACTTGAGACACCCGTGAGTTTTGAGGGAAAAGTGCTTAATAGAGATTGCCTTGAAGTGGCCAAGTTCTACCGTTCGATTTGGTACCTCTGCCTTCGGTGCTTTTGTTTTGTTTTGTTTTTTTTTACTGTTCGGTGATTCTTTTTCCACCCCGGAGTGGTGCTATATCGGCTGTTCGGTGGTCTTGTTTTGACTATTCTGTTTTTCTCCGAATTCACTGATGCTTTGGGGGCTATCTTTAGCTGTTTTTGGTGCTGCTTCTACTATTCGGTTTTGTCCTTGTTCGGTGCCAAATTAGTTGTTGTTCGGCCCTATTCGAGAGGTGTAAATTGGCTGCAGATTCATCCCATTCAAGTCTCCTTAGGCGTGTAACGTTCGCTGGCCGATCCATCCAAAGGTTTGAGCTTGAACTCAAGATTCGCACAAAGTTCGATTAGCAAAGCGGATATTTGATTCAAGGTAAAAAAATTATATCGTTGAATATTTTCTTGCTTAATGGACTAACTTGCATTCTTCATTGAGTGTCCTTGTGTCACGGATCAAATAAATTTGCCATGTTATCAATCCAAAGAAATCCCATCGAAGCCGTTTTATCGTAAAATGGTTCAATCTCTACCATCGGATTTGATTGACAAAGATTGATGATCTCAATCGTCAGATGAGTCTAATCTCCATCGTGGGATAAATGTGACGAGGATCACCATCCATCACTGTTAGATCAAATAAATCTTTACCCTTGGATTGACTATACGATGATCGACTTTCTTTACCGTTATATCGTATAATATATCAATGGTTGTAATAAGAGATCCTGTAGTATAAATAGAACAGAGGAGTCCTCTCTCTCATTTGTATCATCCAGTTCAATTAAGCAATACAATTATTCTATACCTTCTCTCTTTATATTTTTTTTATACGATCCGGGTGATTTGAGACTTAGCTTAGGCACTCCAACGATCCAAGGGAACCTAAATCGCCGCACGGATCGACTCTCAAAAGTCGACCCGTGACAAGTGGTATCAAAGCGAGTAGAGAAGATTGTTTGAGAGATCGAGGAGCAACAAGCCGAGAAAATGTCGAACTCGGAAACCGATCGGTGTTGCCACAAATGATGAAATTCCCCACGAGAAGGTCCCACAAATGGTAACTCGTGGGAGATCCAAGTCCCAAAAGAGGGACGTTTTGTCGGACGTCATGTCTGCCATCGACAAAAAACTCACTCGAACGAGAGCCACAATGATAGAGTTTGTTGATGGACTCGATGACGTGAAGGAGCGAATCAATAAGGTCGGAAAGACGCTCCGCCAAGACTTCACCGTAGCCATCAACGAAACTGTGGCTCCGTTACATATGAAGGACGAAGCCCTCAAAGCCTCGATGGATGCCTTGAAGTTGGAAGTCCAAGAAAAGGATACATCTCACCAAGCCGAGACCGATGCTTTGCAGGTAGAGGTCCAACAACTCAAGACCGAGCTACTTTTGTGTAAGTCTAGCATCGTGAATGGCATCATGATTGTTCAAATGGCGCCGAAGATAGAGGTGCCGAAACCCAAGTCCTTCAAGGGTGATCGATCTGGCAAAGAGGTGGACAACTTCATTTGGAGCATGGAGCAATATTTTGACGCCGTTGGAATTCAAGACGAGTTGGCCAAGGTACGAAATGCTTGTATGTTCCTAATCGATAATGCCATATTTTGGTGGCATAATATTTGTGATGAGGCCAAGCGAGGTGCCAATCCCGTCAACACATGGGATGATTTCATCATGGAGTTTCGGGACTATTTCTTCCCTGAATTTACTCAACAAGAGGCTCGTAGCAAGCTCCATCGCCTCGAGCAAAGAGGTATAGTCCGAGAGTACGTGAAGGAATTCACCGAACTGAAACTCTAAGTTCCCAACTGTTGCGCGGAACAAGCGATCGAACAATAAATAGACAGAACGAGCAAAGTAAAACGGACACCAGATGTACGTGGTTCGGTCGTAAAGACCTACGTCCACGGGGAGAGTAGCAACGAATTCCACTATAGAACGAGCGATACACGGAGATTACAATCCACTCGATTTACACAAACACACTCTTGGTGTTTCCCAGCCTCAATTACATCCAAGAACGCACACATTGTTTAGCCCCAATTCCTAGCGAAATAATTTCTCAATCTCATAAAGGAATTAAAACACAAATCTAATAACAAGATTTACCCGGCTTTGACACTTGAATTCTTGAGGTAATTCTGCGAACAAACGAAGCTCCAATGCCAAGCACTCGTATAGCAACGGCGCTTCAATGATCTCTCTCTTCGTTTTCTCCAAACATGAACGACACGAAGACCTCTCTATCAAGCACTCGAAAATCATACGGCGCTTCAACGATCTCTCACCTTTTTGCCGAGACCAACGAAAGATATATATAGATGCATGTACAGTATGGAACGATGAACAGCCGACTTCCTCTTGGATGCATTATTCGGTCAACCCAAAAAACGTCAAGATATTCTTGCCTGTTTTGTCTTTTTTTGTTATTTCACTTGTTATCCTTTTTTGGCAGACTTGATATCTAAAACAAATCAGAATATCTTTCTTCAACTTGTAAGATATATGGACGTCCACAAATATTCCATTATTTATTTACTCGGATTTTGTTCGCGAGCCCAAACTCGAGCCATATTTCAACACCAACCTTGGGGAGAAGGAGCTCTCGTAGCATTCATGGATGGATTGAAGCCATGGGCACAACTCGAACTCAAGCAAAGAGACATTCGAAGTATCTCGAAGGCGCTCTTCGTAGCCGAGTCTCTCACTGACTTCACCAAAGCCGATTCCTCCAAGTCAAAAGGGAATGGGTGGAGATCGGATCATCACCACGACAATGAAGGAGAAGGCGAACCTAACCGTGGTCGAAAAGACCATGGTGAGAGAAAAATCATGGGAAGATGGGTCTCCCAAACCACCTACCAACAAAGAGAAAATCGGCACCAGGGTCACTTCAACAACAACGACAAGTTTAAGTCACCGTCGCCACCATCATGCTTCATTTGCAATGGATGTCATTGGACCTAAATATGTCCAAAGAAAAACAAACTCAGCGCTTTGCTCACCCTAGAAGACAACGAGTCAACGAAAGAAGAAAAGAGAGAAGTGCGACTCGGAACCGTGAAAGTTCTTAACTCTCTCAACTTTGTGAAGACTTAACTATAACCTAAGAAGTCTTCAAGTGCAACAGGTTTGCCATTCGTAGAAGTCAAGGTACTTGACAAATCGTTTTATGCCTTAGTTGATACGGGGGCATCAAACTTGTTCATGTCATACGAAATGGCCAAGAGTTTGGGACTTCGCGTGGAGCCAATCGGACATCAATTCACGGCTGTAAACTGGGATGACGCTCTAGCCATGGGTGTCGCTCGAGACTAGAGCTGAAAATCGGTGAATGGAAGGGAAAACTCTCGTTCCAGGTAATCCTGCTCGATGAATACGATTTAATCTTGGGTTTAGAATTCTTTGATAGTGTGGGGCCGATGATTGACATGAGAACAGTGCGTGGCTGATGATTGACATGAGAACTAAGTCGATCATCATCACTTACCCGAAATGCCAAGCGGCAGTGCCGATGATTCATGGGTTGAGGAGACCAAATCCATCTCCACTATTTGACTCCTAAAGGGAAGATCGAGAGTTGGGATGCCTACAATCAAGTCAAGCACTGAATCGCAACCTTTGGAGAGGCCAAAGAAGAAGCAGTCCCAAGGACAAAAGAACCGACAACGCCCAAATAAGTCGACAACCAAATACATCGAGCCGAGAGCACCGAGGATAGCGCTCAAATGGGCAGGGAGAATGTCATGAATCAAATAAATTTGCCATGTCATCTATCCGAAGAAATCCCATCGAAGCCGTTATATCGTAAAAGGGCTCAATCTCTACCATCGAATTGGATTGACAATGATTGATGATCTCAATCGTCGAATGAGTCTAATCTCCACCATGTGATTAATGTGACAAGGATCACCATCCATCACCGTTAGATCAAGTATATCTTCACCCTCGGATTGACTATACGAGGATTGACTTTCTTTATCGTTAGATCGTATAATATATCAATGGTTGTAATAAGAGATCCTCTAGAGGAGTCATCTCTAACATTAGTATCATCCACTTCAATTAAGCAATACAATTATGCTATAGCTTCTCTCTTTATATTTTCTCTATACAATCCGGGTGATTTGAGGCTTAGCTTAGGCGCTCCAACGATCCAAGGGAGCCTAAGTTGCCGCACGGATTGACTCTCAAAAGTCGGCCCGTGACACTTGCGCATCTTCATACACCATGAGATGATTGCCTATTCTAGATCGTTTGTTCTTGAGATAAAAGGAAAAAAAATTTGTGTCAGATTCAATCTTGCTTGGTTGCTTACGAGAGACTAATTAATTTCATTTTTGGCTCAAGGACTTCTGCACAATGTTCTAGCAAATCTCGAAGTTCTAAGTATATCTTGGCTGAGAATGGAAATTCACGTGTCCCAAAGTTGATGACTGAACTCTCATGAAATCGTCCATCTTAATAAAGTCGTGAATTGACATACATACTCTAAAGGTTAATTGGACGTTTACGAGCTTGAACAAGAGGACATTCGATTGGAAGAATGTTATGTATTTCGGAATTTGCGAACGAATTGCCTATTTGAATTGATTTGATATGTTCACAGATTAAATTAAAAATCAGAATTTCAGATTAATTTTTCGGCGCGCGTGCCCTTTCTCTTGGCCAAATTCTCCTTTGAAGATGGATAATCTCTGCCATGTTGAGATGATTATTTTTGCACGTTGATTTAATGATTTGGCCTTATCTTTGATTAGCCGGCGAAATTGGATTGTAGTGGATAAAAATTGCTAAATTGGACTTTATCTAATCTTTGTGATTGACTGAATTGGATAATGTCCAATTTATCTTGGATAATATTTGATTCATTAAGTTGGTTGGATTGCTTATCTGATGTTATCTTATCTCTGTTGAATTTCTAAATATCATCTGATTAGAGATAAAGTTTGAGTTTCATTGGATTACATCCGAAACTTTGAGAATTACCGAAAATTTAATTTTCCAAACCTCAATCGTAATTTTCTCAAATCAAATTGGATAAGATTTTTTATGAGGAAAGGTGGAACACAATCTCATAATTTCGGCGACCCCTCTTGGACATTTGAAATTCAAATCAAATCGACTCATCTTTATTTTATTTTTGTCTTGGTTACTTGTAATAAAATTTGCACATTTTTAAACAAAAATGCCTATAACATATGCTCATCTCGTGCCTAGACCCGTCGAAAAAATTAAATCACACACCTTGTCCATAATCTTATGGAATGAGATTATGTTTTAGTATAAAAATTCGTGTTTTGCCATTTAGCGAAAGGGATGTTGTCTTTTTATATAATTGTGCGCATAGTGGCTCGAATTCTCGAGGATGTAGCAGATAAAATCTCGCTTTAGTCCAGGTTTTTGGGAATGAGAGGATTTATCAAAAATTCGAAATTTAAGGTATTTTATGAGCATTTTTGTTTAATTTTGTTCAAATTTTTGTTTGCTTTTGGATGTTTCTTTTTTTCTTGCGTTTAATCCGAAAAATACAAGAAAAATCAAATCATTTTTTTATCATGTAATTCATTTCACATTTTTTTCTTAAATTAAAAATCAATCAATTCACATCAATATATTGAAAGGGATTTTTCATGAAATTGGTGCTGAAAGGGCATTAATTTTCTTAATTAATGTAACAAAATCCTCGAACTAATTTTTCTCTGATTCGTAGAAATGAAATAATTCTCACATTATTTTATTTAAGTTTCTAATCGACCTATCAAGAAACGATTAGTGACGGCTCCAAGTGAATATTTTTCACTAATTGAACCTTAATTAGATTAATTAATTTAATTGATATGATAATCCATTAGTATGAATTTTTAGGTCGCGGAACTACTTACCAAACTGCATAAGGATGTAGAGTTCTGAAGGGGAATTGCAGCATGTAAAGTTGTGGGAATATGGACAGTTCAACTATGGATGTATGCTAGGGTGGTACGAATAGACGTGAGGCATGTATAGAAGCAAGAAGAAATTTATTTCCCCAGGGACACTTGATAATATCATATGTAAATTTACTGCCGAGAGTGGAGTACTCAAAGGGAAGAAAGTCAATACTCTCTATCATCTACTTGGAAGGACCAAGACAAGAGCTATTGTAGTTTCATCAGGTGAGTCGAATTCTAATACTCAGTTATGGAATACATGGTTGACGCAGATGAGTGAGGTAAGTATGATGATGCTGAGTGAGAAGAGGTTGTTGAAGGGTCAGAAGATAGGGAAGCTGGACTTGTGTAAGCATTGTATCTTTGGGAAGCGATGCTATATTAAGTTTATTACAACTATTCATTCTACCATGCAAACGATTGAATAAGTTCATTCAGATGTCTAGGGTCCATCTCTGGTTCCTTTGGAAAGAGGTGCCTGACATATGCTTACGTTTATTAAAGAATATTCGATGAAAGTATAATTATACTTTCTAAAGCACAGATCTGATGTTTTTGATAGGTTCAAGAAGTTTAAGATATTGATTGATAAGCAGTAAAATAAACAAATCAATTTCCTGAGAACCGATAACTACATGGAGTTTGTGGTAAAGATTTTACTGAGTTCTACAAGAGAAAAGAGATTGTGATACACCACACAATACTCGGAACACCACAGCAGAATACTTTTGCGGGGTGGAATAGGCAATGAATTTTGGTCCAAAGTAGTACATATGCCCTATTACCTAGTTAATCGATCTCCATCATTTGCTATAGAGTGGAAGACTCTTGAGAAAGTATGGTCGAGAAACCTGTTGATTACTTTAGATTATGAATATTTGGATGCCATGCGTATGCTCGTGCGAGTGATGGTAAGCTTGAGTCGAGGATAAAGAAGTTTTTCTTCCAAATTTTCCAATTCATTTCCTTGTCAACATATTGATGTTGGTTAACAATATCACCTAGAGGGGTGAATAGGTGATTTCAAGGAACTTGACAAAATATTATGAAATTAAATGTGTCAAGTTATATAAAATCATGACCGGGTAAACAAAGGATTGATATAAGCAGGTTCTAATAATACCAAGTAGTGCAGTGTAGTGCTTCTATCAAATAGAGAATCAATATGAGCAAAGAGAGAGCAGTAAATACAGAATTTATAGTAGTTCAGCTTGGTGTAAACCTAAGTCAACTCTCCTAGACTAATAGCCTACTGGTTAGATTGCACCAGTCAATCGTTGAGAAGTAATAGTAGCAAGTGTCACTTATACCCAAGCAATTTTTCTCGAAGCTGGTGCTGTTTATATCCAAATTGATTCATCTCACTATCTCACATCTAAGCAAAACTTACTCTGCTAACACTTCTCAAAAGATTACAATGTTAAAACTCATATAAGACAAATGAAAGTATGCAAAGCTCCCTCCAAATTTGGAATTATGAACTCTTGATATCTCTCTCTTCGGCGCCTTCATTTTTTTTTTTTTATACTCTTCAGCATCCAAACTAATAATCTTCAAGAGGATCACTCTTAAAACTAGACGTTGAACAATTGTTGAGAAGATTAGATTAGGCGTTGAGGTTGATAAATCAGAATTCTCCTTTTTGTGATTGCCCATACAATCAAATATTGGTTTCCACAATTGTAGTACTTCAATTATGGTAAGTTTCTTTCCTTCGAGATGATGATTAGTCAATCAAAGAATCACACGTAATTGGATGTGTCACGTATAGATAATTTTTAAGATTGATAACGAATCAAAATCACAGATCACTAGTTATTAAGGGATGACATAAGTTATCTCAAAAAAATAATCTCGAAGATCGTGATAAGATTGTTGTCGGAGGTAGTATATGTGTTCCGCTTATATCCATCTATCCAAGCTTTTACTTATATTCAGCCTTTAGTACTCTGATTATATCCAAAAACTACACGACTGATATACCAACAACGATGCAGTGTTGTCATATCTACGCAGTATGCTGGCGATATCCGCGCGATACTCTTGTTCTACTTAAGACACTTCAAGTACGATAGTGCTGCAGTTCTTGTAGATTTGACTCCTTGGTATACCCAAGTTTATAAGCTCCATATAGGTATTTCCTAGTCAATTGAAATCTTTTCACTGATCATATCAAAGGTCCATTTAACGTGAATATCACTTAAAACACAAACAACTCATGCATTTATCGAGATTGATAGGATATTTTTGTCAACTTCTCGAAATATATTAGCATGTTTTCTTAACACATATAAACAATTATAAAGCTTATACATTTGTCCATTTCTCAACAATTTAAAAAGAAAAACAATTTTAAATAAACTTTCTTACAGGACTATGTAGGATTTTTCTTTAGAGATTATGCAAGCTGTATGTAGTTGGTAAGTTTAGAGAAACGATTCAATTAAATTGCTCATATATGTACTGCCTATAAAAAACAGTCGACCTACTTCTAGAAATTCAAATATTTCAATATTACTCTAGATAAATTTAACTTGAACGATTCAATTTCTAATTTTGCTATCAATGCATCAAATTTATTACTTACATTTTTTTAATTTAGAATTTTCAATATTGTCAACCAGTAATAAATTTGAAGAAAAATTTAACGACGGTTGTTTTTAACTGTTAGCATCCAAAATTACCCTAAGGGTCACGTGGTGTGCACATGGAGAATGAACGATCAGCTACGGACAGACGTATGCAAGCAAGGTAAAAATCAAGCTGCAGATCCGCCACGTGTAGAGAGTGATTTTGGCGGTATTTATCCCAAAAAGCCAAAGGAAAAGGCGCGCAAAAGAAGACACGATCAGGGCAGTTATAGAATTAGTCGGCAATCCCAACAAGCATAGCGGAAAGGCACGTAAATTGTTAAAGGCCTTATCCATGAGGGTCACCGAAGGAAAACGTGCTTAAAAGACTGAGGCGATAGCTGTCATCGAAAGAGAACATACTTGGAGCCTAAGGCGGCAGTTGTTTGACGGTTACTAGAGTAGGCCTAGTCATCGAAAAGAATGTACTTGGGGCCCAAGGCAGCGGCTGATCGACGGTTACCAGATTACGCCTATAAATACCAACGGGTATCCAACAGCCCCCCCAGACAACAACACACAATAGTCGAGTTTTTATCTTTTCAATTAGCTTTTAGCTTAGCTGTACCTTTCAGATTCCCGTCGTCGATTCGATTCCGACATGTTTCATATCCAGAGTTAGGTGTCGTCGATTCAATTCCGGCGTCTGCTCGCCTAGCCCAGTATTGTTGATTAAATTCCGGTGCTGTGTTGGTCTACATCCACCTGTCCAGTACCGTCGATTAAATTTCAGTGATGTGTCCTACATTTCCATCCGTCCGATGTCGTAGATTAAATTTCGGCATCGTGTCCTACAGCAAGGTTCAGCATCGTCAATTCAATTCCGATGTTGTATCTCAGTTATCATTTCGTCGAAGAAATTCGATAAGTTTCATCACAATCGTCTCCAGGTGTTCTGTCGAAGTCTTGTACATCGCTGTTGAAAGACACGCTCCTATCAATAAGATATCCTGCATTTGACACTCTCTATCCAAAACTTGCACAGAGCCCTTCTTACAAAACGAAGTACTAACGTTCGATAAAGCAATTTTCCCGCATCGACAACCCTTTTGGGCTTCAACTTCCTGGGCCAAACCCTGAGAAGATTAAGCAGGCCCAACTGGGGAAATTATTTTCGACAACAATCCTTTTTTGGCACGCCTGGTGGGACTCAGGTGTCAAGTTTGAGAGAGTGCTATGCCACGTACAAAAGGTCGTAACAACCTAGTCGGAGACGAACTCATGGAGGAAGTACCATGAGCAGAATCTTCAATGATCCGGGAGTGCAAGATCCACCCCAAAATGAAGATGGCGAGGTTCAGCGGCGGCCCGTCGAAGAACCAAGGCGAAACCCTGAAGTGATGCCAATTATGCTGTCCTCAATAAGGCGTACGATCGAAGAAGCCCAGAACGAGTTTGCTAATCATATGGTCCAGCGTATGACTGAAGTCGTCAGGCCATTGATCATCAACACTTATCACGAATGTGCATCAGGACAGCGCGGAGCATCACTAAGTTGGCAACAGCCTCAGATGGAGAACCAATCGATACCCACAATGAATGCATTGTTGCTAACGATAAGCGCGTGACTTGCTGGTCAGAATACACCACCAGTTTTACCTATCAGGATTATGCAAAGATGAGAAGCTCCGCCGATAAATGAGTCCAATCCTCAAGATCCAAGCATGTTCCCAGGCCATTACAATCAATACAATGTACATACTACTCGGTATGGACCCGCCGCCCAGGTAAACCCCATACCCATAAATGAGCAGCCTATACTTATGGTCATCGAAAACCAAGGAACAATGCCAGTTCCCCTTAGGGGGCAATGGCAATCCAAGGGGCAAGATCAGTTCCCTCAGAACAGAAGGCATGATCAATCTTTTCAACCCATGGTACATTAACAGTTCATACAACCAGGACAACAATAGGCGAATCAGATATTGCAGCCACAGGGAAACCAGCCCATGCCCCAGATTGTTCAACCCGTTGTGCAGCCAGCGTATCAAGCTATGCCACAGCCAGGATATCAGATGTCATACCAATCGGTGTACCAAAATTAGCCGGTTGCCGAGCAAATGGTGGGGTACATTGACCCCATGGAAGGGTATATGGTTAACGTATATCGAAAGCCATACCCTGATTGGATGGACACAATCCTGTATCCAAGAGGATTCAAGATACCTGAGTTTACACTGTTCACTGGTGAAGATGACCAATCCACCTATGAACATATCAATCACTTCTTGGCATTATGTGGAGATGCTACCAATGCCGATAATTGGAAGCTTAGGCTAGTCTCACTCTCTCAATCCAGAACAGCTTTCACTTGGTATACTGTTCTACCACCAATTCGGTATTAACGTGGGAACAAATGGAACGCCTTTTTCATGGGCAATTCCACGAGTTATGCCGAATTTGTCCATAGCTAACTTTTCAACAATGAAGCAGATGTACAACGAGACAGTTGACCAGTTCATTACAAGATTCAAGCGAGCCAAGAACAATTGTTTGGTTTTTTTACCTGAGAAGACGTTTGCTGAATTCTCCTTTAACGGGTTGAAGTTCGAAATCCGAGGCAGGATGGTAGGTCACCCATGTGTCGATTTATTTGAATTATCTACCATGGCAGTTAAACATGAGAGCCTACTTAAGGAGAAAGACAAGAGACACACTCGAAGAGGAGAGGTGAATGCTATTGAAACTCACGATTTCAATTAGGAACAGACAGATTCCGTTGAAGTTGCTGTAGCTTAGCTGATTATAGACAAACTATATACCTGTCAAGCGATGCGGCCGCCAAGGATGAAAGAAAAGTCAACCGTTATGGCCAAAGCCAAAGAAGTAGCATATTATTCATTTGATGCGGATCGGACGGAAGAAATCTTCGACATGTTATTGGCTGACGGACAAATCAGGCTAACGGAAGGACAACCGATACTGTCCAAGGAGGAGTTGGCCGGTAAGAAATATTGTAAGTGGCACCACTCATGGAGCCAAAATACATCGGATTGTTTGGTTCTCAAAAAGAACATTCAAGAAGCAATTCGACAAGGAAAGATCAAGTTCCCCGATGACAAAGGAAAATCCCCTATGGATATTGACGCTGACCCATTTCCCGTGATGACTGGGATGGTATCCCTAATGCAGTCGGGCAAGGGGTATAGATTGTCGAAATTATGCACACGATGCAGACAAGAGCTAGAAAAGATGCATCAAAGCCAAAAGAAGCATCCGCCGAGTAACCGCGTCAATCAGAAAAGTAGGGAACCACCACAGGTCAAACCGGTGGTCCCCGAGAAAGCTGTTTACAAGTCGTTCAAACATAGGTACGAAGAAGGAGACCCCACAATTGGTACGTTAGGGAAGCTCAGGGGAAGTTCGAGTACTATGTGAGCTACGGTCCTCCGCAAGCTCGCACTCAAGAAAGAGTTTCTTACTCGAGACGAGAGGAATTTAATGGTAATATACATCGAAACCGCTACACTCCAATCAAACTATGCTACCAACGGACTCTGAAAATTCCAAGCGATCCAGTAAAGGAATCATGGTACGAGATTACAAAGGCTTAGAAAAAAGAAGAAATCATGCACGTACTAGGAAAAGAAGGGCATAAAGGAAAAGGAAGGGGGCGTATATTGCAACAACAAGCCATCTTGCCTGAATCAAAGCCAGTAAAAGAATGCCCAAGGTTCTGGAGGACCAGAAACCTAGTTTGGAGACGTAAACCGGAGGAACCACAACCAGCTCAGGAGTAGGAACATAGGCGATCCGAAACCTCGAAATTACTAGAGCATGAGCCTCGGTTCAGGACTCATATAAGCAAGTCGGTTTCACCATTGAGCTCTTACAAGGTCCAAGTTAAATTGTCTAAAGAGTCCCAAGTTGAGACGACCTCAGACAACCATGACGATGAAGATACGGAGTAAGAAAAAGAGGGTACTCAGTTCTGTTTCAACGAAGAAACCATGGAGTTCAAGAAACCCATTGAAGAAACCTCCAATCACTTGAGGTCGCTCAACATTAACGCGGAGATAAATGGGCGACTAGTGATGAAAGTCTTGGTAGATGGCGGTTCGACATTGAATATCATCCCATATAGATTATTCAAGAAGATAGGGAGGGCTGACGACGAGATTATCCCGTCGAACATCCAGCTGTCAGATTTTACCAGTGAAATCACCGAAGTAAAAGGAATATATGTTGCGAATCTAATTGTGGGATCCAAGACATCAAGAACATCTTTCTATGAAGTAGATGCTGACGGATCATACAATCTACTACTAGGAATGGATTGGATACATGGGAACCGGTGTGTCTCCTCAACATTGCATCAGATGCTAGCATTCTGGAATGGGGATAAGGTGGAGTATGTAAAAGCTAATCCTCAAACTTGCGTCACGTGGACTCGGATATCAGAACGAGACCAAGTTATGCCAGACGACTGCCTACGCATCTCGAAACCTCCTGAGGTTGACTTGAGGGATATTGTTTTTTGCTGTTTCCACAAAGGAAATACCGAGTGGGTCCCTAGGAAGGAACCGGTGGTTCGGCTCGAAGAATTTGCTGATGGAGGATCAGCAATTGTCACAAAACCTCGTCGAAAGATATGAGGCCTATAAGGCCGAGCAAGCAGGTGAAATGGTTGACGGGATTTTGGACTTTGAGGAATCCCCAATTAGGGAGGATGACAAGGCGATTTAGGCTCAAGATCCATTATAATTAGTAAACCTTGGAAGGGAAGCCTGCCCACAACCAACTTACAAGTCGCAATTAATAGACTTGCTCAAAGGCTCAAAGAATATAAAGATTGCTTTGCTTGGAACTATCACGAGATGTCTAGTTTGGCAAGGAGCATAGTTGAACATCGATTGCCAATCAAGGAGGGATTTCGACCACACCAACAACCACCCAGAAGGTTCGCGCCTGAAGTGATCCTTAAGGTCAAAGAAGAAATCGAACGGCTCATTTCCTTCGGATTCATCAGAACAGCTAGGTACGTCGAGTGGTTGTCAAACATCGTCCCGGTCAAAAAGAAGAGTGGCAAACGTAGGGTCTGCATTGACTTCCGTGACCTAAATGCCGCTACACCAAAAGACAAGTACTAGATGTCCATGGCCGATATGCTGATCGATTCAGCGGCCATCAATGAAGTTATATCTCTGATGGATGGACACTCAGGATACAATCAGATCTTTACAGCAGCAGAAGATGTCCACAGACGACATTCAGATGTCCCGGAGCTATTGGAACTTTCGAGTGGGTCGTCATGCCATTCGGGTTGAAGAATGCCGGAGCCACCTACCAGAGAACGATGAACTTTATCTTCCATGACATGATCAGAGAATTCATGGATGTCTACATCGATGATGTGATAGTCAAGACTGATCAAGTAAGTCATCCAGACCGTCTTGAACAAGCTTTTGTTAGAATGCATAAGTTTAAGCTAAAAATGAATCCATTGAAATGCGCTTTTGGGATAAAGGCTGGTAATTTCTTAGGCTTCCTAGTTCATCAGAGAGGAATTAAGGTAGATAAAACAAAGCCAAGGCCGTCTTGGAATTACCGCCCCTACTAACAAAAAGCTACTCCGGATGTTGATTGGGAAATTGAATTTCTTGCGACGTTTTATAGCTAATTTATCAGGGAAAATTAAAGTATTTTCTCCCTTACTCAAGCTTAAGGGTGAGCAAGAATTCATATGGGAGCAAAAATACCAGTCGATTTTTGATCAATTGAAAAATTACTTGATCAAGCCACTGGTTTTGATGCTACCAAAAACAAGCAGGCTATTGAAGTTGTACTTGTCTGCGACCGACACCACGGTTGGAAGTATGCTGGCCCAGGAGAATGATGAAGGAAAATAACAGGCTGTATACTACTTAAGCAGGATGCTCAACGACGCCGAGACAAGATACACACCCAATGAGAAGCTATGCCTCTCTTTATATCATGCTGTACAAAATTACATCAGTATATGCTGCCAATTACAGTACATGTAATTTCAAAAATAGATGTAATAAAGTACATGTTATCCAGGCTAATTATAAGAAGCCGGATCACAAAATGGACGTTTACGTTGACAAAGATCAATCTGATGTATATGCCGCTCAAAGCAGTAAAAGGGCAGGTAGTGTCTGACTTCATCACCGAATATCCGACGGGATTAAAATTAGAAGATAACGAAAATTATCTTCGTATTGCACCCTGGATACTTTATTTTGATGGGTCAATAACATCAGAGTCATCAGGTGCCGGGATCATGATCATGTCACCTCACCAGCAAAAAACGAAGCTCATGTTCAGGCTTGATTTCGATTGTTCAAACAATCAGGCCGAATATGAAGCCTTAATCGTAGGGTTGAACGTCTTAATTGACATGAAAGTGCAATCAGTCATGATCAAAGGAGATTCTCAACTAGTAATAAGATAACTCGAAGGTGAGTACCAATGTTTGAGTAAGAACATTATATCACACCATGATTTGGCGATAAGACTGTTATCAAATTTTGCCAAATATAACTTGATTCATGTCAAAAGAAGCGAAAACTCGGAAGCCAATGAATTAGCCCAAATGGCATCCGGGTACAAGATATCAAAGGAATTGGCAAGTCACATTATCACTCAAACGAAGGTTTTACCTTCGATAGAGGCTCGAGTAATGATGGTTTAGCAAAGGACAGCAGAGAGCTCAAATCCAGCTTCAGATCAGCAAGATTGGAGAAGCCCTTTGTTAAGCTATCTGAGAAGTCGAGGCCCTTGCAGTAAAGAATTCAAAAAGCAAGCCTTGAAGTATTTCCTTATCGATGAGGAATTGTATAGGAAGACAGTCGATGGGCTGCTTCTAAAGTGCCTAGTGCGAGAAAAAGCTATGCTCGCAATGGCAGAAGTTCACGAAGGAATTTGCGGAGCACACCAAGCTGGCTTGAAGACGAAATGGTTGCTAATGCGTCATCGATACTTTTGGCAAGCAATTACAAAAGACTACATCGACTATGCTAAAGGCTGTCAGTCTTGCCAAAGACATGGCCTAGTCCAACATGTCCTTGCTACCCTGATGAATCCCATTGTCAAATCATGGCCTTTTCGTGGATGAGCGATGGATATGATAGGGAAAATTTATCCTCCCTCATCAAAGAAGCACAGTTTTATTCTGGTGGCCACAGACTATTTCACTAAATGGGTCGAAGTGGCCTCTTACAAGAATGTGACGCAAAAAGTCGTCAAGGAATTCATCGAAGAACGAATCATTCATATATTCGGAATCCCAGAGACTATAACTGCTGATTAGGGAACAGTCTTTACAGGGCGAGAAATACTGGATTTCGTCAATTCAAGGGGAATCAAGATGATCCATTCAACGCCCTATTACGCCTAGGCCAATGGTCAAGCCAAAGTTTCAAACAAAATTATCACTGGTTTGATAAGGAAACACTTGGAAAACAACCCAAGAGAGTAGGATACGCTACTATCAACAGTCTTATAGGCCGAACGAACGTCGAAAAGATCAAGTACTGGCGTCAGTCTATACATGCTGACATATGGGCAAGAGGCCGTCCTCCCGCTCGAAATCACTATCCAGTCATTAAGGGTAAAGCTCTAAGATGACTTATCGAAAGAACAGTACAACGAGATAATGTACACAAACATCAACGAGTTGGGAGAAAATCGAGCCTTGGCACTTGAAAAATTGATTGCTCAAAAATGAAGGGTTGCCAAAACTTACAACAAATACGTAAAAATCAAGCGTTTCGATGTGGATGACTTAGTTTGGAAAACTATCCTCCCCACAAGTCTCGACAACGAGAGGTTCGGTAAATGGTCATCGAAATGGGAAGGACCATACCTGATAACCGATATCCTCCTGAGGAACGCATACAGAATGATGGAAATTGATGGAAGGGAATTGCCACGAGCAATCAATGGCAAACATTTGAAGAGATTCTATCCATCAATGTGGGAAATGCAGAAAAGTGCAGAAGAGCAAGAGGGCAAGGAGCGAGGAAAATAAAATTTATTCAAAGAAAGGGGATGGGTACATCTCTCTCTCTCTCTCTCTCTCTCTCTCTCTCTCTCTCTCTCTCTCTCTCTCTCTCTCTCTCTCTCTCTCTTCCCTCCTCCTAGCTCTGCCCAGTCCGTCCTCAATTCTACCTGAAGTGCTCCTGGAAGCATACGATGAAATGGCGGAGACGATCCTCTAGCTTCATGTTCTCCTCCTCAGCATAGTGCTTGGCCTTAGCCAGTTCGTCCAATGAAGCTTCCAAGACGTCCCGCTCTCATTCCAGCTTTTTGAGGTGCTCGATCTGGGCCTGCACTTGATCGTCCAAGGTATTCAGAATCATCCTCAGGGCCTCGACATGACCGTCAACAGAAATCAAAGAACTGACCTCACAAGCTTTACCTAGCTTGTACTCCTACCTCTCAGCATCCTGCAAAGGCTTTGACAGGTGCCGCCGGCTTCCTGCCAACCGGTCGGAAATATCACCCTGGAGTTGGAGGGTACTGGAGAAAGTAGAGAAGACAACTTCCCGACAGTGCAGAGCTCCTTATACGACACCTCTCCATTCTCGATCTCCTCAGTCTTGCACCACATTTTGTGGTCAGTGAGATCGTGATGAGAGATGACCGCTAGGTTCTGTCGAAATTTGTCGACCTCATAGGCAAAAGTGGTGGAGAACTCATCAAAGTCCTCTCGGAAAGGATGGCCACTGGGGAGATGATCGGGGGCAGCGCGCTGAAGAAGGTTGTTCAGCTTTTCGAGGGCTTTGGGACCTGTCACTAGCACGATGTACGTATAGCCCAGGAAGGAGATAACTTTTTTCTAGAGGGAGGAGAACTCCCGAGTAAAGACCAGGGAAGAAGAAGCGGATGAAGATGTAGAAGACGTGGGCTTCATGATGACAAAAGCAGGAAAATTTGCTCGAGTATTCAAAGGAGGAAGGCGTTTCAGATGATTGCCCACTTAGCAAGAGTAGTGCTATTTATAGATAAAGCCCCATGAACGGTATTGACCACGATGCTAAGTATTCGGCTACGACCTTTCAGTAACAGGAGCAGTTGAAATAGTATAGGGAGGTCGAGTTACGAGGCAGTCAATTGTATCATGAGAAAGTTGAAAGGTACAGTTAACTTGGATGACGTGGGCGGTAATATCTCAATTATCGGTCTTTTTTGAAACGTCATGATTGTACGAATCCTAGGGGTAATCTGAAGCGGCGTCTGGTATTAAATGCTTGGAAGAAAAAGTGAACTCTTATCATGAATATACGACGATAGAGATTAATATTCAACGGGGGAAAACAAAGATGATGGCCACATAAGTGAGCTACAGCACATAATGCTGGATGTTCGAAACAAAACTTTGGAGTTGCATCTCACTATTATAGTTGGCATCATTAATGGCTTCTCTTTGATGTTTAGCCTTCAGTAGCTCGAGGTGTAGGAATTCACAGGTCGCCTCCTGTTTCTTGACAACTTTCAATTGAACAGATAAAGTTTGCAAGGGAGTGTGCCTGTCATTGTTCAGCATGTCTAGGATTTGACGTTGACGGACAAGCCTCTCATCAGCAAGAAGAGTGTCTTCCTCTAATCGGGCAATTACCTTCAAGTCATCTTGCCTTACCCTAAATGACCTTAGAATCGAGCTAAAAGTGAGGAAGAGCTTGTTGATAGCCGGCTCAAGTACACGACATTGGATCGAGCAAGGCAAATGAGCCGAGAAAGCAAGAAGAGCTTTAACTTCATCCTCGGCGGCTGGATTGTCACAAATGGCAGCATACCTTTCCTTCAATAGATCATGGAGCCGCGACCATTTAGCGTAAACAAGGTGATAATGCTCATTAGACATTTTCGACGGACCAATGGAGGCATGAACAAGGTTGGTAGAGACTACCAACGGGTTGTTGAGAACACCCTCGGTACGACCATCTGAGGCCAGCAAATCAGCTGCATTGCAAAAGGAGTTAGTCAAAGTATACTTAAGCACAACTGACAAGATAATGACACAGAGATACCTTCATCGGGCGATGGTTCAACGATAACATTCGACACAGATAGTGGGACATGAGTCTTAAAGGGAAGCAATAAGCCAATGGAAGTCGATAAACCCTTGACAAAATACCATTGGCCTCCTTCGGAAAAAGGGAAAGCTGATAGTCGGCCCACCACCTGTCAAAAAATACCAGGCTACATGAATGACCCACGAAGTTGATAAAAGTGAAGCGGCCATAGATAATTTGGGCAATCTTCATATGGCAAGCCGGGTCGAAATTCGCTGCTCGATCAGGAGAGAAAGGATTATTCATCGAAGATACCATTGGCATCGGGATACCTTGAGTAAGCCCGAACTGGCGAGCGCAGTAATAGGGGTTGTAGACATCAAGACCAGAAGAAAATTCACCTCCATCTGATAGGTTCAGAGCGAGATCAGACGGAGTCAGAACACTCACCTAGAACAGGTGTGCATCAGAATCTTCGCTTAGTGAGCTATAAATGATATCCTCAATAGGCAACTTGAAAAAGTCAAATTCAACAAGAGACAACAAAACAAAGAGAAAGTTGTCGAAAACAGTGGAATCGCCTGGCATTTGTCAAAGCGCGCGATTGAATATCTCAGGTCCTGAGTTGTTCATGGATGGCCCTACTACCGAAGGATCATCTTTATAGAATAATTGAGGGAAATAAATTCGAAACTAACCATGTAAAAACCACAACGGGCCAGAAAAGGAGTCGAATGACCACCCATCAAGGAGCGTTGCGCATCAGTCAAGCCACGGTACAACAACGCAAGAAACATCCGACCAAATCCTACATTGATATCGCACGCCAACGCGCAAGCAATATCCAGAAATTCCAAAGACACTAGAAGAGATGGGAGGTAGAAGATGTAACGGCAAAGTCAGCATAAGAGGAAAACAATATGCTCTTTCATCGAAGGAGTACTTGTGGAATTATTGTGGTAACTCATGAACACGTCAAAAGGAGAATTGACGTAATGGAATGCGTCAGGATGAAATTGACCGTCCATACGTACGACGTCACATTCGACGAAAGGAGAAAGACCGGTTAAGAACCAGAAATCAAGAAGAGTGATAGACACAGGACCAGTGGGGAAGAAGAAGCAATGCGACGAGGGTGACCAGAAACAACATATGCTGCCAATCAAACCATATTCTGAAGGATCGATAGAAATGCTGCAGAAGGTCAGTAACTTGTCCATCCTAGCTCTTTCCCATACAAAGGAAAAAGTTCCTTCCGACCGTTGGTACCAGCGGAAGAATTGCCTGTCAAAAGATGAATAAAAGACGAATCAATGATTATGGGTTAGCCAACAGAAGCACAGATAAACGATCGCCCAACGGGTAGGATTTCTTCACAATGACAAGGGAAACATTCTGCTAGCATCAAAGGAAGAGGCAATCGTTTGATCTGAGGACCTAGAACAATATGGCTATTTCTAGATTGATTATCCATGAAGGAAAGAGAAACATCTCCTTTATCTTCATAGCTCAGAAGATTATCAAGACGCGACAAACAGGAAGCCGCTTGAAGACCAACGAAAGATTGATTCGCCATGAGGAGTTGAGAACACTACGCAGCGTCCACGTGTATATAGAGACTGGTGAGGTAATTGAATTAAGTTTTTGCGCGAACGTGGGATGATAGTGAATATTTGGGGTAAGAACAGTACAAGTGCCACAACTTTTGTTCGGGGATCACTTGAGTGCCACAACTTTTTTTTGGATCACTTGAGTGCTATAATTTTCAAAAATCGATCACTTGAGTACCACTTCCGGCGAAAGTCGATCACTTGAGTGTTAATTCCGGCAAATTGTCCTATGTGAACTTTTTTACTTTATTTTATTTATTTTTTAATGACACAGATTTTTTAAAAAAAAATTAACGCTTTCTAGGACTTTTTTCTTTTTTTTATTTGCTTTGATATGTTTCTTTTTCTGGATTTTTTCCTTCTTTTTTACTTTGATATTTTTGAAGCATTTCCGTCGATGGCTGGCGAGGGACCTCGGCGACACTTGCATCCACAATCGGCCGACTTTCCCTGAGCGTCGGCCGCGACGGCCTTGGGCGACGGTCGTCGCGGCCTCGCCGTCCTCGAGTGAGGCCACGATTGCCCTCGCCAGATGTGGGCGAGGGCCCTCGCATCCCACCGGCCAAAGCGACCTTCGAAGCTGTGTGGCGGAAATCAAAGGTCGATCCTCTCCTTTGGTGTCGGTTTCACGAATTAGGGTTCTTTTGTGGCTGGTTGCAGCAGAAATCGAAGGTCAAGACATTGAGCGACCTCCGAAGCTGTTGCGAAAAACGATTTTGGGTTTTTGCCTGGATTGATTTTTGCTCCGTGGATATGGATGCAGAGGAGATGGGTTTGGACTGGTTCAAGATTTGGAAATCAAGGAGCACGCAAAAGCTCTGTCACCTGCAGACCATGAAACAATAGAGGGGTTCTACTGGTTTTGAAGATTCTGGGTTTTTTTTCCGAGGTAGGGCAACCAGCCCTGGGGCCGCCCGGTGGTCGCCCGTGGGCGCGATGGCCCTCGCCCGATCTGGTGAGGGCATTCGCGACCTCGTACGAGGCAGTAGAGGTCGCGACGGCCGTCGTTGAAGGCCGCCGCGGCCACGCCGGGGCAAGGTGAGAATGCCCTTGTGTTGGCTGACCGGTGGTGTCCGGCAAGCAAAAACCATGGAAGAAAAAAAGAAGAACAAATTTTTAGAATAAAAAAATTATGAAAAATTACACATGTATATTAAATCTATTCGAAAATATAGATCGCCGGTGCCACGTAAGTTTTTCCAATCACCACCTCAGCTTTTCCGACCGCCACATAAGCAATGGCACTTAAATGATCCCTTCTGCTTCGATTTGGTACTCAGGTGATCCAAAAAAAAGTTGTGGCACTCAAGTGAACCCCCGAGCAAAAGTTGTGGCACTTGTACTGTTCTTACCCCTGAATATTTTGGTGCGAAAAGCAAAAGATGCCCAAGACAGTTTCATTAAGAATTTTGAGGATACAAGGAGTTTTTAATATCCAAGAAAAGCTTGTACAACGAGGATTCAAATCTCTTATTACGAGCTATGGACTCACTTCTAGCTTGGCCCCGAGAGATCTCTTCTTGTGATATCCTAGCAAGGTTTAGTCGCTTTCTTTCCTCTAGAGAAGCAATAGACTCCTTCAAACGATCTTCAATCCTTGATGATCGGGAGAGTATGGCGGATCGTCTAAGGCGTGTCTCCTCTATCTCCTTCTCTATTGCCAACCTCTGTTCTTCAAGGGTTTGCTCCCTCTCATTCAACTCAAATACTTCTTTAGCAACTTCCTGAAGGGATTGCCGCTCCTAGCCTACTAGCTGTTATGCTAGTTGGGTTTCGACGATGGAAGAATAATCTATAAGGCTGGTCAAGGCAATTACCCGATCCTGGCACTCTCTATAATGGGAGAAGCCAGCTGAAAAGTTATCTGAAAAATTCCTTAAGCAATGAGCCACGGTCGAAGGGAGCAAAGCAATAAATTCTTCCTTGGTCAGTTCCGTTGTTACAAATTTAACGCGTTCGATAGCCAGAGGATTGTCTATAAAGGAAGAAATCCCAGAGAAGATGAGATCCAAGGAACACCACAAGTTAAGCTTCAACTGGTCCAAAACTTCTCTAGATGGAGTGCTCTGTTGACACGCACCACGAGGATCCACAGGCTGAATGGGCTTCGCCAAATAAGATTAGACATCTTCCAGTGACGCCGGAGCTACCACAGCCTGAGCAAATGAGAGATCGGCATCAGTCGATGACTGAGAGGCAACAGGTGTCAGGGAAGGAAGTTCTCCACATGGCCTTTCGGTCGTTGGAAAGATGCCAAACGAATCTACCTGACATGAAGCAAGTGGCAACAAGGATTTACTACGAGCTGCTAGAGATGGCAGATTTGGAGTTCCGGATGGTTCAACAGGGACTGGCAGCTTCCTGACAAAAGAACTAACGTCAAATTCTCCGCCAGTCCGAGCGACAGCTAACGAAGGATCTTCAGGAGGAATGGCCAAAGATGCGTCGGCATTAAAGAAGGTGATTGAAGGCTCAAGACGTTTTTTCCGATGAAGAGAAATAATGGGTTCATCATCTTCATCATCTGGCTCATCATCTGACAAATATAAACAAGTAAGTACTCGGAGTTTTGACAAGCAATTAAAATGGAAAAGGGAAAAGCCTTTCCAACCTGCTGGGAACACTAGATGCTCGGGAATATCCTGTTGGGAGGCATTCCTTTTTCCTTTTGGGTCTATCCCTTTCAGATTCAAGCCAACAGATTTAATCTGATCCTTATTAAGAAGCGAGGAGATAGCCGCTTCATAAGGACTTTCAAGACTAAAAGATAGCCACCAGGTTGTGCACTCTGAAGTAACCCCAGGACCAAATCAAAAAGCTCCAGTGGTGTTCTTAGAAAAACGCTAGTGCATCAAAGCAGTCACTCGGGCGCAGCAAGCGAAAGAATCATCATCATCAAGTATATATGCCTTCTTGTCCAGCAATGGAAAGTCCATAAGGGAAGGAATGGGCATATGAGCAGCTTGTCGAAGGCCACACTGCCGAGCGAAGTACTGAGGAGAATAAGGTTCAAACCCAGGGTAAAACCTGCCTCTAAGGCATAATCGAATGGGTAGATCCTTAGGAGAAAGGACAGAAATAAAAAAAAAAATCACGAAAATTGAAAGGCTCGTGCGTTTTCGAGTTAAGGAGAAAGCTAAGCTCATCCGAACGATATGGAAACATGTCAACCTTGTCAGGGTCGCATGATAGGATCTACTGAAGATATAAAATCAAAGGTAGAACATTAGAAGGAACCTCCAGCGGAATGGCGATGAGCAATCTGGTGCCAATACTCGAAGGACCAACCTCCTTTTAGGGATTTGGAACATCCGCAAACAGAAAAGGAAAGTATAATGCTATCCAGGCTTGAAGGATCTAGAGTGGGCCAGACAACACGCTATCCTTTGTGTATGCCACCATCGACCGGGAGGCATGGGTAATGCTTCTATAAAGAACAGCCAAAGCTAGAGGACCCAAAGCGACATCTCTTTCTCTCGCAAGATTGGATGCAAGAACAAAGTAATCTTGAGATACCTTTACAGTTGGGCCAAAGAACAGGCATTTCGACAGCCAAAATAGGAGGAAGACTGTTCGCTCAGCAAGTGAGACAGTACCAGAGGTTTTACAATGGAAATTCAAGAACTTTCCGTAAGCAAGAGAAGCGTGATGAGTGGAGCAATCCTCTAAAGTTTCTAGATTTACGGCAGACGAACCATGAGTAACCAGACCGGCAATTGTAAAAACGTCCAGAAGGGTGATGGACATTAGACCCCATGGAAAAAAGAAGCAATTGGTTGATGAGGACCAAAAGCTTGTGACGGAGCCTAGTAGACCCCTATTCAGATCATGAGACAGCGAACTAACCTCAAGAGCTGTCTTGATGTGTGCTGTCGCCCAAGCAGCTGTAGTCAACGGGTCGAATTTGAGCCGGCAAAACCAAGCCAGGAATGTTTCATCAAGCAACGGAAAACTTCGAAATCATTGAGATGTAAGCAACCAGATGTCCCTCATAGAAGAAGCTTGGATGGGAAGTTTCTCACTCCAACACAATGGGAAACAAGTTTGAAGAGATGCTAGGACAGACAAATGGGCTCGAAGACTGTGTCCCAGATGAAACCCAAAATATTCCTTGGAAGTATTCAACAGTTCGAAAAAATAATCATCTTTGTTTTCGTCCTTTAGCTTGTCGAAACGGCCGATCAATTGTTTTGGGTTAGAAGGAGAAGATGAAAACGCCATAGAAAGGGACGAAATAGAAAACCAGAGGTTTAGGTTTTAAGGCAACGGAGAAAACGATGGTTGAGAGCTTCATATCCGAATGGGTACTACAAAACAGAAATCGATACGTCAAGGGAAAGTTGGAATGATTACACCAGATCCCATGTTGACGGCAGCTGTCAAATCCAAAGAAGTCGTTTAAAGACATAAATCTTCGATTCATGTCTTTTAAAGGAGGCATTTGTTAACACCCAAAATTACCCTAGGGGTCACGTGATGCTCTCATGGAGAAGGAACGATCAACTGCAGACAGACGTATGCAAGCAAAGTAAAAATCAAGCTGCAGATCCGCCACGTGTAGAGGGTGATTTTGGCAGTATTTGTCCCAAAAAGCAAAAGGAAAAGGCACGCAAAAGAAGATATGATCATGGCAGTTATAGAATTAGGCGTCAATCCCATCAAGCACAGCGGAAAGGCGTGGGAATTATTAAAGGCCTTATCCATGAGGGTCATCGAAGGAAAACGTGCTTAAAAGACTAAGGCGATAGCTGTCATAGAAAGAGAACATACTTGGAGCCCAAGGCGGCAGCTGTTCGACGGTTACCAGAGCAGGCCTAGTCATCGAAAAGAATGTACTTGGGGCTCAAGGCAGCGGCTGATCGACGATTACCAGATTATGCCTATAAATACCAATGGGTATCCAACAGTCCCCCTAGACAACAACACACAACAGTCAAGTCTTTATCTTTTCAATTGGCTCTTAGCTTAGCTGTATCTTTCAGATTCCCGTCGTCGATTCGATTTCGACGTGTTTCATATCCAGAGTTAGGTGTCGTTGATTCAATTCCGGCGTCTGCTCGCCCAGCCCAGTACAGTTGATTAAATTCAGGTGCTGTGTTGGTCCACATCAACCCGTCCAGTACCGTCGATTAAATTCCGATGCTGTGTCCTACATTTCCATCCATCCGGTGTCGTAGATTAAATTCCGGCATTGTGTCCTACAGCAAGGTTCAGTATCGTCGATTCAATTCCGGTGTTGTATCTCAGTTATCATTTCGCCGAAGAAATTCGACAAGTTTCATCGAAATCGTCTCTAGATGTTCTGTCGAAGTCTTGTACAAAGCTGTTGAAAGACACGCTCTTATCAATAAGATATCGTGCATTTGACACTCTATGTCCAAAACTTGCACAGAGCCCTTCTTGCAAAACGAACTGTTAACGTTCGATAAAGGGATTTTCCCGCATCGACAACCCTTTTGGGCTTCAACTTCCTGGACCGAACCCTGAGAAAATTAAGCGGGCCCAAGTGAGGGAATTTTTTACGATAACATTAACTCTCAAGTAAAAGCTCGTCAACTTCTTGGGATCGTTTAAAAAATTGCGAAAAGTTTTACCTTACAGATAAATTCCTGCAAATTATTTCTTGGATCGGTCACCACAGAATCATATAAATCATTTGCAGTTCTAACATTTTTCACTCTTATTATGATAAGTTTGCGTCTGGAGCCCCCGACGAAGCATCATATTGCACTGCTGTCAATCTTTATAGCAAAATTTGTCATTGCCATTCGGTGCCATAGATTTCTAAGGTAAAACAAAAGTGAAAACAAAAAGGAACGACGTCATCCTGGAAACAACTGTATGGACGACTCATAATACATGTTACCGCAACTTGTTCATTACTCCGATATTGCTTATATATAGTCTCTCTGGCCGACCTGCTACAGGTGAATGGCCACGTGTGGGTCTTGTGTTGTACGAAGTTCATACGGATAAAACCCATTTTCACTTGACAAATTCACGTCTGTCGTCCCATAAACCTGTCAGCACTTTAGTTTTCGAAGTACGTTCACCGCAAGCTTTACCAAAATGAGAAAAATTTACTGTGGCGAACACCTTTACCTTTTTTAGTAACTCCATGTTCTCCTGGCAAACAAGGTTCACCTTCCGATATAGTTCCACGTTTTCCTGGTGAATCATACTTCCCTACACTTAGAAACGAGTTTTTATGCTTAATCTCCAGAATTCGCAGATCGCTTCAACGGCTAAATGAGTTCAATCTCGGAAGTACCTTTCGACTCAATTCTCGTATTTCGTCATTCAAAATCTGTTCCTGCAATTTCAGATGTTCAAAATTTCTTTGTTAGCATACAAGGTTGACCATGGAATTTTAGTGTTAATAGCCATGTAGTCAAATTGCATTGTCTAACCTTTTTAACTCGGACACCTCGCAAACTCATCTCCAACTGGTTTTCCAAGTTTTGTAGGTCCTTCACATTTAGTCCGCTGAGTTGCTCTCCCATCAACTTCCTAACTCAACACAATGTACAAAATTTGTTAAGATTTTGAATTTAACTAGCATAACAATTTTTTGCTGAGGGTGAGAATAAAGCATGTTGTGTGCCATAAATTCTTGAAAGATGGACTTCACAAATAATTTTAAAATTTTCGCTATTCATTTTTTGTGGCTCACAAATGCTGTCAATCTCACACTAGATAAAAAAACTGTCATCACATAAGCATATTCCTAAGATTTTATGGATGTATGCAATTGCTAATTGAAAGATGCCTTTCATATATGTGCACCCCTTTCTTTTACGACGACAAGGTATGCAAAGTAGGAACCCGTGAATTAGCCGACTAAGCTCATGCATTATACCTAGGCTTCCCATTTAAATTGGGAAAAAGTTATATACTGTTCTAAAACTGATGAGGCCTATTAAATCTTTTTCTTGCTGAAATTCAGTTTCTTAATCAAATGGGGATTTATCTTGGAAATACTAGCGGTGAACAAGCTTTTCTTCACAAATGGCATCAACACCATTCATCTGTCAATTGTGCCAACCTGCCATTACAAACTAACCAACATCAAGCGTGATAAAGATCACTTGTGAAAGAAAGCTCTCTTCACCAATCTCTTTGCCACAATAGGCGGCTAAACCTAAACCAGTTGCCAGCATGATATTATCTGCTCTGTTCGTGACCCATTTACGTCAGGCACAACTTTACAACGTGCAGGACTAATTTTAGCTTGTGCTTTTACTTATATTTTAATAGGTCATATTAAGGTGATATGTGATCAAGCATATCTGAAAAGAAGCTGCTAGCCTGATAATTTGATTGTACTGTCAATTATTTCTGACCACACGATCTCTTAATCAATATGTACTTTTTTGTAAAATACGCAGTAATTGTGTATGGATTTACAGTTGAGATTGTACCATCCTAGACAGTATTGTCACTGAAGCATTTACCTATATGAAACCCAACATCCCCATTCTTGATAAACCACTGTAGTCAGCCCCACCCAGGTGCATCTCAACCAAGATCACACACACTCGGTTTGAAAACATGCCATACTACTTTGAGATTGTGCGAGACTTATCTATCGGCACAATCATATCTAGATGATGTGAGATGAGAGACATGTCTTAAATCCTATAGACATCCCAAACGTCATAGTGCTAGGATATCATATAGAACAAATTAACATGGAATCAAGGTCTAAAATAGGAAAAAAAATATTTAAGGAGAATCTAGGGAGAGGGACGGTTCTTTACGAACCTATTCCAGGAAGATGAACCACAAAGTACTGCATTAGGAGGAAAATTTTACCTGTGGGTTTCACGTAGATCCTTCAATTCTTGCTTTAAGACTGCCACCTCCCTTTGCCAAAACTGCAAAGAGGAAGAGCAAGAGAGAGGGTGAAAGTCGCTCTCCATTCAAGCTTAACATGCTCCTTTATTTTGCTTTCTATTTTCAACCTTACTTACCATTAAACTCTAAAAAGCTTACTTAATAAGAACCTTAGGTACCATGGAGGAATATCTTGCCGTCGTGTAATTTATATAATACTTAAATCTAGATCGATGAATGATATAACAATGCCAAGCGTTTTATTCATATCTTGTCTAGTATTCACACCGTGGGTTTGAGATGTCACGTAAACGGAGGACAAAGCATGTTAGTGAGGGGGGAAAAAACCAACATTTTGGTCAAGAACAAGACTAGTTCTACAGATTACTTTGACTAGTATAGAAACCTTCGATGGGATTGAAGAGGAGAGTGTAATACCTTGACATCGGTTAACGGATTGAGAGGCTGCTGATGTTCTTCTTTCGTTGTCTGATATCTTTCGAAAGTTGACTTCATGCTAGTGAAAAACATAACCATGAAAAAACTACATTTCGCAAAAAAATACTTGAGTGAAAAGAGTCATTTCTCTCGAGTGTTCTTTTTCAAATTTACCCTGGCAACTACAATATCTATTTACTGAGAAACCACCCACTTTTTTTCTTTGCTTAACCCATTCTTTTGTCTCACTTTTTTATGCGAGCCCATATCATCCCAACACTTCCTCAATGCTCACCACCATGGAAAATTACGGATACTGTCGTCGTTAGAGAAGTGTTTTCATCTTCCCCTTAGAATGATAATGATAATGATAGATTTGAGAATTGAATAATTGAATCATAGATTACAATTAGGCACCAGATCAATATAAATATACATACAAAGAATGGCAATGAAGTAAATACACAAAAAACCTAAGTAGCTGTGCATGCGCTACTAAATCTATAGTTTTAACGCGGGATAACAAGTGATACTGCCTAAATTACTTAGGCTTACTAAATTTCGTTTACGAATGGAATGACCCTTGCAGTATTGTGATTTCACTTATCCACTGAATTCGATTTTTTTCCCATATAATGTAGTGATAACTTCTAGTAATATCATTAACCAACCATAACACTACTAGGGGTGAGCATGGGCCGGGTGGGCTGGTTCCAGACCTAAACCCTAAAACCGACCCTGTTATAACTGGTTCCCAGTTTTTGAAACTAAGAATCGACCCATTTGTCTTGGAACCTGTTTTGGAACTGATACTGTTTTTCGGTCCGGTTGCAGGGTCTACTCGAAAACCTGTTTTCCTTTTTTTTCATCAAAATAATATGATTATCGATAAAATGAATAATAAAAATTACAATCCACCGAAAGGAACAATCCAATAAATAAAAATTAAATGAGACGAGGTGAGGAGCCGAGGGCCGTGAGCAATGAGCATGAGCAACAAGGGCAGCGACGCACTAGGAAGTCGGGATCTAGGGTTTCTTTTTTTTTTTTAATAGCAACTAAAATCCGGTTCTAAAAATCGATCCGGGTGGGCCTATACCTAGAACCGGAAACCGAACCGGTTTAAACCGGTTCTCAAAATTTAGAACTAGTACCCGGACCGGTTTGAGCGGGAACCGGTTCCCGATCCTGTTTTTCAGGTGGGCCAATCCGGGTTCCGGGTCAACCCGGTCCGGTTGCACACTCCTAAAACACTACTACAGGAGAAATATAACTTGCGACGGGACCATAAAATTGCAATCCCAAAGTTGGCTGCACATAAGGGATCAGAGCCCAATCAGAGCAAGGTCGTCAAAGTAGCTCATGCTTTAGCTTCACAGAATATGAAGCCAATTTAAATGAGGAGTTTGTGTTGATAAAACTGCGCTAAGCAGAAGAAACTGGTTTATAGAAGAAGGTTGAAAAGCCTCAAGGAAGAATGTGTTGCTTGTATTCCATGTTCTTTATCGCTTGATATGGTGGGGTTTTAAGAAAACTGATTCTTGAATCCCTTTTGGTTTCATTCGGCTCCTTTATGTTGTTTGCAATTTATTAACTTAAAATTGCTTATTTTGTATGTAACAATCAATTGACAGCTTAAGTCCTATAGGTGATTTTACTTTGAAAATTTGCGAGAAATTGTTCAGTCAGCATCGGCTACACCGGCACATGAGTCCTAATATCCTTATTGGAAATTACATTTCACTTCCTATACTTTTTGTAATGTTCAGATTTAGTACCTTTAATATGTTGTTTTCTATAACAATATCAATCCTCCTATCATTTATTGATGACATTTCAAATAAAAAATTATTTCCATTCCGAAAAAGCTATAAATGATGCTGGCTATGACATATTGTACATGTAGATTTGAGTACTTATAACTACTATTGATGGCTTTACTAGTAATAACAGAAGTAACTTTCATTAACCCACTTAATATTCAAGAGTAGAGATAGGCACACAATAGTAATAATATCTCATGTACATTGAGAACTTCGTACAATCAATATGACATGGACTTGTTTTTTTTTTTGTGAAAGTAAGGATTATATTGACTTTTAACCAAGGCACAACTTTACAACAAAAAAAGGAAACTGGACGCTACAAAACTTCCACTTGTGATGACACCAATGAGTGTCACTACAAGTGCAAAAGTGTCACGGGTCCAAAAGGAAACGAAGGCTCGCGGAAAGGGAGCAAAAGTGAGGCCAAACAAGTTGACCAAACAATATAACATGGACTTATTGGTGTTACTAGAAACGGCAGAATTTATATAAGCCGAGTGGATAGTTTTCCTATTAAATATTGACTTAAGGTCGTGGGTAGGACGTTTAAAAAGTTACCTACGTTTCTCTAAGACTAGCCCTAGGTATGTCTTCATGTATCCAAGATAAAAATAAGGATGCCATTGTTGCATATAGTGTAATAAATTTAATGGGACTGTCACTCTGATTAGCACGCTTGATTGTAAGTTGGAATAACCAATGGTTGAATCAGGAAAACCAGGGTGGTCTAATTTTGCTCTTTATGACGAAAAAACACACTTTAGGTAGCTAAATTTCGAATACATGCATTATCCCACTAATCCTAAAGAAAAAAAAAATTACACAAGCTAGGTGGCACAAGGAATCAAACTTGTGTCATGCGTCTAATTCACACAAACAAATTCGTTCTTTAGCCACTGATCCAAACCTAGGGAAAGAGAAAAATAGTTTCTAGACAGAGTAGTCAAATAATTTCGACAAATTTCTGAGGTTGGAAAACAAAGTGGCTATGCTTCCCTAGGATACTGTACTTAGAGAAACAGCACGGATAGCTTCAAACAATCATAGTATCTTGTATCGCCTGTAATTTGCTAATGGCTAATACTGTCCACCCAAACCGTCCTCCGTCTAGTAATTTAAACTTATGCGTCCGCATTTCTCAATGGATCTTTTAAGCGCTTGTGATATCAATATTTTGTTGACCATGAAAGAGTCTTTCCTTCGTTGTGACGAGGTAATGCGACATTAATTACCTATCAAGTATCTTATTTAACATGTAGGAGCACTTCAAATGTAATGAAACATGATGATGCATATCACACCCCAAATTGCTTGTTAAGGACACCACTTAAACTTCCCTATCAATAGTTCATGACAGAGGTCCAGAAAATGATAACATGCATGGAAAGAAGTCAGTGATAAGCAAGTGAAATAGAAGACCACAATCACAACATATTTTAATCTGTCTCATCAAAAAAGCACATCAGAGTTCTTGTTTGCGGTTATATCCTGTCTTCATTTGACAATGCACAGCTTTGTTTGATCTTTCTGCTTAATTTTATCCTCGTTTTACCATAATAACTGCGTCGATATGATATGCTAAAGATAATATGATTGACTTTTATATATTGTTCTTGGTTAAATTTTCTGAATTGAGATTCTTTAAATGGTACCAACAATCTTCAACAGTTCCCCTATTCACTCGAAGATTCTGTGAAAAATCATCGTTACCCACGTTGCACAAAACAAAAATGCAAAAGATTAATTTGAAGGCCGAGATCCAGAAAAGAAACTGCAATAAGAAATAAACAAATACAGCAGGATCTAAAGGGAACGTATATGGATTCAGTGACAACAACTGCAATAGCTTTGAGACAGAGAAAATCTGGCGCGCAAAATCGATAGCCCTCTCTCTCTCTCTCTCTCTCTCTCTGTGGCGAAACGAGAGGAATAAGAAAATGCAAACGTGAACCAGAGTAGGGGCTGACCTGGTGCTAGAATACTCATGCAGCTTTCCGGTGCTGGAGAAGATGACAAGCCCAACTTGGGCATCACAGAGAATAGCAAGCTCCTTGGCCTTCTTGATCAAGCCCTTCCTTCGCTTCGAGAAGGTCACTTGCCTGCTCGTCGAGTTGTCGATCCTTCGGATCACGATCTTTCCTCTGCCCATTTGCACTCTTCAGAGTTCTAGGGTTTTTGGGTGGTGGACTAATGGTGCTTTGAGAGAGAGAGAGAGTAGCTTAACTCTGACGAAGACGATGGACAAAGCTTTTAGCCACTGAGAGCCGAAGAGAACTTTTGCTGAACAGCCGTCTTAGCATTGCTTATTTAAAGTCCTTACCTTTAGGTACTGTACCCGTTATGTGAAGATTCACTCTGTTTAAAAAAGTTGAGGAGATCTTTTGGTAGTGTGCGTCTCTCGATTTTTAAAAGGACTATGTTTTTCTTCATTTCTTGGTTGAAATTTACCCATGAAAATTTCTGGATCGTGTGAAATAAGAATAGTACCAAAGGCATACTCGATCTATGATTTCATAATCAAAAATGAAAAATTAAGTGTGGAGATTCCGCATGGTCAAAAATTCGTACAAACAGAAACGGGTTCTACAGGAAAGTCATTTCGATCCAATCAATTTTTGGAGTCAAATAAAGACAAAGAATATGTCAATGACCTAGACGACAAAGCAATATTCGAGGGCATGGAATGTCTAATTTTTCGGTCGAGATTTGCCCTACAATATGGGATCAAAAAGCCAAAATAAATTATTTTAGCCCTTATAAAAAGAAAACTGATTCTTGAATCCCTTTTATGCTCATGTCATGTCGAGGTACTCTAGAAGAAAAGAGCTGCAAAATCCGATCCAATTTAATTTATTGTGAGATTGATTAGTTATAATTCTCAAATCAAAGACGGATAAAATTGCTTGTGTAAAATTTCTTACTCTAGCGATATCAACTCTATTTTTCCTAATATCATATTGTCATCCACATGTTGACTCTATTTTGAAAACCACACATCCCGAGAATCCCTAGCACTATGTATAATTAGAGATTCTTATATAAACTCAGTCTATTTAGATTAACATGATCATATCCATTTGATCATGTGAGCCCCGTTATGGGGCCAATGGATCCAATGGTTATCATCTTGTTCAGTCAATAACTTTTTTTTTCTCCATCTATCACCATCTCCCGCTCCCTCTCTTCACATCATCTTTCTACTCCACTGGCTCTGATCAGCTTCCAAATGTTTTCTACCGGCCGTTATTGTTGATGGATTGAGAGAGAGAGAGAGAGAGAGAGAGAGAGAGAGAGAGAGAGAGAGAGAGAGAGAGAGAGAGAGAGAGAGAGAGAGAGTGTGTGTGTGTGTGTGTGTGTGTGTGGGCGCGCGCGCGAGATGGATGCGGAGAGAGAAAGAGAAATTCCTCTAATATCATGTTAGAAAGTCCAATACAAAAACTTAAGCTAATAAGTGGAGGGAGATCATATGGATGTAAAGAGCATATATGACCCATTCACAATTAATGTGGGACAATAATAACAATAACTTCAACAATTGTTGGCATGACACCAAACCTACTTTCTATTCTTGGGCATGAAAGAAGAATTTGGACCTCCGATCGGATTTCTTTTTGCAATTTAAATGGAAGATTGGCAATGGATATTCGACTTCTTTTTGGTTTGATTGTTGACATGACAAAGGCCCTCTCTTTAAGTTGTTCGAACCCGGGGATATCTATCACTCCAGAATTCCTCATGATATTTCAGTTAGGTCCTTTTATGATTCGGCTTGGTAGTCATCGGATGTTCTGGATACCATTATGGCTTGGCATAAGCCAACTCCTCTTTTTATCGAAGATAGGTCGGATAAGCTTACTTGGCAACCTCATTCATCCGGCGCTTTCTCGATTTCCTCTACTTGGGACTTCATCAGAAACAGGAGGCCGGTTGTGTATTGGCATTCTTTTATTTGGGATCGGGTCATTGCTCCTCGGGACGCATTCCTTATGTGGTTAGTGACTCTAAAACGCATTCCTACTCAGGTTCTTTTGCTTCAATACCATATAATAGAGGATGGAGTTTGTGCATTTTGTCACTGTAGACCGGATTTATTTTTTGGTTGTTCTATCACGGGTAGTATAGCTTTAATTTGGGTTTCGAAATGTAATTTGTCGTGGCACAACCGTCCATGGCATGATCAATTACGTTGGGCTATGCAACATTTTGGTGGCCATTCCTTTCCTCATCGTTTGGCTAGGTTCTCTTTCGGTATCCTATACCATATTATTTGGGCCGGGAGAAACCATATCCTCTTTAGAGGTAAGCTTCTTTTTGTGCCGGGAATTGTAAAGCATCTCATTAAAGTGGTCAAAGACAAAGCTCCTACGCTTGGTCGCATTGAAGATAATCCTCGGAATAGGCATTTGCAAAGGAATTGGGATCTCTCTTTCTCGATCTTTGAAGACCGCCTCGGCTCCTTGTAATCTCTTTCTTTCTTTCTTTCTTCCTTTCGGCCGCTTGCTTGGCCCGTATTTTCTCTTTGCTGCTGTTTAGGCTATGCATTTTGTAGGGTATTTGGCCTCTTGTTTGGCCTTTTTCTTGTTCTCTTTACTGTTGATCTTCACTGATTTGCCATATCACCTTTGCATCTTTGGGGACATGTAGTCGTGTCCTAATTGATGCAAGGTTTTTGTGTTCGGCTTCCTCTTGTACATTGACACTTTGGAAAGTTATATACATACTTACTTTACCAAAAAAATAATAATAATAACTTCAACTATTGTTATCTCTCTCTATCTCTCCATTGCATCTTGGTAGGCATTGTGAAAACGGAGCTCATATAGTGATGACTCTAGATCTGCCTAGATTTGGGAAGTGACGAGTCAAGTGATGGCGACAACGGCAGTGAACTTTATGCCGCTGCCAAGGGAGCTTGAAGGATCTGGATGCTGCACAATTGAGGGGTGGTATTCGGGCAGCTAAGATGGTGTTGCTTGAACAGAGGGGGGTTTCCGGTTGACGGGGCCGCCATTGGATCCAGCAGTCGGAGACAATGGCGGTGTGGCTAAGCTATGGCGGCGTAGTAGAGAGAATTTGTGTTTTATGAGTAACAATTATATAGATGGATAAAGTTTCACATAAATCTCGGAAGCTGATGAAAGGAGGAGGATGTTTTAAACACTGTACTTTTGAAAAACTATCTCATCATTCCACACATATTAAAGGATCCATTTGGATCCATTTAACTTGTCAGCTTACTATATTTACAAGACACATGCATAATGTGATTTCTTTTTTCTCCTAAAATAGCAGGTGACATTCTCCAGCTAGTCACTACTCTTGAGGACTTGAATTCAAAGTTGTATATGTCAAATGACAATATTGCCCCTATGTGAAAAGAAAAACCCCAAAAAACCCAAACATCTAAGTCATCTAAGTTTTTTTGACCCCAAATCTCGTCCACTCAATGCCTTATTCAAGTGGCAGTGCAGCCTCTGTCACCTTCGAATCGTTGACAATATTGTCGAGATAATCCCTCTCAGAATGTCCAACCTCAAATGGACATCAAAATGGCGGTGATCTCGATCCATAATCATCATCGCTATAGTGACCTCAATGAGAGTCATTCGTGGCGTCCACGGTCACGATCTAGGGTTGGGATGCCATGGTCGACCTACTATTGCGAGAGATTCCCTTCGTGGCGGGGTGAGTGGTAAGAAAACTATGACAATTGCTGGTCATGCTGCGGTGTTGCTGAGCTAAGGCAAGGTATGGATTACAGTTTTGAAAATTAGGGTTTTAGGTGTTTTGGTTGAAAGAGGACGTGGATATTTTCGAAAAGAAAGGTATAACTTGCACTTATACATACATAATGTTGAAATTATTGTCCCACATCGCCTTATAACAAGTCTTACATACTATTTATATTCATGCGGTCTCCCTCCACCTATAAGCTCAAGTTTTATTGTTGGACTTTCTAACATGGTATCAGAGTCAATATTATCCGTGTATGTGGGCCCACTCTAATGTTGTTTTTGAGTTGGACCTTCTAACGCATAATTTAAGATTGAGAATGCAATGAGGAAAAGATGTGCAAGTAGGGAAACTTGCCAATTTCGGCGGGAGTAGATTCAGTTCTTGCCATGCGTCGAATCTCAACAGGAGGGGATGTAACCACACACGTTATCTCTTCATCGCTTTTTAAGAGGTTGTCGGATTGGAACTTGAAGCTATCAAAGAACCCACAAAGCTCATCCTTTGATGCACGATCCGGACAATCTTCTTGTTCCAAGTGACGAGCATCCGCGTCCGTAAGATGGGTTTGAACGAGAATTGCAAATGAAACAAAAGTATGGCGGTCGAAGAATTAGGTCACATGACCAGACCATCATCTCATAGCAAGTAGCAATGATATTTGGATTTAAATCACCTAACATTGAAATTTCCGTGACATGTTTACCATTACTCAAATCTGGCCGTCCAAATGAAAATGAACGGCCAAAAATGGGCCATGTCATTTGTTGATGGGAAGGGGGAAAAAATTGGGCTGAAATTTTTTTGGAGTTTGAAAAATTTTGAATCCCAACTCTCTCTCTCTCTCTCTCTCTCTCTCTCTCTCTCTCTCTCTCTCTCTCTAGACAGCCTGATTTGAGTAATAGTGTGCATGTCACGAAAATCCCAATGTTAGGGATTCGAATCCATGATATTTCCTTATAGCTAAGTGAATAGATTAGGAAAATCACATATGTTGTTGCCAGGAATTCATACGCGTATCGACCAAAACTTGCTTTTAATTGTTACTATGCAAGTTAAATGAATGATTTACGATTAACAGAGTGACAGCGTCAAAATAAATTTCGCATAGACATGTTCTGTTAGTTGAAGTGGTAGGACACAATCAATCATACTAGAAAAATTTGCCGAATAAAAGGTTTTTATGACTTAATGGTGGTGACACTATTTATGTGATCGACCCATTTTGTAAAATAAGTCCAGATTGTATATATATATATACTAGAAATGCACTTCGATGCTCATTTTCGTTATCAGTTTTCATTTGGTGCATCGTACATGTGAAAATACTCAACCAAATGGAACTTTTGAGATACCAATAGAAAAACACAAAACGCAAAAGAGGTAAAAGTGTGTATTATTGAGTAGCTAGGAGCCGGATTTCTCTCTTCCGTATTCCAATGGTATTGTTCCAGTTAAAACATTGATCGTCTGATCCGATCAATGCGTCGAAGCTCTCTGCTGGTTTATGTTGATTGGCACACACTCGCTAGGTGTCCGATAAAAGAGTAGAAAACTATATTTAAGTCATATTTCTATCTTCCGTTATGTTACGTAACTGTACTTTTAAGTATAACTAAAATTATTTTTTAATAATTTGGAAGTACGCGCAAAAATCCGAGTAACTAGATGTCTATAAAATAACCCGTAACTCTCTATGAAGTACGTATTTTTCTTAATTGAAAGTCTCTCACACCTCAATCAACTAAAAGCTCAAGTCCGTAGGGCTTTGAATTTCATCGTCAAGTGTCGAGTTCTCCAAAATGCGCAAAAAGCGATATAAGCAAGAAACACATGTCAGCACCCAAGTGACTGACACGCACGTGACGGTCGCGAAAGTGGAAGTCACCAATCGAGAAAGAGCTTCGCACGCTCTCCTCAAAGTCCGCCAATGGCAGGTTTCCCGTACACCGGATGACCTGGCATTTCATTTCTTTTTTTCTTTTCCACTTTTCTATATCACAAGTAGAGGTGAGTCCGGTTTCAGGGTAGAACCGGGAACTGAAGAATCGAATCTGCGATTCCCGCTACGATTTCAGGTTCTGATATACTATGATCCGGTTCCCGATTCTTTATGGAACCGGAATCGGAATCGAGATATACATACTAAAAACTCTAATTTCAGCTTTCTTAATTCTATTCATACGTTTTCCAGTTTTCCTCAATCACAATGCAAAGTCTACTGGTGACAATCTCTCACGGCCACGAGTCGAGTATCCAGGGCTTCGCTCCCTTGAGTCTTACCGTTCTCAGGGCTCCGCCTCCGACGACGTCCATTGGCCTCCACTGTCGAGTGGCCATCCCTCGAGTCTCACCATTCAATGGGTTCCATTGCTTCGCTTCACTCTCTCCCTAACCCTTCGACGGCGACCTTTCCCTTGCTGTCAACCGCCTCGACCTCAGCACCCCGACGGCGCCCCCAACTTCCTCTTGCTTGCCGATGCTCCATTGCCAAATTTGATTGTTCCAATGAGACCTAGGTAATCGGACTATTGGAGTTGATTACATTTACTAACCATACAAAGTTTCTACCTTGCACTTAGAGTTGATTATATTTAGACGCCATGCGATAAGCCTAGCATGTCGATTGGAGCTGGCTAAAGGAAAAAATCAGTTTGCGAGATTTGTGTGTGTTTAATGTGACTCGAAGCCCACATTAAGATGATGTCGGATGAAAGAAGACACATAGATGATTATCATGAGCTGAAAGTATGATTTTATGTAATTTTGGGAATAGGTGAGAGTCTTAGTCTTTGAGTGGATATTTGATGTTTTTCAATGGTCGTGTCCATATTATTCTTCTGATCAACATGCTTGTAAGCTTTATGTTTTGTTAACAGTTATGTATGCTGTGTAAGTATATAGGACTGATGCGATGCAAAAACCATAAAAAAAAAAAAAATCATTTTTTGTAGCTCCATTTGACTCTATACGAATGTCTTCTATTTTGATGCAAAAGAAGTTGTATTGGCAGATTCTAGGCTTAAGCACACTACAAGTGTCAAAAACTTGTGTGCGACGCTCACTTTAGTGCTAAAGCTTTCAAAACGATCACTTAAGTGCCAATTTTTTTTTAAAAACGGTCACTTTAGTGCCAAAAAATTCAAAACGATCACTTAAGTGCCAACTTATTTTTATAAAAAAAAAAAAAAAACCACTTGAGTACAAACTTCTTTTAAAAATGATCACTTTGGTATCAACTCCGATGAGCCACGGAAGCTCAAATAATAATAAAAAAATCACGTGTCGGATTTTCAGTGAGCCACGTCAGCTTAAACAGGAGTTGACACTAAAATGATCATTTTTAAAAGAAGTTGGCACTTAAGTGATTGTTTAAAAAAAAAGTTGACACTTAAGTGATCATTTTGAAAGTTTTGATACTAAAGTGAGTGTCGTACACAACTTATGGCATTTGAGGTGTACTTAAGCCCAGATTCTAGAGTACCCTAGAACCGGATCTAGAACCTGTAACAGGGTAGGTTTTAGGTTTTAGAATATACAATGTAGATTCTAGGTTCCGAAAAATAAAGAACTTGTGTTAGCGAGTAGGTTCCAGGTTCCACCTGCCCGAAACTTAGAATCACTCACCCGTAATCACAAGCCAACATCGTCAGATCAAATGCCTATGTTTGGGCACATCGCTATTGACAAGAGGCACAAGAGTCCCGCTCATCAATGATAGGGCAGGGTTTCGAGGCCATTGTGTCGAGGATTGCAAGGAGGCAATGCTCCTCGAAGGCCAAAGGGTTTAATTTGGCCTGTATTTTATTAGTAATTTGTTCTGAACTCCTGAATAATTATTGTATTGTATAATATATTTCACTTATTATAGAGAGATTAGTGTGTCAATTATAATAGAATTATCTGATGGATGTAGCTCTAGTTTAAAGGTGAAGCATGGTAAACCTTATGTATTGATTCTTATTTCTCGTTTTCACTATTTATTTCGTTGTATTTGTGTGTTTAATCCTATATTCTAAAAAAAAACACACTTTCCTAAGGATTTCTCCATGATTATGTATACATAATAACCCGAAAGGGAAAAAAAATAAAAATAAACTTCCACAAGCCATCTTAGATCAGGATTTGGATCTCCTACCTTAGTTTTTCTAAGGTAGAGGGGATCAAATCTCTTAGATCATTGATAAGTGTGAGAGTTCATCTCAGATTAAAGTTAATAATGGTAGCTACTTCTAATTACATCCATCACGAATCTTGTAAAAGTCCGTTGGAGGGCGTTATATAAAGGGATACAATTGATTACTCCACCTAATCAAAATTGGCATGCCACTCTGTATGCCAGTTATTTCAAAATAATGTAAACATTTCCGTAACAGTATTCCCTTAATATCTTATTGCAGACATGATAACAAAGCATTCATTGCTGTCTCCAAAATGGACAATTCCTATTGGGTAGACCCATGTGAAGATGATTCCTTAGACCGATAAGATTCTCCCTTTTGAGACAAATCCTAATGGGGCCATGGAGAGCCTTCAAAGAATTTCAGGAGGGAAGATCTTGTGATGGTGGAATTTTCAAATGCCTCTAGGGGCGAGCTCTAGACAGGTGTCAATCATCAGCAAATCATAGGAACTCGGAGACCAAGGAAAGGGTTAATCCCGTGGGATGTTCTTCCGTTTTAGGGTTTGTAATCCCAACGATGCATGGATGTCGCTTTGCTGAGTCACCGGGCTGTGCGAAAGGAGTTCACTTTCTCATTGGTGATGCCAAACATGGCGTAAAATAATGAGAGAAGCACGTGGTGGCGTTGTGGCCACTGATGTGTCTTCCTCCATCCGAGGGGAAGAAGGGACCGATAGCACTTCCGGGGCAAGTGATGATGGGTCGCCTCTCCCACTTATCAAACAGGAAGTAAAGGGGCCAGAAAAGAAGAAGAGTATTAGTAAGAAGAAGAGTATTAGGAGTGTCGAAAGCTGTGTACAGCATTCACTATAATACCAAAAAATTTACTCGGATCACTTAAAGTATAAAATTTTTCAAAAAAAAAATTCAATTAGGGACTGTTTGCTAACGTTTCCGCTCCGCCTATTTAATAACGTTTCTGTTACTTTGTTTTTGTTCCCCGAAAAAAAAAAAGAATCAAAAACATGTTTGGCAACGCAAATGATTTTGGTTACGATTCTAGTCCCGGAAACACTTTTGGACTAAAAATAAGAAACAAAAAAAGTTGTTTCTAAAAAAAAATACTTTTGCGAATTACAAATGCAACGATAGTCTTCTTTCACTTTTGTCGGGCATCTGCGACGCGTGGGCCGAGTGTAGCCTATCCGGTCTAGATAATTTTTTTAATAAAAATTTTCGGAAATTAATAAAAATAAAAAATGTTTAAAAATTCAAAAAATGGAAAATTCATTAAAAAATTGGAAAAATAATACAATCCCAAAATTCCAAAAAAAAAAACCTAAAAAATTAGGAGATGTGTCATTTCAACTGGCCAATCTTACTTTTGATGATTTTTCCTTTTAATTTCTCCCAAATAACGATTTTGCCCTTCATTGGCAAATCATTCTTTAAAATCCTGAAAATTTCAAAAATTTCTCAAAAAGTAGGAAATAGGTCCATTCAATTGGCCAATCCTATTTTTGGTGATTTTTTCTTTCGATTTTTTCTAAGTCTTGCATGATTTGTTATTGGAGTATCATGATGCATTAGTGACCATTTGCATAGTATCAATTGCTCAAATCCACCATCTGCATGATATCAAATGTGATTATATAATTATTTAACTAAATGATAAATTGGGAAGGGAAATTATTTTTCAGAACAGAAATTTTGTGTAGTTATCAAACGCGTTTCTATTCTGGGAACAAAAAATTTATCCAGTTACCAAACGCGTTCTGATTCTTTAAAACTCATCCAGGGAAAAGAATTAAAAAATTGATTATAATCAGAATTACTTTTTTGGAGCAGAAACGTTACCAGAAAAGCCTTTAACTACCAAGTCCGATAGGCTTGGCCGAAAATCCGACATGGCATCATTTTTATTAATATTTGAAACTCTTGTGGCTCACTGGGGGTCCAGTCAGCAGTAAAAGAAAATAGATATAAAAATAATAAAAATAAATATATCATTCTTAATTAGTTTTAAAAAATAAAATAGAATTTTTTTTTTTAAAAAAAAGACACTTGACTACAGGTCCCTTAAGTTAAAAAAAATCAATATTTAAAAAAAATGAGAAAAACAATTTTTTTTTAAATACAAATTTTACCAGGCTTAAAACTTTAAGGCAAAAAAAAGGCAAAAAAATTTAAGAAAAGGGACGGGGGAAGAACAAGGCGGCAATAAAATTTTCTTTTAAAATATTTTGTCTTTATTTTTTTTAATGTTGTAATGTATTTTAAAATTACAATTAAATTCCACCTTATTAAATTTTTTATTCTTATAACTTTTTTAATTTGTCCACCTCTTTTAATTTTTTAAATTTAGGCTTCTTTTTAAATATAATTAAATTTTCATTTAAAAATATTAGTTTTTAGCAATTTTTTAAATCGAAAATTAGTTTATTTTAATTTTTTAAGTGGAGAATCCCACATGGACTTAATTTTTTTAAAATGATGCCAATTTGTTTTAAAATTTTAATTATAAATTTCACATATTAATTTTGGCCAGAATATTTTGCCGAAGGCATATAGTGATCTTTTTTCTTCGATTTGACACGTAAGTGATCTGGCGAAAACTTTTGGCATTAAAGTGATCACCACACACAACTTATGGCATTCTGATGTTCTTCACCGGAGGAAAAAAAGATTGTCTCTTGAGTCTTGTGGACAAAATCGGGGTGCCCAATTAAGCTTCACGTCATTAATTGCTTTTTTTCCTATGCATAAGTTTTGTGAAGGTTTAGCTCTCTCTTTTAATGGAAGCCAATACCTCTTATTTGCATAAACCCTTTGAGAAACATCCATCTAATCCTTAGTACATAGTCATTCTCCATAATTTCTTAATTGGTTACAAGTTTATGACTTGGCTATTAGTATCGAGTTCTCTATTCATGCCAAGCAATGCAATGAATTCCCATAATACTCCGTTATCAACATTCAGATTACGCTAAAGTTACGTTGGGTCATCCGGATTTCTAGGCAAGATAGGATTGGATAGGATATAATAAAAAATTCAAGGGATTTGATCATATCATATCTCCTGTTTGGTGAACAGCAGATTTAAAGTCGGATATCTTTATATCGTATCATATCCATTGTTTAGTAGAATTTGGATATCAATATAATGATTCTTGATTTGTACCATTCGAAAACTCTTGTTCGTAGTCGACGCAGCATATTTTCGACGGCTCATGGGGTCAGAGTTTGAGGGCACGGCTAGGGGTGTGCAAACTGGACCGGACCGGCTCGGACCGGGTGGGTTGGTCCGGTCCTTGAGGTGGATGGGTTGGTCCCCGGTCCCAATAAATGGGACGGTGACTGGGCGGTCCGGTCCTCGGGTTCTTGTGTTGGGACCGGACCGGCCCGGCCCGGACCGGACCGCCAATAATATATAATTATATATATATATATAAATATATATATAATTACAAAAGAAATTAAAAAAAAAACGGAATCTCTCAAGAGTAAGAAGAATCCCGGACCGGCCCAACAATTTATACGTATAACTCTCGGACCGGCCCATCATTCATATGGCATTCAGTATGCTATCCTGGTGGTGTTTTGACATTCAATGACTTAAGTTGTTGAGCCCCAATGTGGAATACAATAGTCGTTTAATATATTTTAATATTTTTTGGGATTTATTTTTCCTTTTTTTTTCTCTCTTTGTTCTTTTATTTTCATCTTCTTCCAGCCAAGATGAGGGCCAACGAAGCTCGCCCCCACCTCTGGTTGATCGCTGGGCTTGGCGGTCAGCTGGAGGAAGAATAAAAATGTAGTAGTAGGCTTTGTAGCGGTTGGGCTGGGACCGGGACCGGACCGGACCGACGGTCCTGGTCCTGTTCGGTCCCGGTCCGGTCCATGGTCCCGAAAATATGGGGACCGGACTATTGGTCCGGTCCTCGAGTTCATGCCGGGACCGGACCGGCCCGGACCATGCACACCCCTAGGCACGGCCATAGGATGGTTCCGGTCACAATCCTCTCCCTGGCCGGAGTTCACGCCCCGATCTGCATGAAGTTCCTGTCTGCCGCCATCAACTAGAAAGTCGACAGCTTCTTGGACGGGTCGTAATTATTAACCCTAAGATCGATTACAATCAACCCTACCTTCGATGTTTTGGCTCTTTTTAAGTAGACTTATATGCAAGAATTCTTTTACATGCTTTGCGTAAATTAAACTACATTTTGGTCGTGCTTCTGGTGGTTTTTGGAAACGTGCTGGGTTCACTAGTGTTTTTGGGTGGTTCTTTTGCTTTATGATTGTTCTCCATTCGGAAGGCTATCCAAATCTTCAAGCAATGGTTTTCCCAACGATGTTCATCATGACGCCGCATGACACGAGATCAATTTCGAAAGTTCACATATACGAGCGGATCAACAGACGTACAGAGAAGGTTCAGTCAATTGAGCGTTGTTCTTCTATCCTTTCCCGACACAGGTTGGGTTGGCCATGATAGACGGTTTATATAGAATGGAGAAGCTGAACATCGCTTCGTCTTCTCTCTCGCGGAAGCAATTTGCTTCTCGAGCAAGTTTAACACAATTGCCGGAAAATTTGCCCGCCGCCGCCGGAGAGGCGGCCCCCCTAACCAAAGAGGCGGCCCCCATAGCCGGAGTGATGGCTCGCCGCCGAAGTCCGGCAGCCCCCCTAGTCGGGTGGCGGCCCGCCACCGGAGAAGCAGCTAGGCGTGGCGAAGAGGCGAAGAGGGCATGTCGAAGAGGTGGTGGCTTTAGCAATAGATAAGAGAAATCCTATCCGGCTCTATCCTACCCTCCTCCGTATGATTATTTTATCCTCCCTATATCTTCATATATCCCCCTATATCCTATCATCCCCCTATATCCTATCTTAGAGGATGACCAAACATAGGATATGATAAAACATATCATATCCTGAGTTTTATTCGATCGACCAAAGGCAGCCTAAGAGTATTAAGATAGCATACACTCGGAACTGAAATATCACTCTCCCAAGCCGCAATACCATCCCGTTTAATAGCTCTCTCCCTCTCTTAGGCACCTCCTCGGACATGACTCACATGTTCTGATCTCAACACGTGAAGGTGCCCCCGAACCCCGTCCCACGGTACCGAGCTCATTCCCACTCGGCCCTGCGCTTTACCCTTTCTTCAGCCGCCACTCCTCGTCTACCATTCCTCGACACGCGAAGGGTCCCAATTGACCAGACCTCACGTTCCCCGGACCAACTCCTGGTCCCGAGTGCTCTTTCTCGCCTTTGCCCAAATGCCTCCGACCACTTTCCACGCCTCCTGCGGCGACCCGACAAATAACCCTACTTGCCCTACCTTCGGTCGCTTCATTCCCAACGCCACAGACCAACTGGTCCACAAATTGTCAACGATCGACTACGAGAACAACCATGACCCACCTGACGAGCTACGTGGCATCGTTGCTCAAAACCTCACCATCCCCCTTCGTGCCAAAAAGCTTGAACCCACGTCATGCACGCACTTCCGATGACATGCACAGCACCCACTTCGCCCTAGCACCACCCGTTGCTATCATACCCGTCTCGGCCAATGGCCACTCACTCCCAGCCCGCAATGAAGAGGCTATTAAATGGGTTAGAAAACAACTTGCCTGGGAGTTCGCTGAGCGGCTGCACTCGTCCGTTGGTTGTCATGGAGTCACCGAACGCCAGATCGAAAAAGTGCGTAGCTCTGGGTGAAGAGGAAGCGTCGAGGGAGACACGGTCGAGGAACTCGAAGGCAACAGAGCCGAAGAAGAGGAAATGGGTCTCTAAGCCCAAAAAAAAAAACTGGCTTTAAGTTGATCCAAACTGGGCTTGCCTTACCTTGAACACTTGGGCTTTCGCCATGATTGGGAGTTGGGTCTTCGAGCCTTGCCTAACATGGCCCACGGCTGAGTCAACTAAGTATGGGTCGAGCCCCATCGCACGGCCTTGCTATCATGGATTGATTTGGGCCGAATTTCCTTAATAAGCTCACCACGACTAGGCGAAAATGGATCAAGATTCCAGTAATGGGCCGGACCGATCCCTTAGTGGACCCTATGCAGTCGGCATTACTTAGGCCGAGATCTTGGTGATGGGCCGGGTCCCACCTCTCCTCCTACCACTCGATCATGGAACACTCGTCAGGCCCATTAATCAATTCTAGGCCTTAGTCTGAACATGCATTAATTCACTTCGTATGAGTCAGCTTTCCAATCCATTTCGTCCATTTCTTGTTAAATTAGAACTATTTAAAGAGGGTTTCACATAGTCATTGTTGCAAACTACTGGCCTAGATGGGCTTGATGTGGGCCATCAGAAAGGCTCATGGGCCTAGTGCAAATTTGGGTTTTGAAGGAAGAAATTTGCATGAATTAATCTTTGGGCTAATTCCCTAAAAAAGCACCAACTTTAGTACTAATGACGATTTTGGCCCGAACTTTTTTTTGTTTCATAAAAAAAACACCAACTTTAAATCTAATGACGATTTCGGCCCAAACTTTTTTTCATCCCATGAAAAAGCATAAACTTTAACTCGAGTCACAAATCGAGCCTCTCTTTAATTTGGAACCATTATTGTCCAACGTGACAATTTTACGTCATCAATAAATCCACGTGACTTGTTAATGTTAATGTGGATTTAAGACGTGGATTTAAGGCATCGTTTTCTTAGCATGGATTTGAAGTTGTTAATCTACTTCACTTATGGCATAACTTAAAGAACGACGGTTAACCTATTCATCGTCTTCTATTTTACTCGCAAGCATCAGCTCTATAACTGGAATCTTAAACTGTGTATTACCACTCATGAAGAGACGCCATGGATGAGATCTGCCAACCTCACGATTAAAGCATTCCTTTTTTAACAAGCCCGACCCTACCCTCTCCCCAAAGATGATAAACTTTATATTCCGTGCCAATAAGATGATTAATAGTACCCTAAATCCATGTCAACATGCCACATGGATTTATTGATGACGTGGAATTGCCATGTTGGATAAATAATGGTTCCAAATTAAGGGGGCCGAATTTGAAAATCTAGTTAAAGTTTATGCTTTTTCATAGAATGAAAAAAAAATTGTGCCAGATCGTCATTAGACCTAAAGTTTGTGCTTTTTTATGAGACAAAAAAAAAGTTCGGGCCAAAATCGTCATTAGTGCTAAAGTTGGTGCTTTTTTAAGGAATTAGCCCATTAATCTTTGGACTCAGGAGTCTAAGAATGTCCTATTTATTGACCACGTGTCAAAAATTGGGACATGCGTTGACCGTGTGGTCCAACCGCGTCCCACCATGTCGGGAGCATGTCAGACACCAACACTTGTCAGACACTTGAAAAATGGCTTTAGGGGCGTGTCCATGTAACATAGCTCTGAACTCACCCACGTCTCTCGGCCTCTCATCCCTCTTGCCTGACGCTTCGACACCACGACTCAACGCCAGAGATCCTCGGCAGCACCTTCTCCCTCAGTTCAGCCCGTCGTTGATCTGTGCCGCCCCTCTTGGCCCTTTGACCCATTCGACTTCAAGAAAGAAACGACGTGGCCCGAGCTCGTCTCAAGGTCAATCAACCTCTCGTTTTCTTCGTGAATAATCCCAAGGCAAGGTGTCTGGATCAGGTGCCTTAAAGGCACCTACCTTACCCTCATCCCCACCCTCCATAAACCTTTCTCCCCCATAAAAGGGGGAATGGAGGGTGGGGATGCCCCTACCTGTAAGGTAGGGGATCCAAATCCGCAAGGCAAATAGCCACTTATCCTCATCGTTTTTCTAGCCAATCGCCATTTGTTTTAGTTCGGATTGTCCGATTGAAAATGAGAATCTTTGAGCGAAGATTGGATTGCATGGAAAGGAAAACGGCTTTGTAAGGTGGGATCGCGAGCCGACTCGCTAAAAAAAGCCCCGCTCTCCCTGTCTCAGGCCTCGGTTCAATGCATCCGAATATACTTTTGAAAGTCATGGCCTTCGATGAGATTAAGTGGAAGCCGGCCCCCTTTTCCCACTGATCAACTACTGAATTTGCATCAGTTAGGACTTGCTCAGCATTAATCACACTTTCAAAGAGCTTGGATGTCGGACAAGTACAACCTGTTCAGCATTCCTTCGTTTTTAGCAATCAGTCTATATTTTGTTAACATTCAACTCGATCCTTTACCTTTTCCATTGAAAGAGGAAATGTCTCGGACCAAATCCCAATAGCAACTGCTCCTCATCACAGGAGTTTCATTTCTCAGTCAACATCAATTATCTTCAGATAGACACTTCTATGGCAATAAACAATCAATCCTAAACTAAGAATAAGGTAGATGGAACTGACAAGGTGAATCCTTAACCAAGGACTTAGCCGGGAAAACAAGTCCAGTCAATATGTCTATCTTGTGGACGGCAAGCCGCGGGAATCGAAAGAAGACTCAACATCAGATGTAGTTCTCATAATCCTTGGAATAATCATGCTTCAAACATGATTCTACACATTGATGCTATGGAATCCAACATGTTGTGTGCACTGTGAACATGGTCGGTTCATTGTAATTTTCTAATATGAACATGTTATATGACTCTAAATCAACATTACTCATTGCAAATCAGCCTCATTTGATGTGACTGACTCGTGAATACATCAACAATCAGTTCGAAACTGTATTGAAATAATGGTGGTTCTAGTAAGAATCCGAGGTTTCAATCAAATGACAGAGTTCTTAACGAGGGAATTCCTATTAACAATAAAGAAAAGAAGTGTAGCGCTGCATTATGCAAAACATCCAAAAGCCTTCATCGGATGTTCAATCTCCAATGACATCACCATTTTCACCACGCTTGCTTGACGTGCAATACTTCAATTTAAACTGGGAGAAGATTTTTTAAGTTGTGTTTTGAGAGATAAAGGGAAAGGTCATGAGAGTGGAAGGAGAAGCGAAGCACATATTAGGGCCTGAGAAGATGTAGAAAGAGGTGGTGATCACGTACTTGATGTTCAATCTCTAATGACATTGTACGTCATCATCGCTTGCCATTTTTAATGTTACCAGTCCAACCTTTGCACGAACGTTATCGTCTGATTTTGCGATCGGGTCTGCTCCGCTAGCCATAAAAAATAAACAGGAGAACAGAAACAATATGCATTCTCTAAAATTAATTCTAGCTGCAGCCGCCAAAATTACATGCCCTGTTAGAATATAGACGAAGAAAACATGGCTCTTTACCCGGATCCCCTGCCCATATTTCGGCTGGGCAGGGTGATCCCCACCCCTACACACGGTGGGGCCCACCCAATGAAGGGTGGGGATCTGCCCAGGAAAAACATAGGCAAGGGATTTTGCATCCGGCTCCTCGAGGAGCCATTAAATCCCCACCGCCCACTCCCCCTTTTTATAGGGGGCAAATGTTTGTGGGCGGTGGGGATTTGTCTGTCTTATAAAAAGTAACGCAGACGATCCAGACGCAGGAATTTTCTGGCTTTTTTTTTCCCCAATTGGATGCTATAGTTTTTGCGCAGGATTGGATGCTATTGTTGAACTTTCGGCGGCTGGCAGAGCAGACACAAAGTACAAAAAGATGGAAATTTCTTGCAAGGTTCGATTGGTCAAAAAAGGGAGAGAGAGATGATGACGTACGATGTCTGGTTCAACCAGATTCGGATCCCCTACCTTACTTTTTATAACGTAGGGGCATCCCCACCCTTCATTCCCTCATTTTACAGAGGGGAAAAGTTTATGGAGGGTGGGGATGGGGTAAGGCAGGTGCCTTTAAGGCACCTGATCCAGACACGGTTCAGTTTGCTCACTAAGCACGTCATCACCACCTCTTCCTGTAAGTCCTATATATACCTCGCTTCTCAATCACCTCCCGTCACTTTTCTCTTCGTGTCTCAAAACACACCAATTACGAAATTTTCTTCTAATTTAGTTTGAAGTAGTGCTCGTCAAGCTTGGTGAAATGGCAATGTCATCGGAGAATGAACACCCGGTGAAGGCTTTTGGATGGGCAGCCAGAGATTCTTCAGGTCATCTCTCTCCCTTCAAGTCTTCAAGAAGGTAGCATGTTTTCATTTTTTTTATTTTCTTTTTTGTTTCTTATTTTTGGTGCAGCAAAGGTGAAAATCTCCTTTATGCAAATTCATTGACTTCCCTTTTTATAGGGCCACCGGAGAAAAAGACGTGAGTTTCAAGATATTGCACTATGGTATATGCCATATGATCTCCATGATATAAAAAACGAATGGGGAACAACTTCTTATCCCATGGTGCCTGGGTATGATCCTAAAAAACATCGTGCTTTTTGATTTTCTCATATAAATAAACAAATTTTTTTAGGGAAAAAATATACTAATTGGCCATTGTATGCAGGCATGAGATTGTTGGTATTGTCACTGAAGTAGGTAACAAAGTGACAAAATTCAAAGTTGGGGATAAGTTGGGTGTTGGATGTCTGGTCGGATCATGTCGCTCTTGCGCAAATTGCAAAAACGGTCTTGAGAATTATTGCCCCAAAATGATCTTGTCTCATAATGCAAAGTACTACGATGGAACCATCACTTACGGTGGCTACTCAAACATCATGGTATCAGATGAACACTTCATACTTAAAATCCCCGACAACTTGCCTCTTGATGGTGGTGCTCCTCTCCTCTGTGCTGGGATTACTGTCTATAGTCCATTGAAGTATTACGGGCTTGATAAGGCCGGAATGCATCTAGGGGTGGTTGGGCTTGGTGGGCTTGGGCACATGGCTGTAAAGTTGGCTAAGGCCATGGGCTTGAAGGTGACCGTCATCAGCACCTCACCTAATAAGAAAACGGAAGCCATCGACAAGTTGGGAGCCGACGAATTCTTGAATAGCCATAGCACAGAAGAGATGCAGGTATGTTATAGTCACAACAAATAATTTTCTATGGTCAAGAGTAGGGGCAAGGATAATCGAATATAAATTAATGATAGTATATTTATTAACTACAGTCTGCAATTGGTACATTGGATGGCATCATCGACACAGATCAGCAGTGCATTCTCTTTTGCCTTTGATTGATTGATCTCTTGAAAACTAGTGGAAAGCTTGCCATGGTTGGTGCACCAGAGAAGCCACTTGAGCTGCTTGCCATGCCACTCCTTATGGGTAAGGCTAAGCATGTCTTTTGAACTATGTAGTTCTTCTTTAAAAAAAGCCTTTTATTTTTTTATGTTTAAGATAAAATCTAATTCTTTTCGATATTGGTAAAAGATAGATTTCGAGTTTCACATATAAAAGAAAAAGTGAGTAACAAATAAGACGGCCTAATTCCAAAAAAACCTCAAACTTTGACGTTTGTCCCAAAAATATCCATAACTTTTTTTTGTCTCCTAAAAAACCTCCAACTTTTGATTTTGTCCCAAAAAAACCTCAAACTTTGGTCTTTGTCTCAAATATACCCACAACTTTTTTTGCCTCATAAAAAACCTCAAACTTTTGATTTTGTCCCAAATTTACCACAGTTATTAAAAAAAAAAGAGTGTTTCGCGCCCAGTTGAACAGAACCCATGATTGTTCGACAAAGGTCAAAATGTATTTCCAATTGTTTCAAGGAAGAATTTTTGACACATTGCAGCTGCATTAATTCATTTCTAGACATAATTGAGTTACCCGAGATTCACATATAAATTTCAGTGGGAACAAGATATTAACAAATCTTCTTCTTATACTTCAAATTTTTATCGAAATGATGATCACAAGAAAGCATTGGGGGCAGTAGTTTTTCGTCACAGAGGCAGGGTCGGCAGCAGCTTGTTGTCACAGATGCAGGGTCGGCAGCAGCTTGTTGTCATAGATGCAGGGTCGGCACGATGGTCCTCGGTGGAAGGCTCGATTGTCATCGAGGACTATCAACGGGCAATGAGCCGATGACGAGGGTTTCTATTGTCTCGGGATAAGGCCACACCATCGGGCGACGGTTGAGAATCACTTGGAGTTTCAACAGAAGCTAAACGGCCGACGTCGGGTCGTCGGGAATTCTACGAGATGGGTTTTGAGGGTTTTTTTGTGATTGAACTAGTAGATTTGGGACAAATTTAAAAGTTGAAGGTTTTTTAAGAGACAAAAAAAAAGTTGTGGATATTTTTGGGACAAATGCCAAAGTTTGAGGTATTTTTGGGATTGGAGTGGTAGACTTGGGACAAAATCAAAAGTTGAAGGTTTTTTATGAGACAAAAAAAAGTTGTGGATATTTTTTAGACAAAGGCTAAAGTTGGAGGTTTTTTTTGGGATTAGGCCCAAATAAGACTTGTAATCATAGGTAGAAAGAATGTGAGAGGAAGTCTTTTCGGAGGGATCAAGGAGACGCAAGAGATGATTGATTTCGCATTGAAGCACAACATAGTCGCGGATATCGAAGTTATTCATATGGATTATGTGAACACTGCCATGGAGCGTCTTGCAAAAGCAGATGTTAAGTATCAATTTGTCATCGACATCGCCAATTCCTTGAATTCTTCATGAGGTTTTCCAATGGTTTGGAACTCTACTGAGCTTGAATAAAGATCAGCATTCCGTGTGTAGTATTTACGGATTTGCTTTATATAGGTAAGATCGTTTTCCAACTTGCATCTGCTTAGCGTGATTTGCTTATCCTCTAGTGTTGTTATTTTTTTATTATCACCTCTGAAATAAAGATTATTATTTGTACTGGTCGCAACCGTACTTTAGGTTGGTTTTGTTTTAAGTAAGCTGTTCTCAAAATGACATGAGTTGTCCTTATGCGTGATAAGAAATTCATGCACTCAAAAGCCACCACCCCTTTTTCTTCAGACAACATCACCACCAAGGCCGACATCTGGTGCTGGTATCTAACCAATCTTCTTTGTAAATGGCGCAACTTCATATAACTTGCTCGTTTGTCAAGATGCATCCATACCACTAACAATATATCCTCATCAAATTGCCTTGTTAAATTGGGTTCAATCTATTACGCATGAATCGTTTTCCTTTAACAAGGCCCGGATCAGATGTGGATATCTAGCAAATCTTCTAATGGGATGGTGCAATTTTATTTTATTTTAATACTCTGCTTGAAATTTGGAAAAATAAAAATAGAGGCACCCTGTGATTCTTTTGTCAAGATGCATGCGTCCCATTAACAATGGCAGAAGGACAGCAGGAGTGCTAATATTTGTGTACGGAGCTCACTTTAGTGCCAATATTTTTTTTTGGATCACTTCAGTGCCAATTTTTGTCAAAAACGATCATTTCAGTGCCAAATCTGACGTGGCTTGCCAGAAATCATGACACGTGTCCCAATGTGATCTGACGTGGCTTGCCGGAAATCATGACACGTGTACTATTGGCACTGAAATGATCGTTTTTGACAAAAATTGGAACTAAAGTGATCCAAAAAAAAATATTTGCACTAAAGTGAGCTCCGTACACAAATATTAGCACTTGTAGTGTTCTTCTGCCCATTAACAATATATCAACATGAACTTGCCTTACTTCTTAAATTGGATGTAATCTTCTAACATGTGAATCATTTTCCTTAAACAATGTCACAACCAAGGCCCGCATCTGATGCGGATGTCTTACTTATCTTTTTGGTCTATTGTGTAAATTCTTAATATAACTGGGCCGATTCAATTTGTGTTTAATTAAAAAAGGGGGGGCACTTTGGGGTTATTTTGTCAAGATGCATGAGTCCCATACTTTCCTTAAACAAAGTGACAACCAAGACCCAAATCTGACGCGGATGTCCTTCTAATTTCCATATAATTTGGCCGGTTTGTGCTAAAAATTTGGACAACGAAAATTGGCACTTGATAATACAAAAAGAAGTTTTGAAAAATCAATTGAACATTCAGAGTACAGATCAGAGGTACTCAATGATGTATCTTACCGTTTAAAGAATATGTAATGAAAAATTGAGAGAGAACCTCCATAGATATAGCTCTGTCGAAAACTAAACTATTCTATGGAAAATTCAAAAATTGCCATTACCTTTTTCCTTTGTATCGTTTTGCATCTATATTTTCAAAATCAACACGTAGGCATCTTTAGTTTTATGATGAGACTTCAAATAACACCCGACATTATTATTTCACATTAGATCGTACTTCGTAACATTTTACTAATGATTTTGATGATTCCCGGCGTGTTCAGGTACACTTTCGAGTCTGCATTTCGTACCTTAGATTTGTCTAAATTTTTAAGATCATGTCCCACTCTATGTCAAGGTAAACAGAGTAAGACGTAAATCGAATTTCGCTACACGTGACCCGTTTTTCTTTACATGGGCCTTTACTGGTTTTGGAAATTTTTTTAATATTAGTGGTATCTGATGTAGGACAACTAGCGTACACTTTTTGGGAAAAATAATATTACGATTTTAGATAGAGTTTTAGGTATTTTTCTATTTTAAGAATTTTAGCGATATAGGTAATCGAGATATTTGATTTTAATTCCGTTTGATTAGATTATATTTGATTTGATTTATTTTATGTTATATTTGAGTAATTCTATTTCCTTTAGGAGTCCTATCTATATAAAGGACGTCCACCTTTGTAATGGATACATTGTCATTCTATCATTCAATCAAATTTTCGAGTATTCTTTGGAATTATTTTTCAAGTTCGCTTCTCTCTGCATCATTTGGCATTGTGACGATAACTCATAATGTGAATATCAATCTCCCTGTAGCTGAGGGCCATGAAAACGACACTATACACGGGCTGAGTTCAATCAATTCGTGGGTCAAACCGATCGGAGGTTTCAAGAATTCCTTGAAGCCATACAGCATTTGTCCACAAACCCCATACCTGGCGTGCTTCCAACTAAGCGAATTTCTATCGCTTGTGATCCCGAAGTAGCTATAGATCGTGGGGCAAATCACCGACAAAGGCGACAAGTCTATGTTGAGGATTTTGAAGAAGGGAATTTCCAAGACATGCCTATTCGTGGAGGTCGCCGTTATGGAGGATTCCATGATGAAAAAGTTCGTGGGGATCGCCGACATGGAGGCTATCGACGATATCTCGAAAAATATCAATTCAATGGCAATTCGAATATCGAAGACTTTCTAGAGTGGCTCTAGGAGGTTGAGGAGTTCTTTGAAGTCATGGAGATCGATGAGGAAGATCAAGTAGAATTCGTGGCGAGAAAATTGAGGTGCGACACTCTAGCTTGGTGGGAACAGACACAAAAATCCCGACGCCGTCAAGGAAAAGCTCCTATTCGAACGTGAAAACGGATGAAACGAATTTTAAAGGTACGTTTCTTTCCACTTGACTATGAACAAGAGTCGGTGAAGGGCGGTGAGGTCGTCCTTGGAACCGTTCCCCAGGCGGCGACGCGGATGCACTAGGATTTCGTCGCATTCAAGGAGAAGCCGATGGCTAGGATTAATTTCACTTCTTTCCCAAATCTCTTGCCATGGCCTCCAAAGCCCTCCAAACCGAGGAACCAAACGGCAAAGACTAGATTTTGGAGAAACTAGAAGAGGAACCGAGGGTAGAAGGAGAGACGGAGCAAAAGGACCCGGAGATCGTTCCCGAAGCTGAGACTTCCGTCGAGAAACCAAGCCTAGAACACAAGGATGCCCAGAATGTTGAGGGCTCGATCCGGGACGTGTCTCAAGCAAGAGGAGATGCTGATACGTTACTAAAAGAGCTTCATCATAGTCTTCTCAAGCAAGAGGAGATGCTGATATCGTATGCGCAGCAACAATGTAAAGCGCAAGAGCGGTGGAAACTGCAAGGTCAGTTTCTAAAATCACAGTCAATTTCTTTGAGCCTCTGGTCATGCATGCGACCAAACTGAACCAGTTCGTGGAAGATGCACAAACCGTAAATGATCAAAAGCTATCTGAACTTGAGAAAAATTTTGAGGAATGTGCTGCCAATAAAGAAAGGCAAATGCTAGAAAAAGTGGCAGAACTGTTTGCAAGTCCAAATGCAAGGAAGAAAAAAATTGGTTCCAATGGCTGTGCAAAATCTTCGAGAGAGTACCACAGAGTCGCAATATAATGAGGACAACTCTGCTGTGGAAGTTTGGAAAAGGGGTCGGAAGAGGAAGCGGAAGACGGAGAGGCATTGGAAGTACAGGAAAAAGCAAACCCAGACGCAACGAACTCAAGGACGAGTTCTCCTGAAGAAGAGGATAAATGATGTAAGACAACTAGCGTATAATTTTTGGAAAAAGAAATATTACGATTTTAGATAGAGTTTTACGTATTTTTCTATTTTAAGAATTTTAGCGATATAGATAATCGCAATATTTGATTTCAATTCCGTTTGATTAGATTAGTTTAGATTTATTTTATGTTATCTTTGAGTAATTCTATTTTCTTTAGGAGTCCTGTCTATATAAAGGACATCCACATTTGTAATGGATACATTATCATTCTATCATTCAATCAAATTTTCGAGTATTTTTTGGAATTATTTTCCAAGTTCGCTTCTCTCTGCGTCGGTATCACTGGTAAGGATGGAAGCTTTGATACCATGTATAACAACGTGCCTAGCTCTCGACACAAATCAAAAGACTTTTTACTGATTATGCTTAGCTGTAAAACCAAAAGCCATTTTATTTTGCCATTGAGAACAAGTTTTCATGAGGTCCTCATGGAAGCTGTTTACTTCTCCTTGCTCTAAGACGATCATAATTTTGCTTTGCTCACATTTAACAGTAAGCCAAGCCTAAAGAGGTATCTTGTCTAAGTAGTTATAAGCACTTAATTCAGATGAGGAATAAAGTATCGCGTTTGAAGTACCATGTTTCTCGCTTAAAGTGACTTTGAGGACCACAGGCGTCGTTTTAATTAATGGAGCCCTTTCTGTATGTATGTCACAAAGGGATATTATGTGCGTCCATAAAAATTAGTTCGGCCTAAAAATGGGATATGTATGCATATATTTGTGCTATACGGAAAACAAATTCGACAAAAAATTGAACTTCAATTTAGCCCAAAAATTGCATTAAATGCCCACAAACTTTACTAACTTGACTTACATAAATAAGGTATGACAACACGGACAATTTCGAGGTTTCAATCGCCCAGGCAATTATATTTGGGAAAAAGACACCATAAGTACCATAATTTTCATACGACACTTCCAAGCGATCACTTTATTGCTACTTTCATAAATAAAAAGAAAGGACCATTTAAGTGCCATTGCAGATTTGGAATGCCGAAAATCCGACCCAACACTATTTTCAACATTTTTTCTAATGGACGCAGCACGCGGACACTCTATGTCAGCATAAGCACTCTAAACTACGTCACTAAACATTTTTGCCCCACATTTAGACCCTAATCTGGACAGATTGAGCCATTTCCCATCTTCTTCAAACCCTAATTCGGACCGAGCATAATTCCTTCTTGTAAGCTCAGCCTTTAGACCTGTCCTCATCTTCGGGGATTGATCCTTGCTGGGATCGTGGCCAAAACTCAGACACTCTTAACAATTTCGAACTATCAAAATCAAATGTTTTGCATCATCAAGCTAGTGAGTTGGTTGGGTGAAGCTCTTGATCCCTATGCAATGGTTGAATGTCGAATCACATTTATTCAAGGTATAACTGCAAAGCATTTGCGAGTACTAGTAAATGGAATGGTCATCTATCATTGTTATCGAAAAATTAGAGAATGTTGGAGACTTGTTCATAGGCATATAGAAATCACTCGTGAGCAGCACTAGATAACAAATGAAAAACAACATTCGTCGGAAAAGGAAAACTATCTGGATGTAGTTGCCTCGAGCCATTCTACCAAACACAAACAGCTAGATTTAATTTTTCCCAAGCTGGTGAATAACAAGACTTGTGCAATTTATTTAACTACACATGTTACAAGAACTTCTCGTAAGAACATGACTACAACGTAGGATATATTGAAGATATCACCGTCGATCTCTAGATTCTTCCTTAATTGCGACTCTTCGTATTCCGATTTCGATGGATGTCGATGGACTTTTTGATTCTCAATGGACGTCAACATGTTAAGTGTCATTATTGTATTGTTCTTTTCAAAAGTTTTTTTTTTGTATTCTCAATGTTGATTGTTCATATTTCTAGGTGTGACGCCCTAGAAATATGACTTTTATAAAGTGCATGAATTCAATAAAATGGATTAATATTGAATTTCAATCGGTGAAATATTTTGGATCGTAAGGACTGAAGAGACGATAATTGGACGATTTCTGAAACATCGGTCAGAATATATTAAATTTAAAAAATCTTGGTCGCTGCCATTTAGGATTTAAATCCCCGCGTCGGAGCCTAATCCAATGTACCAAATTTCGTTCAGTCTTGAATTGTCAAATTACTAAATTGCCTATCCAATAACCCACTAGAAGCCAAAATAATCCAAAACTCAAGTAGGCCCCACCCACTTCTCTTCCCCATGCAAGTCACATCCCCACCAACCAATCAAATCTCTCTCTCTCTCTCTCTCTCTCTCTCTACTTCCCCCTTCTCCCCGTAAGAACGCCTCCTCCAAGACCTCCTCCTCCTCCGTGAGTCGTCGTTGCGCGCCACCACCACCTCATCGCCTTGTTATCGTTCTTCCGCCACAGCTCTGATCGCCTCAGCTCACCACCGTCCCCCGCTAAATAGCCTCGCGAAGCCCAGTCCTCTCCTACTATTTTTCGGCATCCGTGGGCTACTCGAGTTTCGAAAGCCCTTGTCGCTGCTCCCGATCCCACCAGCCGCAACAACGCCCTCCTTCCGGCCACCAGACCCCGCTAGTCGTGTCATGCAACCTGAACATCGAGGAGGAACGGAATCAGAATGATCAGCATCGGGTGGAGCATTAGAGATATGGTCTGAAGAATTTGAAGGAGACACAAACGAATCCTCTAATATTGGTATTTTGATGTTCGTTGCTGAAGACGAGCTGGAATCAACTTCAGATAGAGGCGGTGCCATGTGCAGAACCATAACAAGCTCGATTGGTGATAAATCTTCTTCACTCAAGAATGGACGGTGAGTAGTAGTCTCCTGCGATTGCTCCTCCGAATATTGTCCCTCCTGGAAAGGGAAAATATCTTTGTGAAAGATGACATCTCGACTAACGAAAAATCATCCAGTCGATGGATCAAGAACCAAATATCCTTTTTGAAGAGCAAGGTATCCCATAAATATACATTTAAGAGAACGAGGACCCAATTTGTCCCGAGGGCCTATAGTGGATACATAACATAAACATCCAAAGACACGCAGATGGTGGATATTTGGAACTTTACCAAAGAGAAGCTCCAAAGGAGTTCGCCCATTTACGGTTCGAGTTGGCATCTGATTGATTAAGTAGGTTGATGTGACCACAAAGTCTCCCCAGAACGTTTCAGGAATGGAAGCTTGGTATTTGATGGCACGAGCAACCTTTAAGAGATGAAGTTGTTTTCTTTCTACAACCCCGTTTTGTTGGGGTGTGTAGACACAAGAACTTTCATGAACAATTCCATTCAAAGTAAGGAACGAGGAAAATTCATGATTAAAAAATTCACGGGCATTATCAATACGAATCCGCTGAACGGATTTATGAAATTGATTTTTAATCAAAATAAGAAAATTCTTCAGATGAGAAAGGCTTTGGGCTTTGGATTGCATGAGAAAAACCCAAGTTGCACGTGTGTAATCATCTACGATTGTAAGAAAGAACCAAGACCCATCACGATGAGGAGTGTGATATGGTCTCCAAATGTCTATATGTAAAAGGACGAAAGCATCATGGGCACGTGATGTGCTTTGAGAGAAAAGTAGCCGCAATTGTTTGGCCAAGGGACAAATAGAGCATTTAGGATTAGGAAAGCTGGCACTGCGACCCAAATGTTGATGAGACAAAGAAACATTATAAATACGAACATTGGCATTACACAAGGTGCCCTTATTCAACGGGAAACATGAAAAATCAAGATTCTTTGGTAATGCAGCCCAAAAATAAAGTCATTCATGATTTTTACCCAAGCCCATCAGTTTCCCAGTGGAAAGGGCCTGAAAAGAACAGGTTTCAGAATAAAAAAGAATTCGACAGGAATTGTCCTTACAAAGTTTGGAGACAAAAATGAGATTGAATTTGAATTCCAGAATGAGAAGAACATTTTTCAGCATGATGGACTGAGACGGACATTTCCAATTTTAGTGACAAAGATGTCACTTCCATTTGGAAGACGAACTGAAGTGCGATTAGAGGCTTTATGCATATAAGAAAAGAAACGTTCATCACAAACTATGTGGTCACTAGCACCGGAATCAATAATCCAAGCTTCAGTCGAAATAGAGCTCATTAAGCAATGGGATATACTTGCATAACTGGCTGTTTTATCCTGGGTGCTCAGCTAGCTTAGAGCTTTCATGATTTGCTGAAATTGATCAGCATTGATGGGCTGGTTAACTTTAGCATTTGCTGCGACTGAAAAATCTCACTCTTTTCTTTATTTGTCCGTTGGCTTCCCATTCAATTTCCAACAATTTTCCTTAGTATGATAAGGACGTTTGCAAAAATCATAAAATTTACCTTTTCATTTGTTCAAATTCTATCCATTGAATTTGGATGACATCGGGAAATCCCGGCCGTTTGATGCTTTCCACGCAGGTGCCGATTTAGGTGCAGCAAGGATGAAGGATGGGCCATCGGATCTTAAGATCAAATCTCGGCCATTCATCTATATGGAGCCTTTGGTGTGCCCAGAATTGAAATTCTGATTCTCTGACATTTTTTTTTCGTAGGAAAAAGAACGATATGTGGATGCCAAATAATGGTGTGCGGAAGCTAAAGAATGAAGTGTGAGTGCTTTGATACCATCTCACGATATGAGCAGATGCAAAACTGAATAGAGGAAAATTGTATTACTTTCGCATTATCAAAAGGTATGTGTACAACTCTATTTATAGTACATAGAGCCTAAGAAAGAAAAAGGAAAAAAAACTATTCCTTGATATACAGTATTCTAGTAAATCAATCAGGGACAATCATATCAAATGTACAGTATCAATTAGTGCCGATGATATATTCATCATATCAATCAGAATATCAATCCGCGCCAATGACCTTCGTCAGTATCTCCAACATTGTCTATGACATAATTATCGAACAGACCATCAAATGTGCTTTCGCTGCATATATGATAAACCTCTACGATGTTAACAGTACATTCCACAATATTACCGGTGCAAAACAGCCCTATAACAAGGAGTGTCATCGTATGTTGCAATTTGTTCATGATTTGACTCTCAATCTTTTTTTTTTCTCCTAAACTTATTTTTTTTTATTGAAGCTTGATTTGATAGAAACTCGGTATCTATGGTCTTTATACGAAACTTTCTTCTCATAGGTTTCTCCATCAATTTTTTGTTTGTGAATTTGGTGGAAGGATCTTTTGGATCTTACGAAGCAAAGACCTACGTTTTCGAGAAAAAAATGCTTATAACTGTCCGAGTTACCCAAGGGAAAAAGCTATTTGACATATATATCATAGATAAACTCATCGATGAAATAATATGTGATGCTTGGATTTGTGAAAATTTGCATATATTTATTTAAGAATAAATTTGGTTAATAATTTCTATATCTAGATGTTATTTCTCTCTCCATGTAACATGCAATTTCGGAACCAATATGAAAAATAACTTGAAATATTACTTGGAGACTCTCTCTGTCACGCCCCGCTCCCATCGGAACGCCAACATCCCTATGCAATCGCTGAGTTGTGACGTCTCAAGACATGTCACCGATCCATTTAAAATTTTGTATTTCAATTAAATGCACTTCCCCACACAACAACAGGGATAATCGGAAGAAAACAACAAACAGTGTTGTGGCTAGCATTATCACCTAGAGGGGGATGAATAGGTGATTATAGTGCAACTTGAAAGTTTTTCGCGGAATAACAATTGCACATGAGTTTGTATAACGTCTCAGACGATGGCATTACAGTGTATCAATATAGACAATTCAAATGCAGTTCTACTATCACAGATTATATGATATGATTAGAGTAGGGATGGAAAAAATTACACAGAGAGTTTATAGTGGTTCGGCTTTGGTTAAGCATACATCCACTTCTTCGGCTATCAGCCAATCTGCTGGATTCCACTAGTAAACTGCTCGATAGGTTATAATTTAGTGATCTCCTTGACACGCCGGATGCCCTACCTAGCGTTCAACACTCTTGTGTACACCTCCTCACAATTATAATGGATGAATCAAGAAGTGTGTATAAAATGAAGTACTCTCGATCTAAGAATTATAAAGACTTTTTCCTCTTAACGTCGACTTTTTGTCCCTTCGACCTTGAGATGTCTTTTATACTCCTCCGCCTCCAATCTAACCGTTGCAAGGCTTCCAGAAGAGGTCTCTTCAAAACTTCCTGTTTGGACAAGATAGATACCAAAAGAAGATCTCGTAGCAGTTAGGGATCGCCAAAGGAAAGTCTTTCCCGTTCGGATCAAATCTCCCATACAATTATGATCCTGGGTTTTCATAAATGATTTTGTTCATTTGGAAAGTCATACGTGTGTCTCCTTGAATTCGCATCCTTGATTGATCTCTATCCTTGAGAATCCTCAAGAATAATCCAGCTCGATTGTATCCGTTGTAGTGTGTCAAATAAGCACATTTCAAAGTCCTCTTCAAGTTCTGATTACTGCATGTGAATACTCCACTCAGAACTTGAGCGTCATTCCAACGTCTAAGCTATCCCCACTCAACGTCTGAGCTAATCCCTCTGAAATCCTATCTGAGCAAAACCTTTTAGACAGATTCAATCCTGTACATCCCAGCACCAAAGGATAATCTGCAAAACAAGTATTCCATGGCATTATCTCGAAACTTAAGAGTATTTGGATTGTTTTGTCAACTTCAAAATCACTTAGGGGTTTTTCTCGACAATCTCCCCCTTTTTGATGATGACAAAACTATCCACAAAAGTAACAAAGATTAGAATAAAAGAATGAGCAACTAGGATCTAGTTACTCTCAGTATAATCTTGTCAAGAATGAATTTTATCAATATGTACTTTGTTCTTCTAGCAAGAATAAGTTCTGAAGTCAATTTTTAAGCAATATGAGTAGTCTCAGAACTTGCGATAGTGCTTAAGATTTAGAGATTAAGCATAAGTATAGTTTCAGAGCATAGACATGTGATTTTACTTGATTTTTTATAGAACTTAATCACATGCATAACAAACTTGAGCGGCATGGTAAATATGAGCATATTTCTTGTGATATAAACTTGCTACACAATAGCTCAGAACTTATAGTTCAACACATGCTCAGATTTATGACGATTATAACATGCTCAAGTTAACCTGTTTTGGTAAATACATTACCAAACGTACAGATTAATAAGATGCTCAAAGTAAAGAACTTGTTCACCTGTTCGGCTTTGGAAAGAAATTATATTTGTTTTCAAATCTTGTTCCTGCTGAACATGGGAACTTGTTCGGGTTAGGAAAGAAATTATATTTCTTTCAGATCTTATTCCTGCTAAACATGGAAACTTGTGTTTTCATATTAAAAACCTGTGTACAACTTATCAATCGTAGAATATAACATTCACAGAACATTCTTAGAGATAAATATATTCTGTGTGAACTTGTATGCAACATCTTATCTTGTAACATGTTGTCACAGACGTTTCACTGTTCTTTCTTTTCTCCCCTTTTTATATAACTTTTGTATCTTTTCTCCCCCTTTTTGTCATCAGCACAAAAGGACAAATGAATGACCTAAGAGATCAAACCTAGATACTAAATCATAGAGATGGAGTATCACTCCCCTTGAACATAATATTTATCCAGTAAAGCATAGAGAATGACATATATCACAAAAGAACGACAAGTACTCCCCCTGAATGATATAGTAGTAAATATCATGGATTATAAAAGTACTGAAATAATATTCAAACATCCATCCAGATTATGCAATTACAGTACCAAAGAAGAAAATTGTCAAACGAACAACCAAAAATAAAACATCGAAAAGATTAAAAATATTTGAAAAAATCTTTTTAATCTTTTTGGGTTGGTTGAGAGGTAGATGGTGCTGAAGCTGGTTGGGCTTGGCTTAGGGGGATTTGGAACAGGACAAATTGGGATAGTTGGCTAAATTTCTGATTAATATCCTCCTTCAGTTTGAGAATAGCTCTATCCATCTGAGCAAACTGAGAAGCTGGGAATTCCTGAGCAAAGTTCTTCCGCAATTCAATCGCAGCTTCTACTTTTGCATTTAGGGCTGTAATATCTGAGTTTAAAGTATTCCAGAGATCATCCAGCCTTTGATCTATTTATTGTTGTATCTGCAATAGTTCTGCGAGAATCTTCGTTCTTCTTTTCTCATGAAAAACATTGTTGGTTTGAAGAGTAGCACTGGATGACTTCTTTTGAAAGCTGACATGACTCTCTGGAACATCATCCTCAGAACTCTCAATGTCTGAGTCAAATATGACCACGTGGTCTGTCTTCTTCTTTCTTTTGAAATCATTTTCAGAAATTTCATTCTGTGTTTCTGCTTTCCTCTTTTGAGGGTCCAGCTGTGTATATGTTGATGCTATGGTAGAGGTATGAGTGGTTACAACGTTTTATTTTCGGTCTCTCCATAAGCCTTTAACCAGACTATACCCCATGTTGGTCAGCATAACTTTGCCGGTGCAGTCTTGTATTAAACAAAGAGATTTTAATCTGATGGGTATATCAATTTTCAGCTCATGAAAAATTCTGGTTATCAAGGATCTATAAGGTAATTTGCATTTGCCCTGTCTTATTGATCTCAGCATGTGTAGGAAAATTATATGAGGAATAGAGAATGGCTTTCTGTTTAAGATAGCCCAGATAATTTTTCCTTCATAAAGAGTTACAGTGCGAGATAGATTTTTGGGTCGAAGACAGTTTAAAATTACCTTATGAAGAACAACACCAATCATAGGTAAGAGATCAGAATTAATGGATGATGCCTCTGATCGAATTACTGAGGGGTTAGAAGAAATTGCTCTCACGACATCACTATCAGAAATGAGAATATGAGTGAAAATGTACTGCTCACATTTTAGAATTGATGCTAGTTCTGTGACACTCAAGGTGTAAACTTTGTCAAATAGAGAAAACTGAATGTTACTTTGTCAAATAGAGAAAACTGAATGTTGTCTCTATCAGGCATATGAAAATTTAAATAGAAGTAAGCATTGAGATGATGATAGCAAGGGCTTTGTAAAGTGCACAAAGTCTTGATATGTGAATCATTAAGGAGATGGCGAACATTCAAACCAAGTCTTTCTAGGGAATCAATTTCAACAGGTCAGTTCTGCATTGAAGACCTATTGATTAACAGCTTATACATATTAAATGTGAATTTATAAGACATTGAACATGCCCCGACAAGGGGTGATCAACTTCTACAGAAACAGAATCACGAAGAACAGCTTCCTTCTTCTCCAGTACCCAACTCAACTCTGAGAATATTCTTGAGGTAACATCTCCTACTCCTTCTTATGTTTTTTATGAGCTTAATAATTCTATGAGATATAAACTACCTGCTAGACTCAATCGAGACAAGCCCCCAAATAGATATTCACCGGATGATGAAGAGAAGAGATCAACCTATCATATTGCAAATTATGTGTCAACCAAAAGGTTGTCAGATTCATTGAAGGCATTTGTGTCGAACGTGTCTGCAGTTCGTATACCGGAAGGGATACATGATGCTCTAAAAAAAATGCCAAATTGGTTCAAGCAATGGAGGAGGAGATGGCTGCACTAGAAAAAAACAAGACTTGGGAGCTGGTGGATTTACCCAAAGAAAAGAAAACTATGGCATGTAAGTGGGTCTTTTCTGTGAAATACAAAGCAGATGAATCTATTGAGAGGTACAAGGCGAGACTAGTAGCAAAGGGGTATACGCAAACTTATGGGGTTGACTATTAGGAGACATTTTCTCATGTTGCTTAATGTAATACTGTTCGAGTTTTGCTGTCTCTTGCAGCTAATTAGACTGGCTACTACACCAGCATGATGTCAAGAATGCATTCCTTCACGGTGATCTTGAAGAAGAGATTTATATAGATATTTCACCCGGCTAAAATTTACCCTTAAACCTGAGACGGTGTGTAAGCTAGAGAAATCATTATAAGGTCTAAAGCAGTCTCCATGAGCATGATTTGGCCAGTTCACTTTGAAGATGAGGAAATATGGGTATTCCCAAAGTTACTCAGATCACACATTGTTCCTGAAACAACATCACGAGAAGGTAATCGTACCGATTATCTATGTTGATGATACGATTATCACTGAAGATGATTTGACAGAAATAGCTAAGCTCTAAAAGAAGCTTTCTGAGAAGTTTAAGATGAAAAATCTTGGGAACTGAAATATTTCCAAGGTATTGAGGTAGCGAGATCGGTAGAGGGAATATTTCTCTCACCAAAAAAGTATGTGCTAGATCTTTTGGTAGAGGTGGGAATGTTGTACTACAAATCTGCAGATACACCAATTATTCAAAATCATAGGCTTGGAGAGTATTCAGATCCAGTGCCAACAAACAAAGAAAGATTTCAAAGGTTAGTTGGCAAACTAATTTATATGTCGCTGTTGACACCTGATTTTTGATAAGTCTTTTCTAGTTTATTATTATTATTATTATTTAAAAAAAATCATAAAAAAATCTATAAAAAGTTAAAAAATTACAAAATCAATTTTGGTAACCTTGGCCAAGCTAAAGGAACCGTTTTTGACAAAAATATTTTTTCATATTTTTTTATTTTTATTTTTATTTTTTTTATTTTTATTTTCGAAAAATATAAAAATACATGAAAAATAAAAAAAAATAGAATTTGAGGTCTCAAAAATTTATAAATAGTCAATATTTTATTTTGATTGTATTTTTTATTTTGACCTCATAAAAAGTCAAAAATCAAGTTCAATCGCATGTGTTCCTTCGTAATATATGAAGTTGAATTTGGCTAAAAAAAATGCCATTTGAGTTATTTATTTATTTATTTGCAGTTCTTATAGTTTTCGAATCTTGGCAGTCAATTTGAGTGCTCTATGTTGCACCTTAGTCCGATTGTTCGCTGACTGTACAATTGTGCGAATTGGGCAACCGACCTAACTGACGAAATTGACGAAAGAGGGAGCGTGATGATTGGAAGAGGGGACCACCGTCATCACGATGTCTCCCTCTTTTCTTTCCCTTTCTCTCTCGCGTCCGCTCCCTCTCTTTCTCACACACTCTCCCTCTCTCTTTTCCTCTTTCCTCTCTCTCTCTTTTTGAAGGCACTCAAGTGCACTCAAGTGCACTTGAGTGCACTCAATTGGAGGGAGAGAGAGGATCAGCCCTCTCTCTTCGGCCGCTCCCTCTCTTCTCCCCTCCTCCTCCTCCTCCTCCTGGTCTCTGCTTCTTCTTCTGGATTTTTTTTCTTCTTCTTCGTGAACCTCCCCACCTCACCGACACCACTTCCCGCCACCACACATTCGGCCTCCTTCGTCGAGCCAGCTACCACCGCACCACCACCTCGCTGCCGCCGCTATCGCTTCGAGCCGCTAGATCCGAAGACCCGAGCCGCCGCAAAGTTGAGAAACCCGCGAGCCAACGCGGCTTGAAGCCTCCGTGCTCTGTTTTCCTCCGCCCCGACGTTCCCTCACCTCTGTCATCGATCCCGAAGTCAGCCGTCGTCCGCCGATCGTCGATTTAGCCGTTTCGGCCGTGCCCCGCTCGGTCCCCGCGTCCAGGCGTGTCCGGACGTGTCGGAGAGTGTCGAACGTGTCGGAGCGTGTCGGAGAGTGTCGAACGTGTCGGAGAGTGTCGAGTCGTGTCGGAGAGTGTCGAACGTGTCGGAGCGTGTCGAACGTGTCGGAGCGTGTCGGAGAGTGTCGAACGTGTCGGAGCGTGTCGGAGAGTGTCGAACGTGTCGGAGAGTGTCCGGGCGTGTCGGAGCGTGTCGGAGAGTGTCGAACGTGTCGGAGCGTGTCAAGCCGTGTCGGAGAGTGTCGAACGTGTCGGAGCGTGTCGAACGTGTCGGAGCGTGTCGGAGAGTGTCGAACGTGTCGGAGCGTGTCGGAGAGTGTCGAACGTGTCGGAGAGTGTCCGGGCGTGTCGGAGCGTGTCGGAGAGTGTCGAACGTGTCGGAGCGTGTCGGAGAGTGTCGAGCCGTGTCGGAGAGTGTCGAGCCGTGTCGGAGAGTGTCGAACGTGTCGGAGCGTGTCGAACGTGTCGGAGCGTGTCGAACGTGTCGGAGCGTGTCGGAGAGTGTCGAACGTGTCGGAGTGTGTCGGAGAGTGTCGAACGTGTCGGAGAGTGTCCGGGCGTGTCGGAGAGTGTCGAGCCGTGTCATAGCGTGTCCGGACGTGTCGGAGAGTGTCGAACGTGTCGGAGCGTGTCGAACGTGTCGGAGCGTGTCGAAGCCGTGTCCGAACAGTGCATGAACAGTGTCGGAACAGTGCATGAACAGTGTCCAATTTTTTAATTTTTTTTAATTTTTTTTTTATTTTTTAGTCTTAATTTGTGAAATTGACTATCGACATTCTAATGGCGATCAACAGGTAACGGGCATGGGGATGGTCGCAGGCTGGGGCTGGACGATTGAAGGCCGGTGTCCAATCCGGTATGTTTTACGTACCCGATCCGTATATCAGGATTATTTTTCTAAAATATTGCATTTATAGACTTGATTTGTATGTATTTGTTTCAGTCTAGTGGTTAGCTTATTTATCTGGTTGAGTGTTATCTATTGTCAAAGACATGCTTTTTGTTAAAATATTTTCTGAAAATATAAAAAAATATTAATAAATCAAAAATGCCAAAAAAATGGAAAAATTAAAGAAAAACAAAAAAATTGAGAAAAATTGCAGAAAAATTCTAAAAATTGTCCAAGGCTGAAAATGACAAAAAATTGATTTGTTTTCATTTTTGGGATTTTCTCCCATTTAATCCAAAATGGCGATTTCACCCCTCAAAGGGTGAATCGTCTTTGATATTCTGATGAATTGTGGAAATTGCTTAGAATTTGGTGATGGGCCAGATGGGTGGTTAAACCTTATGTCTAAGATTTCCACATTTCATTTCCATTTTCAGAAAATGACGATTTTACCCTTCGAATGGTAAATCGGTTTCTAAAATTCCCGAAAATCACGAAAATTGCCAAAAAAATAGGAAATGGGTCAATTGAGTGACCAAACCTGTTTTGACTCCGGATTCATTCCGAAATGATGATTTTGTCCTTTTTGGGCAAATTGTCCCCTTTGTCTCAAAATTACGATTTTGCCCCTGATGGGCAAAATCATGTCTAAATCATTCCTAAGCCTGATTGATGCTTCTCTAGGCCAATATGGCCTTATTAGGAATGCCATGTGATTTATTTGTACACTTGAATTCATCGATTTGTGCACTTTATTATTGATTGTGATTGCTATGATAGTCATTCCTATCTGCATGAACTCCTAGATTTAGAACTCGTACCCCACTCATCTGCATGAAATCTTTGGTCAGAAAATTCAGTCAACTTAGGTACCGAAAGGGCGTCAACTCTGACAGTTGACGTAACTAAGTCCCCGAACCCAGTTCTCTGGTTATCGCAGAATTGAATAGAAACTCCCGACTATTCAATAGGGTGGTCCAATCATACCCTCCAAAAAATGATTGGTGGCGACTCCCTGGCATGCACACTTAGCACATGTCACTAGACCACACTGAAGGTCGACTACGCATACCTCCGTTGCGATTTGGGTAATGGGCCTTGGGAGAGGCCCGCGTCCGACCAGACTGGACGGCCCATTAGCCCTCGAGAGCCCGACAACCTCGAGAGGGTCGCGACAGACTGGCGACTCCGCTGGGGACTTAGAGAACTTGAGCCGATTAAAAAGTTGATTGATTTTTCTAACATGTTTTATGCAGATACTCTTCAAGGTGAGGTACGTACTTTAACCCTTGAGGTGTTAAATGTTTTTGCAGATTGGAGAAATAAGGGGTGAAGTGTTTGTTAACTCTGTCTTATGCAGGTAGGAGTTTAGGATGTATGATTGTGTGGATGTTTATATTGAAGCGGTGTTTGCTAAATGAGATGCATGTTTATCGCTTTAGCACGACACCGAAAATACACACAACCGCGCCTAAAACCCCGGGCGCCGCCTATAGGAAAACAATAGAAGGGATTGAAAATGGAATCTCCGTGAGGAAAAACACGGGGTAATCCACTTTTCAATTCCGCTCATTTCGAACTATGGATCGAGCCCCAATGCAACGATAGTTGTGCAATGGAATCTGCTCTTTCCAGAACTCGAGGTGGGAACCTTAACCTTAGGTGCCGAATCCTCTGATTTTTAGAAGTTTACCATCACTTGTTTCATGCGCATGTCTTTGGGCGGTTGGTATACCTAAAACCGCACATAAGTCGACGAGTTTGGTTGGTAAGACTCTCTATCCCTCAAATCTATTACAGTTCATATAAATATAGGCATTTCATTCATTGCATTCTGGTGATTAGATTAAATGCCATTTCAAGGATAGATGTGTGTGTTTTTCCCAAACGTCCTTGATAGAAGACGAGGAGGATGATATCCCATGGCGAACACCGAGTGAGCAACAAAAGAGCCTACTATGGACCTTATTGAGATATCGTCCAATGAAGATGACGAGTTGGGGCAAGTGATCCGGAAGCCACAGATCGAACTTGGGGCATCCTTAAACGTTAGGATCACATTCCTTTGTTTCATTTTCCATTACTAGTCCTCTTGTATAGGGTTTATTTTTATCGAGGCTTTTTCTATCCCACCCCTTAGAGTGATTGTATTAGGGATCTATTGGTGTATACATTCAGATGGAACTTGGTTGTATTTCTTTTGACGGGTCATGGGAATGTGATAGTGGCATTTTCTCTAATCATCCGAATACTCCCAAGTCAAGTTTATAATTCTTTTAGAGGAAATTAAAATTGGAAGTCTTACACGACCTTTTGGTCGTATAGAGTAGTCCAATCTCAATTTCTCTAGAAGGAATTATACACTTGAATTGTTTCGTGCATGTTTTACGTCGCTGGTAATCCACGATAATTGATCGAGAATATCGACGTTGTTTTGAATTTAATGACGAGATAGATGTCCAAATTACTCTCGTTCTTAACAAAACGGCCTTGATTTGGATGCCGTATCTTCAATTAAATTTAAAACACGTTATTATGCCTCGCACTTTTGAGTAATTCGTTCATCTCGAAATTGATCAAAAGCGATTATTGTGAATTACATTCCTTTCAATAGTATGCTTTCTTTCGAGGAATATTGATAAAAACTTTTCGCGCAAGATTAAAACCCTTGTAAAAGTTCTTGTCCTTATTAATCACGAGCAACCATAAGATTGAAAGGGGTCTATGCTTTCTTTTTCAGATTATTCCTTCTGACTCGGTCTTTTCATTTGCAGGTGAAAAACAAATAGTATAGAGAAATCTTCTCTTGGACAAATCTGCAACTATTCTTCCATCTGATCATGAGCGAGTTATAAAATCAGGACGTATTTGCTCGGCTTATTGATATTATGGTTCGGCTCACCCAAGTTGAAGATGTTTGGATGCTCGAAGAAATGAACCATACAGAAGTTAAAACACACACACGAGAACTTTCATTTATTTTGCTCGGCGGAGGGTTTTCAGAAGCAGGTCATACAAGTCGGGGTGGAAAAGTAAAGCCAAAGTGAGCCCTAATTAACGACACAAAGGATCCCAACTGACCCTCCATGTTATTAATGCTCTGCTCATACTCCCAGCTCCGCATGTTGTGGTCGGCAAGCCTGAGGAGAAGACTTCTGCATTCTCCCTTAACTTCGGCGACCTTGGCCTCGTGTTCTTCGGTGACTACTTCCAGGTCCCGAACCAGTCCATTCCCGCGAGCTATGTCCTCGGTTATCTTGTCGAGCCGTTCTTTCTGCCAGTCGCTCTGAAGCCTCAACAGGACGTTGCGGCGGTCATGCTCGCCGGTGGTCAGGGATATGGCCAATTGATCCACCAGATTTCTCCTCTCGCGAAGCAACGTCGCGACCCGCTCATTAGCAAACTCGACGGCCTTTTTGTAACTATCAACCAGATAGTTGGTCAGCACCAAATGATCAGATCGATCCTCATAACGAGCCCGCAAGACGCGAGCCACCAGAATCTCCCGATTAGCAACACGATAGGCCTATAAGGAGTGTGCAAAGAGAGTCGGGAAAGTTCTATATTCCCTCCCCAGTGTAGTACCTTCGAGAGAAGTGGTATCAAGGTCCTCGAGCAGGACACAGATTGCATCCTCGGTTGCAGAATGATCGGTTATGTGCGCGTAACCGCGACCCAGTAGGTTATAAAGCTTTTCCCACTGGGCCAAGACATCAGTTGAAAAAGTGCGTACGGGAGAGGAGGCCATTTGCGTTGGGTTGGCTTGAGAATAAGACGAGTTTAACAGAGAGATTAGAAGGAAGAGGCTGATTATGCGAGAACGTTAACCTTCCATACATTAATTCCTCATTTTATAGCAACTCGAGGATGATGAAGGGTCTCAGTAATAATGCTGGTGGAGCCCAGTTAGGGGGTAAAGCAGGAGGTCCCCTCACGAGAACCAATGGATTCGTTTCGATCCGCGATTTCCGGCTCATCAATTAAAAGATGTAAAAGATTTGTCAGGATCATCATTATTGGAGTTAGGTGGGAGGTAAGCGCAACTATCGAAGAGAGCCCTAACAGGATTTGGCAGTCCCATCACGTTGAAAAGCTAAGCGAGAAATTCAAAGTCTTGAGGGGGAACGTTTGCCTAATGATGCTTGAAGAGCGTCTCCTGAACATACGAAGTCACTCGAAGAAAACTTTATAGGGGGTGAGCATACAGGAGAGAGTGGAGAACTCTGAGTGGGCAAGAACCAATCAAACATTTCTCAATCCAACATATTTAAGAGGTTATTGTCAGCTGCTAGAGGCGACTGACTCAAAAATCTCAGAAATTGAACTACAGAGGGATCTCGAAGATTCCAAGATCAAGTCTAACGCCAAAACCATGGAGCCCAACACTTCTGGCAACGAAAATCAAGATCACGGCGACGACGACAACGACATCCACGATGCTCAACTCGGGAAAAGAAGACGTCCTCACCAATACTCTCAGGAGGAAACCCAAATGCTGGAAACCCTTTTTAGTAAAAGCCATTACATGAAAAAGAAGTGGAGAATTGAATTGAGCCGGGAGTTGGGGATTAATCAGTCGAGGATCCAGTTTTGGTTTCAAAATAGGAGATCCAAATCGAAGGCTCAACGCAAACGTCAGGTGGTCGAGATTTTAAAGGAAGAAAACCAAAAGCTGCGAACAGAAAACATGAGGTATGAAAAAGCTCTCAATATTACCGTTTGCCCTCATTGCGATAACCTCGTCGCCCTCGGTAAGATATTCCCCGATAAGCCTCACGCGATGATTGAAGACGTTCATTTACCACCCTACTCCCTCGGGGCATCTCCTGCTCAACCAGATTTTGCCGGAGTCACGCATGAGCAGGAGGATCCTACGGAGATGATACAAATGCCTCCTGGGGGATGGGATTTGCATCGCTTTGATTGGAGTTACAGTTTCAAGGAGCTGGATGTTACCGCCGACCAGCTCAAAGCATATCAGCCTCATTCACAACAATTTTCGATAGGGTCGGGTCCTGCTGGAGATGAGTTAATCAGTCGTCAAGCCATCGATGCAATTTTGGGCCACGATAAGAGGAGGTTCGCTTGGCCCCCTGAACTGCATTCCAGATTCCTAGACGTGGTTCACCAAATGGGGATCGACTCAGCAACTCCGACGCGCATATTTAAGGCCATGAGTGTACCGGGGCTTAGTAAGGAGCTGGTCAGGAATCACCTTGCTGCCTACAGAAAGCTATTAAAACAACGTCGAGCGGAGCTAAACCGGGAGGAATCCGTCTCGAGCTCAAAAGCTAGGGGCGACCGCCATTGTAATGCTCAGGCATCAAGAGATACCCGGCCAAATCTAAGCATCAATCAAGCTAGCAACCCGACCACCGGCAAACTGAAAGCTGATCAGAATGTCCTCCCAGGCCATTTCAACACTTCTCACGAGCGCGTGTCACAAGTACAGCGAGTGCGCACTCCTCCATTCGAGCAGCAGTCGGCTGGTGCTCTGCCTGCCGCTGGTCAACCCACGACAGACGATTTCTTCGATGAGGGGCTCGATGCCTTGTTCAATCAGTGGGAAGCTGGCATGCTTGGACAGCCATGATCTAGCACCTGACTCGGGGCACGATGGGTCGGTCACTACGAACACCCATAGAAAGAAGAACATGTTCACGAGTAGATCACTCATTTTATCCGTTGTAAAGTTCCTACGGGAACATTTTTCTTTAATGACTATAGTTAATTCTATATTAAAACCAACGCTATCGACGAACATCGTCATGCTCAGTTGTGATGATCCCTTGTTAGATTAAGTCTGAAACCAGAGACGGTCTTTAAAATTTTGAGTGGCCACGAACTCATTCCTCACCAAGCGCCCGGGATGCTGAAATGAAGAGTAACAACATGCACAGGGAAAATGCCACTTTCGTTTGAACGATGAAAAGGGGTTGAGAGAAGATCATAGCGTTAATTCCCATGGAGCTAAATGAATTAAACGGAGTCATTAATTGCGGGTCCACCGCTGCTCCCCACGTTCTCGGGCCTAGCAAATCATAAAAGGCGCCGAAAGATTGTAGACCCACCACTTTGAAGACTGAACTAGGGGACGAGCGCAATACTCGATGAAACCGAATCAATGCAAGAGAGTTTGTGATCCTATCACGAGGAAAAAGAAAGGGGAATACAGACGATGAGTAATTGCAGGATCTCGGGAGGAGCGCTTGCTTGCTGGTCTTCATATGCAGCCTGAAGGATGGTTCCAGGACACGCACAATCACTTGAGAAAATTTCTAGAGTGAGCAAACACGTAAGAGCGAATTGAGAAAGCTGAGTGAACTAGATCAGCCCGAGATACCCCGATCCATCATGTTTAAAAGTTATTCCCATCTGCTAGAAACGCCCGACCTGGACATTTCTGAGCACGAACTGCTGGGAGACTTTGAAGATCCTGGAGCTGAATCCTGCTCGAAGGCCATAGAGACTGACTCCTCCAGCGATGAAATTCTAGGTTTCAGCTACGAAGAAGGAGTATACAATGATGACCGGAGTCGGAAAAGGAAGCAACTACAACGCCACACTCCAGGCCAAATCCGAGAGCTCGAAGCTTTCTTCAATGAATGCCGCACTCCAAGCAGACAACAGAAAATGGAGTTGAGCCGAAAGATAGGATTGGAGCTTTCGAAGGTCAAGTTTTGGTTCGCCAACAAACGAACCCGGGTGAAACAGCAATACGCAGACCATGAGTTACTGGTCCTGAAGGAGGAGAATGAGAAGCTTCAAGCTGAAAGTGCGAGATATAAGGAAGCTCTGACCAAGGCCACCTGCCTTAATTGTGGTAATCCTGTTGTCCTCGGCGAGGTGTTCCTCGATGAACCATCCCTGTCGACGAATAACGCCCAGCTGTTACCGTATTCTCCACAGCATTTTCCGACACAGCCAGATACCGCCGGAGATCTGCATGAGCAAGTCAACACCATAGGATCAACACCAACATCCTCTGAGAAATGGGATATGAATCATCACAGGGGGAATTCTCTCAATGACGAACTCGCTGTCGCAGCCAGCCAATCCAAAGTCGGTGAGTCCCTCCCTGGACAACTTTTGAAACGACTAGATCCCGTAGAGAATAGCTACCGAAGTATTGACGATATTTTGGGTGATAAGAGAACAAGGTTTTACTGGACCTATGAGCTTCACACCAAATTTGTTGATGCAATTCGAGAGCTGGGAGTTGATTCGGCTAGCCCACTACGCATACTCGAGATTATGAATGTGCCGGGGCTCTCTAGAATTAACGTTGAGTCTCACCTCAAGTACTATAGGAGATTGCTAAGGGATGGAAGGATAGCGTTAAACCATCATAAAGCCAGTTGGAGCTCAAGTGCTGGGCAGAGTTACAACCATGATGATTGGAGAGCCAAGAGCACCCAACCGTGTTTCAGCAATGACGGGACTAGCAGTCGTGTCAGCGACTCCTCTAACCCAAATCAGAATGCTCCGCCGAGCTATCTCAATACTCCTTAGGAGTATATGCCACAGTTCCAGCACATAGAGATTCCTCAGTTTGAGCGCGAATCAGTCATTAATGTTGTCCCTGAAGTGGATCTGGCATTGGTAGAGAGTGCACATATGAACCTGCCGGTCATTGAAGGAAGTTCCAATTCGAGGGGTCAAATTGCTCACGGCGAGAGCAAAGAGAGGAATCCCTCGCCTGCAGTCGACGACACCCAATCTGGGCACCAAGGGCTAGAAAGAACAGGTGATTTCCTTGATGAGGAGCTGGACACTTGGATCAATACTCTTCAGGAATGTATGTCTCAACCCCAACAGGGCAATGATGAAGGTTCCAGCTCAAAAACTCCAATCCCTCACAACGAAGGCAATGAAAGAAATCTGCCCCCAACAATCGTTGATACCCAACTTGAACATCAATGGCTCGAAGACCCGAGCAATTTCCTTGGCGATGAGTTCAATCTTTGGCTCGATCAATTTGGAGCCGGAGGACCATCGCAGTGGTGACGCGAGGCCGGTGATCAAACGTCTGATGCAAGGCATGGCTACTCGATGAAAAATGCTTCGAGAAAAGGGGTTGAATACTCCTATTGCATATGTTGTTAATCGCACTGTAAGGTTCCCACGGGAACATCTTTCATTAATATCTAGAACTAATTGCGCGTGAGTGTCAACATCACCCTTTGAGCATCTTCAAGCCGAAGGCCGTGGATTAATCACTTAATCCGTGGAGCAAGTTCCATGAACCATAATTATCACCCGCTGAGCATAATGGGATCTACCCTTTCAACACGAAATACGTTTGGCCGCGAAGCCACCTATTTGGTAAAACGATGTATCGTTCCTAAACGATCTTCAATCGAATACCGAAGTAATGTATTCTTTCTTTTCCTTCTCAGATGATAAACATGGATAAATCACTCAATGAGTCATGCGTTCAAATAGCAGAACAGACGCTGCCCAGCTGGGGGCAGATGAACCATTGATGTTACAAACACTCCAAGCATGGATAGGCGGATTTGATAGAGGTTGTTCATATCAATACGCAACATCAGAATGGGATGAAAATCAAGAGTAAAGTTGTATCGTCCCAATTTGTCTTGAATTTGGGAATATGAATTAACACTTATTTTTTATCCTTGACAGGGGAATCGCCTTGGAGACAAATAAGTTTTTACATCCCACATACTACCTGTTAGGGTACATGAGGGTAGGATGTATCATTTCGATTTTCGAAAAATTCGTGAACATACAATGATATGCTTCTTTTACATTTTCAGGGATCTCCAGCCACAGTGGACAGGTAGGTATCCCTTTCCCCCAATCCATTGAAGATGTTAAACCAAAAAACACAGAGAGAAAAAGAAAAAGCTTTCAAAATCTGATGTCTAGAAAAGACATGGAATTCTAACTTCATTGGCATTCATGTTTTGAAACATGAGGTTGTCTGAACACGCATTGTGCACCATAAAATCCCCTTGACGGGTAAAATTTTTGGGAAAACGAAAGAGATTTTTCCAATCAAAAGTTGTTCAAAACTCTCAAAAGGATGTTTCCTCAAAAGAGAGGCAAGCTCAAATCCAAACACATCTTACATACACTTGAGAGATGAGTGGAGCGAATCAAATAGTAAAATCTAGACCTACGGAGGTAGGGCCCATTCGCAGCGATTACATGGATTGGGACGACGGAGGCGTTCATTTCATATCATAAACACTACAGGTGACCGTTGACAACCCACTTGAACGGCGGTTTTCATTCTTAACCCTGTCAAGAACCACCCCACACCGGGGCAAAAAGGAAATAAGTCCAGCAGCATCAGGAGAAAATGGTTAGAAATTTTCTTGCTCGGACTAACATTAATCTTTGTGTGTTGTTTATATGGTAATCCAAGTGCCATAGGATGACGAGAAGCATTCATTCTCTATCCCACACACCATATCCTTTGCACAGCCAAGTTGAGCCTGCGAATTCATTTCATAAACCCCTGTTGGTGATCATGGGATGTTTCAAGATAGAAACTGCATCACTCCAAGAACGGAAGAAATCAAGAGATGGGATTTATAGAAAAATTTCATATCGGCGTTTAAATGTGCTATGATTCAAGTTGTATATCTAGCACAATTTTCTGAACATCGTAGTTCCAAAGGAAAAGAAAAGGCGGGATTTCAACAAAGAAAAAAATCCCCAGCATCAAGAAAAAGCAAAGTACCTGGTAAAAGCAAGGCCGATGCTCGTGAAAACTGTTTGATTGATCCCCAATAAATCCTAGTTGGGAAGAGAGAAAAACCCATAAAGGAGTCAGATCAAGAAGACTGCTCCCCAAATGATGTCAGCCGTGGTGCAAAAACACGGACAAAATTGTCAATCTCTTAATACCACAAGAGACGTTCTCTAAAGGACTTGTGCACACCTCAAAAGTGGTTGTTCACCTCAAAAATGGAAGATGCAGGATGGAAAAGACATGTGACAAATTTGCAATGATCACCAATGTCAAATCCTTCGTGATTTCTGGGCCAAAAACAAGCCTTTTTCGGTCCCCAATCCTACCAATGTTACAACCCTGAAACAGTCTTCTCTGACTAAGACACTTGGGTTAACATATAGCTTAGCTCGAAGAAGTACGAGCAAGACTCTTTCTTTCTCATTTTGCAGGGTTCTTGACTTGTAAACCCGGAGCAGATGGTGAAGATTTTCATTCGATGGCCCCGACTCCAAAGCGGGTCCCCCTTGAAAATCAATATCCAAGCCCAACATTACGGTCCCGTGGAAGACCTCCCGACCGATCAAAATGTATGCGCTGCGAATGAGCCTAAAACCTAGGCACAGGTCAGTAGGGAATTGAGTGCATCCCCTAAAAATCATCACCTCAAAACAGGTGAGTTGGCCTCCTTGTCGAGAAATATTCCAATTGATGTTTTGAGCAAACTCTTTTTGGGAATTTTCAAACCGTTGATCCAGATTTTCCATGCAAGGGATTTGTGATCACATTTGCATGTTGCAAGAATGTTTTGGATAACCTCCAGCATCAAAATGCACATCTCATGACTAAAGCTTAAGTCATAAAATTTTGTCAATTGGACAATTGCTGTCTTCTCAAAGATTACCAATATTTTCTTGGGGAAGAGAAACCCTTAAAAAAAAAACCTTTTCAAAATCAGACAGTCTCATTGGACGTGGAGAACCCTCGTCATGAGACCTCCTTTTCAAAAATATCAAACAGTCTCATCGGACGTGGAGAACCCTCGTCATGAGATCCCTTTTCAAAAATCAAACAGTCCTAGCTTGACGTGGAGAACCCTCGTCCTAGGATCCCTTTTTCAAAAATATCAAACAGTCCTGGCATGACGTGGAGAACCCTCGTCCTAGGACCTCTTTTCAAATATCAAACAGTCTCATCGGACGTAGAGAACCCTCGTCATGAGACCCCTTTTCAAACCAAATGAAGGTAGAAACCGCCTGAAGGGTCAACACAAGGTAGAAACCGCCTGAAGGGTCAACTCGAGGTAGAAACCGCCTGAAGGGTCAACCAAAGGTAGAAACCGCCTGAAGGGTCAACTCATGGTAGAAACCGCCATAAGGGTCAACCCAACGGTCTGATCCACCATACGGATCGAAACTTTGACTAATTCCAAAATAGTGGAGAATTTGTTTTTCTAGGTAAGCCTTATTGTAGGCAACCCGCTTATGGTCTAATCCACCATACGGATCAAAATCCTTGGCAAATTCCCAAAGAAATAATGCACCCCTTAGGTTCCTATCAGTTAGGAATCACATTATGGTTTGACCTACCATACAGGTCAGAGCTTAACCCCCTAGGACACTCTAAGAACGAGTTCCTAGAAATTCTCTTGAATCCATTAAACACCGTGAAGGCCGCGCGGACATCAAGCAGGTGAGCGACAGGTACATCTCCCTACTCTCTAATTCCTTCACATCATAAGGGCAAAATGAGCACCCATCCTTTTAAGAAAGAGCATACGTCGATGGGCGCGAAAAAAAAAAAATTTGGATGTCATGATTCCTTTTATTTTCTTGTTTCCAATCGAGTCGATCAGAACGCAGGTGTCACCTTGTCTTTGAGAGAAACCTTTAACGAGATTCCTCTCAAAGAGGGGCAGCTGTTGACACCTGATTTTTGATAAGTCTTTTCTATATTTTTCGAAAATAAAAATAAAAAAAATAAAAAATAAAAATAAAAAAATAGAATTTGAGGTCTCAAAAATTTATAAATAGTCAATATTTTATTTTGATTGTATTTTTTATTTTGACCTCATAAAAAGTCAAAAATCAAGTTCAATCGCATGTGTTCCTTCGTAATATATGAAGTTGAATTTGGCTAAAAAAAATGCCATTTGAGTTATTTATTTATTTATTTGCAGTTCTTATAGTTTTCGAATCTTGGCAGTCAATTTGAGTGCTCTATGTTGCACCTTAGTCCGATTGTTCGCTGACTGTACAATTGTGCGAATTGGGCAACCGACCTAACTGACGAAATTGACGAAAGAGAGAGCGTGATGATTGGAAGAGGGGACCACCGTCATCACGATGTCTCCCTCTTTTCTTTCCCTTTCTCTCTCGCGCCCGCTCCCTCTCTTTCTCACACACTCTCCCTCTCTCTTTTCCTCTTTCCTCTCTCTCTCTTTTTGAAGGCACTCAAGTGCACTCAAGTGCACTTGAGTGCACTCAATTGGAGGGAGAGAGAGGATCAGCCCTCTCTCTTCGGCCGCTCCCTCTCTTCTCCCCTCCTCCTCCTCCTCCTAGTCTCTGCTTCTTCTTCTGGATTTTTTTTCTTCTTCTTCGTGAACCTCCCCACCTCACCGACACCACTTCCCGCCACCACACATTTGGCCTCCTTCGTCGAGCCAGCTACCACCGCACCACCACCTCGCTACCGCCGCTATCGCTTCGAGCCGCTAGATCCGAAGACCCGAGCCGCCGCAAAGTTGAGAAACCCGCGAGCCAACGCTGCTTGAAGCCTCCGTGCTCTGTTTTCCTCCGCCCTGACGTTCCCTCACCTCTGTCATCGATCCCGAAGTCAGCCGTCGTCCGCCGATCGTCGATTTAGCCGTTTCGGCCGTGCCCCGCTCGGTCCCCGCGTCCAGGCGTGTCCGGACGTGTCGGAGAGTGTCGAACGTGTCGGAGCGTGTCGGAGAGTGTCGAACGTGTCGGAGAGTGTCGAGCCGTGTCGGAGAGTGTCGAACGTGTCGGAGCGTGTCGAACGTGTCGGAGCGTGTCGGAGAGTGTCGAACGTGTCGGAGCGTGTCGGAGAGTGTCGAACGTGTCGGAGAGTGTCCGAGCGTGTCGGAGAGTGTCGAACGTGTCGGAGCGTGTCGAGCCGTGTCGAGCCGTGTCGGAGAGTGTCGGAGAGTGTCGAGCCGTGTCGGAGAGTGTCGAACGTGTCGGAGAGTGTCGAGCCGTGTCGGAGAGTGTCGAACGTGTCGGAGCGTGTCGAAGCGTGTCGGAGAGTGTCGAACGTGTCGGAGCGTGTCGGAGAGTGTCGAACGTGTCGGAGAGTGTCCGGGCGTGTCGGAGAGTGTCGAACGTGTCGGAGCGTGTCGGAGAGTGTCGAACGTGTCGGAGCGTGTCGGAGAGTGTCGAACGTGTCGGAGAGTGTCCGGGCGTGTCGGAGAGTGTCGAGCCGTGTCATAGCGTGTCCGGACGTGTCGGAGAGTGTCGAACGTGTCGGAGCGTGTTGAACGTGTCGGAGCGTGTCGGAGCGTGTCGAAGCCGTGTCCGAACAGTGCATGAACAGTGTCGGAACAGTGCATGAACAGTGTCCAATTTTTTAATTTTTTTAATTTTTTTTTTATTTTTTAGTCTTAATTTGTGAAATTGACTATCGACATTCTAATGGCGATCGACAGGTAACGGGCATGGGGATGGTCGCAGGCTGGGGCTGGGCGATTGAAGGCCGGTGTCCAATCCGGTATGTTTTACGTACCCGATCCGTATATCAGGATTATTTTTCTAAAATATTGCATTTATAGACTTGATTTGTATGTATTTGTTTCAGTCTAGTGGTTAGCTTATTTATCTGGTTGAGTGTTATCTATTGTCAAACACATGCTTTTTGTTAAAATATTTTCTGAAAATATAAAAAAATATTAATAAATCAAAAATGCCAAAAAAATGGAAAAATTAAAGAAAAACAAAAAAATTGAGAAAAATTGCAGAAAAATTCTAAAAATTGTCCAAGGCTGAAAATGACAAAAAATTGATTTGTTTTCATTTTTGGGATTTTCTCCCATTTAATCCAAAATGGCGATTTCACCCCTCAAAGGGTGAATCGTCTTTGATATTCTGATGAATTGTGGAAATTGCTTAGAATTTGGTGATGGGCCAGATGGGTGGTTAAACCTTATGTCTAAGATTTCCACATTTCATTTCCATTTTTAGAAAATGACGATTTTACCCTTCGAATGGTAAATCGGTTTCTAAAATTCCCGAAAATCACGAAAATTGCCAAAAAATAGGAAATGGGTCAATTGAGTGACCAAACCTGTTTTGACTCCGGATTCATTCCGAAATGATGATTTTGTCCTTTTTGGGCAAATTGTCCCCTTTGTCTCAAAATTACGATTTTGCCCCTGATGGGCAAAATCATGTCTAAATCATTCCTAAGCCTGATTGATGCTTCTCTAGGCCAATATGGCCTTATTAGGAATGCAATGTGATTTATTTGTACACTTGAATTCATCGATTTGTGCACTTTATTATTGATTGTGATTGCTATGATAGTCATTCCTATCTGCATGAACTCCTAGATTTAGAACTCGTACCCCACTCATCTGCATGAAATCTTTGGTCAAAAAATTCAGTCAACTTAGGTACCGAAAGGGCGTCAACTCTGACAGTTGACGTAACTAAGTCCCCGAACCCAGTTCTCTAGTTATCGCAGAATTGAATAGAAACTCCCGACTATTCAATAGGGTGGTCCAATCATACCCTCCAAAAAATGATTGGTGGCGACTCCCTGGCATGCACACTTAGCACATGTCACTAGACCACACTGAAGGTCGACTACGCATACCTCCGTTGCGATTTGGGTAATGGGCCTTGGGAGAGGCCCGCGTCCGACCAGACTGGACGGCCCATTAGCCCTCGAGAGCCCGACAACCTCGAGAGGGTCGCGACAGTCGCATACCCGTCCTAATATTGCGTATGCAGTGAGTATTGCTAGCCAATTCATGCATGCCCCGAGTGAAGATCATATGAATGCATTGTTGCGTATACTTCGCTACTTGAAAACCTCTCTAGGGCGAGATTTGAGATTCTTAAAAAAAAAAAAATATGTCATCTTGAGATCGAAGGGTTTACTGGTGCAGACTGCGCTTGGAGTGTTTTTGACAGGAGATCAACATCAAGATACTGGGAGGACACTTCGTTACTTGGAGGAGCAAGAAGCGGAAGGTGATGGCATTATCTAGTGTAGAGGCCGAATTTAGAGGGATGGCCAAAGGGTTAAATGAGCTCCTTTGGCTTAAGAAGTTAATGTCAGAGATTGGGTTCGCTCTTAGAGTTGAGATGATGTTGTTTTGTGATAATAAAATAGCAATTGATTGACCGTACCAAACATGTTAAAGTGGACCGTCATTTTATCAGACAAAACTTGGACTCCAAAGTGATTCGATTCCTGTTTGTGCAATCTAAAGTTCAGGTGGCAGATATTGTGACAAAGGCTGTATCAAGCAGGGTCTTCCACAACTCACTTGACAAGTTGGGCATTCACGACATCTATGCAACAGCTTGAGGGGGAGTGTGGGAATGAGCAGTAAAAAATACATATGAGTTGTAATTAGCTATTTTTAGCTAAGTTAAAGGTTGTGCATTTTAGGATTATTTCCTTTATATATAAACGATATGTAGAAGATAGACAGAAATTCAGAGGAATACTCGAAATCTTTATGTGTTAACAAGGAGAAGAGAGAGATGGCGTCTAATTTGTGGTTAAACTCGAGAGAAATTGGAGCACTTTGAGGGACAATATCCATTTTAGGGTTCTTAGTGGGATTTTGAGAGGGGTGAGAAAGAAAAGCGAGATCGACTAAATTGCCACTAGGGCAAATTTTCGGTTCGGTTCGATTGAAATAACCCGAACTGGGGAAAAAAAAAGAACATTTATTTTTCAACTTTCCAAATCGAAACCGAACAGAAATGCATGTTACAGATCATATTTCGGTTCGGGACACGCCCTGAATAAACTCTCTGTCAAGGACCTAATTAGCGATTGGCACCTGCTTTGATGATGTTATCATGTGCTTTTTTTTTTCTTTTTTTCTTTTTGTGAATCGGTAATATTCTTTTTCATTCGGATCACAAGACTGAATATATGCCAAATGCTTGTTGAAATTCTTGAACGATGTCAATACGTGCTCAAGTTTAAATCTGATTAGGATTTTCCCCCATTGCGGTTCTGTTGTTTTAGTCTCGCTAGTTTTTTCTTCGTGGAGGCCGATATGAATCGCTTTGGTGCAGAAATGCATACGTTTGTTTTCTTTGGAGCAAAGTATAAACGTGTGAGAGGCAGAATTTATGTAGTGTCTGGAATTGATTGTGAAAAATGGTAGTGTTTCGACGGTGGGCAGCGTTGATCAACGATGGAGTGTAGGTTGTTTTAATTCTACGGCTTAGACATGTTAATTACTAGTGTAACTCCTATTAGTGTTATGATATTTGGCAGATAGAATTGGCAGTTGATGAATTTGTGAGGCTCTATATGAGGGGACTGAGAGACAACGGTTTGAAAAAAAAAAATTAATACTAAATATATGAATATATAAATAAATATCTGAAAAATATAAAATAAAAAAGGAAAATTGGTTGGAAAAATAACCCTTGATTAGGTTGTTAGATTTTACAATTAGGATTAGCATAATTTCATTTAGTTAGTGTACACATGATTTAGGGTTTTAATGGACACTTTTGATTTGGTTTAGTTATAGAAGGTTAATCATTTAGAAAGCAATTTGAACTTGATTTACATTTAACTCATGGGGATCCTGTCCTGGGGCTTATCAGATAGCCATGTATGTTTTTTGCCCGGTTTTCATTTCCGCACTTTTACTTTGAGCCTTTAAATACTTGGGTGTTTAATTCTCATACTTCTAATAAATTGATTGCTTTTCTCCTTGTAAGTATATTCGGGGTAAGCTTTACGACCATAATGAGCTCATAGAAAACCATTGCACGAAACACTTGGCAACGTCGAAACACATTAAGGACTCATTTTTGGGAAAAGATTGTGTGATCACTTAAGCCAACAATAGCACCGACTTATAAGTACCAAAAGGGCGATAATTACACGATTAGTATAATCGAGTCCCGGACTTAGTAAATCTCTGGTTGCATAGAAAACGAGTGAAATCATAAGCTAAATCAAAACTTAAAACAAAATCTAGTATCACACGAGGTATGGGCTTGAGAGAACCTGTGCTTGATCGAGGGCCGATGACCAAGTTTGCGTAACAACCCCAAAATTCATCTTTCCCTGACACCAGCATCGCGTAGACTGGGTCTCGACAAAGGGTTGTGGGAGTTGTACTGTGTGAATAGAGAGCGTTTATTGTAATAGACATGCATGTGTATCAAAGAGTTATCTACAAATTTTCCGGTGAAAGCAACACCTTTGACGACTCTTGAGATTACTCATATTAATAGTAAATTCTAACTTGATTAGTTGCCTTTAGTCCAACAGAAAATCACTACATTTACATCTACAAATTGTATTTGCCAATATATTTGCATCTAGACAATTGTTTTTGGTCCCTGAAAAAAAAAAATATTTGGACCTAAACAAGTCCTTACACTATTACATTTGAACTCTGGGATGTTAAAATCCGAGGGTATTCCTAGTCAATGTGGAAGAAAAATATTCATTTGGCAACTGAGGTTGCAAGGCATGCAAGCACCGACAGGTTAAAATAAGGAACTCATCCGTGAATGCCATTACTCTATATCAAACAGACAGGCCACATAGGCCCATGTAGAAGAGAAATCTCCCTTATATGGTGAGGTTACACCTTTTTAACCGAGCCAAGGATCCAAGAGAACCCTGGTTAAAGGAATTGACAAAATCACTACAGTTATGTCTGCAAATTATATTTGCCGATATATTTGAATCTAGTCAATTGTTTTCGCTCCCCGAAAAAGAATTGCTTAAATCTTTTGCGAAATTCTTGATAGACCAATTCAACCTTCTTCTTGGTCTCTTTGTTAGCCACTTCATCCATTATGGTCAAGCATAATTCTTTCTGATAAGCTCAGCCTTTAGACCTATCCACGTCTTCGGAATTGATTCTTGCTTAAATCATGGCCAAAATTCAGACACTCTTAACAGTTTCAAAATATCAAGACCAAATATTTTGTTTTATCAACGCGAATGAGTTGGTTGAGTGAAGTTCTTGATCCCTATGCAACAAATTTGAATGTCGAATCATGGGTACTCAAAGTATAACTTTAAAACATTAACGAGTACTAGTGAGTGGAATGATCATATATCATATATGTTATTGAAAAACTCTCTGGATGTAATTGCCTCAAGCCTTCTACCAAACACAAATAATTGATTTGATTTTTCACAAGCTGGTGAATAACAAGAATTCTGCAATTCATCGACTTAGATATTTTACTCGATCTTTTCGTAAGCACACGAGTACAATGTAGGATACAACATATAGTTTGCTTGCAACTTGAACAAAGAATATCATAAAAGCGTATCTACTTTAATAAACCAAGACAGACAAGAAGCATATAATTTACTCAGTAAATTGGTATTTTTCAAATCTAATTCTACGATCCTTAAAAAGTTGAACATGAGCACCTAGGCTGCGAACGCATTCGTCGGGCAGATGATCTTCAGCTTCCCCCAAGCACAGACCGCAATCAGATTGTGTCAATGCCGCGTTACATTCCATAGCCATTACAATTGGAGATTTTAGTGTGATAATTGTAACCATAATTCATCCATAACATCGTCTTTGTGAATGTCATATGGATAAATGCTAGAGTGTACGTCCTTGCACTTCATATAAGATAAACCTTTGTTGTGTCAGGTTTACATTTCACAGTATTCCTCGTGCAAAACAGCCCTTTGACGAGGAGCGTCACCATATGTTGCAATGTGCTCATGATGACTCTCTACCTTTACTTTTTCTCCTGAATCTTTGTTGATACAAGCTCAGTTTGTATGGTCTCTATATGAGAGATTTTTCCCATAAGTTTCTCCACCAAGTTTTTGTTTATGAAAACTTGGCGGAATGATCTTTTGGATCTTACAAAGCAAGGACCTGTATTTCCGAGAAAAACGCATATAAATCTCCGAGTTACTCGAGACAAAAAGATATTTAATGTATATGTATATTAGATTGACTCATCTTATTGATAACGCGGTGAAATAATATGCCCATTTATGATGTTGAAATTTGTGATAATATGCATGCATTTGTTTAAGAATAATATAGTTAATGATTTCTATCCCCAGATGTTATTTGTCTATCCATGTGACACAAATTTCGTCAATCAATATGAAAATAACTCGAAATATGACATGGAGGCTCTCTTTGTCCCCTACGAATATACTTTGTTATCCTTGTTTTAAAGCATGCAGAACATACAATTTGTCATTTATTCCTATGTAAAATGATAACTTAGTGCCTCGGTTCCACTGTAGAAAAAAATTTGTTAATTTAGACATATACAATACCGTTGATGACTTCAATTCATGCAAAGCACTCGATTGCGCTATCAAACTCCTTTGGATAGATCATCTCCTCCCATTTCCAATTACACTTAGATTGATGATGATGGATAATGTTATATCTAATCACGGGTTTTGTATATTAGTGATGGACGAGGTATATTTCTAATTGCATCTAATCAACCCGTCTATCACATACGACCATTTACACTGGGCATAAATCATGCCCTTCTACTTCATTTTTACGTGCCACTTCATTAATTTTCGACATACAAAGTCATGATTCATCAAATTGTTGTACTCGACCAGAGCTGATTGCCAGTAATAGCCGAAAAACATGTTGGGGGCAAAAAATGCAATCTAGGTGAGGCGAATATGTTGTTTTGAAGCTTTTGCAGAAATCACCAACTAAAACTCGTAAATAAGGTGCAACATATATTATAAATATCTAGCGGTGCTTGTGCAAATATTAGTTAAAAAAGCAAAACATGAAAAAAGTGAAAATTGGCAACCACTATGAAAAGATCTGGTCAAGCAGATGTTTCAAATATCGTGAGCTGATTGTGCTCTAGAGTACGTAAAATTTGAGAGAAAAAAGAGCACGATATGATATAGTGGCTTGGCTTATTCATAAAGCCTACGTCTGCTCTCCAGACTAACAGCCTTAAATCGGATTGGATTGCACTCGTAATTTGCTCAACAAGTTGCAATTGACAATTACTAATCCTTTTCAGATGATAGATTCAGGACTCAGCTATTGTACTCACTCTTGTACACCTGATCTTTCACACAATTATAACATAGCAAGACTATCACAGTGCATATCTTTTGAGAGAGCGAAACAACATCAATAGAGAAAGCAACTCAGAGTAGATATTTGGATTATATATTGTGTATCTTTAACATTTTGGCCGAGAAGCTCTTCGTTTAAATAGCCGTCTTCAATCTTCCCGTTGGAGATGCTCTAGAGGATCAACTAGTCTTTAGAAATCAGTTGATGCTGCTTCCTGATGATGGAACTGTCCATATGTGGCGACCTTCTCCCAATCGCACCACATGCTTGCATTCAAACATTCGGCGGGTACAATGCCCAGAGGGTATGGCTTTACTCATAGGATTCCTTAATATGTAAACGGTCTAGGTACATCCACCGTACAAAAGCTAACTGCTTCCGTCTAACAGGCACAATCCATGAGCTAAACCACCACCACTGTCCCTGCTACCTCACGGCTGATATCCAAAAAGCAGCTACCATAGCACCCAGTCATCAAAAGACCTACATGTGCATCTGGTCCTCGAATACCTGCCACTCCATGCTACCATCACTACTATCACTCCAATTGGCTCCTGGAGTAGAGTAAGGAAGAGGTACAAATAACTGGCCCTAGAGCCACGCATATACCGATACAAACTTTTGGGGTGCAAGCTCCGTGTGCAATCCTATATCAACCAGAAGTACGACGATGTGCTTGAAGAAACGCACTAAAGGGAAATCAGGCACATCATGCTCTTCACAGATAACAGAATAACTCAAAGGTGTACCATAACGGGCGAAAGAGGTCACGAGTGAAATCGACATAGCTGTCAGCTGAAATAGTGAAATCCACTACTCAACAGTAGAACTTATAACCTGCACGATTAAACAGTCTAATGACTCACAAACCAATGGGAAGGCACAACGATAAGCAATAAGGCATCCACGTAGCAGATTACCACGAAAAATGGCACGAAGTCCAGGCTACAATAAAGCAAAGATCGACCGGCGTACTACCATAGACTAAACATTCATTCAAACATAGCGCGGAGCTTACAACTTCTACTAATTATACTCTTAACCTCTCGACCGAATGCAAAGGAATGGTGCAACTCGGTTCACATCCCATCACTCTAAATCTCCACGATCCACCTTGAATATCAACTAGTCAAGATCCCCAAATTCAAATTTAAGCTACTAAACATCGTGTAAGCACTCAAAAGCACATGCCTCAATAGGGCCTTGGCTGAATATCTCATCATCACGCCACCCTCAATTCACATTGTTTCGACGATTTCTTTGACGATCAACCAACAATTTCCAGATACCCACAGTCATGAGATCATAGATCATCCGGTAGAATTAACATGCAAGACCGTTTTCCTTGCCGTGCAATAACAAGTGGGTTTGAACATTGCTCGAAATCACCGTGTCATTCCGCTATATTCCACTAACATTAGCTAGTTTAGTAGTAGGGATTAGAGTTCTACTCGTTTGAATTCACACTTGAAGAAGACAACAGTGAAAATGCTCCGCGACGGAGCTCGGGCTCGTTTCTTCCTCCTCTCGGGCATCGCATGGGTCCTAGCAACGGCAGGCAAATGATGCGGGGCTGAACCGAGCTACGATGGAGCAGCGGCGGAGAAAGTGCTTGGCGACCATCATGGACCGTTGGTATGTCATGGCGCAAACGGAAATCGACTAAGCTCAAGGGCATTCGGCGGAGCGGACGAGGCAGAGAGAGCTCGGAGGTGTTAAAATAATAATAAAATTGGTTTGAAGATAGTGCTTTGTCGTTCAAAGCAATATCATAGTGATTCTTCTTTCTGAGCACTATCATAATGCTTCCTCTTTTGCTTTCTTATTTAATAGGGTTGCAGATAATGTTTTGTGAGGTTTTCCTTCTTTTGTTTTGTTCTCTTTATCAAAGAAGAATGAAGACAACGCGTATAGAGAATGATTGATATTAGAGCATGTTTTGCTATAAGTATGCGAGAGAGTCGTCTTTGTATCAATAGCAGCCATAGAAGCAGAATAAGCTTCGTGTTGTATCCATCAGTATTCTTCAATAAAATATTTCTCTCCATTTGTTTTGTACCTTGTTTCTAAATTCCGAAAGGTCACCCATATTGTTTTGGTTCCAATAATTGGTATCAGAGCTAGAAATGACATCTACTAGTTCCATTCAAATGCAGCTTCCAAAGTTGAATGAAAAGAATTTCAACAACTGGTCCGTCCATATGAAGGTTCTATTCAAATTGCAAGATTTGTGGAATCTGATTGAAAATGGCTACAACGAAGTGACCGATGCTGAAGCATTTGAGGCTTTGAGAAAGGAGAAGAAAGAATCTTTGGTGGAGTCATGGAAGAAAGATCAGAAAGCATTGTATTCAATCTTTCAAGCTGTAGAGGAAATGATATTTGAAAAAATATGGAGTACGGAGACCGCGAAAATGTCTTGGGATATCTTACAGAAATCCTACAAAGGTGATGATCGTGTCTGGCGAACGCAACTTTAGACCTTTCGAGGTGATTTTGAGTCTTTACGCATGAATGACTTTGCATTAATTTTGGCATACTTTGATCGTGTGCAACCCATCGTTAATCAATTGAGGATTAATGGCGAAGAACTTCATGATGTATGTGTCGCATAAAAAATTTTGAGGTCATTGATTGAAAGATTTGACTACGTCGTCGCCGCAATCGAGAAAGGGCAAGATGTGTCAACCGTAACGTTGGAGCGGTTGATGAGTTCATTGTGCTCGCACGAGCAAAGAATGAATCAAAAGTCCGTTGGCTCAGTTCCCGAGCAAGCATTGCAAAGTTGGGTCGCTCAACCAAGCCGAGGAGGCCATCAAGGCAGTCGAGGTCGCGGAAGAGGCCGAGATAGAGGTGAAAATATGAATTTCACCAGAAAATTTAAAACACTAGACAAATCAAAAGTGAAGTGTTTTAAGTGCAACATATCCGGTCACTACAAATCTGAATGCCATGCAAAGACGACGTATAAGCAAGCGGAGCACGCACATACCACAGATGTTGAAGAGTACATGATACTAGCATGTGCGAAAGATGACTTGAGTATCGTTGATACCAACACATGGTATTTAGATACCGGGTGCAGCAACCATATGACTAGCCAAAAGGAGTTATTCTCACAGTTGGATGAGACGAGTTGTGGTGAAGTCAACTTTGAAAATAAATAAAAAATTCTCGTGATGGGCAAAGGTAACATTAATATCAAGTCAAAAGATGGTATTAATGTTGTTATTGCGGATATTTACTTTGTACCAGGACTTTTTTGGAATTTGCTAAGTGTTGGGCAACTTTCCCAAAAATGCCATAAAGTTCACATTGAAAATGGAGTTTGCTCCATCAGAGGTGTCAACAATAAGTTGGTCATGGCGTTATAGATGACGAAGAACCGGATGTTTCACCTGACTCTTCAGACGAAGAATCTCTTGAGTTTTCAAGCGATGACGAAAGACAACAGCTGGTTGTGGCATCTTCGTTTCGAGCATCTAAATTTTCATGAAATGAAACTATTGGTCCAGAAAAAGATGGTGATTGGCATGCCATTGATTGACAATCCAGGTCGTCCCTGTGAAAGATGTCTCGTGGGAAAATAATATCAAAATTTTTTCCAATTGGGAAAGCCAAAAGAGCAAACCACTTGTTGGAGTTGGTACATACAGATATGTGTAGCCTTGTTGAGGTTGAATCGTTTGGACAAAAGAGGTACATGTTGATTTTTGTTGACAATTTTACCAGAAAAACTAGGGTATATTTCTTGAGAGAAAAATCTGAAACTTTTGGCAAGTTCAAAGAATTTAAAGTCTGTGTTGAAAAACAAAGTGGCTTTAATTTAAAGAAGTTGAGATCAGATAGAAGGGGAGAATTTACTTCAAATGAATTTCACAAATATCGTAAAATTCATCGAGTGAAACATCAATTGACTGCCAGCTTACTCCTCAGCAAAATGGTATAGCAAAAAGAAAGAACATGACAATCTTTGAAATGGCCAGAAGCATGCTAAAAGCTAAATATTTGCCCAAGAAATGTTGGGCAGAAGCTGTTGCTTGTGCTGTATTTTTGCTAAACAGGTGTCCAACAAGGAGTGTTCTTGGAAGAACCCCAAAAGAGGCTTGGAGCGAAAATAAGCCAGATGTTTCATTCTTGCGAGTATTTGGGTGCGTAGCATATCCCATATACCGGATGAACGAAGAAAGAAGCTGGATGACAAAAGAGAGAATTGCATCTTCATTGGGTATAATGACACAACTAAAGGTTATAAGATATTTAACCCAGTCACTGAAAAGGTCATCATCAGCAGGGATGCCCAGCTTTTAGAAGATGAAGCCTGGAACTGGAACCAAAAAGGTAACCAAAAAAATATCACCATCGAAGATGAATTACTGGTGGGTGAGACAGAAACATCTCCATCATCTTCAATGAGTGGTCCATCTTCTTCATCATCTTCGAATGGTGGAATATTTTCACCAATCACAGTTTCAAAACCACAACTATATCATTCACAACGATTGAAGGAGACGCTAGTAAAATTCAGGGATTATGTGTTTACGAGAGACAGTAACAGTAATAGAGACATTACTTATGAAACACTGGTACAGTTTGCTTATTTGCTGAATGTGATCTTGTAACCCATAATAAAGCAGCTGTAGAAGATAAGTGGATCCAAGCAATGGATGAAGAAATTCACTCCATTGAGAAGAATGACATATGGATATTAACTTCTTTACCGCCTGGTAAGAAGCCCATTAGTATCAAGTGGGTGTACAAGACGAAGTACAAATCTGACAGTCAGTGTCGCGACCTAAAATTTTAAGGATTTCTAGGCTAATGGATTACTAAGCTGTTAAACCTAGCTCGGACTCTCCCAAGTCCATACCAAATCGTAACTTACGGTTCAATATCTAACATGCAAATAATTTAACTTGGAGTCGCCACTAATCAATTCGAGGTAGGCTGATTAGACACCTAAATAAAGTATCGGGAGAAATACCTTATTTCTACGAACCAGAGATTTCAAATTCGGGGACTTGGTTATGCTAACTTTTCAATTAACGCCCTTTCGGTACCATTTTCATGAAATATATATTGGTTTGGCAATTTTGATGAAAATTGCAAAGGTACAATCTCTTGATTTTCATTTTTCATTTTTATGATTTTTAGGGTTTTATTTTTATAAAATGCAATGCAATGCAAATTAACTATACGATGCATGAATACTACAAAGCATAGGAAATACATGATAATTACATCATAATACAAAATAGACAAAGACATATCATCCAAGCCGCGAGCCTGCCAAGTTTGATTGAAATTGCGGGAGTGACGCCGGAGACAACGGATCGTCAAAGCTCGAATGGATTGATACTCCTCATGTGTGGGAACCCGCAAAATAAGACGGCGCGCGTAGAACTTGTTGAATAACAAAAACGCAAATTATGTTAAATTAATAAGCCTTCCCTTTCTTTGTCCTTTTTGTAAAAGTCAAAAAGTCCTTTATTTTCTCTCTGTGCTAAGTGTAACCGATCCTTTTGAGAGTAAAATATGCACACTTTGGCTCGTTCAAGACCTACAAATTTGAAGACCAAGGAGAAGATGTCAAGAAAAACTTCAAGGACTCAAACGCAGGTTCTTCCTCATGTGAACCCTTTCATCAGTAAACGTCATCTTTTGTACATCATGGGCGTAAAAAGAGGCGGCTTCATGGGATCTGTAGCTTCGTGGGATCAAGATGGTCATTGGGGTTGTCCTGATCAGGATCATCGTGGAATTGTGACCAAGCGTGTTTTGACTGACACCAAGTTCTTTAGTTTGTAGGAGAAAATTCACCAAATTCCTAGAGTAAAATCAGGAGTTACAAATCGGATGGGCAAATATCATGAATAAAAGGGATCGAAAACTCAAGCTTGTCTCTTCTCTTTTTGGATTCTTTCCCCCCTTCTCTTTGTCCGTCAAAACAGTGGTCTTGAAAGAAGATTCAGACAGTGCTGAACATGGACCACCTGCCTCTTCTCACCGAGAAAACAAATAACCTCCCCTATCCAGATCTCTCCTTTTGGCCGATTGGATTGTATAAGGTGGAGACGCACTAGGCTTGAAGCCCATCATGGCTTGATGGAATTCTCAGTGATGAAGAGCCAAACTCGTCAGTGATTGGATTTGGTCAAAGAAAATTTGAAAAAATCCGCAAGGAATTAATTAGATGCGGTTGAATCCCAAGAACAATCAAAACAAAAATTGAGGTTGAAGAGGAAGCCAAGATTGTTGCAGATTGTTGCGATTGCAAGTGTCGAAACTCAGGAACAGGATGCTCAGAAGTTGATGTAGAAGCTCTGCCGCCTTCCGAGCGAGAACCCAAGGGGAGAGAAAGAGCCGCCTCTTCTTTTCACGTGAAAGACTCTCAAAATCTGCCGTATGGGAACTATGGGTGGCCTCTCCCTTCTTTCGTTCTTTTTTTTTCTTCTTTTCTGTGTTCCCCCTATGAGGATATACCAGATGAAACGTGGGATTTAATGGACAATCAACGTAAACCAAAAGAGATAGAAAAGTAAGCACAAGGATACTCCATCTTCATTCAAGGTAATCTCCCGCTGGCTGTCAAGTCTTCTATGAAGAACGCAGCCCCTTCAAATTTCTCTCAAACCCTTGTCGTGTGTTCTGAATTGCGTGTAGTCCTCTTGGTTTCGCACAATGAGGTAGTATGCGAGCAAGCTTGCTTCTATCAATTCTGTCGAAGAAATTTTCGTTGCCGTGCATTATGATCAAAATGGACTCCTGGTCATCAAGAAAAGATTGAGAAAACAATGCTATGTATTGAATCAAAATCGAAACTGGAGGAAGCAAGAGGACTTAGCTTCGGCTATCGAACAACGAGGAGACGAGCAAAAAGAGTCATCGTTGTCTTCGGCAAAAGGCTGAATGACTTCGGTAATCGCTAGTCGAGCAAAGAAATCGCTCCTTTTTTTTTGTTCTCCCTCTTCCCGCCCACGCTTTTTAGAATCACCAAAACTCTCCCCTTATTCTCCCCTTTCATGATCGAAAATTCCCAAATTGATTTCGGTTCCGCCGCCTGTTAAATTCAGCCCAATTGAGATCGCCTTCGACTGATTGCCAATGTATGACAAACAAATAAAAATATGTAATGCATGAAAATTTCTTTTTGCGAGAATTAGGATTAACTCTCATTTTGTGAAATAAATGAATTTCTTAAAAATTAAAATTTAGGTGCTAACAGCTTACCCCTCTTTGAGTGGAGGCTCAGAGAGGTTTCGCTCAAAGACCGAACGTGGCACCTAAATTTTCATCTAAATCGATTTTTTTTTTAAATGATGCAATGCAAGACTGAAAATAACATGTGTCTAACTTCTTTTTTCAAAGAGTTTGCACATGGATCGCGTAAGGGGTATCTATTTCTACAAATACCTTATACGCTGAGGATTCCCTTAATCACCAACGTTGTGAGGATCTTAAGGTACTGGGCCCACCCGTCCTTAGGAATTTCTTTCTTCCTGACTCGGGCGACGCAAGATGTCTGTAGGCCAAATTTGCGAGTCCTGGATCGTAAATCGGTAATACTTCTGCATCATGATCATCCGCTCATCACGTGAAGCGTCGGCTAAGAATAAGGCTTTCAAACCACAATCATCTTCTCGTCCTGTGGAATGTCAGTTGAGAAATGCTTCTGCATCACGATCATCCGCTCATCACGTGAAGCATTACCTATGAGTAAAACTTTCGAACCACGATCATCCGCTCATCACGTGGACCGTCGGCAGTGAATAGTACTTATGCATCACGATCATCTGCTCATCACGTGAAGAATTGGCTGTGAATAAAGCTTTCGAACCACGATCATCTGCTCATCACGTGGAACGTTGACAGTGAATAGTGCTTCTGCATCACGATCATCCGCTCATCACGTGAAGCATTGGCTATGAATAAAGCTTTCGAACCACGATCATTCGCTCATCACGTGGAATGTCGGTAGTGAATAGTATTTTTGCATCACGATCATCCGCTCATCACGTGAAGCATTGGCTGCGGGCCGGATTTGCGAAATGCTGGTATCGCAATCAGGTAAAAACTGAATCACATTCATCCTTTATGTGAAACAGTGGACAAAATTACGAAATGTTGGTATCGCAATCTGAGAAAATCTGAATCATATTCATCCTTTACATGAAACAGCTAACAGAATTGCGAAATGCTGGTATCGCAATCAGAGAAAATCTGAATCATGTTCATCCTTTACATGAAACAGCGAACAGAATTGCGAAATGCTGGTATCGCAATCTGGAATGGCTTCTGATTCATGATCATCTTCACGTCACATGAAACTCGACCGAAAGATCAAATCTGAATGGGGTGCTCGAGTTATGGATCGAGCGGGCCTGATTGTCTTTTGGGATCTTCTGTCTAGATCACCGTGCTTAGCTTGATACCTGCAACATTGAAGATGCGGTCATCCAAGTCTGAAAAAGAATCAGAAAACTTACCTGAGTTGACTGAAACCCGGCTTTTAGGATTTGCTGAATTGGCGTGCTCAACCTGTTCAGTTCATAAGAAAATGGTGTTTTGCATGAACCTTAATGCAAATGCAACAATTTGTGAGCTTCTACTTGCATTGTAAAGCTCCACTGGGGATTTTGTCAATAAGAACATATGTTTGATCTTTTGACAACCCTGATCATGCTGAATGAGGAATTTCAGTCAAATAAGACTTTCACTCATTCTCTTGAAGTGGTTCAAGTTGAAAATATACTTACCTGAGGACTTGAGGGATTACCTGGTAAGTTTGCTCATGTAACAGTCCTTGGATGAATTTCGAGATCTTGAGAGGTAACTCGATCACCAGGAATTGCTACCTGTCAGACAATATAAGAGGTGACATGCGCAAACATAGTTGTTGAAATTCATTAATGAAATCATGCAAAATTACTCTGTTAATCTTGCATTGTGCATTTTGCTTATGACTTATCATGTGGTTCATGCATAACTATTTTGTCAAGTTTGCATTACCAATTCTGTTCATGGAGGTTGTCACATTGTGAATACCTTGAACGTAATCTGAATGGGGGACTCCAGTCCGAAAGGGCTTTTTCTCACTATCAAGAAAAGCTGTTTATCCTGACTGCATGAGAAATCACTCAATCTCACCATCATCGCATTTTGATAAGGGTCCAAGTAATCTCGCAATTGGTACGACCATGCCAATCTGGAGGTCTTAATTAGGACCGTAATGAGGGCTAGGTCAATGGTTTTCAAATGGGACTCATGTCCGAGTCAAGGTTATTTGAAAGAGAATCTTCATCATCTGCTTCGGGTTTACAAGTCAAGAACCCTGCAAAAATGAGAGAGAAATAATCTTGCTCGAACGTCTTTGAGCGATGCTTTAAAGTCATTTAACTCTACGTTAACTCAAGTGTCCTAATCAGAAGAGACTTTTGAAGGGTTGTAACGTAGGTTAGAATTGGAGACTGAGAAACAAAAAGGCTTGTTTTGGCTCAGAAAAAATATATGAGAAGGGTTTGATGTTGGTGATCATTGCTGCTTGTCACTGATCTTCGCCTTCAAATGATGCCATCATTGCTTGAGAGATGGTACAAACTTTTGCTGAGGACTAGCATTTTGACATTTTCATAGGTTTTTTTCTCAACCTCTTTGGCATTTACAAGAAAATTGTGTAATGAAATTCAGCAGTAATTTGCAACTGAGCAAGAATTTGGATGGACATTGACCTTGCTTTTACCAGGCGTTTTGCTTTTTTAAATGCCCCAAAATTTTTTGAGAGATCAGCATTTTCTTTGCTCTTTCTCTTCTCTTTTTTTTTTAATCTCACTTGGCTGCTGCACTTTCTGCCTTTTGACGAGTTCTTTCAGAGATTTTCTATTGACCCGATTTTTCAACTTTTTCTGCTCAGAGATCAGCCATATTTGCTTTGAATTGAGCATATGATCACCAACATGGGTTTAAGAAATGAATTTGCAGGTTTAAGTGGGCTATGCAATGGATGAAGTGTATAAGATATAGAAATGAATGCTCTTCATCATCCTAAGGCACTTGAATTAATGTTCGAGCATAAATGCAAAAGAACACTCGAAGATTGATGTTAGTCCGAGCAAGAGAATTTCTAACCATTTACCTCAACTTACTTCTGGAATTTTCTATTTTGCCCCAATGTGGGGTGGTTCTTGACAGGGGTAACAGAAGTGAAACCTCCGCTCAAAAAGGGGTAACAATGGATAACCTGTAGTGTTTGGGGTAGGGAAATAAATGCCTCTGTCACTTTGACTATCGTACCTTTCGCGGGAAAACCCTTCGCCTTGGGGAATGTGGAGTATAGTTTTCGCTTAGCTCACTTGGCAAAACGTACATGGGACGTGTTTAGAAAGAGGGTTGCCTTTCATCATCCTATCGTGACCCATTCTTGTACATTTGATATATCTTGTGTGGTTCACACTCTTTATTCAGAATTGGTAATTTGAACATGAAGAATAATCATGCATAAACCATGCAGTGTGTGAGCATTGGATAGAATTTTCAAATAGCTTGTCATGTGTTTGCTTAAAGAACATAATATGCAAGCATGAGAAAATTCTCAAGGAATGAGGATTGGGATTGCCCCAGTTTTAAGGGAAAGAAATACTCCCTTTTTCGGCACGGCAGTGACCCCTATTTACATGCTGGCAAGTCCTTGTCAAAATTAAACATTAAACGTCAATTTGTGTTTCCAAATTCAAGATAAATTGGAACGATACCGCCTTTCTCTTGCTTTGCGTTCCTATTTGAACACAAATGTGCAGTTTGTAGAAATTGGCCATCTAGCTTGTGGCAATGATCTCTTCGTCTAGTTGGGGCAACAAATCCTGCTCAAGGATTTGCACTGGAGGAGATCCATTCATGCTTTTGGACGCATTCACCGCCACTCTTCAGGGTTCCTTGAATTCCAAAGTCAATATTTCCTTTCGCCTTCATGTTGGCGAGTTCTTTTCTTTTGAGGCTTTTCAATGCTGATATTTTCCCAAAGTTCGTATCTTGGGGTTTGATTTTGACGTAGACGACTTTGCTATTGTGTCCATTGACTTTACTGGAGATGAAACGTCCCTTTTTTTAGCGCACAAATGATTCACTTGCCCTAGTTAGGCGTGATTTGTCATAGCTAGGTGATGCAAGTTGATTGCAAAAATTTACCATATTCAGAAACATATAATTGCCCGATATTCCAAGATTTTTTTTTAGGGAAAGAGATACTTACCTATCCGGCATGGCAGTGAGCCCTGTAAAAATCAAGAGGGAACGTGTCAATGTATGTTCTCAAATTCCAAAAGAATTAGAACGATACAATTTCACCCCTTTTATGTATTCCTTGAATCGAAGAGGTTCTTTGATTTGGATAGGTTCCTTCATTTTGAAATAGATTGTTTGTCCCTATTTGGCATGGCAGTGAGCCCTGTAAAAATCAAAAGGGAACGTGTCAATGTATGTTCTCAAATTTAAAAAAAAAAAATAGAACGATACAATTTTACCCCTTTTATGTATTCCTTGAATCGAAGAGGTTCTTTGATTTGGATAGGTTCCTTCATTTTGGAATAGATTGTATGTCCCTGCAAGAAGAAATAGAGTGTTATCTTCAAAGCTGAATGGCTTAAAGAATACATATTTCCTTTCTAAGGCTAGAGTTTGCGGCAGGTTTGCCCATTTTCAGTCAGGATGGGTTATGCTGTGAGGATATTGTCTGAAATTGCCCCCAGATTTGAATTACAAAAATTTGGTTTCGAGCTTTGGCAAATGACTCGTTTCTCCATTCGATCATTTTGAAATGTGTAGCAACGGTTTGCCTCCCTTTTCTTCAGAATGAGTTGTGGCTTTACACGGACCACAAATGGCATGATTGCTACCAATGTCAATGATCGTGACATGACTCATAGTTTTGTTACCTGCAAGGAAAAGAGGAAGGGATGTCATTAGAGTCAGTCAAGTTCCAAGAAAGGAAACTTACCTCTTGATTTGCCTGTCAGGCATATCTGATGGGACCCTGTTAGATTATGGTTGGGATCTTGCCCCTGAATAACCTAATTGATAAGACCATCGTGATCTCTTGCAATGCTCAAGCTTTCCCCGATCCTGAATTCTCTAGATGGTCCCCTATTGATTGAAATATCATAGTGGTTGATACGTCAATATCATAAAGAAATCCCTTCTCCACCCATTCTTGAGATCTTCTCCAATCAAGGATGATTGCACCCATGCATTTCTCGATTTTTGACTTGGTTGAATCGATCAGAATTTGAGTGCTCGTCGACAGATTTGTCGCCTAGCGTGGGAATGATCAAAGGCAAAGCATGAATCATCCTCGACCGATTAATGGACTAGTATACGAGTCGATCTAGGATCGATTGAAGTCTTCTGACTCAATTGTGATTTCAGGGGTTCATAACTTATGCAAGGATTGTGCAAGGCTATCTGAAGATTGATCAGGCCTGGTGCATAATTCGAGTCAAGAATCTCTTCCTTGCCCCATAATAAATTTAGAAAGTAGGGGATGTCCCATGAAAGGGATGTGCATGAAATGAAAATTTCACTCGGTTAAGCTTGTGCCTGTCTCTTGTGAGGGTTCTCAAATGATCGGCTAGATTGATCCTTAATCGGGTACGAATGGACGATCCTTGATGATCCATATTCACCTAATTTTCGGATGAACTTTCCAAAATTCGAACTTGACTGAATTGGATCGGATTCACTGGATGACTGGCGACACTGGACTCCGGTTGAGCAGGGACTTGCGGATAGTGCTCTGCAAATTTTGACGCCGGCTTCTCGAATGAATCGGTTAAAGATGGATGTCAATGAATCATGGTGAAGCCAACTCAGCTTCTGTGGTCAAACGGGAGATTTGATAAAGATTGGAACTTTCTACCTCAATCATTATTCATCCACGTCCTAAATTTTATCTGCACGTGTTCAAGTGAACATGATATGTGGCATTTGTGCACGACATCAGAGGAAATAAATAATAAGAGATAATGATGGGGCATTAAAAAAAATTATGAAGAACTGAGAGCCCTCCTCTGTTTTTGGTTCCATGCTTGTTCACGTATCACTCATGTCACCAAAGAAGGGACAGTGGTTAGACGGGCTTGGCAGCTTATGATTCACGTCGGAGAACGATAAGGCAGCTACCAGTGGTCGTTAGGCCTATGGTTTTGCTCGGGAATCTTAGGACTATGTTAACATTGCAACGAAGCAAGCGTCAAGGTCGACAGCAACTCATATGAAGCTCTCCATGTTTCCTTTCTCCGTTTGGCTCTTCTTGTATTCTTTCTCGGTGTTGGATATGGTGAAGAAACATGAGGGCACTTCTTTCTTTCTTCTTTTTACTCTAGCATGAATCTTCTGCGAATGGCCTTCAGAATCGTCTCGTTCTTTTAGCGTCTCTGCAAGTGAAGTTCAAGAGCAAAATTATATATATATATATATATATATATATATATATATATATATATATATATATAGAGAGAGAGAGAGAGAGAGAGAGAGAGAGATGCAAATAAGTGATACACATGGAAGATTAGCCTCCCTGTTTTTGTTCTTTTTCGCCAATTTTTCTGAACTCTCTCTAATCCTACTCTGGCAATGAATTGGCCTCTTAGAAATAAGCAATCCATGATTTCCTACAAAAGTAGAGGACATAATGAGTATGTGGCTCAAGAGAGGCCGGTCCATGCCTCACTTAATCGGTTCAACTTCGCTTTCCTTTTTTATGTAGAAATAGGATAGACTCTCCCTAGGAAAAGCAAGGTGGATTTTCAGAAGAAACATGATCCTCTTGATATTTAAAAAAATTTCCCAGAGGATTTCTTTTATCACAATGAATTTCCAATGGTGAATTTACCAGGAAAACTTTTCTATCCATTGACGCATTAAGGAAAGATGTGACAAAATCTTTGATTGATCAACAAAATTTCCCGATGAGATTTTTTGGCATTAATCTTTTTGAAAATTGGCCACCAGTTTATTTTTTTTAGAAAAAAAACCATGATGTTAAGTTCAAAATTTGATTAACACCCAACATGGACCGACCAAAAAATAAAATAAAAATTAAGATAAAGTTAGGAAACTTACTTTACCTTGAAAAATAAAATGCTAATTACACAGACATTCACATGGATAGTGAGGTCAACCTTAGTATATCTACCTAAAGGCTTGGCAAAATGAAGTAATGGACGGAACGACTTGTCGCAGCCTCGCGCACATTCATCATGACTAGTCGCAGCCTCGCGTACAATAGTCATGACTAGTCGGGTCCAATCACTTCGGCTTGGTTCAGTCGACAAGGGCAACGCTCATGCATCATAGCCTTACGTGCATGAGAACGACCCTTGAGCCATTTTTTGGAAAAAATTTCGAGATCCAGATGGGATAACCTTTAGCGAAGCCTTACCGCCAAGGTTAAAGAACCATCTAAATACCATCTTAAAACTATTGGTGTGACCCAGGTCCGGTCACGGCCCACGGGTTGTGTGTGGTATAGTGCAAATACTGTAAATACATGCACAACATTTAAATGCAAACACCGCTCCAATAGTTCACAAATTAAAACATAATTTCCAATTCATCAAGCCTACAAAATAAAGGGTTAGCCAATCACTCCACCCCTTATAACTCCCTTTCTGCAAAACCATTTAATACCTAAAGATTAGAATTTAATCAAGATTGCCAAACCAAATGCATTTTTTCACGAAAAATCTTGGCCTAAGTCCTCCTTAATTTTTTTTATAAAAAAAATTCAAGTAGTCCCCAGCGGAGTCGCCAAGCTGTCGCGACCTAAAATTTTAAGGATTTCTAGGCTAATGGATTACTAAGCTGTTAAACCTAGCTCGGACTCTCCCAAGTCCATACCAAATCGTAACTTACCGTTCAATATCTAACATGCAAATAATTTAACTTGGAGTCGCCACTAATCAATTCGCGGTAAGCTGATTAGACACATAAATAAAGTATCGGGAGAAATACCTTATTTCTACGAACCAGATATTTCAAATTCGGGGACTTGGTTACGCTAACTTTTCAATTAACACCCTTTCGGTACCATTTTCATAAAATATATATTGGTTTGGCAATTTTGATGAAAATTGCAAAGGTACAATCTCTTGATTTTCATTTTTCATTTTTATGATTTTTAGGGTTTTATTTTTATAAAATGCAATGCAATGCAAATTAACTATATGATGCATGAAATACTACAAAGCATAGGAAATACATGATAATTACATCATAATACAAAATAGACAAAGACATATCATCCAAGCCGCGAGCCTGCCAAGTTTGATTGAAATTACGGGAGTGACGCCGGAGACAACGGATGGTCAAAGCTCGTATGGATTGATACTCCTCATGTGTGGGAACCTGCAAAATAAGACGGCGCGCGTAGAACTTGTTGAATAACAAAAACGCAAATTATGTTAAATTAATAAGCCTTCCCTTTCTTTGTCCTTTTTGTAAAAGTCAAAAAGTCCTTTATTTTCTCTCTGTGCAAAGTGTAACCAATCCTTTTGAGAGTAAAATATGCACACTTTTGCTCGTTCAAGACCTACAAATTTGAAGACCAAGGAGAAGATGTCAAGAAAAACTTCAAGGACTCAAACGCGGGTTCTTCCTCATGTGAACCCTTTCATCAGTAAACGTCATCTTTTGTACATCATGGGCGTAAAAAGAGGCGGCTTCATGGGATCTGCAGCTTCGTGGGATCAAGATGGTCATTGGGGTTGTCCTGATCAGGATCATCGTGGAATTGTGACCAAGTACGTTTTGACTGACACCAAGTTCTTTAGTTTCTATGAGAAAATTCACCAAATTCCTAGAGTTAAATCAGGAGCTACAAATCGGATGGGCAAATATCATGAATAAAAGGGATCAAAAACTCAAGCTTGTCTCTTCTCTTGTTGGATTCTTTCCCCCCTTTTCTTTGTCCGTCAAAACAGTGGTCTTGAAAGAAGATTCAGACAGTGCTGAACATGGACCACCTGCCTCTTCTCACCGAGAAAACAAAATAGCCTCCCCTATCCAGATCTCTCCTTTTGGCCGATTGGATTGTATAAGGTGGAGACGCAGTAGGCTTGAAGCCCATCATGGCTTGATGGAATTCTCAGTGATGAAGAGCCAAACTCGTCAGTGATTGGATTTGGTCAAAGAAAATCTAAAAAAATCCGCAAGGAATTAATTAGATGCGGTTGAATCCCAAGAACAATCAAAACAAAAATTGAGGTTGAAGAGGAAGCCAAGATTGTTGCAGATTGTTGCGACTGCAAGTGTCGAAACTCAGGAACAGGCATGCTCAGAAGTTGATGTAGAAGCTCTGCCGCCTCCCGAGCGAGAACCCAAGGGGAGAGAAAGAGCCGCCTCTTCTTTTCACGTGAAAGACTCTTAAAATCTGTCGTATGGGAACTATGGGTGGCCTCTCCCTTCTTTCGTTCTCTTTTTTTCTTCTTTTCTGTGTTCCCCCTATGAGGATATACCAGATGAAACGTGGGATTTAATGGACAATCAACGTAAACCAAAAGAGATAGAAAAGTAAGCACAAGGATACTCCCTCTTCATTCAAGGTAATCTCCCGCTGGCTGTCAAGTCTTCTATGAAGAACGCAGCCCCTTCAAATTTCTCTCAAACCCTTGTTGTGTGTTCTGAATTGCGTGTAGTCCTCTTGGTTTCGCACAATGAGGTAGTATGCGAGCAAGCTTGCTTCTCTCAATTCTGCCGAAGAAATTTTCGTTGCCGTGCATTATGATCAAAATGGACTCCTGGTCATCAAGAAAAGATTGAGAAAACAATGCTATGTATTGAATCAAAATCGAAACTGGAGGAAGCAAGAGGACTTAGCTTCGGCTATCGAACAACGAGGAGCCGAGCAAAAGGAGTCATCATTGTCTTCGGTAAAAGGCTGAGTGACTTCGGTAATCTCTAGTCGAGCAAAGAAATCGCTCCTTTTTTTTTGTTCTCCCTCTTCCCGTCCACGCTTTTTAGAATCACCAAAACTCTCCACTTATTCTCCCCTTTCATGATCGAAAATTCTCGAATTGATTTCGGTTCCGCCACCTGTTAAATTCAGCCCAATTGAGATCGCCTTCGACTGATTGCCAATGTATGACAGACAAATAAAAATATGTAATGCATGAAAATTTCTTTTTGCGAGAATTAGGATTAACTCTCATTTTGTGAAGTAAATGAATTTCTTAAAAGTTAAAATTTAGGTGTTAACAGTCAGGTAGACCGTTACAAGGCTAGACTGGTTGTAAAAGGCTACAAGCAAAAATCAGGTATTGATTATTTTGAAATATTTGCACCAGTGGCCCACATGGATACTATCCGGATGGTCTTAGCACTTGCAGCTCAAAACCATTGGAAGATCTATCAAATGGATGTAAAATCAACATTCCTCAATAGTGTCCTTGAAGAGGAAGTTTATGTGGAACAACCACAGGGTTATGAGAAGAAAGTGTATGAAAATCAGGTTTACAAACTAAAGAAAGCTCTGTATGGACTAAAACAAGCACCTCGTGCTTGGTACACTTGGATCGACACATACCTAGTGTTAGTATGAACATACATTGTATATCAAGTCAAATACTAATGGTGGCATCTTAATTGTGTGCCTTTATGTTGATGACTTGATATTTACATGGAGCTGTGAAAAATTGTTTGCTGAATTCAGGGAGGCTATTACTAGCCAATTCGAGATGACTGATTTGGAATTGATGTCCTATTTTTTTTGGCCTTGAAGTGAAGCAGACACGGGATGGCATATTTGTTTCACAACAGAAATATGCTAGTGATATTTTGAAGTGATTTAAAATGAAATCGCTCAAGCCAATCCGAACTCCCGTAGTAGAACGGTTAGAGCTGAATAAAGAATGAACTGGTGAGCTAGTAAATCCCACTTATTTTAAAAGCATTGTTGGCAGTCTGAGATATTTGGTTTCTATGAGGCCAGATATTACCTATGAAGTGTGTATTATTAGCAGGTTCATGAAAAAACCTTACCAATCACATTTGTAGGCAGCAAAAAGAATTTTACGATATGTCAGTGGAACTCGTAATCATGGAATTTTATATTCTTATACTAACAACTTTGGTCTAGTAGACTACACAGACAGTGATTGGACAGGTGATACCAGGACTCGGAAGAGTACATCAGCGTATACCTTCTTTCTCGGATCAGGAGTAATTTCTTAGTCCTCCAAAAAGCAACAAGTCGTTGCTCTCTCGACAGCTGAAGCAAAATATATGGCGTTAGTATCAGCGGCTTCTTAGGCGATTTGGCTCCGTATGATGATGTATGAATTGATGCCTGAGCAAACAGGTCCTACTAAAATAATGTGTGACAATAAGTCGGCTATTGCATTAGCCAAGAATCCAGTATTTCATGGTAGGAGCAAGCACATCGACACCAAATATCACTATATTCGTGAGTGCGTCAAAGATGGTGAAATTGAACTTAATTTCTGCAGATCAGAAGATCAAATTACAAACATTTTGACAAAAGCACTAAAGGTAGATTCGTTCGAAAAGCTAAAGAAGATGCTTGGTGTGGTTAAATTCCAAATCAATTTTAAGGGAGGCTATTAAAATAATAATAAAATTGGTTTGAAGATAGTGCTTTGTCGTTCAAAGCAATATCATATTGATTCTTCTTTCTGAGCACTATCATAGAGCTTCCTCTTTTGCTTTCTTATCTGATAGGTTTGCAGATATTGTTTTGTGAGTGGATTGCTTTTCCTTTTTTGTTTTGTTCTGTTTATCAAAGAAGAATGAAGACAGTGTGTATAGAGAATGATTGATATCAGAGCATGTTTTGCTATAAGTACGCGAGGGAGTTGTCTTTGTATCAATAGAAGCCATAGAAGCAGAATAAGCTTCGTGTTGTATCCATCAGTATTTTTCAATAAAATATGTCTCTCCATTTGTTTTGTGCCTTGCTTCTAAATTCCAAAAGGTCACCCATATTGTTTTGGTTCCAACAGGGGGAAGGAGGGGTGTCCACCGAGGGAAAAAGAGAGGAGAGAGAGTGAGTGGAAGGGGGCTCTTATATAGGAGGAGGGTCGGCCGAAGGGGTTTCACGCCCAAACCGCCTACAATACCCAGCTCGAACAATTCCTTTGAAGATCCAAAACGTCTATGGCCCTATCCATCACGCTCATCAACAAGCCAAAGTCTAATAGTCCACTGATGAACTCTCAATTTGCTATCTCGAATACTCCAATTCTGGCAATTATCGTTTCGCTTGTTAATCCAATCGGGAAGAAAATTAGGCCGTCACACCATGCAGCTCTTCTTCTTAAACATCTGTAGTTTATCCAAAAGTAGGTCATGTCGCTACTGTTCCGTCGCTGGCTACTCACAATTTTGACAAACGTCCGTTTTCTCTTCCTTGATAGACCTGTTGATCTTCCGTTGCGCATTTCCACCAACAACGGCTATAATTTTTTGTTTTTCTCCAACGAACATCCTCACATTGTCATTATTCAAACATCACTAATGACTCGATATCTTCAGCATCGACACAGCATCATCTGCTCATCTCTAAGTCCATTGGTGGTGTTTGTAGAAAATCATATCTGGGCACTTTGTGATCTTCACCCAATGGATTACACCATCGATATCACGCAGCCCTAGATAATTATCAAAATATCTACACTTATTAATGAAGATATTATACAAATTCAAACTTGAAATGGATAGTTCTATCCTATCCGTCTCCTTCTCCTTCGTATCTTTAATTCGTGTTGAAGCTTCATGACTCTCCTATAGTTCTTTGGTCACGTCAAAGCTTGACCAAAACCATATGAGAGAGTGGAAGTTCCTTTGTTCTCCATAACTCGCTAATTCACGTCAAAAGTCCACGATCGAAACTCCTTTTGTGAAACTCTATGATTTATGTTAAAGTTTCGCATAAATGTTGAGAGAGTCAAGGTATTGCAATTTATGGAATTCAAAAGTTAAATAAATCTTGTTTTCCCTCTTTCATTAGATTTGGCATACAACGGCTGGTCTACCTCATCAATGTTGTTGTAACTCGTTTACATTTCTTATCATAGTCAAACCTATGGCTCTAGAATGCTACAATGAGCTCATTTTCAATTTAAGATTTAGATCGTACAATAATTATGAATCATGTGATAAGGTCATCTCGATAAGTGCATTTGTGATTTTTTTTTTTTGGCAAAGAATCATACCATATCCATTTGTGCATTTTCATGTTATTTTCATCGATATGACTTTTGTATAAGTGATGACAGAACATGATAATATCCGATTTTATTATTGTCATTCAACCAAAATAATAGATAATGTATGGAAAAATTCTTAAATTTTACATTCAATCTGATGTAGTCATGTTCTGACCAAAAATCCAGATAATTAGTCATAGCGGGAAAGAATCCAAAAGAGCCGTGGGGGAGGGGGAAGCCCATGGAATAAGTCGCATGACCCAGGGGCCAAGGAGCACAGGCCTGTACCCGAACCTCAGTCGGGGCAGGATCCGGAAACCCCCCGCCCAATCTTCAATATCCTTGCACGAGAGAGGCAAAGCACACAAGCCGAAAAGAATGGACATGAGTTGCTTTCCCGCCTTCCATCCTCCGTTTCTTCGTCTTCCTCTCGAGCCAATTCCAATTTCAGGAGCCAAACCACCACCAACTCGTCAAGAAACCTCCCATCCCCGAAAGACCGTGGGAGGTCGGGTCAAACTGAAGAGAACTCCTGGGGCGGCGAGATCTATGGTGCCCAGAAATGTCGAGCTCATCACGAGCACTTCAAACCCGTTCGTGAAGCACTGCGTCAAGCTCCGCCAGAGCTCCTCCTATCGCCACTCCCACAGTTCGGCTCTTGTCGTGGGCACAACCCCGATAAGGTAAAGCTTGAATTTTGATGGTTCTTCTTCGCTCTTCAAATCGTTCCGTCATTTTGTAGTAGCTAGAGTGTGAGGCAGTACAGCTCCGTACTGATTTTGGCTCATTTAGGAGCATAGGATGACATATCAGGGTTCGCAATGAATTTTGCCGTCCCCGGTTCTTCTTGGGAATTTCGTCGAACAGGTTACTGAAATGCCTATGTATTTGAGCTCGCAAAATCCAACTCACTTGGGAGTTGCAGAAATTTGCCAAATGGATGAAGCACCCTGTTTAAAAAAATGCATTGGTGAAGTTCGATACTGAAGGACTTGTTGTGGCACTGCAAGCATAAGCATTTGAAATTAGTGAGCCAATTTCTTTAATTATATGATCTTTCTGCTTCGGCATGTCTTTCTTTCTTCTGCAACACATTGGAACCTAGTAGCTCCGGTCAGTAATAGAGCAGTTCTCTCGCTTTATAGTAGAAGAACTGTGGATTGAGAATGCATCGAAAAGTGTTCATAGAATGCATCGAAAAGTGTTCGTACTTTTGACACATTATTCTTGTGCAGGGAGATCTGTAATTTTCAGTCGTTGAAGAACAAAAATGCTATAATTGATTGCTTACTGCTTCTTGATAAAGCTCAGATTCCTGATGATCTGGAAGAACATTCAGTCCGTCTGGTGCGTGTAAGTTCATTGATTATGGAAAAACTTTCTGGGGTCGAATCAGCTGAATCTATTGAAGCAGTCGCTCTGATGAGAATACCCTCCACTTTATACAATGTCAATGATGAGGCCAATGACAGAGACTGTCGGAGATGGTTTGCATCTCCTCATCGAATTCTTGTCCTTGATGGGATACAGGTGAATCTTTTTAATTTCCTTTATAGTTCAAAGGAATATAAGTGTTTAAAAACTAGTTCATTTATTCACATAATGGCATGTTGGGTATTGCTTCTGCTTTTTTGTTTCGTCCCAACTTAATAAAAGAGCAAGTTTTTGTAGTTGGGTAAGTTCTATGTGGAGGTCTACCAATCACTTGAATATACTTAATGTCTCTGGTCACATGACAAGTCTTCTTATTCTTTTTTGTAATATCCGGGATTTCCAGGAGCCCCTATTTATTTTCCTACAACAGCATATAATGTTTAAAACGAATATCCTTGCGAATTTTGAATGTAATTCTACTAGGTATGGTTTTTTGCCTTTCGATATGGATATAACTCCTATTTAGGAAGAAAAAATGCGACAAGTTTGTTTGTATGTGCTTAACATGTCTCATTCAAACATGAACCTCTCAACTTTTTGTTGATAGTCATGTGAAATTGATTATGCAGTCAGAGTGCACTGTTTAAATTTCAAGATAATGGTTGATAACTATGGTTCTCATGAATCATGATCATTGTCGGCATGACCTAACTTCTATCAACTGTATGCTGCAGGACCCAGGCAACCTTGGAACATTACTAAGATCAGCTGCTGCATTTAATTGGGTAATGAAAACAACAGCATTGTTTGGAATATGTTTCTTTAATGGCTCTTTCCTCCTCTTGCTCTTCCAATGTTTCATATGCATGCAATTGCAATGACATAAGAGCAGTTCGATATGTTTCTTGTTCACATTGAACTGCCACACAGATTTTGGTACCCAGAAGACTACCTTTCTTGAGTTAATAACTGGTTTATTAGATTGATGTTCATTTGACTACCAAAAGCTGGTAACTCAGACAAACTTGAGGTTTACGAAATGTGGGTTCTGCTATATAGGTTCTGTTACAAATGTAGGTTTGGCCTCTGCTTTGTGAATCCATTAGGACGTTTGGAATGTGCAAGAAATTTCCTTACGCCAGTTCCTGCGGAGAGTGTTGATTTGCTAAGTGCCATGTGAGAAAATTCTCATACTTCTGAGTCAGTTATTCAGGTGATTTCTGAAGCAGTTTGTGGCTTGTGCGACAGGATGGGGTTTTTCTGCTTCCTGGCTGTTGTGACCCTTTCAATGATAAAGCCCTTCGAGCGAGCCGAGGAGCCTCATTCCATCTCTCTCTGGTATTAGGAAGGTGGAGCAATCTCGAAGCTCTTCGGAATGAATTTCAGATGAAGTTGCTGGCTGGACACCCCGAGAGCAATGCGGGACAAAAACTGGTGTCAAAGTTGTCTCCGAGTTTTGTTGATTCATTAGCCAATGTGCCTGCATGCTTGGTTTTGGGTAGCGAAGGAAGAGGCCTCTCTGAGGAATCTGAGTCTCTGTGCGAGTTAGTAAGTATTCCGATGGCAGGAAAGTTCGAATCTCTGAATGTTTCGGTTGCTGGTGGAATATTTTTGTATATGCTTCAACCTCAAGTTTGGGTTACTCCTTCTACATTTTCCTAATGGAAATAGATGCTTGAAATTGCCAATATATAGTGAATCATTGTGATGGCAAGTGCGAGAGGCATAATATGTGTATACAATGCATGTGCGCGCGCGCAATGCCATGCATGGAGTATATTGTTATGATGGCTTCTGTTAGGACTCTCAAAAAAGCTCGGAGGGCTTGAAAAACTGACTCGAGCCATGTTCAAGTTTGGGTCGGATATGGATTAAGTTATGTTCGCTATTTATATATCAGAAACAAGAAAACATCAAACATGTCTGCTTTGGGTTTCGCCTAAGGACCCGAACTGACCTGTTGATCATAACCTGGAAATAGGAGTAGAGAAGAATAAGAAAGACTGAAACCTGCAGCTACCTCCAGATCAACGATAAATCTCCATTAAGCCATATACCAATAAAAAGAAACTCAACTCAACATCGCTTCATGGGAACTCGGTATTCCCTTGTTCATTAAACCGTCAAGATCGAGGTAGGCGGTGTTGGAGGAGATCGATGAGCGCACCGATGACAATGATGAGGACTTGATCATCATGAGTGGGTCAGCTTCGGCCTCGGGTGACTCGACCCGTGTAACTTAGGGGCAAGCCGCAGAGCTCGCCAATTCCACTTTCATTTCACCGGATCTCAGATCCAGCTCCAGCACCGCTGGCTTTGAATCATGGTGATTGGAGAGATCGACGCTGACGTTCCATTATGGCTTAAGGAGATCAACGAGTGGACTGACGACGAGGAGTTGGCTGTGAGTGAGTTAGCTTGGATTGGTCGATCACCACTGCGATCTCCACCATGGAAGTTTGCAGAGATTTTAGACAAAATGGGGTGTTGAGGGGGTGGGGATTTCCTATCATGAAATTTTCCTAACATGTGAGAGGGGGATTCAAATTTTGAATTTGGCAAGAACTCCCCCCTCTCACATGTTCATGGGAGGAAATCCGGTTCTGTGTTGATGACCGTGTTGAGGACGGTAACAATAAATTGAAGACCAGAATGTCTGGACCGAAGCAATCGGAGTGTCCAGACCGAAGCAACGCAGACAGTTCATCTCGAGTCAGGTAATGACGGTTAGTGTTTGGTTCGGCCAAATTTCTACCTCAAGCCTATGTAGCACGGACACGTGTCGGACACCGACACGTGTCGGACATGAGGTCAATGCGTGTCCGTGTTTCGACACGCGGTCAATAGAACGGACACGCGAACGCGTTTCTATCCGTTCAGACAACGACGAAATACCGTGGACTCACTTGGCATTACTTCGCCTCACTTGAGGAGCTTGCGAAGGAGAAGGAAGATGGCAGACATGGCGCGAAACTTGATGTGGGGGCAGTTATGGAGGAGGTGGGCGAGCTTGAGAGAGAAGGAATTGGGATCGGTCTGCTTGGCGAGGTTGAAAAGGGCCTTGGCTGGGATCAGAGAGCTTGGACCGTCATGGGGTTGTGGCTGCAATTGCTACTGGAGTGAAAAGAAAAAGGAGGAGCATGGAAGCTAAAAAGAAAAGTAAGGTGGCGATTAGGATTTGAAAGTGGGGATTTTTAATTTTTATTTTATTCTATTTTAGGGAATAAAAAAGGGAATAGTAAGGGGTGGGGGCCGGGCAATTTAGATTGTGCTTGGGAACTGGGTGGATTGGGTTCTAGGTGGGAGGGCCTGTACAAATAATTTTTTCTCATTTTTATTTTATTTTTTTGAGGATATAAAAAAAAAAGAAAAATGTATATGAATATGATAATTTTATTCTAGGTTTTTATTTATTTATTTGTAGAATCATATAAATAAAAATATATATTTATTATACAACATGTCCCAGTGTGTCGGAATAGAGAATTCCGACACGTTAGAACACGTTGTATAAGTGATGAGTTTCTTCTTTTTCTATTAGGGATTCATGATTAATTATTATTTTTTTAGGGTTGGTTGTGTATATAGGGTGGTTAGGTATTTGATCCGTGCGTGTCGAAATGGTGTGTCGCAATACTAGACTCGCGTGTTGCTTTCATGTCTGAAGCGCTGACCATGTGTCGGTTGCATGTCGGAGAGTGTCCTAGAATGTCAAAGTGTCAGAAAGTGTTGGACACGACATGAAGGCCACCGAAGAGTGTCGGTGCTACATAGATTGTGATAGTTAGACATAATGAACTGGTGCTTGTATAGTTGTATGTAGAGATCTATTCGACGGACGATTTTTGTTCATCACCACTTCTCGATCTTGCAAAGAAGTTACTCAAATTTAGAACTTTTGAAATTTTGGCATATGGTTTTGTAGATTCTTCCTTTTTTAATCAAAACCCTTCCCCAAACGGTACAAGCTTCTTTCAAAGCATGCGGATTTCTGAATGTAAATGATGACAAGTAGCCTTTTCGGATGGCAAATGTTAAAAGAAGTTTTTCCCTTGCCTCTTGGTCACTCTTAATGCAATCGCCTATTTTCGTAACAGTACCTTATGAAAAATAGCTAGGCATGAATATCTTAGGGGGTGTATGATTGTCTTTCTATTTCTCTATTTTTTAGTTTTTTTTTCCAGGGAATAACTTTGGAACAGAAATGCGTTTGACAACGCAATGTAGTTTTTTTATTTCCGGGCTAGTTTTTTGGCTGAGGAATAGATTTGGCTGAGATTTGAGAAATAGAAAAAAGTAGCTTTTTTGTTTCTGAAACAGATTTGAGAAATAGAAAAAATTTGCCGCCCGTCACCGCAACCGCCGGTCGCCGCCGCGGCCGGTCGCCTCCGCGGCCGCCCGCCGGTTGCCGCCGCCCCTGGTCACGCGGCCCGACGCCGTCAGTCGCCCGGTCGCTGGCCGCCGCCGCCGCCGGTCACCGGCTGCCGCCACCGGTCACCGAAAATAGAAATTTTATGCTATTATCAAACGAATTTCTTCGCCGGCGGCCGCCGCCGCCGGTCGCGCGGCCTGACGCCGGTCGCCGGAAATAGAAATTTTATGCTATTATCAAACGAATTTCTTTTTCGGAAATAAAAAAATTATATCGTTGTCAAACGTAATTTTTAGTTGAGAAATTCGTCTAGGAAATAGAAATCGAAAAATCTATTTCTTGCCAGAAATAGAGTCCTGAAAGAGAATGACAATCATGCACCCCTAAATACATGCAACTTGATCTCGTATCATTCGATGGTACCACTACCATACAATCACTTGAAACTTTATGGCTAACCCAAGTAAGCTTAAAAATTCATCCTCATGTATACATATAAGGTCAAATCCATTCGATTTCTATAAAAGATTACTAATTTTTAACATTTCGAGGAACCTTTCATCAGTGATCGTGAATAACTGACTTTTTTTTTTCAAGCTAAGGATGACATCTGCAATGGTACTAGAAAAGTCACTTGCAATAATTTATGCCATGATCGAACTCCCATGAAAAATCATTGTTAATGGCTCAAGAAACAATGTGTTGTACTACTTCAACAAGCCTGCGCGCCAGATGTCAAATGTTTGTTGTTCGTACAAACATGCACAATTTTTTTTTACGTGTTCTACGACAGTATGTTAATAGTCATTTGAACAAGTAAAGTTATACCTTAATCCAAGTGGTGATAGCATTTCTCTTTTGCATGTCCATCTAGTTGAATATTCGACTATACATCTTGTACCTTGCTGAAACGCGACAATTCGAGATCTTGCGTAGTCAAACGTTTCTCCCTATGTTAAAAAAAAAACGGTGTGATTTGAATTGTAACAGTGGGTAAATTACTATTTTCTATCTGCGAATGAGGGAAGAGAACAAATTTAGCGGCTGATAAGAAAAGAAAAGGGTCGTTGATGGTCGATTTACTTTTGCTCGCATATATAGATTGCGAAAACATGTATAAGGGAAGATTTGCTCGCATATATAGATTGTGAAAACATTTATATAGTCACTCTTCTCACTTGGAAAATGGGAGATGGGGGGTTCGAATCGCACTTTCGAGAGAGTTGCAGTGGGGACGCATAAGGGAAGATTTGCTGGCCATCTAATTCGAACAATTAAAATTTATCACAACATAAATTAAATCATATGATTTTGATGATTCGTTTTGTGAACTATTATGTATGTTTCTCTGTGGGAGTACAATTGTAGTTCCGTGGTCTGCCCAAGTCCACCACTACAATTGTAGTCAATCATATCTTCAGGGCACGAATGACAACTATTATGTATGTTTCTCTATGTTTCTTTGGTTTTCTATTTTTATGTTCTTAGGAATAGGTTTGGACTAAAAATCTATTTGGTAATGCAATTTAATTTTTTCTATTTTTTGGAATACATTTTTAGTTCAAAAATAGGTTGGAAACAACACTAAGAATTAGGAAAATTTTACTTTTCTGGAATAGAGACAGAAATAAAATCTCTTCTCGCTAGTCTCTACAACTGTTAGCCAGTCGCCTGTCTTCGGCTATCATCGGTCGGCTGCCGGACCCTATCGTCTAGTCGCCAGCTGCCGGTAACCATAGGAATTTTATGTTGCTATCAAAAGAATTTCTATTTGGGAATAGAAATTTTGTGCCGTAATCAAGCACGTCGCTCTCTTTCTCAAACTCGTCCACTGAAATAGGAATAAAGAAATCTAGTTAGTGGCTGTCATTCGCGCTCCTAATAATTCACTATCACGATTCAGTTATGGATATCATTGAAATGAAAAAAACTCATATCAATAATTCTAACTTACACACTCATCATCGGATACCACGACACAACGCATGGTCGCATGAAGACACAAAAGTTTATTCTATAAAATCTGAAATCATCGCGATAAAAACCAATTTCTCAATTTTTAAAACAAATCTATCTTGTATGCCCCCGAAATCTAGAACCGAATCGGTTTCCATGGGTTCGATTCTTCAAATTCCTGGAAACCGTGCTACTCACCCCTTGGTTGAAAAAGTAGGGAGAAGAGAACCTCGCCAGGTCGCTTTCCATTGTCTCAGTTTCACTCCACTGTTAGCACTCAGTAAAGAGAACCGCTGCTGCAAGGAGCGTTACAAGCCTCCCCATTACCGATCACGACCCCAAATCGATCGTCCCACTCGATTAACAGACCTTTCTCCAATCTCACGCGCATCCTCCTGCGCGAATCTGAGCCAGATTCTCCCCGGAGGTGGTTCGAATCTCCGATCGATCCCCGAAAGCTCCGACCGGCGATGTCGGCGGCGGGGAAGCAGCTGCAGCCGCCGCAATCGCCTTCGCCGTCGTCTATGTTCACCCTCCGAGGATCTCTCCTCGCCCTCGCCCTCCTGACCCTCATCTCCTTCACCCTCGTCTCCCTCAAGTCCCTCCGCTCCACCGCGACCCCCGTGAATCTGAGCTCGCCCTTGGGCTCTCAGAAGCTGTGGAGCGAGGGCGACGAGGATTTGTCCGATATCTACCACTTGCCCGACGTTTTCCGGCTGAACTATGCGGCGATGGAGAGGGACTTCAAGGTGTTTATATACCCGGACGGCGATCCCAACACGTTTTACCAAACGCCGAGGAAGCTCACTGGCAAGTACGCCAGCGAGGGCTACTTCTTCCAGAACATTAGGGAGGGTAGGTTCAGGACGGACGATCCGGACCGAGCACACTTGTTTTTCATTCCGATTTCGTGCCACAAGATGCGAGGGAAGGTATGATTCCATCCGTTTTGCTTCTTTCTTTATTGGGATTCGTTTCATTTTGATCGGATTGTTCTGTCAGAAGGTTAGCAATGAAAAGTGATTCTGCCAAGCTTAGTGAACAACTGTTCTGTCTTAGCTTTTAGTTTTCAGAAGTTCAAAGTTCAGGTGGAGTTCGGGTTCTGCCACTAAGTAGGGAAATAGATTTACTTGTATTCAGATACTTTCTGTCAATACAAAGCCTGATGTGATTAGTCACGACATCTACCAACATGCATTACATTCTGCCTATTGATACCTCTTCAAGAATATATGTTGGCACCCTACAAATGCCAACCTTTATTTAAAGTCGATTGTTGAGTGAACAATCTGGTGTCAGACGTTGTATCCATGGCGTGGAGTTCAGGTTATCTCTGTTGTGAACTCTTCACCTAGGGCATGCATCTGGATGATGCTTCGCCATGTTTTCCGAAGTTAGAAAGCTCTAATCACTCTGTAACGTAAACTGCTTGGAGTCGGTTACATTTAGTTTGATATTATCCGTACAGTTTAGAGATGTGTTGAGAATGCCGACTCTGGATTTTGGAGGTTGTGGATGTTTTTTTTTTTGGGGGGTAAGGAAGAGGTTGTGGATGTTCTGTTCTCAGTCTATGGAAAGATTTTGCTGAAATTTCCTTTCATGCATGAACATCTGGCAGTAATCTCATGGTTTTGGTCCTCATACTGGAACACTGGATTTCTTTATCTAGCTGATGTTTTGGCAATAATATGCATGGTGTGACTTGAAACTTCTTGCAAGCATTCAATTGTTTTATAGGTTATTTTCAAGCCTTTCCATTTCCTATTCCTATATTGGCAAGGTTTATTGCAAATATTTCTTTGCATTATGTAGATTTTCCATCTAGCTTTTGATTAGACGTTTCTTAATCATAAAGCTTATGCACTTGACATACTGATACTTCAATCTTACTCTGGTTGATGAGGTTTTCTCTTGGGTGTTGTATCTTTTATGACCGTATGCAGGGAACTTCTTATGAGAATATGACCGTAATAGTCCAGAACTATGTGGATAGTCTTATTGCAAAGTATCCATACTGGAATAGAACCCTGGGAGCAGATCACTTCTTTGTGACTTGCCATGATGTTGGCGTGAGAGCGACGGAAGGAGTTCCTCTTCTTGTAAAGAATTCAATTAGGGTGGTTTGCTCTCCAAGCTATGATGTTGGGTTCATTCCACACAAGGATGTTGCGCTTCCCCAAGTATTACAACCATTTGCTCTTCCAGCCGGGGGAAATGATGTGGAGAATAGGTAAAATAGAGCATGGAAGAGAGAATTATGGTGTATTTTTTTTTTTAATCATAAAAGAGAATTATGGTGCATATTTGGCTACATGTCACAATTGCTATTTTTTGAATTTTATGATTTGTGGCAATATAAATTGCATATTTGGTTTCATCTTTTATCTTGTCTAGTTTCATCTAGGCTAAATTGCGCTATAGGTTTTGTCATTTTGGAGTGGTCCCCTCTACTTTGTTTTTGGCGGGATAGCCCCATGTACTTTTAAATCAACAAGAGAGGCCTCTTTGCTAGATCAATGTCTGCGGTCTATCAAGATGAAATATCCACTATCTCAGTTATGGCAATCTTACTCTCAATAGCTTGGAAACATTTGCCTCCTGCAGGTTCTGGGATTACATTTAGGAAACCTATGAACTTTGACTTTCCATAGATGTCAGAAGCTTTTTCCTTTTGTTAGACCCAACATTATTTTGTAAATCACTTAATTTGGCTAGAATTACTGTAGCAAATTCTTCTTGTCTGGTTGTGAGGTCTTCTATAATTATTTTGTCCTTCAAACCTTTTTTCTTTCTCATTATATCCCATTAAATAGGGCCTATAGGTGTCTGGTTGAGATTTTGTTTTAGGCAAGTTAATAGTATCCTGCATTTCATATGACTGCCTTTATTTCAGCCAGCTAAAACTTTGTGATAATGTGAGCAAAAGCTGTCGTTGTGAAAAGGGAATCTTCTTTGCAGGACAAGACTTGGTTTTTGGGCTGGTCATCGCAACTCCAAAATCAGAGTAATACTGGCACGTGTCTGGGAGAATGACACTGAACTTGATATTTCAAATAACAGAATAAGTAGGGCAACTGGACATCTGGTTTATCAAAAGAGATTTTACAGGACTAAGTTCTGCATATGTCCTGGTGGTTCCCAAGTAAACAGTGCCCGAATAGCCGATGCCATCCATTATGGATGTATTCCTGGTGAGTGTCATTTTCATATTTTTTGATGCTGTGTTCTATCTTAGCTTATTGTTTTCTGTGGAGTGGTCAAGAAACTCCCTTGAAGCCACTCCAGGTCTAGTAATTTTTGGATTCTAGAATGACACAAGAATGATCAAGTAACTCTATTGAAGACACTAGAATGAGACTCTCTTGATCAAGATTCTACTGTCATTCTAGTAATTTTTGGATCCATTAATCGAGAATGATTAACTCTCTTGAATGCACTCCATGAGTTTAGTTAATCAATAATCCGTGCACAAAACCATGATAAAAACTATCTTTCCTGCAGAGTATTGGAATGGATTTTAAATAATTAATTGGTAAATTTGATAATTTCAGGCAAGAAATTTAATTGTTCATGTTTACCCCATTTTTCTTGATCATGCACTTCTTACAAGCTTGCTTTCTCTTCAGCTATATAGACTCCACTAACAGACCTGTATTTAAGATATCAACAATTCAGTCATATCATCATGGGTGATGAGTCCCATATCATGGATTGAAATTTAGAAGGAATCTGTAGCAAGCAATAACGCTAAACAAATTAGTTCCTTTAAGCACTGTATGTAATCACACATCGAGTTTCTTAAGCATATAGCCAAATAAAAAAAGAACTGTACTACACAGTTCAATAGCTGACAATTTCTAAAAATATAACTTAAATGAACAATCTCCTTTCATGGGTGAGAATGTACTTTTAAACTGCTAAATCCTCCTACCAATTGAGATAGAAAGGAGAAACATGATATTCTATTTCAAAATTGGCAAGAGGAAAATCATTTGTGTCCTATTTGGAAGTCAAAACTTATAGATATGACAACTCATTCAACCAAGAGAGGAATTCTTCTCTTATCTGAGTTGTTGGTTGAGGCAAAGGTCAATCTTCACTTAACTTGATAATGAAAAACTTCAACACGATGAACTTTTTACTTTGTGATGTCACATGATGCATTCACTAGTGGGCTGAGGATGGTGGCAATGAGGTGGTGTATCTGTTTCACCTATAAGTCTCATATATAGTGGAAGAGAAGCTGAGAACTGATGCTTAAGTAGAGATTTACTCCACCTTATTACTTCTTTTGGGTTCTTGGCACATATGCTGTGGGATTATTACTGGATCATTTATCAACCTAACTTCGATATCTATGTTGGCAGCACTTTATTGCACCGGAAAATGAGACTTTGTATGGATATAAAAAGCGCAATAATTGTGTGACCGATGTTTTAATTTTGAGGGAAATGAAATTCTTGCGTTTTCTTGATTTATCTGTATGCTTCATTTGCAGTCATTTTATCCGATTACTATGATCTGCCGTTCAATGACATTCTTGACTGGAGAAAATTTTCGATCATACTCAAGGAGAGTGAAGTGTATAGTCTTAAGCAAGTACTGAAGGATATATCTGATGCTGAGTTTCTGCAACTGCACGAGAATTTAGTAAAGGTATGACTTTTTATGCACATTCAGCGCATGCTGTTCGTGTTGTCTATTGGGTGATGTATAGTCAGTATTGTCTAATTTAATGCTGTAAATACTGGGATTTCTGAAGATTTACTATTTGCTAAGCATATTAAGGTGTATCCTATCTGAGAACTTCAGGGAGATGGGCCACTTAATTTCATGTAGGCTCAACCTGTACATGTGGTCCACCCAAAAGCTACCTTTATTTAACATGAGATATCTTCGTACTTGATGCTTAAAAATCTAGATGAATCCTTTTGTCTGAGATTATACTGTGAATAGATATGGATGAGTAGGAGAAAGAGGTGTTAGTGAGTGTTCTCAACTTCTCTGATGCCCTATCATAGCTTAAAGATGTATACAGCCACTTTCTGTCATCTTTACTGATATCGGAGCCTAGCCTTGATTATTTTAGTGACGAAAAGTGATTTTGGAAAAAGATAGTATATGTTTCAGGTGGTCATTGATGTAGTGGACACAATAAGACATGATTTTGAGTGATTCGCACCTCGTGCAAAATCAAAGTTATACCATTCGAGGATCCAGAAGGATACATAATAATATGCAGTTTATATAATTAATTGGACTCGATGTTGTATGGACAAGGTATCAAGTTGTCTAATAAAAGGAGAAAAAACAAGTCAATGTTGCTTGCTGATTGATATTTGGGGTTAGTTTGGTAATCTGAGAGCATCTTAACCACTCTTTTAGTGAATAGTAGCCTTTTTCTCAACATGTCAGAGTTAAGCTTGGCTAACCTTCCAAACAATGCAAGCACCAGAGCTTTTAATTCCTTTGAAAGATGCATTTTGTTGCAATTTGTTGATGGCCGTGCACTCACTGCATCACTTGCTGTCTTGCATCTTCCGAAACAAATCAGATACCTCTTAATCAAAATTTGGTAGACTTTAAACCTTCAATTGATTACTGTTGCTGATGCCAAGATTCTACGGCCTGTTCTTCTAGGTCCAGAAGCACTTCCAGTGGAATTCACCACCAATAAGATACGACGCTTTCCACATGGTCATGTATGAGCTCTGGTTGCGCCACCATGTCATCAAATACTGAAATGGTAATGGTTGTTTTGACTGCCTTTTGTCCAGAGTATGACGGATGTTGACTACAAAGCGTGTAAATTTTGACCTTATGATTGTCACCTCCATGGCTCCGGTGGAGCAATCACTGAACAAATACTGGGTAATTGAAAATTCATTGGTTCGTTATAGTATTGCCTTGATCTAGTCCACCTCATTTTTCACTTTTCAAGTTCATAGAAAAGGAAAACTAATTGTAGAATACTTGATTTCTCTGGAGGTACATTCTTTTAGATGCTTGAAGAAATTTGATCCTGTTATCTGCCCTCATCTGTCCTCTACTTTCTAGTCCGTTTACTGGCTTGGGTGGTGCATTTTTTAGTTATTCAGTTATGAAAAATTAATAGTGTACTGGGAAATAGACTTTGTGGCCATTATTATACATACAAGTTAATGGGTATAATTACAACTGCCATCTTGATTTAGTAATACAATAATATTGCTCTCTCTCTCTCTCTCTCTCTCTCTCTCTCTCTCTCTCTCTCTCTCTCTCTCTCTCTCTCGATTTGCTACATCTTTACTTCCATTTGCTATGCTAATTAAGCATATTACGTTTTCTACCATCCTCTTTGAAGTATTCTCAAATGAAGGCATAAATTGGTTATTTCTAAAGTTTGACTCACTTTATATCTGAGAAGATTCATATAACTGGGTGCGTTGACTTGTACTAATTTGGTATTTAGCTGAGAATCGATATATTTTATTCCATTTTGCAACTTGATTGACTCGTTTAAGATAATTGAGATCGTTCAAATTGTTTGGTCTTAAATGAGGAGGTATTGAAAAAAAGATAGCATTAAGCGCACGAGATAAGGTTTTGGTCTATGGTCAGTTTAGGATTTAAAAGTTTTATTTTGATCAAATTAAGACCATAAAATGTTTTAAAAGGCCACAATCAGGTCTAGAGTATGTCATAGGTATTAGGTAGATTTTTTTTTTTTTTTGGGTCGGAAAGGTGCTTGGTAGGATTGAGGCGTCGGAAATTGTATGTGACTGAAACATTCACTTTGGAGCCACGTCGGATTTTCCACACCTTAATTCCACGGAGGGCGAGCTTGAGATCTGATGGAAGTGAAATTTCAAGTTCTCAACTCCGAAATAATACGACGGTCAAAATAAGTTCAATTTCCATAAGGGCGGCGCTATTTTCACCGTCATTTTGATTAAGACACTCCTTTTTTAGTCAACTTACCGAAATGCCCTTCTCTCTCTTGAATTTGTTGTTTCTTTTTTTTTTTTTTAAAATCGAGCTAATATACAAAATTGCATTTATTTCTATCATGTCTCATTAGTTTCACAATACGAATGCTCATGTATCAAGATATCAGTTCACCATATCTTACTATCATTTTACCTAGAGAATATTGTCAATTCTAATTTGTTGTCTCACATTTTCATTCATAAGAAATTTCTATTTATGACGGCTTGTGATCACACAATTAAGTGGATTTTTTTTTCCTAAATAGTGTGAGTGAAACTATATTTCGAAGTTGAAAATTGGATTTAATTGTTTAATTGATCTTTATGAAAAGTGGAAAATAAAATTGATCAAAATATGAAAAAGGTTAATTTGTTAAAAGTGTGATCAAATGTCAAACATATTTTTCACACCATACCTAAATATTAATAAAAGATAAATTTCTTGTGGTTTAACCTTTGTTATGAAGGAAGTAGTTAATATCGATTGTATATTCAATCGCATAGTAAATGGATCAAAAATTTAAGATGCGGTTAAAAGATTTCCGCATAGTAAATGGATCAAAACTTTAAGATGCGGTCAAAAGATTTCCCCTTAAAAAATCTTAGCTAGTTTGAAAGTGCAAAATGTATAAATAAATTTTCAAAGCCATGTTGTAATTCATGTCAAAATATGAAGAGCTTAAAAGAAAGCACAAATTAGCGAAGCTTAACTTTAGAAACCTACAAATTTATTCCATAAAATCACCAGCGAGGTCAAAAATCAGATAGATAGTAAGGTTGAGTTATAATTTTCAACTTTGAAATAAAATTTTAACAAATAGGCAGTTATTTGTGTGTTCATAAGCCATTATAACTAGAAATGTCTAACTTTTTGTAAAACTTTTATGATTGAAAAAAATGAGATGATAAATTAAAAATAACGGCCATCTCTTGACAAAATGATAACATGATGAATGACAAGATAATATTTTTGTGGGTGTAATTTAATGGTTATATTGTGAAATTGATAATTTGAGATAGAAACAAAGGCTGTTATGTTGGTTAAGATGATAAAAAAATGAAACAATACATTGAAGAGAGACTGAAGGGTATTTAGGTTTACTGATTGAAAAAAGGAGCGTGTTAGCCAAAATGGGAGTGGAAATAATGCGGCCCTTTCCACAATCACGAAAGATAAAAATGATCCCGCACCTTGAACCTTGGCCAAAAGTCCGACCCAAAAACGAGAAACTTTGCCAGGAGATCTTATGAATGACTTTTCTTTTACCAAATACCTGAAACTTCTCTCATGTCATCATTTAAAACGATCATTTGATGGTTTACAGCCTTTGGCCAAGTGGAAACAACATTTCCTCCATGCCTAAATCTGCAAATTATTGCACTTTAGGGTACGCGATAAGAGCCATCTGGTTCAACAGGTAAAGCCAATCGGGACGTTTGTGTCCTGATGCCCAAGAAGTTCGTAAAGCCAAGGACACTCTGCGCGATATGCCTTGGCAGTTAGGATGAGACAACAGCACAGGGACTCGAACATCTCTGGCTTTCCATCCGATATGTGTTGTACTAAGAAGTTTCTACACAACCCACTTTCGGTAACGAGTCATTGATCAAATGGCTAAAGCAGCCCAAAAATAGGAACAACAATCTTGGCGTTAAAAATTCGGTTCGTCATTAATCGTTCCTGGAAGATAACCCCTCTAGAATGAAGAGTGTTCTTCTCTGCTTCACGATGATCAAATTACTGATAATCTTGTCTCATTCTCTCTTTCCATTCTAGAGCACGCTCAAGCTTGTCACGATGAAATTAAGAATATGCCGCTGAAGTAGCCAAATCACTATAAATATATGCCAAGCAAAATTTCCATAACGTGTTGTATGAACATATGAGATCAATTTTGATGACAAAGAATCGAGCTTCCAAACATACACGTATACACTACTCTGCTGATTAAACTACTCTGCTGATGCTTTATTCAAGACCTTTAGACAACAAAATCGCCGGCATCTTAATTTTAAGATACCTTTTCTCCGTCGCGGTAGCCGAGTAACTTGCTCTCCATTTTTGTTCTCACATCAAGGTCAAGGCTCCTATTTCCACCATACATTTTCTTGAGCTTTCAAATAAAAACTACAATAATTGCTCATCCAAATTGTCCTTGATATAAAGATCATAGAACTGCACCCCTTCTTTTATCAGTCACTTAAATGCTGGCAGAGATGTTATTATCAAGAATCAAACACTGATTCACCAATAGTCTCCGCAAGAACACTGGCCATTCTTAATATGATGATATCTCTTTGCATCTCTTGCAACAATTTCTCTTCCAACAGCAGCAGAGACATATTTCATCCAAGAGTGACAATCCCCACAAACTCGAAGGTTCTTTAAAATCCTTACACTGTTAGTCTTATTTTTAGTCCTTGATAAAGCAAAAGCTAAGGCGAGTTTCTCGCTGTGGTAATACAATGATGTCTCCTTTTTCTCTACATCCAAATCTTGCAACACATATCTAGTGTCCGGGATATAACCAAGATTTCTAACTTTCTCAATCAGTTCTTTCAGCGTGTCAAGCATCTCTTTCGATCCCAAGTGAGATAAATCACCAGCCATGAAAGTATGAACTTCTCTGTCGACTTCAACCCAGCTCATTGCAGGGTTCTTCTTCAGTTTCATCTCCCTCATCGTGCTTTTCATCTCGATAAGCTGACTCCAATTGCAAGTTGAGGCATATAGATTTGACAACAGCACATGCGTTCCTTCATCTCCTGGTGCTAGTTCAAGCACTTTTTTCATAGCTCTCTCTGCCGTTTTTACGTCTCCATGAACCCTACATGCACTTAACAGTGTCCTCCATATAACAGGATCTGGATTATTCATTTGTGTCACCAACATTTCAGCCTCTTCAAGTCTTCCTGATCTCCCCAGTAAATCGACCATGCATGCATAATGATCTCTTCTCAATTCTGTTTCACGACTGTCTCGTAAGTATGAAAAGATCTGCCGGCCCTCTTCAATCAACCCTGCATTGCTGCATGCCAAAAGAACAGCCACAAATGTTACCTGATTTTGCTCAAGCTCCAAATCTTTCATCCTATTATACAATTCAAGTGCTTCCTGTCCCAGACCATTAACAGCGTAGCTATATATCATGGAGTTCATAGACACCATGTCTATATCTATCAGCCGATCAAAGACCGACCTTGCCATTTCTGCCATTCCACATTTTCCATACAAGTCAATAAGTGCTCCTCCAGCATAACCATTTCTAACTAATCCATATTTTGCGAGAACTGCATGGATTTGTTTTCCTGTTTCCAGCATAGCTAGGCTAGAACATGCTCGAAGAACACTTGATAATGTGAAAGAATTAGGATTTACTGAATTTTGCAACATTTCCCGAAATTTCAAAAGAGCGATCTCTTCCCTACCATTTTGCACCAGACCTACGATGAGAGAAGTCCATGTCACCAGGTTTGGGTTAGCCAAATCATTGAACACCTTGAAGGAGTCATCAATTATCCCACATTTCAAGTACATTGTCAAGAGTGAAGTTTGTGAAGCGATTGCATAGTCGAAGCCGGTTTTGACTATACACGCATGAATCGATTTACCAGATTTTAAATCTGCTGAGTTTGCGCAACCAATCAAAGTGCTTGCAAGAGTGAATTCATTAGGCTTGATCCCCTTCCTGATCATATACGAGAAAACCTCTTGAGCCTTGAACTCCTCGCCATGTTGCACGTAACCAACAATCAATGCCGTAAGCAAAACCACATCTTGGTCTGTTACTCGGTCTGCCACCAACTGCGCATCTCTCATTTTACCAAACTTTGCATACATATCAACGAGAGCGCTACCAACAAACACATTGGAAACCTCCAACCCCAAAACTATGGCGAACCCGTGAGCTCTCTGACCACTGGCCACCCGCCCAAGGTCCGGAAATGCCTTGAAGATGCTCGAGAACGTGTACTCATCGGGAAAGACTCCCTCACTCTTCATCCTCTCATAAAGCTCTACAGCTTCTTCACTTCTTCTCTGCTTGATATAAGAAGCGATCATGGAATTCCAGGTGACTACGTGCCTTTCGGGCATTTCGTCGAACACGCCGCGAGCATCGCTCACGCTGCTGCACTTCAGGTAGGCGTCGATTAGCTTGTGGCCCAAAAGGGCGGGACACAGAGCGGTTTTGATCAAATGGGTCTGAACCTTCCGAACATCTAACAAGCATCTCGTCTCTGCGCAATGGCCCAAGAGAGAGGAGTAGGACTGTGGAGTCCTCGCCCGGCTTGGGCCGCAAAAAGTGGAACAATTGATTGAATGAGCTGCCCAGTGAAGAGAAGGCTTCGGGTGGATTCGGTGGTTCGACAAGGTTGTGGTGGCATACGAACGAGAGACCAGATTGGAAACGGAAGGAGAAGCAATTGGTCTGCAGAGGTGGAGGCTTCTGGGCATTTTCTTCCTGTCGTTCAATATGCATGATGTCCAAATCTTGCCCCTAAGTCGGAGGCGACGTAGATTTTATGGCCACGATGATGATGCGGATTTCAATTGAGTCTCAAATCCTGATGTGGCGTAATAAAGCGTTGGACTCCGGAACAAGTTAAATCCCAATCATGAAAATCCGACGGTTCGACATGAATTAGGATTTCATTTTAGGTGGTGGGTAACATGTTTAAACCTTTTTCTCTTTTTTTTTTTTTTGGTGTAACATAAAAATTTACACTTGATTAGCCAGATTATCGACAAATCATCATTCTTAAAAGTTACGTGTGTAAATCTAACTCGAAATGAGGAACACACATAATCCTCTAGATCCTCCTAACTAATAATACGTGTATCTGGATAAAATATATTATATGAGTTTTACCATATAAATGATATGAGATTAAAATGAGTCTCAATTTAGCTACCTAGAATCAACATGACACGTCACAAGACACGACAACACGTGATTTCTGAAAAAAAAAAGAATATTATGATACATTGGATATAAGAATATCAGCGATGCGTTTCTTGTTATTCGGTTAGATATTCAAGATTAGATTTTGTTTTTACTAACTGGGTAAATTAGTTTTGGGGTGGCTAAATATATGACTTAAGCATATATATTCTTAATAAATTTACATTTTGACCCCTAATTTATTAAAAATGCTTAGAATTGATCCGTGCTTGTCAAAATGGCGTGTCAAGATGCTCGATTAGCGTGTTGCTGGAGTGTCTAGAGCGCTAATTACATGTCAGTTGCATATCGGATAGTATTGAAGAGTGTCAAAATGTCGGAACGAAGTGTGTCGGACACGATAAGCTGACCTCCGAAGAGTGTCGGTGTTATATTCGGCAAGAGACTTCCGTTTTAGATAGAATCGATTCGGTCCGACTCAATTTGATCGTCTGTGGACCTTATGGTTCGAGTTTGTTTTAATCATTAATCTTGTAAATCCCATCGGTGAGATGAGAGGCAAGTAAATAAGGAGTGATTTGATATTGGTCCGGTTCACAGTATAGCAGGTCGGGTCCTCCGTTTCCGGCTGCAGTTGGCGACGGATCACCGCTTTTCCCCCTCAAAACTCAGTCGCCGAACTCCGGACACAGCGCCGCTAGCCTCTCTGCCCCGTGTCGAACTCGCTTTCGATCCCACCCCGTGATCTCCATATGCGTGCCACTGCCATCGCAAAACCCTAGACCTTCCCTTCAATGAGCGGAGTCGCCGCCGCCGCCCGATGCTCCGCCACGAGAATGACGTCGGCCATTTTCAGTCCCTGTGATCCCACCGCCTTCGCGCCCATTTCTCTCGCTAAAGCTCTCTCTTCCATCGCCTCTCCCGTTGCTTTCGCCGCCGCCGAGCCCGAGCCGTCGCATGTTTCTTCTCAGCTTCTCTCGATCCTCACGTCCCCGAATTGGCAGAGGAACCCTTGGCTCAAGAGGCTGATACCCTCGATAACCCCGTCTCATGTTTCCTCCGTCTTCGCCAATAATCTCGACCCTTGGACGGCGCTTGGGTTCTTCAATTTGATTTCGCAGAGACCTGGGTTCAGCCACAATGTCCAGTCTTATTCGGCTTTGCTGGCCATTCTGATTCCTAACAAGTTTTTCCGTGTTGCTGAGAAGCTACGGATCGCCATGATAAAATGCTGTGGTTCAGTGGATGACGTGCGGTTCGTATTGGAGTTTTTATCCCGGATGAACGGGGAAGGTGATCTGAGATTTAAGCTTACCGTGAGATGCTATAATACTCTGTTGATGGCATTAGCGAAGTTCTTGATGATCGATGAAATGAAAAATGTGTACACAGAGATGTTGGACCTGAAGGTTCTACCAAACATCTATACTTTCAATACAATGGTTAATGCGTACTGTAAGTTAGGGAATCTGGTTGAGGCAGAGTTTTATGTGAGAAAGATTTTGGAGGCGGGTTTGAGCCCGGATACATATACATATACCTCCCTGATATTGGGTCACTGTCGGAAGAAGGATGTGAATAGCGCCTATAAGATCTTTGTGCAAATGCCACAAAAGGGTTGCGCAAGAAATGAGGTTTCATACACAATCCTTATACATGGTCTCTGTGAAGCTAGGCGGGTGGACGAGGCTCTGAAGTTATTTTCTGAGATGGGGCAAGATAATTGCAGCGCTTCTGTCCGAACATATACAGTTCTAATATGTAGTTTATGTGATTTGGGTAGAATATCAGAAGCAATGGATTTGTTTACGGAGATGCCTGAGATTGGTTGTGAGCCTAATCTTCATACCTATACTGTCATCATTGATAGTTTCTGTAAGAACAATAAGATCAGTGAAGCCAGGAAATTGTTGGATGAATTGTCTGGTAAGGGGCTAGTTCCAAGTGTCGTCACTTACAATGCTTTAATTAACGGATATTGTAAGGAAGGAAGGATAGATGCTGCGTTTGATATTTTAGGTTTGATGGAGTCAAAAAAATGTAGTCCAGATACTCGTACATACAATGAATTGATAGACTACTTTTGTAAGAATAAGAATGTGCACCACGCTATGGCATTGTTTAACAAGATGGCTGAGCGTGACCTCCCTCCGTCTATTGTCACGTATAATTCTTTAATTCATGGTCAATGTAGACTAGGGGAGCTGGATAATGCTCATAGGCTACTGAAAATGATGGAAGAGAGTGGTTTAGCTCCTGATGTTTGGAGTTATAGCTCTATCATGGATACTCTTTGTAAGAGGTTGAGGATCAAAGAAGCTTTTGCCTTACTGGATTCATTGCACGAGAAAGGTATCAAAGCAAATGAAGTGATATATACATCGTTAATTGATGGCTGTTGTGCATCTGGACAACTTGAGGATGCCCGTAGATTGCTTGATAGGATGCTCTTGGAGGATTGCAAGCCAAATTCATTCACTTACAATGCTTTGATAGATGGATTATGCAAAGAGAAGAGAACACAAGAAGCATTGATGATGGTGAAAAAAATGCTGAATCAGGACTTGAAGCCGACAGTGTATACTTATACGATTCTGATAAAGCTGATGCTTGCTGAAGGAGACTTTGATCATGCTGATAAGCTCTTAGACCAGATGGTCTCGTTGGGATATCAGCCTGATCTCTTTACTTACACGTCGTTTATCTACGCATACTGCTCTCAATGCAGACTATATGAAGCAGAAAATTTGATTTCTAAGATGAGAAGAGAGAAGATTGAGCCCGACTCAGTTCCTTACACATATTTAATTGATGCATATGGGCATTTGGGATTACTTCATCTATCTTTTGATGTTCTGAAACGCATGTTTGATTCTGGTTGTGTGCCTTCTCACCATACATATGGTCGTTTGCTTCAGCATTTTTTAGATGGAAATCAGGTGGAAGGGGAAAACCTTGCGGTCAGGAGGGATATTTTGACGTCAAATATCTCAGTAGTTGATAAAGCAGATGTGTGGAGGATTTTGGATTTTGAAACTGTTTTGAAGTTTTTCGACAAAATGCTTGAACATGGTTGTGCTCCTAATGTCAACACTTATGCCAAGATCATTATAGGACTTTGCAAAGTGGGCCGCCTTGAAGTAGCGGTTAGGATAGTTGATCATATGAGAGATAAGGGCATGAATCCTGATGAAAAAACTTACAATGCTCTTGTTTGCTGTTGTTGTGAGAAGGGAGAATACAGAGAAGCAAAGAAGATGACAGAGGCTATGATTGAGCATGGTCTTTTACCCCCTCTGGAGTCTTCTAAGCTGCTTATATGTGGCCTATATGATCAGGAGGAGGATGAAGAGGCTGAACATTTTTTTGGTAGTCTCTTGGTTTGCGGGTACAATCATGATGAATTAGCCTGGAAGCTTCTAGTGGATGGGCTACTTAAGAAGGGTTTTGTTCAGAGATGCTCAGATTTGCTGCAGGTCATGGAGAGGAAAGGCTGCCAACTGCACCCTCAAACTTATACATTATTGATTGAGGGACTAGATGGGATGTGAATTGAAATAAAATATTATTTTGACTGGAGGCTAGTGGCATTGCTCTCACTGGAAACAATGTGGTTTACTTGCTCATCTATCATTTTAAAGAACTGGAAAAAATGACTGCGTACCGTGGACGACACTGAACATCTGTCAATAAGCAGCTGGGAGGAGTACAATTGCTTCTGGGGAAGAAAGAATAATTGGAAACTCTTGCACAATACTGCCCTCTGCAACAGGATAACTATTGGAAGGTAAATATGTTAAATTTTTTACTGATCTCCCTAAGCTTTTCCTGATTTCTCCGTTCTAATATGTTTCAAATGACAATTTCTCCTGGCAGAATGATTGCCAAATAGAAGCATGTCAGTGTCAGGCAATACGGAAACCAATTTTTGGGAAGCACGTTGAATAGTTTATGGTGGGTGAAATTTTTTCTTTTGGTTGAGTTCATTCATATATCATTTCTTTTATTGCATTTCTTTCTGACATGAACGATTTGTTTAAGCATACTAATAGATTTGACTTCTCGTTGTTAAAAAATCCACTTTATATGTTTAGGTTAATAGGTAGAGAGAGATCATGTGTATATAAGACTTACATGAATCTACTTATATGAATCTTGTAGATAAGTGACGTGGGATAATTTATTATCTCATTTCACATGCAAATCTAATTGAAAATGGCACGTGGAATTGATGAAGCACACATGCATAAATAAACTAGGGTGGAACCTTGCCTTGCTACGCGCTACCATGTTAAGGCTAGAGGACATAAGTTGAGACAAAAAGACTAGGGGTTTTGTACTCCCCTTTCTTTCATACGTAGTGAATATTACATAATGTTTACAAATATGCCACTATAAACTTGGTTTAACATTATGTTGACAATTACAAACACTCCTCCTTAAATTGGAGCATATACGTCTTATGGTCCAAGCTTGTTACCATATATTTGACTTGAGAATCGAAGAGAGGCTTGGCAATAGATTGGCAAGCTGATAATTACATTTCACAAAACTTGTTGCAATTTCTCCACATAGTAACTTCTCCCTAGTAAAAGGGCAGTCAACCTCGACGTGTTCAATTCTCTCAGTAAACATGGGATTACAAGCTATATTTAATGCAGTGTAATTGTCACGAATTAACCACATGGATTCTGTCTACCCAAATCCTGCTTCCTCAACAAGAAACTTTTGCCACATTAGCTTACATGTTCCTACAGCCATAACTCTATACTCAACTGCTGCGCTAGACATAGCCACTAGTATCTGCTTTTTACTCTTTCAGGAGATAAGAATCCTTCCAATAAAGACTCAATATCATGATGTAGACCATCTTTATGAGGGAGAGCCTGCCAATTTGCACCTATGTAAGCGAAGATATGACAGTGTCCATAATCATAGTATAACAATCCTTTTCTGTGGAGCACCTTTATTATATCAAAGAATCTGAATTATTACGTTCCAATGACTTGTTGTAGCAAGTTAAGAAATTGACTAACCACTTCTTGCAAAAGCAATACCAGGGTTGGTAATAGTAAGATAATCCAAACCAATCTGCGAAATTGTCCAGGACTCCAGGGTTTTGGACAAATTCGCCCTGATCCGGTACTAGTTTCGTATTAGGATTTATGGGAGCAACTGGTTCACGCCCTAACGTGCCTGTCTCCTGGAGAATATCCTTTGTGTATTTTTGCAGGCAAATATAAAGACCTTGTTCAGAGAATGCTTACCACAATTCCTAGAAGTACTGCAACTGCCCAAATTCTTGGTCTGGAAATGTGAAGATGGCTTTTCAGTAAAGCTATCCCATCTATATCTTCTCAGGTACTGATGATGTCATCGACATAAACCACCATAGAGATTCACAAACAAGATACAGAGACACGAAAGAAAACCGAATGAGCGCTTGATTTGATACTGTGTAAGAAAATTTAACCAAAAAGTTTAAGCTATTAGGTTGAGGGAGAGCACATATGCACAAGGCTTACGTAGAACACATTGGCAAGAGTTGTGGGATACCTTTTTTTCTTTTTGGTCGAAAGTTGTGGGATACTTCAATGGTCATCATTTGGCAGCATTAGAATGGGCGAAAGTCACAACTGCTGATGCTTGTTGGTCAGTGATGACGTAGAAATGGGCTGCTTCTTGTGAGGTCACTCTGAATGACCATATGTTGTGCTCCGATATCTCCCAATCTCCATAAAATTCTAGCAAGTCGATAAGCTATGCATGAGAATTTGTTGTGTCATAATCCAATAAGGCAAAAGGTGGTGAATGAACATCTGATTTAATCTCTTCATAATATTTTTAATAAACATCCAATAGGCAATGCAGCTGATATTTTCTATTGTGGCCAAAAAGAACAACAGGTTTTAGTAAAACCCTGATGCCTGTGGAGCATATCTACCTATACATCTGGATTAGACTTTGTTGCTGAAACTTCTAATTTTGTGCAGGGCATGCTTGGTTTTTTAAGTATTGCTGATTCTCAAGGATCAGAGTTTCATAGGCAAGTGTGGAAGAATAAAATGAACCTGATTTATCTGATTGAAAGGATGAGTGGGGGGGCCTCTGGAAAATCTACTGTACCAATGTGGTCTTACTGGACTGACTTTGTCTTATGTCCTATTGGTTCCAGGTCCTTATGCTTTGTTTGTCGAATCAATCTGTGGTGGTTATGTTCTTGGTAAGTGTATAATTCTGGGTCTTGTGATTTGAGCTGCTAAACTAACTGGCACCTACGTTTTTAATGCTCGTATTTTCTGAGTGGAGGCAGTGTCCTGATATGCTGTTTTTAGGAATGAATTGCAAGAGTTGATCTGGTTACCCGCTAATTAGTTGCTTAAGTCAGCTGTATGCGTAGGAGGAAGAAGACATTCCAATTTTTGCTAAAATATGGAATGCCATGTATTTGTTTGGGAATGTGGCCCAAAAGCAATTTTGAAAGCTGGTTTTTTAAAATGGGAACAAATCTTTTACTGATATTGGCATTAATCTGGGGCCTTTTGCTCTTTGCTTCATAAGTGGGAAGGTGAATAACAATTTCTCGATCTTTCTTTCACATGGATACCAATATTACAATCTTCAGAGTGTAAAGTATCAACACTCAGGATCTGATTCCATAAAGCTATCCATCCCAAAAAGAAAAAGTACAAAAAACAAAGTTCTTAAAGGGGGGTTCTCGCTCTCAAATCTGCTTGTCTTGAAACTAGAAGGTTTTGTGTGGCATTCCCTCAAATACCACTCGGATATGTTATTCTAATACTCGGTATTGGCATTGCTTCTTGAAATTTGGATCCTTTTTATTTCAAATCATGATCTTAATGGGCAAGAAGTACTATCTGCTCTTGCCAACCTTTTCATTGATAGTTAATGTGTAGCATGAACTTTTGTTGCGGAGTTATTCATCTGTCTTTTTGTCATAATTGGCTGTTTGACAGGAAAATTGCAGCTATGAATGATCTTGTGTCTGGCTCCTGAAATTTTGATGGAAATCTCATACGATGTGCTGGACGCAATCAATTCTTACCCAGTTGAGTGCTTTTACCAAAGCCGATTCATTTTCTTATGTAATTGTTGAATGTCGACTTTCTCATATCTTAAATTATCTTTAAGCATGCACGCAGAGACACAAGCATGCATGCATATGAAGATGTCGCAGTCCTGACCGAGTTATAGTATTCACTATGAGTGAGATTAGTTATGATAACTGTTGGTTCTATGCATGGTTAATATGAATAAATTGAGTATAATAACTTAAGTGACTGGTGCACATTGTGGTGATATATATTTGAACTAAACTAGCCTTCTAGTATTTTTGTTGATAAATTAACTGAATGGAGTTCTTTCTCAACCATTTTGTGATCATGACTAGAATAGCTTACTTATAAGAGATGATGATGGATAAAATAGATAATTTGGGCTTTCCATTAGAGGCATGTCTTTTTGACTAATATCGATCTCATAGTGCCTAATAGATTTGTTATGCGCAAAGATGTTATCTTGATAGATGTTGGCCTACACTAGTATTTCCTTCCCTACTGTGTCTGAGCATTCAATGGAGTGATGGACTGTACCATCAAAATGAGGGTTTCTAAATTAAGCACCTACACTGTCAAGGGCTCTTGATTGGGTAAATTATTGATTAGTGGCTGGATAGGGCCTCACTTTTAACTGTATTTATGTGCCACTGTAATTGAGGGCTGTAAACTTTGGATTGGATATCCTGTCTCTTGAACTTAGAGCTTCCTATTTGTTGAATCGAGCTTTTTAGAATCCCCAATTTGCTTTTGCGCTCATGTTTTTTCTCCTTTATTTTTAAACTCAAAATACTGCGTAAAATGAAATCCCCAATTTCTTATATTTCTTAAGTAGCTGGGTTAGAATATGCCAAGTTCAGATATGGCATTCTCTAAATAGAACTTTAAAGCCTTCTCTGCTGCCAAGTTTGTCCGAGTTCAAAACATGAAGTCAGTTTCGAGTGGTTTCTCGTAATATAATGTTGAATCATTTGCAGAATCCCATTTAATATAGGACCAGAAAATATGGTTTGTTTTCCTTGATTATGATGAAGTGCAATTTGATTTTTGATCAAAATTTAAAATTTATGATAGGTTTACAGTATGCTGCATCATTGAAGGATGTAGGGAAAGGACAGTACCAAGCTATGGTTACCTTGTACCATCCACCAACCTCGTATAGTTCTATTTTGTTTCTTCTTTGCATGCGCCTATGGTTCCTTATTTTAAGAAAACACTCATCCTTTATTTTGGATAAGGCAAAAACAAAATTGTGGTCGTCTTCTTTACATTGTCAAAGTTATGCCCCATTGGGGATCTTTCTACAAATGACTCACAAGAGTTATAGGATGTTGAGTTCTCTTGGGGAAGTTCAGTAACCTGAGTACGAGAGTACAAAAAGTATTGCTTTCTTTTGTATTTAGATTGTTGAACTTGAACTTTTTACAACTTCAGTTCTAGGTTTATACATTTTTAAGGTCTCCAGATGTATTGCTTCCACATTTTTTTAATCAATCTGCAATTGATTACCAACTTGTCAGTCCGTAGATTATGTACATGGTAACATGGCTCTTGGATCACGTTGTTGCTTCCTGTTCGGGACAAAACTTCATATTTTTCCTTTATGTGTTTTGTGTTAGATTTTGCTGATTACGAGCTGAAGTTTTTACAGACAAATAGATGCATCAATCGAACTAACAAGTACTACACCTCAATGTTATCTTCATGGACAGCAATACAACACGAATTTCCAGCTTTAGATATAAGTAAAAAGTAGTTTTCTTTAGCTAAAACAAAGGGAACCTTAGTTCATATAATCTCTGATGTTCCTCGACGTTTATTGAGAAGAGGATGTGTGATGAGTTTTCAGATGTATTATGTTTGGCGGTTGCATTATCCAAATCCTGCGGTAGTTTGATGGGTGTTATACTATGATGTGCTTTGACTTATAGTGAACGAATGCAGCTTTACTATGTTGAGCTTGATTTGGTTTATATTAACACCCAATTCAGTCAGTCAGTCTCTCATGACACTGGGTTGGCTGTTGAATTGATTTGTCCTATATACACGAGTTGTCTGGAGGCTGTTAAGAGAATGGCATTGGACAAGCGCAAGTTGATCCAAGTTCGCCTCGGACACATGTACTGCCTCTGGTTGGGGGAGGTAAATTTAGGCCTGATTAATACCTGTACAAGATTGCATTTTCTAAGTCTCAAATGTTTTTTCAATCCGAATGGGTGATGGATTGTTTCTTGATTCAAGTGGGTGACTGGTGTTCAGATGAGATTCAATCTGTAGTGTTTGGCTAGCATAAAACTTTTCAGATTGGGATGTTTATTTCATTGAGCACAGCAAATCTAGTGCAAAACATTGATAGTTCGAGTAATTGTTTTTCGCAGAAGTGACAAAATGTATCTCTAGTATAACTGAGAGTTTGTTAAACTTTACATTCTCTTTCTATCGAAGAAATTATGCTTTCATGTGATTCGTCGACTCTACCCAGCTTTGTGGGAAATTTAAATTCCAGCAGAAAATCAGAGTGAAGGCATATTGTCTATAGAAAATGCCATCAGGACTGGCTAAAGAAGCAGATTAATGAACCAGTTCTCAATTCAACTGGCTCAACTAGTCTGATTTTACCTTGTCATAATGGTGCGATGTGAAGTCAGCAACGTTTTCCTTTTGTTTTGCGGCTACTAGAGAAGACGTTGACAAAAGAGAAAGGTCTACGCATCACTTTTTTCGTTCATCCAAATTAGTGTCGACACATAATTTTTTTTTCCTAAAAGATCATTTATTCAATAAAGTTTAGTAATCGAGCTCGCGTCAACAACAGAATTTGATCAGTAAACCAAAATATTGGTCATCCATAGCCTTACGTACATTCACATTTCTTGTGGCTTTTTTCTGCATTTACTAATTAGTAGCAAGAGGCATTGCAGTTTAAGCGTTTTGGACCCAGCAGCAACGAATTTAAATCGACGAGTACGTCGGTGGTCCTGAATCAATCGAATTCGCAATGGGACTCAAACCTTTTCTTGCCCTTTCATTTTTGGCCGATATGCACCATATAAACACCTCATTTAATGTCACATTTCTAACATCATTAAGTTCCCCAGGCCGGTCACCATCTAGTTCTAATGGAACTAGAAAACTTAAGTTGTATTGAACCAAATTGGAGGACCAAAAGCTCCAGCTGGAGCCGGCGTGAACAAGAAGAAACCAAGGACAATGTCTGCTGATTTTCAGCTGGAAATGTGAAGAGAAAACGTGAAGGAGGGCCGCAGCTGCCGGAGTGTTTTAGGTTTGATTGGAGTTGATTAAGATGACTAAACTAGTTGGAACATGAGAACAAAAGGCCTGCCAAATTCCGACTGCGGTGACTTCTCTCCAGAGAACCTGGCTATTCTCAGCTGATATTTCGCCATCTCCAGCTGCAATCAAGGAAGGGAAACATGAGGAAGAGAGGCTGGCTTGATCTAAACTGATTTTGGAGTGATCCAAGCGGAAATGAGTTTACAAACAAAGCCAAAAATCCCATTGTACAAAGCTGGTAGCCGCCGGACATTGGTGGATTGCTTTGTGCTGTGACTATATAAGGGGCTTGAGAGAGCGCTTCGGCTCTCTCTTGGCCATTTTTCTTCTCTCAATTTGAAAGCAACAAGTGAGAGAATGGAGCTAAGAAAATAAAGAGCACATTGAAGGAAAAATCGTGGTGTGCTAAGCTAAATACCTGACTGCGATGATTTGAAACCGTAGGCTCGCCATTGTTCTAGTTCATTTTCGTTCATTCATCTCTTTTCGAGCGCCAAACCAATGTCCAAAGCCAGGTATGCTAGCTTCCCTCGCTTCGAATAGCGGTGCAAGTTTATCACCTCGGGTATATTTACCTCAGTTTGTTCAAAGTTTAGATCTTGTGCTTTCAACCAAAAAAAAAAAAAAATCTTGTGCTTTCGACCTAATATTCTCATCAAAACCGTTTTGTGGATATACTTATTTGAAAAGTATTGAACTTATTGAACGACGATCAATTCCGTTCCTAAACTTTCAAATTTGATCAATTTAGTCTTTATTTATGTCGTGAAAAATGATTAATTTGAAAAATATTTTCCTAAAAACAATCGTATCTATTGCTTGAAATAATTAGTCAATGAAAAATATTTTTCATTACCAATAATAATTTGTGTTTAAACATTTGTGTAGATGATGAAAATATTTTTTGTCCTTTCATTTTTTGTAAGCGACATAAGTGATCATTTTTTAGAAAATATTTTGCAAATCGCTCATTTTTCGAGAAACAAATGAAACTTAGCCTTAAAACTTTAAATTTAATTCTAAACTTTCAAATTTCGAATAATTTACTCATCTTCCAAGATAAGTTGGCGTTCGTAAATTTCTTAAATCATTGGCTACTATAGTAACTTAGACTCGGCTAGTTACTTGTTTGCATGGTCAGTGGCTATCTTTGATTTTTCTTCTAAAAGCGACAAATTTCCTTATTCTACTGATAACTTACTATCTCAAAAGCGGATATACGTTGGAAAGTTGTGGTTGTAAATTACTAAAAGAGTTGATGGACCACTCTTGTATTTGACGTTCCTAGGTTGCTAAGATTTTGCATTATCTGAAAGTCAATAAAACGAGTTATAAACATGTTTTAGAATCACCAAAAAATTATGATGTGAACCATGTTTTGTTCCCAAACGGAACACGAACTCAATCATTTTGGAGCTTATTTCAATGGACGGACGAAACAACAGATTACATATGATGTTCTCCATAAGAAGACATGGGCGAAGAAGGACCTTCCAACCTCAACGAATCATTGGACCAAAACAAAAACAAAGAAACAAAAACCTCAACGAATCATCTCAAATGTTGCGCGGAACAAGCGATCGATCAAAAAATAGACAGAACGAGCAAAGTAAAACAGACACCAGATGTACGTGGTTCGGTCGTAAAGACCTACGTCCACGGGGAGAGCAGCAATAAATTCCACTATAGAACGAGCAATACACGGAGATTACAATCCACTCGAGTTACACAAACACACTATTGGTGTTTCTCAGCCCCAATTACATCCAAGAACGCACACAGTGTTTAGCCTCCAATTCCTCGCGAAATAATCTCTCAATCTCGTAAATGAATTAAAACACAAATCTAATAACTAGATTTACCCGACTTTTACACTTGAATTCTTGATGTAATTCTGCGAACAAACGAAGACCCAATATCAAGCACTCGATGAACGGCGCTTCAAGAAGTCCTTTGTTCAAGCACTCACGTAAATGGCGCTTCAAGGATTTTCTTCTACGATCAACCTCCGTGTCTTCGTCAAGCAGCCTTCACGAACGAAAACCCACCATCGATCCAAGAGGAAACCTGTGCTTTACTTTTATAATCTCCTTTATCGTCTGACTTGAGGAGCACGCCGCATAGCCAAAGAAAAAAATGCAAATTTCCTTTCTTCTTCTGTCAAAGTCCAAGTTACGAAATTGGACTTTCTGGTCCACACCAGATTCTGACGTATATTAGGAAAAGATTTCCTTTTGGCTTTATTTGACACGCTAGTCCAAGTCCCTTGACTTGTATTATTATTATTTTCTTCTTTCTTGTTCAGTCCAACAAATCTTTGGACTCCACGTGAATATCGCAACAGACTTCTCTTTTCATGGGCTCAAATTCGAGTCATAAATTTAACAATCTCCACCTTGAGTCGACGTTTGAGCCAAATCGCAATCGCTTCGTAATAATCCGAACTTCATCCGCTACTCTCCCAATAGCTCCCAATGGGCTCAACCGCCACAGACATCATCCAAATCCAAGCTGCGCTTGAACTTCGCCATAACTGAGGACTTCATCAGAACACCAACTAAACATGCACCTTTAACTGCTCCACAAGGACTTTCTGACACAAGCTCCTTAACCGCAGATAAAGCAAAACCACCGTTGCATCCATATTTGTCAAGAGACCGAATACGTACCTTGTTCATATCAGCAGTTAGAGCAACCGTTGGCTCTATAGACTCCACCTCGCTACTAGCACCATCTGTGTCGATTACTTCGTTAGTATCTGATACCTCAGGTGTTTCTGGTTGCAACTCCACCTCAAGCTGAACACCTTCCAGATCCATATAAACACTGCCACAATCACTCCTAGCCAGAAGTACTGGAGACTCGTCAAAGGTAACTTCTCTGCTGCAAATAGGTGAATATATATTCGGGCACCACAACTGATTGCCACGCTCACCTCGTGCATAGCCATGGAATATGCACCTTGCCTCCACATCGAGCTTACCATCACTAACTCGATAATAACATGGGTAATTAAACATTCTAAAATTAGAATCATCAGCAACATTACCTGACCACACTTCTTCGGGAGTTTGATATTCAATCGCAGTCGATGGGGATCTATTCACCAGGTAGCTCGCCATACTAAGCGCATCCGCTGGAATTCTCCCAGCCATACCAGCACTAGAGATCCTTTTACGGGCCGTCTCTAGTAACTCGCTGCTCATCAATTCTGCACACTGTTGTAGTTTACTAGCATTAGTGCGGTGTTTCACTATGCCCTTTTCCATGCAGAATTTATTTACCAGCTTCGAGCAGGACTCCATGCCACTGTCAGTTCGCACATGCTTGATCAACTTACCAGTCTCCATTCCGATCAAAGCTCTCGACTGCGTATTCCTGACAACAGCATCAAACTTGTGCTTCCGCACAAACACCCAGGCCTTCCTCGAGTAGCCATTAGACTCTCGAACAGATGTCGACGTCTCAGGAGCGAAACTTATCAATGTCTCACCTTGAAGTTTATACAGGCCGCCATGCTTGATTCCCTTCATTATCACCAAGGCACCTCGAACAATTTTCAGGACTCCACCTCGAGAAGAATACCTGCATCCAACTGAATCTAGAGCACCCAAGGAAATTAAGTTCTTTTTCAATTCTGAAACATGTCGCACTCCAGTCAATGTCCTCACAATACCATCATGCATTCTGATTTTAACATCACCAACACCTATAACATCGCATTCAGCGTTGTTTCCCAACTGCACTTTACTACTATCCATGCATTGATAAGAAGTAAACCAGTTTCTGTTTGGTGTAGCATGAAAAGAACAACCAGAATCCATAATCCATCCGTCAAACGACGAATTCTCAGTGACAGACAAAACACAATCGACACCATCAGAATTTTCAGCTATTGCTGCAACATCATCTGTAGATTCAACTCCAATTCCCTTAGCCCTTTCGTTTTTCAACTTAAAACAATTTCTTCTAAGATGCCCCCTCTTGCCACAATTCCAACAGACATCACCGCCAGTCCTAGACTGACTGCGTCTATTCATGTTCATACTACTTCTGCTAACACGAGTACTAGTTCTTCCTCTTTCACCTACTAAAGCTGCAGATATAGATTCGCCAGATTCTCTTCTACGGATATCCTCACTCAGAATTAAATCTCGAATCCCATCAAACGTCAAACTAGTTGACCCAGAAGAATTACTAACAGCAGTAACAGTAGTATTCCAACTATCAAGCAATGATGATAATAGAATCAAAGCACGTACCTCATCTTCAAAGTCAATCTCAACTGAACTCAATTGACTAACTATCACATTGAATTCATTGATATGATTAGTAACTGATGTACCTTCGCTCATCTTCAAGTTAAACAGACGTCGCATCAAATAGACCTTGTTGATCGCAGAGGGCTTCTCGTACATGTTCGACAGGGCTTTCATCAAACCCGCAGTGGTCTTCTCCTTGACAATATTAAATGCGACGTTACGAGCCAACGTCAGCCGAATAACACTCATCGCTCGTCTATCCAGCAATTCCCAATCGGGTTGCTTCATCGTTTCTGGTTTCTTCCCAGACAAGGGCTCGTGCAGCTTCATCTGATATAAATAATATTCTATCTGTATCTTCCAGAAACCAAAGTCCTTCCCTTCGAATATGTCGATTTTCCCTTTAGCTTCCTCTGTCGCCATCAATTCGCTTCAACTCAAGCAAGCCTAGCTCTGATACCAATTGTTGCGCGGAACAAGCGATCGATCGAAAAATAGACAGAACGAGCAAAGTAAAACAGACACCAGATGTACGTGGTTCGGTCGTAAAGACCTACGTCCACGGGGAGAGCAGCAATAAATTCCACTATAGAACGAGCGATACACAGAGATTACAATCCACTCGAGTTACACAAACACACTCTTGGTGTTTCCCAGCCCCAATTACATCCAAGAACGCACACAGTGTTTAGCCTCCAATTCCTCGGGAAATAATCTCTCAATCTCGTAAAGGAATTAAAACACAAATCTAATAACTAGATTTACCCGACTTTTACACTTGAATTCTTGATGTAATTCTGCGAACAAACGAAGACCCAATATCAAGCACTCGATGAACGGCGCTTCAAGAAGTCCTTTGTTCAAGCACTCACGTAAATGGCGCTTCAAGGATTTTCTTCTACGATCAACCTCCGTGTCTTCGTCAAGCAGCCTTCACGAACGAAAACCCACCATCGATCCAAGAGGAAACCTGTGCTTTACTTTTATAATCTCCTTTATCGTCTGACTTGAGGAGCACGCCGCATAGCCAAAGAAAAAATGCAAATTTCCTTTCTTCTTCTGTCAAAGTCCAAGTTACGAAATTGGACTTTCTGGTCCACACCAGATTCTGACGTATATTAGGAAAAGATTTCCTTTTGGCTTTATTTGACACGCTAGTCCATGTCCCTTGACTTGTATTATTATTATTTTCTTCTTTCTTGTTCAGTCCAACAAATCTTTGGACTCCACGTGAATATCGCAACAGGCTTCTCTTCTCATGGGCTCAAATTCGAGTCATAAATTTAACATCAAAGATGCTAAAGAAATTTCACAAAATTCTATCGACATGAAGACAAAACACGAATCGACAAATTATTCTTAAAGGATAATTTGGCTGTCGTTAGTGTTGTAAGGTGTTGGGTTAAGTCCCGAACGAGCGCAACCTAGGCGGCACTTACGAGAAAAGTTTGCCGGACTCGTGCCCTATTTATATGACTTCCATAGTCTTATAAGCTCACAAAGTTGTAACTAGTAATACCCACGAATTTTGATCTACAGGCAATGGCCGATACACATGATAATCTCCACATAGTGATGCTTCCATGGTTGGCCTTTGGCCACATGATGCCATTCATGGAGCTAGCCAAGTGGATGGCCCGGAAGGGCCACCGGATATCTTTCCTATCGGCCCCAAGAAACATAGATCGCCTCCCGAAGCTCCCTCCGGACCTCGCTCCTCTCATCGGCTTCGTGGAGCTCCCCTTACCGGTCGTCGAACACTTGCCAGAGAGCGCCGAAGCCACCAGCGACCTGCCTTACGACAAGGTCCCGTACCTCAAGAAGGCTTACGACATGCTCCAAGAGCCCATGGCCCGGTTCCTCGAATCTTCAGATCCCGATTGGATCATGTACGATTTCGCTCCGTATTGGGCTGGCCGAATCGCTTCTAGACTCGGCATAAGGAGCGTTTTCTTCAGCATCTTCAATGCTGCCTGCTTGGGCTTCCTTGGGCCACCAGAGGCTTTAAAGGGGGATGACTACCGGAAAACTCCGGAGGATTTCACCTGTCGCCCCAAGTGGGTTCCTTTCCCGACTAAGGTCGCATTCCGCCACTTTGAGATCAAGAAGATCTTCAGTGGGGTAACGGGCGATGCGTCGGGCACCTCAGACACAAATCGGTTCGGGGCGGGCCTGGAAAGCTGTGACATAATAGCACTTAGAAGCAGCTATGAGCTCGAACCCGAATGGCTAAGTGTCCTCAAGGATATCCACGGCAAACCAGTCTTCCCCGTTGGGCAACTTCCCCCGAGCGACCCCGAGACACGAGGCGAAACCGACATGTGGGGGTCGATCAAGGAATGGCTCGATGTTCAGAAGAAAGGTACCGTGGTGTACGTGGCATTCGGGAGCGAGGCCGGACCAAGCCAAACGGAACTAACCGAGCTCGCCCTAGGGCTAGAGCTTTCGGGGTTACCGTTCTTCTGGGTGCTCAAGACTCAGCTCAACACGGTCGACACCGAGTCGGTCATGTTGCCAGACGGTTTTAAGGAGCGAGTCAAAGAGCGTGGCAAGGTTTACGAGAGCTGGGTGCCTCAGCTCGAGATACTCGCGCACGACTCGGTGGGTGGGTTCTTGACTCATGCCGGTTGGAGTTCAGTGGTGGAGGCGCTAAGCTTCGAGAGAGCCTTGATACTTTTCACGTTCTGGGCGGACCAAGGACTAAACGCGAGGTTCTTGGAGGAGAGACAGATCGGGTATTCCATACCAAGAAGCGAATTCGATGGGTCGGTCACGAGGCAGTCCGTGGCCGAGTCGCTGAGGCTGGTGATGGTGGAAGAGGAGGGTAGGGTTTACCGAGAGAAAGCGAAGGAGATGAGGCCTATCTTTGGGGTCAAGGACATCCAAGAACGTTATATAAACGACCTTCTGAACTATTTAAAGGAACACAGGCCTGTGAAACACCTGATATCAGATGGGTTTTCCACGTTAGCTAGGAAGGTATGACATGGTTTATGCGTTCTTAGTCTTGTGCTTCTGCTGCTTTATTCGATGTTTGGCGACACAAAGGTGGTTTGCATCCTACGCGAAACTAAACGTGTCTTTCCTAAGAGAATTTTAACGAGAAAGTAGTCTGCGTGTCGACTGATTGACGAGGTATAACTCCACAACTTTGCTTTTGAATTTTGAAATATCTCGCTTCTGATCGACTTGCTTCTCCAAAATGTCATGTAACACGGAATACTTTCTTCTAATTAGGACTTTGAATATTGTTTCTTGAGCAACAGAATTACTTTTCGAGAAACAGAGAATGTGGCCAAGGATAAAAACAAGAACGAAAATCAAACCGGGGCCTTCCCCTACCCTAAACGAACGGCCCAGATCCCTTCTAATAGGGGGAAGGTTCTTTTTTTTTTTTTTTTTTTTTTTTTTTTTGTTATTTGGGCTGTCCGTTGTTGAATGGACAGCCTAAATTGATTAGGGCACCCCCTATCCTGATTGGACAAGGGCAACGGATCCTGCACCTGCCCTTGAGATCCGGGCCATCCGTTTTTAAACGGACAGCTCAGATATTCTATTTTTAGGGGGCAACTTTTTGAGTTTTTTTATTTTTTATTTTTTTAATAATAATCTGAGTCATCCATTCATAACACGAATGGTCCGGATTCAAAAGGCAGGGCCCATTCGCATTTAAATAGGCTTGGATGCTCACTCATGTATTCACAAGAAGCAAACCAGATTAAGCTATAAGCATTTGTGGTTCACCTTTGAAAAGGTCAATAAATAGGCTTGGATGCATGATTGAATCGGGAAACAATTGGCAGGGCTTGTGAGAGCCCATGCTAAATACCATGCTTAATACTCCGTTACCTTTCCCTTGGTAATTCACCTTTGGGATGGTTGCGTCATATGGCTGGCAAGGGTCGCCCTCGCTAGATTGCAAGAGGGCAACCCTCTCCCACACCTAGGAGAGGGTGATCACCACCTAAGGCTGATGATCTCGACGGCGGAGGGAAAAAGAAAAATATATAAAAATAAAATAAAAGAAAGAAGAAGAAAGAAGAAGAAAGAAAAGACTCATATAATAAAAAAAATGCAAAAATTGCCGACGTCAACACTGTGCCACGTAGAACAAGTGGTGCTAATTAGACTACCACGTTAGTGATTTCCAGCCAAAATTGACTGGAATGAATAAATTAGCAAATCGTTAAAAGGTTGAGGACTAAATTCGCGAATCATCAAAAGGTTTTGGACTAAATTAGCATAATTCAAAGGTTTAGAATTAAATTGACAAGTTGTAAAAAGGTTTAAGACTATATTAGCACTATTGAAAGGTTTAAAACTAAATTGGCTGCCGTACAATAGGTTTAGGGCTTTGTAGAACAACTTCGCCCATGTTTAGGATACAGTTATAACCTATAGAGTTTTACAGGCACATCAAACACGAAATCTTGACTCTAAATGCTAATTCTAGATTTTGAGAGGAAGTTTAAATTGTCATTGTTTTTATTGCAAAAACAAGATTAAGATCGTGTTCTTTACATTCTGTTAGGGTGGACATGGGATTCGATCTTTCTGCAAATGATTCCTAAAAGTTTATGATACACTGAGTCGTGTTGGTAAAAATTCAGTATAAACAAGAGTACGAGAATACAAAATGTATATCAACCTTTCTTTCTTTCTTTTTTTCTTTCTTTTTTTGGTCGAAATATTTCAATTTTTCTTGAGCTTCCACTTTTTACAACTTCAGTTTCGGGTTTTATACATTTTCTGGGGTTGCAAGAGGTATTGCTGCTTTCACATTTTCTTAGATAATCTGCAATTCCTTAGTAACTTCCAGCCGCAGATTATATATATAGCTCATGGATTATGTTGTTGTTGACACCTAATTTTTTTTTTATTAACATTTTCAGTCATTTTTGCATGAAAAATTAAAATTAATTTTAATTCTAAACAAAAATAATTTATTCAATTTTCGTATTTAATTTTGGCATGCATTTCCATTTAATGGACCGACGGTAGGAAATCAGAACAAATATCGACGGGCGATCGACCAACGCTCAAGAATCAGAATTGGGAAAAGTCAGATCCACGTGGGGAACAAAAGTCCAACGAGCAGCCTCACCTTAATCCGTGACCACGCCTATCACCAGAGTTGATTGAAGCAAAGAAAATAAATGTCAGCTCCATTAACGTGAAAGAACCACTGAAGAGCAAAGGAAACAATATTGGCTCTTCTGTTTTACGTAAAATAAGGAGATCGAGAGTCACAGTGGAGAAATCCAGTCTTGACGAAGCACTCCATTGAGCTATCATCTTCGAGCCTACGAATCCCATCTTCGATTTGCCCGTGATCGGCGAACAGTTGCAAGCCGCTCGTGCCTGATCGCAAACCGTGGTCTAGTCAAGCCGGTCCCATCCACAAGCAAGGTCGAGCCGATTTGATTTTGGCTCAAATTTGGAAAGCATTTTCAGGTATATTTCCTAATTCGAAACTTGAGATATTGAGCTCTATTTGCATAAATTGCGGATTGGATTGCATATCTTGAGAATTATGTTGCAAGTTAAGAATATTTAATTGCATATTTTGAAAAAAATTGGCACGTCAAATTTGACATTGAATGCCTTCGAAATATGTTATTTGCCAAATTAGAAAGATTGTGATTCATTGTGGATGTTCTGATAATTTTTTGTGAAATCTTGTGACAATTTGAAAATTTTCTGAAGATGCTCAAAATATTTTCACCAATGTAATACATGGAAATAAATATCTATCAAGCTTTTGAATTGTTAGGGACAATCTATCAGGCATTAGATCGAAACTTAATTTGAAAGAAGAACAACTTTAATTATCTTTCAATTTAAGATTTGCAACTTTAATTTAAATTCATCCATAAAAATCGAAAAGTGGAAAAATCATAAAATTCAAAAAATTTACAAAAAAAAAAAAACATCATTCATGTCCTCACATTTTAATTAATCTCACAAAATCTCAGAAAATTCAAAAAGAAAAATCTGGCAAGATATGGGTTTCTTAAAAACCACGGCTCATCATTTTTTTTTTTTATAAAAAAGATAGGATTTTCTAGAAATTCTATCTAGTGGATTGCATTCCATAAATAAAATCTCTTTAAATCCAATTTAATTTTTAAAAGATGTAGACATATGGGAATTAATGCAAACTAAATCCAAAAATTTTAAGATAATCTTGAACCAATTCACTATCATTTTTCATTAATTTTTAATTTCAAAAATTACAAAAATACAAAAAAAAAATTATTTTCCGTTCATCTTTCCTTCTTCATCTCTTACACATTCCTTTCCTTTTAATTATTTTTTTCATTTTTACTCTTTTAAGGATACACTTTTTTTTTCTTATTTATTTTTCTTTTTTAAAAATTTTTTCTCCTCTTCTTTGGCCATCCGCTGGCCTCAAGCAAGGCTTGCTGTTGATGAGGGGGAAAATAAAAAAAAATAAAAGAGAAAAAAAATTAAATTAGAACTTAAAAATATAAAAAAAATAATAATGTTAATATTAATTAAAAGGAGTGCATGAAGAAAAATCAAATCCGATTTTCCATACCGAACAGTGAAAATTATACTCCAGATTATTTTTAGTTTTCAGCTGAACATTAGAAAATATTATCATTTTTCTTAGAAATAAATTTCTGGAATTTTTTTTCCAAAAACAAAAGATTTTCCGTAAAAAAGAACGGAGCCTAAGGCTCCATTTGTTTTGTAAAAAATAACTTCTCAGAAAATATTTTCCGCATTTTTTGAATTCTAGAGGGTAGAAAATAAGCTAGCCCTAAAAAAACATTTTTCCCTATGGAAAAAAAAACTCCTTTAAATGTGAGGGAAAATGTTTTCCTCTTTTTAAGAAGAGGATAACATTTTCCTCATCTTCCTTTCCCCACTCTTTCACATCTTTTTACTTTTTAATTATTTTATTACTTTTTCATATTATATATATATATATATATATATATATATATATCAAAATTTGAAATTTTTATTTATTTATTTTTTTGAATAAAAATATTTAATTATTTAATTATTATCTTATTTTAAAAAATAATATAAATTATTTTTAATTACTTTCTTTAATTTTTTTCTCTTCTTTTTTTTTAACCCATCTCCTTTGGCCGGTCGCCATGGCAACGCCAGCAATCGGACCAGGCATCGTCGACATCACATGAGGCTAGTGAACAGTCGCCGGCATCGTGCGAGACCAGGCCAAGCGTCAACGACCAGGCGTGGCGTTGACGGCCTTGCGCGAGGCCAAGCGCGTGAAGTTTGCAGCTTTGTGACTTATGTTTTCTACTTTAATATTTCACTATAAATTGGCGCATACGAAAGCTCTATTCAAAACAAATAGCCGGTCAGACATAACAAGTGTATAATAAATTTCAAATACCAATGGTAGACACGCATAATCGAAGGGCAGCCTTTCATGGTTTCATTAATCAAACCACATGTATCAGAATTCAACCTTTATTTCATCAAACATATTTGTAGGGGTTTAATTCAGTTCAAAACCATAGTCAAACATCTGGGACTTGGGATAAAAAAATAACCATCCAAGCTAGTCAACGGCTATGAACATCCAAGAATGGTTAACGGCTTGTTGACACCTAATTCCGAATCAGCCTTTTTTTAGCCATTTCTTAAAAAAATTATAACAAATTCATAAAAAGTCAAAAAATTGTAAAATCAACTTTGGTGGCCTTGGCCAGGCCTAAGGAACTATTTTTGACAAAAAAAATAATTTTTCATATTTTTCATATTTTTTAGTATTTTTGGAAATTAGGAAAATACTTGAAAATTAAAAATAAAATAGCATTGGAGGTCACAAAAATATGGAAAAATAGTCAATATTTTTATTTTAAATCTTTTGTCTTTTTGACCTCACAAAAAGTCCAAAATAAAATTCAATTTTACATGTTCCTTTGTTACACATATGATTTAATTTGGTAAAAAAATGTCAATTGAGTTTTTTAATTTGCTATTATGGCATTTTTTAGGATCTTGACATTCAATTTAATTATCCCTTATTTAAATTTAACCCAATTATTTGTACAGATTGCTTAATTGCACGAATTAGGCAAAATTGTACACTAAATTGCATTTTAGTCCTTGAAATTGGGCATAATTGAAATTACTTTCAATTCAAGGACTACCATTACAAATTGAAATCACTACCCAATGCTTTTCACCATTTTGAATCGATTGGCATAGGTAATTTGGTCCAATTTGATCATTTGAGCCTTCAATTTCATGATTTTCCTAATTCCAATTAAATGAAAATTTGGGGTTTTTGTAGAAATTGAAATGAACTTTTGGGTAAAATCCCATTTTTAGATAGAATTCATGCCCTAAATTCGATTATGAGGTTTAATTACAAAAATTTTCAATCGAATTACTTTTAATTTTGAAAAATTGGGTCAGGACCGGTTCGGACCGGTCAGACCGCCCGGTCAGATAGGTCGAACCGGTCCGGAACAGTGTCTTCTTCCCCAAAGCTTCAAGTGGCTACTGCAGGTTTGAAGCCCGAATTTCAATGAGAAAATTGAAGGGCAATTCGCGACTAATTGGAAGGGAGATGGTGGGCGTTTTGTTCCTATCATCATCCCTCGTCGATCGACACTGGCGACATCACCTGATGTCGCCGGGAGGAGCAGTAATTAGTCGGTCAACCTCGCGGGACCTGCAAAAGTCAGTCAAGATAAAAACAAACCAAATTCGTGCCAAATTCACATGAAATGGAGCTTGCCGGAGGACCAAACGGAGTTGGACGGAATGCCCATCCTCCCCGACGCCGTTTAGACCTAAAAGCACGTGGCTGCACGTGCAATTCAAGCAATGGGAGCTTCCCCCCGATTTGGCGCCAAAAATTTCAAAGGAATATAAAAGCCAATTGAGCCTTCTAGAAGAAAAGAGTTCGTTGATTCGGTTGGAGAGAGTGAACATAATTGAACAAAGAGAAAAAACGAGAGAGAGAGAGAGAGAGAGAGAGAGAGAGAGAGAGAGAGAGAGAGAGAGAGAGAGAGAGAGAGAGAGAGAGAGAGAGAGAGAGAGAGAGAGAGAGAGAGAGAGAGAGCTCCCCTCCACCGCCATTGTCCAGGGTAGAGCTTGAATTTGCAAGGCACTGGTTGGGCCATCCACCGCTAAACCGAAGCCAAAGGAGGTTGCAAGAAGCTCACTGGGAGCTCCAGGAAGCAATCGCCGCCGACCGAGCCACCGGAAACCGCCGGAAAAGGTGAGATACGTTTCTGAGTTTCTCACTGCGCGTCAATGGCGATTCGTGCATTTCTTGCACGTTCTTGCATCTGGAGTGTGCGTTTTGTTCCCTAGATGTTACTGGCCATTATCGCATCTTCATTTTGCATCGACTTCGCTTGAATACCTCGAATCGAGTCTTCGAACTTAGCCTCCATCGCCGGTCACTGTTCAAAGTCACCCAGCCAAATCTGGGTCGAGCGAGCTCAATCGGAGCTCGAGGTAAGTCTTCTGAATATTGAGTGATGCTTCTGTGTTGATGAATTAGCCTAAAATGCCATGAATTGCATGATTAGAGTAGCTATGTACGTACTGGTTCGAGCTTCCTTGCGCTCGATCTTGCGGGTGAAGTTGCGCGATTTTACGATATGTTGTGTACGAACCCGAGACGAGTCGATTGCCGCCGGTCTCGCTCGATTCCTTCAAGATTCCACCGTTGGATCATCGCCGGAGAGTCGTGACCGTCCGTTCAGAGTCAGTAGCGAGGTTGAAGACGAAGCTTACGTGGCGGGTCAACGAGTCAGCGTTCCTAGGTGGCAGTCGGCCATTGGTCTACGTGTTAGTGTAGTCAGCATGGCCGTTGGGGTCTGTTATTCGAATAAATAGATCGAATGGCTGAGATAAATCGAGTCTAAATTTTAGTGGCCATCCGATTAATAATTAGGTTTATTCGAAAATGTTTTAAAATCAGAAAATCAAAATGAGTCGAAACGGTGCCGTTTAGGTTAGTAGCAGTGCGGCGTCATTTTGATTAGTGAGGATGGACGATCCAGATCTAGTCCTGCCTTTTAATCCTGACCGTAGGTTTTAGTAGGTTGATCAGACGGCCCTGGTCGAGTCCCCGTTCAATCTAGGCCGTAGGCTTTAGTAATCTGATCCGACGGCCGTGGATTAGTCATGCGGTTCAATAGGAACCGTCGGATCAAGTCTAAATAATCCGAAAATAAAAAGGGCTGATACGGCGCCGTTTTGAGTCGTGGGTCCGCGCGGGTCCGGGTCATGGGCCGGGTCACCCGACCCGGTCCGAATAATATTTTTTAAATAAAAAATTTGGAAAATGATTTTAAAAAATAAAATAAAAATCAGAAAAATTCTAGAAAATCCAAAAAAATGCTGGAAAATCCTAGAAAATCCCAAAAAATGTAGGAAAATTATGGAAAAATCCTAGATACTCCAGAAATCCCCAAAAATTGAGGATTGACCACAGAAAACTGGTCAATCCTATTTTTGAGGTTTCTTATCCGTTCTCCCAAGAATTGACGATATTACCCTTTAGGGGTAAGTCGCCTCTGCTGTGTACGTGAGATAAAGTCGATAATGCCAATGTGAGAATTAGGGTCGGTTAGGCGACTAATTCTTGGGCTTGGGTGTTCGAATCTCGTCCATTTTCTCGAAAAGACGATTTTACCCCTCAACTGGTAAATTGCCTTTCTTGTTCCAATCGTGTCTTGAAAATTGCTTAAAATTAGGGTTTGGGTCAGGTGGACGATCAACCTTAATATTTTAGATTTTCAGTTCTCATCTTCGCCTGAAATGACAATTTCATATTTTTCCGAAAAATATGAAATGGATTGATTTGATTGCCAATCCCAATTCCATCATCTTTTGACTACACACTTCATCTGAAATGACAATTTTGCCCTTCTGGGGAAAATTGTCCCAAAACTTCTCAAAATTACGATTTTGCCTCTCATGGGCGAATCATGTCAAAATCACTCCTAAGCATTGATTGGTACTTCTCTAGGTTAATAGGGCCTTACTAGAGATGCCATGTTGCTTTCATGTGATTTATTCGCATGTTTTGGATCCTTGATTTGTGCATTTATTTCTACTGATTGTGAGTGATATGGTAGCCATTCTTGTCAACGTGAATTCCTAGATTTAGGATCTGTCCCCCACTCATCTGCATGAATCTTAAGGATTAGATAAATCAATTCAAACTTAGGTACCGAAAGGGCGTCAACTCTGACAGTTGGCGTAACAAAGTCCCCGATCCCACTTCTTTGGTTTTCGCAGAATCGAATAGATCGCTCCCAACTATTCGATAGGATTTCCGATCGTACCCTCCAAGAAACGATTGGTGGCGACTCCTTGGCATGTACACATATCACATGTCACCAGACCGCATAGAAGGTCGACTACGTACATCCAGCCGTTGCGATTTGGGTAACGGACCTTGGGAGAGGCCCGTGTCTGATCAGGCAACATCGGGCGGCCCATTAGCCCCCTCCTCCGCGAGAGGGTCGCGACACGGCTCACAACCACAACTCTGCTATTCATGAGCAAGTTATCACGTTTCTCACAAACCAGCATCATCATCCTCAACGAACGAAAGTGGTCCCAGAAATACGTTGTCTTCACCAACCATATATAGTGCTATAAAAAGATATAGAACCGGGCAGACCTTAGTCCTACCTCGATCGGCAGGGTACTACTTAGTTTCTTAAACTTCACATCAGGGTGGTCTGTATCCACATAGTCCTCCTAGAATGAGACGCATTCTCGGCGGACTCCATAACACAAAATCGATGGAGCGGGACTAATTTGTGGTATTATTACTATATGAAAATCACAAATCAACAACAATGAGCTAACGCCCTAGGAATGAACATCTAACTCAATAGAATGCAAGCATTGAAATCAGAATGATAAATCAATAATTCATGAGTTCAAATGTATGCATCTCAGGCGATTCAAGTAAGATTTCTTTCCAAAAACTCATGAATTTGTACGCAATGCATCACCGCCTCCTTCGCAGATAAACTTCATGCAGGTGTACTATCCTAGGGGTTAGACTCACTCGGCATCTCACTCCAAAGGCATCTCAAGCTCACAAGGGAGGAGACATCTCCGATTCAAGTACATCGAAGAACATCCCAAATTTCGTTCGGCTCATCGCCAGATAAATCTTATGGTGGTATAACGTCAGATAGACTCACTACGAGTGTTTCACTTGTTTCATCATGAAATGCCATGCCATACATATGTCGCGACCCGTCCGAAAGCGGACGCGGCTAATGGATTACCGATCGCGGGCCTTCCTCCGCACAAGGGTGCGGATCGCGGGCTTTGGATCGGCGCGGGCCCTCCCAAGCACATACCAAATCGCGGCAGGAGTATTTTTCAAAGGGATTCGGCGATAAGAGCCGATCGATTTCGACCTTAGTGTGGTCGTGATGGCATGTGCAAATTGTGCATGCATTTGGAGTCGCCACCGGTCTTTCTTGGAGGGTAGACCGGAAACCTTATTGACCGATTGAGAGAGATCGATCAATTCTGCGGAACCAGAGATTTTGAGTTCGGGGACTTGGTTACGTTGATGTCATTACCAACGCCCTTTCGGTACCTAACGCGAGTGATTTTCCCTAACTATGATTTCATGCAAGCGCAATTTCGGGTGAGGTAAGTCTAACTTTGCACATTAACCAATTTAACATGCTCACGTAATAAATAAATAGATGTCAATCACATAAACATCTATCCTACGTGGTGATCATGGAATTATGATTTAATGGGTCTCGAGCCAATGAGACCACATTTAATCATTTTAATATTTTAATAACGGAGAGCCGCTCTTCGCTTCTTCTTGGTTTCTTGAACTCTTCAAGAATCGGGCCCCAAAGAGCTCGCCGACTTAAAAGGCTCCTCCACGTAATCCTCGTAGCATTTACATCAATAATTGACTATGCTAAAAATAAAGATTACATGAAAAATAAAAGGAGTACGCAGCCTCCATTTAATAATTACAACCCCAAATATATAAATAATCACCATACATTCATATATACATCAATCACATTGATTAGGGATTTTTCCATGATCACCACCCTTCCACGTAAGTAATAAATTCACAATTTAAAACTTAGGAAGGCACAATAAAAATTCTACGTTGAATCATATTCATAATTTTTACGTAAAATAAGATAGCCATAAATTTTCGATTCAAAATTGATTTAGTCTCAATTTTTGCTACATTGATTAATTTATCATATAAAATAATCAACCTCCATTAGCCATGTAAGACGAACAATTCGTTAATACATATTGGCCATAGTATTGCAAAAATTGCAAAAAATCAATTAAATGCACGAAAACACCTAAGGATCGGCTCTGATACCACTGTTGGGATCCACGTAACACGTAGCGGAAATAAATAACAACCCATACATGTATATCCAGAGGCGTATTTCGTGCATTTCAATCGAAAAAAATCACAAAGTCTCAAAGGGAGTAAATGGATTACCTCTCGTAGCGTGCTTGAATGGAGGTGTCGGTTCGATGTTCTTCGATCTCAGCCTCCACAAGTGTTAGGCATCTAGTTCGGACGCACCACCAATTGACGAACGGGGAGACGACTAATAACTCCACAACAATTGTGCGAGCAATATGCGGAATCAATATTCCGAACTTAGTATATTTTGCTCACTCAAGATTATGAGAATATAGAGAGTTTTTGTGTTCTTCTCTCTAAGCTCTCAAAACTTTGCACACTCTACAAAATGTCTCTCCCCTCTAAGAATTTTCTCAACATATGTCCTCTCTCTCCTCCAACCTCAAAACTCTTGTCATCCTTTTATAGCCAAAAACACCTTCCAATAAATTGAATTATAAAATAACACTAACAATAGCACTCACAATTTATAATACAAAAATGCTATTTAAAAATAGCACTAACAATTATAAATGCTATCTAAAAATAACACTCACAATTTATAATACAAAAATGCTATTTAAAAATAACACTAACAATAGCACTCACAATTTATGATACAAAAATGCTATTTAAAAATAACACTAACAATAGCACTCACAATTTATGATACAAAAATGCTATTTAAAAATAGCACTAACAATTATAAATGCTATCTAAAAATAACACTCACAATTTATAATACAAAAATGCTATTTAAAAATAACACTAACAATAGCACTCACAATTTATGATACAAAAATGCTATTTAAAAATAGCACTAACAATTATAAATGCTATCTAAAAATAACACTCACAATTTATAATACAAAAATGCTATTTAAAAATAACGCTAACAATAGCACTCACAATTTATAATACAAAAATGCTATTTAAAAATAGCACTAACAATTATAAATGCTATCTAAAAATAACACTCACAATTTATAATACAAAAATTCTATTTAAAAATAGCACTAACAAAGGTGTTAAAAATAATAACCATTATTATTATTACAAGAGTTAAAGAGGTTACCAAACAGTATAAATACGCATGACGTATAAATACATAGAGAATACATATACATCTAAACTACCAAATTAGCTTGAATTGAGGCCGCCAATGGATTGGGAATGATGAAAATTATGGGGTAGAGGTGTTAAATTTTAATGGATATGCCCGTGTGAAATTCAAGATCCGTGAAACCGGGGACTAATTGAAAGAAAAATATGCAATTAAGCCTTTTTGGTTAAAATTGATCAAATTGGAGGGCAAACTGACCCAATTGCACTTCAAGACTTTAGAATACAATGTCATAGCTTAAAAAAGTGAGAATTGAAAATTAAAAGACTCGAAAAGGATTTTTTTTGGGTTCGGTTTGGGTTTATGTTTGTTAAGGAACATGTTGACCCTAGCCGAATTTTTGAGATTTAAAGTAACACACTTGAAGAGGAAATTAAAACAAAATTATAGAATATTTTTGGGTATTTTTCTGACCACGAATGGTATTTTTCTGATTTTTTGGGTATTTTTATAATTAAATAAATTCGAAAAATATTAAAAAAATACCAAAAATATTTTTTATTCAAAATTGGTTCCTGAGGCTAGGCTAAGGCTTCCAAAGTTGATTTTGTGATTTTATGACCTTTTTTGATATTTTTAATTTATTTTAAAAATAAAAATCACAATGATAGATGGTCAAAAATCAGGTGTCAACAGCTGCCCCTCTTTGAGAGTGAGCTCGTCAGAGGTTGCTTTCAAAGACAAAATGACACCTGAATCTTAACTGACTCGATTGGGGAAAAGAAATGCTATGACATCGGACCCTTAAGTCTTTTGATGAATGCTCAAGTTAATCACCGGTTTACTCTTGCAATTCGAACATGGGCCGGAGTGAGAGAGGCTTACGTGAAGCTCACCTGTCATATGCTGCCGGTTGCGACGACTTTCAAGAAGATACCTAGGACTCGTTCAGAATATCCTAGGGAGATTAAGCTCTGACCTGTATGGTAGGTCATACCATCATGGGATTCCTAACTGGTAGGAACCTGAGAAGGGCGCATCCCACGCTGGGGGATTTGCCAAGGATTTTGATCCGTATGGTGGATCGGACCTTTGCGTTGATCCTTACGGCGGTATTTACCAATGAGTTGACCCTTGTGGCGGTTTCTACCATATTTGACCCTTTAGGCGGTATCTACCTTCAAGTTTAGTTTGACCCTTATGGCGGTTTCTACCTTTGGTTTGACCCTTCAGGCGGTTTCTACCATTGGTTTGACCCTTCAGGCGGTTTCTACCTTGAATTGACCCTTTAGGCGGTTTCTACCTTTGGTTTGACCCTTGAGGCGGTTTCTACCTTGAATTGACCCTTCAGGCGGTTTCTACCTTTGGTTTGACCCTTGAGGCGGTTTCTACCATTGGTTTGACCCTTCAGGCGGTTTCTACCTTGAATTGACCCTTTAGGCGGTTTCTACCTTTGGTTTGACCCTTGAGGCGGTTTCTACCTTGAATTGACCCTTCAGGCGGTTTCTACCTTGAATTGACCATTTAGGCGGTTTCTACCTTTGGTTTGACCCTTGAGGCGGTTTCTACCTTGAATTGACCCTTCAGGCGGTTTCTACCTTTGATTTGACCCTTTAGGCGGTTTCTACCATTGATTTGACCCTTTAGGCGGTTTCTACCTTATTTGACCCTTTAGGCGGTATCTACCTTCAAGTTTAGTTTGACCCTTATGGCGGTTTCTACCTGGATTTGACCCTTCAGGCGGTTTCTACCTTTGGTTTGACCCTTTAGGCGGTTTCTACCATTGGTTTGACCCTTCAGGCGGTTTCTACCTTGAATTGACCCTTTAGGCGGTTTCTACCTTTGGTTTGACCCTTTAGGCGGTTTCTACCATGATTTGACCCTTTAGGCGGTTTCTACCTTTGGTTTGACCCTTTAGGCGGTTTCTACCATTGATTTGACCCTTTAGGCGGTTTCTACCATTGGTTTGCTTTGAAAAGGGGTCTCATGACGAGGGTTCTCCACGTCTGATGAGACTGCCTGATTTTTGAAAAGGGGTCCTGGGACGAGGGTTCTCCACGTCATGCTAGGACTGCTTGATTTTTGAAAAGGGGTCTCATGACGAGGGTTCTCCACGTTCGATGAGACTGCCTGATTTTTGAAAAGGGGTCCTGGGACGAAGGTTCTCCACGTCTGCTGGGACTGCCTGATTTTTGAGAAGCGGTCCAAAGACGAGGGTTCTCCACGTCTGCTGGGACTGCCTGATTTTTTTTTATTCACCTTCGTAGCTTTTGATCTACTATACCAGGGGTTTCACTTCTCCATTCGTAGCTTCTGGTCCGCTATACCATGGTCTTCAATTTTCTTCCTTCGTAGCTTCTGACTCACCATACCAGGTTTTCATTTCTTCCATCGTGGCTTCTGACTCACCATACCGGGTTTTCATTTCTCCCTTCGTGGCTTCTGACTCACCATACCGGGTTTTCATTTCTTTCTTTCGTGGCTTCTGACTCACCATACCAGGTTTTCATTTCTTCCTTCGTGGCTTCTGACTCACCATACCAGGTTTTCATTTTTTCCTTCGTGGCTTCTGACTCACCTTACCAGGTTTTCATTTCTTCCTTCGTGGCTTCTGACTCACCATACCGGGTTTTCATTTCTCCCTTCGTGGCTTCTGACTCACCATGCCAGGGGTTTCTTTTCTTTCCTTCGTGGCTTCTGACTCACCATACCAGGTTTTCATTTCTTCCTTCGTGGCTTCTGACTCACCATACCAGGTTTTCATTTCTCCCTTCGTGGCTTCTGACTCACCATACCAGGGGTTTCTTTTCTTTCCTTGAAAAGGGGTCCTGGGACGAGGGTTCTCCACGTCATGCTAGGACTGCCTGATTTTTGAAAAGGGGTCCTGGGACGAGGGTTCTCCACGTCATGCCAGGACTGCCTAATCTTTGAAAAGGGGGTCTCATTACGAGGGTTCTCCACGTCCGATGAGACTGCCTGATTTTTGAAAAGGGGTCCAAAGACGAGGGTTCTCCACGTCTGCTGGGACTGTTTGATATTTTGAAAATGGGTCCTGGGACGAGGGTTCTCCACGTCCGCTGGGACTGTTTGATATTTTGAAAAGAGGTCCTAGGACGAGGGTTCTCCACGTCAAGCTAGGACTGCTTGATTTTTGAAAAGGGGTCCTGGGACGAGGGTTCTCCACGTCATGCTAGGACCGCTTGATTTTTGAAAAGGGGTCCTGGGACGAGGGTTCTCCACGTCCGTTGGGACTGTTTGATATTTTGAAAAGATGTCCTAGGACGAGAGTTCTCCATGTCAAGCTAGGACTGCTTGATCTTGAAAAAGGGTCCCGGAACGAGGGTTCTCCACGTCTGCTGGGACAGTTTGCCGATTTTTTTTTTTAAAGGTTCTATCCTCCTCCCTTCTTTTGAAAGATCCCGAAATTTGTCGGGAATTCAGTTTTGAAGCAGTGAAAGATTTTATCTTGACAAAGCTTCACTTGGGTCTGTTGAGGCGACATTCTGGGAGCTGGGTTCTCCAGGTATCCTGCAGAAGTTTGAGCCTGAAAGATTTTTCTTCACCAAGAAAACGTTAGTAATTTTTGGGAAGACCACGACTGTCCATTTGACAAAAACCGTATGACTTAAGTTTTAATCGTGAAATGTGCATTTTGATGCTGGAGGTTATCCAAAGCATTCTTGCAGCATGCAAAAGTGATCACAAATCCCTTGCACGGAAAATCTGGATCGACAGTTTGAAAATTCCAAAAAGAGTTTATTCAAAACATCAATTGGAATATTTCTCGACAATGAGGTCTTCTCACCTGTTTTGAGATAGTGGTTTTTATAGGGGATGCACTCAATTCCCTACTAACCTGTGCCTAGGTTTTAAGCTCATTCGCAGCGCATACATTTTGATCGGTTGGGAGGTCTTCCACGGGACCGTAATGTTGGGCTTGAATATTGGTTTTCAAAGGGACCCGCTTTGGAGTCGAGGCCATTGAATGAAAGTCTTCACCATCTGCTCCGGGTTTACAAGTCAAGAACCTTGCAAAATGAGAAAGAAATAGTCTTGCTCGTACTTCTTCGAGTTAAGCTATATGTTAACCCAAATGTCTTAGTCAGAGAAGACTGTTTCAGGGTTATGATGTTGGTAGGATTGGGGACCGAAAAAGGCTTGTTTTTGGCCCAGAATTTATGAGGGGATTGACATTGGTGATCATTGCAAACTTGTCACATGTCTTTTCCATTCTGCATCTTCAATTTTTGAGGTGTGCAACCGCTTTTGAGGTGTGCACAAGTCCTTAGAGGGCGTTTCGTCGCATTAAGAGACTGATGACTCTGTCTGCGTCTCTGCTCCACGCTTAACACCATTTGGGGAGTAGTCTTTTTGATCTGACTCCTTTAGGGATTTTCTCTTTTCTTCAATTCTCCGGACTTTACTGGGGATGTTTTGAATAGGCATCGGCCTTGCTTTTACCAGGCATTTTTTTTTTTGCCTAGGGATTTTTATCTTTTGTTGAAATCCCGCATTTTCTTTTCCTTGATGGGACCATGTTAGACATATGTCTGAAAGTCTAAACATGCTTTAAATATCAGCCCGGGAATCCTCTTCGTAATCTCCGAGTCTTGAACTCTTCCATTTTTGAAGTGGTGCTGCATCTGTCTTGGAATGATCACCAATGGGTTCATGAAATGAATTTGCAGGCTCAACTTGGCTGTGCAAAGGATATGGTGTGTGGGATAGAGAAATGAATGCTTCTCGTCATCCTATGGCATTTGGATTACCATATAAACAACACACAAAGATTAATGTTAGTCCGAGCAAGAAAATTTCTAACCATTTTCTCCCGATGCCGCTGGACTTTCTCCCTTTTTGCCCCGATGTGGGGTGGTTCTTGATAGGGTTGAGAATGAAAACCGCCGTTCAAAGGGGTTGTCAATGATCACCTGTAGTGTTTGGGGATAAGAAACGAATGCCTCCGTCGTCTCAATCCATGTAATTGCTGCGAATGGTCCCTACTTCCGTAGGTCCAGATTTTGCTGTCTGATTTGCTACACTTCTCTCTTAAGTGTGTATAGGACGTGTTTGGACTAGGCTTTGCCTCTCGTCTTTTGAGAAAACGTCCTTTTGAGAGTTTTGAACAACTTCTGATTGGAAAAATCTCTTTCGTTTTCCCAAAAAATTTTACCTGTCAAGGGATTTTATGATGCCCCATGCATGTTCTTAGTCATGTTCAGACAACCTCCTGTTTTAAAACATGAATGCCAATGAAGTTTGAATTCTATGTCTTTTCTAGACATTAGATTCTGAAAGCTTTTCTTTTTCTCTCTGTTTTTTTTATTTAACATCTTCCATGGATTGGGGAAATGGATACTTACCTGTCTCCCGCGGCTGGAGATCCCTGAAAATGCGGAAGAAACATGTTATTGTATGTTCACGAATTTTTCAAAAAATTAGAACGATACATCTTACCCTTGGTCATATACTCTAACGAGTATACCAGGTTTGTAGGAAATCTGCCCGCTTTGATGACGAGTTCCTGTCAAGGATAAATAATAAGTGTCAATTCATGTTCCCAAATTCAAGATAAATTGGGACGACACAACTTTACTCTTGGTTCTCATCATGTTCTGATGTTGCGTTTTGATATGAATAACATCTATCGAATCCGCCTATCCATGCTTGGAGTGTTTGTAACATCAATGGTTCCTCTGCCCCTAGTTAGGCAACGTCTATTCTGTTATTTGAATAGATGGCTCCTTGAGTGATTTACCCACGTTTATCACCTGAGAAGGGAAAGAAAGGAGATATTACTTTGGTATTCGGTTGAAGATCGTTTAGGAACGATACATCGTTTTACCAAATGGGAGGCTTCGTGACCAAACGTATTTCGTGCTGAATGGGGTAGATCCCACTATGCTCCGCGGGTGATAGTCATCATTCATGGAACTTACTCCACAGATTAAGTGATTAATCCACGGCCCTTGGCTCGAAGATGTTCAAAGGGTGACACTCAGAGCGGTTAGTTTTAAGCGTTAATTAAAATGTTCCCGCGGGAACTTTACAACAAGATTCGTAACACATTCCTTCGACGTATTCGCCTCTCACTCTCCTGAGCCTTCTAATGATTTTGCATACGAGCTTAGAACCAGACGTCTGGTCGCCGGTATCGGTCACGACTGCGAAGATGCACTTGTTCCGAAATGCTTGACCCATAGGCTGAGTTGCTCATTCAGGAGATCGTCTGACTGTTCGAGTCGTTCAAGTTGAGCATCCTTAATTGCGGGTGACGGACTTCTCTCATTTTCGGCATGAACAACCCGGTTCATCGGTTTATGCGTGATCCACACGCCGAGTTGCTCACTGAGGGACTCACTTGAAATTTCAAGCCATTGACGCCCAAGTCGGGCATCCTCAACCGTTGGCGATGGATTCCTCACACTACTTTCGGCATGAACAACCTCACTTCTCGAGTTGGTACTTTCATCGTTGTCCAGTAGGTTTGTATCCAATGCTGGATTCGCCGTAGGAATAACACTAATGATCGGTTGGTGCTCAAATTGGGAAGTCCATACCTGCTGAAATTGTTGTACATACTCTTGAGGAGTACCGGGGTAACTCAAGGGGGAATTCAGCCGATCGAACCAAGAATAGATGTTTTCAAGGAGATCATCTGAACCATCGAGCGACTGACACTCAGGTTGAGTATTGTCAACTATTGGAGAAGGAATCTTTTCACCATTTTCGTCATGGACCACCTGATTCTTCGAGCCGGAATCTCCGTAATTGTCTCGCAAGATTGTATGTGCATCTCCTGCCAATGTTAGATCCGCTGTAGGACTAGCATTAACGGCCAGTCGGTGCTCAGACTGGGGAGTCCCGATTTGCTGAAATTGCGGTACATACTCTTGAGGAGTACTAGGATAACCCAGGGGAGTACTCTGATTGATGCCTGAACAATCGACCGTGTGATTGCCAGTCCCATCGGTGTTAAGAGGTGATTGGATGCTTCCTGCTTCATGAGGATTGCGATCACAGCCATGCTCATCGTTTAAACTTGAACCGCCTCTATCTTGGTTTAGCGCCACTCGTCCATCTCTCAGTAGTCTTCTGTAGCACCAAAGGTGGTTCCTGACTTTATTTCTATCCAGCTCCGGCATGTTCATGATCTTGAGTATGCGCGATGGGCGAGCCAAACTGATCCCTAACTGTTGAACTGCATCAACAAATTTGCTATGAAGCTCCGAGGTCCAATAAAACCTTGTTTTCTTGCTAGCCGAAGTAGTGTTGGCAACTCGGCGGCTACTCTTCGCGGAATCTGGTCGTGTTGAACCGCCTCTATCTTGGTCTAGCGACGCTCGTCCATCTCTCAGTAGTTTCTTGTAGCGCCAAAGGTGATTCTTGACCATATTTTTAGCCAGTCCCGGCACGTTCATGATTTCGAGTATGCGCGATGGGCGAGCAAAATTGATCCCTAACTGTTGAACTGCATCAACAAATTTGCTATGAAACTCCGGGGTCCAACGAAATCTTATTTTCTTGCTAGCCGAAGTAGTGTCAGCAATTTGGCGGTTACTCTTCTCGGAATCTGGTCGTGTTGGAGGTTGCTCTGGAGGGGATTTAGTGGTCTCAGATCGGCTGGTCACGAGGGTGAGTTCATCATTGAGCGGACCTGACTTGTCATGACGCATGTTCCCTTCCACAATGGGCGTCGACTTTGACCTTATAGCACTAGTTTCCTCTTGTAGATCCTCGGCGGTACCCGCCTGTTTCGAAAGATGTTGCGAAGGGCATTGCAACAAATGAGCATTATGAACCCCCAGATCTGGCTCTTCAGTGAATACTCCGTCCGTGGGAACAGGGTTACCGCACTCAAGACAAATAGCGATGCTTAGAGCTTTTTTGTACTGAATGTTTTTTATTCGAAGCTTTTCATTTTCCTCCCTCACAATCGCTAACTCGTGCCGATCGCGTTGCTGCTTCAGCCGGGTTCGTTTGTTTTCAAACCAGCACTTGACCTTCCGAGGCTCCCACCCTATCTCTTGGCCCATTTTAATTCTCTGTTCCATGTCCGGATAGGGGTATTCCCTGAAAAACAATTCGAGTTTATGGACTTGACCTGAAGTGTTGCGTTGGAGACATTCCCCTTTCTGACGCTGATCGCCGTCGCGGGTATTGTTCTCGTTAACCAAGCCGCGGGTTTCATCATTAGAAGGATCGGTCTCCATGGCCCCCGTGTCAGGTTCGGTCCTGAGATCTTCAAATTCTTCCAGCAGCTCAAGCTCGGAGACCTCCAAGTCTGGCGCTTCCAGTAAATGACAGAACCCCTTGAACATTTTGATCGAAATATCACTGCTTGATTTTCCGTTAACTCAGCTTTCTTTGTTCCTCCTTGGATCCTCACTTTCTCTGCAAATTCTGAAAGGTTAAAGGGGTCGGATCACCGTTCTTTGATCAAAGGTGATGGCTACCCGACGAGCGCTCTTCTCAATGCTTCGAGATTCCCACTTCGTCCTTTTGTGATGGCTACCTGACGAGCGCTCTTCTCAAGGCTTCGTAATTCCCACTTCGTCTTTTGTGATGGCTACCTGACGAGCGTTCTTCTCAAGGCTTCGTAATTCCCACTTTGTCCTTTTTTGCTCTTTTCTACGTGAACGGAGCCTGAAGATCTCTTGCGTTGATTTCGTTTTGTCGAGCACTACGCTTGTCCCCCTGGCCCAGTCTCTAGAGTAACAAGCCTGCCCACCTTTCGGCGCCATTATGTTTCGTAAAACCCGAGATCACAGGACGGTGGTGGATTCGTGACTCATCGGGGATGCATTAACGAAACCCGTTTGGCTCTACTGCACATAAACTATTATTACCACTTCTCCCTGCTTACTCGAGCGTTTATAAGGTGATAGATTGACGTCAAGAAGATTAACACTTTAGCCTTATCAGACTCAGCCTCTCAAACACTCTTCACATTTCCACCCTCCTCTCCGTCATTCCATCGCATATGGATTCCTCCTCTGTGCCTGCTGCCTTAGCTGAAGCTTCGACCCAATGGGAGAGATTTTACCACCTCTTGGGTAGAGGTTATGGCTACATAAACAATCATCCTGAAGCTGAGGTTGAAGTTCGTACTCTGATTCCGGCCCTGGATACTGTGTGTATTGAAGGTACGAAACTGCAAAGGAAGTTTGTGATCTTCCCAACTCTCTTCAACAATTTCCTGCAGGCTTACGAAGTTGCTAGCCGGGAGGTCACTTTAGCTGGTATCGTGCGAGCCCGTTATCAGGACCGAACTGAGTCCCTGATGTTGGCCATGCTGACGGCCGATAACCATAAAAGGGCTGTTGAATACGCCCACGCCCAGGTTTCGATGCTGGTCCGTGAGAGGGACAACTTGGTGGAGCGTCTGGCTCTTTTTGACACCGCCTTTGAGCAAGACCAGCACAACTTCGTGCTAAGGTTCCAGTGTGCCTGGTTGGAGGAAAGGCTTGAAGACCTGAGCATGGATATAGCTCGCGGGAGGGTGCTGGTTCAGGACTTAGAGCTTGAGTTCGAGTACTATGAGACCAAGGTGAACGAACTTAAGGAGAAATGTCGTCTCCTTTTCTTCAAGCTTGTAGACCTCGATTCCCGGAGCGTGGGTTGTAAGCAAGGCATGGATAGCATGGAGAGTCAATTAAGCTTTTTTGTGATGCTTGTCAGAACTCATTTTGGGTTTACTGCTCCCCCTCAGTGATCCACTTGTAAACTTTCCTGCTGAATGAAATAAATGCGAGTTTGTTTATATATGCTCTTTCATTCTGCATTGTTGACTAGCCGAGAAAGGTTTTTGCTTTCGGATCTACGCGACTCCTTTTTCGCCTGTGTCAACAGCTTGACTACGCATCATTCTCACAGCCCGACGCTTTATATTTGATTGACTTGAATGCCTCGTGAGAAATAGATTTGTAGTTGCTCGAAACTTAAAGATTGCCCATGATTTTGTGGTCACGGCGTTTGGGGCCGCTAGTAATCTTTCGCTTTCGAGCTCGATCACATTCTGCTAGTAACTCATGCTATCAATTCTGCCTTCACGCGTCGGGGCTGATTTTACCTTGAACTTAATAACAAGGAATTACCGTATACACACGAGATGACGTTCGTGAAAAACATTATGCAAAATCAACTCTAGCTATTGAAGAAACAATCGCATGCACCGATGAGAACTTTACAATAGGAGATACATCCTTCTCGCGTACATCCCCTTCTTTCTTTGGGCATGTACAATGACCAACCAATCTGGCCTCGGCTTAGGTGTGCCATTACCGACTGCAGATCATGGTTGCCAATCTTTAATAGCTTCCAACTGATCGAACCAGGTATCAAGTCCTTCATCGAATAAATCACCTGACCCCTCGAACGATTGATGTATAGGTTGAGCTGCATCGCCCGACGGATTCTTCGAACTGGAACCCCCATCCTTATTTGGGATTATAAGAGGAGATTTGATCGGTTGACTACCACAAGCATCTCCCACTTGGGAATTAGGGAAATAAAAATGCTCCAAGCATTCTCCCATTAGGTCATCTGAAGCCACGTGCTCCGATTGGGCAAACCCTTGAGCACTGAGCGTGGTGGGCTGATCTGCGACAGGATGAACACTGACTAGCTGCTGCTCGGACGGGGGAGTGCTTACTCGTTGCACTTGTGATGCGTGTTCTTGAGGAATATTGAAATGACTCGCGAGGATATCCTGATCAAATCCCCAATAGTCGTCCAGATTCAACCGGGATGCTGGGTTCGCAGCCGAGTCTATTGCTCGGATTCAGCTCTGTATAACGCTGTCCTAACGCCCTTCTGTAGCAACCAAGGTGATTCGCGACTAATTGCTTGGTAAGTCCCGGTACCTTCATGACCCTAAGTATGCTCGTCGGACCTATGAAGTCGAGTCCTATCTGTCGAACTGCGTCTAAGAACTTGAGATGAAGCTCCGGGGGCCAAATGAATTTCTTCTTCTCGTCGTCCAAAGTGGCGCTAATAGCCTGCCGATTAATCTCTAACTCCTCTTGAACCGTATCTGATCTTACCGGAAGCTGTTGTGGAGGAGATTCATGGGCTTCGATGAGGTGACTCCGATCATAATGACACGTATCTTCTTCCTCCGAAGACACTGGTATAATTTCTGTGGGATCGATCTGCTCATACGCGCCATTAGCAGGATCTGATTGTGCCGGAGATGGCTCAAGGGAGCAGGGGGATGAATGAGCACCTTCCATCCTCGTAGAAGGCTTACCGGGGAACAATTTACTGAGGGTGGTAGGGCCACCGCAGTCAGGGCAGGTAATAGTACTGAGGATTTCCTCATACCGCATGTTTTCCATTCGAAGGTTTTGGTTCTGCTCTTTTAGGGCCGTGATCTCCTTACGCCTGTGTTGGACACCTAGTCTGAAACGTTTATTCTGAAACCAAAAATGGATTCTCATAGGATTCATTCCCAGCTTCTGGCCCAATTCAATCTTTTGTTCCTCGTTTGGGCAAGGGCATTCATCGAAGAAAGCTTCAAGCTCCTGGATTTCTTTCCGAGCGTAGCGCTGGCGACTTTTTCTTTTCCGGGGTTGAGCGTCGTGGCCACTGCCGTCGTCACCACTGCGATCTTGATGTTCGTCACCGGCAATGTTGAGTTCCATGGCTTCGATGTCGAATTTGATTCTAGAGAATTTGAGGTCTTTCAACGAACTCGTCACTCGGGGTTCTCTGTTCTCTTTTGTATACTCGCTCTTTCGATTTGTTGCCTCCTTTTCCTCGAAAGCTAGGTCTGTTCAGCGTTCTGTTTTTGAAACGGCGGAACTGTTTACCTCCTGCTCAGCTTTCCGACACGAAGGGGTAACCAAATCCTTCCGCGGCTTCTTCGATAGTAGCGCTCGCCTTTCACTTTTCCTCGATAGTCATGCCTGTTCAGCACTGTCTTCTCTTTTTAAGTGGCAGAGCTGTTCACTCGCCGCCCAGCTTTATGCGTGATGGAACAACACAATCCTTTCGCGGCTTCTTCGATAGTTGCGCTCGCCTTTCACTTTTCCTCAACAGTCATGCCTGTTCAGCACTGTCTTCTCTTTTTAAGTGGCAGAGCTGTTCATTCGCCGCCCAGCTTCATGCGTGATGGAACAACACAATCCTTTCGCGGCTTCTTCGATAGTTGCGCTCGCCTCCCTCCCAGCTTTAATAATGGCGAGACCGAATTTGTCAGGCCTGAAATTGCGGATCAGGACATGTCTGATGATTCACGAGAGGAGCAGCCCTCGCTTTACATTAATTAACCCGGCTCCATAAGCATTATTGCTGCAACTTTTCTCCACTCTCGAGACGCTATAAAATGCGGAGTTGGTGTTTGGGAGATTAACGCTCTCATATAATTTGCTTCCATCCTCTAATCGCTCCACTACACACATCTCCGTCGAAAAATGGCTTCTTCCCAAGTTCACACTTTCTCAGCCGAAGCTTTGACTCGATGGAAAGAGTTCTATAACCTCTTGGGTCGAGGCTACGCTCACATAGCCGATCATCCCGAAACCGAGGATGAGATCAGAGTCATGTTCGGGGACCTGAACATCACCTCCCTCGAGGGTACCGCGTTGGGGAGGGAATACAGTATTTTTCCAACGCTCTTTACGAACTCCTTGGAGGTCTACCGCGCTGCTCATCGGGGAGTTACCGTGGCTCGTGTCTTGCGAGCCCGTTATGAGGATCAGTCCGACCGCCTAGCGTTGGCTGACTACCTGGCCGATAGTCACAAAAAGGCTGTTGAGTTCGCCAAAGAGCGGGTTTCGACATTGCTACGCGAGAGGAGGAATCTGGTGGAGGACTTAGCTCTATCTCTGGCTACCTATGAGCGCGATCGACGTAATGCCCTGCTAAGGAATCGGAGCGAGTGGCTGGAAGAAAGGCTCAACGGCATAAATGAGGATATAACTCGTGAGAATGGACTTGTTCGGGACTTGGAAGCAGTCGCCGAAGATCACGAGACTCAGGTTGTTGCAGTCAATGATGAACGCAAACGCCTCCACCTCAGGCTTGCGGACCATGATACGCGGAGTGGTGCGTATAAACAAAGCATCCATAACCTGGAGGGCCAGCTGGGCTCCTTTGTGTCGTTGATTAGGGCTCACTTCTGCTTTACTTTTCCACCCCAATGAATTGTATGATCTGGTTTGGGCAAGAATGAATGAAAGCCCCTGTGTTTGTTTTAGCTTTTATATGATCCATTTCTTCGAGCATCCGGACATCTTAGACTTGGATGAGCCGATCCATAATAAGTCGAGTAGATGTGTTCTGATTTTCTAACTCACTCATGGTCAGATGAAAGAATAGCCTCAGACTTATCCAAGAAAAGATTTCTCTATGCTACTTGTTTTTCACCTGCAAATGAAAAGACCGAGTCAGAAGGAATAATCTGAAAAAGAAAGCATAGACCCCTTTCAATCTTATGCTTGCTCGTAATTAATAAGGACAAGAACTTTTACAAGGGTTTTAATCTTGTGCGAAAAGTTTTTATCAATATTCCTCGAAAGAAAGCATACTATTGAAAGGAATGTAATTCACGATAATTGCTTTTGACCAATATTCAGAAGAGCGAATTAGTCAAAAATGCAAGGCATAACGACGTGTTTTAAATTTAATTGAAGATACGGCATCCAAATCAAGGCTGTTTTGTTAAGAACGAGAGCAATTTGGACATCTATCTCGTCATTAAATTCGAAATAACGTCAATACTCTTGATCAATTATCGTGGATTACTAGTGACGTATGGCATGCATGGACCAATTCAAGTGTATAATTCCTTCTAGCGAAATTGGGGTTGGATTACCCTGTACGACCAAAAAGGTCGTGTAAGATTTTCAACTTTAGTTTCCTCTAAAGGAATTATAAACTTGACTTGGGAGTATTCAGATGATTAGAGAAAATGCCACTATCACATTCCCATGACCCGTCAAAAGAAATACAACCGAGTTCCATCTGAATGTATACACCAATAGATCCCTAATACAATCACTCTAAGGGTTGAGATAGAGAAAGCCTCGATAAAAATAAACCCTATACAAGAGGACTAGTAATGGAAAATGAAACCAAGGAATGTGATCCTAACGTTTAAGGATGCCCCAAGTTCGATCTGTGACTTCCGGATCACTTGCCCCAACTCGTCATCTTCATTGGACGATATCTCAATAATTTCCATAGTAGGCTCCTTTGTTGCTCACTCGGTGTTCGCCATGGGATATCATCCTCATCGTCTTCTATCAAGGACGTTTGGGAAAAACACACGCATCTATCCTTGAAATGGCATTTAATCTAATCACCAGAATGCAATGAATGAAATGCCTATATTTATATGAACTGTAATAGTTTTGAGGGATAGAGAGTCTTACCAACCCAACTCGTCGACTTATGTGCGATTTTAGGTGTACCAACCGCCCAAAGACATGCGCATGAGACAAGTGATGGTGAACTTCTAAAAATCAGAGGGTTTGGCACCTAAGGTTAAGGTTCCCACCTCGAGTTCTAGAAAGAGCCGATTCCATTGCACAACTATCGTTGCATTGGGACTCAATCCATAGTTCGAAGCGAGCGGAATTGAGAAGTGGATTACTGTCGCGACCCGTCCGAAGGCGGACGCGGCTAATGGATTACCGATCGCGGGCCTTCCCTCGCACAAGGGTGCGGATCGCGGGCTTTGGATCGGCGCGGGCCCTCCCAGGCCCATACCAAATCGCGGCGGGAGTATTTTTTGGGGGATTCGACGATAAGAGTCGATCGCTTTTGACCTTCAGTGTGGTCGTGGTGGCATGTGCAACTTGTGCATGCATTTGGAGTCGCCACCGGTCTTTCTGCGGAACCAGAGATTTTGGGTTCGGGGACTTGGTTACGCTGGTGTCATTACCAACGCCCTTTCGGTACCTAACGCGAGTGATTTTCCTAGCTAAGAGTTCATGCAGGCGTAATTTTAGGTGAGGTAGGTTTGATTCAAGGTTTCATGCAGATTGGAAGACTATTCCTATCAATCACAATCAACTTTAATGAAAGCGCAATCAAGTGCATAAATAAATCACATCAATGCACATCAATTCAAAACAACGGCTTCCTAATATAGCCATAAGAGCTTTGGGGAGGCGTGATTTGGGACCAGGGGTAAAATGGGAAGATTTTTGAGGCGATTTAGCCCGAAGGGCAAAATCGTCAATTTTTGGAAGGTTTGGATACCGAATTACCCAAAATATTCCATGGCCAGTAGTTTGTGGCCATTTCCCAATTTCGAGAATTTTTTTGGAATTTCTAGATTTTTCTTCAATTTTCTGGAGGACGATTCGCCCAAAGGGCGAAATCGTCATTTTAGAGGGATCGGGGTTCAAAACACCCGAGATGAGCCTTGGCCAGTTGATTGTGGCCATTTCCTATTTTTGTGTGATTTTCTTGGATTTTTTTAGAATTTTTTTGGAAGACGGTTTGCCGGAAGGGCAAAACCGTCATTTCTGGAAAGATCGGGGGTCCAATGACCCGAAACAGGTCGTGGCCAGTTGAATGTGGCCATTTCCTATTTTCTGGAATTTTTTAGAATTTTTCTGAATTTTTTTATGATTTTCCATTTTTTTTATTGATTTTTGAATTTTTTATTACTATTATTATTATTATTATTATTCTATTAAAAATAATATTAAAAATTATTCGGACCGGGTCGGGTGACCCGGCCCATGACCCAAACCCGCAAACCCCGACCCGGCCTGCTTCCTCCACAACCAAAACGACGCCGCTTCAAGGATTTTGAATGGACGCCTAAGATCGCGACACGTGTCACATTTATAACCGTCGGATCAATTTTTTTGTTTTCTGTTATTAAGCCGCGCTGACGTGGCCGCCACGTCAGCGCCACGTCGGCGTTGACCGGTCAACATGCGTTGACCGGTCAACCTTTGGCCGGAGAAGACGACCGGCGCCGGCGTTCTCTCGCCGGCGCCTCGTCGGAGGGCGATATCTCGGCCCTCCGACGTCCGAATCGCGCGAAACTAACGGCATTAGACTCGTACTGACCTCCTCTATCACATATATGAATCTCGACGCAGCAGATCACCCACTGACTAGCCCGCCATCTCCGACCGAAGCTATCTCCGGCGAGGCCTGGTTTTGGCCGTTCTACACGTTATACGACTAACATGAGTTGTTGATAAGCATCCTAGGAGCTGCAGAGGACGTACCTGACCATCACAGGGCTTCGGTTTAGCGTGGAACGAGCCATGGAGCTTGCGACCGGTAGGGGGACGTCGGGAGTCGACTCGAGCATGTACCCAATAAAATCATATACAGTCAATGGAGAAAATGAGCAGTGAAGTATATGGATCAATTCTAGATCAATAAATCACGAAACGAATGAGTGGAGCTTGAGACGCCATTGAAGGCCGGGATGAAGCTCAAGGGACTCAACTCGCGTTTCTGGGTGGTCTCCGGCGAGTCCGACGGGTACACGGGCTTCCTCATGATGTCGTCGAGCTCGGGGGGTGGTCTGCCAGCTTCGGTTTTTCTCCGGGCGTGACGACGAGAATTCGGGAGCCTCGGCCAAGCTTGGTGACTATGGCGGCGCGGCGGTGGCGTGACGGGCGGATGATGGTCTAAGAGGATGAAGGCTGATGGTGATCATCGTGAGCCGGCGGGAGGAGGTGGTCTTTTGTTCGGCTCAGGAAGATTCCCCCGGCTCCTCTTCGTCCTTGAAGTTCGTTGAAGCTTAAAGATCACCATGCATGGGAGCTCTCGGGTGACGGCGGGACAGCGACGAGCCGACGTGCTGACGACGGCTGGATGACGGACTTGGGCCGTCGATGGCGTCGTTGGGCCGAACAGCAGCTGGAGTGGTCGGGACCGGCTGTAGATGACGGTGCGGCTGAACTGAAGCTTCAATGGGGGTTGTCACAACAGTTCGGGAACGCGGAACTCAATTGTGCGGTGGCGGAGGAAGCGACTGCAGGTGATTGGCGGGGTTCATCATGGCTGGAGTCTGACTGGTTTGGCTCGGATTCGGGCTGAGGACCACGGTTGGCCGAGGCGGGTGGAGCTGACGTGAGAAGTGGTCGCAGACCTGCTCGCGGCTCAAGCTCGCGTCGGCTCTGGCGATATTGACTGGGGTGCGGCAGCTGAGCGACGGGGTTGACTCGGCTCGAGTCCAGTAGTTTTCAGCGTTGGCTCGCGGTAGGCGAAGAAGCTGGCGACTGAGGACGTCGTTGGGGCGGGGCACGACGCGACTGGACGTGATCGGGGTGGAAGGTGTCGGACGAACGAAACAGGAGGTGGTGATGGGTGGAAGCACTGACGACGAGTTTGGGAGCGTCAGACACGATCGGGAACGGAGAGATATTCGTCGAGGTGGGAGGCGGTTGCCGCCAAGCAGCGATGTCGGAACGGGCGCGGCGACGCGAGCCGCGTTGGCCCTCAGTCCAATGTTCTCCTGCGGCGGTTCACGGGACGGCTGGGCCGAAGTTCCCGAGATATGCGGTGGTGTCGGAGAAGAGCTCCGCGACGGTTGGTGGTGGAAGGCCAGGATCCCTTCGCTGGTCCCCCGTGAACGAACTTCAGTCGTGCCTTTTTTAGAAGCTTTCTGTGGTGGCCTTCAAGCTCGTTGGACATCCCCCCAAAGCCTCATGCTTAGTCCCTCGCGCAGATGAAAAAAAATTCGGATCCCCCCGCCACTTTAGCTTTCTCTCTCTTTTAATAATAATCCCACTTCTTTGTCCCTTTTCAATGTCTCCTCTTTTCAAAACAATGGCGCCGTTTCCCCTTTCTTTTGGCGATATTCTGTCCACTTGGCCTTTAGGGATCCAGCTCCCCTTGGACGATCCCGGTCCTTCGTTTCTTTCTAATTAGGTCAAGCATTAGTAACAACTAAAAGGGACGTTAGATTTGTACGTCAAGACTCAAAAAATAAAAAATTATCAAATTAAAAGACTCAAAAAGAATTTTTTTTTTTAGCTCGGTTCGGGTCTATATTTGTGAAGGAACATAGTGACCTGAGCCGAATTTTTGAGATTTAAAGTAACAAACTTGAAGAGGAAATTAAAAAAATATTTAATATTTTTGTGTATTTTTCTGACCACGAATGGTATTTTTCTGATTTTTTGGGTATTTTTATAATTAAATAAATTCGAAAAATATTATAAAATACCAAAAAATATTTTTTGTTCAAAATTGATCCCCGAGGCTAGGCCAAGGCTTCCAAAGTTGATTTTGTGATTTTATGACCTTTTTTGATATTTTTAATTAATTTTAAAGAATAAAAATCACAATAATAAATGGTCAAAAATCAGGTGTCAACAATTACCCCGTGTTTTTCCTCACGGAGATTCCATTTTCAATTCCTTCTATTGTGTTCCTAAAGGCGGCGCCTGGGGTTTTAGGCGCGGTTGTGTGTGTCCATGTGTCGTGATCATCACAATGCAAGTCATGCACAACAATTTATCAATCAGCACTTCAAATCATCCACACAACATACATTCCTACGCCACACCTGCGTAAAATAAAGTTAATCACAGACTACACCCCTTATTACTCCAATCTGCAAAAACATATAACACCTATCGTGAGCGGACTTACCTCACCTTCAAGAGCGCCTGCAGGGTTTAGAAAAATCACTCAATTTTTTATTACGGCCTAAGTCCACTTGAGGTCTAGAACCATAGTTTCTAGAACAAGGTCCCCAGCGGAGTCGCCAGCTGTCGCGACCCGTCCGAAAGCGGACGCGGCTAATGGATTACCGATCGCGGGCCTTCCTCCGCACAAGGGTGCGGATCGCGGGCTTTGGATCGGCGCGGGCCCTCCCAAGCCCATACCAAATCGCGGCGGGAGTATTTTTCAAAGGGATTCGGCGATAAGAGCCGATCGATTTCGACCTTAGTGTGGTCGTGATGGCATGTGCAAATTGTGCATGCATTTGGAGTCGCCACCGGTCTTTCTTGGAGGGTAGACCGGAAACCTTATTGACCGATTGGGAGAGATCGATCAATTCTGCGGAACCAGAGATTTTGAGTTCGGGGACTTGGTTACGTTGATGTCATTACCAACGCCCTTTCGGTACCTAACGCGAGTGATTTTCCCTAACTATGATTTCATGCAAGCGCAATTTCGGGTGAGGTAAGTCTAACTTTGCACATTAACCAATTTAACATGCTCACGTAATAAATAAATAGATGTCAATCACATAAACATCTATCCTACGTGGTGATCATGGAATTATGATTTAATGGGTCTCGAGCCAATGAGACCACATTTAATCATTTTAATATTTTAATAACGGAGAGCCGCTCTTCGCTTCTTCTTGGTTTCTTGAACTCTTCAAGAATCGGGCCCCAAAGAGCTCGCCGACTTAAAAGGCTCCTCCACGTAATCCTCGTAGCATTTACATCAATAATTGACTATGCTAAAAATAAAGATTACATGAAAAATAAAAGGAGTACGCAGCCTCCATTTAATAATTACAACCTCAAATATATAAATAATCACCATACATTCATATATACATCAATCACATTGATTAGGGATTTTTCCATGATCATCACCCTTCCACGTAAGTAATAAATTCACAATTTAAAACTTAGGAAGGCACAATAAAAATTCTACGTTGAATCATATTCAGAATTTTTACGTAAAATAAGATAGCCATAAATTTTCGATTCAAAATTGATTTAGTCTCAATTTTTGCTACATTGATTAATTTATCATATAAAATAATCAACCTCCATTAGCCATGTAAGACGAACAATTCGTTAATACATATTGGCCATAGTATTGCAAAAATTGCAAAAAATCAATTAAATGCACGAAAACACCTAAGGATCGGCTCTGATACCACTGTTGGGATACACGTAACACGTAGCGGAAATAAATAACAACCCATACATGTATATCCAGAGGCGTATTTCGTGCATTTCAATCGAAAAAAATCACAAAGTCTCAAAGGGAGTAAATGGATTACCTCTCGTAGCGTGCTTGAATGGAGGTGTCGGTTCGATGTTCTTCGATCTCAGCCTCCACAAGTGTTAGGCATCTAGTTCGGACGCACCACCAATTGACGAACGGGGAGACGACTAATAACTCCACAACAATTGTGCGAGCAATATGCGGAATCAATATTCCGAACTTAGTATATTTTGCTCACTCAAGATTATGAGAATATAGAGAGTTTTTGTGTTCTTCTCTCTAAGCTCTCAAAACTTTGCACACTCTACAAAATGTCTCTCCCCTCTAAGAATTTTCTCAACATATGTCCTCTCTCTCCTCCAACCTCAAAACTCTTGTCATCCTTTTATAGCCAAAAACACCTTCCAATAAATTGAATTATAAAATAACACTAACAATAGCACTCACAATTTATAATACAAAAATGCTATTTAAAAATAGCACTAACAATTATAAATGCTATCTAAAAATAACACTCACAATTTATAATACAAAAATGCTATTTAAAAATAACACTAACAATAGCACTCACAATTTATGATACAAAAATGCTATTTAAAAATAGCACTAACAATAGCACTCACAATTTATGATACAAAAATGCTATTTAAAAATAGCACTAACAATTATAAATGCTATCTAAAAATAACACTCACAATTTATAATACAAAAATGCTATTTAAAAATAACACTAACAATAGCACTCACAATTTATGATACAAAAATGCTATTTAAAAATAGCACTAACAATTATAAATGCTATCTAAAAATAACACTCACAATTTATACTACAAAAATGCTATTTAAAAATAACACTAACAATAGCACTCACAATTTATAATACAAAAATGCTATTTAAAAATAGCACTAACAATTATAAATGCTATCTAAAAATAACACTCACAATTTATAATATAAAAATTCTATTTAAAAATAGCACTAACAAAGGTGTTAAAAATAATAACCATTATTATTATTACAAGAGTTAAAGAGGTTACCAAACAGTATAAATACGCATAACGTATAATTATGCATGACGTATAAATACGTAGAGCATACATATACATCCAAACTACCAAATTAGCCTGAATTGAGGCCGCCAATGGATTGGGCATGATGAAAATTATGGGGTAGAGGTGTTGAATTTTAATAGATATGCCCGTGTGAAATTCAAGATCCGTGAAACCGGGGACTAATTGAAAGAAAAATATGCAATTAAGCCTTTTTGGTTAAAATTGATCAAATTGGAGGGCAAACTGACCCAATTGCACTTCAAGACTTTAGAATACAATGTCATAGCTTAAAAAAGTGAGAATTGAAAATTAAAAGACTCGAAAAAGATTTTTTTTGGGTTCGGTTTGGGTTTATGTTTGTTAAGGAACATGTTGACCCTAGCCGAATTTTTGAGATTTAAAGTAACACACTTGAAGAGGAAATTAAAACAAAATTATAGAATATTTTTGGGTATTTTTCTGACCACGAATGGTATTTTTCTGATTTTTTGGGTATTTTTATAATTAAATAAATTCGAAAAATATTAAAAAAATACCAAAAATATTTTTTATTCAAAATTGGTTCCTGAGGCTAGGCTAAGGCTTCCAAAGTTGATTTTGTGATTTTATGACCTTTTTTGATATTTTTAATTTATTTTAAAAATAAAAATCACAATGATAGATGGTCAAAAATCAGGTGTCAACAACATACACAAAGCAATCTCATCGTCATTGGCGTTCAGAAGTTCTATGAGATGAATGAATCATTCGTATTCATGATCATATTCTTTTAAGAAAATTTATCAATGTGAGAATCAAGTATATCAAGCGAGAATTCTAGAATACGACCCAGTTTTCAAGTTATTGACGAATGATTCTAATATCAATCCAAACAAACTATAAAAGTTAGAAATTCACTTGCTTGGATTCAAAAATTCCAATTTTCAAAAACGATAGATGATCAGGGTGACGAATAGAGACGGCCGACGGTTGATGGACGACGATCGAACGGTAGCGATGGTTAGGGCACACGGCGTACGGCGTACGTCGGTGATTGTGCAAGGTAACGATAGAGTTTTCTGACAAGAGTTGACAGAATAAACCGACATCAATTTCTATTTATAATGGTTCAGTCTACTTAGACCGGTTTATAGTCAACAGCTTGCAGTGAAGTCAACTTACGACGAGTCGGAAGCTTCAGTTGTTTGCAGACGCGCGCCACGTCGTGACATGTATCAAGCACGTGGCCACCGCTTCGCCATGTACAGCCACGCAGCCACCTCGTCCCTGTCGCCTTATTTTCATCCCATAATTATCCAATAATGTTTTTGGATAAACAAACTTAGCTTTTTGGGTCATCACATGGCGAACCGTCGTCGACCTAAGACGATGCCAGGCCTCGCCTACGGTCAGTCGCTGATCATCATGAACGCCGACAACCGGGCAAAAAAATCATAGGAAAAAAAGAGAAAAAAGGAAAAGGAAAAAGAAAAATATAAGTAATTAAAAAATTAAAAATGAAAATATAAAAAAAAATAATAATTAGTAAATGGTGTGCATGAAGGAAAATTAAATCTAATTTTCCACACCAAACAATGGAAAATATTTTTCCATGTCTTTTTCATATTTCAACCATACACTCGGAAAATATGTTCATTTTCCTGGAAATTAACTTCTCGAAAAAATATTTTCCAAAAGCGGCTCATTTTCTGCTAAACAAATGGAGCACAAGTAAAAATGTTCCTTTCTTAAGCTAGGGAAAATGGTTACTTCGTTGATATATCAGGATTAAGCTCCTACGTTCCTCAAGGTTTATTGGTAAGAGGACGTGCAATGACTAACAGGTTTATCATTAACGATTGTTGAATTAGCTAACTCCCTGTAAGTTAGACTATGATGCACTTTGACTTTGTTGAAGTTTTGATCCATTTTTCCTGGAAAACCCTAGACTCTACAAGCTTCTAGACTAATGGGTGGTGGTTGAAGATTGTGGCCAAGGAGAAAACCAAGAAGAAAAATCTAAACGATGTAAGCTGTGACTATTATCCATATGCAATGACCCAAGATCTCACATATAGAAACACGAATCATATATTCATAGATTAGAAGAATTGACGAGCCTGTTTCGGATCCATCGTTCTTGATGCAGAACTTGCGACGATCCGATGCTCAAGAGCTTCTCCTCTATGAACCCCCTTTATCACTGGCTTCAATGAGACAGCCACTCACTGTCGCTTCAGGCAATTCTATATGTGAGGTTATGTGGACATTATGGTTTCGAGGAGGGACTTAAGCTCTAATTATAGAGAATGAAACATATCCCCTCATCTCGGCCCATACTATCCAGCCCTATATTCGACTAGAATTAGGAAACTGTATATATCTTTCTTTATTAGACCAAATAATATTTACAATAACAATTAATAAAGCCCACACAAAATATTACAATATATTCTAACATTCTCTCACTTGGGCTACATTAATTGAAATTATACTTTATATGCACATATTTATATTGGTCTAGAGATATTTCCCAATAGTCAATCCGATCTCGTAAAGTCTTAAGTACCAGACCATGCCAGTAACTGCATCAGAAGATACAAAGCCATCCACGATCACAAATGCTCTTAACTTTATTGATATGGATTTGATATGGTAGTATGGCAATTGGATAACATCTCAAATAACAGAGACACCTTATATGTTATCCTCCTTGTCAGTCACTATTCTCTCACTTTATGTATCACGAAACCGGATGTGTCACGAGAGAACATATTTACGGTTCTAACGAACCAACACATGTCTTACTTTTATAGTTAACTATACTTTACGTGTAACAAGACATATGCTTTTGGTTAAAATTAAATGCCCCAGCCATCACTCAAGGTTTACAAGATGTCTTGAGATTTTCAACTGATGTATGTATTCAACTCCCCTTAATTAATAAAGCTTTATTGCATGCAATGGAGTTGATACATATCTAAATGTTACAAAATGTAACAAACACAGATGTAAACTTTATCAGAGCAAATACTGAATACAGCTCCCACTGAACAACATCTCATGATGCCACTTAGCCCATCAATTAACATGTTATATCAGCATCCCACGATGCTTTTAAGCCTATGACATGTCGTTAAAATATGAAAGGAAAAAGACCTTTAGTTAGTGAGTCTGCAACCATATCATCTGTGTAATAAGCTCTACTATAGTGTCACCCTTTCATTTATTACATTTATGGTCAAAAAACTTGACCGCAAAATGCTCAGACCCTTTGGGACCTCTGCTGTTGTTAATGAATAATATTGCAGAGTTATTGTTACAATATAACTGTATGGGTCTATCCATAAAATTAAGTACGGCCAACTCTTTAAGAGATTCCGGAGCCAAATAACCTGAATAGCAGCTGAAAAACATACTACAAACTCCGCTTTCTTGATAGATGATGACATAAATTTCTGTTTACCATTTTCTATAATACTGCACTTCTCTTTAAACATTTAAATATCTAAAATCATCAACTTCACATCATCCTCACAGCCAGCAAAGTCTGAACCCAAATGTCCTACTAGCTGCAGGTCCTGAATATGTCTGTAAATTAGCATATAGTCTTTTGTCCTCTTTAAGTACCGCAAAACTTTCTTAGCAGTAATCCAGTGATCGCGTTCTGGAATTAACCAATATCTGCTTAGAAGTTTCGTTGCAAAAGCAATATCTGGCTTAGTGCAAGTTTGAGCATACATGATACTTTTAAGTGTACTATGATATGGTACATTCTTTATTTGGATTTTCTTCATAACTTTATGAAGACACTATGACAAATTCAGTCTATTGCTCTTAATGACATGAGTAATTCCTGACTTGCAATACTTTATACTGAAGATAATTAATGTATGTCCTCTAGAATTAACCTAATATGTGTCGAGAACGATTCATATGGGTCTCAATGCCTAGGACAAAATACTCATTATTAAGATCAATCATGTCAAAATCCTTTAATAATATCTACTTAACCCAATGCAGTAATTCAAGAAAATCATTTTCAAGTAAGATATTGTCTGTATAAGACACAAGGAAAAAATTCCTCCAATTGATCTTGTAGTATATACTAATTTACTTCGTTCTTGATAGAACAGAATATAAAAATAATACTATGAAACTTCAAGCAACAATTGCCTAAAAGCTTACTTAAACTCATAAACAGACATTTCAGTCTAGAATACCCATAAACATGATCAAACTTTATTACATGACATTTATATGGGATTCCTCTTTCTTTACGCACAAGTTTATCTGAATCATCTGCTGCAAAACCTTCGAATTACATAAAAAGACTTTCAAATTAAGATCTCCAATCAAAAAGAAGTTTCAATATCTGCATGGTAAAGCTCCTTATTATAATGGGCTATTAATACCTTAATCACTCTGAAAATCTTTGTGAGAGACTGAATAAAAAATATTTTAAGTTTACTCATTCTTTACGAGTGAAAAATTTGGCTACCAGTCTGTCTTTAGACTTCTTAAATAAAGCACTGATTAAAAAGTAATCTTAATAACTTAAAAACTTTTGTTTGGAGTTCTTTTAAGTTTTGTACACCCAGTTGCAGCAGATGGACTTGTGACCTTGAGACATGCTAATAAGCTTTCAGACACCATATGTTTCATAGCCTGTATCTCATCTACTATGCACCCAACCATAGTTCTAATTATGAACAAGAAATAGCAACTGTATAAATTACTAGATCAATAACATAGTCGATTTTGCAGTCGCGCTCTTCTCGATAGATTATTTAGTGTAATGATACAACTGATCATCTCTGCCTGATAGATCTATTAAGAGGAGCTACATTAACCTTTATTTTGCATTTGTGGGGTTTGATAAACTTCATCAGGAATTGTCTTAATAACAAGAACCTGAACCCCAACAGAATCAAACCGTAACTTAGAATGCTCCATGATCATTTGTATAAACAGAAAAAACGACACAGAGGTCCCTATCTCATCAGTACCTTTAATAGTCTGTGAGCAACTACCCTTATTCGGCTATATCAAGCTCCAGCAATTTAGCTATCTGTAATTCCACAATTTTTGTTTCTCTTTTGAGATGATAAATCAATACCTCTTTAGATGAACTAGGTAAGGTACGAAATAAAACTGAGTGGTTTTGGAATCCAACTTATCCAATGTTGGATTATGTAACTTTATAATGAACACCTCAAATCTTAATATGATTCAAACTAGATTAACGTCCAGTCCATGACTCAAAAGAAGCCAATGAAATAATTTTGGTAGAAACATAATAGGTTATTTTCAAAGGTTCATCCCACAGAAATCATATAAGTTGGTTTTACAAATCATACTCATCATCGTATCCATAGAGTGTGATTTTGCCTTTCGACTACACCTTTTGATTCAAGAACATCAAGAATAGCAAACTAAGTCACTATCCCAAGATCTTTTAAGTATTCGGTAAATGACACTTTAAGCTATCCAGTATTGCCGTGTCAACCATGATACTCACCACCTTGATCAAATCTGACAATTTTTTTTTAAAGTTTATTGACTGTAGTCAGAAATATGTTGAACTTGTCACGAAAATTAAACATTTCTTTAATCAAGTACAAAAACATATAGAGAAAAATCATCATTTAAATGTGATAAAAACTCTACACAATATTGCTATATAAGATCCACATATACCAGTATAGATGACCTTCGATAGGTCATAACTATCGACTACAGTTTCATCCTTTATCTTAGTTATCTTACATCTGCTTCAATCTACGCATGTGTTTGGGTCACTTTTAAGAGTGAGCAGAATGCTTGCCTTTATCAGTCTTTCCACTCTTTATTTACTGATGTGACCAAAAAATTTATTCCATAATGCGCATGATTGTTCCCTGGCAGAGATCTTTTGCAAACAACGTTTCAGCTGTATAAGCGACATATAATTCATTGGGAGATAAATATAATCTGTACAATCGATTGGACATAGAGTAGTACCCAACTTTATTTTAATTAAAAGAAATAGTAATTGTTTGTTTTGAAATCTCAAAAGATTAACTACACAAGTCCAAACTTGATACGAAAAATAAATTCCATCTTTAAAGAGATAAAATATGTCTCTTAATGTCACATTAGAACCAGAATCCGGAATGACATTCCCATCAATTCAACGTTAGCTTTATAATTGTTTCTATAGTAAGCTTGATTCATTAATTTCTATATGGTAAACGCAACATAATATGTTGCACCGCTATCTAGCCATCACAAACCAGATGAGACTTTACATAGAATAAATTCACAAACCAACACCAAAGAATCATTACTTTATGCTCATATTTTGATAACCAAGTTTTTGTATCAAATGTAGTATTTCTTTATGTAACCATTCTTCTTATAAAAGAAGTAGTGGTCACCATCCTTCTCAAAGAATGCTTTAATGGACCCAAATAGTCAGTATAACCGGTGGTTTATGTATTTCTTTATGATTGTGATTTCAGAACAACTTAAAATGCAATTCCACCAATTTTAAGACGTAATCTTTAATCTTAATAGAACCATCACACCTGATGTTGAGGAGTCATTACAGATATGTACCACTCTTAGTAATAGACGAGATATAGTTTCAAAGCCTCCAATGCTTCCTTTATTTACTTAGCAGTGCAGTTAACTGGCAAAAATACTTTTCAAATATTCTTTAATGGATCGCTTTATATCAAATAAGCGAATTTGATCGCTCTTTATCCAATAAGCACATAACACTTTTGAAAGTTCTCACTCATGAAAGTGAGAACTACGAGATCTTTCTTGACAAGAGCATACAAATATTTGCCAGTCATGTGTAAACAGAAAATCCTCATAGAGTTCTCAAAACTTGAACCTAGATAAATCTCAATTCTCAGTTTTAACAGAGTTGCCGTTCACAAAAAAGGTAACGGTAAAATAATCAATATTTTCTATTAGCATAATGTGAAATTTTATCTTGAGAGATACATACATCATCATATAATCACCTTTGGGCAGAAAATATGACATGCAGTTGTATACTCCCCACATCACAGCGGCAATGAGAATTTATTTCAATCTTCGTTAATCACCACATTTGGGTGTATGACGGCACTTAGACTAATCAATCCTCAACCATATGCTGCACATGTAACCCTCCATGCAAGAATACACAATTATTTCATTTGGGAGTATAACTACGCATTATAGCATGAGACATCCCAATACTTTGTAAAATGTTCTTTATTAAACTCAATCAAGTGTGCCACTTTGGCGGTCACAATCCATTTGAATTTACTTGAATTTGGGATATAAACTTTATATTTCACATTTACCATATGCATGTAATTTCAGAAATTATGGGTAATTTTCCTTGAAATTATGGGTAATTACATGTCGCACTAATTACATTGATACATCCAACAATACATGTCAAACCATAAACATGTAATTGATAAATAATATTTCACATATCTGTTTGTGGTATTTACATGTGAGCTTGTACCTGTATTTCATAAAACCATAGAGAAATACGAGAAAATAAGCCAAAAATACCCCAAAACATACACGTATTTGGAGTTCCGTATGTATTTCCATCCATATATGCATCAAACATGTAAAATAAATATACTACCTTGTATAGCATGAGCATACGAGCTGGTACCTGGAACACCCCCATCGGACATCACACGCGCCTTCAGAATCTTCGGCGCGTGAAGACCATGCGCTGACACGTGCAACACACGTGTTCAGTCTCTCAGCCGGTCTTCAAATCAGTCCAACCGCTACCCTTGAATCGGGTTAGCGAACCAGGTCGAGGCGGTTCGGTCAAACCGATCAACAACCGGTCCAATCGAACGGTTCGAGTCAACGGTCAACTATTCGGGTCGAATCAACGGATCGGGTAGGTCAACGGAATCGGGTCGGGTCTGCCCGAGCTGAGATGACGTCATGCTGATGTCAGCCCCCACGTGCAACGCACGTAAGGGGCCCGGATCAACACGAGTAACGCGTGGGGCGCGTGGCCGCTACGCGCCCGATTGCCACCGGCGAGTGGCGGCGCGTCTAGAGGTTGCCGGCGACGATCTTTATATGGTATTTCTCGTCTCGTCGAGCCCTTTCCGAATATATAATTTTCTTTTGGTTTCGATAAAAATAAAATTTCGAAAAAACCCTGATAACGCGATTCGCGATCTGATACGCATTGGCTCTGATATCACATGTATGCTGCGACTATTATCCATATGTAGCGGCCCAAGATCTCACGTATAAAAACACGAATCACATATTCATATATTAGAAGAATTGACGCACCTGTTTCGGATCCATCGTTCTTGATACGGAACTTACGACGATCCGATGCTCAAGAGCTCATTCTCTATGAACCCCCTTTATCACTGGCTTCAATGAGACGACCCCTCACTGTCGCTTCAGATAATTCTATATGTAAGGTTATGTGGACATCATGGTTTAGAGGAGGGATTTGAGCTTTATTTATAAAGAATGAAACCTATCCACTCATTAAAGATTAGGTTTATCTCGGCCTATACTATCCAGCCCCATATCCGACTAGAATTAGGAAACCGTATATATCTTTCTTTATTAGACCAATTAATATTTATAATAATAATTAATAAAGCCCACACAGAATATTACAATATATTCTAACATGTTTCTATAGAAGTGATAAAATGTGTTTTTAGAAATCTGGGAGTCTCTTGAAATTTACAGTCTGTTCTGTTAAGAAAATTCTACTATCACTCTACTATCAATAGCTGCCTTTGTAAGGTGTCTTGCAGCAAATGCCATTAAGATTGGCTACAGAAGCAGATTAATAACCACTTCTCAATTTTACTGGCTTAACTAGTCTGATCTAACCTTGTCATGATGGTCGGTGTGAAGTAAGCATCCTTGGGAATGTTGCCTCAAAAGTTATAATTCTATTCTTGCCAATTCAGTCCTACACTTTTTAATTATGTTAATTGAGTTCCAAACATTTTCATGTCTTGCCACTTGAGTCCACCCGGCCTATTTTTGCCGGAAATCGTTGATATAGACCATGGCCATCCTACGTGATATGTCTGGCGCTGACGTGTATAACTTTTAATAATATTTTATATTTTTATTTGTTCTTTCTTTTCCTTTTTTTTATTTTATTTTTTCCTTCCTTATTTTTTATTTTATTTTATTTTCCTTTTTCTCCCATTGGCTTTAGGTGATCGAGGGACCTGGGTCTTGGCTAGCGAGGGCCACTCTCGCCGTATCGGATGAGGGCAGCCCTTGCCGGTTGTGGGCGAGGGCGGCCCTCACCAACCGAAGCCTAGGCGCCCCTCGCCGAAGGCCAACGAGGGTGGCCCTCGCCTGAGGCCGGCAGAGGAAAAAAGGAAATATATATATATAATTAGAGAAAATTTTAAAATATTATTTAAAATTGTCCATGTCAACGCCGGTTATGCCACGTAGTACGGTCGAAGCCCATTTCATTGATTTCCAACTACAATTGGCAAAACGTGAAAATGTTTAGGATTTAATTGGTATAGCTAAAAAAATTGTGGCTGAACTGTCAAAAATGCATAACTCAAAAAATTTCGATAACTTTCACGCATTGTCTTCCCTTCGCTTAGGAGCTATTAGAAACTCCCAAAAACACGAAAGATATAGAAAGATACAGGAGATGCATGGTTCATGCTCTTGCTCACTTCTTGTGGGGGCGCGTGTATTGCTGATTTCCATGAATAAAGAAAGACAGGGATCGAAAAGTTTGTGTCCTCAAGTTTATAAGCTAGCCTCTTTTTATTTTTAATGTCTAGTTGTTGTCAAATGGACAATCAATAGGTAGAGAGCTCTCTATAGATGGTAATGATATTTGGTCTATCGGACGCAAAACTCGTGTTATCACATCCATGTATAACTCTACATATAAAGGACTCGTCATAATTAAGAATAATTCGCATTGTGTGAAAATTTATATATAAATATTACACATTCATCACCATTCTTGTATGCGCCGACTTCGTAAATCCTTATCGGATAACAAAGAATTCCCATCCGAATCTCATTAAACCTAACTTTTTATATGTGCTAGATTCGCATAGACGGAGGAGCTCGTCAAGATAGCTGACGCGGTAGACTTAATCATCCACAGTATCGAAACTGCAGGTGAACCAAGTGTAGATCGCATAGATTTTTGTCTGCCGACTTGTTCTTGCGCTCTACCCCTCGACGTACCATCAGCCAAAAAAACAAAAAGGAAAAGAAAAAAAGAGGTCAACTAACAGTCAATCGTCTGGATGGAACTTTGGAAGGACAGACCAGAGATCAACAACCGATCAGATGCTGGAATTTCATGGGGGAATGAATACAAGATTATTGCTCCAAGAAAGGATTAATGTTTCGAAAAATTCTACAAATTTATTCAAATTAATTTTTTGACCACAAAAAAACTTTAAACTGGTACACACAAATTTACCATCAATTAGTTTTCGTTAGATTTGATTATTACCACGAAAAACACCAAATTTCGAAAGGTAAAAGCCTCAGATTGGAACGCTCGTAAACTATCCCATATCGTCCAACTCAGCAATTTGACGGGTTAAATTTAACGAAAACTAACTGGGGATGAATTTATCACATGTGTATCAGTTTGGAATTTTTGGTGGTCAAAAAATTAATTTGGGCTAAATTTATTATAAATGTACCGATTTACGATTTTTCGTGATATTAGTATCATACATCAATTATTAATTGGTGAAGAGAGTTGGCAATAGACAATGGTTTTGGGGACCATTTGGCGAACAATGGCCCCATGGCATTGCAGATAATGTTTGCCGAAGATCTGGCAAAAAGCAGACAACAGACGTCATGGTCCATGGGTGGGCAAACTTTCTCGACTCCTGCTCTATTTATTTCTGTAACTTTACGGTCTTATGCACTCACGGATTTTGCTCTACAGCGCCAATGGCCGATACACATGACAATCTACACATAGCGATGCTTCCCTGGCTGGCCTTTGGCCACATGACGCCATACATGGAGCTAGCCAAGTTGATGGCCGCAAAGGGTCACCGGGTGTCGTTCCTGTCGGCCCCGAGAAACATAGAACGCCTCCCGAAACCCCCTCCGGACCTCGCCCCTCTCATCGGCTTCGTGAAGCTCCCCTTACCAGCCGTCGAACACTTGCCGGAGGGCGCCGAGGCCACCAGCGACCTGCCTTACGACAAGATCCAGTACCTCAAGAAGGCCTTCGACATGCTCCAAGAGCCCGTGGCCCGGTTCCTCAAATCTTCTGATCCTGATTGGATCATGTACGATTTCGCTCCATATTGGGCCGGACCTATTGCTGCTAGGCTCGGCGTTGGGAGCGTATTCTTCACTATCATGATCGGTGCCGGCTTGGGCTTCCTTGTGCCGACAAGGGCTTTGAAGGGGGGAGACTGCCGGAAAACCCCGGAGGACTTCACCAGGGCCCCCGAGTGGGTTCCGTTCCCAACTAAAGTCGCTTTCCGCTTGTTCGAGATCAAGAAGGTTTTCGATTCGGTCACGGGCAATGCGTCGGGCGTCACGGACTTGTATCGCTGTGAGGCATGCCTAGAATTCTGTGACATAATTGCACTTAGAAGCAGTTATGAGGTCGAACCTGAATGGCTAAGCCTCCTCAAGGATATCCACGCTAAACCAGTCTTCCCCGTGGGGCAACTTCCCCCAGGCGATCCCGAGGCGCGAGGCGAAACTGACACTTGGCCGTCGATCAAGGAATGGCTAGATGCGCAGAAGAAAGGTACCGTAGTGTACGTGGCATTTGGGAGCGAGTCCAAACCGAGCCAAATCGAACTGACCGAGATCGCCCTAGGGCTGGAGCTTTCGGGGCTACCGTTCTTCTGGGTGCACAAGACTCGCCTCGGCTCGGCCGACGCCGAGTGGGCCGTGTTGCCGGACGGTTTTGAGGACCGAGTCAAAGGGCGCGGCATAGTTTGGGACAGCTGGGTGCCTCAGCTCAAGATACTCGCGCACGACTCGGTGGGTGGGTTCTTGACTCATGGCGGGTGGAACTCAGCGGTGGAGGCACTAAGCTTCGGGAGAGCCCTGATACTTTTCACATTCGTGTCAGATCAAGGGCTTAATGCAAGGATCTTGGAGGAGAGACGGATCGGGTATCCGATACCAAGACACGAGTCCGATGGGTCGGTCACAAGGCGGTCGGTGGCCGAGTCGCTGAGGCTGGTGATGGTGGAAGAGGAGGGTAGGGTTTACCGAGAGAAAGCGAAGGAGATGAGGCCTATCGTTGGGGACCAGGGCATCCAAGAACGTTACACCAACGACCTTCTGAACTATTTGAAAGAACGCCGGCCTGTGATCCACCAAAAATCAAAGGGGATTACAATATAAGGCAAGAAGTTATGACGTGGTTTAAGTGTTGTTAGGCATGGCTAGTTCTTCTGCTAAGTTATTCAATGTTTGGCAAGACAAAGGTGGTTTGCTTTGGACGTGAAACTAGATGTATTCTTTCGTTACGTTGAGGAAAAAGTAATTTATGTATATCGACCGCTCAATGGACAGGGAATAATTGATCAATAATCGTGTGTTATGCACTTTAAAAAACTAGGTCTTTAAATTTCGAAATCTCTCCCTTCTAATTGACTTATTTCTTCACGTGTGAATGCCACGTGATCTCCTCGCTGCAAAAAGTACTTTCCTCCAATTAGAACTTTGGATATTGTAGAAGTCGGAAAATTGAAATTCAACACAAACACGACAACGAAAATGCTCACCATCTATTGACCACCTTGAAATACGATGCATATAACTTAACGCTTAAAAAAGGAGTTCACTAAAGAGGCAGAGTTAAGGTTCTAGTCTAATCGAAGAATTCTATTCCAATATGTCACTAAAACGCTCACTTACCCTCAAGGAAACCCTATAGACTCAACTTGGAACAACCATTCAAGCACTGACAAATTTCAAAACTACTAAATTTAATCGTTCAAGACAAGACTGTTAATCCTCGGACTAAACATAAAGAAGAAAATCGGCTCTTGACTCTAGGAACAAAGTACATTATTCAAGTCCTGTATTGAGTATCTACTCTGATTCATTAATGCAGACATCGAGGTGCTAAACCACCAAAAGTTATATCAATGCCAGTTTAAAACTGTTGTGAAATAATCGGCACCGCAACGGAAGCGGATCGTCGAGCGTTTGCAATTAATGTCGGGAGCCGTAGAAAATCGACAGAGAAATAAAACGAGAAATAATAAAGGAAACAAAGTTTACGTGGTTCGGTCCGAATGTCGGAACCTATGTCCACGGGAAGAGCCAACAAACAATCCACTAACAAGTCGGAGAATTATAGAAAATGCAATCACTCGCGCTCAAGTATTTCCCAGACCTAGAATATACACCCGATACCCTCAGTGTTTAATAACCCAACTCGACAGACTCAACGTGATGAACAAATCTCTTCGAGCTCTAGACTCTCTTCGTCTCTGGAGCTCTTCATATATCTTATCCAATGCTTTACCCTTCATAAATCATATGATCGAAGGAATAAGATGACTTTCGCCTTATCTTCAGAAAAGCACACGTCCATTATCTTTGAAGATAATCCGCGTAGGCCGGCAACTTCAAGTGGAAAAACTATGCATCCACCATAATGTCAAGAGAGGCCACCACAAGACAAACCATCTTTCATGTTTTTGGCCGAGTTCTCTTTTTTGCATGTGGAGACATCATTTCACATCTTCTTTATTTAATGTAAGACTATGAAAGCTCTATTTCGATTGATGAAGAGCAATATGCATGTCCCACGTTTATGTGCAATTTCTTTGGTCTGCATGTCCCCCGTTCATGTGCAATTTCTTTGGTCTTCTTACGCCGCACATTCGCATGCGAGTCAGGTATTGTGTACGGGTGCAAACTCGAGATACAATCTAACAATTCTCTACCTTGGCTCGACGTTTGCAGCCAAGTTATAGTGTTCATTATTCATATCAACTCTCACGGCGCCGCGACGGTCGCTTATTCCTTACAGACGCCAATCGAGCTCCTGCAGAGCTCGAGCTTTGCCAAAGGAACTGGCTTTGTCATCATGTCCGCCGGGTTCTCCGCTATTGCAATTTTCATAACAACAATCTCACCCCTTCATAGTGACATCTCGAATGAAATGGTACCTGATATCGATATGATTTATTCGCTCGTGATAAATCGGGTTATAAGTAAGATGTATCTCACTTTGGTTGTCACAATGTATAGTGACGCTTTTCTGCTCCAGTCCAAGGTCTGAGAGCAAACTTTTCAGCCATATCGCCTCCTTCGCCACAAAGGTTAGTGCCATGTACTCTGTCTCAATTGAAGACAAAGCAACATGATCCTGTAAAGATGATTTCCAACTTACTACACCACCTACTAGCGTAAAAATGTACCCCGCTAATGATCTGCGGCCATTCAAGTCATCGGCATGATCCGAGTCCACATACCATGTGGTCTCACTGCCATTCTCGTCCCTTCGGTATATGATACGAATGTCTGCTATCCCTTTCAAATATCTAAGGATCAATTTCACAGCTTCCCAGTAGGTCTTACCTGAGCATTTCATGTAACGGCTGACAACACTTACAACTTGTGAAATGTCAGGCCTAGTACATACCATGGCGTACATAATACTACCCACTGCACTAGAGTGTGGAACACGAGACATATGTTCATCCTCTTCCTCAATTTGCAGTGATAATTTGTCAGAAAGTTTAAAATGTGCAGCTAAAGGTGTACTTACAGATTTTGCTGACTGTATGTTAAAACGTTCCACAATCTTCTCAACATATTTCTTTTGGGATAGATGCAAAACCCCTGCAGTCCTGTCACGCAAAATCTCCATACCCAATATCTTTTTAGCAGCATCTAAATCTTACACTTGAAACTCAGCGCTCAACTGCCGCTTCAGTACATCAATATCAAACATTGTTTAGCTGCTATTAATATGTCATCAACATATAATAACATATAAATCAAGGATATATCCTCCAGTCTCCTAAAATAAATACAGTTGTCCATCTGACTTTTCGAATAGTCCTGACTAGCCATGAAAGTATTAAAATGCTTCTACTACTGTCTGGTAGACTGTTTCAGCTCAAAGATTTCTTTACTAACCAAACATGGTCCTGCTTACCCAGAATAGCAAATCTCTCTGGCTGCCTCATGTAAATTTGTTCCTCGAACTCACCATGAAGAAACGTTGTTTTCACATCTAGCTGCTCCAGCTCGAAATCCTGTGCAGCGATTAGGGCAAGTAACATACGAATATAAGTATGTCTTACCACAGGAGAGAAAACTTCATTGTAGTCGATGCCCTCACGCTGAGTATACTCCTTCGCAACAAGTCTTGCCTTGTACCTTGCTACCTTGACATCGGGAATGCCTTCTTTTCGTTTGTAGACCCATTTGCACTCGACAATCTTTTGGCTCTTGGGTACTTTGACCAACTCCCATGTCTGATTCTGGTAGAGTGGTTATATTTATTCACTCATAGCCTCTAGCCACTGCAATGAATTAGCACTAGCTATCGCCTCAGAGTAAGACGAAGGCTCGTCAGCCTCTACGTCATCACCTATAGTTAATGCAAAAGCAATATCAGAATAAACATAACGTACCGGTGGTTTAATTTGCCGTTTTTGTCTGCTTGTGGCTATATTGTGATGCGGCTCTGGTTGTTCTGCATCACCATCTTCAGGAACTGTGGCTTCATCCGCAGTCTCCTCCTCTGTTACCTCTGAAGTCTTCAGAAGCTTCACCTTACTTCTAACACCATGATATGTTTGCTCTGCTGGTTGAGTCTCAAGACTCCTCCTTTGAAGCATTGTAGTCTCGTCGAAAATCACGTCTCTGCTGATTATAAAATGGGGTGGTCTAGGATCAGCGCACCACAACCAATAGCCTTTCACCCCTTCTGCATAACCTAGAAATATGCACTTCTTTGCCCTTCACTCAAGTTTGCCATCCCTCGCATGAGCATACGCAGAACGTCCGAATATCCGTAATCCGAAATAATCAAAAGGTTTTCCAGACCATACTTATTCGGGAGCCTTCCACTCAATAGCAGAAGATGGAGATCGATTAACCAAGTAACAAGCCATGTTCACTGATTTGGCCTAAAATTTCTTGCCTAGTCCTGCATGCGAAAGCATGCACAGAGCTCGCTCAAGTAGGGTTCTGTTTTTTTTTTGTTCTGCAACGCCATTTTGTTGTGGTGTCTTGGGAACCGTGCGGTGTCTCACAATCCCTTCTTTTTGGCAGAACTCAATAAAATCTTTACCATAGAACTCCATGCCGTAATTGATTCTTAGGCACTTGATTTGTTTACCTAACTGCTTCTCAATCAATACCTTAAAATTCTTGAACCGATGAAATACTTCAATTTTGTGTTTAAGGAAACATACTCATACCTTCCTCGAATAATCGTCAATGAATGTCAGCATATATCTAGCATCTCCTTTCGAAGGAACTGGAGACAGTTCCTAGACATCTGAATGAATATATTCAATCGGCTACTTGGTCAAATGTATAGTAGTACCGAATTTGATTTGACGCTACTTCTTGAAAACGCAGTGCTCACACAGGTCAAGTTTTTCTCTCTTCTGACCTTTCAACAACTCCCTTTCACTTAGCATTATCATGCCTGCCTCACTCATGTGCCCTAACCGCATATGCCATAACTGAATGAAGTTTGGGTTTGACTCACTTGATGAAACTACAGCAGTTCTAGTCACGGTCTCTCCCAGTAGATGATGGAGAGAATTCTTCTTCTTCCCTTTCATTACCGTCATGGCACCTCAAGAGATCTTTAGTACTCCACCTTCAGCGGTGTACTTGCACCTGATATCATCTAGTGTCCCCATAGAAATAAGGTTCTTCTTGAGTTCCAATACGTGCCTCACGTCTGTCAGCGTCTGCTCTACGTCATCTTGCATCAAGATCCGAACAGTCCCTATCCCGACAACCTTGCAGGCTGCGTTATTCCCTAATAAAACTCTACCACCATCTGCAATTTGATAGGTAGTGAACCAGTTCCTATGAGGGGTCATGTGATAGGAACATTCAGAATCTAGCACCCATTCGTCTCTTGACGAACTCGTTGACGTACATAAGACGGTCTCGGCATCACTAGTACTCTGATCGACAACATTCGCCACATTGCTTGTGACGTTTTGCCCACTGCCTTTATTTTTCAACTTTGGACAATCTCTCCGCATAGGCCCTTCATCGTGACATTCAAAGCATTTCACGCGACCTTTGAATTTTCTATGTCGTAAGTTCGATCTGTTTTTACCTCTGCTGCTGCTGGGCCACCGATATTGATCTTTACCTCGAATCACCAGTCCTCGCGCCACGTCTTTACGATAGACTGTCATCTCGCAACTTCCGTTGCCACTCCTTTGAAAAACAGGGCAAATTTTATCTCTTTAGAGGTAGTCGTAGTTCGCCCTTGTAATAAGAAGCCAGTGAACTGCTCTCATGACTCTGGCAAAGATGCCAGCAGTATCATGCCTTGTTCTTCATCTTCAAGGATCTTTCCGACATTCTTCAAGTCCATCATGAGTTTATTAAATCATCTAGGTTGGTTCTAAGGGGCGTACCTTCAGTGTATCGAAACTGATACATTTGCTTCAGCACATATAAGCGATTATTTAAACCCTTTGTTACATAGATGGCCCGAAGATTTGCCCACATCGCTGCTGCTTCTTCCTCATCAGACTCGAGAGTCGGGGCGTGACAAGAATTAGCCGAAATCATCATGGTTTAACTAGTTTTTGGCAACTGGTCTAGTGTTCCTAAAGTTGCCCTACGCGACACGGAACAAAAGATGGGGTTTCACGATCGCAAGTGCCTCATGCACTAGGGGTGTCGATAGTTCAGTTCAGTTCGATTTTTCAAAAAATCTAACCGAACTGAACCATTAGGAGATATGCTTGAACTGAACCAACACTCATCTTGAATCGAACCGAACTGAGCTAAAAAGTTCGATTCGGTTCGGTTCGGTTCGGTTCAGTTCAGTTCGGTTTATGGTTTTTGATAAATCAATGCAGCTCATATTATTTCTTTTCCCAAACGCCCCTGCCCAGCAAGCCGCCCATTGTTTCTCTCTCCCGCAACACGAAACCCACCTCCATCTCCTTCTTCTTTAGAGAATCCCTAATTGGCAAGCCATTTGAACCAGACCAAAAGTTTTTCGATTCGACCGAATCGAATCTGCCACCATGTCCGTCGTCAATCCCAATCGAACCCTAATCCCCAATCTCCCTCTTCTTCTTGTTACTGCTTCATCCTCAACTTCAGCTCACACATGCCAAGAAGGCCCATGCCATTGTATTCCAATCATCTCAAAGCGCTTGGCGGAAACGAGGCGCCAGACGGCGTACTGATACGTGCCGATTTGGGTACGAAAATGGTCGAAAGAAGACGATTTCTTGAACAGCGCGACTAGGCGCTTCAAGCTGCGCTCCATGTAGAAGAAATCGTGGGCCGATTTGAGGGTGGTGATAGAGTCGCTGGCTTGCAGGGAGGTGGACAATGCGCGCTTTAGGAGGTGAAACGAGGAGAGTGTAGTCATTTCTGTATCTCTAAGCTTGTGAATCTGCTGTTGGAATGAATGTGACCTTTGAACTGCAAAATGGCGAGGGTTTTGTGGTGGCGTTTAATCTTGAGGGCTTGGGCATGAAGAAACAAGTAACGAACTAGGTTGAATCTGCAGTTAGGGTTGAGGACTTTTTTGGGCGAGGTAATGAGTGATGATCTCCTCCTCCGCCGGGTGGAATCTGTAGCGTGGAGGCAAGTCCACGATGTCATCTTCCATGGCAATCATGAGCTTAAGTATTTTTAAGTTATTAATTTTATGGTTCGGTTCAGTTAACGGGGCAGCACTATCAAGGGTGGGGATGTACTGCCTTAGAAAAAACAAAGGCGGGGTGGAAATCAGAAAGCTTGTATCCCCAAGTTTATGAGCTATCCTTTGTCTATGTCTGGCTGCCATCAAATGAATAATCAATAGGTAGAGAGCTCTCAATAGATGGTGTTGATTATCGTATGAACTTATTTGGTTCATCAGACAGAAAACTCGCGTTACAAACCTCACTCATGAATCGTGATGTCCATGTATTGTAAGTTGCGAATTTCATCCATATGCAGCGACTCAAGATACACACATGCAGATACACAAATTCCTAATTGTCGCGACCCTCTCGAGCAGAGTGTTAATGGGCCGTCTGATGTTGTATGATCGGACACGGGCCTCTACCAAGGTCAATTATCCAAATCGCAACTGCTGGATATACGTGGTCGACCTTCAGTGTGGTCTAGTGACATGTGATGAATGTACATGCCAAGGAGTCGCCACCAATCGTTTCGCGTAGGGTACGATCGGAAACCCTATCGAATAGTTGGGAGTGGTCTATTCGATTCTACGGAAACCAGAGAAGTGGGTTCAGGGACTGTGAGAATTTTGCGCCTTTCTAGACATGAGCTTTGAATGTATGCTAGATTCCAAAAAGCCTCCAAGTTCTAGCAATCAGGATTCTGACAGTCTTAAAAACTTAAAAGATTGGGAAAGGAATACTTACCTGCCCAGCGTGGCTAGAGATTCCTGAAAAACATAAGAGGAATATGTCAGTGTATGCTCTCGAATTTCAAAAAATTAGAACGATACACCCTACCCTTGATCATGCACTCCAATGGAAGTGGATAGACTTGTGAAAATCTGCATCTTTCTTAACAACACAAGATGGTTAAGTGTTCTAAAATTTCTTGAAATTCTTAGTTTTTGAAGAGAAAGGACGTGCACCTGACCACCACGACAGTAAGTCCTCTTGATCATGCATTCCAATCTATGGCGATGGTGCCTTCGTCTGATCGGGGGCAATGAATCCTGCTCAGTGGCTTCATTCATTTTGGAGCGTGCCTCTGTGCCATTCTTTGAAGTTTCGTGCTCTTCGTTTTGCTGTCTGCCGTCTTTATCAGACATTCCTGGTATTTGCCATCGAGGACCCTGCTTCCTTGGGTCCTGCAATATTGAACACATGCTAATGTATGCATGGATGCATGATATGCTTATGCAATGACTATTATGATGACTCGGCTCAATCCGGGATGAGTCATATAATCGAAATCTGATTTTATTTCAAGGGTAATACTTTTTCAAAGCATCTGAGTTTACAGGATGCCCCAATTCTTCTCATTCGGAGTTTATAAGAATCAATGCTCCTCCAGTGAGAATCTTCTTGATAATGTAGGGGCCTTCGTAGTTCGGGGTGAATTTACCTCCCGGATGGATATTACTCAGCAAAGTCTTCCTAATTACCAAGTCATTTATTTCGAAATTTCTGGTCTTGACTTTCCGATTAAACGTCCTGGCTACCCTCTTTTGGTAAGTTTGTCCATGACAAATGGCTTTAAGACGCTTCTCGTCTATTAAATTCAACTGTTCGTATCTGTGCTTGGAATACTCTGGCTCGGAGAGTTTACCTTCTGACAAGATTCTCAAAGAGGGAATTTTAACTTCCACGGGTAGAACTGCTTCCGTCCCATATACCAGACTGTAGGGAGTTGCCCCTGTAGAAGTCCTGATTGACGTTTGGTAAGCCATTAAGGCGAAGGGCAGCCTTTCATGCCAATCCCTGTAGTTTTCTGCTGTTTTAGCTTAGATTCTTTTGATGTTTTTGTTGGCTGCTTCCACTGCCCCATTCATCTGTGGGCGGTAGGGGGATGAATTCAGATGTCGAATACCGAAGTGATCCAATAGGCCATCGACAATTCTGTTGTTCAGGTTAGACCCATTGTCTGTAATGATTGCCTAAGGGGTACCATACCGGGAGATGATGTCTCTTTTGACGAATCTTGCCACATTTCTTGCAGTGACATTCTTGTAAGAACTGGCCTCTACCCATTTTGTGAAATAATCAATCGCTACCAGGATGAAGCGATGACCATTTGAAGCCACAGGATTAATAAGCCCTATCATGTCTATGCCCCACATAGAGAAAGGCCAAACTTCCGACATTTGGTGCAGTTCGTTTGGGGGTGCATTGATTTTATCACCATATATTTGGCATTGGTGGCATGACCGGACATGCTGGCAGCAGTCTGATTCGATGGTCATCCAAAAATAGCCAAGCCGCATGATCTTCCTGGCGAGGAGGTGGCCGTTCATGTGAGGCCCACATACTCCTTCATGGATCTCTTTCATGAGGATATTTGCTTCTTTGGCATCTACACACCTCAATAGAGTAGAGTCAAATGACCTTTTGTACAGAATTTGTCCATTGAGGAAGAACTTGCTGGCCATCTTGGTTATGTATCTACGGTCTCCTGGTTGGCATCCTTCAGGAAACTCACCTTTTGAGAGATAGTTCTTGATGTCGTAATACCATGGTGTCGCGACCCTCTCGAGGTTGCATGTGGGCTCTCGAGGGTTAATGGGCCGTCCAGTCTGGTCGGACGCGGTCCTCTCCCAAGGCCCGTTACCCAAATCACAACGGAGGTATACGTAGTCGACCTTCAGTGTGGTCTAGTGACATGTGTTAAGTGTGCATGCCATGGAGTCGCCACCAATCATTTTTTGGAGGGTATGATTAGACCACCCTATTGAATAGTCGGGAGTTTCTATTCAATTCTGCGATAACCAGAGAAATGGGTTCGGGGACTCAGTTACGTCAACTTTCAGAGTTGACGCCCTTTCGGTACCTAAGTTGATTGAATTTTCTGCAATTTTTCTCAAATTTTTTTTTGAATTTTTCCTTAATAAATCACTTTTTTTGAATTTTTTTATTTGATTTTTTTTTTATAAATTTTCTGAAAATAAATCCCAACTGACGGTCCCTAACTCGCCACGTGGCGTCTCGGTGACAATCGAATCATTTTAATTTTTGTAAAATTCGAAATTCATTTCTTTTAATGTTAAAAATATTTTTTATTCTGAAAATCATCGGATCACGACACGTGGCTCATCTGCAGCCATCCAATCTAGCATTTTTTTTTTGTTTTTGTTTTTATAGGACGCAACACAATGCAAAAAAAAAATAAAGAAGATATTAAGTCATTATACAACATAAACATAAGCAAAGGAGATGGGATCCGGTGAATTTTACGACGTCGGAGTCCGTCGGTGCTCGTGCGACAATGTGTGGGGGTATAAACCACCAGCAGGAGGCTCGGCCTTCCGATTCTGGGGTAGCACAATATGATTTACAGAAAATAAATAAATAAAACACCTTGGACACCAATAGGAGGCTTAGCCTTCCGATTCTGGGTCTTTTATGCGAAATATAGAAATGCTATGACATAAAGTAAATACACAGCAAATATTTAGACACCAACAGGAGGCTCGGCCTTCCGATTCTGGGTCTTTTATGCGAAATATAGAAATGCTATGACATAAAGTAAATACACAGTAAATATTTAGACACCAACAGGAGGCTCGGCCTTCCGATTCTGGGTCTTTTATGCGAAATATAGAAATGCTATGACATAAAGTAAATACACAATAAATACGAAGAAATACAAAATAAACAATAATCCGAGCTCGGATGAGGAGGACGTTGAACTATTTTCACAAATCCGAACGGTGAAGATGAAGAAAAAATTGAGATGAGATTATACACAAAATTTTACCTCGATCCGATGGTCGAATTGATCGAAAACTGAAGAAATACCGGCGGATGAACAGTTCCCGAGCCAGGAACAACTTCTGATTTGGCTGCTGTTCGACCACTTGGAGAGATCTTTTTAAAGATCCGAACGGTGGATATGAAGAAGGGGTTAAGAAGACCCTGCACACAAAACATTAGCTCGATCCAACGGTCCAATCGGCCGGAAACGCAAGAAATGTGGAGGGTGGTAGTGTGATGACAAAAAAAATGGAAGAGAGAATATATGGAATGAGCGTGGGAGAGGAATAAGAAGAAGAAGAAGAAGGAGGAGAAAGAGGAGAAGAACCTACGGATGATGAGGGGGGGAGTATAAATAGTAATAAAAATAAAATAAAATAATGAAATAGTAATATAATAATAATATAATAAAATATTAAAAAGTAAAAATAATAATAAAATAATCAAAAGTGAAGACAAAATGATTAGTCCCCTTTTCCTTTTAAATGATGATGTTTTCACTCCTTTTCCTTTTAATCATTACTAATATTTTTGTCAAATTCAAATTTATGGTGATCAGAGAACACCCGAAATCGAACTTGAATTTTACTGTTTTATGAGGTCCTAAAGTAAAGAAAATAAAAAATAAAAATTACCGACTATTTGTGACCTCAAATATTATTTTTCTTGATTTTCTTTTTCTTTTTTTCTTTTTTTTTGTATTTTTCGAAAATATATTAAAAAAATGAAAATTATGAAAATTATTTTTTTGGTCAAAATGGTTCATTTAGCTTGGCTAAGGTCACCAAAATTGATTTTTCAATTTTTCAACTTTTTATGGATTTTCTATGAATTTTCAAAAAAATAAAATAAAAATAAATAAATAAATAAAGTTGATCAAAATTTAGGTGTCAACAGCTGCCCCTCTTTGAGAGGAATCTCGTTAGAGGTTTCTCTCAAAGATAAGGTGACACCTGAGTCCTGATCGACTCGACTCGGGAAACTAAAGGAAAAGGAGTCTTGACATCCAATCTCCATGCTTGTCCATATATGCTCTTTCTTGAAGGGGGAAACATTCATTTGACATGAGAGAGTGAGATAATAGAGAGACATACCTGCCACTTACCTGTTCGATGTTTGTGCGATTTTCGCGGTGTTTGATGGATTCAAGAGAATTTCTAGGAACTCGTTACTAGAGTATCCTAGAGAGGTTAAGCTCTGACCCGTATGGTAGGTCAAACTATAATGGGATTCCTAACTGATAGGAATCTAAGGAAGGCGCGTCCCATTTGAGATTTGCCAATGATTTTGATCCGTATGGTGGATTGGACCATTGAGTTGACCATTTAAGTGATTTTCACTATTGGATTGACCCTTCAGGCGGTTTCTACCTTTGATTGACCCTTCAGGCGGTTTCTACCATTTATTTTGACCCTTTAGGCGGTATCTACCTTGGTTTGACCCTTTAGGCGGTTTCTACCTTTGATTTGATCCTTTAGGCGGTTTCTACCTTGGTTTGACCCTTCAGGCGGTATCTACCATTGTTTGACCCTTCAGGCGGTATCTACCATTGATTTGACCCTTCAGGCGGTTTCTACCTTTGTTTTGACCCTTTAGGCGGTTTCTACCTTTGTTTGACCCTTTAGGCGGTTTCTACCTTTGATTGACCATTCAGGCGGTTTCTACCATTTATTTTGACCCTTTAGGCGGTATCTACCTTGGTTTGACCCTTTAGGCGGTTTCTACCTTTGATTTGATCCTTTAGGCGGTTTCTACCTTGGTTTTGACCCTTTAGGCGGTTTCTACCTTTGATTGCTTTGAAAAGGGGTCTCATGACGAGGGTTCTCCACGTCCGATGAGACTGCCTAAATTTTGAAAAGGGGTCCAGAGACGAGGGTTCTCCACGTCATGCTAGGACTGTTTGATATTTTTGAGAAGGGATCCTAGGACGAGGGTTCTCCACGTCATGCTAGGACTGCTTGATTTTGAAAAGGGGTCTCATGACGAGGGTTCTCCACGTCCAATGAGACTGCCTGATTTTTTAAAAAAAGGGTCTCATGACGAGGGTTCTCCATGTCCGGTGAGACTGTTTGATATTTTTGAAAAGGGGTCCTAGAACGAGGGTTCTCCACGTCATGCTAGGACTGCTTGATTTTTGAAAATGGGGTCTAACCTCACCCCTTCTTTTGAAAGATCCCGAAATTTGCCGGGAATTCAGTTTTGAAGCAGTGAAAAATTTTATTTTGACAAAGCTTCACTTGAGTTTGTTGAGGCGACATTCTGGGAGCTGGGTTCTCCAGGTATCCTGCAGAAGTTTGAGCCTGAAAGATTTTTCTTCACCAAGAAAACATTAGTAATCTTTAGGAAGACCACGGCTGTCCATTTGACAAAAACCGTATGACTTAAGTTTTAATCGTGAAATGTGCATTTTGATGCTGGAGGTTATCCAAAGCATTTTTGCAACATGCAAATGTGATCACAAATCTCTTGCACGGAAAATCTGGACCAACAGTTTGAAAATTCCAAAAAGAGTTTGTTCAAAACACCAATTGGAATATTTCTCGACAAGGAGGTCTTCTCACCTGTTTTGCGATAGTGGTTTTTTATAAGGAACGCATTCAATTCCCTACTAACCTGTGCCTTGGTTTTAGGCTCATTCGCAGCGCATACATTTTGATCGGTCGGGAGGTCTTCCACGGGACCGTAATGTTGGGCTTGGATATTGGTTTTCAAGGGGGGGACTCACTTTTGAGTCGGGGCCATTGAATGAAAGTCTTCACCATCTGCTCCGGGTTTACAAGTCAAGAACCCTGCAAAATGAGAAAGAAATAGTCTTGTTCGTACTTCTTCGAGCTAAGCAATATGTTAACCCAAGTGTCTTAGTCAGAGAAGACTGTTTCAAGGTTGTAATATTGGTAGGATTGGGGATCGAAAAAGGCTTGTTTTTGGCCCAGAATTCGTGACGGGTTTGACATTGGTGATCATTGCTGATTTGCCTCCTGTCATTTCCTTTTTGCATCTTTAGTCTTTGAGGTGCACAACCGATTTTGAGGTGTGCACCAGCTCTTTAGAGAGCGTCTCTTGTTGCATTCAGAGACCGACTCTCTCTATGTCTTTGTTCTGTGTTTGGCAGCATTTGGGGAGCAGCCCTTTTGGATTTGGCTCATTAAAGGATTTCCTCTTTTCCCATCCGGCTTCATTGGGGATCAATCAAACAACTTGCACGAGCATCGGCCTTGCTTTTACCAGGCACTTTGCTTTTTCTTAATGCCGTGGATTTTTCTCATTCATTTTTGAAATCCCATTTTTTTCTCCTCTTCATGGGATCGTGTTAGACCTATGATCAAAGGTCTAACAAGGTTAAGCATTAACTTAGGAATTTTTTTGCAAACCCTAAGTCTTGAATTCCTTCGTTCCTGAAGTGATGCTGCATCCGTCTTGGAATGTGCAATGATCACCAACAGGTTTATGAAATGATTTTGCAGGCTCAACTTGGCTATGCAAAGGATTCGGTGTGTGGGATAGAGAAATGAATGCTTCTCATCATCCTATGGCACTTGGATTACCATATAAACAACACACAAAGATTAATGTTAGTCCGAGCAAGAAAATTTCTAACCATTTTCTCCTGATGCTGCTGGACTCACCTCCATTTTGCCCCGATGTGGGGTGGTTCTTGACAGGGTTAAGAATGAAAAACGCCGTTCAAAGGGGTTTATCAACGGCCACCTGTAGTGTTTGGGGATATGAAACGAATGCCTCTGTCGTCCCAACCCATGTAATCGCTGCAAATGGTCCCTACCATCGTAGACCCAGATTTTGCTATCTGCCCACTCCACTCCTCTCTCAAGTGTGTGTTGGACATGTTTGGATTAGGCTCGCCTCTCTTTTGAGTAAACTTCCTTTTGAATGATTTGACAAATAACGATATTTGGAAAAATTCACTCCCTTCTTTCCCAAAATTTATCCATTGAGGGGATTTTGTGATGTATCGTGCATGTTTTATTCATGCTTTGGGCAACCTCCCGATTTAAATCATGAACATCGATGCATTGGATAATTTTCATGACGACTGAAAGGATTTTAACATTCTTTATCTCCAGCTAACTGGGAAAGGGATACTTACCTACCTGTTGCAGCTGCAGACCCCTGAAATTGTAAGAGAAGCATATCATTGTATATTCACGAATTTTTTTGAAAATCGAAACGATACATCCTACCCTCGGTCATGTACCCTAACAAGTAGTACGTGGGATGTAAAAACTTGTTCGTCTCCAAGGCGACTCCCCTGTCAAAAACAAACAATAAGTGTCAGTTTGCGTTCCAAAATTCAAGACAAATTGGAACGATACCGCCTTGTTCTTGCTTGGTGTTTTCATTTGAACACAAACGCGCGGCTTGCAGAAATTGGCCTTCTATATTGTGGCCACGATTCCTCCGTTTGGTTGGCGATGAATCATTCTCGAGGATTTGCCCCAGAGGAAATCCATTTGTGTTTTTGGGCGCATTCCAGCGTCACTCTTCATAGTTCCTCCACTTGATCAAAGACCCTTCCTTGGAGTGCTGACTCCCAAAGTTAATAATTTTATTCGCCTCCTCATTGGCGAGTTCTTTTCTTTTGTGGCTTTTGGCGCCAACGACTTCCTGTTAAATGAGGAAAACTCATGTTAAGCATGAGATTTATGGAGATCAAATTGGAACGATACAAAGTTACAGCCTCTAGGTTTGTATCCTGGGGTTTATTTCTGATGCAGATAACTCTGTCATTGCGTCTACGGATTTTGCCAGAGAAGAAACGTCTTTCTTTGCCCAGGGCAAAATTGATTCGCATGCCCCAGTCATGCCTTAACGCTTTCCGCTTTTGTTGGAGATTTCTAATCCAATCTGAAGGAGTCCACGCACCTGCATGTGAAGAAATAGACGTGGGTTTTTTATCTGACTTCATTTGGAATTTCTGAAAAGAGGTACTCCCTCCGAAGTTTCATCCTTTCGTGCTTTTCGAGCAATCTGCCCCGGTGAGGCCGGTTTCGCTATTTGTCCTATTTGGATTTGATGACCCTGGTCTGTTGCACTTTTAGGGGGGGATCATGAGAGTTTGCCCCTGGCTGGGCTTCTCGGAGAAAAGGGAGAGACTTGCTCCCACGAGTTTTGCCAATCCTGGTCATCTATGAATTCGTGCTTTTCATTCTATTCAAAGAAGGTATTGATAAAACTTGAGATTTTCTTTTCAAGCATTCTTTTCATAGAGATTTTCAGGTGATGAGAAACTTTTTCAGGTTTTCTCAAAGATTTTGTTCACAAATTGAGCCATTAGAACGCTCTTGAAAACATTCAGTCAGACTTATGTTATGAAAAGGGGTACTCCTTGTTTCGTCATTTGGAAGCACTGCCATCTGATTCCCCTGCTTTTGATCGTCGCTGGAATGGATGGCTCCGCATCGTTTTATTCCCCATTTAGGAGGGAAGCTCCTCCTCGGGAACCTGAGTTATTTAACAACTGCTATGTATGCTTGGAATGGCATGCTTGAAATGTCACAAAGACGGTTATAAAATAGAGAAAGTTCATGTAATGATAAACTTCCTTGGGAGACGTCTTAAGAAAAATTGAAAGGGTAGGATGGGAGCTAGCCCTCATATCATTGGGCATCCTCGCATCCCAAAACTTTGCAAACCAGGAGACATGTGGGAAATCAGGTCTCAGTTTTTTTTTTCGTCATTGACCGATTTGTGGCTCCCACACGTCCCCGTTTTTGATTTTTGATTTTTGATGATTTTTTTTTTTGGGTTTTTTTTTTTGGTTTTTTTTTTGGTTTTTTTTTTAGTATACTTATATTACAATACAACACGTAAGAAAAAGCCTGAGGCACCTAATGTGGATTTAGATGCATCGAAGAGAGACATATATCTCTTTACTCCATGGTAGGAGCGTCGCCGTCGAGTGATTTGACAAAATCGCCCAAAGACAAGCTGGTCAAATCAAGTTCCTCCGATGTCGTTTTTATCCCCTCGTCCTTCGACCATTTGGAATCCTTGGAGAAGAACCAGTTGAACTTGTTGTCGAAGATCACCCCCACGGTTTGGTGATCAGGAAGTGGATTATTTTGCACGTTCGGCTCTGTTTTGTCGAATTCAAGGATGCAATTATCGATAAGGGCTTGCACCTTGTGCTTCAAAACAATGCAATTGTCTACGTTATGGCCCTTCTCTCCCATGTGATAGACACATGACTGGCTTTCATCGTACCCGTTAAACTTCACCGGATTCGGCCTTGGAGGCTCTTTAGCCACTAAGTGCTCCTCTAGTAACATAGGAAGTAATTTCGATAACGGCCTTGGTAGGGGGGTGAACTGCTTGGGAGGCAACTTCCTCCTTAGTTCATATGGTTTCTGTACCGACATCGACGAGTTTCCTTGCACCGTACTTGGATTAGAGAACTGCTTAGGGTTGGGTGGGTTTGGTACGAAGGCCACATCAACTTCAGCCTCCTTCTCCCTTCGGGCTGGATATTGGCGTCTTGTTGCGATTTCTGGTGTTTTCCTTTCCCTCATCGCCCATTCCAGCCTTTCTGCGATTTTTATGAGGTGTACAAATGTTTGACAACCAGATGTGTTCAGCCTATCGAAATACTCGTAAGGCAACGCTCTTAAGAAAAGGTCGACCAGCTCGTCCTCTGGAATGGACGGTTTGACTTGTGTTGCTAAGGCCCGCCATCTTTGAGCGTAGGCGCGGATTGCCTCATTTTTCCCTTTTGTGGTCCTCAGCAATTCTTCTCTGGAAAGGGCTGTAGCGGTATTGAACTTATATTGATGTAAAAAGTCCTCCGCCAGGTCTTCCCATCCATCATAGTCCTCCAAATCTAATTCGATGAACCAAGCCAGAGCAGCACCCGCCAGACTCTCTTGAAATGTGTTCATCAACAAGGGAACGTAGTCAGAAAAAAGTGCCATTTTGCGTAGGTAATATTTTAAGTGGGCTCGGGGGCAGCTCGTCCCGTTGTATTTTCTGATGAAATCGGGTTCTTTATAGTCTGACGGCGCTTCAATTTTTGCAAATGGTGATATCTTGTCAAATCGAGCCAACTCATATCCTTGGCTGCTTAGGCATTCCTCTATCTTCGCTAGCCTCTTTGCGCCTTCTTCGATTTTGCCCGGGGGTTTCTCCTTTTTGTCTTTTTCTAGGTCGATGACTACAGACGGGGCCTTCGGTAGTGCATCAGCTGCTAACACTCGATTAACATTCTCTGCCACATTCTCTTCCCGAGTTCGCGCCACATTCGAAGCATTGGGGGGTGCGGGCGGAGCATCCTGGCTGAGGTCATGATTTCTTTCTTGTGCAGCCACCATCATGGCTTTCATTTCTGCTAGCATGGTGGCCATTGACGCCATCTGACCTTCCAAACTATTCACGCGAGATCCCAACTCCTCTTGATCCATTCTGGCTCGGAGACGAGTTATAATACGAGTTATTCTTGGTTCCGTGATTAAAGCTACCTGCCTTGTGGTAGGTAGAAAGACGTGTTAGCATATGGAAAAAAGTTATACTGAGTTCAAAGGGTGAAAGGAATGATACTTACAGACCTTTTGAAGGGGGTAAGACATGTCAAACACATCGATCATGAGCATGTAAACTTGTGAAGTTTTGACACCTAAATGGTAGGGTTCCTGAGGCTTAAAGGCTCCCACCTCGAGTTCTAGAAAGGGTAGGTTCCATTGCACAACTATCGTTGCATTGGGACCCAATCCATAGTTCAAAGTAAGCGAAATTAAAAATGGATTACCCCGTGTTTTTCCTCACGGAGGTTCCATTTTCAATTCCTTCTATTGTTTGCTTATAGGGGCGCCCGGGGTTTTAGGCGCGGTTGTGTGTGTTCAGGTGTCGTGATCATCACAATGCAAGTCATGCATAACAGTTTATCAATCAGCGCTTCAAATCACCCACACAACATACATTCCTACGCCAACCTGCATAAGACAATGTTAATCACGGACTACACCCCTTATTTCTCCAATCTGCAAAAACGTTTAACACATCAAGGGTTAAAGTACATACTTCAATTTGAAGAGCGTCTGCATAAAACATGTCAGAAAAACCAACCAACTTTTTAATCGGCACAAGTCCACTAAATGGTTAAGAACCAGTCCCCAGTGGAGTCGCCAGTCTGTCGCGACCCTCTCGAGGTTGCATGTGGGCTCTCGAGGGTTAATGGGCCGTCCAGTCTGGTCGGACGCGGGCCTCTCCCAAGGCCCGTTACCCAAATCACAACGGAGGTATACGTAGTCGACCTTCAGTATGGTCTAGTGACATGTGTTAAGTGTGCATGCCATGGAGTCGCCACCAATCATTTTTTGGAGGGTATGATTAGACCACCCTATTGAATAGTCGGGAGTTTCTATTCAATTCTGCGATAACCAGAGAAATGGGTTCGGGGACTCAGTTACGTCAACTTTCAGAGTTGACGCCCTTTCGGTACCTAAGTTGATTGAATTTTCTGCAATTTTTCTCAAATTGTTTTTTGAATTTTTCCTTAATAAATCACTTTTTTTGAATTTTTTTTATTTGATTTTTTTTATAAATTTTCTGAAAATAAATCCCAACTGACGGTCCCTAACTCGCGACGTGGCGTCTCGGTGACAATCGAATCATTTTAATTTTTGTAAAATTCGAAATTCATTTCTTTTAATGTTAAAAATATTTTTTATTCTGAAAATCATCGGATCACGACACGTGGCTCATCTGCAGCCATCCAATCTAGCATTTTTTGTTTTTGTTTTTATTTTTATAGGACGCAACACAATGTAAAAAAAAATAAAAATAAAGAAGATATTAAGTCATTATACAACATAAACATAAGCAAAGGAGATGGGATCCGGTGAATTTTACGACGTCGGAGTCCGTCGGTGCTCGTGCGACAATGTGTGGGGGTATAAACCACCAGCAGGAGGCTCGGCCTTCCGATTCTGGGGTAGCACAATATGATTTACAGAAAATAAATAAATAAAACACCTTGGACACCAATAGGAGGCTTAGCCTTCCGATTCTGGGTCTTTTATGCGAAATATAGAAATGCTATGACATAAAGTAAATACACAGCAAATATTTAGACACCAACAGGAGGCTCGGCCTTCCGATTCTGGGTCTTTTATGCGAAATATAGAAATGCTATGACATAAAGTAAATACACAGTAAATATTTAGACACCAACAGGAGGCTCGGCCTTCCGATTCTGGGTCTTTTATGCGAAATATAGAAATGCTATGACATAAAGTAAATACACAATAAATACGAAGAAATACAAAATAAACAATAATCCGAGCTCGGATGAGGAGGACGTTGAACTATTTTCACAAATCCGAACGGTGAAGATGAAGAAAGAATTGAGATGAGATTATACACAAAATTTTACCTCGATCCGATGGTCGAATTGATCGAAAACTGAAGAAATACCGGCGGATGAACAGTTCCCGCGCTAGGAACAACTTCTGATTTGGCTGCTGTTCGACCACTTGGAGAGATCTTTTTAAAGATCCGAACGGTGGATATGAAGAATAGGTTAAGAAGACCCTGCACACAAAAAATTAGCTCGATCCAACGGTCCAATCGGCCGGAAACGCAAGAAATGTGGAGGGTGGTAGTGTGATGACAAAAAAAATGGAAGAGAGAATATATGGAATGAGCGTGGGAGAGGAATAAGAAGAAGAAGAAGGAGGAGGAGAAAGAGGAGAAGAACCTACGGATGATGAGGGGGGGAGTATAAATAGTAATAAAAATAAAATAAAATAATGAAATAGTAATATAATAATAATATAATAAAATATTAAAAAGTAAAAATAATAATAAAATAATCAAAAGTGAAGACAAAATGATTAGTCCCCTTTTCCTTTTAAATGATGATGTTTTCACTCCTTTTCCTTTTAATCATTACTAATATTTTTGTCAAATTCAAATTTATGGTGATCAGAGAACACCCGAAATCGAACTTGAATTTTACTGTTTTATGAGGTCCTAAAGTAAATAAAATAAACAATAAAAAATACCGACTATTTGTGACCTCAAATATTATTTTTCTTGATTTTCTTTTTCTTTTTTTCTTTTTTTTTGTATTTTTCGAAAATATATTAAAAAAATGAAAATTATGAAAATTATTTTTTTGGTCAAAATGGTTCATTTAGCTTGGCTAAGGTCACCAAAAATTGATTTTTCAATTTTTCAATTTTTTATGGATTTTCTATGAATTTTCAAAAAAATAAAATAAAAATAAATAAATAAAAAAAGTTGATCAAAATTTAGGTGTCAACACATGGTTCCCCATCAAACTCTTCTTCGATTAGCATGCAATAAGCTGGCCTTTCAACTATATTGATCCTTATGGGTTCTATATCCAACCCTCCAGTTGTTTGCAACATTGAGGCAAGGGTGGCTAACGCATCTGCAAATTGATTGTGGGATCTCGATAGGTATTCAAATGACACTTCTTCGAATTCGAGTATTAATTCTTCAAGGTATTCATGATAAGGGATGAGCTTTGCATCTTTCGTCTTCCACTCTCCCTGTGTCTGTAAAATGATGAGCATGGAATCTCCAAAGACTTGCAACCTAGGTATCTTCATGGAAATGGCCAATCGTAGGCCTAAAATGCACACATCATATTCTGAGATGTTGTTGGTGCAAGGGAAAGTTATTTTTGCCGCCACAGGGTAATGTTGATCATCAGGGGATATCAGTACTGCCCCAGTGCCTGCCCTTGATAGATTAACAGCACCATCGAAGTACATGACCCACTTGTCTTCTGCTAAGTTGAGAATTTGACCTTATGTGCTTGTTACTTTAGGAGACTCACCGTTTGACGGGTTTTCTGCTAGCATGTCAGCTATAGCTCTTCCTTTAACTGACTTTTGTGGAGAACACTTGATGTCAAATTCAGATAGCATTACTTGCCATTTTGCTAATTTCCCAATTAAAGCGGGTTTCTCCAGGAGGTATTCGACAGGATCGTTCTCTGTTACGATCTGAATGTGGTGGTGTAGGGTATACTGCCTCAGTCTACGAAGTACTCATACCGCTGCTACACAGGCCCTTTCAATTGGTACATATTTTGCTTCAGATGGTGTGAATTTCTTACTCAAGTAATAGATGGCCCTTTCTTTATCATCTATCGGGCCAGTTTGGGCGAGTAAGGCTCCCAAGGACTCCTGCTGTATGGTCAGGTATAAGGTCAATAGGTGACCAGGAATTGGTGGCACAAGTACCGGCGGTGTGATCAGATAGTTCTTGATCATTTGGAATGCCCTGCTGCATTCAACATCCCATGTTACTTTCGCGCCTTTCTTAAGCAATTTGAAGATTGGCTTAGCCACATCAGACATTTGATTGATAAATCTGGCAATATAGTTCAGTCTCCCCAAAAGGCTTCTCACTTCTTTTACTGTTGAGGGAGTTGACAGATCGTAGATAGCTTGAATCTTTGAAGGATCAATCTCAATGTCCCTGTTACTGACTACGAACCCAAGAAGTTTCCCAGATTTTGCCCCAAACACACATTTGTTAGGGTTCAACCTCAACTTATATTTGCGCAGGCGCTCAAATAATTTTCTTAACACCTGTACGTGATCCTGTCCTTTCTTGGATTTGGCGATCATGTCGTCGACGTATACTTCAATTTCTTTGTGGATCATATCATGGAATAATGTGACCATGGCCTTCTGATAGGTAGCCCCGGCGTTTTTTAATCCAAAGAGCATGACTTTGTAGCAAAAGTTCCCCCAGGGTGTGGTAAAAGCAGTCTTTGGTTTGTCTTCTTGTTTCATGAAGATTTGGTTGTATCCCGAGAATCCATCCACAAACAAGAACAATTCATAACCTGCTGTGCTATCCACTAACACATCAATGTGAGGAAGTGAAAAATCATCTTTTGGGCTTGCTCTATTCAGATCTCAGTAATCCACGCAAATCTGAACTTTACCATCCTTCTTCATGACGGGGACTATATTTGCAATCCGGTCTGAGTATGGGATAGCTTCAATAAAGCCTACCCTAAGAAGTTTCATGACTTCTTCCTTAATTTTGTCTTCTAACTCAGCCTTCATCCGCCTGCTGCATTGTTTGACAAGTTTGATACTAGGATCTGTGGGTAAGGCATGCTCCACGATCTTAGGATCTAGGCCTGGCATATCAGCGTAAGACCATGCAAAAATGTCTTGATATTCTTTCAATAACTCTGTGAACTTGAGCCTTTCATTTCGGGATAAATGCCCGCTGATCTTGACCTCTTTGATATTCACGGAGTCTCCTAGATTAACAATGATTGGTTCTTCTGAAGTAGGAGGTGTCGATTCCTCAAAGGCATTCCAATCTCTGCGGATAGACGCATAACCCTCGTCTTCATCTTCCTCAATGCTATAAGAATGGTTACTGGAGAAGTCCGAATCTCGTAACAACCTGGTATGCATGTTTGAGATGATATGCCTGAAATGTCATGAGTATGGTTAGTTTGTATTCCATAAGAACGACATGTATGATCATGGAAAGTCTTTTCGAAAGAGTTTTTGAAATAGGTACAGGTATAAACGGGACTAATCCTCATGTCATTGGATATCCTGGCCCCAAGGAAATCTCTTTGGAAATCAGGAGTCATACGGCAAATCAGGCCTCAAGCTTCTGTGCAGAAGACTAGTATCATCATTGGGCAGATTCGTGGTTCCATATGTCCTTAACAAAATATGTATGGTTTTATTGAATGCAAGATGGGCCGCATTACAAGATGTGCTATTTGGACCAACGGCCGGAGATCCAAAGGCGTTTCCCTATACGTACAATAAGGAAAGAAAATGCGACAAAATGCAAAAAGTTCTAAATGCAGTATTTAAAGACAAGGGAAAAGTCTCGTTACTCAGTGGAAGTGGCTTCATCACTTAGCCACTCTATGATGGCATTCACAGAGTTGTCTTCAAGAAAAGGATTTGTCAAATCTGATTCTATTGGTGAAGTGAGATTTTCTTCAGACAACCATTTAGAGTTCTGGTTGAAGTAGGTGTTCAGAGGAAATATCTTCGATCTGCCTTTCCAAGTTGGAGAACCGATGAACGAGTCATTCAAGTTGTTTCGGCCTCCCCGAGGTCCCAGGCTTTTGCCTCAGCCTCGGCCTACTGCTTCCGGGACAGATTCATTCACGTGATATTTCTGGTATCCCAAACCCATTCTATGCGGGTTAGCTTTTAACTGCAGGGGGACATTTATCCCTTGACTGTGCTTACCCAGACCTTTTCCAGGGTTAAACCCATATGTCAGTAATATCTTGGCTGGTAAGAGATTGGCTTCTGAGATATAGGGGGTTCTCAATCTTGTTCCTGCCGGGGTATGAACTGTTGCTACCAGTTCTAGGGAATGATAGCTTGCTTCTGTCTTCACTTCGGGTTCAATATAGGGAATGGCACTGCTCTGGTATGTCTGGAGGTCGACTTCTCCATGTATGGTAATCACCTTCCCATCCACTACAAAGCGTACTTTTTTATGCAAGCTTGAAGGGACAGCTCCTGCTGTATGGATCCAAGGACTTCCCAGCAAGAATCCGAATGCACTGGGCAGATCCATTACTTGGAAGTTTATAGAGAATTTCGTCGGGCCGAGAAATACGTCAAGCTCAATCTCGCCCACCACGGTCTTCCTCATTCCGTCGAAAGCTCTCACAGCCATTTTGGATGCCTTAACCGTTTCCTCATTGATTCCCAAACTTCTTAGGGTAGCCAAAGGACAAATATTGAAGGCCGATCCATTGTCTATTAATACATGTGCCACTCTCTTCCCGTTACATTGCGCGGAGACATATAAGGCCTTGTTGTGCCCTCTTCCTTCCATGGGGAAGTCCTCGTCAGAGAAGCTCAATTGGTCTTTTAAAAGGATCGCCCCCACAAAGTCCCCTAATTGTACCTCGTTAATTGATTCAGGGACATGTACTTCGTTGAGTATTTTCAACAGCGCGTTCTTGTGTTTTTCTCAGTTGATGAATAAATCTAGCAAGGATATTTGGGCTGGCATCTTCCTCAGCTGCTCTATTACTTCGAACTCGCTGGTTTTGATGATTGATATGAGCTTCTCGGCGTCTTCCTTAGAGACTTCCTTTTTTTCAGATTCGCCTTCCCTAGGGGCATAAAACCGTCCAGACCTCATTACTGCGTCTATTTCTTTAGTCCCAATGGACTGCTTTAGGATCGTATTCTTCTACTGGGGGACTTCTATAGTTACAGTTGCCTGATAAGACGTCTCCGATTCAGTCGTGTTGTCTGCTTCTTCTTGCGGCAGTTGAATCACAACAGGCTTGACTAGGTAGTCTTTCACCCCGCTCATGCTATCAAGTTCTTCCAATCTGATTACCACTGTCGTAGCTACTTCGACCATTGATATGGTGTTGTCAAGTTCTTTTATGCCCTTCGAGATCTCTGGTTGAGAGAGATCATCCATACCTCCCCATCCGTCTGGTATGATGTCTTCAATTTTCTGATAAAAGCTGGGAAGGGCCGAATATTTCACTTTGAAGTTGTACCCTCCAGAATCTTGACCTAGGTTATCTACAATTTCGCCCTTTTCAATCGCATTGGCCATAAATTTGCGGTCCGCTAGACTTCGTCTTTTGGCTTCCAGTTCGTCCTTTTCGAATTCCTCTTTTGACTGAGTGACCGGCTCAAGACTATCTACCAGATTCTCATGTGGGATGTCCCAGGTGCTGCCCCACTTTGTTGTGATTACGAAGTAGCTTCCTCCCAAAGATAAAGAAGCTTCAACTCTTTTGAATTCTTCATTAGTAATATCGGACATAATCCCCAAGCTCATCATTTTGGCGATACATAGCTTCTTTTCGTCAACAGAGATCTCTCATGCTTTTGGGTATGATGAAGCGGCTGCTAGCAAGTTGGTCAGCTTAAGTACGTCTACCTTCAGCTTAAGGCAGTTTTCTTCCATTTCAGCAAATATTGCTCCTACTGCTTGATGATCTGGAAGTGGGTTTTCTTGTACATTTGGGGAAAACTTCAGAATCTGACTGTCAATCAGAGCTTGCACCTTCAGCTTGAGGATATAACAGTTGTCCACATTATGTCCTCTCTCGCCCATGTGGTAGATACAGGGTTTGGTTCTCATCAAAGCCAGGATATTTGACAGGGTTTGCCCTAGGCGGTTCTTTTGCCACCAAGCGTTGCTCTAGCAGCACTGGGAGCAACTTGGATAAAGGCCTTGGGAGCTGAGAAAATTACTTCTGGGGTTGCCTTCTTCTGGGCTCTTGTACTTTCGGTGTTGACCAGGATGATCCTCCTTTGGTCTGATTGGAATTGCCAAACGGCTTGGGCTTGTGAGGATCCGGTATAAACGCTATGTCCAGTCCGGCTTCTCTCTCCTTTCTCAAGGGATACTGCTTCCTAGTAGGAGCTTCATGAGGCCTTCTTTCTCTCAAGGCCCATTCTAGCCTTTCAGCAACCTTTATCAAGTGTGCAAATGTTTGACATCCGGAAGTGTTCAGCTTGTCAAAGTACTCGTAGGGGAGCGCTTTTAGGAATAAGTCGATCAGCTCCTCTTCTGGGATAGATGGCTTTACTTGGGTAGCCAAGGCTCGCCACCTCTGGGCATATGTCCTGATTGATTCGCCTCTCGCCTTTGAAGTTCGTAGAAGATCTTCTCTTGTTGGGGCTGTAGCCGTGTTGAACTTGTACTGTCTGAGGAAGTCTTCTGCAAGATCCTCCTAGCCGTCATAATCTTCTAGGTCTAGCTCTATGAACCAAGTCAGAGTGGCGCCAGCCAAACTCTCTTGGAACGTGTTCATCAACAGTGGAATATAATCCGAATAGTGCTCCATCTTGCGCAGATAATATTTGAGGTGGGCACGGGGACAGCCTGTCCCGTTATACTTTCTTACGAACTCCGGCTCCTTATAGTTAGGAGGAGTCTCTACCTTAGCAAAAGGAGATATTTTGCCGAAGCGAGCTAACTCGTAACCTTAGCTGCTCAAGCACTCCTCGATTTTGGCCAACCTTTTAGCCTCTGCTTCGGTTTTCACGGTCTGTTTCCCCTTCTCATCTTTCTCGAGGTTGATAACAACAGGCGAGGCATTTTGTTGTGACCGGTTGTTTGGTTCATGGACGTCCTTCTCTGCATGTTGGGTATTTCTCGTCACCTCCTTATCTGCTGTATCTGGTACAAAAGAAGGACCTGCGTTGCTCTGGTTATGACCCATTGTCTGTTTAGCTTGGGTAACTTCCATCATTGCCTTGATGTCTGCCATCATAGTTGCTAGGGCGGTCATCTGAGATTCCAGCATGCCCACACGCGGAGTCAATTCTTGTTGTTCCATTCTTGTCTTAAGACGAGTTCGGAAACGATGTGTTGGTAATTCCGTGATGAGAGTGTACCTGTTTCAGAAGGACTCCCAGTGAGTATTTCTTTTGTCTTTGCCAAAAAGAAGCAGTTAATTCTTTTAGTTGCATGCTTCTTGTCGGTAGATGGGAAAAAGGGCTACCTCGTGAGCCTTAGCCTCATGTAAGTAGTTCTTTTAATCATTTTTCGACAAGAATTCATGAAATTAAAAGATACGTAATTTCAGACGATAGTTTTTATGTATTCGCAAAACATGTTCACATTTATGCTCATGTGTCTAAAATAGCATCACATAGAAATGAGAATGTATGAGAAGGGGTCACAATGTTTGCTTATTCTACACTTGACAGAATAGCCTATTCAAGTCTAGGACGCTTGAGGTCTAAGGTATCCTCGTTGTCCCAGTATGGACTCCACTCTTCAGTCCGGGGCTCCTCATCCTCTGAATATGGCAGCGGTCTCATGTCTTCGGGTATGTACGGCTCTATTCCAGGTATATATGGTACGATGTATTCGGGTACGTATGGCTCGACAAGGCTCCATCTGGTTGCTTTAAAGTGCTGAATGTATTCTGTAGTGGCTCTATGAATGTTTTCTTCATGAGTCATGTTTTCGGGCCAACTTATTTCTTTGGCTTGCGAATTCTTCAAGGAGCGAATGATGGATGTCACCTTGGCTTCAAACTGTTTCTTCTCCTCCTCCATGAGAATCTTGCTTGGTATGTCAAAAGAAAAGATACCATGTTGTGGTGGAGAAGAGATCCCTTGTAGTGCCCCGAACTGTCGGATCACCCTTTTCGGATAGTATGCGGTAGCGCCCGTAAATCCTAGCAAGGGGACTGGACCTTTGTCATCACTGGCCAATCTGACTTTGCCCAGCGTCGGTAACCTTAGCCGCCATCGGAGTTGTTCGGGATTTAGAATTTTAAGGAAGTTTTTCCACTCTACGAAGTTGAACTTAGGAATACGTGTATGTGTTTTGACAAAGGTCTTAAGAGGATGTGCATCAGGGCTGATTTCAGTGAAACCCATGCGGATGTGGAATTGTCTGACATGGGATGTGAACCACAGATACAAAAGATCACTAGAAGCTCTAAAGATTCCCTTCTTGTTTTTCTTGAAACGATTTAAAGAAACGAAGGTTTCGGCAAGGATGATGTTTGAGTAATCCCACCCACAGCAAACTTGTCTGGCTACTATAGCCATGATAGGGTCGAAGGTGACAGATGAGATTGGGAACAACACAAAGCTGAAGAAGGCCAAGATAAAGGCTCTACCAGATTTGGTCCATTTAGTAGCGGGAAGGCGGGAAAATCGGTCTATAAGGAAAGATAGGGAGATTCATCCAGAATTGCTTTTTGCATCTGTTTTGACTTCGCTTAGGCTTGTGTCAAGGAATTCAGCCACTTGACTCAGGGGTTCAAATCCCATGGGGGGGTCGAACGAGTGTGAGAGTGAACTCAACTCCGATGACGGCACTGTACGCCTCGATAATGGGAGTAATCTCCAGTCCTTCCATGCAAAATGTAGCGGTGGTAGGATCCCAATAGAGCGCCATGGCTTGGATAAAGGCATGTGGACACTCAATCTTCAGTAGGTCTAATAGGTATCCTAGCCGTGATTCAGCATACTTCTGGCTGGCTTCGCCCATGCTATCCCACCATGATTGGAGTTCGGCCCGGGGAACTTTGAACACTTGAATATCACTCTTTCCCATCAAGTCTAAAATATGCAAATGATTTTTAAAAAGTCAATCGTCAGAAATTACTTTAAAGACATGATTATGCAGATGCCATGAGATATGCATGGACTAACTTAATTGCATAGTTCATTTTGAAGAAATGGAAATTAGGACCTTTTTCAGGTCTCGAAGGCCTGACTTAAAGCCTAACTTGAATTTCAGGGAAGTGAATTATGCAATTTAGTCAGGTTCACTCAGTGACTAGAGGAAACAGCAATGTCACATTCCATTGGTCAATACATCAAATGAACAAAGTGGGATGAATTTTTATTACAATCAGGATGCCTAACGAAAGAAGGGTAGGGAAAGATTCTTCGAACAAGAAAGTCGTAAAAGGCCTATGGAATGTGAGGATCTAAATCACTCTTGACAGTCAGTCGGGAACTCTCCTTTAATCAAGTGTAGGGGAGTTATCTTCCATGTTCTGGTCAAAAGGTCGTAGCTCCTCTGGCCATTCTTTGGTCCACGGTGTGACGACTTCAAGAGCCTTCTCGGGTTTCACCTTCTTGAGTGTGATATGCTTTGGCTTTGTCTTTGTAGCATGACGTCTTCTTTTTCCCCAAAAAGTGATCACGGGTACACTTTCTTTGGTCAGTAGTTCGGCCTTCCGACGGGCATAGGCCTCCCTGGCCAACTGGTTGCGACGCTGTCTCTTTATCTCCAGATAATTCTTGAACATCTCGTCTGCCTCTCGCTTAAATCTGAGGTTATCGACATAGTAACGGGTTTGGCAATCTTCGGCATATCCCAACTTACGTCCAGTCAGTTCTCGGCCATGCACGAATCTGGTGAAGTGTAGCCTTGTGTTTGGTCCAGGGCGAGTGACTTTCCTCAGGTACTCGAAGGTTACCAACTCTGTCGAGCTCTTAGGGAACAACGACATCCTACCCTATTACCATCGTTGTTTCAATTAGTCACTTGAGTGATTCTCATGATGCGAATGCATATGAATGTATGTAATGTATGAGTCATATTATGGAATAGGGAACAACAAGGTACATTGAAAATAAATGCCTTACCAACCATACTCGGGGGGAATGTGGAATGTTCCCCTGTATCAATGGGTAGTTTTAGGTATACCAACCATTCATAGACACGCGCATGAGACAAGTGGGTATACTCTAAAAATCGAAAATCAGGTGAGGAACCTACGGCTCAGGCTCCCACGATCCACATGAGGCAAATTCCTCCCCAAGGGTACCTACCCAAGAGGGCTAGATATCGCCAATGCAGATGGTAGGCAGAAACGAATACGAAAGTCTTAAGTGCCATCAAACACAAGATCATTTTCGCATTCCTTTCCTATCTAAGGTAACCTAGAGGTGGTTGCAGTCGGGGTTTGACCGCCAGTGTGTGCAATGTGTCGTGATCATCACAATGCAAAGTCATGCACAACAGTTTGTATCAAAACACCGCTTCAGTATGTGTATAAAAATAAACAAACATTCCCAACTCCAACCTGCAGAAAAAAAAATGTCAACAAGCACTCCACCCCTTATTTCTCCAATCTGTAAAAACATCTAACACAATGGTTAGTGTACGTACCTCACCTTCGAGAGCATCTGCGAAAAACAAGGTCAGATAAACCAAACAACTTTTTAATCGGCTCAAGTCCTCTGGGATTCGTAACCAGAGATTCTGGTTTAGAATAAGTCCCTAGTGGAGTCGCCAGTCTGTCGCGACCCTCTCGAGCGGAGCGTTAATGGGCCGTCCGATGTTGTATGATCGGACACGGGCCTCTCCCAAGGTCCATTACCCAAATCGCAACTGCTGGATATACTTGGTCGACCTTCAGTGTGGTCTAGTGACATGTGATGAATGTACATGCCAAGGAGTCGCCACTAATCGTTTCGCGGAGGGTACGATCGGAAACCCAATCGAATAGTTGGGAGTGGTCTATTCGATTCTGCGAAAACCAGAGAAGTGGGTTCGGGGACTTAGTTACGCCAACTGTCAGAGTTGACGCCCTTTCGGTACCTAAGCTGAATGGTTTATCTGATCCTAGAATTTCATACAGACGAGTGGGGTACAGATCCTAAATCTAGGAGTTCATGCAGATGGGAATTACTACCCTATCAATCACAATCAATAGAAATAAGTGCGCAAATCAAGGATCCAGTACATGCGGATAAAACACATGAAATCAGCACGGCATCCCTAATGAGGCCCTATTAGCCTAGAGAAATATCAATCAAGGATTAAAAGTGATTTGGACATGATTCGCCCATGAGGGCCAAAATCGTAATTTTGAATAATTTGGGGAAAATTTACCCTTGAAAGGGTAAATCTGTCGTCTTAGATGAATTGGAAAGTCAAAGGATAGGGGAAATAGGATTGGACATCAATCCAATCCATTTCCTATTTTTCGAGAATTTCCAGGATTTTTTTGGAATTTAAAAGTGATTTTAACCTTGGAAGGGTAAAGTCGTCATTTGGACAAAGATGAGAACTGAAAATCTCAAATATTAGGGCTGGTCGTCCACCTGACCTAAACCCTAACTTTAAGCAATTTTCAGAACTCGATTGAGACAAGAAAGACGATTTTCCCATTGAAGGGCAAAATTGTCATTTTGAGAAAAGAGGCGGGATTCGAAAACCCAAACCTAAAAATTGGTCGCCTACCCGACCCTAATTCTTACCTTGGCATTATCGATTTTATCTTGCATACACAGCAAAGGCGACTTACCCTTAAAGGGTAATGTCGTCAAGTCTCGGAAGATCGGATAAGAAACCCAAAAATAGGGTTGACTGGTTGTCTATGGTCAACCCTCGATTTTTGGGGGTTTCTGGAATGTCTAGGATTTTTCCACAATTTTTTGGAATTTTCTAGCATTTTTTTGGATTTTCTAAGATTTTTCTGATTTTTTTTTTATTTTTAAAATCAATTTCCGATTTTTTTATTTTTTTTTTAAAAATGTTATTCGGGCCGGGTCGGGTGACCCGGCCCACGACCCGCGGGCGATCGGCCCGGCCCGGATCCGGGCCTACGCGACCCGCGCCCAAAACGACTTCGCTTCGGCCTCCTCCCGCTCGAATTTCAATTCCCGCTCAAATTCGAACCTACGGCCTAGATTGCGCCACGTGTCGACTGATGGACGGCCTGATCTTCACAATGACTCAACGGCTCAGATTGCGCCACGTGGTGGACGTGCGGACGGTTCGATGTAACAAAAGCGACCGACGGCCACGATTTAAAGGCAAGATTAAATCTTGACCGTTCGATCCATGGCATTTTTTATTTCCGAAAATCCTTTTTATTTCCAAAAATGTAAGATCGCGACACGTTGCACGTCTACCACCGTCCGATCATTTTTTGTTAATCGGTTATAACAACCGATGCTGACGTGGCTGCCACGTGGGCGCCACGTCAGCGTTGACTGGTCAACTTTTGTTGGCCAGTCAACCGTCTTGCCGTAGAAGACGATCGGCGCCGGCTCTGTTTCGCCGGCGCCTCGTCGGAAAGCAGTTTCTCCGCCTACAGACCACCAAAGCTCGCGAAACTACCACCATTCAACTCGTTTTGTCAAGCTCTACCACATATACCAAGCTTCACATAGCAGAACCAAGTCTTGTTTAACTGCTGTCTCCGGCCGAAGGTAATCTTCGGCGGCTATCTGTCTTAGCCGTTTCTACCATCGTTTTAACCACACAAATCAATCAGGAAGCATCACAAGGGTGCGAGGAAACTTACCTGGCCGCTGCGGGGGCTCGATTTAACCTAAAAAAGAGCTATAAAGCTCACGGCCAGTCGGTCAAGGTTGGTGGTTGACTCGATAGTTTCATGCAACAAATGAACGAAAACGAAGTGCAACGGAGATCAGCCATGCTCAATGAACAGATTAAGACCAATAACAAACAAAATGATCGACAGAATTGAGACATGCCATTGGAGGCCGAGGTAAAATTTGAAGATGTTTCTCACCTTCCTTCGAGGTCAGAGACTAATCGAGCGGGTTAGGAGGCTACTTCGAAGCTCTAGGAAGTCGACGACGATGATCACCAGCGTCGGTTTTGCCGGGGATGATCCGACAAAGCTTGCACAGGTAAGCTTCGGCCGCCTCTTCTCTCTCTCTCTCTCTCTCTCTCTCTCTCTCTCTCTCTCTCTCTCTCTCTCTCTCTCTCTCTAAGCTCTCTCCCTCTTTCTCTCTCTCTCTCTCTCTCTCTCTCTGCAAGCTCTCTCTGCGAACCCCCTCCTCTCTCCCTTGACGAAGATCCTTTTTTAACCGATCCCTCCAACAGATTTCTTCCCCCACTGTTATACCCGAACGGCCCCTGCGAACGGACTTCTCGAGCTCGCGTCACGTGCCCTTTTGGCATGTTGACTTCGAGCTCGATCTGGTGAATGTCTCAGAGCTATTTTGCGCGCCTGGGTGTGTCGATTCCTCCTCCGATTGATCGAGCTTCCTCTTGCTTTCTCCTGTGCGCGCGCAAAGGAAGAGCAATTCTGTTTTCTCTCTTTTCGGGTTGGTCAACCGGGTTGACTGGGTCAGTCAACCCGACCCAGTTGACCCGGTTCTACTTTCTTTGTTTAAATTGGACGTCTATATGTGCCAAGATCACAAAATTGACACTAAAATTGAACTCCATGGCACAGACTCCATTTAGAAATGTGATTTTCGTGACAAATTCCTCTTGAATTGATTGAAAACCCCAAATGTAATGTGGGATCCGAATTTGATTTTTACCAAATTAATGTTCTTAATGGAGGAATTGGCTCCAATTGAACCTACCATAAGATTTAGGAGGTCAAATACTATAGGGAGGAAGCAACGGGGTTCTATGGGTGTTCCTCAGAAAAGTTTAATTTCAGAATTGGCATTATAGGGACTAAAATGGAAAGATTTTTATGCAATTGGGTCCTTAAAGCCAAAATCGATCAAATCAGGGCACAATTGAACCAAATTGAAATGTAGGGCGATCAAGTTGAATGTCAAGACTCGAAAATTGAAAAGATTGCAAATAGAAAGACTCACAACATATTTTTTTGACAAATTTAACCCTATGCGTTACAAGGAAACACACAAAATTAAACTTGAATTTCAATTCTTGATGAGGTCCAAATGATAAGAAAATTAAAAGAAAAATATTGACTATTTTCCTATATTTTTGTGACCTCAAATTCTATTTTTTTGTTGATTTTTCTAGTATTTTCCTATTTTCTAAAAATAATGAAAAATGTGAAAAATATGAAAATTTATTTTTTGGTCAAGAATAGTTCCTTGGGCTTGGCCAAGGCCGCCAAAGTTGATTTTGTAATGTTTTGACTTTTTATGGATTTTTTGTGATTTTTCAAAAATAAAACTGAAAAAGACTTGGTCAAAAATCAGGTGTCAACACTAATCCATAGAGTTAAAGAATTAACGCACCTTGTTTCGGATTTATCGTTCTTGATGCGGAATTGCGAGAATTCGATGCTCAAGAGCTTCTCCTTTATGAACCCCCTTAATCATTGGCTTCAATGAGACGGCCCCTCACTATCGCTTCCGACAATTCTATATGTGAGGTTATGTGGACATCAGGGTTTAGAGGAGAGACGTGAGCTCTATTTATAGAGAATGAAACATATCCCCTCATCAAAGATTAGGTTTATCTCGGCCCATACTTTTCAGCCTCATATCCGACTAAATTAGGAAACTGTATATATCTTACCTTTATTAGACCAAATAATATTTACAATAACAATTAATAAAGCCCACAATTGAATATTAAAAATATATTCTAACATTCTCCCACTTAGGCTAAATTAATTGAAATTGTACTGTATATGCGCATCTTTATATTGGTCTAGAGATAATTCCCAATAGTCAATCCGATCCCATAAAACCTTAAGCACGAACCATGGCAGTAACTGCATCAGAAGACACAGAGCCATCCACGATCACGAATACTCTTAACTTTATTTATATGGATTTGATATGGTAGTATGGCAAATGGATAACATCCCAATAACAAAGACACCTTATATGTTATCCTCCTTGTCAGTCACCATTCTCTCACCTTATGTGCCACGAAACCGGATGTGTCACGAGAGAACATCTTTACGGTTCCAACGAAGTTAACTATATTTTACGTGTAACATGACATATGCTTTTGGCTAAAATAAATGCCACAGCCATCACTCAAGGTTTACACAATTCCTTGAGATTATAAACCGATATATGCATTCAACTCCCCTTAACCATTATAACTTTATTGTATGCAATGGAGTTGATACATATTTAGATGTTACAAAATGTAACAAACACAGATGTAAATTTTATTAGAACAAATATCGAATGCAGCTCCCACTGAACAACAGCATCTCATGATGCTTACTCAGCACATCAATTAACATGTCATATCAGCATCCCACGATGTTTTTATGTCTGTGACATGTCATCCAAATGTGCATGGGCAGAGACCTTAAGTTAGTGAGTCTGCAGCCTATCATCTATGTAATAAGCTCTACTATAACGTCACATTTTCATCTGTTACCTTTATGGTCAAAAACTTGACCGCCAGATGTTCAGACCCCTTAGGACCTCTGTTGTTGCTAATGAACAATATTGCAGAGTTATTCTCACAATACAACTATATGGATCTATTCAAAAAATTAAATACGGCCAACTCTTTAATGAGATTCCGGAGTCAAATAACCTAAATAGCAACTGAAAAGCATACTACAAACTTGTCACGACCTAAAAAAATGATTTTAGGCTAATGGATTATTAGGTTAATTAGATGGATTAACTAACCTAATACGAACTCTCCCAAGCCCTACCAATTCGCAACTTAGGTTTCATAAAATGATTTTTAATTCTGGAGCCGCCACTAATCTTTTCTTGGTAGGTAGATTAGGAACCTAAATAAAATAGCGGGAGAACTACTTTATTTCTACGAACCAGAGATAGTGAGTTCGAGGACTTGGTTACATTAATTAAAAATTAATTAATGCCATTTCGGTACCAATTTCATGACAATGCCTTTTTTCTGATTGGCTTATGAATTTTTTTTTTGGGGGGGGGGGGGGGGTTTCTGTTTATTATTTTTTTGGATTTTTTGAATTAATGAACAAAATTAAACAAAAATGCCCATAATATACCTTAATTTCCGAATTTTCGACAATTCACTCATTTCCGAAGATTCGGATTAGAGCAGAATTTTTAACGCGACATCCTCGAAAATTCGAGTCAGCCTGCGAGTAGGGGTATAAGACGACAACGTCCCTCTTGCCAGAAGGAAAGAACACGATATCTTTTACTTAAACCACATCCACCCCAGTAGATTCTGGGTAGGCGAATGATTTAATTTTTTTTCGAAGGGACAAGGCACGAGGGGAGCATATATTATAGGCATGTTTGTTTAAAAATGTACATATATTTTTTAGAATTTTTGAAGACTACCTAAAGTAGTTGAATTTATCAAGGAGATATGCTCCTATCCTCAAGGGATTTATATATTCTAAATTAAGAAAATTATCTCTTGAGATTTGAAATGAATTTTTAAATAATTCCTTAGATTTTAGAGATATCTTCGATCGGAGTGAAATCTTACCAAATTTGACTTGAGGAATTATCTTTAAGAATTGAAGAAATTGATTTGCAGATAATTCCCAAAGAATTCAGACTTTATCCAATTTGATCAAACTTTATCCCTAACACCCAAATATCATCAGAGAAGAAAGGAAAAAAAATGAGAAGATAAGATATGAGTCAAATAAATCAATCCACCCAACCTGCGTGCCAGAGATAATGATCGATGTTAGAAACTTATCAAAGCAAGCAAGCCATCACTCAATAAAAAAAATGCTCACTTATTAGGTAATGTTTGGTTTAATCAATTGTTATCCACAATGTGAGATTAAGTGAATTACCAGGGACATGAATGATCATCCAAGCAAGATAAAGATCAAAGCAATATTCATTCACCAACACATTGGATCCGAACAAGTAGGCGTCCATGCTATTGTTAAAAATTTTGATTTTTTTATTCAGCTCAATTAAAACTGGTGAATGCTTCCCTTTTGAGGAAAGACGTGTTCCAATTGAATTAAGCCACTTCTTAACAATGTATAAGGATTCCACTAGCTTAATGAACGAATTAAGTTTGCTAGAAGAACATCCATCCGAATTCCGTAATTCACCAGATTTTGCTTGCCGTCATGCCAGAACATTCATGTTAAGAATTTCAAGAGACATTACCTTGTTTCAAGAAATTTCCCAGCAAAAGCACACTTTGGTTTTGCGCCCAAAACAGCCCTTTCTTTCACCAGATTTGAGCACACCGCTTCAACAGAGTCAAATCTGATTTGAACAAACTGGACAACAGCTGGCGGCAATCTGCTTCTTGGCGTCTTGAGCTGCAGCGGATGTCGGGACTGCTGAGCGACGAAGCACTGAACTTCGACGACTGAACGATGGCGGATCAACAAACAAAAGTCGCCATAGGGATGTTAGGATGGCAGTAAACATTGAACAGAGCAGGGGTAGCTCATGTGTGAGGGAGCCTTGGCCAGAGGATTCGACCACGATGGAGGCAATTGAACTCTCAATCTCTTCGAGCCACTCTCCAATTTCTGCCGCAAATCAAATAATGGCTTCTTCCTCCCTTCTCACGTGAATGAAGTATTGCTTATATAGAACTCATCCCGGCAACCCTAGCATGAGTAGGAATTAATCTTAGGCCGTTAGATCCGCAATCCTAGTCAAAGCGGGATCTAACGTTCACCGTTAGATCAAATTCTCAAAATCCCAAGGAGTCCCAATCTGGAGAAACTCTCGATTGTTTCAGCTAAATAGAGATAGATTTTTAATTTCTTAAAACTCTAATCCCTAGTTAAGATAAGATCCTTTTCAGAAAAGTTAGAAGTTTAATCTTTAATGAGCCCTATCTCAACAAAAATGCCTATCAACTTCGGCCAAGGGAGGTATTATCCTGGATTGCCGAATTTCCTCATCTTATGGGCCACCGATGATTAATTAATTAAAGGCTTTAACATCCACAAATGGGCTAGATTGTATTAAGTCCAAGACATCATTAAGATTCGGCACCCTTCATCAATATCTTGGCCAAATTATCTGAGCACAGATAATGGGCTCGTCTTTGAGTTTTCTCCCAAAAATTCAGCGCGACCCTCTGGACTTGAACGAAATTTTCATGTTGAGTCTGATCCAATCACTGCTAAATTAAAATCAATCGACTCATCTTCGACCTAAATAAAAATGCATGACTTTTAGAAAATTAAAATATGCAATGCATGAAAATTTATTTTTTGCGAGAATTATGAATAACTCTCATTTTATGAAATAAATGAATTTCCTAAAATTCAAAATTTAGGTGTCAACAGCTGCCCCTCTTTGAGCGGAAGCTCACAGAGGTTTCGCTCAAAGACTAAAATTGAAACCTAAATTTTGCAAATGCAATGATGATGAAATTTTTTGCGGTAGTTTAAATCCCATATTCTGATGTAAGTAAAATAATGCATGAAATGCAAATGCTATAAATAACACGTGCTAAAACTTCTCCTACCTCACATCAAAGAAATCCGCACATGAATCACCTATGAAAACATCTGTTTTACCAGATACCTCACAAGCTAATGATTCCCTTAACCTCCAGACTTCCAGTGGATGCCAGGATGCTAAGGTATGGCCCATCTGTTGCCAGAAGTTTCCTTCTGACGCGAAACGGCGCAAGATCTGTGTAGAGTCTTGAAAATGTGCTCGAGTTATGGTTCGGGCTGGCCATTTGTCTCTTGGTGACCTCCTCAACGGGTCACCATGAGGCGGTAAAAATGTCTCTTGCGACCACCTCAATGGGTCAGCATGAGTCGGTAAAAATGATCTCTTGCGACCTCCTCAAGTAGGTCTCATCGTATCAAGACAAGAAATGTCGCTTGGGACCTCCTCAATGGGTCACCATGAGGCGGTAAAAATAATCTCTTGCGACCTTCTCAAGCAGGTCTCACCGTATCAAGACAAGAGGTGATGTATCATCTGAATCGAATCAGTATGAATACAAAATAGTGTGATGCCTGAAAAAAAAAATGTCAGTACAACATGAAGGGCCAGAGATGTCAACTTAAATCTTAAAAGATGCCAATCTGAAAAGGGTTCTGAAAACTTACCTGGGTTTCCTGAGTGAGTGGTGGCTAGGCCGACTGTATCGTACCTGTCCATTCTCTTAAAAATGATGACATGCAAATGCAATGTTATATGCCAGAAAAATTTGTGAGCTTTTGCTTGCATTATAAAGCTTCACTGGGGGAATTCTGTCAATAAGGAAGTCTGTCTGATCCTTTCAACAATTCTGATCAAGTTGAATGAGGAAATTCAGTCAGAAAGGACTTTTTACTCTTTCTCATGAAAAAGGCTTTTGAGACCCGACCATTGATGCGGGTAAGAGAATCACTCAGAACTATCATCATCATGCCTGACAAGGATCCAGGTATTCTCGCAATCAGTATGACCAAATCAATCCCTGAGGTCTTTTTCCAGGACTGTAATTCAGGCTCGGTCAAAGGTTATTTCAAGGGGGACTCATGTGAGTCATTATGCTATGAAACAAATCTTCATCAGCTGCATTGGGTTTACAAGTCAGGAACCCTGCGAAATGAGATAAAAATGATCTTGCTCGTACTTCTTCGAGCGACATTTATAAGCATTTGAAACCTATATTAACCCAAGTGCCCTAATCTGAAGAGACTTTTTGATAAGGGTTGTAATGTAGATTCAAGGTAGGCTTGGAATGAAAGGCCTATTTTCAACAAGGGGTGGTATAATGATGAGAAAATCAGTGAACATCTGCCTCTATCACTTTGGTACTTCAAGAATGATATTTCTTCAAAGGATATATTTTGAACAAATTCAGGTGAGACCTCCCTTCCTCCCAGAGATTCTTTGAGAGAGCTCTTTTCTTTTCATTTTCCCTTTTTTTTTATGAGAGTGGGCCTTTTGCCTTTTTTTGCATGGTAAGCTTTTTGTGCATGGCCAACTTTGAATTTTGTTTTTGCATGGCGAGCTGTTTTGAAAAGGAAGGAGAGTCTCATCTGAATTGTTTGCATTTTATGCTAGCAAATTTGTTCAAGTTTTAGCTTGCCCCAAGGCACTCTGCTCATCGATCAAATGATTTGGAATAATTTTCATTCAGAATGATCACCCGTTGAGTTTTGAGAAATGAATTCGCCGCTCAAATTGGGTTAAGCAAAGGATGAGTGTATATGGGTATAGAAATGAAATGCTCTTCGTCATATCTAAAGCACTTGAGCTAACATAGAATTCGCATGCAACAAATACACTTGAAGATTGATGCAAGTGAAAGCAAGAAAACTCTACTCATTCTTTGAACTTTCTGAGATTTGCCCCAATGTGGGGTTGTTCCTGACAGGGTTACGAAATGAAACCACCGTTCAAAGGGGTTAAGCAATGGGCAACCTGTAGTGTTTGGATAGACGAAACGAATGCCTCATGTCATCTTGGTCGTCATACTTTTCGCGAGATAACCCTTTGCCTTGTAAGCATGGAAATTCTCACATTCTTCACTAGGGGTTGTGATATAGGACGTGTATGGAAATGTCTTGCCTTTCATCGTCCTGACATTCCTCATTCAAAATTATCGATTCAATTGGATCAGAGAGACTTCTTGATTGAAATTATCTCACAATGAAAACTAATAATGCGAGCAAAACAGCAGACAAATAGAGCATGACTGATCATCAAATGAGCATGAATGATCATCAAATGGATATAATTTGATCAGAAAAAGTGTCAGGGCAACTCAAATGTAGTATTTCTTTACAGCATCAGAGTTAACAGGACTAGTGAAAACACGACCATCCATCTTTGCCAGGATTAAAGCACCGCCTGGGAGCACTTTCTTCACAACATATGGACCGCCATAGTTTGGAGCAAACTTTCCTTTTGGAAGGGGTACAATAGGCAATAATTTTCTCAGAACAAGATCTCCTACCTGAAAATGTCGAGGATGGACTTTCTTGTTAAATGATCTGGCAACCCTCTGCTGGTAGCACTGGCCATGGCATAACGCCCTAAGTCGCTTTTCATCGATCAGGTTCAACTGGTCCATCCTCTGCTGGATCCAATCGACTTCGGTCAGCTTGACTTGAGATAATATGCATAAGGAAGGGATTTCCACTTCAACTGGTAATACTACGTCCATTCCATATACAAGAGAAAATGGGGTTGCCCCAGTAGATGTCCGAATCGAAGTTCGATAAGCCATAAGTGCAAATGGCAACCTCTCATGCCAATCTCGATAATTCTCAGCAGTTTTGGCTAAAATCTACTTGATGTTTTTATTGGCCGCTTCCATTACTCCATTCATCTGAGGACGATATGAGGAAGAGTTCAGATGCTTGATCTTGAATTTCTTGAACAAATCATCGATCAGTTTATTGTTCAAGTTCGAGCCGTTGTCGGTGATTATGACTTCAGGTGAACCGTATCGAGCGATGATGTCTCGACTGATGAATTTCACGACGTTTCGTGCAGTAACTGCCAAATAAGATGCCGTTTCGATCCACTTAGAAAAATAATCAATGGCGACCAGGATGAAACGATGTCCATTTGATGCTTTCGGGTTAATTGGGCCAATTACATCAATACCCCACATAGAGAAAGGTCATGGTTCAGATAATTGGTGTAGCTCGTTTGGAGGAACATTAATCTTGTCGCCATGAATTTGACACTTGTGACAGCTTCGAACGTGCTGAATGCAATCGCTTTCCAGTGTAAGCCAATAATAACATAACCTCATGATCTTCTTGGCTAGCATGTGGCCATTCATATGTGGACCACAGATTCCTTCGTGTACCTCCATCATAAGACGGACAGCCTCGGTGGAGTCAATGCACCTCAGAAGAACTGAATCAAATGATCTTTTGTAAAGATTTTCACCGCTGAGAAAGAACTTTGAGGCCATCTTTCTTATGTACCTCTGATCCGATGCAGTGCTCTTCTCAGGAAATTTCTGCTTTTGAATGTAAGTCTTGATGTCGTGATACCAAGGTTTGCCATCAGGTTCATCGGCTATGGCCATGCAATAAGCCGGTTTTCTCAAGACTTCAATCTTCAATGGCTCAACTTCAAGCCCATTAGTAACTTGCAACATCAAAGATAGGGTAGCCAACGCATCGCCGAACTGATTGTGAGTTCTAGATAAATACTCAAACGAAATATCATTAAATCCCTCCACTAACTTATCTAGATACTCATGGTAGGGCAACAACTTAGCATCCTGTGTTTTCCATTTTCCGACCGTTTGAAGGATAATTAGGGTCGAGTCTCCAAACACCTTGAGCCGGGTTACACCCATTTCAATCGCGGCCTGTAGGCCCAAAATGCATGCTTCATATTCCGCAACATTATTAGTACAAGGGAACACTAATTTTGCTGCTACTGGATAGTGCTGACCGGTTGGGGATATCAAGACTGCCCATGTACCTGATCCAGATAAATTCACAGCTCCGTCAAAATACATGGTCCAGATGTAATCACCTACCACCATGACCCGATCTTCAGGTTGATAAATGTCTTCATCTTGCTCCGGGTTTTCTGCCAAGACATCAGCTATGGCTCGTCCATTTACTGACTTTTGGGACAGCTATTGCACGTCGAATTCAGAAATGAGGATCTGCCATTTGGCAAGCCTACCGATCAAGGCAGGTTGATTTACTAGGTACTTGATGGGATCGCACTCTGTCACCAAAAGGAATTGGTAATGTAAAGTGTATTGTCGCAATCGATGTAACACCCAAACTAGTGCCGCACATGTCTTCTCAGCTTCAGAGTAGTTCATTTCAGAAGCTGTGAACTTCTTGCTAAGATAATAAATGGCTCGTTCTTTCCCATCATCTTTTCTTATCTGTGCTAGCATAGCACCTAGAGACTCACTATGGATTGCGAGATAGAGGATCAAAGGTTGCCCCGGCATTGGCGGAACAAGTACTGGTGGATTCATGAGGTGCTGTTTTATTTTTTCAAAAGCTTCATCACAATCATCATTCCATTCAACCAGCGCATTCTTCTTTAACAACTTGAAGAAAGGCTTAGCGGTTTCCGACAGCTGAGAAATGAATCGGGCAATATAATTCAATCTGCCCATGAGGCTTCGAACTTCCTTAACTGTTGTCGGCGGCTTGAGTTCGCATATGGCTCTCACCTTGGACGGGTCTATCTCAATACCCTTGTTACTGACAATGAAACCGAGCAACTTGCCTGAGCTGGCACCGAAAACGCACTTAGCTGGATTAAGGCGTAACCTGAATTTCTTGAGTCTGTCAAACAGCTTCGTCAAGGTTTCGATATGATCCTTCCCGTGCCTTGTCTTTGCGATCATGTCATCGACATAGACTTCAATTTCATTATGCATCATATCGTGGAACAGAGTGACCATGGCTCGTTGGTAAGTGGCGCCGGCATTCCTAAGGCCAAAGGGCATCACCTTATAGTGAAACATCCCCCATGGAGTGGTGAATGTAGTCTTCAGTTTATCATCTATGTTCATCAGGATTTGATTATAGCCTGAGAAACCGTCCATGAATAAAAACATTTCAAACCCAACCGTGCTGTCTACAAGTACATCAATGTGTGGGAGTGGGAAATCATCCTTAGGACTAGTTTTGTTTAGATCACGGTAGTCGACACAGACTCGAACTCGACCGTCTTTCTTCAGTATTGGGACAATATTAGCAACCCAATCAGAATATTGGGTAGCCTCAATGAACCCGACATCAAGGAGCTTCATGACTTCTTCTTTGATTTTCTTTGCTAGCTCTGGCCTAGCCCTTCGCGCACCCTATACTACTGGCTTGACTGAGGGATCGATCGATAAGCAATGTTCAACGATTGATCGATCAAGACCGAGCATATCTGCATAGGACCAGGCAAAGATATCCTGGTAATCCTTCAGAAGCTTGGCAAGACGTCCCACCATTTCAGTGGATAAGTTCACTCCGATTTTCACCTCTCTTGGATTTTCTTCATCGCCAAAATTGATTGATATCGTCCCGTCGCCAGTCAGAGGCCTAATCATTTCATGTCGTTCAAAGTCTTGACGTATTTCTTCATAATCATGAGTGAATTCGTCCAAGTCATATATTCCAAAATCCAATGGATCACCCTCCTCATAATTTCCCCTGAAACATAAAGTGGGAGAGTCAGAGAAACAAATGGGGTTTAATCCTACATGCTTTGCAATTTTCAAAAATTAGTGTGTATTTCAAAAAATTTCCATTTGAAGACCGCGGGACGAGAATTCTTGAAGAAGCCCAACCCTCAGTACTTACCATTGATGACAATTTTGTTCGATCGTTGGTTATCGTCATTGGGTCAGTTTGGGATACCTCATCAAGATTCCAAAACTAAATGAAAAATATCTGTGATTTTATTGATGTGACAATCAATGAATTACATATTATTAAATGGAAATGCAACATTGAACTGAAAAGAAATCCTAATGTGCGATATGAATGTAAAATCCTAATGCCGTCTAGAAAACTAAAGAAAGCTAGAAAGATCCCACGCAGGAGATTGCAAAATCCAAAAAATGTTACTCTGAACCCTCCGTTGGATCGTCAACCATGGCGTCAACAGACGGGCTCGGGGGTCCAGACGCCATGCAAATCTCCTCTTCGAGTGCTTTATCATCCTGTATGGGATCCTCAGATATGGCTCCAATAATGAGGTCATCAAAACAGCCAATAAGATCCAGGCACCCATCATCAGCTGCATGTTCGCCTACTGCCATCGGTTCAGCCAACACAATCTGGTCCTTTGGCGAGTCGGGGAATACAATCTCTAAGTCATCCTCGAATTAGGTCAGCTCATCATACCCACCGACCACTCCAGCTGATCGGAAAGTAGTGTAAAGAGGAGGTGGAATAGGGCTAGATTCCAACCTTCCATGGCCTGTCCCACGCTGTCTACCTCGTCTAGACTGGCCACGCCCTCGGTGTCCCAGACCGGCCGTATGAGATTGTCCATTAAGCTCGATTGGGGTACGGATCCCTTGACCCTGCCGGCCTAGGCATGTGCCAGGTTGAAATCCATTGCTCACCATTTCCTTTGCCACCATGACGGAAGCGTTTGATACCTCAAGAACTAGTAGAGGACTTTCTGGTGATGCATGAACAGTTTGTACCAACTCAAAAGCATGATACGAGTCTTCTTCATTGTGTACCGGCTCAATGTAAGGAATAGCCATTTCATTGAAGATCTGATGATCTTCTTCACCATGAACGATCACTAGCTTTCCCTCAACGACGAACTTGATCTTCTGATGAAGACTTGACGGTACAGCTCCCGCATTGTGAATCCACGGACGACCCAGCAGGAGGTTGAAAGCCGATGGAATATCCAACACCTGGAACAAAACATCGAACACAGAAGGCCCGATCAGGACCTCTAGATTGATCTGTCCCATGACATTTTTCTTCACACCATCAAAAGCTCTAACCGAGGTCTTGGCAGCTTGCATTCTGGCCAGATCTACCCCCAGCCGATTTAGAGTGGCCAAAGGGTAGATGTTCAGTGCCGACCCATTGTCAACGAGTACCCGTGCTATCAAAGTTTGCTTGTGTTTTACTGTTATGTGCAGGGCTTTGTTGTGACCACGACCCTCAACAAGAATCTCATCATTAGCAAACGGCACTTGATCTTTCAGAAGGATGGTTCCGACAAAATTCTTCAGCTTGTCCTGGTCAATATTTTCTGGGACGTGGACCTCCCCCAGTACCTTCATCAAGGAGTCCCGATGCTTTTCTGACGACTGCAAAAGTTCGAGTAGAGAAACCTGAGCTGGCAACTTCCGCAGTTGGTCGACGATGGAATACTCACTCGTTTTGATCACAGCCAGGAATTCTTTTGTATCTTTGTCTGTAACCGGTTTGGTCGTTTGATCCTCGTTGTAAGTGCGGCTAGATCTCGTCACCAAAGCCAGGTCATACGACCAAGGAACAGCCCTATCATCTGTGTAAGGGAATGGTTGGGGTGAAGTGATCACTAAGGCTTCAGGTATGACAATCCCTAACTCATCGCTAAACGCATCTTCCAGGGGGGGCATGTTAGCTAAATCCAGATCAGCTTTGACCAGGCTCGCTACATCGGCTTCTGCTACTTCTGTTTCTGGAGAATGTTCAGACTGAGTTATAGTCAGAGCGGCGAACTCCTGGTCCCAATCAATGATGATCTGAGATATAGTGGCAATTGTTTCGGCGTGATCGACCTTAACTATCAACCCATTCCTTACTAGGGTCACAATCGTCTTCTTTAACTGGTCCAATGACACCAGCTCTCCAGTCTGGTAATAGCCCGCCCTAATTAGAGCATCATGAATGTATGTTACCTGGACTTTGAAAATGCATGCCAATTGGGTACTGTAGTCAAACACAGCATTAATTTTGCCAGAATGGTCGGGCAAAGGATTATTCTGGACATTTGGCTGGGTGTTGCCTTGGAATGAAAACGCCTTTGAATCGAGCAAGTCTTGGATGCGATTTTTAAGCACAATGCAATTGTTTGTGTCATGGCCAGCTTCACCGCGATGGTATTCACATTTCTTGGACGGGTCGTAACCCGCATATGACGTATAATTGGGCCTCAGAGGTTCAGTTGACAGCAGGTCCTTCTTGCGGAGGACAGCCAAGACTTGAGAAAGTGTTCTAGGCAGAGATGTGTATTGTCGAGATGGGCGTGAATTCCTCCTCTGTTTCTGCTCGCCAAAGTTCCCTTGCTGGTTGACGGGAACTTGTACAGCCGATGCAGAACTTGCCATGTTGATTTGAGGAGCGACCTCTTTGTCCTTCTTTATTCCAAATCGTTTTGTAGGCGTGCCAGCATCTCCGTACCAGCCTTTCTTCATGCCGCCTTCTACTTCCTCGGCCATTGCTATGAGGTAAGCAAATGATATCGCAGAGGTGCCAAGGACCCGTGTCCGCATAGTCTGCGGAAGGGTAGAGACAAACAGCTTCATGAGTTCCCTCTCAGGAGGAACGGGTTTGAGTTGGGACGCAATGTTCCTCCACCTGGTAGCATACTGCTTGACTATCTCGCCCTTCTTTATTTCGGCTTGCTCCAGGTCCTCTCTAGAGACGAGGACGTCTATGTTGAAACTGAAGTGCTTGATAAAAGCAGTCGCCGCCTGTTTCCAATTGTCCATGCTGTATACCTCATAGTCAATATACCAACGCATGGCTGCCTCTTTTAGACTGGTTTGAAAAGTCTGAGCCAGTAGGGGGCCGTTGTCGGCATATTTGCTCATTCTCGCTTGGTATATCTGAACATGTTGCACAGGGTCGGAGGTGCCGTCGTATTTCTCAAAATCATGCACTTTGAATTTCTCTGGCACATCGACTTTCGTGAAGGCCGAAAAGTCGATGTGAGGGATACTATGTGCTCCCTGAATCTCTCGGAGCCTTTCCTCCATCTTCTGCTCCATTTTCTGCTCCATCTGTTGCTCCATCCGAGCCATTAGCGTTGCTGTATCATTAGTATGCTCTGGTGCCACAAGGCCGGCCTGGTGAACTGGAGCCACTGGCGAAGCCTTCATACTAGAGCCCGGGATGAACATGTCCTCTAGTGACAAGAACTACCCCTGGTTCTTGGTCGGATCATCAGCTGCAGGAGGCGGAGGTGGTGCTAGAGGTTGGGATGTCTGGCCAGGTAATGGCATCTTATCCATGAGACTCGCTAGCATTTTGTCTGCCATCTGGGAGAACATGTTATCCATTCTGCTAGTGAGGGCGTCTACGTGCTCCTGGAGGGCTTCTTGGATTGCGGCATTCAATTCAGCTTTGTCAGCCATTTTCTTTGCGACTGACCTGGTGATTTGTGGATGACCCGTGGTAAGTTATTTGCGAAGGACAATCATATGGTGAGCGAGGCATGTAATGCATATTGGATCGGTCCATGGCTAATCTAGACTCACTAACGCCATTTGAACTTGACAAATGCTAGAGGCCAGGAAAATTCCAGTTCCGTCGGATTTTGGTAAACAATTTGCAGAAAATCATCCGGACATCAGAACGGTGTGGAAATTTACGAGCCTATATTTAAGAAGGTAACGAACAACTTTCATGTTCGGCGATTGAGCTAAAAATTAGCTGATCGTCCCAGTTTAATGCGTTTCTCCAAAAAATGATGTACAGAAAACTGCTTCGTCCGTCCATGGATGAATGAACAAAAGACCCCTTGAAAATATGAATTAAAATCTGGAATTTTGCAAGTTATTAGTTGAGACATCGACCTACAACTTCCAAGTTTTGAGATTTGGCAAAAGGAGTTGTTTATTTAGGGCATTCTGCAAAATGATCTGGAGTCCGAAAAACGTGAGAAATTCCAGCCTGCTCCGTTACGGCCATTAATTCCGTATTAAAAAGAAAACATGTTGGATTATTGCCAAAATTTTCCATACAATAGACAAGGATCTTACGGACATTTATGGTTTGAAGTTCAAAAATTAATTCCAGCTCCAACAAGTTGCAAAAATTCCATTAATACCGAAAGGTTATATCAAATATCCGAATGACAAAACCTCAAATCCGACGACAAATCCCTAAAGAAGACCTAAGAAACGTAATCTAAAGATAAAACATGGACAACTAAAAGCCTATCACTCCGAGGGGCCAGCTCCGTTCTTCGACTTCTTGGGCTGTGGGCCGGCTTGGTCTTTCAAATGCTTAATGGTCCTCTTCGCCTTTTTGATCTCCTTTTGGGCTTCGGCTAGTGACCTTCTGAGCTCGTTATTTATATATCGAGCCGGGGTGACATCTGGAAGCTTTGGTCGCCACTCCTCAAGGATGGAATGCTTCAGTCGATACTGTTTGGTGGACCAATAGGCTTCATCAGCTGGCTCCAGTGGCTTCCTTGGGAAACTGAGCTTGACTGGTTGAGAGGCCGCCCATAGATAGCGGATGGTGACGACCAACTCTTCATGATCTGCTGTTAGGTCTTCAAAGCTCGGCTGCGCTTGGGCGATCGAAGGTGACGAGGGTAACTTCTGGATGTAACCATACTGACGAATGACTCGAAGAGGATAGTATTGTGTTGCCCCAGTGACGCCCAAGAGAGGAACCGGCCCGGCGCGACCAGAGGTCAAACGAGCTTCGCTGAGATGAAACCAACCAGCACGCCATTGAAGGGACTTGGCCGACAGATCCCTTACGAGTTTTAGCCATTCAGAAAAATGATAATCAGGAGTATCACCCTGTTTTTGCTTGAAAATGACCAGTGGAGGGGCAAAGTTTTTGATGGCTTCAGTTGAAACAAGCTCTCGACATTCCTTAATGTGTGAGAGAAACCAAACTTGCAAAAGCTCGACAGGAGCCCTTAGGACCTTGGATCTACCCCGCCGATAGTTATTTAGCAAGATGAGAGTTTCAGCCAGAATAGCATTGATAAAGCATCTTTCTTCACAAACTTGCTGAACGAAATGCGCGAGACGGGGCATGATTGAATTTTTATGATGAGGAAATATGATTAATCCAAAAAACGCTAGCAGGAATACTTTGCCCCTTTGCAAAGATCGAGCTTTGGCAAAACAGTCCGATAGGAAAGTGAAAGAACAATGCCCATAGTTTGCTTTTAAAACCCTTCGTACGACCGGTAATTCAACCGCGAGAAATTCGGCTAAAACTTGTGGGGCATCATCTTTCAGGTACGGGCTAATGAGCTCAGCATCAAGAGATTTACCAACGAGCAAGCCATATTCCTCCAAGGTTGGCGTGAGTTCATGTTTGCCAAGCAAGAAAGTAGCTGTCTGAGGCACCCAGCAATGAGCAAGAGCCTGGATCATCGCAATACGAACTTTGATATGCAACAAGTAGATGAGCTTTCCCACTCGGTCTTCCACATAGTGACGTGCAACTTCATCGAGCTGAGGGAGCCAATCGATCAGATTTTCCTTCGTGACTTCGACGGTACGGATATTATCGTGCCCCATGGAGTGATAGGCCGGCCTAATGACACACCTAATAGCCATGGACTGACTCAGGGGGAATGTAAAAAGAGAACGCATGCAATGATATGGATGAGTACAAAGTCAAGCAAAATGAGAGATGTATGCTTTATTAACCAAGTTTTTAAAGAGCTCTCAAGGGCAGATCTGACTTGACGATTAAAGCCGTATGTAGCCCTCTTAAAGCTTTGGGGACGTTAACGAAAACCCCTTGTGCCCGCAGATTCAGGCCTTGAATGGGGAATCTTAACGTAGTCGGGGTCGAAGGTAAGGACGTCCATTCCTCCATCATGAGGCTAGGCATATCTTTACCCAGGCACCATCCTAGGTTCATCTAGCATTTTAGGTCCAATGCAATGTCATGAGTCATGCACAACAATTTAATTCACTCAATTACGACATCTTAGAAAACAATGAAATAAGCTAACGACCCTGCAAAACAAAGGTTAGGAAAATGACATTTACATAACCTGCAAAAGCATTTAACACCTAAGAGGAGTTAGGGCAAATCACAATCCATGAATTCAAGGATCGGGAAAAAATTCACAATCGATCAGTCGAGGCATAGATCATGAAAATCGACGGCTTAAGTCCACAAAAATTTTAATCCTCCGAAGATTATAGGTGACCTAAATTTGATTCGAAAATTAATGTTAACTTTCGAGAAATTCGCATGGAGTTCAGCTCACCTTTTATTTTTTGGAAAATTAAAGTTCGATCCCCAGCGGAGTCGCCAAGCTGTCGCGACCTAAAAAAAATTAGCCTAAATTTTTTTAGGTCGCGACAAAACTCCGCTTTCTTGATCGAGGATTACATAGATTTATGTTTACACTTTTCTATAATACTGTACTTCTCTTCAGACATATAAATGTCTGCAATTATCAACTTCACATCATCCTGACAGCTAACAAAGCCTGAATCCGAATGCCTTACTAGCTGCAGGCCTTAAATATGTCTGTAAATCAGCATATAGTCTTTTGTCTTTTTTAAGTACCTCAAAACTTTCCTAGCAGTAATCCAAGAAAATCACTTTCAAACAAGATATCATCTGTATAAGACACAAGGAAAATAAATTTCTCCCACTGATCTTAATTTACTTCATTCTTGACAGAACAGAATATAACAATAATACTATGAAACTTCAAGCAACAAAGCCCATAAACGGACCTTTCAGTCTAGAATACCCATAAACATAATCAAACTTTATTCCATGGCATTATATGGGATTCCTCCTTCTTTACGCACAAGTTTATCTAAATCATCTGCTGCAAAAATCTTTGGGTTACATAAAAAGACTTTCATATGGCATCCCTTTAAGTTTTACACACCCAATTGCAGCAGATGATCTTGTGACCTTGAGGCATGCTAATAAGTTTTTAAACACCGTATGTTTCATAGTCTCTATCTCGTTCACCATGCACCCAATTACAATTATAATTAAGAATAAAAAATAGCAATTGTATAAATTACTAGATCAGTTACATAGTCGACTTTGTAGTCATGCTCTTCTGGATAGACTAAACAGTATGACTTGATACAACTGATCGTCTTTGCCTGATAGATCTTTTAAGCGGAGCTACTTTAACATTTATTATGTGCTTAAGGGGTTTGATAAACTTCCTCAGGAATTGTCTTAATAACAAGAACCTAAACCCCAACAGAATCAAACCGTAACTTAGAATGCTCCATGATCATCTGTATAGACAGAAAAAACGACACAATGGTCCCTACCACACCGTTACCTTTAATAGTCTGTGAGCAACTACCCTTATTCGGGTGTATCAAGCTCCAGCAATTTAGCTATCTGTAATTCCACAATTCTTGTTCATCTTTTGGGATGATAAATCAATACCACTTTAGATAATCTAGGTACGGTAGAAGTAAAACTGAGTGGTTTTGGAATTCAACTTATCTAATATTGGATTATGTAACTTTATTTCTGCATGAACACCTCAAACATTAATATGGTTCAAACTAGATTAACGTATAATCCATGACTTAAAAGACATCAATGAAAAAGTTTTGGTAGAAACATAATGGGTTGCTTTGAAAGTTTTACCCCACAAAAGTCATATAAATTGGTTTTACAAATCATACTCTTCATTATATCCTTATGGGTGTGATCGTGCCTTTCGACTACCCCCTTTGATTCAAGAACATCAACAATAGCAAACTAAGTCACTATCCCAAGATCTTTTTAAGTATTCGGTAAATGGCTCTTTAAGCTATCCAGCATTGCCATGTCAACCATGAAACTCACCACCTCAATCAAATTTGACAATTTTTTTTTAAAGTTTATTGACTATAGTCAGAAATATGTTGAACTTGTCATGGAAATTAAACTTTTCTTTAACCAAGTACAAAAACATATAGATAAAAAAAATCATTTAAATGTGATAAAAACTCTACACAATATTGTCATATATGATCCACTTATACCAATATAAATGACCTTTAATATGTCATAACTATCGACTAGAGTTTCATCCTTTATCTTAGTTATCTTACCTCTACTTCAATCTACGCATGTGTCATGTCACTTTTAAGAGTGAGCAGAATACTTGCCTTTATCAGTCTTTCCACTCTTTCTTTACTGATGTGACGAAGAAATTTATTCCATAATAAGCATGTTGTTCCTTAGGCAGAGATCTTTTGCAAACAACGTTTCAGCTGTATAAACAACGTATAATTCAATGGGAGATAAACATAATATGTATAATCCACTGGACATAAAGTAGTACCCAGCTTTATTTTAATTAAAAGAAATAGTAATTGCTTAATTTGAAATCTCAAAAGAGTAACTACTCATGTTCAAACTTGATACGGAAAATAAATTCCGTCTTTAAGGAGAGTACATAAAATATATTTTTTTTGTAAGGATAAAATAAAATATGTTTCTTAATATCACATTAAAACCAAAATCCGGAATGACATTCCCATCAATTCAACGTCAACTTTGTAGTTGTTTCCTTAACGAGCTTGATTCAACCTGATTTGGTACCTTTCAGTTTATGAATTCCTATATGGTAAACGTAACATAATATATTGCACTGCTATCTAGCCATCACAAACCAGATGAGGCCTTAGATTGAATGAATTCATATATCAATACCAAAGAATCATTACTTTATGATCATGTTTAGATAACCAAGTCTTTGTATTAACTATAGCATTTTTTTATGCGACTATTCTTCTTATAAAAGAAGTAGCAATCACCATCCTTCTCAAATGATGCTTTTCACGGATCCAAATTATCAGAATGACCGGTGGTTTACTATAATACTTTATGAGTATGATTTCAGAACTGCTTAAAATGCAATTCCACCAACTTTAAGTCGTAATATTTAATCTTAATAGAACTATTACACATGATGTTGAGGAGTCATTGCAGATATTTACTACTCTTAGTAATAGACGAGATATAATTTCAAAGCCTTCAAGGCTTCCTTTATTTACTTAGCAGTGCAGTTAACTGACAGAAAACACTTTTCAAGTGTTCTTTAATGGATTACTTTATATTAAGCAAGCTAATCCAATTGCTCTTTACCCAATAAGCACGTAATGCTTTTAAAAGTTCTTACTAATGAAAGTGAGATTTACGGGGCCTTTTTTGACAAGAGCAATACAAATATTTATCAATCCTTGTAAACAGATAATCCTCATTCAGTTCTTAATGAATCTCAATTCTCAATGTTAACAGAGTTGCTGTTCACAAAAACGATGACTAAAAACAATCAATGTTTTTAATTAGCATAACGTGAAATTTCACCTTGAGAGATACATACATCATCATATAATCACCTTTGGGCAGAAAACATGACATGCATTTATATACTCCCTACATTACAGCGGCCATGAGAATTTATTTCAATCTTCGTTAATCACCACATTTGGGTGTATGATAGCACTTAGACCAATCAATCCTCAACCATATGCTGTACATGTAACCCTCCATGCAAAAATACGTAATTACCTCATTTGGAAGTATAACTACGCATTAAAACGGAAGACATCCCAACATTATGTAAACCGTTCTTTATAAAACTCAACTAAGTGTGCCACTTTGGCGGTCACAACCCAATTGAATTTACCTGAAATTGAGATATAACTTTATATTTCACATTTATCGTATGCATGTAATTTCAGAAATTAGAGGCAATCATCCATAAAATTACACGCCGCTAATTTACATTGATACTATCAGCAATACATGTCAAACTATAAACATGTATTAACAAATCATGATCCATATATCTGTATGTGGTACTTACATGTGAGCTTGTACCTGTATTTCACAAACCCATATAGAAATACCAGAAAATACTTCAAAACTATCCCAAATTATACACGTATTTGGAGTCCCATATGTATTTTCCATCCATAAAAGTATCAAACATGAAAAATAAATATACCAGTTATAGAGCATGAGAATACGAGCATGTTTGTACCAGAAACTCGCCGATCGGAGCAGTCACGCGCCTTCATGCGCGCCTTTTCCTCTCTACGCGTGGTCCCCACTCGTTGACACGTGCATCGCACGTGTTCGGTCTCAGCTGGTACTGAGAATCAGTCTGATTGGTTTATCCGATCCAACCGATATCCCCTTAGTCGACCAGCGAACTAGGTCATGCGATTCGGCCAGAGCGATCAACGACCGTTTCGACCAGATGGCCCGAGTCAATAGTCAATTGGTCTGGTCGGGTTCACAAGTCAAATCGGGTCGCCAAGTCGTGTCGAGTCACCCGGGCTTGAGTGACGTCAATCTGCACATGCCGTGCATTTGCGGGCCCTAGTCTAGCTTGCGTGGGATGACTGGCGCGCTCCACACAATCTGAACATATATATATATATATATATATATATATATATATATATATATATATATGCAAACACGCCGTCCTTAACATGGAGCTGTTGTTTCCAGCGAGATGACACGAATTTGGGTACATTTACTAGTTCGTTATTTAGTTCCCAAACACCCTCACGTATGTCATCTCGCCAAGTATCTCAATCATCGGGTCCACCATCAATGGGCCACCCTTGTTGACACAATTATACAACAAAAGAGGAAAAAAAAAAATCTGCTCAAAGATTTGTCACGCTAAAAACGAATCTGTCCAACGCCCACTTGGATGGATATACATGCAGAAAACGCCAAATAACAAACTTGCAGGCCATGAACAGCTTCCCTCGTTTGCGTCATGACATCTTGCAGCCCTTTTTTTTTTTAAGAAAAAATTTACCGTCCTCATCTGTAATGCTCCAACCAACCGTTTCACCCCTTTTTTTTTTTTAATTTGGTTTTGCACAATGTCTCCTTATACAGATTTGAAGATTCCTTGTTTCGATAACTAAATAATCAACGCACGATCAATCATCGTCCTTTCAAGCCACAACATTAGAATAAAAAATCGCGCGAGAGTGAAAATGTTGAACGCTTTCTTATATTCGAATAAAAATAATAATTCCGAAAATTAACCAAAATCATGAGTCGCGATCTTAAACGCGTTGGCTCTAATACCACATGTAAGTTGCGAATTTCATCCGTATGCAGCGACCCAAGATACACACGTGCAGATACACGAATCTCTAATCCATAGAGTTAAAGAATTAACGCACCTTGTTTCGGATTTATCGTTCTTGATGCGAAATTGCGAAAATTCGATGCTCAAGAGCTTCTCCTCTATGAACCCCGTAATCATTGGCTTCAATGAGACGACCCCTCACTATCGCTTCAAACAATTCTATATGTGAGATTATGTGGACATCAGGGTTTAAAGGAAGGACTTGAGCTCTATTTATAGAGAATGAAACCTACCCCTCATCAAAGATTAGGTTTATTTCGACCCATACTTTCCAGCCTCATATCCGACTAAATTAGTAAACTGTATATATCTTACTTTTATTAGACCAAATAATATTTACAATAATAATTAATTAAGCCCACAATTGACTATTAAAAATATATTCTAACATGTATAACTCTACATATAAAGAGCTCATCATAACTAAGAATAATTCACGTGATGCGGGAAAATATATATATATATGTTAGGCATCCATCACCATTCTTGCATGCACTGACTTTCGTAAATCCTTATCAAATAATATGAATTCTCAGGCGTATCTCATTAAATCTAACTTTCTATAATTGCTAGATTTGTATAAAACTGAGCGAGCTCGTCAAGATAGTCAACTCGGTAGACTTAATCATCCACAGTGTCGAAATTGCATGTGAACCAAGTGTAGATCGCATAGATTTTTGTCTACCGACTTGTTCTTGCGCTCTGCCCCTCGACGTACCTCACGCACGACCAAAAAAAAAGGATGTCGAACTAACAGTCAATCGTCTGCATGAATCTTTGGATGGAGAGATGAGAGATCAACAACCAATCAGATCCTGGAATTTTATGGCGGAATGAACACAAGATTATTGCTACAAGAAAGGGTTAATATTACAAAAAATCCTATGTTTATACATATATGAAAACTTTATTTCGATTTAATTTGTTTATCACAAAAAAAAAACCTCTAAAACTTGTATACACAAATTTACCATCCATTAGTTTTTGTTAAATTGGGTTAATACCACGAAAACTACCAAATTGCATAGGGTAAGAATTTCAAACTGGTACACTCGTAAACTATCTCATCCAACTCAGTAATTTGACAATAAATTTAACAGAAAATAACGGATGGTAAATTTATCACATGTGTACCAATTTGAGATTTTTGGTGGACGAAAAATTAATTTACGATAAATTTATCACAGATATATCAATTTGAGGTTTTTTTTTTTGTGGTATTAACTCGAGTAATAAAAGACGAATTCTTAATTGGTGAAGAGAGTTCTCTTTGGACAATGGCTGAGGGGACCGGACCATTTGCCGAACACTGGCAGCGTGAGATTCTAGATAATATCATATCCGTAATTAAGAAGATCAGATCCGAATTCCCTGCCCATAATATTTTTTATGGGCAGGGGGGTCCCGGTGGGGGACCCGGATCCCCTGCCTTACATGCAGGGGATCCAGGCGCCCCGATGGGTATCGGATCACCCTGCCCAAAAAAAATACGTGCAGGGGAGCCACGCCTAGCAAAAAAAAGGGGACCACTGACGTCATAGATGAGGAAACTTTCTCGACTCTTGCTCTATTTATTTCTGTTAACCTTACGGTCTTATGCATTCCCGGATTTTGTTCTCAAGCGACAATGGCCGATACACATGACACTCTCCACATAGCGATGCTTCCCTGGCTGGCCTTTGGCCACATGACGCCATACATGGAGCTAGCCAAGTTGATGGCCGCAAAGGGCCACCGGATATCGTTCCTCTCGTCCCCGAGGAACATAGATCGCCTCCCGAAACCCCCTCCGGACCTCGCCCCTCTCATCGGCTTCGTGAAGCTCCCTTTACCCGCCGTCGAACAATTGCCGGAGGGCGCCGAAGCCACCAGCGACCTGCCTTACGACAAGGTCCCGTACCTCAAGAAGGCTTACGACATGCTCCAAGAACCCGTGGCCCGGTTCCTCGAATCTTCGGATCCCGATGGGATCATGTACGATTTCGCTTCGTATTGGGCTGGCCGAATCGCTTCTACACTCGGCATAAGGAGCGTTTTCTTCAGCATCTTCAATGCTGCCTGCTTGGGCTTCCTCGGGCCACCAGAGGCTTTAAAGGGGGAAGACTGCCGGAAAACTCCGGAGGATTTCACCTGTCGCCCCAAGTGGGTTCCTTTCCCGACTAAGGTCGCATTCTGCCACTTTGAGATCAAGAAGATCTTCAGTGGGGTAACGGGCGATGCGTCGGGCACCTCAGACACAAATCGGTTCAGGGGCGACCCTGGAAAACTGTGACATAATAGCACTTAGAAGCAGCTATGAGCTCCAACCCGAATGGCTAAGTGTCCTCAAGGATATCCACGGCAAACCAGTCTTCCCCGTTGGGCAACTTCCCCCGATCGACCCTGAGACGCGAGGCGAAACCGACATGTGGCGGTTGATCAAGGAATGGCTCGATGCTCAAAAGAAAGGTACTGTGGTGTACGTGGCATTCGGGAGTGAGGCCGGACCAAGCCAAACCGAACTGACTGAGATCGCCCTAGGGCTAGAGCTTTCGGGTTTACCGTTCTTTTGGGTGCTCGAGACTCAGCATAACATGGCCGACACTGAGTCAGTGGTGTTGCCAGACGGTTTTAAGGAGCGAGTCAAAGGGCGTGGCATGGTTTGCGAGAGCTGGGTGCCTCAGCTCAAGATACTCGCGCACGACTCGGTGAGCGGGTTCTTGACTCATGCCGGGTGGAGTTCAGTGGTGGAGGCGCTAAGCTTTGAGAGAGCCCTGATACTTTTCACATTCTGGGCGGACCAAGGACTAAACGCGAGGCTCTTGGAGGGCCTTTTTCCTAACCATGCCAAAAAACATAAATATTTACCAAAACAGGTTGAAAATTTTTTATTTTACCAAACCAGGCCCGGCTCGGCAGTCAAACTGTCGAGCCGGCCTGGCTACAGTGCCGCTCGGCAGTCACACTGTCGAGCGGCACTGTTCATCCCGCTCGGCCTTTTTTTTCGTGTAATTTTACAGCTATTAAAGCCATGAGTAGTGATAGTGATGAATTTGAATGTTCACATTTTGCCATGAATGAAGAAAAGCTGGATTAAGAAGAAGAGGGGCAGGTGTACGGTGGCAAGCATCTGTTTTTTTTTTCTATCATTGTGGAGGCAGGCACTCACCTTTTTTCCTTGTCAATGCCGAGCAAGCACTCACCTTTTCTTTTTATTTTTTAATCATTTTAATTTCTTTTTCTTGTGTTTTTAATAAAAAAATTTATTATTAAATTTGTTTTCTAGAATGGACAAAATGTTAATGAAATTCGTATAAAATATCATGTTCTGTATTGATGAGTGAACGAACTATCGAAAAATTGAGCGCCCGGGATTGAGGCTTGCTTGCTCGAACGAACCAAAAATTTAATATTTGTCGTCATTATATTTACAACGCCTTTTTAACCACGAGGGTTTTTTTGTTACAAAATTCGTCGCATTGCCAAAGTTTTCGTGACAAAATTCGTCGCAGAGAGAAAAAACTGTTCATAGCAACACAGAGAATCACTGCACTGGATAAACGTGAATAGTCAAATTCACCACTATCACTACTCATGCCTTTAATAATAATAATAATAATAATAATAATAATAATAATAATAATAATAATAATAATAATAATAATAATAATAATAATAATTAATTTAATAAAAATAAAAATAAATAAATAAATAAATAAAGAAGAGAGGCTGAGCGTGATGAACAATGCCGCTCGGCAATATGACTGCCGAGCGGCACTGTAGCCAGGCAAACTGTCGAGCCGGGCCTGATTTGGTAAAAACAAAAATTAAACCTGTTTTGGTAAATATTTGTGTTTTTTGGCATGGTTTGGAAAAAAGCCCGCTCTTGGAGGAGAGACAGGTCGGGTATTCAATACCGAGAAGCGAGTCCGACGGGTCAGTCACGAGGCAGTCCGTGGCCGAGTCGCTGAGGCTGGTGATGGTGGAAGAGGAGGGTAGGGTTTACCGAGAGAAAGCGAAGGAGATGAGGCCTATCGTTGGGGACCAGGGCATCCAAGAACGTTACGTGGACGACCTTCTGAACTATTTGAAGGTACACCGGCCTATGAAACACCAAAAATCAAAGGGGATTACAATATGAGGCAAGAAGTTATGACGTGGTTTAAGTGTTGCCGGATCCGGATCCCCTGCCCACATGGCAGGGAGACCACAGATCTGGGTCGTCCACCAGATTTTTTTTCCCCCTTTTTATAGGGATCCGGATCCCCTGCCCATTTTTCAGCTGGGCAGGGGGATCCCCACCATTCAATAGGGGGGACCACCTTATTGAATGGTGGGGATCGCCTACCAAGGAAAAAACCTTGGCAAGCGATCCTGACCCTTTTTATAGGGGGAAAAAATTGGATCCGGCTCCTCTGCCTTAAAGGCAGAGGAGCCATTAAATCCCCACCGCCCCCTCCCTCTTTTTATAGGGGGCAAATATTTGTGGGCGGTGGGGATTTGTCTGCCTTACAAAAAGTAAGGCAAACGATCCAGACGTGAAAAAATTTGGTGGATGGTGGGAGATCTGTGGTCTCCCTGCCCATCCCTGCCCACGTGGGCAGGGAATCCCACTCCTGTTAGGCATGGCTAGTTCTTCTGCTAAGTTATTCAATGTTTGGCAAGACAAAGGTGGTTTGCTTTGAACGTGAAAGTAAATGTGTTAGAGAAAGTAAGATATGTATATCAATCGCTCATTGGACGAAAAATAATTTATCAATAACCGTGTGTTATGCAATCCAAAAAGCTACGCCTTTAAATTTTGAAATCTCTCACTTCTGATTGACTTGTTTCTGCACGTGTCAATGCCACGCGATCTTCTCATTACAAGAAATGCCTTCTTCTAATGAGGACCATGGACATCAGAGGAGTCGGAAATTTAAAAGTCAACACAAACACGTTAAGGGAAATGCTCACCATCTGTTAACCACCCAGAAATACCATGCATATAACCTAGCACTTAATGAAGGAGTTCACTCAAGAGGCATAGAGTTAGGGATATGATCTAATGGAAGAGTTCTGTAACAAATATATCACTAAGACACTCACTTACCCTCGAGGGCACCTTATAGGCTTAACTTGGAACAAGCCTTCAAGTACAGACAAATATCAAAATTACTATAATTTAATCCTTCAAGACAAGATTGTTAATCCTCGAACTAAACATCAACATCACCTTAATCCTCAGACTAAACATAATTAAGAAAGTTGGATGACACCCGACACCTATGATGGAAACACATTCGTAATTTGTATACGAAATACGTGCGAAAAACTACTGATTAATGCACAGAAATCACTTACTTGTATCACTGATCGGAGCACGATTACACGAGGAACCGAACCCACTATCCACATATTAGATGTTGCCTTCGCAGTCTCAAGAGTCCTTTGTCGTCTTCGATGCAATTCAATATCGGAGGGGGGGAGTGACGTTCGTCGTCCTTCTCTTGAACGATCGTCTATTTCTCTGGAGCGAGAGAGAGAGAGAGAACTGACGTCAGTTTTATTTGACGTCTATCAAACTGACGTGAAGAGACACGTCTATTCGAATTGCAGATAACCGCTATTGCAGTTATCTGTAGAGGCGGGTGTGATTGCCCGCATGGGCGCACACCGTATGTCCTATATTCCATTATCTCCCACTCGCCCATGTAGGGCAAATAGCCCACACATGTCCACGAAGGACCAACAACTCCCACTCGTCCACAAAGGACCAATCATAACTCTCTTTATATTTGCAAAGTTCATATTGACAAATAATCCGTGCGACCAGCATACACTGAGAGCTCATTGTCACACATTTGTTGGGAGTATATGACAACTCAAAATGGACATAATCAAAAATATATTTCCGTAAGCTGTACCCTAGATCGATCAGTCACATACATATCTCTCTCTAGATCTCATTTAAGTATGCTATGTTATATTCACAATTATGATCACACTGAATAATCATAGCCGACCGGTCTGTGAATATAAATCTATTATGTGACTCAAAAAAACTCTAAATCGATCTTCCTCTTCCATTAGACTTTTCAATTTCAGTTCAGCTCGCTTTTCTAAAAGTGTCCCTTTAGACCAAATCAATTTCATGACCATAGGCAACACCCTAAGATAGCAAACACTAAATATAAATCTTGAGAATAACGAAGAGTCGTAAGGGCACCAAATGAGGAATTTTTATCCTCGAAAGTCTCACACGGCATAAAAAAATTGAGATCATAACTTTTGACAACTTTTATTAGTCGACTCATGCATACGTAACATGAAGTACGTATTACGGTATTTTCTCCTTCCCCATGGAGCATATGTCTTTCTATTTTAATACCGTACAGATGATCACTTAGACATACTCAATGTCTAACCAGAGTTCACATAACAACTCCAACCAAGAGTTTCCATTAAAACTCTCATCTGACAATAAAGACAGATAAAATGAAATATGTGGGAGGGCTAAAAGCATATCTTTTTATTTCACTTCCGGACATTATAAATAATAATAATTCCTCATCTTAACATTCTGTTAAGGCAGCATAAATATTTTAAGCTTCAGCTCTCAATTATCACCTAGATAATGAGCTTAAAATTATCTCATCTCTATTCATCACTCAGTGAATAGAGGCGATTACCCGTGTGAGTGAGCTAATCTCTTATCATAGTGCATATTAACTTGGTCATTTGTCGACAAGAAAGATTAGTTCTTTGCGTTAGAATCTCTAGAAAGGCGTAGAAATTAGAGTATTGAATTTTTATGTTCCCCAAAGTTCACAATTAATGAGTTAATGATATTTTTATGTTCCCCAAAGTTCTAGTAATTCATTTCATCATAAGATCTTCTTTCATTCTATGCATAGATATGCACTATTTGTTCACATCTTTTCATACAAACATGTCTTCCACAATATCATATTCCGAGTCGATATGTTTGGTCTTGCAGTGGATCCTTAGTGTAAGCTCTTGCTACTTAACTATCACAATTAACTAATAATTGGACCTGTAGCATCCTTAGCTACACCTCATTGGTCCAAACATCTCTCAAGTCAAAGATCCTTTTATACTACTATTGATAACACCACGAGAACATCTTTCATCATGTATAAGGCCATACACATTTGCTTCTTACTTTTCCATGATATAACACCATTACTCAGTAAGAACGCAAATCCAGAGGTAAAATTCCTCTTATCTATATCTCCCCCTCAATCAATATCAATATTCTTTCAAGGTGCAGATCTCTACCTTGAATATTAATAAATTAATCAGTAGTACTTTCACATACCTCAGAATTCTATTGACGGCAATTCAGTACGTTTGACCTCTATTGGATTGGTACCTACTTACCATTTCAACTGAATAACAAATTTCAGGTCTTAAACATATCACAGCGTACATTGAGCTCCCAACAGCACTAGCATATGGATCACTTTTCATTTTTTTATCACTTTATGGAGTCTGAGGACATATATTTCAGTTCATACATTTACCACTTGCAATAAGAGTATATCATCAACATTTAATGATAAAATCACAAATTGATTTTAGGATCTTTTGATATATACACAATGGCCTTTTTCTATTGTCACAAAATCATATGACACTAAGACATCATGAAAAACGTATATATCGATGTCTCAAAGACTGCTCAAGGCTATATTCTTGGCCTTTATTCACAAATCCTGCAGGTTGTTCCATACAGGTTGCTTCTATTAATTCTCCATTGAGAATTGCAATCTTTATATCCTTGATGTAATTCTAGATCCATACTCATTATTATTTCCAGAATGACGTGAATTGGTTATTACGATTCACCATAAGGCCAGCCTAAAATTTCTCAAATAAACCATCAGCTTTACGCTTTCTTTTGAGAACACACTTGCTCTCAATGGCTTTGCGTCCATTAAAAAAAAAATCAATCAGTTCCTAAAACTTCATTTGATCTCATTAACTCCATCTCTTTTTCCATTGCTTGTATCCACTTTTCCTTATCAAGGCAAACTAGTGCTTCATTTTATACTCCTTGACTTATTCTCTTCTTATGGAGCAACCATGAAAGCTTTATTTTCATTGTCTAAATGTCGACAATTTGACGGATAAAGCTTCTTGCGACTTGTTCGCCAAATTGGAGATTGTACACTTAGTACATCATTCTTCATTGGTACACTTAGTACATCATTCTCCATTATGCTCCTACTCGGATCAAACAACGACGACATCTTCTTCACATCAAGTGGTTGCAATTGAGACTAATTCAAAATAAATCCCCCACTTCTCACATTGCTCCCACTTGGATAAGATGTCCATAAGAAATCATTATCACTTTCCTAAAAATTCAAACAGAGAATAGTCTTTAAGTATCTCACCCTTTTTCAGAAATTCATTCACTAAGAATGTGACATCTCATGATTCAAATTCAGTTACACTTCTCACTTTCTTGCTCACATAGTACTTACCCTTTCGAGTGCTCTTGGTATTTCACGAAGATACTATATTGCCTCTGGGGCCTAATTTCCCATACTTGTGGGAGAATATGTGTGTATAGAAAGCACATCAATGTCTGAGATAACTCAAATCTCATTTTCGACATATCCACAATTCATTTGGAGTAGAGGTAATTGATTTACAAGGCACATGGTTAAATATCTAGATAGCCATCAACAAAATATCACCACAAAAGATGATATGCACTATAGCATGTGTTATCACTGACTTAACCATTTCTATTATAATCTATTTCTTCTCTCTGCTACTCCATTATTCAGATAAATCGATGGAATAGTTAACTATCATTCTATTCATTTTTCATCACATAAACATCTGAACTGATCATATAGATTTTCTCGACCTCGATCGGATTTTTTTTAATAAAAAAAGGTCAAATAAAATTTCTCAAAGCAACTTATGCCTGAAATTATGAAAGATCATAAAATAATAAATTTGAATCGAGTGTAATTATACAAATGTGATGAAATAAACAGCCTCTTGCCTTTCTATCACAGTCATTGAACCACATATGTCTGAATGGATATTAGTAAAGGAAACTTAGCCCTTGTTCATTTTCTAAATGGTTTCCTCATTGTTTTTCCTACTAGGCAATGCTCATAAATAGGCGACATTTTTAATAATGCCCAACAAGCCCTATTAAATATATACTATTGACCAATATGGCCCAATCTAGCATGCCATATATTCTTATGACATAAAGATGAAAATGAGGAATAACATTACATTATTGTAATCAACAATCGACAAAATTGAAACCATCTAGAACCTTAATAACTTGTTACCGGCAACAAGTCAACACCATCGTTATGAAAGTTCATATCGAAATCAAGTTGAACCCATATAAATACGGAAAATTAATTCTATCGAATTTTTGGAGCATATTACACGTTATGTAGGAATAAGATGCGACCATTGTGCATATTCAATTTGGCTAATGCCAATTCTTTTATCTTTCACTAAGAAATTATTTCTCACATCTATTCACTTTGCTCCATGTGGAACTCGTTGAAATCCCACTAAGGCATTTATGTTCTTCCTCTATATGATCTGTGGCTCCTAAGTCTACAATCCACAAAGGATGAGTTTCAGTTACAAAGACTGAACTATAAACATAAGTAACACTCTTAAGTGCACAAAGGGTTTCTAATTACTTTAACTTGCCACAATCATGAGTAGAGTGACTTTTATTTCCAAAGTAAAAACACTTCATTTCTGAAATGTTTTCCTAAAAGGACGTTTTCCTTTCTTATGTCGGTTAAACTTCGATTTCTATCATGAATTGTTCTTTCCACTTCTTGAAACCATCTTAATGCTAACGCCTGGAGCACAAAGCATATTTCAGATAGAATCATCATAACAAATGTCGGTTTCTGGTTTAGCCACCAGAAGGCGATTCACCTTTAGCTCAAGACGACTTATAGTTTACTAAAAAGTTTTAACTTATAATGTGAATCCAGTGGATTTTCATATGCACATGGCTATGAAATAAAGAACGGACTACTGCTTGCACTTGCTATTCATCAGTCAAAATGGAGTCTACATTTTACAGTTCACTCATTTGTTTGACATATGCCACGTAGGTCATTTAATATTCTGCCCGTAAGGCATCATATACGTATCAAACATTAAAGTAATCTGTCTCAAAATTGGAGATCAATGTCTCACCAAACTTAGTATTATTAATGGCTCCCACTTGACTTTAGCATTTCCAACAAAAAAAAAATGCTTGAACTCATGCTTAAAAATATTTTCCATGCTTCAGCAACATAATGCGAGCAACAGAGTTCATCAATTTCTTGCTGCAAATATCTCTTTGTACTTTCTTGACAATGCAGTAATTCTATCTTCAGATTCTTCCATAACTAGGTCAAGAGCACATAGTGCATCTTGCTCTTATAGCACATATTGGATCATATTCCAATTTTCATAATTTTGCCATCTAATTTCCCACTTTATTCAGGCTTAGCTACGATATCCTAGTAAGCTAAAACCATTGTGTCTGAACACCAAGTTCAATAGATATGTACTCATGAACTATTGATGCCTATACATTTATGTATCTATTTTATGCTAACTAATTATATTAATGAATAATTTCATATAAGGTCTCAAAGTCGAAAGTTCACTATGTTCCCAATCATCGTCTGAGAATCATTGCTTAAAATTACCATTAATATAATCATTTATGTAAAATTGAGCTCATGAAGTTACTAAAACCTTTTAGAACTCCCCACTTATCCATATACCACCAAAGTATTACAGAACATAAAATCCTCATACCATTCACAGTTAAATATTTCATAAAATATGTACATATAACGTGAGTAACAATATACTAACATATGTATACATACAATCATAACTGTGAAACTCTAGTACTACAGCATCACGTGATATAATATATTCCAAGAACGGGAACGGATTCAATGAACTCTTTAGGGAACTTCTTGACCCTAGAAGGCGTCCCTATAGTAGCTCTTGGGAAACTCTCTGGTCTCAGCCAAGGAAAAAAATCTCTTCGCCAAGGCGCATTCTATCTACGCCAGGACCCATTCATAGCAAGGGTCGATATCTTCATTACCCCCAACCTCTAAGAACTCTATCAGGAATTTTATTCCAAGTTCCTTATAAGAATAGTAGCATGCATCTTTCCATAAATGGTCCAAGACCTCATGCCAATCAGGAAGAGTGGTTTTTAAGGCAACAACCCTCAGATAGTCTGGCATGACAAAACCATTACAAATGATTTCTAATATCATTTTGTTCACCGTTATGATGTGAGTCATCATGTCAACTCTGACATCCCATCGATAAAGTGCCAACTCATTCCTCAGCTTCAGGAGTCTCTAATGTTCCTTGTCTGTCCACAGGAATATTGAGATTCGCACTGTACTTTGTTCCATAGTTCCTGCAACAAATGCAGAACAATAAAAGGGATTACACATAATCCATAGTGCATAAAATGGTAAAATAAATATACCACATTGTAGAAAATTTTAATACTAACACATCGGCATCAAAATCACCTCAATCGGACGCCACACGCGCCTCACGCGCCCCTAAAAGCCTCTGCTTCACGCTCCTCACGTGCAGGGCACGCGTAAGTTTGACTGGTCAACGGTCAGCATTGGCCAGTCAACGATAAGCTTTGATCGGTCAACGGTTGACCGATCAACGGTCAAGGGTGACCGTTGACCCGGGTCGAGTCTTGGCAAATCGGGTCGGATTTCAATTCGGGTCGGACTGAATCGCCACGTCAGCGGCGTCTCAAGCGCCACGTCAGCACACCGTTTCGGCGTTTCCAGGCACGCGCGACGCACGTGGGCGCGTGAGTCCCACACGCAGAGCGCTCCGGCAGCGTGTGTCGGCGCGTGCGGCGCTGTCTGGCGTCCGTTGGTGGCATTCCGCCCCTCAAAATGCTTGTATGATCATCCTCTTTCTAATGGTATGATCAAATCGTGTTTTAGTTTAGCCAAAGTTCATGAATCAAACATTTTCTCGTCGGTCATCGAGGGGGCTCACCCCACCGCGGCGCGTGTGGCGCATCCGACGTTGTCCGGCCTCCTCCGGCGACGGGCGACCACTCCTCAGAATCGTATCGACGAGCCCATTCCGAATATACAATCAAATTTCACTTTCACCGAACATAAAATTTCGAAACAGACCTAAAAGTATTCTGACGAACCGAAATTGAAACGGCGACGAACGGGTTCCAAGTTTCGATTCTTACAGTGTGTTACGATCAGGAAAACAAGCATGACCGGCTCTAATACCAATGATGGAAACACATTCCTAATTTGTATACAAAATACGTGCGGAAAACTACTGATTAATGCCCAGAAATCACTTACTTGTATCACTGATCGGAGCACGATTACATGAGGAGCCGTACCCACTATCCCTAGATTAGATGTCGTCTTCACAGTCTCAAGAGTTCTTTGTTGCCTTCGATGCGATTCAATGTCGGAGGGGGGAGTGACGTTTGTCGTCCTTCTCTTGAACGATCGTCTGTTTCTCTAGAGCGAGAGAGAGAGAGAACTGACGTCAATTCTATTTGACATCTTCCAAACTGACGTGAAGAGACACGTCTATTCGAATTGCAGATAACTGCTATTGTAGTTATCTATGGAGGCGGGTGTGATTGCCCGCATAGACGCGCACCATAAGTCCTATATTCCATCATCAAAGACCTGTCTTGTAAATAACGTTTCAATAGGCTAATGGGTTTTCCTCGACCGTGATGATTTAACTGTACAAGGCTATAAAGCAGAGGTTGTCGAATTTTCAATAGCATTAGCACTCACCAAATTTGTTTGTGGTTTTGTTAACGTGTGTTCCAATATCTTAATAATAAAATGCTTTCATTTCAGTACACTAATTAGGAATTACACGGGAAGACAGTACCATTGAAAAAGATACTCTCTCTTTATTGAGGGGTCAAGGCATGAATTCCTTTTTTTCGGTTAGTAACATTTTCAATGGGCTGACCCGGTTTCATCTACTCTGATTCGTTAATGAAAACCTCAGGATGGCAACAACCAAAAGTTAGAACAACGAAATTTTGTGAATCATGTTTGATCTGCCAGCATGAGACTTCAAATAAAAGAAAATCTGCTCTGTGATGTCATGGAACGCACCATGCATGCTCACGCATGGCGTCCGTCAAGCAGCCAAAAAAAAAAAAAAAACCACAATGACTAAATAAAAGTGCCAAAGTGACCAACAATACGCACTCGTCCTGCAGAAATACGACACTCACAAACATAGCAGCGCTCTCGTCTTAATTCCTTATACGAAGTTCGGTCAGCCAGAGCACCGAAATGGGTCGACCAAAACACGACGCCCAGCGCCTATTATGTGGCCAGATCAGTTGATCCAAGGTTGGGGTTGCTATATTTTCTGGAACAACTTAATTCAAGCCACACATGTAACAAGCTTAATTAAAATGCATCAAAATCACGTTTATACCTCGAATGAGACTTTTCCGACAGAGGACTTTAGTAGAGTCGTTGAATATACATTACCAAAATGAGAGTTTTACTGTGAAAAAAATTAAGCATGCACACACGCCATACCATGGTGAAATGTGTGGAACTCATGAGAAGATAACAGGAAATACCAATTGATTTTGCTGCCCCTCTGCTACCTTCCTTCCACGCCAAGAAGGACAGAGCCACATCTTAAGTAATAACAATAGATGCATTATCGTCGTGAAGAACAAGCCTAATGAAATTTACCCAGACTCAGACCACCAGATGAACCCAATTCAGTGTGCTTACACACAATAAAGGGGAAAGAAAAAGAATCAAATGAAAGCTCAATTGGTATTTCCTGCTGAATAAAAACATAAACATGCAAAGCAGGCATAACTTTGACTTCAGGCAGATGGCGAGTGAACAATCCCATTTCCTTGATAAGCTAATGAAAACTTCACTAGAAAAGATGTCTATATGATATATGGATAAGTGTTACTTTTTCCTTTTTGTTCTTTTACAAATTCCTGATAATAAGATATCAGCATAAGATGCAGAGCCAAAACACCCAGTCTGATGGAGAGATATCATGCATTCAATCAGCAACCCTAAATCTGTTATGCATCAGGATCAATTTATCTCCTTTTGCAGCGATTTGTCTAACAACCAACAGCATACTATAAATTATATCTTCTGTCCCCAGGAGACTACAAGATAACAAGAGTATGACTATCAACACCAACCACATGGACATCTATTATACCCATATCTAAGCACATACATCACATCTAGTGAAAGAAAGAAAAAAGTTTCATTTATTTCCTAAACAAATGGCTCAAATGATTGCACAGAACAGTATGAAAGCAACTTGATGTACAAATCTATTTACTGGATGGAGAGGTAAGCTTATTTTCATCCGAATCATGCTTCATCGTAGAATCGCCACCCATCAACTCCTGGAAACCTTCAACCTTCACAGGTTGAGCTCTAACCATACCTATGTTCCTACAGGTAAATGAAACAGTTAAGAGTTTGAGCAACAGCCCAATGAACATGGAATAGACAATAGTTTTCTTACTGAGTCTGCATTTGGGGCATTTGAAGAGGAGACGGTCTGAGCTGATTATTGTGTTGAGGATGGAGATTGGACATTGCCGCAATATGCTGATGTCGGAACTGTTGCATCTGCGGGTTTCTCATATTGACAGCATTGAATGCATTACCATCAATCGGTAGATCTGATGGGTTTTCGATTTTCACTTGGACCATGGGCCTGCTCTTGTCAAAGTCCATGACAGGACGAGGACTAGAAGCCTGCCGTCTTCTCAAAAACTCCATCTGCGGAAATGCCAAACTGGGGGAATTCATCATCTGTTGCATCTGTGGATTCATCTGTCTTGGCATCTGCAGATTCATTTGAAATTCTTCTTACCAAGTTGTGATATCCTTCACTAGATGATAAATTCTTTTCAATAATCATTTGGCCAAACTCTTTTTAGAACCACATTGAGAGTTATGATGAAAATAAAAACCAGATTAATCAATTATTTTTGAAGTATACAACAAGCAGTTGCTTTTACTGATGGGAAAATATTTCCTGTGACTAATTCTAAAATTTGGTGGGAACAAATAACTGCAAAATTGAAGTCTTAACTTATCCTATAGCACATGATCAAAGACATATCAATTCCACATGCATTTGATGAGTCTAAGGCTTCCCTCCCGAAGTCAATTTGTTCAACACAACTACATATAAAATTGAAAAAGTGATAAAGTCCTCCCTTGCAACCATGTACTAACAAGGCAATTGCTGAAAAAATGCCCTGAATGATCTAAATCAATGTCAATTGGTAAGTGTGAATGTCAAAACTGGTATAATGCTCTGTGACATCTAATCTTTTGCTGTCATAACCAAACATCATTATCACTTAAAACCGCTATAAGTACACCAAAAACAAGTTAACCAAGAAATGTGTACTTCGACACGACAGGAAGTGGGGATCAAGAAGCCGTAAATATGCTCGGACACGAGGTACCCAAGAAAGATACTTTTAGATATTTTGGATCAATATTGCAAAAGGAGGGAGATTGATGAGGATGTAAGCCATAGAATCAGAGTAGGTTGGATCAAATGGCGCAGTGCATCAGGATTTGTGTGATCGCAAAATTCCTCTAAGATTAAAAGGAAAATTTTATAGAACGGCAGTAAGCCTTGCCATGCTATACGGAGCTGAATGTTGGCCAGCACAGAGGAAACATGAGCATAAAATGGAAGTAACAGAAATGAGGATGTTAAGGTGCACGTGTGGTCATACAAAGATGGATAAGATAAGGAATAAAGATATTCGATGAAAAGTTAAGAGTAGAACCGATAGCAGAAAAGATGAGAGAACATAGATTGAAATGGTATGGGCATATTCTCCGAAGGCCCTAGATGCCTCGGTATGAACAGAAGTTTTCTATTGAAAGCATAACACGAAGAAAAAAAGAGGTCGGCTGAAACTTGGGGGAAAAGTAGTAAAACAAGATTTAAGGAAGTGAGAAATAGATTGGCGTACGGTTGTCTTAGGACGGAGTGGAAGAAGGCTATTAGTATTGTGGAGGGGGTAATGTGTGTGTATATGTGTGTATATATATTTATTTATCTTTGTTTATTTATTTTTACATATTTTTCTCTTTTCCCTCGATTGATTTTGCTTTATTTTTATGAATCTTTAGGGTTTATCGACCGCCGACCCCAACTAGTTTGGAATAAAGGTGTTGTTAATGTTTATGTTTATGTTGAATGACATAAGTAGTATCCTCTAAATTAAGGATATAAAATGTAATTTATAAAATGTGAAGGTGCAATGCACAACTGCAGGTATAGCAGAGCAGAAAATATAATTGGCCAACAAGCACTTAGCATTGACCAAAGAAATTTGTCAAGCAATACACACAGAAAATATCAAAATACATACTTGCTGGGGAAGTCTAAGGGGGGTTTGCGGCTGTGAATGCAATAAGGGCTGCATTTCTGGTACTTGTTGCTGACTTTGCTGAGGAAAGTTCTTAGGACCATCCTTGACAAGCTCAGCTAAGGTCCCCAAATTGCTGGTAAGGAAGTCAGAAAATTAAACACAAATAGAATAACAAGAAAAACTACTATGGCCAACGTAAATCCTCCAACCACAATTATTGCCTAAAGGCATTAATTCGACCAACACTGAATTTCTTTGGCAATGCAATAAAGCTTGTCACAAGCACACTTTCCTTTGCCAAAGCAGTCAAGCCCAGTAAGTTCTGAATTCTTAATGACAGTCAACAAAGTTGAACTAGTAAGCTCTGGTTCAACCATCCTAGTGTTTCTAACTCATGACAACAACAATGAAACAACTAGGAGGTGAATCGTTTTCAGCCATAGTGCTAGAGACTCCACTAAGTAAAATTTAGGCTTAAAAGAGAGAAAAATTAAAATTCTAACTTACGAAAAAAACAAAATACCTTCTTCAAAAATTTAAACGAGGCGAAAGAGTAGGTGGGAGAACAAATAAGAGGGAAAAGAGAGGGAAAAAAATAAAAATAAGGAGGATAGTCACTAGAGAGACTTCAGAATTATGTACTTCATTATGCTCTTTCGAGGATATCTTCAGCTTACCTGAAACCAGATACTTGAAGGAACATTTTAAGCAGTTCGATGGCCGAATATTGCTTCCTGTAACTATCTGCAAGGACTTTCAAGTTTCGGCCGAGTTTACAGACATGAGAACCCACAAACTGAGCTAACACTTCCATTGGAAGTTCTGTTGCACCTTCAAAACCCAAACTAGTCAACATGCGTGCGACAACTTTCTGAGAAACAAGTGATACTTGTTCTTCACCAAGATGTTTCCCACTCCCTTCAAAACCATTTTTCCCTCGATATAAACTTCCTCCCTGCTCAGACCTTAGGTAATCAGGCCTTATGCCAAGTCTCTCAATCATAACTGGGCTCCTGGTTACAACTTGAGGCAACGAATCAAGAACGCCGCGAAACTCCACTTTACTCTTATCTTCTAACCTATATGATACTGGCAATGCACTATCAGGTACACAATTACACATGAACATCACCTCTGGTAGAAAAGGCATGTCATCATCAATTCCAACATCTTGAACAGGACCCGCATTTATGCTAATGGGATGAGTGGGATTTAAAAAGCCTGCTTGATCATCCTTGTAGACAACACGCTTTCTCTTATGTTTCTCCAGAAGTTTGAGATAACTAACCATATCTTCAGGTGTCCGCTTGTTTGATCCTAGACCCCCATTGGATAATCTATATGGTTTACTGGCTCTATGCTTCTCAATAAACTGATCGTACCATGTCTCTGGCAATTCTTCCTTCCTCGATCTCTGGGATGGAGCATCTACTTCTGGATCACTGTATCTTGGGCCAACACCAAAAGCTGCTTTAGATTGAGATTGCATACCCTGTCATACAGCAAGTGGCAGTTTATGGTTTATCCGAGGTTGCCCAATCCAAAGATGTCCACAGAAGGACCAACACGAAGCAACTTGCTCAATACTCAAGCTTTTCATGGCAACATTCACGTTAAAAACAAAGGAAATACTATGCCTCAGAATACTCCCTTCAAGAGTAAATCAGCCAAAGCCAAATCCAACAATTCTTCTAGAATATGGAAAAGCAATTAATCCTTGCGGAAGAATTGAAAGAAATATAATTGAATCAAACTATCAAAGTGTTCCCCGCCTGTCGAGGATTAACTATGGACAAGCAACCCCACAACCCTATCACAATGAAGGGACTTCAATCCAACTCAACTTCAGTGGAATAAAATGGAATACTCGAAATTCACAAAGATGATAACTCTAGCAAAATCAAATCTTTGCTTAAACCCAATGATCGATGGAATTAGGGTATGATACCTTCAACGACGTCGAACTTGACGCGTTAAGACCTTCTCGAGGAGTGCCATCCTGCGAAGCACTGTCGAGCGGGAAGTACAAATCATCGCCGTGCAACTGCAAATCTACGACATTTCCAAGTCGCCAAAAATGAAGAGAAGGAGAAGGTGAGTCAAATAACAAAAAAAGGAACTTCTAGGAGTAGAATCACGGAGACACACAAGTGGGATTGAGCTTCGAGACGGCAACGGAGGAGGAAGAAGAAGAGGGTTTCGCGGCGGCGGCGGCGGCGGCGGCGGCGGCTGAGAAAGGGGAACGGAGGAAGAGGGAGACGCTGGCCTTGTCGAACAGTAGGGCGCGAGCCCTGAGCTGGAGGTGGAGCAGAGCCCTAGGCTTGGAATCGTCGGCTCGCATGAAGGAGTCCCAGGAGGAAGGGGAGGAAAGGAAGGAAGCGAAGCTCAGGTAGCTGGATTCGCCGAGCCATGTCCGCCACACGCCCAAGCTCTCCAGCCTCCTCGCCAGCTCGTAGCCGCGACCGTCGTCCCCCAGGAGCGCCATCTTTTTGCCCCTTGCTCCCCTTCAAAGCGAGGAAGAAGAGAGTCGGAGCGGAATAGGAGGACAAAGGGAGGCGTCGTTGCCGGAACCAGCTCTTAGCCCAGCCGCCAGAACTTGCGCAATGGGCTCAGGTCCTGGGTTCGTGCCCGGGCACCCTTGGGCCTGGGTAAATCCAGGCCCATGGTCTTCAATAGCCTGCTCAGGCCCGAATTATTTTGTGGAGGCCCAATGGCCCAACGCTATTGCTCTGTAAAATCGTACGTCAATCCCATTTTTCCCCCCTTCTCGTTACAACGATCTAATTCCGCTTAAAAATCGCAAGTTAGTTCTCGCTAAGACGCTTTCCCGATAAGAAATCCTCGAAGAAAACTTTTGAACAACTGTGGCGGTAATGGCTTCGTTGAGAAGATCATTCGACCCATGTAATCACAAGCCAATGGGTCGATTAGAATTGTAATTACATCATCAAACTCCGATGTTTAAGAAGTTAATATTAGCATGATTCTTGAAAATGTGGCTGTCGGAATCACGGGAGTTGACAATGAGCCTGCCATGTTTGATAAAATCATCCATGCATGTAAGACGATCTCCGTTAGCTTTACAATTTTGTAGTCATCATTCATAGTACGTAGGTGAGTCCAATACATAAGATCCATTCGACTCACGCGACAAGAGTTTTTTTTTTTTTTGTGGTCGAAAGGCGATGACAATTGTTGAAGGTCCTCTACATGACACGAGAAAGGAAGTAGAGAATTTCTCTCTGGATGTAAAAACGAGGCCGAATTTCATGCATAAGATCGATGTTGAAGGCATGCGAGGAGATGGATATACTCGACCCCTCATTAGCCCTAAGATTGATCTCTCAACGTTGGCACGAAACAATTTGTCACATCAATTTGCATACTGATTTAGTAAACTAGTCTTATTATTCCGGCCTCGCTAATGACCCGGTGACCATAACCAATGCCAATAGCCAAGATTGCTGGCGATCGAGCCCCAGTTGAGCGTGTATATATATATCAAAGAAGAATTGCACCTAGCATGAAAAGAACCCATCGAGAGTCGGGAATTTCCTTTATTTGGTTTCAAGGGCACTTGTTAATAAAGTACACTATATACATGCATATGTGTGTACATATACATATGTTGAAGAGCGTCTTTAAGACGTTTTTTTTTTCTACAACACATTAAATATGTTTTTGAAAATGTAAATTTTCCCCAATTGATGTGGTTCATTTCTTATCATGTGTATCTTTGAATATTTAAAGTGTGTCGATGAATCAGTAATCTAAGTAACTATTTCCTCGACAAATAAAGATTATAGTTATTGCGGAAACAAGTGCCCAAGTGGCGAAAAGGCTCATGAGCATAGAGCTTATAAAGGCATTGAACAAGACAAATGAAGAGTAAAGGTCATAAGGGCCAAACACGAAGTATAAAATAAAAATGAAAATAAAAATAAAAATAACAACCCTATTATTCTGCACTTACCGCCTTTTTCTTTCGTTCCGACAGTATCGTCGGGTCGCGAAGGTTGTCGGCTTCACAATTTGGCCCGAGCACATGGCTCGCTCATGCCATATGATGTTCTCGTCCACTTTGATTGTACTCGGTACATCGTTTGAGAGAGAAACAAGCACCAACCACCGATTCCATTTCATCTCCATAGTTGACTACCCATTAGCCACTTTAGCTAGGTGCATGATTACTTTTGTTAGCAATATTAAGATGTTTCGTTTACACTGCATATCTGTCGGGATTATGCACATATGCTTCTTGATTGATTTTATTTGACATTATTTTTATTTTGTTTCATTGGATAGATTTCTCAAATTCAAGTTGATTCAACTCACCTTGCGTTTGAGGGGATGTTGGCAATATTAAGATATTTTATTTATTCTGCACATCTATATATATATATATATATATATATCATTGGTTGATTATATTTTGACATTATTTTTATATTATTTTTTTAGATAGTCCTCTAATAAAGCCTACAAATAGGCTCTCCATGTACTCTTTTCAACATGTCGATATATACATAATTTCTCCATGACTACTAATACGAAAGCTTTTGACCATGTATTGAAAGCATCCCTTTCAAAATAATGTGCACCTTGATCATCTAAGTCTGGATGTTGTGATTTCTTACTCCGACGGTACATTTTTGCATCGGCGAAAAATTTGAATAAGGCAGGATTGGAATAGTCTATAAAGATGAAATAGCTATGCTTTAGTTTGGTTTGCAGAATGAAATAGTTATTTCTAGACTATACCATCATGTCATGGAGAATGAGTTAGGATTAATAAAGAGCTCTCATAATATCCGTTGACAATAGATAGTCGAAACCTGAATTCTCTTAATGAAAGGATATTGCATTTTATAGATAATTATTATTTTTTAAATATTGGTAGTGATATCCTTAAATAACAAAATAAAATTATTATTAAGAGTATAAAACATCTCGTGTTTATTAAATAGAATAATATGTAATTCTTCAATTATTATAATGAGGTCATTTGTGATTGTAATACTTTGTTTAACGAACATAATATTTCTACTTTTTGATATTGAATGTAGTATTATCTAATAACAACTGATCTAATTACTATTTCATTGTAATATTCTAGCTGCCATTTAATAATTGCATTATAACCATTGTTTAGGTGCGATAATCTGGACATTTGCAATCACAAGACCAATAATTAGAGGGTAGGTGCTAAAGAGAAGCTGGAGAACACTTAAGGACTGATGAAGATCATTATGGCACGGCCTTTCTACCAATCGAGCGCCCTCAAGCTTGAAACTATCGACATATCAACTACTATTATCGTACGGTCTTTCTACAATGCAACGATTATACTTGATATTTAAAACCTCGAAGGCTGATTCGAATAATTTCACCATTGGACACGAGAGGAGCCATTGCATCCTCCTTTTATATATATATAAAAGAGTGGGAAAGGACGATCAGCGTTTGCGACTCTCCCGAGAGTTAGCGTAGAAATTTCATATCCCCGCCGATCATTGCCACTCCATCATGGTAGCAGTGGGAGTAGAGTCGATGTTATCGTAAGCCATGGCACGGCAAAAAGTATGCTAACAAGCGGACCAAAGACTTTCACGAGGCCCAAGAGCGATTGCAAAAGGTTGTTGCATATGAATTTCTTGATCTAGATATCCACGCAGAGAGCCACTCATGATACTCAACATCAAGTCGATTGGGAAAATTTTCCAAAAAATCCTAAACTTTAGGGGTGAGCATGATTCCAGGGTAGAACCTGGAACCTGTAGAACCGGACCGGTAGGAACCGATTGGTTCCAGGTTCCAAGGTAAGAGGGTAGGTTCCAGGTTCCAAAAATTTGGGAACCTAGTTTGACGGGTAGGTTCCAGGTTCCAAGTAGGTGGAACTTGGAACCGGAACCTGGAACCTGAAGCAATCTTTTATATTATTTTTTAGTATATGTCATCACGTCATTATGAGGGATTTCATAAGGACGATAATGAGTATGTAATTTGAAACTACTTTATCATCGAGTTTTTTACTCTATTATTATTTTATACTTTTCGTGTATATATGTATGAGTTATAGTTAATAGATTTTAGTAGCAGATGGTGGTCATTAGAGGTAATTATTCGCATTGATCGTTCAATCAATAATATATGTGGAACCAGGATAGAACCTGTGACCGGGTAGGTTCCAGGTTCCAGAGTATAGAGGGTATGTTCTAGGTTCCAGAAATTGAGGAACCTGTAGTAGCGGGTAGGTTCCAGGTTCTAGATGGAAGCTACCCAGAACTTGGAACCGTTCACCCCTACTAAACTTATTGTACATAGACCAATTCAGCCCTAAATTTTTTATCAATTGTGTCGATTTCTGTTGGGAAAAAGGCGGGCAATATGCGGAAGCAAAACGCTTTCTCCCTCCTTGCGTGATCAAGATGGGCAAGAAGAAAAATAAAGAAATGTAGAAGCGGAGACTCACAGATTTTTATGTGGAAAACCCGAAAGGGAAAAATCACGAAGATCGTCCACGATAGTAGCAAGATTACAACAATATGTCTTCACCGAAATTGGTGGAACACTCTCACCGGTATGGTGGAATACACACAAGTACAAGAGAATAAGAATCTCTCTCTCACTCTTCACACAATGGTGGCTCTCTCTCACTTGGAGGATATCTCTCGTGTTGTCGAATTCTGACGACGAGACTTGTCGAACTTGACTTCGACGCTTTCTCTTTTCGATGCGGAATGTACACCGAAACTCTCTCTCTCTCTCTCTCTCTCTCTCTCTCTCTCTCTCTCTCTCTCTCTCTCTCTCTCTCTCTCTCTCTCTCTCTCTCTCTCTCTCTCATCACACCATCAACTCATCCCCTATTTATAGAGGGTCATGGGATCACTCTTCCATGCTCTAGAATCTTCACCAATTAATGAGGTGGATTTACGAAGATAATTAGCACCTTCTCAATGTACGGAGCCACGAGAATTCACTTTCCCGTGCGAGGTAATTGCATTGGAGCTACGTAGTCATCAATGCATTAATTCTCCCAACTAATGAAGGAAAATCCCAACAAATCTCCCCCTTCAACTTAATTAGAGGGGCTTACCATACCGGCACCTTCACAGCATTCATCGAACTTCTTTGATGGAATTACCTTAGTCATCATGTCAGACTAGTTCTCATCAGTATGAACTTTGTCGAGTTGTAGATATTTCTCCTCTATTACATCTCAAATCCAATGATAACGCATATCGATATGCTTTGATCGAGAGGGATAGGCTGAATTTTTCGACAAGTGTATGACACTCTGATTATCACATCTTAGCACATACTTTTCTTGCTTATGTCTCAGCTCAAGCAAGAAGTTCTTCATCCAAAGCATTTTTTCTATCCTGTGATGTTTATTTTGCATCGAACGGCGCCGAAAACGGTGGTTGGAGCTCCACGGTTTTAACCCAAGCCGAGAGCTCGGTCCGCGTAGGTGGAGGTCGCCGACCTCGATGGGATGTCCTACGAACAATTGAGAAGGAGTTTGAAACAAAAAAAATTTCCGGAAATCGCCTCGTCGGAACCGAATCGGTGGGAGCTCGTTTTGCCGGTTTCCGGCGAGTTAGTGGCTGTAAATCTTGATGTATGTTGATGTGGTTTGCTTAAGGAGTCGAATGCCGCGAAAACGAGCAAAAAATATGAAGGTTTGGGCTCGGTCCTGATTTTCCGGCGAAGATTCCGGCGAGTCGCCGATCATCTTCTCCGGTGGACCTTTGACCAGTCAACGATAGTTGACTGGTCAAGGGTGACGTGGCGCCGCGTGGCGCGCCACGTCAGTCGCGGCGGGGTCCGCGAGGGAAGAAAAAAAACCTAGATCGGGCGGTGGGCGAAGTGCCACGTGTCGCGATCTAGGAATTTTCAAAAAATAAATTAATGATTTTATAATAATAAATGATATTTTCAAAAATTAAAAAAAAAACCCTAGATCGGACGGCCGTGGGTGTGCCACATGTCCCGATCCAATATTTTCAAAATACCCTAGATCGGATGACTGTGGGTATGCCACGTGTCTCGATCCGTGTCTTCAAGATTAAATAGATCGGACGGACGGGATTGCGCCACGTGTTACGATCCGGCATTTTCAAAACAAAATTGATCTGGCGGCTAGGGTAGTGCCACGTGGCAAGCCTGGGACCGTCCGATTGGTTTTTATTTTCAAAAAATTTGGATAAATTAGAAAATAGTTTTGAAATAATAAAAAAATAATAAAAAATCCAAAAAATCCAAAACGGCGTCGTTTAGACCGGATTTCGACCCGTAGGATCGGGCCGGGCGCCCGAGAGGCGTGGGCGGGGTTTGACCCGGTCCGGAAATTTTTTTTTTTTTATAAAAAAAATTCAAAAAAAATTTATAAAAAAAATCGAAAATTCAAAAAATATTAGAAAATCATCAAAAAATCAATAAAAAAATCAAAGAAATTCAGAAAAATCCAAAAAAAAATAGAAAATAGGATATGGCCACAATCAACTGTCCATGACCTATTTTCGATCTTTTAAACCCCAATATTTCCAAAATGACGATTTTGCCCTTTTGGCAAATCGTCTTCCCAAAAAATTGAAAAATTCTAGAAAAATTCCAGAAAATAGGAAATGACAACAATCAACTGGCCATGACCTATTTTGGGTCCTTTGAACCCCAATATTTCCAAAATGACGATTTTGCCCTTTTGGCAAATCGTCTTCCCAAAAAAATTGAAAATTCTAGAAAAATTCCAAAAAATAGTAAATGGCTACAATCAACTGGCCATGACCTATTTTTGATCTTTTGAACCCCAATATTTCCAAAATGACGATTTTGCCCTTTTGGCAAATCGTCTTCCCAAAAAAAAATTGAAAAATTCTAGAAAAATTCCAGAAAATAAGAAATGGCCACAATCAACTGGCCATGACCTACTTTGGGTCTTTCGAACCCCTAATCTTTCCAAAATGATGATTTTGCCATTTTGGCAAATTGTCTCCCCAAAAAAATCCAAGAAATTCAGAAAATTTCCAAAAATTAGGAAATTGCCACAATCAACTGGCCATAACCTATTTTGAGTTTTCCAAACCCTAATCTTTCTAAAATGATGATTTTACCCTTTTGGAAAATCGTCCCCCGAAAATTCCGATGAAATTCCAGAAAAATGCCAGAAAATAGGAAATGGCCACAATCAACTGGTCATGACCTATTTTGGGTTTTTCAAACCCTAATATTTCCAAAATGATGATTTTGCCCTGTTTGCAAATCGTCCCCCGAGAAATTCCAAAAACATTCAAGTAAAATCTCCAAAATAGGAAATGGCCACGATCTACTGGCCATGACCTATTTTGTTTGGTTCAACACCCAAACCTCCCAAAAATTGACAATTTCACCCTTCGAGCAAATCTTCCCAGTCTACTTCTGGTCCTAAATCACACGTTTCCTAAGCCCTTAAGGCTATACTAGGAGGCCATTGATTTGAATTGATGTGCATTGACGTGGTTCATTTATGTACTTGATTGCGCTTTCCTTATATTGATTGTGATTTGATAGGATTAGTCTTCCAAACTGCATGAAATCCTTGAATCAGACTTACCCCACCCAAAATTGCGCCTACATGAAATCTTAGTTAGGGAAATCACTCACGTTAGGTATCGAAAGGGCGTTGGTAATAACACCAACGTAACTAAGTCCCCGAACCCAAAATCTCTGGTTCCGCAGAACTGATCGATCTCTCACAATCGATTAGTGAGGTTTCCGGTCCACCTTCCAAGAAGGACCGATGGCGACTCCAAATGCATGCACACATAGCACATGCCACCATGACCACACCAAGGTCGAAAGCGATCGACTCTTATCGTCGAAAACCCGTGTAAATTTACTCCTGTCGCGATTTGGTATGGGCCTGGGAGGGCCCGCATCGAGAAAGACCGCGATCCACATTGCAAAGTGGGGGCCCGATTCGACAATCCATTAGCTCGTTATCCGTTACCGTAAAAAAATGAGTCGCGACAGGGAGGTACAATAGTACGAAATCAATATGGACGTGATTACGATGGGGGACATTCTGCTATGTTCCAATTTGGAAATATATCCACATTTTATGAGTTACGTGCTACGATTGCGCGCACGATGAATATAACAGGAAATCAGTATATTCGTAGCGTGATGTATAGATACCTTATTGCAACACACGATGTACATGATATTATGGAGGTGTATAATGATGATACAGTTGGGATGATCCAGCAGTTTGCACTTTGGGTTGGTTCTGTGGGATTTTTATAGTTCTATGTAACTGTCGATGAACACCAAGTAGGAGGTTCTAATATTGGTGAAGATGACATTGGTATGCATAATCAGCACATGGAGCCCGATGATAATGATGATAATGATGGAATTTATATCGATGAAGAAGATGATCCTTGGATGGATACTGATGACAGTGATGAAGAAGATGTCGAAGATGACAATATGGATGCTTACTACAACATCCGTTGCAACAATCCCATCTCACCGTTGGTACATCCACCGCCCCATTCGGAGATCGACTTTGATATGATGCAAGTCGATACAAGAGCGAAGCCAAGACTAGGGGTGTCAATGGGCCCGGCCCGGCCCGAGCCAACCAGAAATGAGCAGTACCATGCTCGGGCCGGGCCGAATTCGGGCCGAATTATTTTTTTTCTTTCCATTTTAAATTTTTTTTTGAATCAAAATCAATTAACAAACCATCAAATGAAAAAAATATAAAAATATAATATAATAATAAATTAAATTTAAAAGAAAAACGGGTATATAAAAAAGTTTGACGCCAACCCGGCCTAGCCCAAAAAGGCCCGAAAATGCAAAGAAATTTTGGGGTCGGCCTGTCTGGCGTGGGCCAAATTAACTGCCCTAGCCGAGACGTAGGCCATTTCATCTATCAAAATAATTTGAGGTTGATATGGTGTTTCCATCACGACACGCATTATAGTTGGCTGCGAAAGAGTACTCTCTGACAAGAAATCAGAGCTTTTGCAGTGATGTGACAAATAAGTCACTATATATAATTAGGAGTGGTAATAAGAATGGGCCGTGTGATTGGAGGCTCCGCGCGTCTAATAAAGTGAGCACCCTATTTTGAAAAATAACTAAGTACAATGGGTCACACACATGCACAAATCCTCAAATGTCACGGGATCACCGACAACTTGATCAGAAGTACATATGCGGCCAGATAAAGGCAATGGTCAGAGCCCAACCAGATATCAAAATCAAAGCACTGATGGCAGAAATTCAAGACAAGCTGCACTTCGAACCTACTTACCGTAAAACTTGGGTAGCTAAACAAATAGCAATCGCCGAAATTTTTGGAGGATGGGATGAATTGTACAGTAGGCTAAGGAAGTACATGAATGAAATGATGTTAAAGAATGTAGGTTCTCATTTTGTGATTGATGATCGCATGAGCCAAGATCGGAGCCGCATCTTTTTCAATCGCATGTTTTGGACTTTCAAGCAGACGATTGAAGGCTTTGCAAGTTGTCGACCTGTGATATTTGTTGATGGTACTTTTATGTACGTGAAATATCGAGGAACGCTCCTTGTAACGACCTCACTTGATGGCAACAATCATATATTCCCATTGGCATTTGATGTGGTCGATCGGGAAGATAATGACAATTGAACTTGATTTATGACTCTATTACGGAGATATGTCTGTCGGAGGAGTGACAATATTTATGTAATATCAGACAGGCACAAAGGAATTAAAAAACCAATGGAGACAGCAGTGTGGCGTCCTCCACATGGCCACCATAGATTTTGCGCACAACATATTGTCAGCAACTACAATAGACAATTCGAAAATGTCGAAGGCAAAGGTCTCGTTGAGGTGGCAGGTAAATTTTAAAATTTTAAATTTTTAGAAAAATAATGTTGATAAATTTGAGTGTGAAGCACTAATTATTATTGTAATATGCAGCTTACGCGAATCAACCGCAAAGGTTTGATCGCATCATGACCCAAATTAGGGGTATGTATCCACGCATAGCTGTTTGGTGTGATCAGATTCCAAGAGAACAATGGACCAAGGCTTATGATGGAGGGAGAAGATATGGAGCGATGACAACAAATGTAGTTAAATTGGTCAACGGCATGTTAAAGGGTTATCGTGGTCTGCCAATAACGGCTATGGTGGATAAGATATTTTATCAGTTGAACCATTATTTTGACACGAGAAGAACGACGTACAGGATGCAGGAGGCCCAAGGACGTATATTGACGCATTTTGTGGGTCAGACGCTCGATGTAAACAGTCAATGTGCAAATAGGCATGAAATGACACGTTTCGACTCTGATACAGGACTTTTCGAAGTAAAAACTGGACTTGACAGATCCAAAGGATCAGGTAGTGTTGACACATGATTTTTTACCATTTATTATTGTGATTTTTATTTTTTAAAATTAATTAAAAATATCAAAAAAGGTCATAAAATCACAAAATCAACTTTGGAAGCCTTGGTTTAGCCTTAGGAACCAATTTTGAACAAAAAATATTTTTCGGTATTTTTAATATTTTTCGAGTTTATTTAATTATAAAAATACCCAAAAAATCAGAAAAATACCATTTGTGGTCAGAAAAATACCCAAAAATATTCAATAATTTTGTTTTAATTTCCTCTTCAAGTGTGTCACTTTAAATCTCAAAAATTCGGCTCGGGTCACTATGTTCCTTCACAAACATAAACCCGAACCGAGCCTAAAAAAAAAAAAATCATTTTCGAGTCTTTTAGTTTTCAATTCTCACTTTTTATAAGCTATGACATTGGATTCTAAAGTCTTAAAGTGCAATTAGGTCAATTTGCCCTCCAATTTAATCAATTTTTACCAAAAGGGCTTAATTGCACATTTTTCTTTCAATTAGTCCCCGATTTCACGGATGTATACGTATGCTCTACGTATTTATACGTCATACGTATTTATACGTTATGCATATTTGTACTGTTTGGTAACCTCTTTAACTCTTGTAATAATAATAATGGTTATTATTTTTAACACCTTTGTTAGTGCCTTTTTTTTTTAGCATTTTTATATTTTGAGTGCTATTGCTAGTGCTATTTTTAAATAGCATTTTTGTATTATAAATTGTGAGTGCTATTGTTAGTGCTATTGTTAGTGCTATTTTTAAATGACATTTATTTATCATAAATTGTGAGTGCTATTGTTAGTGCTATTTTTAAATGGCATTTATTTATCATAAATTGTGAGTGCTATTATTATATAGAATTTATAATTGTTAGTGCTATTTTTAAATAGCATTTTTGTATTATAAATTGTGAGTGCTATTGTTAGTGCTATTTTTAAATAGCATTTTTGTATTATAAATTGTGAGTGCTATTGTTAGTGCTATTTTTAAATGTCATTTATTTGTGAGTGCTATTTTTAGATAGAATTTATAATTGTTAGTGCTATTTTTAAATACAATTTATTGGAAGGTATTTTTGGCTATAAAAGGATGGCAAGAGTTTTGAGGTTGAAGGGAGAGACATTTTGTAGAGTGTGCAAATTTTTGAGAGCTTAGAGAGAAGAACACAAACACTCTCTATATTCTCATAATCTTGAGCGAGCAAAATATACTAAGTTCGGAATATTGATTCCGCATATTGCTAGCACAATTGTTGTGGAGTTATTAGTCGTCTCCCCGTTCGTCAATTGGTGGTGCGTCCGAACTAGATGCCTAACACTTGTGGAGGCTGAGATCGAAGAACATCGAACCGACACCTCCGTTCAAGCACGCTACGAGAGGTAATCTATTTACTCCCTTTGAGACTTTGTGATTTTTTTCGATTGAAATGCACGAAGTACGCCTCTGGAGATACATGTGTGGGTTGTTATTTATTTCCGCTACGTGTTACGTGGATCCCAACAGTGGTATCAGAGCCAATCCTTAGGTGTTTTCGTACATTTAATTGATTTTTTGCAATTTTTGCAATACTATGGCCAATATGTATTAACGAATTGTTCGTCTTACATGGCTAATGGAGATTGATTATTTTATATGATAAATTAATCAACGTAGCAAAAATTGAGACTAAATCAATTTTGAATCGAAAATTTATGGCTATCTTATTTTACGTAAAAATTCTGAATATGATTCAACGTAGAATTTTTATTGTGCCTTCCTAAGTTTTAAATTGTGAATTTATTACTTACGTGAAAGGGTGGTGATCATGGAAAAATCCCTAATCAATGTGATTGATGTATATATGAATGTATGATGATTATTTATATATTTGGGGTTGTAATTATTAAATGGAGGCTGCGTACTCCTTTTATTTTTCATGTAATCTTTATTTTTAGCATAGTCAATTGTTGATGTAAATGCTACGAGGATTACGTGGAGGAGCCTTTTAAGTCGGCGAGCTCTTTGGGGCCCAATTCTTGAAGAGTTCAAGAAACCAAGAAGAAGCGAAGAGCGGCTCTCCGTTATTAAAATATTAAAATGATTATATGTGGTCTCATTGGCTCGAGACCCATTAAATCATAATTCCATGATCACCACGTAGGATAGATATTTATGTGATTGACATCTATTTATTTATTATGATTACGTGAGCATGTTAAACTGGTTAATGTGCAAAGTCAGACTTACCTCACCCAAAATTGTGCCTGCATGAAATCCTAGTTAGGAAAATCACTCGCATTAGGTACCGAAAGGGCGTTGGTAACGACACCAGCGTAACCAAGTCCCCGAACCCAAAATCTCTGGTTCCGTAGAACTGATCGATCTCTCCCAATCGATCGGTAAGGTTTCCGGTCTACCCTCCAAGAAAGACCGGTGGCGACTCCAAATGCATGCACAAGTTGCACATGCCACCACGACCACACTAAGGTCGAAAGCGATCGACTCTTATCGTTGAATCCTCCTGAAAAATACTCCCGCCGCGATTTGGTATGGGCCTGGGAGGGCTCGCACCGATCCAAGACCCGTAATCGGTAATCCATTAGCCGCGTCCGCTTCCGGATGGGTCGCGACAGCTGGCGACTCCACTGGGGACTTGTTCTAGAAACTATGGTTCTAGACCTCAAGTGGACTTAGGCCGTAATAAAAATTGAGTGATTTTTCTAACCCTACAGGCGCTCTTGAAGGTGAGGTAAGTCCACTCACGATAGGTGTTATATGTTTTTGCAGATTGGAGTAATAAGGGGTGTAGTCTGTGATTAACTTTATTTTACGCAGGTGTGGCGTAGGAATGTATGTTGTGTGGATGATTTGAAGTACTGATTGATAAATTGTTGTGCATGACTTGCATTGTGATGATCACGACACATGGACACACACAACCGCGCCTAAAACCCCAGGCGCCGCCTTTAGGAACACAATAGAAGGAATTGAAAATGGAATCTCCGTGAGGAAAAACACGGGGTAATCCACTTCTCAATTCCGCTCGCTTCGAACTATGGATTGAGTCCCAATGCAACGATAGTTGTGCAATGGAATCGGCTCTTTCTAGAACTCGAGGTGAGAACCTTAACCTTAGGTGCCAAACCCTCTGATTTTTAGAAGTTCACCATCACTTGTCTCATGCGCATGTCTTTGGGCGGTTGGTACACCTAAAATCGCACATAAGTCGACGAGTTGGGTTGGTAAGACTCTCTATCCCTCAAAACTATTACAGTTCATATAAATATAGGCATTTCATTCATTGCATTCTGGTGATTAGATTAAATGCCATTTCAAGGATAGATGCATGTGTTTTTCCCAAACGTCCTTGATAGAAGACGAGGAGGATGATATCCCATGGCGAACACCGAGTGAGCAACAAAGGAGCCTACTATGGACATTATTGAGATATAGTCCAATGAAGATGACGAGTTGGGGCAAGTGATCCGGAAGTCACAGATCGAACTTGGGGCATCCTTAAACGTTAGGATCACATTCCTTGGTTTCATTTTCCATTACTAGTCCTCTTGTATAGGGTTTATTTTTATCGAGGCTTTCTCTATCTCACCCCTTAGAGTGATTGTATTAGGGATCTATTGGTGTATACATTCAGATGGAACTCGGTTGTATTTCTTTTGACGGGTCATAGGAATGTGATAGTGGCATTTTCTCTAATCATCCGAATACTCCCAAGTCAAGTTTATAATTCCTTTAGAGGAAACTAAAGTTGAAAATCTTACACGACCTTTTTGGTCGTACAGGGTAATCCAACCCCAATTTCGCTAGAAGGAATTATACACTTGAATTGGTCCATGCATGTCATACGTCACTAGTAATCCACGATAATTGATCAAGAGTATTGACGTTATTTCGAATTTAATGACGAGATAGATGTCCAAATTGCTCTCGTTCTTAACAAAACGGCCTTGATTTGGATGCTGTATCTTCAATTAAATTTAAAAACACGTCGTTATGCCTTGCATTTTTGACTAATTCGCTCTTCTGAATATTGGTCAAAAGCAATTATCGTGAATTACATTCCTTTCAATAGTATGCTTTCTTTCGAGGAATATTGATAAAAACTTTTCGCACAAGATTAAAACCCTTGTAAAAGTTCTTGTCATTATTAATTACGAGCAAGCATAAGATTGAAAGGGGTCTATGCTTTCTTTTTCAGATTATTCCTTTTGACTCGGTCTTTTCATTTGCAGGTGAAAAACAAGTAGCATAGAGAAATCTTTTCTTGGATAAGTCTGAGGCTATTCTTTCATCTGACCATGAGTGAGTTGGAAAATCAGAACACATCTACTCGACTTATTATGGATCGGCTCATCCAAGTCTAAGATGTCCGGATGCTCGAAGAAATGGATCATATAAAAGCTAAAACAAACACAGGGGCTTTCATTCATTCTTGCCCAAACCAGATCATACAATTCATTGGGGTGGAAAAGTAAAGCAGAAGTGAGTCCTAATCAACGACACAAAGGAGCCCAGCTGGCCCTCCAGGTTATGGATGCTTTGTTTATACGCACCACTCCGCGTATCATGGTCCGCAAGCCTGAGGTGGAGGCGTTTGCGTTCATCATTGACTGCAACAACCTGAGTCTCGTGATCTTCGGCGACTGCTTCCAAGTCCCGAACAAGTCCATTCTCACGAGTTATATCCTCGTTTATGCCGTTGAGCCTTTCTTCCAGCCACTCGCTCCGATTCCTTAGCAGGGCATTACGTCGATCGCGCTCATAGGTAGCCAGAGATAGAGCTAAGTCCTCCACCAGATTCCTCCTCTCGCGTAGCAATGTCGAAACCCGCTCTTTGGCGAACTCAACAGCCTTTTTGTGACTATCGGCCAGGTAGTCAGCCAACGCTAGGCGGTCGGACTGATCCTCATAACGGGCTCGCAAGACACGAGCCACGGTAACTCCCCGATGAGCAGCGCGGTAGACCTCCAAGGAGTTCGTAAAGAGCGTTGGAAAAATACTGTATTCCCTCCCCAACGCGGTACCCTCGAGGGAGGTGATGTCCAGGTCCCCGAACATGACTCTGATCTCATCCTCGGTTTCGGGATGATCGGCTATGTGAGCGTAGCCTCGACCCAAGAGGTTATAGAACTCTTTCCATCGAGTCAAAGCTTCGGCTGAGAAAGTGTGAACTTGGGAAGAAGCCATTTTCGACGGAGATGTGTGTAGTGAAGCGATTAGAGGATGGGAGCAAATTATATGAGAGCGTTAATCTCCCAAACACCAACTCCGCATTTTATAGCGTCTCGAGAGTGGAGAAAAGTTGCAGCAATAATGCTTGTGGAGCCGGGTTAATTAATGTAAAGCGAGGGCTGCTCCTCCCGTGAATCATCAGACATGTCCTGATCCGCAATTTCAGGCCTGACAAATTCGGTCTCGCCATTATTAAAGCTGGGAGGGAGGCGAGCGCAACTATCGAAGAAGCCGCGAAAGGATTGTGTTGTTCCATCACGCATGAAGCTGTGCGGCGAGTGAACAGCTCTACCACTTAAAAAGAGAAGACAGTGCTGAACAGGCATGACTATTGAGGAAAAGTGAAAGGCGAGCGCAACTATCGAAGAAGCCGCGAAAGGATTGTGTTGTTCCATCACGCATGAAGCTGGGCGGCGAGTGAACAGCTCTGCCACTTAAAAAGAGAAGACAGTGCTGAACAGGCATGACTATTGAGGAAAAGTGAAAGGCGAGCGCAACTATCGAAGAAGCCGCGAAAGGATTGTGTTGTTCCATCACGCATAAAGCTGGGCGGCGAGTGAACAGCTCTGCCACTTAAAAAGAGAAGACAGTGCTGAACAGGCATGACTATCGAGGAAAAGTGAAAGGCGAGCGCTACTATCGAAGAAGCCGCGGAAGGATTTGGTTACCCCTTCGTGTCAGAAAGCTGAGCAGGAGGTAAACAGTTCCGTCGTTTCAAAAACAGAACGCTGAACAGACCTAGCTTTCGAGGAAAAGGAGGCAACAAATCGAAAGAGCGAGTATACAAAAGAGAACAGAGAACCCCGAGTGACGAGTTCGTTGAAAGACCTCAAATTCTCTAGAATCAAATTCGACATCGAAGCCATGGAACTCAACATCGCCGGTGACGAACATCAAGATCGCAGTGGTGACGACGGCAGTGGCCACGACGCTCAACCCCGGAAAAGAAAAAGTCGCCAGCGCTACGCTCGGAAAGAAATCCAGGAGCTTGAAGCTTTCTTCGATGAATGCCCTTGCCCAAACGAGGAACAAAAGATTGAATTGGGCCAGAAGCTGGGAATGAATCCTATGAGAATCCATTTTTGGTTTCAGAATAAACGTTTCAGACTAGGTGTCCAACACAGGCGTAAGGAGATCACGGCCCTAAAAGAGCAGAACCAAAACCTTCGAATGGAAAACATGCGGTATGAGAAAATCCTCAGTACTATTACCTGCCCTGACTGCGGTGGCCCTACCACCCTCAGTAAATTGTTCCCCGGTAAGCCTTCTACGAGGATGGAAGGTGCTCATTCATCCCCCTGCTCCCTTGAGCCATCTCCGGCACAATCAGATCCTGCTAATGGCGCGCATGAGGAGATCGATCCCACAGAAATTATACCAGTGTCTTCGGAGGAAGAAGATACGTGTCATTATGATCGGAGTCACCTCATCGAAGCCCATGAATCTCCTCCACAACAGCTTCCGGTAAGATCAGATACAGTTCAAGAGGAGTTAGAGATTAGTCGGCAGGCTATCAGCGCCACTCTGGACGACGAGAAGAAGAAATTCATTTGGCCCCCGGAGCTTCATCTCAAGTTCTTAGACGCAGTTCGACAGATAGGACTCGACTTCATAGGTCCGACGAGCATACTTAGGGTCATGAAGGTACCGGGACTTACCAAGCAATTAGTCGCGAATCACCTTGGTTGCTACAGAAGGGCGTTAGGACAACGTTATACAGAGCTGAATCCGAGCAATAGACTCGGCTGCGAGCCCAGCACCCCTATGTCAAAGGAGGCCCGGTTGAATCTGGACGACTATTGGGGATTTGATCAGGATATCCTCGCGAGTCATTTCAATATTCCTCAAGAACACGCATCACAAGTGCAGCGAGTAAGCACTCCCCCGTCCGAGCAGCAGCTAGTCAGTGTTCATCCTGTCGCAGATCAGCCCACCACGCTCAGTGCTCAAGGGTTTGCCCAATCGGAGCACGTGGCTTCAGATGACCTAATGGGAGAATGCTTGGAGCATTTTTATTTCCCTAATTCCCAAGTGGGAGATGCTTGTGGTAGTCAACCGATCAAATCTCCTCTTATAATCCCAAATAAGGATGGGGGTTCCAGTTCGAAGAATCCGTCGGGCGATGCAGCTCAACCTATACATCAATCGTTCGAGGGGTCAGGTGATTTCTTCGATGAAGGACTTGATACCTGGTTCGATCAGTTGGAAGCTATTAAAGATTGGCAACCATGATCTGCAGTCGGTAATGGCACACCTAAGCCGAGGCCAGATTGGTTGGTCATTGTACATGCCCAAAGAAAGAAGGGGATGTACGCGAGAAGGATGTATCTCCTATTGTAAAGTTCTCATCGGTGCACGCGATTGTTTCTTCAATAGCTAGAGTTGATTTTGCATAATGTTTTTCGCGAACGTCATCTCGTGTGTATACGGTAATTCCTTGTTATTAAGTTCAAGGTAAAATCAGCCCCGACGCGTGAAGGCAGAATTGATAGCATGAGTTACTAGCAGAATGTGATCGAGCTCGAAAGCGAAAGATTACTAGCGGCCCCAAACGCCGTGACCACAAAATCAGGGGCAATCTTTAAGTTTCGAGCAACTACAAATCTATTTCTCACGAGGCATTCAAGTCAATCAAATATAAAGCGTCGGGCTGTGAGAATGATGCGTAGTCAAGCTGTTGACACGGGCGAAAAAGGGGTCGCGTAGATCCGAAAGCAAAAACCTTTCTCGGCTAGTCAACAATGCAGAATGAAAGGGCATATATAAACAAACTCGCATTTATTTCATTCAGCGGGAAAGTTTACAAGTGGATCACTGAGGGGGAGCAGTAAACCCAAAATGAGTTCTGACAAGCATCACAAAAAAGCTTAATTGACTCTCCATGCTATCCATGCCTTGCTTACAACCCACACTCCGGGAATCGAGGTCTACAAGCTTGAAGAAAAGGAGACGACATTTCTCCTTAAGTTCGTTCACCTTGGTCTCATAGTACTCGAACTCAAGCTCTAAGTCCTGAACCAGCACCCTCCCGCGAGCTATATCCATGCTCAGGTCTTCAAGTCTTTCCTCCAACCAGGCACACTGGAACCTTAGCACGAAGTTGTGCTGGTCTTGCTCAAAGGCGGTGTCAAAAAGAGCCAGACGCTCCACCAAGTTGTCCCTCTCACGGACCAGCATCGAAACTTGGGCGTGGGCGTATTCAACAGCCCTTTTATGGTTATCGGCCGTCAGCATGGCCAACATCAGGGACTCAGTTCGGTCCTGATAACGGGCTCGCACGATACCAGCTAAAGTGACCTCCCGGCTAGCAACTTCGTAAGCCTGCAGGAAATTGTTGAAGAGAGTTGGGAAGATCACAAACTCCCTTTGCAGTTTCGTACCTTCAATACACACAGTATCCAGGGCCGGAATCAGAGTACGAACTTCAACCTCAGCTTCAGGATGATTGTTTATGTAGCCATAACCTCTACCCAAGAGGTGGTAAAATCTCTCCCATTGGGTCGAAGCTTCAGCTAAGGCAGCAGGCACAGAGGAGGAATCCATATGCGATGGAATGACGGAGAGGAGGGTGGAAATGTGAAGAGTGTTTGAGAGGCTGAGTCTGATAAGGCTAAAGTGTTAATCTTCTTGACGTCAATCTATCACCTTATAAACGCTCGAGTAAGCAGGGAGAAGTGGTAATAATAGTATGTGCAGTAGAGCCAAACGGGTTTCGTTAATGCATCCCCGATGAGTCACGAATCCACCACCGTCCTGTGATCTCGGGTTTTACGAAACATAATGGCGCCGAAAGGTGGGGAGGCTTGTTACTCTAGAGACTGGGCCAGGGGGACAAGCGTAGTGCTCGACAAAACGAAATCAACGCAAGAGATCTTCAGGCTCCGTTCACGTAGAAAAGAGCAAAAAAGGACAAAGTGGGAATTACGAAGCCTCGAGAAGAACGCTCGTCAGGTAGCCATCACAAAAGACGAAGTGGGAATCTCAAAGCATTGAGAAGAGCGCTCGTCGGGTAGCCATCACCTTTGATCAAAGAACAGTGATCCGACCCCTTTAACCTTTCAGAATTTGCAGAGAAAATGAGGATCCAAGGAGGAACAAAGAAAGCTGAGTTAACGGAAAATCAAGCAGTGATATTTCGATCAAAATGTTCAAGGGGTTCTGTCATTTACTGGAAGCGCCAGACTTGGAGGTCTCCGAGCTTGAGCTGCTGGAAGAATTTGAAGATCTCAGGACCGAACCTGACACGGGGGCCATGGAGACCGATCCTTCTAATGATGAAACCCGCGGCTTGGTTAACGAGAACAATACCCGCGACGGCGATCAGCGTCAGAAAGGGGAATGTCTCCAACGCAACACTTCAGGTCAAGTCCATAAACTCGAATTGTTTTTCAGGGAATACCCCTATCCGGACATGGAACAGAGAATCAAAATGGGCCAGGAGATAGGGTGGGAGCCTCGGAAGGTCAAGTGCTGGTTTGAAAACAAACGAACCCGGCTGAAGCAGCAACGCGATCGGCACGAGTTAGCGATTGCGAGGGAGGAAAATGAAAAGCTTCGAATAAAAAACATTCAGTACAAAAAAGCTCTAAGCATCGCTATTTGTCTTGAGTGCGGTAACCCTGTTCCCACGGACGGAGTATTCACTGAAGAGCCAGATCTGGGGGTTCATAATGCTCATTTGTTGCAATGCCCTTCGCAACATCTTTCGAAACAGGCGGGTACCGCCGAGGATCTACAAGAGGAAACTAGTGCTATAAGATCAAAGTCGACGCCCATTGTGGAAGGGAACATGCGTCATGACAAGTCAGGTCCGCTCAATGATGAACTCACCATCGTGACCAGCCGATCTGAGACCACTAAATCCCCTCCAGAGCAACCTCCAACACGACCAGATTCCGAGAAGAGTAACCGCCAAATGGCTGGCACTACTTCGGCTAGCAAGAAAATAAGATTTCGTTGGACCCCGGAGTTTCATAGCAAATTTGTTGATGCAGTTCAACAGTTAGGGATCAATTTTGCTCACCCATCGCGCATACTCGAAATCATGAACGTGCCGGGATTGGCGAAAAATATGGTCAAGAATCACCTTTGGCGCTACAAGAAACTACTGAGAGATGGACGAGCGTCGCTAGACCAAGATAGAGGCGGTTCAACACGACCAGATTCCGCGAAGAGTAGCCGCCGAGTTGCCAACACTACTTCGGCTAGCAAGAAAACAAGGTTTTATTGGACCTCGGAGCTTCATAGCAAATTTGTTGATGCAGTTCAACAGTTAGGGATCAGTTTGGCTCGCCCATCGCGCATACTCAAGATCATGAACATGCCGGAGCTGGATAGAAATAAAGTCAGGAACCACCTTTGGTGCTACAGAAGACTACTGAGAGATGGACGAGTGGCGCTAGACCAAGATAGAAGCGGTTCAAGTTTAAACGATGAGCATGGCTGTGATCGCAATCCTCATGAAGCAGGAAGCATCCAATCACTTCTCAACACCGATGGGACTGGCAATCACACGGTCGATTGTTCAGGCATCAATCAGAGTACTCCCCTGGGTTATCCTAGTACTCCTCAGGAGTATGTACCGCAATTTCAGCAAATCGGGACTCCCCAGTCTGAGCACCGACTGGCCGGTAATGCTAGTCCTGCAGCGGATCTAACATTGGCAGGAGATGCACATACAATCTTGCGAGACAATTACGGGATTCCGGCTCGAAGAATCAGGTGGTCCATGACGAAAATGGTGAAAAGATTCCTTCTCCAATAGTTGACAATACTCAACCTGAGTGTCAGTCGCTCGATGGTTCAGATGATCTCCTTGAAAACATCTATTCTTGGTTCGATCGGCTGAATTCCCCCCTGAGTTACCCCGGTACTCCTCAAGAGTATGTACAACAATTTCAGCAGGTATGGACTCCCCAATTTGAGCACCAACCGATCGTTAGTGTTATTCCTACGGCGAATCCAGCATTGGATACAAACCTACTGGACAACGATGAAAGTACCAACTCGAGAAGTGAGGTTGTTCATGCCGAAAGTAGTGTGAGGAATCCATCGCCAACGGTTGAGGATGCCCGACTTGGGCGTCAATGGCTTGAAATTTCAAGTGAGTCCCTCAGTGAGCAACTCGGCGTGTGGATCACGCATAAACCGATGAACCGGGTTGTTCGTGCCGAAAATGAGAGAAGTCTGTCACCCGCAATTAAGGATGCTCAACTTGAACGACTCGAACAGTCAGACGATCTCCTGAATGAGCAACTCAGCCTATGGGTCAAGCATTTTGGAACAAGTGCATCTTCGCAGTCGTGACCGGTACCGGCGACCAGACGTCTGGTTCTAAGCTCGTATGCAAAATCATTAGAAGGCTCAGGAGAGTAAGAGGCGAATACGTCGAAGGAATGTGTTACGAATCTCGTTGTAAAGTTCCCGCGGGAACATTTTAATTAACGCTTAAAACTAACCGCTCTGAGTGTCACCCTTTGAACATCTTCGAGCCAAGGGCCGTGGATTAATCACTTAATCTGTGGAGCAAGTTCCATGATGTTGACACCTGATTTTTGACCATCCGTTATTATAGTTTTTTTATTTCTAAAATTAATTAAAAATAGCAAAAAAGGTCAAAAAATTGCAAAATCAACTTTGAAAGCCTTAGCCTAGCCTTAGGAACCAATTTTGAACAAAAAATATTTTTTGAATTTTTTAATATTTTTTGGAATTTATTTAATTATAAAAATACCCAAAAAATTAGAAAAAATACCATCCATGGTCAGAAAATTACACAAAAATATTCCGAAATTTTATTTTAATTCTATATTTAATATTTTCACTTTTTATTATGGAAATTCGGCTTGGTTCATTGTGTTCCTTCACAAACCTAATCCCGAACCGGGCCTAAAAAATCCTTTTCGAGTCTTTTAATTTTCAATTCTCGGTTTTTATAAGCTATGACATTGGACTCTAAAGTATTGAAATGAAATTGGGTCAATTTGCCCTCCAATTTGATCAATTTTAACCAAAAGGGCTTAATTGCATAAAAATCTTTCAATTTAGTCCCCGGTTTCACAATTTTTGAAATTAAATTTCACACGGGCACACCCATTAAAATTAAACACCTCTACCCAACAGTTTTCATCATGCTGAATCCATTGGTGGGCTCAATTTTGGCTAATTCGATCGTTTAGGCCTTCGATTTGGCGAAATTAAATTTCGGATCCTAGGGACAATTTGGGGTTTTCACAGAATTTCAAAAAATTGATTCACGAAAATACCCATATTCGATGGAAAACATGTCAAGGAATCCGATTTTGCCATCAATTTCATGAAAAAAGGTCATTTGGGGGGGTCAATTTGCCAATTTAGGCGATTTGGCCGAATCGGGCCGATCGGGTCAGGCCCGACCCGACCCGGCCCGACCCGGGTCTGCAACTTTGTTGCAGACCCGTGCAGAAACAGCAAGGCAGGGGAGGAGCAGAGCAGTGTGGGGGCACGATTTTTTTTAACAAAAACGAGACAACCGAGCATGGGAAGCAAGTGGGCAAGGCATATTCGGTTTTGGCAGAGGCGTGGGCGTGAAAAAAAGGGCCGGTCGGCCACGGGGGAGGGGGATGGTGCTCGGGTTTAAGGAAAACAGGGCCGAGGGAGTTGAAGGGGGTACGGGGAATTTTTTAGAGGAAACCGACGGACAACCGGCAACCCAGGATCTTCGGCAACGCTCCCCGACCATCACCGGAGCTTAGTGGCCGTCGGCGAGCTCCGAATAGGTTGGTATTTGCTCCCGAGCTTCATTTTTCTCAGTGCACGCCATGTGTTCGACAAAATGCCGATGGATGCCTCGACTTGGTTTTGTCTCGGCCGTGCCTTTCCCGACCCCCATTTGCGCGTATCAAGCTTTGAATATGTACTAGCATTGCTTCTACGCTTGTGTTGACCTTTGTTTTGCATTAAACCGCGGCGAAAACACGGCTCGGAGCTTCGCCGGCAACGGTTCGGACCGAGAGCTCAACGGGGAACTTCCGGCGGTCTTCAAGCTCGAAATGAGCTCAGGTAAGCCTCTAGACCCTCCTTGGGTGTTGTTTGATGGTTTAGAATCGAGTTTTGATAAGAAAAAAAATTCGGAAAATGCCTCGCCGGAGCCGGGTTCGGGGAGGCCCGGTTTACTTATTTTTCGGCGTGTTCACGGCCTTCTTTTTGTTGTATGATGATGCTGAGTGTCTAATGAGTCGAATGCCGCAAGAACGGGCGAAAAATACCAAGTTTCGGGCCCGTTTCGCAATTTTCCGGCGACCTCGCCGGAATTTTTACTATTCCCGCCGGATTTGGCACTGTTCATCGTCTTCTCCGGCGACCCTCCGGCCGGTCAACGGTCAATGGCCGACGTGGCGTGCCACGTGGGCAGCCACGTCAGCCGGGTGGGGTCCGGTCCGCTTATTTTTAAATAAAATAAATTAACGGCCACGATCGCGACACGTGTCGCGATCCTAGAATTTTTGGAAAATTAAATAAATGATTTTCGAATAATCGATCCGGCGGACGAGGATGTGCCACGTGGCTCACTGAGGGACATTCGATCTTGTACAAGATCGGACGCACCAGAGGAGGCCACGTGGCACGTTCTAGAGCGTTCGATCCGAAGGTTTTTCTAAAAAAGAAAATAATTGATTTTTGATCCGATGGCTACGATTTGGCCACGTGGCTCACTGAGGGACGTCCGATCTAGTGGAAGATCGGACGCACAGGATGAGGCCACGTGGCGCGATGAGAACCGTCGGATCCGGGGAATTTTCAGATAATTAAATAAAATAGATAAAAAATCAAAAAAATTGTTAAAAAATGGAAAAATGTTTAAAAATATAAAACGGCGTCGTTTTAGGCCGGTTTCGACCCCTAGGGTCGGGCCGGGCGCCCGAGAGGCGTGGGCCGGGTTTGACCCGGCCCGGAAAATATTTTTAAATATTAAAAAAAATTCAAAAAATAATAAAATAATCAATAAATCAATAAAAAATAAAAAATCATGAAATATTCAAAAATTTCGAAAAAATCAAGAAATTCCAAAAAATTCTCAAAAATGGGAAATGGCCACAATCAACTGGCCATGGAATATTTTGGGTAATTCGGTATCCAAACCTTCCAAAAATGACAATTTTGCCCTTCGGGCTAATTGTCCCCGAATCTTCTCATTTTACCCCTAACCCTAAATCACATCTTCCCTAAGCCCTTAGGGCTATACTAGGAGGCCAATGATTGAAATTGATGTGCATTAACGTGATTTATTTATGCACTTGACTTGCGCTTTCATTATATTGACTGTGATTTGATAGGACTAGTCTTCCGATCTGTATGAAACCCTGACTCATACATATCTCACCCAAAATCGCGCATGCATGAACTCTTAGTTAGGAAAATCACTCGCGTTAGGTACCGAAAGGGCGTTGGTAATGACACCAGCGTAACCAAGTCCCCGAGCCCAAAATCTCTGGTTCCGCAGAACTGATCGATCTCTCCCAATCGGTCAGTAAGGTTTCCGGTCTACCCTCCAAGAAAGACCGGTGGCGACTCCAAATGCATGAACAAGTTGCACATGCCACCACGACCACACTAAGGTCGAAAGCGATCGACTTTTATCGTCGAATCCCTCAAAAGACATACTCCCGCCGCGATTTGGTATGGGCCTGGGAGGGCCCGCGCCGATCTAAGGCCCGCGATCCACATTTCAGAGAGGGGGGCCGCGATCGGTAATCCATTAGCCGCGTCCGATTTCGGACGGGTCGCGACAGCTGGCGACTCCGCTGGGGACGTTGTTCTAGAATACTTGGTTCTGGACCTCAAGTGGACTTAGGCCGTAATTAAAACGTTGAGTGATTTTTCTAACCCTGCAGACGCTCTTGAAGGTGAGGTAAGTCCGCTCACGATAGGTGTTATATGTTTTTGCAGATTGGAGTAATAAGGGGTGTAGTCTGTGATTAACATTGTCTTATGCAGGATGGGCGTAGGAATGTATGTTATATGGATGATTTGAAGCGCTGATTGATATATAAATTGTTGCGCATGATTCACTGCATATTTGAGGATCATGACACTTTGCACAAAGCGCCCAAACCCAGGCCGCGAAATCACCTTTTCAGGTAGCCATAGATCAGGGATCGATATGCAACGCTCTAGCGTGGATTGCGCTGGGGTCGACCATATTCGATCCCACCCACTATCCAAGTCGAGACTTTTATCCGTTTGTTGTGGATTGCGCTCATGGACGAATTTATCGACTCGGATAGAGGGAAGCCTCTAGGTTCCTCACCTAAGCCATTTTGATTTTTAGAGTCGAGCCTCACTTGTCTCATGCGCATGTATATGGATGGTTGGCATACCTAAAACCAAAAAATCATTGGGTACCTCTCGTGGTAAGGTCCTGCCATTTCTATTTAAATTCACTTGCAGCCTTTCATTTTGCACAATATGCTGCATTCATCAAATCCGATGGTTGAGTCTAATTCCAATATAGAGTACGGATAGAAGAGATGATCTCTCCAAGTCGGTCCCACATCCCAGAAGTATTCAAATATGAGCGACGCGTCATCCGCCATCAGACTGCCTGGACATTCAACGGAGTTTACTCTTTTCAAGTTGTCCGAGGAATGATCCAGTAACCTTACTGGAAATTGAAGGATAGGCGATAACGGCAAATCCAAGACACCCGTCGGACGCTATCAAGATGTCATCTGATAAAAACGAAGACCCGAAGGGCCGAACCGAAGACACCAGGCGTCGTCCCCCGAAGACCCGACTTGGGGCATCTCTTTAGGTTATTAAGGGTCACATTCCAGTCGTCCCTTTTCTTTTATCAGGATCGTCGAGTCTGTAAGGAGCACCCGTCTATGGGTATCCCATTTATCTTCTACACCTCGATTTCTAAGTCTTGTCTAAGTGTCTTAACATTGGAATGTGACACTGGAATTTCTCTCAACCATCCGGATTTTTTGGTTCAATTGCATGTCTCGCCCAGATGAAATTTTCGTTAGAACTCACACTTGGTATTTAACCCAAGTACGAGAATCTAACATTCATTTCATGGTGCGCCGGACATGGAATTGAACCGGCCCATATCATGCACCATTAGTAATCCATGGTGATTAACTAAAGTCATCCGTGTCTTCTGAATTCAAGAGGAGATTAGATATTCGAATTATTTTTGGTAAACAATTTCAATTTGGATGTCCTATCTCCCACCGAATTTAGGACACATTGGAATTGCATGTTTATCTGCTTGGACATTCCACATATTTTCTGGGAATTCGCCAAAAGTAATAACCATGGATTACACTCCTTTTAATTTTATGTTTTCTCTTGAAAAACATCGATAAGAATTTTTCACACGAGGCTAAGGCTTGTGTAAAAGTCCTTATCTTCGTTAATCTCAAGAAAGCATAAAATTGAAAGGATTTATGCTTTACTTTCCTTTCTGACATATTCCTGTCATTCGAACAGGTAATTCCCTGAATCAAAATCCGAGGACTTGTGTGAAGAATCAGTCACAAGTTAAAATGGACCAGGATGGCATAGAAAAGCGCTTGACCACCGTAGACAGTCAACTGATGAGGACATTTTGCCATCTTTCAAGACGTGGAGCAGCATGCAATCAAAGGAGCCACATGCAGAAGAGAATTAGCTGTAACCTAATCTCTTTAAATTTGAAAATTTGTTGATTGTGTTTTATTGACCCTCAGGAGTGGTCCTTCAAGAAGATCGAAGCTGGTCGACAACTCAAGCCACAGGAAGGGATGTTTGAAGACAGACAAAGGAGTCAACTTCTCACTAAGACGACATAATGGGGCAAAGCCCGCCAAGATGAAAAGAGACAGGAAGCTCCGAACGGCAGATATCCCCTAATTGAAAAGGGAACCGTAAAAAAATTGTGAATGGATCAAAGCAGTCGACTGGGGCAAACCCCACTTAGCCAAGGCAAACGCCACCTGACCGGGGCAGCCGGGTCAAGTATAAAGACGTGTCGTTCCTAATTGATTTTCAATCAGATACCGGCATAATATTTCCTATCTTTTCCTCTCAGGTGAAAAACAGGTAGAGAAGGAAAATCCGTTTGTGGAAAGACACGAGGGACATGTTTTACATGGCATACATTTGTCGAAAATGTCCTCATCCGATCACATGCAAGATGATCATGGAACGATGGTAAAACTGTAATCGTTCCAATAAACCCTTCGAATGTTATACCTGACGAGGACCTTTATGTCTTTTGTCTACAGGATAGAATGGTCAAAGACAAACGAAGGAAAATTTGTCTTCCCCATAAGACGGAAAGAAATGTGCCTTCAGCAGATATCACCCATTGGGATTCCAATGACAAAATGAATCAAATTATGAAGAAGGAGCAACCTAATTAGGATTGGCTCTCCCTAAGTCGAAAAAGTTGTATCCGTTCCAAATCGGACTGACTGATTCACGAGTTGATATGGTTTCCCATTCTTGCAGGTGATGACGAGAATGAACGGGCCCACTGAAAAATTTCCAGCATCTTGGATGCCAGAAGTGACTAGAGCGGGGATAGTAAATCCGTAGTCGTTTCAATTAAAGCTCCTTATGCAGCAATCGAGTCACTCATTCATTTCATCGTACAGGTGGAATAAAATATTGTTAAAGCGTAAGGTGAATGTGACAGGACACAATGAAGGAAATTGTTGCATGTGAAGTAACACTTCAGTATGTTGAAGTACTCAGCCACAAGTAAACCCGTGCTTGCTGATGTCAAATAGCAAGATGCTCGAGGGACGTCATGAAATGACGACAAGGCAAAATATGCATGAAGAATTTGGAATGCATGGATGAGACCAGGAAGTGTCAGGCGTTGCAGAACATCAAATGCTGAGATCTTCGGAAGATTGAATACACCAACACGGCATGATCAAACTGCCTACAACTAAATCAGCCAGCCCAGGCGAATCACTCAGTGGCTGGGGGCAAATCGCTCCTCTACCCGGAAAGGGTACCGTATGTATGCCGAATTCACCATGGGGATACGTAGGGGAAGTCCCTGAAGCAGTTGCCACCCATGAATCATGATGAAGTGGAGTGATCCATCAAAGACAAAACACATCAAACCCTTCTAAATGAGAAGGAGAACGATACGGAGCCATCGATTCGGGTAAAAGGACGTATCGTTCCAAAATGATTGTTTTCTTGATATGAGAATAATGTTTCATTTCTTTCTCCTTTCAGGTTGGGAACAGAAGCAAAGGACTCAGGATGCAGTGCTTTCCAATGACAAACATGGAGTACCCATTTTCATGACATCTCAAACATGCACTGTGGCTAAATGTTTTCAAGAGCATTCTAATGGCTCAATTCGTGAACAAAACATTTGAGAAAACCTGAAGGAGTTTCTCATCATTTAGAAATCTCTGTGAAAAGAACACTTGAAAAGAAAATCTCAAGTTTTGCAGATTGACACATCTGATAAAAATGCCTTCTTTGAATAGAATGAAAAGTACAAACTCATTTTTCGTTGCACGCATACATAACATGCATCATGCCTATCGTGCACACATCCTACATACAGAGAACCCAAAGGGAGAAATGCCGGTTCCTACAGGATAAGTTTCAAGGGTAAATTGTATCGATTCCAATAGTCAATTACACATGCCCTTTACTTATGAGATTTCTTCTTTTCAACAGGAACATCGAATACCTCAAATGGCGACTGTGATCGAGAGAATCACCAAATCGCCACACGACAAATCCCCAGACTATCAAGCTGTCTAGGGATAGAAAAAATAATCGAAAACTCTGGCAATTGAGATAGATGACCAGAAGCGACAAAATTCATGGGAGCGGGCTCCCCCATTTGCTTCGAGGAGCCAAGTCGAGGGCAAACTCTCATGAACCCCCAGGATAGTGCATCGGACCAGGGTTATCAAACCTAGAGATAACAAACATCAAGACAAGCCTCACTGGGGCAAAATATTTAAAAAGCACAGTTCCCTCAAACTTTGGACAGGCGAAACCTCGAAGGGAGTATCTCTTTCCTAAAATTTCAAATGAAGTCAGATAAAGACCTACGCCTGTCTCTTCATGTGCAGGCGCATGGACGTTTTCAAATTGGATAGAAAATCGCCAACAAACACGGAAAGTGCTAAGGCATGTTGCCAAGACAAGCGTCGCTCAACTGGGGCAAAACAGTTGTTGACGTGATCGAGGATCATCTCACGGACAACACCCACAAATGCAGACGAGAGGAAAGAACATCCATCGTCTACACCAAACGAGAAGCGTCAATGATCGACGAAGGAAAGGAATACGTCAGTAAGACGTCATCAGGAATCCCAAGAGGGAAGACATCCCCAAAGAGGATGGAGATTATATCAAAACGCAGGAATGAATTTAGCTGGGGCAGGCGTCACCTAGCTATGATAAACCACGTCTAACTGGGGCAAGTGAATCATTTGTGCGCCGGACAAAGGAAAAACATTTCTTCTCTGGCAAAATCCATGGACGCAATGACAGAGTCGTCCTCATCGGAAGTAAACCCCAGGATACAAACCTGGGTGAACGGTAACTTTGTATCGTTCCAAATTGATTTCCCAAAGATCCCATGCTTAACATGAGTTCGTTCTCATTTGGCAGAAAATTGGTGGCACCAAAAAGCCACAAAAGAAAGGATCTCGCCCAACGTGGAAGCGAAAAGAAATATCCGTCGTAGGGGGCAAGCTGCCAGGAAACGGAACCCTAGAAAATGACGTAGAATACGTCCAAAAGCACAAATTGATCTCACCCAGTGCAAATCCTAGAGAAGGATTTTGTTGCCAAACAAATGGGTAGATCATGGCCATGAGCTAGATGGCCGACTTCAACAAGCCTTACATTTGCGTTCAAATGGAGGCGCGAAGCGAGAGTAAAGCAGTATCGTTTCGATTTGTCTCGAATTTCGAAACACGAACTTACACTTAATGTTTATTATTGACAGGGATTCACCGTCAAGATGGACAGAAAATTGTTGGCACCAGAAAGCCGCAAAATAAAAGAACTCGCCGACAAGGAGGCAAATAGAATTATCGACCTTAGAAGTCAGGACTCCAAGAAATGGAACTCTGAAGAGTGGCGCTGGAATGCGTCCGAAAGCTTAAATGGATCTCCTCCAGTGCAAATCCTTGAGAATGATTCATTGCCAACTAGACGGAAGGATCAAGGTCACAAGATAGATGGCCGAATTCTGCAAGCCGTGCGTTTGTGTTCAAATGAAAACACAAAGCAAGAACAAGGCTGTATCGTTCCAATTTGCCCTGAATTTTGGAACGCAAACTGACACCTAATTCTCGTCTTTAACAGGGGCTCGCCATCAAGGCGAAACAGGTTTTCATATCACATGTATTACCCATTGGAATACATGACCAAGGGTAAAATGTATCGTTCCAAGTTTTTGCGAAATTCGTGAACATACAATGACATGCTTGTTTTACGTTTTCAGGGATCCCCGGCCACGGTAGGTATCCCTTTCCCTAATCAATTGAAGATGTTAGATAAAAACATAGGGAAAACGAAAAGCTTTCAGAATCTAATGTCTGGAAAAGGCATAGAGTTCAAATTTCATTGGCATTCATGTTATAAAACAGGAGGTTGTCTGAACATGAATAAGGACATGCATTGTGCATCATAAAACCCCATTGACGGGTAAAATTTTTGGAGAAAATAAAAGAGATTTTTCCAATCAAAAGTTGTTCAAAAATTTCGAAAGGACGTTTTCTCAAAAGACGAGAGGCAAAACCTAAATCCAAACACGTCCTATACACACTTGAGAGAGAAGTGGAGCGGATCAGATAGTGAAATCTGGACCTACGGAAGTAGGGATTATTCGCAGCAATTACATGGATTGGGACGACGGAGGCATTCGTTTCATATCCCCCAAACACTACAGGTGACCGTTGATAACCCCTTTGAACGGCGGTTTTCATTCTCAACCATGTCAAGAACCACCCCACATCGGGGCAAGAACGGAAGTAAGTCCAGCAGCATCAGGAGAAAATGGTTAGAAATTTTCTTGCTCGGACTAACATTAATCTTTGTGTGTTGTTTATATGGTAATCCAAGTGCCATAGGATGACGAGAAGCATTCATTTCTCTATCCCACACACCATATCCTTTGCACAGCCAAGTTGAGCCTGCAAATTCACTTCATAAACTCGTTGGTGGTCATTGCAAGTTCCAAGACAGAGGCAGCGCCAATTCAAAAGCGGAAGAGTTCAAACTTAGGGTTTGCGAAGAAATCCCTAAGTTAATGCTGAAGCTTGTTAGACCTTTGGTCACATGTCTAACACGATCTCTCGAAGATGAGAAAAACGGGGTTTCAAAAAATGATGATAAAAGATAAAAATCCCCAGCATCAAGAAAAAGCGAAGTGCCTGGTAAAAGCGAGGCCGATGCTCGGGTGAACAATTTGATCGATTCCCTAATGAAACCTGGTAGGGAAAGGAAGAGAGAAAGACCCCTAAAGGAGTCGGATCAAAAGGACGCTCCTCCGAATGATGTCAAGCGCGGAGGAAAGACGCAGACAGAGTTGTCAATCTTCTTAATGCAACAAGAGACGCTCTCTGAAAGAGCTAGTGCACACCTCAAAATCGGTTGCGCGCCTCAAAGACTGAAGACGCAGAATGGAAAAGACTGGTGGCAAATTTGCAATGATCACCACTGTCAATCCCCTCATAATTTCTGGGCCAAAAACAAGCCTTTTTTTTCGGTCCCCAATCCTACCAACATCATAACCCTGAAACAGTCTTCTCTGACTAAGACACTCGGGTTAACATATAGCTTAGCTCGAAGAGGTACGAGCAAGACTATTTCTTTCTCATTTTGCAGGGTTCTTGACTTGTAAACCCGGAGCAGATGGTGAAAACTTTCGTTCAATGGCCTCGACTCCAAAGCGGGTCCCCCTTGAAGACCAATACCAAGCCCAACATTACGGTCCCGTGGAAGACCTCCCGACCGATCAAAATGTAAGCGCTGCGAATGAGCCCAAAACCTAGGCACAGTTTAGTAGGGAATTGAGTGCATCCCCTATAAAGACCACTATCTCAAAACAGGTGAGAAGACCTCTTGAACGAGAAATATTCCAATTAATGTTTTGAACAAACTCCTTTTGGAATTTTTAAACCGTTGATCCAGATTTTCCGCGCAAGGAATTTGTGATCACATCTGTATGTTGCAAGAATGTTTTGGATAATCTCCAGCATCAAAATGCACTTTTCATGACTAAAACTTAAGTCATAAAATTTTGTCGATTGGACAACCGTGCTCTTCCCAAAGATTACTAACATTTTCTTGGTGAAGAAAAATCTTTCAGGCTGAAACTTCTGCAGGATACCTGGAGAACCCAGCTCCCAGAATGTCGCCTCAACAGACCCAAGTGAAGTTTTGTCCAAATAAAATCTTTCACTACTTCAAAACTGAATTCCCAACAAACTTCGGGATCCCTGAAAAGAGGGGAAGAAAAAACCCTTTTAAAAGAAAAAGTCCTAGCATGACGTGGAGAACCCTCGTCCTAGGACCCCTTTTTCAAAAAAATCAAGCAGTCCTAGCATGACGTGGAGAACCCTCGTCCTAGGACCCCTTTTAAAACAAAAAATCAAACAGTCCTAGCTTGACGTGGAGAACCCTCGTCCTAGGACCCCTTTTCAAAAATATCAGACAGTCCTAGCATGACGTGGAGAACCCTCGTCCTAGGACCCCTTTAAAAAAAAAATCAAACAATCCCAGTAGACGTGGAGAACCCTCGTCTCGGGATCCTTTTTCAAAAAATACCAAACAGTCCTAGTTTGACGTGGAGAACCCTCGTCCTAGGACCCCTTTTTCAAAAAATCAAACAATCCCATTAGACGTGGAGAACCCTCGTCTCGGGACCCTTTTTCAAAAATCAAGCAGTCTTATCGGACGTGGAGAACCCTCGTCATGAGACTCCTTTTCAAAATTCAGATAGTCCCATCGGGCGTGGAGAACCCCTGATCCCGGAAGGATGCCTTGCTCTGTCAAGAAAAGCTCATAGGGTCATGTTTTGCAGGATCCCTGGAGAACCCAGGTCCCAAACTGATACCTTTTTAATGAAAAGTTTGCAGGTTTCAGCTTTCTGCAGGATAATTGGAGTCCCCATATCCCAGAAAGGTACCTCGCATGTCGAAAGGACAACTCGGCCTTCTGCGAGATTTCAGGTAACCCCTAAATCCCAGGATAGCCTTCAGGTGAACCTAGAGTTAGGTAAACCTTCCAAAAGAGACCTTAATGATGTCAATCTTTAGGCAGAGCCTTTTAGTAGGCAAACCTTTTCCAAGACCGATCTACAGAACGATCGAGTCTTCGACTAGTCCCGACAAGAAGGGATATGTCATCCACAGGCGGAGCCTTTTAGTAGGCAAACCTTTTCCAAGACCGATCTACAGAACGATCGAGTCTTCGACTAGTCCCGACAAGAAGGGATATGTCATTCCGAGGCGGAGCCTTTTAGTAGGCAAACCTTTTCCAAGACCGATCTACAGAACGATCGAGTCTTCGACTAGTCCCGACAAGAAGGGATATGTCATCCACAGGCGGAGCCTTTTAGTAGGCAAACCTTTTCCAAGACCGATCTACAGAACGATCGAGTCTTCGACTAGTCCCGACAAGAAGGGATATGTCATTCCGAGGCGGAGCCTTTTAGCAGGCAAAACCTTTTCCAAGACCGATCTACAGAACGATCGAGTCTTCGACTAGTCCCGACAAGAAGGGATATGTCATTCCGAGGCGGAGCCTTTTAGTAGGCAAACCTTTTCCAAGACCGATCTACAGAACGATCGAGTCTTCGACTAGTCCCGACAAGAAGGGATATGTCAATCTATAGGCGGAGCCTTTTAGTAGGCAAACCTTTTCCAAGACCGATCTACAGAACGATCGAGTCTTCGACTAGTCCCGACAAGAAGGGATATGTCATTCCATAGGCGGAGCCTTTTAGTAGGCAAACCTTTTCCAAGATCGATCTACAGAACGATCGAGTCTTCGACTAGTCCCAACAAGACGGGATATGTCATTCCATAGGCGTAGCCTTTTAGTAGGCAAACCTTTTCCAAGACCGATCTACAGAACGATCGAGTCTTCGACAAACCCTACAGAACGGGCGCGTCATCCTTAGATTCCTATCAGTCTGGAGTCTCACCAAAGGTAGAAACCGCCTGAAGGGTCAACTCCATGGTAGAAACCGCCATAAGGGTCAATTGAATGGTAGAAACCGCCACAAGGATCAGCTCAAAGGTAGATACCGTCATAAGGGTCAAAACTAAATTCAAAGGTAGAAACCGCCTGAAGGGTCAACTCCATGGTAGATACCGCCTGAAGGGTCAACTGAAGGTAGAAACCGCCTGAAGGGTCAAACCAAGGTAGATACCGCCTGAAGGGTCAACTCAAGGTAGATACCGCCATAAGGGTCAATTGAATGGTAGAAACCGCCATAAGGGTCAACTTGATGGTAGAAACCGCCATAAGGATCAACCAATGGTAGAAACCGCCATAAGGGTCAACTAATGGTATGACCTACCATACAGGTCAGAGCTTAATCTCCCTAGGATGTTCTGAACCAGTCCTAGGTATCTTCTGGAAAGTCATCGCAACCGGCAGCATCTGACAGGTGAGCTTCAGGTAAGTCTCTCTCACTCCGGCCCATGTTCGAATTGCAAGAGTAAACCGGTGATTAATTTGAGCATTTATCAAAAGACTTAAGGGTTCGATGTCATGGCATTTCTTTTCCCCAGTCGAGTCGGTTAAGATCCAGGTGTCATTTTGTCTTTGAAAGCAACCTCTGACGAGCTCACTCTCAAAGAGGGGCAGCTGTTGACACCTGATTTTTGACCATCCGTTATTATAGTTTTTTTATTTCTAAAATTAATTAAAAATAGCAAAAAAGGTCAAAAAATTGCAAAATCAACTTTGGAAGCCTTAGCCTAGCCTTAGGAACCAATTTTGAACAAAAAATATTTTTTGAATTTTTTAATATTTTTTGGAATTTATTTAATTATAAAAATACCCAAAAAATTAGAACAAATACCATCCATGGTCAGAAAATTACACAAAAATATTCCGAAATTTTATTTTAATTCTATATTTAATATTTTCACTTTTTATTATGGAAATTCGGCTTGGTTCATTGTGTTCCTTCACAAACCTAATCCCGAACCGGGCCTAAAAAATCCTTTTCGAGTCTTTTAATTTTCAATTCTCGGTTTTTATAAGCTATGACATTGGACTCTAAAGTATTGAAATGAAATTGGGTCAATTTGCCCTCCAATTTGATCAATTTTAACCAAAAGGGCTTAATTGCATAAAAATCTTTCAATTTAGTCTCCGGTTTCACAATTTTTGAAATTAAATTTCACACGGGCACACCCATTAAAATTAAACACCTCTACCCAACAGTTTTCATCATGCTGAATCCATTGGTGGGCTCAATTTTGGCTAATTCGATCGTTTAGGCCTTCGATTTGGCGAAATTAAATTTCGGATCCTAGGGACAATTTGGGGTTTTCACAGAATTTCAAAAAATTGATTCACGAAAATACCCATATTCGATGGAAAACATGTCAAGGAATCCGATTTTGCCATCAATTTCATGAAAAAAGGTCATTTGGGGGGTCAATTTGCCAATTTAGGCGATTTGGCCGAATCGGGCCGATCGGGTCAGGCCCGACCCGACCCGGCCCGACCCGGGTCTGCAACAAAGTTGCAGACCCGTGCAGAAACAGCAAGGCAGGGGAGGAGCAGAGCAGTGTGGGGGCACGATTTTTTTTAACAAAAACGAGACAACCGAGCATGGGAAGCAAGTGGGCAAGGCATATTCGGTTTTGGCAGAGGCGTGGGCGTGAAAAAAAGGGCCGGTCGGCCACGGGGGAGGGGGATGGTGCTCGGGTTTAAGGAAAACAGGGCCGAGGGAGTTGAAGGGGGTACGGGGAATTTTTTAGAGGAAACCGACGGACAACCGGCAACCCAGGATCTTCGGCAACGCTCCCCGACCATCACCGGAGCTTAGTGGCCGTCGGCGAGCTCCGAATAGGTTGGTATTTGCTCCCGAGCTTCATTTTTCTCAGTGCACGCCATGTGTTCGACAAAATGCCGATGGATGCCTCGACTTGGTTTTGTCTCGGCCGTGCCTTTCCCGACCCCCATTTGCGCGTATCAAGCTTTGAATATGTACTAGCATTGCTTCTACGCTTGTGTTGACCTTTGTTTTGCATTAAACCGCGGCGAAAACACGGCTCGGAGCTTCGCCGGCAACGGTTCGGACCGAGAGCTCAACGGGGAACTTCCGGCGGTCTTCAAGCTCGAAATGAGCTCAGGTAAGCCTCTAGACCCTCCTTGGGTGTTGTTTGATGGTTTAGAATCGAGTTTTGATAAGAAAAAAAATTCGGAAAATGCCTCGCCGGAGCCGGGTTCGGGGAGGCCCGGTTTACTTATTTTTCGGCGTGTTCACGGCCTTCTTTTTGTTGTATGATGATGCTGAGTGTCTAATGAGTCGAATGCCGCAAGAACGGGCGAAAAATACCAAGTTTCGGGCCCGTTTCGCAATTTTCCGGCGACCTCGCCGGAATTTTTACTATTCCCGCCGGATTTGGCACTGTTCATCGTCTTCTCCGGCGACCCTCCGGCCGGTCAACGGTCAATGGCCGACGTGGCGTGCCACGTGGGCAGCCACGTCAGCCGGATGGGGTCCGGTCCTCTTATTTTTAAATAAAATAAATTAACGGCCACGATCGCGACACGTGTCGCGATCCTAGAATTTTTGGAAAATTAAATAAATGATTTTCGAATAATCGATCCGGCGGACGAGGATGTGCCACGTGGCTCACTGAGGGACATCCGATCTTGTACATGATCGGACGCACCAGAGGAGGCCACGTGGCACGTTCTAGAGCGTTCGATCCGAAGGTTTTTCTAAAAAAGAAAATAATTGATTTTTGATCCGATGGCTACGATTTGGCCACGTGGCTCACTGAGGGGCGTCCGATCTAGTGGAAGATCGGACGCACAGGATGAGGCCACGTGGCGCGATGAGAACCGTCGGATCCGGGGAATTTTCAGATAATTAAATAAAATAGATAAAAAATCAAAAAAATTGTTAAAAAATGGAAAAATGTTTAAAAATATAAAACGGCGTCGTTTTAGGCCGGTTTCGACCCCTAGGGTCGGGCCGGGCGCCCGAGAGGCGTGGGCCGGGTTTGACCCGGCCCGGAAAATATTTTTAAATATTAAAAAAAATTCAAAAAATAATAAAATAATCAATAAATCAATAAAAAATAAAAAATCATGAAATATTCAAAAATTTCGAAAAAAATCAAGAAATTCCAAAAAATTCTCAAAAATGGGAAATGGCCACAATCAACTGGCCATGGAATATTTTGGGTAATTCGGTATCCAAACCTTCCAAAAATGACAATTTTGCCCTTCGGGCTAATTGTCCCCGAATCTTCCCATTTTACCCCTAACCCTAAATCACATCTTCCCTAAGCCCTTAGGGCTATACTAGGAGGCCAATGATTGAAATTGATGTGCATTAACGTGATTTATTTATGCACTTGACTTGCGCTTTCATTATATTGACTGTGATTTGATAGGACTAGTCTTCCGATCTGTATGAAACCCTGACTCATACATATCTCACCCAAAATCGCGCATGCATGAACTCTTAGTTAGGAAAATCACTCGCGTTAGGTACCGAAAGGGCGTTGGTAATGACACCAGCGTAACCAAGTCCCCGAGCCCAAAATCTCTGGTTCCGCAGAACTGATCGATCTCTCCCAATCGGTCAGTAAGGTTTCCGGTCTACCCTCCAAGAAAGACCGGTGGCGACTCCAAATGCATGAACAAGTTGCACATGCCACCACGACCACACTAAGGTCGAAAGCGATCGACTTTTATCGTCGAATCCCTCAAAAGACATACTCCCGCCGCGATTTGGTATGGGCCTGGGAGGGCCCGCGCCGATCTAAGGCCCGCGATCCACATTTCAGAGAGGGGGGCCGCGATCGGTAATCCATTAGCCGCGTCCGATTTCGGACGGGTCGCGACACATGAATGATGACTATCACCCGCGGAGCATAGTGGGATCTACCCCATTCAGCACGAAATACGTTTGGTCACGAAGCCTCCTATTTGGTAAAACGATGTATCGTTCCTAAACGATCTTCAACCGAATACCAAAGTAATATCTCCTTTCTTTCCCTTCTCAGGTGATAAACGTGGGTAAATCACTCAAGGAGCCATCTATTCAAATAACAGAATAGACGTTGCCTAACTGGGGGCAGAGGAACCATTGATGTTACAAACACTCCAAGCATGGATAGGCGGATTCGATAGATGTTATTCATATCAAAAACGCAACATCAGAACATGATGAGAACCAAGAGTAAAGTTGTATCGTCCTAATTTATCTTGAATTTGGGAACATGAATTGACACTTATTATTTATCCTTGACAGGAACTCGTCATCAAAGCGGGCAGATTTCCTACAAACCTGGTATACTCGTTAGAGTATATGACCAAGGGTAAGATGTATCGTTCTAATTTTTTGAAAAATTCGTGAACATACAATAACATGTTTCTTCCGCATTTTCAGGGATCTCCAGCCGCGGGAGACAGGTAAGTATCCCTTTCCCCAATCCATGGAAGATGTTAAATAAAAAACAGAGAGAAAAAGAAAAGCTTTCAAAATCTGATGTCTAGAAAAGACATGGAATTCTAACTTCATTGGCATTCATGTTTTGAAACACGAGGTTGTCTGAACATGCATTGTGCACCATAAAATCCCCTTGACGGGTAAAATTTTTGGGAAAACGAAAGAGATTTTTCCAATCAAAAGTTGTTCAAAACTCTCAAAAGGATGTTTCCTCAAAAGAGAGGCAAGCTCAAATCCAAACACATCCTACATACACTTGAGAGATGAATGGAGCGAATCAAATAGTAAAATCTGGACCTACGGAGGTAGGGACCATTTGCAGCGATTACATGGATTGGGACGACGGAGGCGTTCGTTTCATATCATAAACACTACAGGTGACCGTTGGCAACCCATTCGAACGGCGGTTTTCATTCTTAACCCTGTCAAGAACCACCCTACATCGGGGCAAAATGGATGTGAGTCCAGCGGCATCAGGAGTAAATGGCTAGAAATTTTCTTGCTCGGACTAACATCAATCTTTGTGTGCTGTTTATATGGTAATCCAAGTGCCATAGGATGACGAGAAGCATCCATTTCTCTATCCCACACACTATATCCTTTGCATAGCCAAGTTGAGCCTGCAAATTCGTTTCATGAACCCATTGGTGATCATTCCAAGACGGATGCTGCACCACTTCAAAAATGGAAGAGTTCAAGACTCAGGGATTACGAAAGAGAAATCCCGGACTGATATTTAAAGCATGTTTAGACTATATGTCTAACACGATCCCATGAAAAAAAAATGGGATTTCAAAAGTGAATGAGAAAAATCCACGGCATCGAGAAAAAGCAAAGTGCCTGGTAAAAGCAAGGCCGATGCTCGTGTAAGTTGTTTGATTGATCCACAATGAAGCCGGATGGGAAAAGAAGAAATCCCTAAAGGAGTCAGATCAAAAAGACTACTCCCCAAATGGTGTCAAGCGTGGAGCAGAGACGCAGACAGAGTCATCAGTCTCTTAATACGACGAAACGCTCTCTGAAGAGCTGGTGCACACCTCAAAATCGGTTGCGCATCCCAAAAACTGAAGGTGCATAGAGGAAAAGGGCATGTGGTAAATTTGCAATGATCACCAATGCCAAACCCTTCGTAATTTCTGGGCAAAAAACAAGCCTTTTTCGGTCCCCAATCCTACCAATGTTACAACCCTGAAACAGTCTTCTCTGACTAAGACACTTGGGTTAACATATTGCTTAGCTCGAAGAAGTACGAGCAAGACTATTTCTTTCTCATTTTGCAAGGTTCTTGACTTGTAAACCCGGAGCAGATGGTGAAGACTTTCATACAATGGCCTCGACTCCGAAGCGGGTCCCCCTTGAAAACCAATATCCAAGCCCAACATTACGGTCCCGTGGAAGACCTCACGACCGATCAAAATGTATGCGCTGCGAATGAGCCTAAAGCTAGGCACAGGTTAGTAGGGAATTGAGTGCATCCCCTATAAAAAACCACTATCGCAAAACAGGTGAGAAGACCTCCTTGTCGAGAAATATTCCAATTGATGTTTTGAACAGACTCGTTTTGGAATTTTCAAACTGTTGATCCAGATTTTCCATGCAAGTAATTTGTGATCACATTTGCTTGTTGCAAGAATGCTTTGGATAACCTCCAGCGTCAAAATGCACATTTCATGATTAAAATTTAAATCATACGGTTTTGTCAAATGGACAGCCGTGGTCTTCCCAAAGATTACTAACGTTTTCTTGGTGAAGAAGAATCTTTCAGGCTCAAACTTCTGCAGGATACCTGGAGAACCCAGCTCCTAGAATGTCGCCTCAACAGACTCAAGTGAAACTTTGTCAAGATAAAATCTTTCACTGCTTCAAAAACTGAATTCCCGACAAACTTCGGGATCTCTGAAAAAAAGAGAGAAAAAAAAAACCTTTTTAAAAGAAAAAGTCCTATCAGACGTGGAGAACCCTCGTCCCAGGACCCATTTTCAAAATATCAAACAGTCCCAGCAGATGTGGAGAACCCTCGTCCCAGGACCCATTTTCAAAAATCAAGCAGTCTCATCAGACGTGGAGAACCCTCGTCATGAGACCCCTTTTCAAAGCAAACTGAAGGTAGAAACCGCCTGAAGGGTCAAAACAAAGGTAGAAACCGCCTGAAGGGTCAAAACAATGGTAGATACCGCCTGAAGGGTCAAATCATGGTAGAAACCGCCTGAAGGGTCAACCAAAGGTAGAAACCGCCTGAAGGGTCAAAACAAAGGTAGATACCGCCTGAAGGGTCAACTCAATGGTAGATACCGCCTGAAGGGTCAAACCATGGTAGATACCGCCTGAAGGGTCAACTAAAGGTAGAAACCGCCTGAAGGGTCAATTCAAGGTAGATACCGCCTGAAGGGTCAACACAAGGTAGAAACCGCCTGAAGGGTCAATTCATGGTAGATACCGCCTGAAGGGTCAACTAAAGGTAGAAACCGCCTGAAGGGTCAATTCAAGGTAGATACCGCCTGAAGGGTCAACACAAGGTAGAAACCGCCTGAAGGGTCAATTCAAGGTAGATACCGCCTGAAGGGTCAATCAAAGGTAGATACCGCCTGAAGGGTCAAATCAAAGGTAGATACCGCCTGAAGGGTCAATCAATGGTAGAAACCGCCTGAAGGGTCAAACCAAGGTAGAAACCGCCTCAAGGGTCAACTTATTGGTAGATACCGCCTTAAGGGTCAACACGAAGTAGATACCGCCTTAAGGATCAACACGAAGGTCTGATACACCACGGATTAAAATCTCTAGCAAATCCCAAAGCGTGGGGATGCGCCTTCTTTAGGTTCCTACCAATTAGGAATCCCATAATGGTATGACCTACCATACAGGTCAGAGCTTAATCTCCCTAGGATTTTCTGTGACGAGTCCTAAGCATCTTCTTGAAAGTTGTCGCAACCGGCATCATCCGACAGGCGAGCTTCAGGTAAGCCTCTCTCACTACGGCCCATGTTCAAATTGTTAGAGCAAACCGGGGATTGATTTGAGCTTTTATCAATAGGCTTAAGGATCCGATGTCATAACATTTCTTCTCTCATTTTCCCAGTTGAGTCGGTTAGGAATCAGGTGCCACCTTATCTTTGAGAGAAACCTCTAACGAGATTTCTCTAAAAGAGGGGCAGCTGTTGACACATGATTTTTTACCATTTATTATTGTGATTTTTATTTTTTAAAATTAATTAAAAATATCAAAAAAGGTCATAAAATCACAAAATCAACTTTGGAAGCCTTGGTTTAGCCTTAGGAACCAATTTTGAACAAAAAATATTTTTCGGTATTTTTAATATTTTTCGAGTTTATTTAATTATAAAAATACCCAAAAAATCAGAAAAATACCATTCGTGGTCAGAAAAATACCCAAAAATATTCAATAATTTTGTTTTAATTTCCTCTTCAAGTGTGTCACTTTAAATCTCAAAAATTCGGCTCGGGTCACTATGTTCCTTCACAAACATAAACCCGAACCGAGCCTAAAAAAAAAAAAAATTCATTTTCGAGTCTTTTCGTTTTCAATTCTCACTTTTTATAAGCTATGACATTGGATTCTAAAGTCTTAAAGTGCAATTAGGTCAATTTGCCCTCCAATTTAATCAATTTTTACCAAAAGGGCTTAATTGCACATTTTTCTTTCAATTAGTCCCCGATTTCACGGATGTATACGTATGCTCTACGTATTTATACGTCATACGTATTTATACGTTATGCATATTTGTACTGTTTGGTAACCTCTTTAACTCTTGTAATAATAATAATGGTTATTATTTTTAACACCTTTGTTAGTGCCTTCCTAAGTTTTAAATTGTGAATTTATTACTTACGTGAAAGGGTGGTGATCATGGAAAAATCCCTAATCAATGTGATTGATGTATATATGAATGTATGATGATTATTTATATATTTGGGGTTGTAATTATTAAATGGAGGCTGCGTACTCCTTTTATTTTTCATGTAATCTTTATTTTTAGCATAGTCAATTGTTGATGTAAATGCTACGAGGATTACGTGGAGGAGCCTTTTAAGTCGGCGAGCTCTTTGGGGCCCAATTCTTGAAGAGTTCAAGAAACCAAGAAGAAGCGAAGAGCGGCTCTCCGTTATTAAAATATTAAAATGATTATATGTGGTCTCATTGGCTCGAGACCCATTAAATCATAATTCCATGATCACCACGTAGGATAGATATTTATGTGATTGACATCTATTTATTTATTATGATTACGTGAGCATGTTAAACTGGTTAATGTGCAAAGTCAGACTTACCTCACCCAAAATTGTGCCTGCATGAAATCCTAGTTAGGAAAATCACTCGCATTAGGTACCGAAAGGGCGTTGGTAACGACACCAGCGTAACCAAGTCCCCGAACCCAAAATCTCTGGTTCCGTAGAACTGATCGATCTCTCCCAATCGATCGGTAAGGTTTCCGGTCTACCCTCCAAGAAAGACCGGTGGCGACTCCAAATGCATGCACAAGTTGCACATGCCACCACGACCACACTAAGGTCGAAAGCGATCGACTCTTATCGTTGAATCCTCCTGAAAAATACTCCCGCCGCGATTTGGTATGGGCCTGGGAGGGCTCACACCGATCCAAGACCCGTGATCGGTAATCCATTAGCCGCGTCCGCTTCCGGATGGGTCGCGACAGGTAGCCGGAAGCACATAGTGAGCCTAGACCAAAGAACGTGCACGTGTGAAAAATTTCAAGAGATTAAAATTTCATGTTCCCACGTAATTGCAGCATGTCAAACACATGCTGTTGATTACAACACATACGTAGATGAGTGCTACACAATGGATAAAACCCTTCAGTGCTATCAGTATCCATTTTATCCGTCAGACGATATTGATTATTGGTCTACACCTGACGTGCTGCCATTAGTGCCAGACCCGAGACGCATTAGGAAAAAAGGAAGACCACGTATATCACGGATACGTAATGAGATGGACTGGACGACGCCTAGCAGTAGTTCTTCTAGTATCAATTGTAGTAACTGTGAAAAATCATAGCACAATATTCAAACTTGTGCATACAAATCGACCCGAGAATAGCTCACAATTGTGTTAATTATGTAAATTAGCTATAGTAATTTGTTTTCTTTGGGTAAAGAACTGTATTGATCTTTTTTAATGTTGTTACATTATATATGTAAATTACCTCTGAATTATGTCTATCGTTGTTACATTAATTTTTTTTAATAATTTATTATTACATTATATATGTGAATTTATTGTAATAATATAATATCACAATTGTAGATATGGCACAGAGGACTTATATTCAACCGGGACCTGAGGATGATTCTTTACTTACAGGGCAGGCCCGACATAGATCAGTGACCGTATGAAACGCTAAGGTATTTTAAAAATTTATCAGTTCATCTGTCATGTGTAACGGCAATATGAAAATTGTTACTAACAATTTAGTTTAGATTTCACAAGGACATCATTATGTACCCCTTAGATGTCAGCGAGCGATGTTACACGTCGATATCGATGATCTTGATCCGCGCATAGTCCCGTATCTTCGGGCCTCGGGAATTTACGAAATTTTTATGATGGGTTTTTTTCAGCTAGACTGGCATTTGATTGCTGCGTTGGTCGAGCGATTGAGACCTGAGACCCACACATTTCATATACTGGAAGGTGAATGCACGATCACTCTACAAGATATTGCGCTGATCACAGGGCTGCCCATCGATGGATTTGCAGTTACTGGCCCTACTAATTTCAATTGGGGCACTCTATGTGATGATCTACTTGGTGATTGCCCACCCAACTTGAAAGGCACACAGATAAATTTAGGATGGCTGAAAGACCGCTTTGACGAACTTCCGACCGACGACGATGAGGTCACCGTCGTGCAGCATGCTAGGGCATTTATTCTCCGCCTACTTGGAGGATCTATTTTTGCAGATAAATCAGGGGCCCGAGTTAGTTTGCTGTTTCTTCCACTATTAAGGAATCTCAATGGCTCTACTATAGTTGGGGTTCAGCAGCGCTTGCTTGGTTGTATCGAGAGCTATGCAATGCAACCGATTTCAAGAAGCATCAAATCGGGGGTGCCTTACATGTATTGCAGATTTGGGCGTGCGAGCGCTTCAAATGCATCGCCCCAACCCTGATAGACCATCATCCTTTGGAAGATGCACCTCTTGGTAGTCGATATGTGATGTTTTTTTGGGTTCACAGTCATTAAATCTTTCCAGTGCGTATCATATATAATTTTTTTTATGCATATGGAGTCTAGGCTTACAGACAACGGCAGTTCCCACACATGCATTGTCACATTTGCGCTATCAACTTGATAGAATGGCATTAGAAGATGTAAGTAATGATAGCAACCAACGGGTTTAATATAATGTTAGCTTTTAGATTAATTATTGTTTTTATTTTATGTATTTTGTTACAATAATAGATTATTTGGAAGCCCTACACCAATGACATTCTGAAGGATCTACCATCTTACTACCTGCAAGGACGAGACATTTGGAGAGCTCGTATCCCACTCATCTGTTACTGGATAGTTGAGTGGCATTATCCAGACCGAGTACTTCGTCAATTCGGTATGCAGTAGTCAATACCTATACCTCCACATGATCATACGCGCTTTCATGATATTAGTTGGGAAGGATTGGGTAAAAAAGCACTGACGGTCGATTGATATGTGGGACAATCATGCCAATTATATTGTCAATGGTCATCCTACAATGGAAGAACTCCATTTTCATTCAGCACATATGGAATGGTATCGTAGACATACGCGGAAGCGGTTTCTATTACGGGAGCTGCAATGGATGTGGCGGTTCGTGCAAACACTGTCAATTTAATTCATTATGTGTAAAAAAAATTCAATAATTATTTTTTAGTAATATAACTTATTTGATAATTTTTGTTAATTTTGATATCATTACTAGGGCGATGGTATCAAACACATCTTGCATATCATACATAACTTCAATCCATCTCGGGAGTCCTGGGAAGCTTTGGAGAATATAGCTACGGCAATGTTACAATCCCAGAATGAGGAGAGGCGGCTAACAATGATGCCACCACCCCCAACCAACAACTATAGTAGAACCCGTTGGGACATCTGATGATGAGCTACCTGAGGCTGTTCAGCTGACTCGGAGGACTACTCGACCTCCTCCAGCTGGTGATAGCGTCTCCTACACTTTGGAGTATCATGCGATAGATTTCGATCAGGGGTTCTGATGTGAATCGCTGCGGAAACTGATCGTTCTACGAAAATCCAAGGGTTGCGAATTGCTAACCTTGACCCCCAATCGAACTTGTGAATGGTAACCTCGGTATGAGCATGACCTGTTGACGAACCTGTGTCAACCAATCCATGCTATAGACGCCACGAACAAGAGAATTCGCTATCTTGCTCGATAAGTCGATCGATCGCCACAAGAAAGCCTTGATAAGATCTAGTTTTCAAGAGAACTTAAAAAAGAGAAAACCTCTCTGTATAAAATTCTGAATTAAATGTTGTATTTTCATAAACTCATAAGTAACCTTATATATGGTGCTAACCCTAAAAGGTAAAAATTATAAAAATACCCTTAATTAATAAAAATTCGCCTAAAAATAGAAAAAGGCCTAAAAGTCCTTCTAAACAATGTCGAATGGTCAAAATTCATCGCAGTTCATGGCCTATGGCCATGAGTATTAATCAGGACGTCGTTTCTCTTCAGCTGACCAAATTTGAGCTTATTCGGAGCTCGTTAGCCCTAAATCCGTTCAGAATTCGTGAGGCTAAATGTAACTGTGTTGCGCCAAGGAGCTTCAGAATCTTCAATTCTCGAATCAAGATCACCTCCACTCCAAATATCTTGAACCATGATGTCGATAGCTTTCTTGAATTCCTCGCTCTCGCTCAAGTAATTGGACCAAGCGGATAGAACAACGAGTCCCTAACACCTCCTCCTCGATATGGTTCGATATCCACATCAGGTTCACTCCAGGGTTTGGCCAGCCAGATTATTCTACAAGGTTCTCCTAGTTTTTCAGCACATTTCACGGGGGATTTGATTTTGTATTTCATGACAATCCACAGCCGCAAACTCCAGCCAATTCTCTCGATTCATATGGACCAAATTTCTCTCCTTTTTTTAATACCCTCCTACAGTAGGAAATGTAGCGTCTGGATGTGGCATATTTTATCAAGATATGCCTTCATCATCTGCATGTCCTATTCGTCCGGATCCTCGTCCTCGATACAATACTAGACCTGCTGAACAAAGAAGACGACCTGATTGCGGGACAGGAGGCTATATAGAAGAACGATATCATTAGCAAATGTAATTGCGGATGACGATTGTTATTTATTATGCAAATTTCATTTCTTTTTATATATTCTACCAACTTGATTTTATGTTTTGTATTAATTTGAAAATCAAAATTCAATTATAGATCTTCATAAATATTAATATATTGATTAAAAAAATTATAAAAAAAAAGGCCAGGGGCTGTTCGGCTTCCCCTCCCCATTATTGCCGTGGGAGAGGAGGGGGCCCGCCGGTGGGCCCCCCTAAGGATTGGGGGGCCTGCAGCCGCTGCAGGCCCCCTGGGGATGGGGGTAGGCCCCCCCACATGGGGCCTGTCCCCCCAAGGCAGGAGGGGCCCGCCGATGGGCCCTACCTCTCCCTCGGCATTTCAACAGCTGAGGGAGAGGAGAGGAGGCCCACGGGTGGTCCCCAAGGTCTCCTCAGCGGTTGACTTGCCGAGGAACACCTAAATCTGTAAAAAAAAAATTAATATTATTTTTGTAAATATTATTTTTTTGGATTATTTAAAAAAAAAACTCGCCACAGCTCCATGCTTAAGTCACCGTGGGCAACATTAGCATCTCCGTTGCATACATTTCCTTGCATGACATATAAGGAGCCTTCTTTGTTTCCTCGGGCGATGACCATGCTCCCTTTGGCAAGTTTCCATTTGCATGCATCGAAGTGATTCACCATCCCAGCATCATCCAGCTTCCCAGCTAAGATAAGGTTAAGACGCATGTCTGGAACATGCCTAACCTCCTTCAATACTATCTTATATCCCGTGTCGATCATCAAGGTGACTTCACTGATTCCAACAATTTTGCTGGTGACACGATTTCCCATCTTGACTATACCAAAGTCTCCACTTTAGTAGGATGAGAAGAAACCTTTATGTGGAGTGACGTGAAAGGATGCACCTGAGTCAACGATCCACGAACAATCATCATCGGCAACATTGAGATAGTTGGCTTCTCCAATTAGAAAGATATCATCAACTTTAGTTGCAGCGACGGCCGTAGTGCTCTTCTCCTCCTTCTTCTTTGGGTCAACCTGATCTGGCTTGACATTGCCAGCCTTCTAATCTCTCTTGAGAATCTGGCACTCCGGTTTCTTGTGACCAGGCTTCCCGCAATAATAGCAGGTTACTTTGGGGCGAGATTTGGACCGCCCACAAGACTTGTCATATCCGCGGCTTTTACTTTTTCCACGGGTCTCACTTTTACCATGATTGTCGACGACGTTCGCCTCATGTTGGTTGGACGTGGCTCGTTCTTTTCGCCTAGCTTCTTCATTCATTAGGCTATCGGCAACGCCATCCATGGAGAGCTTCCCATCCGGGGCTGAGTTACTTAGAGTAACGACTAACGTGTCCCAATTTTCTAGTAGGGAACTAAGGAGTAGAAGGGCTTGCAATCTTCATCTCGATCTTTGTCAATTGATTCACGAGCCCCTTAAAGGTGTTTAAGTACTCGATCATACTTTGGCCATCCTTATACTCCAGCTTCACCAAACGTCGCACAATATGAGCTTTTATTGCGAGGTGTCTTCTTTTGAATCATGGACTCCAGCTTCGACCATAATTCAAAAGCATTGGTGTAAGTCGACACATACTCGAACAAACTGTTGTCAATATACTTGCGGATCATGGCGACCGCTTTACGATTCAAGAGCTCCCACTCTTTATCGTCTTTTCCTTCTAACTGCTCCTCATTTAGGATTGGCTCGTACAAATCCCTGCAATACATGTGGTACTCCATCATGGGCTTCCAATAGGAATAGCTCTCCACAGTGAGTTTGAACATATCACCATCATGGGTGACGGTAGTCTCCATCTTGAAACACACGATGCCGTTGAACCAAACTCTGATACCACTATTGGGAAAAAGGCGGGTAATATGCGGAAGCGAAACCCTTTCTTTCTCCTTGCGTGATTAAGATGGGCAAGAAGAAAAATAAAGAAATGTAGATGCGGAGACTCACAGATTTTTACGTGAAAACCCGAAAGGGAAAAACCACGAAGATCGTCCACTATAGTAGCAAGATTACAACAATATGTTTTCACCGAAATTGATGGAACACTCTCACCGGTATGGTGGAATACACACAAGTACAAGAGAATAAGAAGCTCTCTCTCACTCTTCACACAATGGTGGCTCTCTCTCACTTGGAGGATATCTCTTGTGTTGTCGAATTCTGACGACGAGACTTGTCGAACTTGACTTCGACGCGTTCTCTCTTCGATGCAGAATGTACACTGGAACTCTCTCTCTCTCTCTCTCTCTCTCTCTCTCTCTCTCTCTCTCTCTCTCTCTCTCTCTCTCTCTCTCTCTCTCTCTCTCTCTCTCTCATCATACCATCAACTCATCCCCTATTTATAGAGGGCCATGGGATCACTCTTCCATGCTCTAGAATCTTCACCAATTAATGAGGTGGATTTACGAAGATGATTAGCACCTTCTCAATGTACGGAGCCACGAGAATTCACTTTCCCGTGCGAGGTAGTTACATTAGAACTACGTAGTCATCAATGCATTAATTCTCCCAACTAATTAAGGAGGATCCCAACAATTTCATCTTAAACCATTTGACAATTTGCCAACTTAATAATAAACATTTTAATTGTGTCAATTTAATCCTTATTGAAGTATATTTATGGATATTAAAAATTTTCCTATGAGAGAATATTTTTAGAGATATTTTTAGATATTAAGGATATTATTTGATAATTCGTGATTTTCTACTGTAGATAATTTCCTAGTTAGATTGGCTTATTTCCTTTCCTATGCATATTGTTCGGGTGTAAATACCCTTCTCTAATAAAGTGTAATATCAAGCTAATTGAGTAAAGATGTAGTATTTCTTGATTCTCTCTCCCTATCTTGAAGGTTCTAGAATTATTTTACATGGTATAGAGCCACCAAGAGAGAAGAGATCAAAATAAGCACTAGCATTTTCTTCATTTATGTCGTCTTGAGTCATCTTATTTTCATTAACTTTCCGATTTTGTCAATACTTAACAATCCATAGGCGTTATTCATTGTGATATTCTCTTTTAATTGTGAGGATTATCGACAAGCAAAGTCTCCGTCAAATATCTAGGTAGCTATGAGCACCGGAGTCGAGAACACTTTCATCGAGCAGCCAAGATAAGCGTTGTATGTGATGCCATCAAGTATCCAAGTAGCTATGAGCATCGAAGTCGAGCACACCTTTTCCAAACAGCCAAAGATGAGTGCCGTGGGGTGATGCAATTTAGTTTGCCGCAATTCAAGTTGGGTTTCCACACGATTCTATCAAGGTTGTATGAGAAAGATGTGTCAACTTTCTAATTATGTGTTTCTTCAGTACTTGTCAAATCCGGTGACAATGTGAATTACATTTAATTTGTCTTGTAAGGTCCGGCTTACACAATTATCATTATCTTGAATCTAGTTTGATGTGTCAACATCTCTTGTTTTGTGTAAAGTTTGCCTTACACGGCACTTGGTCACTTTGGATGAAAGTTGCACTTATCATATGTAAACTAGATGCTCCAACTTGAGAGGGAGTATTGAAGTTGGGATAGAGATTTCCCTATAAGAGAATATTCTTAAAGATATTTTTATATATTAGGGATATTATTTGATATTTCGTGATTTTTAATATAGATAATTTGCTGGTTAGATTGGATTATTTCCTTTCTATGCATATTGTTCGAGTATGAATACCCTTCTCTAATCAAGTGTAATATCAAGACAATTGAGTAAAAGATGTAGTTTTTCTTGATTCTCTCTCCCTCTCTCTTGAAGATCCTAAAAAAAATTTACAGTCCTAAATATTTTGATGATTTTTCAGTTTCATCCTAAACCTTTTAACGATTTGTCAATATAGTCATTATAATTAACTATCCAAATAATAGTTTTATAATTAAATTGGCAAACACTACAAAAAACACGGATTTAGCCACGGAAAATTAGCGATGAAAAAAATTCGTCGCTAATTTGCGACGACAATAGCAACAAAAAAATAATTCGCCTCTATTTACAACGAAAATAGCAAAAAACAAATTTGTCACTAATTAGCTACAAAAAAGTTCGTGGCTAATTAGCGACGAATTTAGCGACAAATAAGACATCCGTCTTTAATTTGCGACGAACGTAGCGACGAAAATTTAGCGACGAAAGCAATTTTCGTCTCTAAATTTGGGGACATTTAATTTTTCCAAAATTTAGCGACAAAACATAATTTTCGTTGCTAAATTTAGAGACGAAAATAATTTTTTGCCGCTAAATTTTGGCGACCGAATTTAATTTTTGAGAAATTTATCGACGAAAAGTTTTTTTCAGTCGCAAAATTTAGCAACGAATACCGTTTTCGTCGCTAAATTTTGCGACTGGATTTAATTTTTCCGAAATTTAGCGACGAAAGGCACTATTCGTCGCTAAATTTTGCGACGAAAAACACTTTTCCTCGTTAAATCTTGTGATCGAATTTAATTTTTCTGAAATTCGACAACACCATCTATTCGTCGCTAAATTTTGCAACGGAAAACATTGTTCGTTGCTAAATTAGCGATGAAAATAATGACGAAAAGTTTTCATTGCTAATTTGCGACGAAAAATACTTTTTCGTCGCTAAATTACTATCCTTAATTTATATTTTTTTTATAGGTTTATTAAAACTTTTTTATATTTATTACATATATAAAGTAGTGAACAAACAAAAAATAGAGGTCAATTTTTTTGGGCGGTACTATTTTCACTCTCATTTTGACTAAGACACTCCTCTTTTCAAGCGTACATCCAACATATGGCAACACTTCAATAAGGAACATTTAGGCGAAGACAAGTATAAGGTAAAATGTAAATATTGTACGAGTACATACAATTTTTCAACTAGAGGCAGCTATGGAACATTTAATCGGCATCTGAGAAATAAACACGCAACGTAAGCGGGGATCGACACCAGGCAACAATAAATTTTCGGATACGCCAATCCTAACACTTATCTTTTATTTCGTTACAATTAACAAGTTTATAAAGGAACATTAGCCCAATATATTGCCATTAACCATTTACTGTTTAATATTGGTGAAACTTTTGATTTAAATTTTTTTAAAAACGCTGCATGTACTCCGGAAGCAAAAACCTGCTTCAAGAAATACTCTTAAATGCGAACTTTTTCGGCTTTACGAAAAAGGAAAAAAAAGATTTGAATTTTTTTTTTACGAATTTCAATGGACATGTGCATATAGGTGTGACATTTGGAGTGATCTTTGACAAATTTGTTCTTATATGGATATTACATGTCATTGGATATATGACGTGTCACGCCCCAACTCTCGAGCCCGCGACATCCCTTGCCAAATCGCCACGAGGTCACAGAGATAGTATCCCAGGCGGAAATGTTTTAAATTCCTGACAACAAATAGACATGGGATAGAATAGCAGGAGACAATCATCAGATCAATTTAACAGACGATAATTATAAACATACATACATACATAATCGTAAAAGAGTCTAGATCTTATTCAGACTAACATACGTACGCAACCCCATACTTCGGGGCGACTAGACAAGACCTCAAAAGGTCACTCGGTCAGGTGATGTTAACTTCTCATCTACTTCAAAAGACTAATCCAATAGCCAATCCTTGGCGTCCACAAGTCTTCATCCAAAGGACCTGAAATTGTTATCCCACGACGGGGTGAGAATAAATCTCAGTGAATCAAGCCTAAACTCGGTTAGGAAACCGATTCGCCCAGGGCATCCTAACAGAAGGCTCACTTAAACACGTACCACAGTCAATCACAATCACAGAAGGATAATCATCCACATGCACACTTACCATCTTCAGCCACACATAATGCAATGCTTAACTCGACTCAATAGTCAAATCAGTCAATCACTCAATCACAGCATCATATCCACAAGTATGTACAGGACACCACACAAGTCCATTTATTAACGATGATCGTGCCCACGACACATGAGAGGATCTACGCGAAAAAGAGTGTGATTTGACTCTCACAAATAACGCAATCCAGCACCTTAGTACAATGCAGCATTCTACTGGCAGGACCGGGCTACGTTCTTTTATTCTCGGCAACGGCTACTACGAGAGGTGTCTCCAATGCACCCAGCACGGCACCAGCAAGTAGGCATCCCTAAACGGGACGTCGGTCCAACACCAGTTGCGACCGGCATCCGACCAACTCTGCATCCGTACTAGTTAACACCGGATCAGAATTGTCGTGCTTCTGGCAAGTCGTCTGATTCCATCAGATTGGTACGATACGAACTTGCCAGGAATGCATCATCGTTTTCCTCATATGATCATACAATCCACATCCAGCAACCAACCCATTTCATTATCTTTTGTTAAGGCCGAATGCTCACACAAGCATGTAAAAGTCTTGGCCGAATGTCATTTTCATGCTAAAATATGTCTTTTGACTTTACACACGGTCATATGCATATGCAAACTATCCACTAGTCACCACAACCACACACAGGGCGATTAACCCCCAATCAACAACCGACACCCAACAGTCATTCCAGCCAATCAGTCAAGCCCTCCAATGAGGAAATCAAACCAGTAAAGGTCATCGAATCAATTACGACCATTAAATTTCGTTTAGATAATATAAGGCTCGATTCATACAATAGTCCTTTATTAACCAAACCAATTGATTTAAATCGTCGATCGCTCGCTCGCGATTAAACAGCGGCAATCCATTGCCCAATCAATCAATCAATTCAATCTAGCAACTAATTAGCCACAGACGATTTAATCACTCCAACTAACCAAATCGACCGGCCATTTAACCTAATCTCAATTTCTACCTAAATCGGCCCCGATCGTGTACCTAAATTCCACAATTGACTAAACGACTAATCCTAAGAGCAATTAGCGCCCTAACCAAGAATTAGGGTTAACTCACAATTAGCTAGCTCGGGCGGTCTCAAAAACGACGTCGCAGCGTCACTGGTTCCCAACGGCGGCGGCGGCGGTGGTTCACGGCGAAACTAGGGTTTATCGTGCGGCGACTCGACCCAACAGCGGCTAAGGTGGATGACGGAGGTCCGGCAAGGCGGCGGCGACAGCGGAGCTCCGTCGAACGGCGGCCGGTTGAAACAGAACCGGTCAGCAGAGTACAAACAGGGGAGCCGGGCTGTTTCGGGGAGTTTCGCGGCCCCAAGGGCCGAGGCAAGGCCGGCCAAGGCTAGGGGACTCACCGAGGGGTTGAAGACGACCGTCGGGATCGGCTAGGGGTGGCAAAAAACTGTCGGAGGCAGCGGAACAGCGACGAAACATAACCGGCTGGAGCAAGGGTCTCGCGGCGCCGAGAACAGGGAGGCCTCCGAGGCGTTTTCCAGCCTCCACACGCAGTGGCGAGCTCCCCCGAGCTCAGGATCACTAGAAAGGAGTCCTATGAGGTCGACGGAGGTGGCGGTGAGCGGCGATGGGGGCCGGCTTGGCCGGATCGAAGAAAAATTGAATCGGGTTCCAAAACAGGGCACCGAGGTTCTCGGGCCTGTTCGCGGCTGTTTCGACGGGCAATGGCCGATGGGATGGCGTCGGGAAGATCGAGAGGGAGCTAGTGGACCTTAGTGAGGCAATGGTTGCCGGCGGTGGCGTCGCGAACGGCCGGAGGACGAGCTGGAGCTCTCGAGTCAGGGGGTCCGAAACAGGGGGTGGCTTCCAGCGACGATTTCACGGTCGTCCGGCGGCTGACGACGGCGGCAGAGGGGTCAGTGGTAGCGGCGACGTCTGGCTAAAGGTGATGGTGGCCGAAGATGTGGTGGTCGGCGACAAAGAAACCAAGAGGAAGAGGATGAAGGGTGTTCGATGAGGAGTGTTGTCCGCCAACAAGGAAGAAGAAGAAGAACAGCAGCCCACATGAGGAAAGAGAGAGAGAGAGAGAGAGAGAGAGAGATATATATATATATATATATATATATATATATATATATATGTCGCGACCCTCTTGAGGTTGTCGAGCTCTCGAGGGCTAATGGGCCGTCCTGTCTGGTCGGACGCGGGCCTCTCCCAAGGCCCATTACCCAAATCGCAACGGAGGTATGCGTGATCGACTTTCAGTGTAGTCTAGTGACATGTGCTAAGTGTGCATGCCATGGAGTCGCCACCAATCATTTTTTTAGGGTGTGATTGGACCACCCAATCGAATAGTTGGGAGTTTCTATTCAATTCTGCGAGAACCAGAGAAATGGTTTCGGGGACTTAGTTACACCAACTGTCAGAGTTGACGCCCTTTCGGTACCTAAGTTGACTGAATTTTCTAGCCTGAGATTCATGCGGATGAGTAAGGTATGAACCATAAATCTAGAAATTCATGCAGATATGAGTGATTATCCTAGCAATCACAATCAGTAATAAAATGCGCAACTCAAAGAATCTAGATATGCAAATAAATCACTTGGCATTCCTAGTAAGGCCCTATTTATCAATCACAGCTCAAGAATGATTTAGCTGTCCTAGCCATTCTACACACGATCTAACCTAAGAAAAGCATTAGGAAGTATCGAAGGAGTTCGAGAGTACTCACATGGGGTTCGCCGTGCCCTGGTTTGGTCTTGGACGAGCCGACCCGATTATATTTGGGGATCCACTCGGCGTTTTACACCATGAAATCATGTGAAACAAAAACGAAAATATTCAGCAAGGGGAATTTATTGTAGATGGTGGTCGATCTAATTGGACGTCAAGACTAAAAAATATGTAGAAATTTACAAATTAAAATACTCGAATGACATTTTTTTGCCAAATTCAACTCTATGCGTCGTGAAGAAACACATGCAATTGAACTTGAATTTTGACTATTTATGAGTTCAAAATGAAAAGGAAATTAAAATAAAAATATTGACTATTTTTCTATATTTTTACGACATCGAACGCTATTTTTCTTCATTTTTCATGTATTTTTCTATTTTTGGAAAATATTAAAAAATATTAAAAAATATGACAAATTATTTTTTTTTTATCAAAAATGGTTCCTTTAGCTTGGTCAAGGTTACCAAAGATGATTTTTTAATTTTTTTTAACTTTTTATAGATTTTTTATGAATTTTTTAAAAATAAACTATGAAAGACTGATCAAAAATCAGGTGTCAACAGCTGCCCCTCTTTGAGAGGAATTTCGTCAGAGGTTTCTCTCAAAGACAAGGTGACACCTATATTCCAATCGACTCGACTGGGAAAATAAAAGAAATCATGACATCCAATTTTCATGCCCATCAATGTGTGCTTTTCCTTAAAAAGAGATGTGCTCATTCAATTCCCTGATATGATGTAAGAAAGTTAAGGAGTAGATAGACTTCCCTGCCCCTTACTTGTCGAATGCTTGCAGCATTTGCTGTGTCTGATGGGTTCAAGTAGATTCCTAAGGACTTGTCATCGGAGTGTCCTTGGGATGTTAAGCTCTGACCTGTATGGTAGGTCAAACCATAATGGGATTCCTAACTGATAGGAACCTAAGGAAGACGCATCCCACATTTGGGAATTTGCCAAGGGTTTTGATCCGTGTGGTGGACTAAACTAGAAATGGCTTGCCTAATGTAAGGCTTATTAGGGAAAACGAATCCTCCCGCGTTCGGGATTCATCAAGGTTTTGATCCGTATGGTGGATCGGACCATTGGGTTGATCCTTCAGGCGGTCTCTACCAGTCCTTTGACCCTTCATGCGGTTTCTATCATTCATTGACCTTTCATGCGGTTTCTACCATTGAGTTGACCCTTCAGGCGGTTTCTACCATTGGTTGACCCTTCAGGCGGTTTCTACCATTGGTTGACCCTTCAGGCGGTTTCTACCATACATTGACCCTTCAGGCGGTTTCTACCATTGTTTTGACCCTTCAGGCGGTTTCTTCCATTGGTTGACCCTTCAGGCGGTTTCTACCATACATTGACCCTTCAGGCGGTTTCTACCATTGTGTTGACCCTTCAGGCGGTTTCTACCATTGATTGACCCTTCTGGCGGTTTCTACCATTGAGTTGACCCTTCAGGCGGTTTCTACCATTTATGAGATTCCAAATTGATATGAATCAAAGGATGACGTACCCATTCTTCGGGGCTAGTCGGAGACTCGATCATTCTGTGGATCGGTCTTAGAAAAGACTTGCCTACTAAAAGGCTTCACCTAAGGATGACGCACCCAGTCTTTGGGGCGGCCAAAAGTCCTGCAGAAAGCTTAGACCTGAAAATATTTTCCTCGCCAAGAAGATATTAGTAATCTTTGGGAAGACAATAATTGTCTAACTGACAAAATTCTACGACTTAAGTTTTAGTCATGAAATGTGCATTTTGATTGCTGGAGGTTATCCAAAACATTCCTGCCATATACAGATGTGATCATAAATTCCTTGCAAGGAAACTCTAGATCAAACAATTTGAAAATTTCAAAAAGAGTTTGCTCAAAACATCCATTGGAGTATTTCTCATCCAAGAAGGCTTCTCACTGCTCTGTGATAATGATCTTTAATAGGGAAAGTGCTCAATTTCCTACCAACCTATGCCTGGGTTTCAGGATCATTCGCAACGCATACATTTCGACCGATCAGGAGGTCTTTCACGGGACCGTAGTGTTAGGCTTGGATATCGGTTTCCAAGGGGGACTCACTTTTGAGTCAAGGCCGTTGAACGAAAATTTTCACTATTTGCTCCGGGTTTACAAGTCAAGAACCCTGTAAAATGAGAAAGAAATAGTCTTGCTCGTACTTCTTTGAGCTAAGTTATACATTAACCCAAGTGTCTTAGTCAGATAAGACTGCTTCAGGGTTGTAACATTGGAAGGATTGGGGACCGAAAAAGGCTTATTTTTTGCCCAGAAATTGTGAAGGGTTTGGCATTGGTGATCATTGCAAATTTACCACATGTCCTTCGAAGAACATCTCCATTTCTTGAAGTGTACACTCCTCTTTTAGAGCGCACAAGGATGTTTAAAAGCGTCTCTTGTTACATTAAGAGACCGTCTGTTTGTGTGTTTGCAATTTGAGCACGACATCATTTGGAGAGTAGTCATCTTGATCTGACTCCTTTGCATGGTCTTTTCATCGTATATCTAGACTTTACTGGGGATATTTTGAATAGACATCAGCCTTGCTTTTTACCAGGCACTTTGCTTTTTCTTGATGTCTAGGGATTTTTCTTTTCCCCCTTTTTTTTAATCCCGTGTTTTTCTTTTCTTTTGGAGCTAGGATTTTCGGCAATCATGCTAGATATGCAACTTAAACTTTGGCACGCTTCCATTCCTAGAGTGATGTTGCCTTTGCTTTGGAATATGCAATGATCACCAATAGGTTGATGAAATGAATTTGCTGGCTCAACTTGGTCGTGCAAAGGATAACAGTGTGTAGGATAGAGAAATGAATTATTCTCGTCATCCTATGACACTTGGATTATCATATAAACAACACACAAAGATTTATGTTAGTCTGAGCAAGAAAATTTCAAACCGTTTACTTTCTGATACTGTTGGACTAACCTTCATTTGCCCCAATGTGGGGTGGTTCTTGACAGGGTTGAGAATGAAAATCGCCGTTCAATGGGGTCTCAATGGGCATCTGTAGTGTTTGGAATGAAGAAATAAATGCCTCTGTCATCTCGATCCATGTAATCGTTGCGAATGACCCTTATATCCATAGGTTAAGGTTTCGCTATCATTTCCAATCTCCTCATCTCTCAAGTGTGTATGGGACGTGTTTGGATTAGGCTCGCTTCTCTTATGAGAAAATACCCTTTTGAACAGTTCAAACGACTCTTGTTGGAAAAATTCACTTCATTTCATCAAGATTTATCCTTCAAAGGGATTTTGTGATGCACCATACATGTGTAATTCATGTTCAGACAATCTCATGTTTTAAAACATGAATGTCAATGAAGTAAGAATTCTATGTCTTTTTAGATGTGAGAATCGAATTAATTCTGAAATTTTTTAATCTCCAATGAATTGGGAAAATGGATACTTACCTGCCCATCGAGGCTGGAGATCCTGGAGATATAAAAGGGATATGTCATCGTATATTCTAAAACTTTACAAAAATTGGAACAATACATCTTACCCTTGGTCATATGCTCCAACGAGTGTACAAGGGTTGTGAAAATCTGCACTTCACATAGTAACACAAGATTGTTAGGTGTTCTAAAGTTCTTTCGACTTCTTGGTTTTTGGAGAAAAATGAAACTTACATGTCTGCCCTGATGGCGAGCTCCTGCCAAGGATAAATATTAAGCATTATTTTGGGTTTCCAAATTCAAAACAAATTGGGACGATACTACTTTACTCTTGATTTGAATTCCATTCTGCATGCCAATGTGCAGATTGTAGAAGCCGGCCCTCAAGCTTGTGGCCATGATTTCTTCGTCTGGTTGGGCAACGAATCCACCTCGAGGATTTACGTCGGAGGAGATTCATTCATCTTTTTGGGCGTGTTTCATGCACTGTTTTGTTATTTGAATGCATGGCTTCTTGGGTGCCTCGTCTCTGTTCATCACCTGAGAGGAAAATGAGAGAACATTATCCCCGCATCTGATTGAAAATCATTTAGGAACGATACGTTCTTTTTACCAAATGGGTGGCTCCGCGGCCAAATGCGTTTTACATTGAAAGAATGGATTCCATTACGCTCTGCGGATGATAACTATCGCTTCAGGGACTTGCCCCACGGATTAAACGATGAATTTGATGTCTTCGGCTTCGACATGCTTTCCGATGTAGGAATGATTTGCCCCCATTTTCAGTGGAGATGGGTTTTGTCGAGTGGGCAAGATCAAAAACTCATCCTAGATTTGGCTTTAGTCGAAGGTTGAAATCCCGACCTTGGATAAGCGAATCATGATTCATCTCCTTCTGCTTCGGATTTGTCATTTGCATGCTTCACATTTTACAATACCAACTTCGCCGCTTGATGAAAATGAATCGATGATTTTCGAATTGCCCCAAGTTCTATAGTCATCTGCGTCGAATCTCTTTGAACTTCATCGGGTGATAGACCAACTGATAAAATGATTTTTCAATCCCGAGATCGAACTCCTGACGTTTCGTACCACTTCCATTTCACTGACTACCAGGACACAGCACTATTGGCGTCCCTAACTGGTTCGTTTTTTGTTATAAAATTCTTGAAGCAGTTAGCGACCCCCATCGAGAATGAAACAAGCTCAATTTAGAGTTCATAACGACTAAAGGTCCCTTAGAACGATACAGAGCTAACCGTCTTTGAGCTCGCTCGGGCTTTTGCTCGCATTTTCCTATGTGAAGCCTTTAAATGTTTTTCTTCGTGGCGTTCAATTGATTCGCCTCGACTCTAATTTAACAAGGGATTGTCGCACTCAAGCATGATGATGCTCGTAGGTAGTACTGATCGCTGCCCCAGATTAACTCTAGGCATTAAGGAAGATTATCTTGCATGGAAGACTTTATGACAGAAAGATTAATGATACATCCAGTCACATGTGCCTAGTTCCCTTGAGGATTCTCGGTGATCAGCCAGTTACACCATGAATCAGACATATAATCGTCATTTTGGATCATAACTTCATAAGCCCATCAGTTTTAAACTGATCGATCCAGATATGGAGCTCCTCATCAAGGAAATCTTTTGATTCTTCGAGCAACTGATATTCGGGTTGACCATCATCGCTTGGCGTTGAAGGATTCCTGTTTCTGTTGTGAGCGATCTGATTCTTCGAGCTAGAACCTTCGTCGTTGCTCGAGATTATAAGAGGATGATTGATCGGTTCACTATCAAAAGCACCTTCCATTTGGGAATGGAAGAAACAAAAATCCTCAGAGCATCCGCCCGCTTGATCTTCCGAAATCATATGCCCAAGCCGAGCAGATCTTTGAACACTAGGCGCAATATGTTGATCGGGGATAGGAAGAGCACTAGCGAAAAGTTGCTGCTCAAACCAAGGAGTTCGTACCTGCTGCACTTGTGGCATATACTCTTGAGGGGTGCTGAGATGATTCGGGGGAATATTCTGATTAGCGCCCAAGTAGTCGATGGTGCTGCTACCAGCTTGGTCGGTGCCTAGATTCGGCAGGGTATTTCTTACTTCAGTGGCATTGTAGTTATAGCCATGCCTAGTGTTTAGGCACAAGTTGAGTTCTTTCAGGTTCAGTGCTGTGTGGCGCTGTCTTAGCGCCCTTCTGTAGCTCTTGAGGTGACTCGCGACTCCATATTTAGTGAGTCCTGGTATGTTCATGATCTCAAGTATGCGCGTTGGATATGCTGAGTTGATCCCTAGTTGCTGAACCGCACTAAGGAACTTGAGATGAAGCTCGGGGGACCAATTGACCCTCGTCTTCTTGCGACCCGGAACAGTGTTGACAACTTGGCTATTGCTCTCTGGCCTATTTCCAGTAGGATTTGATCGAGCCGGAAATTGTTGTGGAGGGAATTCATCAGCTTTGGATTGGTCGGTCGTGATAGTAAGCTCATCGTTAAGGAAACTCAAATCATGGTGACGCATATCACATCCTTTAGAAGGCATCGGTATTGACTTCGTAGAATTGATTTGTTCATGCATATCTCCAACAAAATCTGATTGTATCGAAGATGGTTCGAGGGAGTGGGGTGGTGAATGAGCATTTTCAATCCTCATATAAGGCTTATCAAGGAACATTTCGCCGAGAGTGATAGGGCCACCGCAATTAAGGCAAGCGATAGTGCTGGGAGCTTTCTTATACCTCATGTTCTCCGCTCGAAGCTTTTCGTTTTCCTCCTTTAGAATCGCAAGTTCTTGACGTCTGTGTTGAGCCCTCAATTTGGCTCGCTTATTTTGAAACCAAAACTTGACCCTCAAAGGTTTCATCCCTAGCTTCTGGCCCAATTCATTTCTTTGTTTCATGTTCGGGAGAGGGCATTCACTAAAGAAAGCTTCAAGCTCTTGGATTTCATTCTGAGTGTGGCACTGGCGACGTTTCCTTTTCCGGGATTGACCATCGATGCTGCTGTTGTCGTCGCTGCTGAGATCCTGAACTTCGTTGCCGAAAGGGTTGGGTTCTGTGGTTCTGGTACCAGACGCCATCCTAGAATCTTCGAGATCTCTCAGTAGTTCATTTTCTGAGATTTTTGGATCAGTCGCCTCTAGCAACTGATGGTAACTCTCAAACATGTTGGATCGAAAAATGTTCGATCAATTTTTGCTCACTCAGGGTTCTCTACTCTCTCATGTATGCTCACTCTCTCTAAATTTTCTTTTGAGTGGTTCTGTATGCCCATGAAACGTTCTTTAAACATGGATGAAGATCATCAGGCAAGCGTTGCTCCCAAGATTTCGTATTTCCCGCTTTGTCGTCTTCTTTCTTCTTTTCAACGTGGAGGGACACCAAATCGATTTCCTGTTCTCGATATCCATGTCTGTCTCCCACTTATTTTCAAAAAGGTGGAACTACGCTCGCCTGCCGCTCAGTTTTTTAATATGATGGGACCGCCAAATCCTTTCGCAACTTTTTTCGATAGTTGCGCTTAACTCCCGCTCAATTTTAATATGGTGACACCGACATATCTTTTTACAACTTTTTTAGGTTTATCAAGCCTGAAATCGCGGACTGGGACAAATCTGATGGTTCACCGAAAGAGCCACCATTGCTTTACCCAATTAACTTGGCTCCACGAGCATTATTGCTGTGCCTTTCTTCATTCTCGAGTTGCTATAAAAGGAGGAGTTAATGCATAGAAGATTAACACTCTTACATAATTGCCTTTTCGTATTTTAATCACTCTACCACACTCATCTTCTTCTCCCTCACTCCAACGAAAATGACCTCCTCTCCTATTCGCGCTTTCTCAGCCGAAATTTTGGCCCAGTGGGAAAAACTCTATAACCTCCTCGGTCGAGGCTATGCTCATATAGCCGATCACCCAGAAACTGAAGATGAAATCCGTATTTTGCTCGTGGAAATAGACACCACCTCCATCGAGGGCACTAATTTAGAGAGGGAATATAGAATCTTCCCAACCCTCTTTATAAACTTTTTAGAGACTTACCGTGTCGCTCATCGAAAAGCTACCGTGGCTCACGTTTTGCGAGCTCGCTATGAGGATCGGTCCAACTACTTGGTGTTGGCCAACCTTGTGGCCGATAGTCACAGAAAGGCTGTTGAGTTCACCAACAAGCGAGTCTCGATGTTGCTTCGCGAGAGGGGAAATTTGGTGGAGCGCTTGGCCTTATCCCTGACCACCTATGAGCACGACCGTCGTAATGTCGTGTTGAAGTTTCAATGTGAGTGGCAGGAAGAAAGGCTTGACAGCATTACCGCGGATATAGCCCATGGGAGAGGACTAGTTCGGGACCTGGAAATAGCCGCCGAAGATCACGGGACCAAGGTTGCCGATCTTAAAGGGGAATGTAAACGCCTTCTTCTTAAGCTTGCAGATCTCGAGTCTCAAGGTGGTGAGTATAAGCAAAGCATCAATAATATGGAGGGCCAACTAGGTTCCTTTGTGATGCTAATTAGGGCTCATTGCGGTTTTATGTTTCCACCCCGATGATTTGTATGATCTGCTTTTAAGGTCCCTCGATTGAGCGAAATGAATGAAAGCTCTAATGTGTGTGTCTCAACTTCTGTATGGCTGACTTTCTCGAACACCTGACCACTCTCAACCTAGGCAAGCTGCGCTTTGACATTGATGATTCGAGCGTGTACATCTTGATTTTTTAATCTTGCTTATGATCGGATAAAGGAACCTCCCACCGCGATTATCCACAAAAAGACTTCTCTTCTCTACTTGTTTTTAACCTGTTTCAAATGAAAAGGCAGAATCAGAAGAAAGAATTTGAAAAATAAAGCATAAATCCTTTCAATTTTATGCTTACTTATGATTAATAGGGATAAGAACTTTTACAAGGGTTTTGGCCTTGTGCAAAAGCTTTTATCGATATTCCTCAAAGGAAAGCATATCATTGAAAGGAATGTAATTCACGATAATTGCCTTTGATCAATTCCAAGAAAATCAATGGAATGTTCAAAAGTACACAATTACGATGTATTTTAAATTCAATTGAAGATACAGTATCCAAATTAAAGCTGTTTTGCTAAGAACGAGAGTAATTTGGATATCTATCTTTTCATTAAATTTGAAAAACACGAATACTCTTGATATTCTTGATCAATTATTGTGGATTACCAATGATGCAAAACATGCATGAACCAATTCAAGTTTATAGTTCCTTCTGGCGAAATTGGGATTGTATTGCCCTATACGGCCAAAAGGTTGTATAAGACTTCCAATTTCAATTTCATCCAAAGGAATTATAAAATTGATTTTGGAGTATTCGAGTGATTAGAAGAAATGCCACTATCACATTCCAATGACAAGTCAATAGAAATACAACAAATTTCAATCTGAATGTATATAAACACAAATAGATTCCTAATACAATCAATCTAAGGGATCAGATAGAGAGGATCTCAGCAAAATAAATCCTATACAAGGCTAGAAATGAAAAATAAAACAAAGGAATGTGATCTTAATACTTAGAGATGCCCTAGTTTCGATCTTTGAGACGTGACTTCAGGATCACCTATTCCAAATCATCATCTTCATTAGATGATACCTCGATGATGTCCATAGTAGGCTCTTCTTGTCCACTTGGCGCTCGTAATGGGATGACACCATCTTCATCTTCCATCAAGAACATTGGGAGGAAAACACTCATATCTATCCTTAAAATGGCATTTAATCCAATCACCGGAATTATGCAATGAATATAATGATTAAGAGCTGTAACAAGTTCGAGGGATAGAAAAGTCTTACCAACCAAACTTAAGAGAAAATCAAGCTTCTCTGTATTTTTTGCAGTGTTAGGTATACTAACCTTCCATAGACAAACGCATGAGACAAGTGAGGGAAAACTCCTAAAAATCAAAAGATAGGGCTTGGTACCTAAAGCCAAGGTTCTCGCCTCGAATTCTGGGAAGAGCCGATTCCATTGCACAACTATCGTTGCATTGGGACTCAATCCATAGTTCGAAGTGAGCGGAATTGAAAAGTGGATTACCCCATGTTTTTCCTCACGGAGATTCCATTTTCAATTCCTTCTATTGTGTTCCTAAAGAGGGCGCCTGGGGTTTTAGGCGCAATTGTGTGTATTCATTGTGTCGTGCTAAAGCAATAGACATGCATTTTATTTAACAATCACCGCTTCAATATAAACATCCACACAATCATACATCTAAAACTCCTACCTGCATAAAACAAAGTTAACAAGCACTTCACCCCTTATTTCTCCCGTCTACAAAAACATCTAACACATTCGTTAGCATAAACACCTCACTTTCGAGAGCATCTGCATAAAATTAGGTTAGAAGAATCAATCAACTTTTTAATCGGCTCAAGTCCACTAAATGGTTAAGAACCAGTCCCCAGCAGAGACGCCAGTCTGTCGCGACCCTCTTGAGGTTGTCGAGCTCTCGAGGGCTAATGGGCCGTCCTGTCTGGTCGGACGCGGGCCTCTCCCAAGGCCCATTACCCAAATCGCAACGGAGGTATGCGTGATCGACTTTCAGTGTAGTCTAGTGACATGTGCTAAGTGTGCATGCCATGGAGTCGCCACCAATCATTTTTTTAGGGTGTGATTGGACCACCCAATCGAATAGTTGGGAGTTTCTATTCAATTCTGCGAGAACCAGAGAAATGGTTTCGGGGACTTAGTTACACCAACTGTCAGAGTTGACGCCCTTTCGGTACCTAAGTTGACTGAATTTTCTAGCCTGAGATTCATGCGGATGAGTAAGGTATGAACCATAAATCTAGAAATTCATGCAGATATGAGTGATTATCCTAGCAATCACAATCAGTAATAAAATGCGCAACTCAAAGAATCTAGATATGCAAATAAATCACTTGGCATTCCTAGTAAGGCCCTATTTATCAATCACAGCTCAAGAATGATTTAGCTGTCCTAGCCATTCTACACACGATCTAACCTAAGAAAAGCATTAGGAAGTATCGAAGGAGTTCGAGAGTACTCACATGGGGTTCGCCGTGCCCTGGTTTGGTCTTGGACGAGCCGACCCGATTATATTTGGGGATCCACTCGGCGTTTTACACCATGAAATCATGTGAAACAAAAACGAAAATATTCAGCAAGGGGAATTTATTGTAGATGGTGGTCGATCTAATTGGACGTCAAGACTAAAAAATATGTAGAAATTTACAAATTAAAATACTCGAATGACATTTTTTTGCCAAATTCAACTCTATGCGTCGTGAAGAAACACATGCAATTGAACTTGAATTTTGACTATTTATGAGTTCAAAATGAAAAGGAAATTAAAATAAAAATATTGACTATTTTTCTATATTTTTACGACATCGAACGCTATTTTTCTTCATTTTTCATGTATTTTTCTATTTTTGGAAAATATTAAAAAATATTAAAAAATATGACAAATTATTTTTTTTTTATCAAAAATGGTTCCTTTAGCTTGGTCAAGGTTACCAAAGATGATTTTTTAATTTTTTTTTAACTTTTTATAGATTTTTTATGAATTTTTTAAAAATAAACTATGAAAGACTGATCAAAAATCAGGTGTCAACAATATATATATATATATATATATATATATATATATATATATATATGGCTGATGGGAGAGGGAGTGGGGTCCACCAAAGACTTTTGTGACTATTTTGTCCCATATGCAAATATTTAGGGGCAATTTGGCCATTTGGCGATTCGGGACTAAAATGAAATTTCGGTGCATTGGACGAAGGGTATTTTGGAAATTTCGCAGGCTAGGCACGATTAGGATTAGGCTCGGGTCGTGAGGATTGAAATCATAATTCACGGCAGCTAAGAATTCGAAATCTAATTTAAACCGACTTAAATTTCAGAAATCTTCCAATTATCGTCTCTTCAGTCCTTATGATCCGATATATTTTATCAACTGAATTTCAATATTAATCATTTTTATTGAATTCAAGCACTTTACCGAAGTCGGATTTCCAAGGCGTCACATGACGATTAGAACATTGAAAAAAAAAAATTATTGCATTTCGAGTGTTTGATGAGAGGCATACGACCAATAATATTTAGTTTTAAAAGAAAATAATTTGATTAATAAAAAATTTCAGTTTATTTTTATTATGCCGCGGCAAATACCGCTTCCATTCTTGAATTAAAAAAAAGTTTGTAAACCCCATTTTGGTGGACAATTTTTTTACAATAAATGTGCTTGCCATGTTTTAAATTTATGTGTACAATATGATTTATGAGCTCTTGATGCTTTTCTCACCCCCAATAAAAGAGCAATTCAATTTTTATGGAGTCATCCCCGAGTTATGAAAGAATGGAGCAAATTTTGTAAACAACATGGAAGAGCACAAAACAGATTTTCAAAAGATGTTCCGACTAGTTGGAATTCTACCTACGAGTTGCTTAATCAATATTTTGCTTATAAAGATTTATTATGTGCGTTTAATTCGAATAATATTTTCGAAATTAGTTTATTGCCGTAAGTGTGGAATATTTGCAAAAAAAAATAGATTTTTTAAAAGTTTTTAACGATGCAAATTATACTTTATCTGATGTTTATTATCCTAGTACGTATTTTTAATAGAGTGTATTAATATTGTTGTTGTTTTTGAAAAATATTAAAAAGATGATCAATTAGCTCCGACTATTATAGCAATGCGAGCAAAATGGCTGAATTATTATATCGACATTCCTCTTGTTTATTTGGTTGCTTTTGTTTTCTATCCACATACGAAATTAGATGGTTTGTGTGATTATCTGAATATGTATTTTCAAGGTTTCGATTTGAACGAGTTCGTAAATGTTAGAACTATACAAGAAACGATTAAAGATGCTATAGTAAAATTATATAATGAATTTTGTAATAGATATGGTTCAGTTGATAGTGGATCTTTTCAACGTAGTAACGTACAAAGCGGGGAGGGTAGTAGAGTTAGTAAAGAGTACCAAATGCCGAGAGTAGGCAAAAAAGATAAAAAGGGAGCAACATGTAATATTTTCAAAATAGAAAACTATTTAATCATTGCTTTTGAGTTTGGTAATTTTGAATATGACAGAGATTTCAAAATTATGGAATGGTGGCAGAGGCATTCAACCCAATTCTCAGTTCTTGCTCCCATCGCAAGACAGGTTTGAGCAACCCATTGTTCAACAGTTGCGGTTGAACAAGCATTTAGCACTATAGGGTTAATTTTGGACGACCACTATTCAAGATTACATTTGAATTCTGTGGAGGCTCAAGCTTATCTCGATGATTGGACGAAGGATAAATTTTGACAACAAGAGCTGGATTGAACCATTGAAGTCGAATTCTTTAATGATGATGATGGAGATACCATCGCCATGGGTACCGGAATAAGTAGCAACGATTGACATAGTCACGAACCGGAATCGGCAGTTCATGAACCGTGGCCATGTCTAGGTATGTCCTTAATCATCAACATCTATTTCGCACAGTATCTGCTAATAAGGGGGTACTGAGTCGACAAGTGGGTTAACAAACATCAAGTTGTTGCACAAAATAAACATTTAATGTTATACAATAGAAAAACCAATATAAAAACAGCAATATGAAAAAACTCTTATTTCCCTCTAACATTAAATTTTTTGGGGCTAGCGTTTTCTTATCCCAATGACAAAGAGTAACATTAATAATTGCAGTGTCCCTACCGAATGCACAGTCACATGCTTCTCATAAATGCACACCTGTTCGTACATTTATGGTACTGATTGATTGATCTCCATCTCCGGGGAAAAAAAAAAAAAGGACGCTCATGGCAATGCTCGTGCTCTAAAATTAGCTTCAAATTAAAATTTAATTTTTTTTACTTATCGTGAAAAGTAATTTTTTTATTTTATTTTTTCAAGTAACTCTAAAATTACTTCTGGAGCAAACAAATACTCCAGAAATAGAAAAATAAAATTACATCATCAGATGGATTTTTGCTCTGAAATGACTATCATGTGCGCCATTAGTAGCAGAAATATCGAACATGATTAATCACAAAGTAATTTGATAATGTCTATTTTGTATTCGCATATGATAAATTTTTTTTTATAAATTAACTTAAAGCTATATGAATTGATTTTTAGTATCTCTTTTATTGCTAAAGCATCATAAATTCGGCCGGCAATCGTTTGAAAAGCAACACAACAAATGATGGTTGTGTCGGCAGGGTCCCTCGTTGTTTGAAGGCCTTCTTCTGCCTCCCAACATTTATGTCATTTTTTACATTTCTTTTAACATAAGTCATTTTTATATTTAAAAGGCCCAAATATACATAAATATATTTTGAATACATTTATGGAGGGGGTGTTCCTTCGGCGGTAAACTTTACCTATCCCGAATTTCGTCCTTGGCTGGTGCCGTGTCTTTTATGCCTCAGTGGTGATCATTATCTTGAAATGGAATCCCGATCGCCACTTAAAATACATCTCCCGTCACGGTCGCGCATCACATCTTTTAGCAGGAAAACCACGATTTCGAAAATATATCCACGTTGATGAACCCAATTGGACTCTTAAAGGCAGGACTATGGTGCTTTTTATTATTATTATTATTATTATTATTATTATAGAAAACTGAGGTTTTGTGAGTGAAAAAAAATGAGGCATGTCCCTGTTATTTTCCCAACTAAAAATTTTGTAAATTTTTCTCTTCCTTTTGTGCAGTTGTCCTGTTCTCCCTTCCACTAACGTAGTGACTTTCCGTTTCCGGTTCGAGCCAAAACCATGTGGACGGGTGTCGGTGGGTCAGCACGGAGGTCTTACAAACCGGTTTTACTGTTAGAAACCGTTATCCTCGGCTGACTTCCCATCCACACATTATTCCTCGTGGGGGACTCCCGGTCCCACCACAAGGAGGATCAACACCAGCCTTCATTTTGCCAATGATGTAGGCAACTGTAGTCGTTTATAGAAATGCTGAAATTAGAGGGGTAGGGGGAAAACATAGTTGGATTTCACGATGTAGATTCATCCAATTCGACAAGAGGAATCCGAAATTCGACCTTAGTGGAGAGAGTACGAAGCAAAGGGTCACATGGGCTAACATGCCTCGTCGGCAGCTTGATGGGGATGACACAAGACTTTCCAATATGTTCGAGCTTTTTCTTATATTGTCTATTTATAGATGATTTTCTTAACCTTCACAAAAGAAAATAAAAACAAAAATTGATGGAGATTCTTGTCAAAATTAAAGGATCCATTCTTTCTTTTTTTTCTCTGACAGACGCAGCTTCAAGTCTCGACAATATTTCTTTTATTTTATCGCATTTTTTTATTTTTTTTATTTTTCCTTCAATTTTTTCATCACTGACTACAATTAAAAAAATAAGAAAAAGAAATGAAAATAATTTTTTTTTGAAAAAACTAATAAAAATTTATAAAAGTTCAAAGAGTATCATAATATTATAAAAAATTCTCCAAGTCAGTGCCGGCTGTATCATGTAGGATCAGAATTTTTTGCGATATTTTGAAACAACGATTTCAGCTAAATTTGGCCAGATGGGTTCAATTGGAAAAAAAAAAGTGAAAAATATTTAGAACTCAATTAGCACGGCTAAAAAGTTCAGCATAAAATTGGCGAAGATGCAACAAGTTTAAGGGCTTTTTGGACAAATTTTGCCGCCTCAAAATGCCAGCGATCGTAACTACACCGCAGCATAGGTAGTCGCTAGTCGATGTAGTTGATGTTGCTTTTTTTGGGGCAATTTTCCAAATTAATATTAAAAAAAACATTTATCAAATTAGTATTATATATATATACACACACACACCACATTGGGTGCCGCTCAGCAATTGGGCTGCCGAGTAGCACCCAATCGGGTCAATTGGGCAGTCGAGCAGGGCCCAATTGGGCTGATTGGGCCCCGCTCGACGGCCCAATTGCCGAGTGGGGCTGTCATTTAGTTATTTTTTTGATTTCATTTTTTTAACAAATAAAAAATTTAGAGATGGAACACGCTGGGAATGGAATCCACGACCATCAAAGCACTTCACCCGAATTACAACCAACAGAGCAAACAACACAATTGACAACATTATTTGTAGATTAATTAACCTATACACTCATTAAAACACGTGATATTGATTTGGGCATGAAAAACTGCCTAGACCCTTTTTCCACTACAAAAGACATGATATAATGAGTCAGGCATGGAAAGATTGAAGGAGGAAAGAGGAAAAGGACGATTCATTCGTGATCGAGATGTGGCATCGGAGGGAGAAAATGAAAAATCGACAAGGAAAATAACGTTTTTTGGGAAAAATCCGGGGCGCCAATGGATTCGTCTCGAAAAATTACGCGAAATAAAAAAAAATCGTCCCAACGGACACCCGAGCGATGAGATATGCCATTTCAAAGTTTTTCCCTTTTTTTACTTGTTTCCACTCTTTTGCTGCAGTTTTCCATCTTTCCATGAGGTTTTTTGCTATTTTGCTGCGATTTTTCATTTATCTATTACTACATTTTTAATCTTTCGCTGCGGTTTTACATAATTACATAAATACAAATTATTTTTAATTAATGATTGATGATTATCTTTTAATGAGTGTATAGATTAATTAATCTGTAAATGATATTGTCAATTGTGCTATTTGCCCCGTTGGTTGTCGTTCGGGTGAAGTGCTTTGGTGGTCGCGTGTTCCATATCTAAATTTTTTATTTTTTTATTTTTTATTTTAAAAAAATGAAATAAAAAAAATGGTAGCCCCACTCGGCAATTGGGCCGTCGAGCGAGGCCCAATTGATCCGATTGGGTGCCGCTCGGCAGCCTAATTGCCGAGCGGCACCTAATTTGATATTTATTTATTTTTTAATATTAATTGCCCCTTTTGTTTTTTGGGGTCAAATTGATGTTGCTTTCTCGCTAGCAGCAAACGAGCGCATTGGCGTGTGCCAGCTCGAGAATTATTCAAGTGCCAACATGTGCTCACAAGGATCCAAATACAAGATGAGTCAGTCGTTCATGTTATGGAACGGAAGGCAAGAATGAATGCGTGCATGATGTTTGCTGCGGATGACGGAGAAAGCATCGCTTAGAAAACTGTCGGTGGGCTTAGGATGGAACAAAACATGTTTGGTCTTCACCCATAATGACTATAAAGCTCTCCCTAATACAACACCCATGTGGCTAGGGTTGGTACATCTTGGTCTCCCCTAAGCAAACCCTTTTTCTTTCAAAACTTTTCAATTGTGCCGGTTTAGCCATGAACAATTTTGGCAACCTGTCAATTTAGTCTGAAACCTCTCAATCGTGTCAATACATTTCTAAACCTTTTGAAATGCTGTCAATTTAATCCTAAACCTATTATTTAAATAATTAGCCGAAAGCAAAAAATTAAAAAATTATCAAAAGTTTATATCACAAAATAAAAAGATTTAAAATTGAATTGATCTACGCCCGAAAAGAAGGACGGGGCTTTTCGGATAATTCTCCCTCCCGCAATTAATTAGAGAGAGAGAGAGAGAGTAATGGGACTTCCAATCAAGAAATCATTCGAACAATTTGGGACCCACACTCGATGCCCTAGTAAAGCACTTTTTTCACACCTTGTTCCCTTTTATAAGTCCATCATGATCAAACCTCATCTCTACATTCCTGGCAACAGCCATCACTCATCCAGGAATCATGGCAATTCATCCATGCCTTCCCCTTCTCCTAACGCACATCGTTCTCGTTCTGGCTCCTCCTGCATTCGCTTCTCCATCCCCACTTCAAGATCCTGACCTAGTTGCACTTCAAGTGAATGAGTAAGCACTCTTGTGAGATCTTCTCCATCCATTTTGCTATCTCTTACGTGCGTTAATTCCGCAGGAGCATCCTCAACGCATCGAGACGGAACCTCGGCTTCCTCTCCTGCGGTACGGGCAACCCGATCGACGACTGCTGGCGCTGCGACCCCAACTGGGAGAAGAACCGTCGGCGGCTCGCCGACTGCGCCATCGGATTCGGCAAGCACGCCATCGGGGGCCGGGACGGCGAGACCTACGTGGTCACTGACCCGGGCGACGACAACCCCGTGAGCCCCAAGCCCGGGACGCTGAGGCACGCCGCGATCCAGGACGAGCCCCTGTGGATCGTGTTCGAGCGGGACATGGTGATAAGGCTAAAAGAAGAGCTGATGATGAACTCGTTCAAGACGATCGACGGCCGGGGCGCGAGCGTGCACGTCGCGGGAGGGCCGTGCATCACCATGCAGTACGTGACGAACATCATCATCCACGGCATCAACATACACGACTGCAAGCCCGGGGGGAACGCGTACGTGAGGGACTCGCCCGATCACTACGGGTGGAGGACCGTGTCGGACGGGGACGGGGTGTCGGTATTCGGAGGGAGCCACATCTGGGTGGACCACTGCTCCCTCTCCAACTGCCACGACGGGCTGATCGACGCCATCCATGGATCCACCGCCATCACGCTCTCCAACAACTACTTCACTCACCACAACAAGGTGATGCTCTTAGGCCACAGCGACACCGCCACCCACGACAAGAACATGCAAGTCACCATTGCTTTCAACCACTTTGGGGAGGGCCTTGTCCAAAGGATGCCCAGGTCATATTATTCTCAATTTTTTTTTCCCTGAACTAATAACTCGAATTTATTCATTTTATTAATTTTTTTTTTATTATTTTGTAAATTTTTGCAGATGTAGACATGGGTATTTCCATGTGGTGAACAATGACTATACCCACTGGGAAATGTACGCGATCGGTGGCAGTGCGGCACCCACGATCAATAGCCAGGGCAACAGGTTCGCCGCTCCAAACGACGTTTTCAACAAGGAGGTGAGACGATTGCTCTTTATTGTCTCTTTTTCAAATGCAGCATTAACAGTTAAAATTAGGAAGAGTTGGTTGGTCCAGGAATTAATTATCTTTTTAAATTCAACTTTTTTATCGAGCGATCTTGGTACGATCAAATGTGCGAATCGACGCGAGTTAATAGCGTATGGAGTCGGGCTTTCCCTTTTCTCAGGTGACTAAGCACGAGGATGCGCCGCGGAGCGAGTGGAAGCACTGGAACTGGAGGTCCGAGGGGGATCTGATGATGAACGGGGCTTTCTTCACGCCCTCGGGGGCCGGCGCGTCCTCCAGCTACGCGAGAGCCTCGAGCCTGGGCGCCAGGCCGTCGTCTCGGGTGGGCCCCATCACGGCGAGCGCGGGCGCGCTCGGCTGCAAGAAGGGCAAGCGCTGTTGATCAGTTAATCTAATTAAACCGGACCTGTGTTTAATTTTCCCTCGCGTGGTGGGAATTCAGGTTGCATAGTACGAGACTGAATGCATTCCGATCTAACAAATCAAATCAGTCTATCGGACCCAAACAATTTCCTCGCACAGACACGGCTCATTTCAATAAGAAAGAGATTCGAATCCTCTTCATATGAATGAAAAGAAGCATGAAGCGTGCCCAACTGAGGAGGCGCTCACAGCCAAGTTTCTAAAACTTGAAAGTTCACTTCACGGGACCAGTCTATTGCACTTTTATCAATTCGATCCTAAATTTTTCAATTTTATCAATTAAATCTCGAATCTTTTTACCCTTTGCCAACTGAGTCCATGCGATCAACCAATTTTGACCATAAAGTGCTGACGTAGATACCGGCCGTTTTACGTGGCACGGGTCGGCACTGACGTGAATAATTTTTAATGATATTTTTCAATTATTTTATTATTTTTTTTCTTTGGGATAAGTGCGTTGAAAGTCCTAAAACTCGTTGCAAAAGTGCCATTGAATGCTAAAGCTCCCAAAAAGTGCAACCAAGTCCCAAAACTTGTTAAGCAAGTGAAATCGAGTCTTAAAATTTTCAAAAAGTGCAATTAAATCTTAAAACTTATCTTAAAAGTGTAATCGAGTCCTAATTTTTTTTTTAAAAAAAATGTAATCAAACGAAAGGACTTGATTAGACTAATTTGACAAGTTTTAATACTTGTTTGCACTTTTCAAAAGTTCTAGGACTCTTGTACTTTCCTGACAAGTTTTAGGACTCAATTGCACTAACATGACAAATTTTAAGACATTTTCCCTTTCTTCTTAAAAAGGAAAAGAAAAAGAAATCACAAAAATATTAAAATATTATTGAAAATCATCTTCTTCAGTGTCGGCCATGCCACTTAGGATGATCTACGCCCACGTCAGCGAATTCTAGCCAAAATTGATCAAATGAGACTCAATTGACAAATGTGAAAAGATTTAAGACTGAATTCATGAAAGTGTAATAAATTTAGGATTTTTTGAACAGTTACTCCCGACTTGTTTTTTCTTTTTTTTCCTTTTTTGGGCGTGAATTGTCCGGACTTTTACCTCGTTTTAAAACACGAGAAAAGCTGATGATTTGGCAGCATATTGATGGCAGGACAGGATGTGTTAAAAGGCCAATGGAATAATGTGATCAGACGGGACCAAATTTGGATATATTTATATTTATATTTTTTGGGTCCTATGGATCTTTTGTGAGTACCATTATTGAAGTAACATGCTCCTCCCATTCCATACGACCGGAGGCCAATGCTTCCATTTGATTCGACCTCCTCTTGTCTCTGACAAGCACAGATTTAGCCATGAATGACCGCCGCTCATCTTATCCATAAACAGCAAATGCAGCGTCGGCAGACGTTGGAAATCTTCTTCCGCCTGGGAAGAACGGACAGTCGGTTTTCTTGGAAATGTGTAGAGTTGGTCATATCAGATAACTTGGATCAAGGGGCGAAAATTGCTAGATTGGATGTCGGTCATCCCACGTGGCAAAATTCTTACATACCTGATGCGTAATGGATTAGAACTTTTGTTTTTTTTTCTTTGGTCGTTTCATAAACATGGTCGGATTAATGCCGCGAACAAACTGAGAAAGATGCTAGTGTTTCCTTGCATCACACGATGACCATCGATTGGTTTGTTGTTACCGACATACTTGGATCGACATCGTCGATGCCGCCGAGAGAAAGGCTTGGCAAGAATTAGGTCGATGAACATTTGGCACTTCAACCGTTCTTTTCCCGAAAAAAAGAAAAAAAAAGGGAACAGATTGAGAGCCGCAGAAAGACATGGAAACGCGCATGGCTTTCTGGCTGAAATTAGCTTGGAACGAGAAGAAAGGGGCATGCACTGCACATTCATGGCTTTCCTCACGGACAGCAAGCCTTCCCGTCCGCATTGCTCGCTCCATCCTAAGTTAATCCACCCAGCTCTCTTCAAATTCTCCCCCCCACCAACGTTGTCTCTCTCACCTACCAATTCTGCAGTTGTTTCTCTGTCAAACCTAAGAGGAAACATCTGCACCAAATATCTCCGCGTCCCCTAAAACTTTTGAGCGTAATCCGGGAAGATGGCCCGCCAACTTGTTGTCCTCGCCCTTGTGCTCCTCGCCGTCCTCGGGTTGGCATCCGCCCAGGCACCGGCAAGCTCGCCGGCCGCCGGCGCCGGCGCGGCGTCGTCCCCCGTCAGTGACGACACGATCGGAGCCATCGACGATGCTCCCGTCCCCGGAGAAGATGCCGTCGAGGCCCCGGTGGGCGGGCCCGTCCCGGAAGGAGCTTTCCCGTCCACCCTAGAAGGACCGGCCAAAGCACCTTCCACCGGAAGCGGGGCCGTTGCCAAGGTGTCTGCCGTCGCGGCGATCGCAGCTGTCGCTGGGTACTTCTTTTAAAGTGACGAATTACGGTAGCCTCATTAAGAATGTCAAAGAATACGGTACCTTGTTCATCACATAAAGATTAAAGAATGGTTCCCTCTTCTAAGACGACCCTTTCCTTTTTCATTTTGATTTGCGATTGCTTGTTTGTTTCCCAGCACACGTTGATGAAGGCGTAAAATGAGAGAATCGAACGAATCTCGGTCTAGAACTCGACTGATAGTTCCGTAAGAAGGCGTGCACGGGTTAAAACCAGCTCGATACTAAGTAATTCGTCGCGTTTGACCAAGTTTGCGTGAGACCCGAAGCTTGTGCGCGCATGCGTCCGCGTGCTTATCCCTAGCCCCATTTTTTTCTTAGGAAACAGAAAATGCGATGACTATAGATGTCGGGTGTCGGGATGCATTTTTAGCGATATGATCCATCCCAAACACGTTTTGAATGTTCATCTTCTATTCGTACAAAATCAGTTTGCATCCTCACTTTTGAAAACCTACGGCTAATCGCCCGTACTTTGGTATTAGATTTCGACTGGCACCTCCCTGCCATGATCATTGTTAGTTTATTTACGAGATTATCGAATTGCTCGTCATTCTCTTCGCCCCTTCTTGAAAAGAAAAACTCTAGACACTACAATCCCTTCCTCTTCGTCTCTATTCCCTGACCGTCTTAGCTGTCGCCATTGCCCGATTCAGCTGTTATCGGCGGCACTTGCTCAGTCCGAGCCGTCGTCTGCAAACAGAGCTCGTCATGCCCCCAAGCTCGCAGCCCTGTGCTCACCATGGCCGAGAGAAATGAATTTGCCATGGCCATGAGCTCGAGCTATGGCCAAACTTTGAATAGAATTGGGGACCAAGCGCCATGGTTGAGCTCTTTCGGAGTTTGCGTACGAGAGGGGGCAGGGGGTGGTGGAGGTCGACGAGGTGCTGGTCAACACAGTGGCGGCAGGTTGCACGTCGATCAGTGGTAATTTGCTTCACGCCCGGACTATTTTCGTCAGCTAAGAGGAGCGATGCATTGGTAATTCACAATTTTCAGCAATCGCTGCAGACATATATATCAGTTGTTGCGGGAAGTAATTCACATTATCTTATGATCCAACTCTGTCCAGAAAGAATCGAGTTCCAACCTCACAAGGTACGTTATCTGAAGAAATCGAACATCGAAATCATAGAACCAAAAACAAAACCTTCTATCACTATCCCCCTATCCATCTAACCCGCAACCTAAGAATGCAATTAAGCTGCTTCTCTGTATGTGACGACTGAATGAGAACTATTGGTCGGATCCGGCACGGTGGGACCTCTTGGCGGCAAAATCAGAGCCACCCTAATCTCCTATATCCTTAATGAAAGAATGAGTACCAGAAGTACATTCCTTGAAAGTAAGACAGAGCAGTAAACAGGCATGTATTTATACACCACCACCTCCGGACAAAACGGCGAGAGAACGTACTGAGTGTATGGTAGGGCCGGTCTTAGAGCTAAATGGAGGTGCCACAGTTGCAAATGGTCAAGCATTTCTGGGTACTTTTCACCAGGCGTGTCAACCAAGTCAAGCTCCCTGATCATGTATCAATACATCCCCTTGAAAACTGGATTTGTACGGCAAATGCTTGCCCCATACTCATCGTACTCTGCTTTCGTATGGCAAGCCTACAGACATATCAAAACCGTTATAACCAAAGAATCGGACAAAAGAAAAAGGCACTATTTTAGATACTTTCAACAGATTATAGTCACTATTCAAATGAACTACAGATCAAGTAATTCAACACAAGTAATCCCATGTGCAAGGTCGTGAAAGCATAAAGAAATGTCTTTAAATGGTCATTCGTAATCCAAAAATTAGTTCATCTCCGTCCTAAAATTGCTAATACGATGACAGTCGAAGCTAAATGTGATGCAGAAAGAATGGCAGGTTTAATCAAAGCTGGATTTAGAAAAGGACAGTAGCGCAAGTCAAACCTTATTCAATATAAATTGACCACATCAAAAAAAGAATTAACCGATGAAGCACCAAAGAAAGAGTCAATATATCAATAGTTGACTCCTTTCCTTTGTTCCATTGAACCTGATGCTACTGCATCAGTTTTCCTTTTTCCCTACTTTTTTTTTTTTTTTTGAAATGAATGCTCTGCTAATAGAAACCGCAGACTGACCAAGAGTCAGGAAGGATTCTAGCCCTAGCACAGTCAATCCACATGAAAGCCACTAGAAGCAGCTCTGGCGAAGTGGCACCTACATGAAGATGCATACTGACACAGGCAGAGAGATCCATGGGAGATGAGACAGACACGGTGAATGAATTGACAAAATTCTTGCTTGAAAGGCAATCAATAGAGGGCCTGTGACCTAATTAAAATGGTCGAGCTTGATGTTACTATGGATTAAAGAAAGCTTGAGACGAGCAAGATGCCATCGGACCTGTTGACGATGACGAACAGATGAGACAGGAGAATAACAACATCGACACATGGTAAAGAAAATAGAAGTGCTTGCAATTAGTGTGGGCATACAAGAATGGCCAAAAAACAAAGGATAGACTGGAGAAGACACTTCGATCTATGGATGGCAGTTCAATGGATGGCACAGCTTGAGTGACCGACTGCATCCACTATCACAGAGATTGACTGTGACAAAGAAAGCTTAACGAGTTTGCCATTGACTATATGAGATACTGAATAAAAGTCCTAGGCCGTACCAAGGACTTAAAAAACAGGTCAGCGACGAAGTTAGATGGCAAAGGAGAGGGATAATGAAGGACGGCAGTGAACGATGCTGACAAATAGATTAGCAGCACTTTTTTGTACTTAAGGCGAGAGGAAAACACAAAGATGGGGCTTTTGTTTCCTATCTTCCTTTGAGGCTTAGAGATGCAGGGAGAGAGAAAGCAAAAAAGGCTACCTCGTTACTCTCTTGACTTGAATAAGATTTCTAAGAGCCCTATTTATAGAGCATAGAAACACGCTCATATCTGATATGTAAATCGCTAAGATAAACCCTTATTCTCCCTTCTACCAACAATCTTTCGTAAGGCCTCAAGCATGAAGGCCATCACACCCAACTACTCCGAGGAAGACCCTAATTAATTATTTTCATCTTCATTAACAATATCACCCTCCATATGTAAAAGCACTTCTAAATAAGCATCAGCAGTACAACGGATACAGTATTAATTTCCACAGAACTTGATACGGATTCAAAAGAGTTCAGACATACAAAAGAAGGAAACCTAATATGTGCAGTATCATATTCTAACTATGAGCATGAGCGACATACCTCAAAAAATTCGGGGGTTGATCCAAGTACAGAGCCCCCAAACCAAACAGCAAATTTCTGAATAGGATGGCTAACTACATTTACTTCTACTGGTTGTGCCTGAAGGCAAGATGAAAAAGGCAAAAAAAATTCAGCTAATTAGTATGAAATAGGCTTAGTCAGTAGATCTCAAGGAGTTAATACAATCCAGCAAGCTCACTTTTACTTCCCCACCAAGTCGGGCATCAGAAGCAAGGACACGGGCATCCACAATCTTTTTCAAATCCCGCTGTAACCTTCTGTGGAAATCTTTAAACATGGTTGATCCCCCAGACAACACAATATTCTGCAATCCCACATAAGGAATTTGACTTAGACGAATGAGGCAACCAAGATCCTGGTCAAGTACTACATACAGACAATCCTATAAGCTTCAACTACTTTCATCCATTATCTCCTTGTAAATAAAGCTTTATTTCGGTCTTTCAACTATATAACTGAATCTTCCATGTGTATTTTGATCTTCAAAGAAAAGGACAATAAGTTCTCTTGTATTTGCTCTTATTGGTTAGTGCAAAGAACTAAAATAAAACAGCTTTACAGAGCATATAAACATCAACGTCAGAAATGCGATGACACTTTTGTAAGCTTATATAAGCATGTACCAAGTCACAAATATAGTTCAGGTCATTTATCATTATTCTAGACTAACAATACTGTACCTTGTATAATGCTCTCCTTGTGTCTATCGGTGCAGATTGAATGCATTTGTCAATGACAACAGGCAAAGGGGAAGTAAAGTCAGAGCTGTAGATCTCTGGGTTAAAGAATACCTGAAACGGAAACAGATTAAACAGATTATTACTATAACAAAGATGCAGCAATAACAGTATAAATTAACAAAGAACACTTTCGGATCAAACATGTATACACACACTTCAAGAGAATGATAATAAGTTATGGACAAGCATCAGGTATATTCTAATTCCTTTAGCCTCGATTCACGAAAGGGTAGCAAGTCTTCCCCCATATCTGGTATTATTGAGTTGTCTGACAAGTAGAAACAAAGGAGGGAAGTGTTTCGAAAACCGGGCAGCTGAACTGGTCGAATTGGTAAAAGAGCTTCAGTCTAATCAGATTTCGTACTATCAGGTAAAAAGAAGGATAAAAACATGCTGCTGACTTAGTTCAACGGGTATTTGCTCCTGATTTCAAATTTGGAGGAGTATATCCCACCAACTCAGATGCATCACTTCTAGATACTCGAAGGATATAGAACAGATATAACTAAAGAACTAGGCATGCCGTTTCCAGCTGCTGTTCCTCTCTCAAGGGCAGGTCGCAACTCCATCATGTATGATGGAATCATCCAAGATCGCAATAGCTCTCTTATTCATTACATTGCGAACAGCTATTCAATGTCTATTCCTTAATAATCTCATTTTTCAGGAAGAGAACTTTGTTTCCACCTAGCCCTCTGGTGAAGCAAGTACAAATGGTCTGATTCGAGATCCACGAGATTAATTGTGGAACCAACACAACAAACAAGTCCTACATTTTGTATATGTACACCGAGGAGAAAGGGGGCTATTTCCACCAAAATAAAAAGTGAATTGGAGGCACAAGAGTAATCAACCCAACAACCAATAATACGAAGCACTGAGCACTGTGCCACCTAAGCTGCATGGTCTTCCTTGTTTGGGCATGTACAACTGATAACGTTGAGTTTGCGAGCAATGAACAAGCAGTCCAACCAGTGCAACAGCGAAACATAGCCTGACAGGTCTAAAGACTGAACCACTTTTGAAACCCATGGAAAGGATAAAGGAAGAGACTTGAGAAGCTAACCTCAGGTCCGAGAAATCGTTCATATCCAATGTCACAAGTGTATGGAGCTCCTGTCTTTGGTTTAACACCTTTCCATTGCTTAATATACTTTGCTGGTTCCTTGTCATGCTTATTGTATTCCTGATTCATTGCCAAGTTCGAGTCTCATCAGAAGACAGATTCCAATCCTCACAAGAGATACCCAGAAAAGAAGAATTGGCATAAATTTTTTACCTTGACTATGTCAGAACAGGTATAACAATAAGTTTCCTTCACTTTCCTCGCTACTTCAAAGGAATCCTCTGGGGGTATATGTTCCCCTCTTTCCTACATGACAACATCCCTCCTCTGGTAAGACTGGCTGGCGCTTAATCATAATACACCATCTTCAAATGATAAAACACTTTCATACTGAATAAACACTAAAAAAGGTGAGGGACGCAACCAAAACAAAAGTGTCAGGTCATGACCGGGCTTGAGGATTCATTTGAAAGAGTAAATTTACTAGCAAGTAGCAACGGCTATGGAAAAGAAAATCTATCAAACAAAGGGAGAAATAAAGGAAGTCAAAGAAGTCTTCTTTTTAGAGATAAGAAGTTTGGGATGTTTGAAACAAAAGAATGGCTGCATGTGGAATTGAAAGGAAAGCTAGCATCATTGTCCATTCAAAGATACCATCGTGCTGGAAGAATGCAATTACTAGAAAATAGACAACATTTACTTACAAATAGGGCACTATATGAGATAGATTTCAGGAAGGTCACAGAAAATGCTGCTACTTGCCTGAAGTGAAGCAAAAATAATCTCATACATAATTTAGGCAGTAATAGCATCATGAATATCAAAGCCATGCACAATCGCAACACAAAAACGAGTATGACAACAAGTGGGGTCCAAAGCTAAGCCTTGGCTAAACCTTGGAGATCTTAAAGCCAGAATCCCTTCTAGATCTTTCCAGGCAATAATTCCTGCTAATATAGTCATTGCCATACTCAGTGATTAGGATTTTCAATGTTGAATCACAAATAAAGCATTTGCTCAAACTCTTCTTTGGTGTCAATACCTATTCCTTGACTTAAGAGAGGGTATAATAGTGCCACCTATTCTAGGACATGTGATGCATTGCAAAAATTTTATCATTACCATTTTAAATCAAAGTACACTAAGTTATAGTCGTTCATGCTCCCATTAAAACCTGCAACACAACATTCGCAGATAGGATTTAAAAACTCAACACCACCTCCACTGATCTTGAACATTTTGGGGCCGAGCCTTTGTTTAGTACTATTAGACTACGCAAGTAAAGGATTAATTGGGTACATTCTCATTTACTCAAATTAAAAATGGAATAGATTCAACCCATAGCAGGATTCCATAACAGCATATGATTTTTCGTGACTCAAAATAGAAGTCATTACAATTCAACCAAAGGATGTACTTTATAGACTCCACAACAAGGTTTTGAATAATTGGGCAATTTTTTCAACTTCAGTATTGCCTTCATCAGAGCTTAATGAGTTTATTTTCTTCGAAAAAATTGCTCAAAACTACGCTGAAGACATATGAGGTTTGCAAAGCAAAAGGGCAACTCTTCTCAAGTCATTTGCAAGGCAAAGCACATAGAATCGGCGATTGTTACTTAGTGATACATTTGATTGATCAAAGAAGTCTCAAGTTGGATATCTAGAATGTATAGATACCATTGTTGGTGAAAAGAAACAAAGCTTTTTGTAATCAACCCACTAAAGTCAAATTACTAAACAAACAACTGATTTTTACGAGGAGGCACACTTGTTGTGTACTTCTTTTCTCTCACCCACAACTATGTGGGAGAACGCATATACACTCATATGTGCGCAAACCTCTGGTTTTGTATTTTTGTAGCACCATTCTTTAATTCTTGTCCAATGAGTAGAGAATAAACTGTATGAGGCTTGTACAAGTACAAATATTAGGAAACTCAATATGCAAAATTTTACTTTCGACAAACTAACGCTGCCTTCCTGGGAAGAAACTTTTGCAATCTAAAGATTGATCAGAAGGATATGTGCTGATGTGACAACTATTCTTATTCAGACAAAGACAAATAGAACACTGACAAAGCAAGATTTAAGGATAGGTACCCGCATGAGCTGTTGAATAAAGAGAGTGACATCTTTTCCAGAAATGGGTATTGACTTAATGCTGCTCCCAATAACATAACCATCAGCCACGGGTACGACATGAGTAGCACCATCTCCAACATCCACTACAACCCCTGTCATCTCACACTAAGAAAAGCTATTGTCATTCTAAAGGAAAAAGAAGAAAACGAAAAGTACACAAGATGAATAAAAGGACTAATCGTTTTGGCACAGAAAACACAAGGACATCTAGACTATTTTTCATGCATTCAGAAAATATTGGTTCCAATAAACTATTTTCTTAAGTATTCTTGAGGTTAGAGCTGAATATATAACTTGATTCCCCACCCGAGATCAACCAAACAAATAAGCCAATTATTTATATTTTCAATTATACCTAAAACCATGTAACCAGGCTATTTTTGTTAAGTAGTAAAACAGACAGAAAACATAGAAAAGAGCCAGAACTTCATTCTAATCATTTGAACCATATCAAAACAAAACTCTCTAGTAGCTTGAACAAAATAATTCAAGACTGCGGCGATAAACGCATGTCAATGTCACAATTTCAGATTAAAATACCAGAGATTGTCCTAGGTGAAGTCCACCATAGAACCATAAGCCTTAGACAAATCTAACAAGCTTTAAACACACTCATTCCACAATCCATCAGATCATGAGAAGAATTAATCCTGGTTAGTTAATAGAAGTTAAAAGTGGCCAATCTGAAGATCTACCTGTAGATTCTACCAGCAAGACGCCTCCATTTTTAAGTTTATAAAAGAGAATGGACGATCATCACTACAAAGCAAAAACTCCAGATGCTGATTTCAAAGAAAGAGAATGCAGATGGAAATCCCTCTAGAAATGTCATGATTTGCACTAATGGATAAAAACGAGGAAGCGCTTGGCAGTTTCTTAGCATTCTGAAATAAATCTTTCAGGGTGCTAATCACAATGGAACTTCCAAGATGTCATTCAAAAATTTCAAAATATTCCACTGAAACATCACATCGTCTTTCCGCACCAACTGCATTAAATATAGCATCTGCAGATCCTACAACTCTGCCGTAGATACAGATCTATAAAGCAAAATACCTAGCTCGTAAACCTTATGATGACTCCAGTCTGTACCATTTACTTCTAAGAAGAATGTCTAAAGTACAGTGCAAACCTTGGAAGTGGTGTACCCAGCAGCAAGAGCCAGCACTGGCTGTACCGCAATGTAAAGCCCGGGAACATTGAAAGTCTCAAACATGATCTCGCCTGTGTACTCCCGACTCTCTGGAGCAGTGAGAGGACTCTCCGTCAGCAGGAAGTAGTGATCCTCGGGATCGCACCGAAGGTAATTGAAGATGCAATGCTGCCAAAACCTCTCCATCGCATCCCAATTATCAACCTGCCCATGCTTGATTGGATACGTCAGGTTGTAAATGCTACTAGATCGAGATCTAGCATGTGCGTCTTCTCCAATGTAGAAGTCGAGATCGGCCATGACCCCCGCGCTGTGCTGCGCTAGCCAATTACTGCTCTTCGAAGAGCTCCGGGATTGATTCTGAAACGACTCGTTCACTGCAACCACTGTAGGAACTATGAAGCAGGGCTCTACGTTACCAGCGAACCCCATCTTAGTGTACCTGCAGATCGAATTCCAAGCGAAAACTAACCGAATCAAGCTGAGGCTCCCCCACACTCTCACGGGCACCGCGTTAACAGGTCAAACGACCAGCCAAAAGAAAAACGAAACCCTAACAGAAACGCAATCTGCAGTCGAACGCAGAGAAATGAAGAGGCCGACGGCGGAATCTCACCCGGTTCCGTTATCGATTACGACGGCGGGGCGAGAGGCGGCGGGGTCCATATGGGAGAACACGGGGGGAGGGGGCGGCGACGTAGATGGACCTGCGACCGAGATCCGACGAGAGAGCGCGGAAGGCAAGGGATCATGTTCAGGCGATGCGCTCAGAGAAGCGCCGACGTCGTCGTCGTCGTCGTCGTCCCCGTCGTCGCAGCGGACGGTGAAGACGAGTTAGGCTCGGATTGCAGGCGAGAGGAGAAGGAGCAAACAGCAATTTCAAACAGAGGCTGCCGAGCCGCTCTCGCGGTCGCGGTGGGCGATTGGGTGGAGGAGGTGGAAGCTGAAGCTTTCTCAGACGCGACGGGCGCACGAGGAGGGAGGAGAAGTAGGTGAAGTGGAGGCGTCGTCCATCATTGGTTCAGCGGCAGCACAAGTTAGGAAGAGATAGAGAGAATCGATGCTTAACTTGGCGATCAATCAAAATTCAAGAAGACGACGACGACGACGAAGACAACGAACAGCGAAAAGGACTGAGCACCTGAAAATTTGCAGAAGAAAAGAGTAATTAATTATTGAGAGCAGGAAATCGAGCTCTCTCTCTCCCTCTCTCGCCATCGCCACCGACTCGACTCAGACTCAGACTCAGACCCGACCCGACCCGACTCGGGCCAATCTTTCCCCTGCTTTTGGCCGGAGCAGATTTGCGGGTTGACTCGGTGTGTGGCCGTGCGTATACGCTAGGGTGGGGCCTATATAGGCTGCGTTTGTTAACATTTTTATTTTTGAGAACATATTTGGAACTGTTCCCGGTTACGATTTTTGGAAACAGAAACGCGTTTAAGAAGTTAAAAAAAAACATTTTTCTAGCTAAAATGAAGGATCGACGGCAGCGGCGGCATGCGACCGGTGGAGGCGATCGGCGAACGGTAGTGTAGGCAGCCGGCGATGACCGGCGACGGACGACCGGCGACGGTGGCTAGCCGACGGGTGCTGGCCGTGATGGCGGAGGACGGCGGTGACGGCTTGCACGAAAGTGTTCCAAAAGTTTTCCAAAACTCAGAAGCTAAGTTTTTTTTGTTTCTTTTTTTGGGGTCAAAAGTGTTCTCCGGAACACTTTTGGAATATTTTTTTACCATACGCGTTTCTGTTCCAAAAGTGTTATGGGAACACTTTTGGAACAAAAACACTTTTCCTGGAGTGTTACCAAACGCAGCCATAGTGACTCACTTCTGCTCCCCACGTTACCTTGCGGGATCGATTGGAAATTTTTTTGTTTTTCCTCAATGAAATAAGGTTGTTTTGAGATAAAAAAAAAATCGCTCAAGTCGAAAGTCAAAAGAAAAATAATTAAGTGTACTAAAAATTCTATAACTTATTATGAGAATGCAATTCTGAGTTTCAAAACGTGCAAAAAGCCCAACGGTTGGCTTCTTTTTAATACTTTTTTTTCTTTCTTACATGGCAATATTCGCTGCAAGCGCTAGACCACTATTATGCAACACCGCCCAGCTTTTGCAAGTACCATGCGATCGTCGTAGCCTGCCCTAACTTGAGCACCAACATTTTTCCATTTAAGTAAAACGTGGCTTTGGGTTTTTTTTTTTTTTTTTCGCTTTGAACACCGCTCTTCTTTTAGAGATAAGTACAATAAAAATCCTAAATCTTGTCGCGAAAGCCTGATTAAATGCTAAAAATTTTAAAAAATATAATCAAATCCTAAAACTTGTCAAATTAATATAATCAAGTCATTCTCGTTAACTTTGTCCAATTTAACTAACAGAAAATACCGACGTTTTTTTTCCCCTCTCTCCCACGTGACATTAAGGTTAACTAAAGCACTAAAATGAAGTCATTCTGGTCCGAATCCCAATATTCACACCAAATCTTAATTAAATCAGATTAAAAAAAAATTACGTCGATATTTTTTGTCAATCAAATTGGATGGAATTAACGGAAGAACTTTGTTATATCAATTTGATAAGTGTTAGAATTTGATTGCACTTTTTGAAAACATTAAAATTCAATCGCATTTTCGTAATAAGTTTTACGGCTTTTACTACCTTTATTCCCTTTCTAAAAGTAAAAGTTGGCTTTGGAGTTTGGACCCAACTTTGATCAACCATTTCTCTCTCATCCGGCGTTTTGTCAATCCAATTTTAGCACATTGGAAAGCCAGCGAAACCAACTTTCCGAAAGAAAGTACGATTCAGGTTTTGGCAAGGTTGACTTTCGGTCAATCTTTGGTCACATACCGGAAAAAAAAATAGTAATAGAGTTCCTTATGTCGTGTTAACAATCGAAATATGATCGGAAAAAAAAAATTCCTTATTTGACAAGAATAGTTGGAGCTGGTGGCTCTCTTAGGATTCCCTCGCCTAAGATCCTCGAGGAAGAGGATCAAGTTTCACTAGATCTCCTTCAACCCTTTAAACGAAATGTGGCGGCTTTCTAGAGGTATTGGGTCATCAATCCATCTGCTAAGTGCATGCTACATGGACCCAAACTGGGTTTTTGTAAATTCCAGCAAACCAAATTCATTCATTTTCACAAAAATTACTCTAACTATAGAAAAATTTTCCGTGTAGGCAACTTGTATCGATGCCAATCTAAAAGGACTTTGTCTTACCATTACAATATTGAGTTTGCTTAGGAGAAAAATAAACAGTGTCCCTTTAGGAATTTGATAGGCTAAACACTCACTCACACGTGTGTTTTTTTTTTCTCATGCTACGATGAGGGCTTTTGGTACTTCCTGGAGGATCGGGATTGTCTGACCACAACGGAGATGGTCAGGCCTGACCATCTGTAAATCCCAGCCGTCCGTTCGCATCAGACGGCTGAGATTAAATTCTGCCCAAAATGCTATTAAAAATATTTGAATTTCAAATTTAAAAAAAAAAACACGATTAAAGGATCTGTGGTCTTTCCCCCTTTCTTTTCCCCTCTATTATTCCCTCTCTATCGATCGCTTCCCCAGTTCACCTTCGAAAGCCCTAGTCGCCTCCCTCCGCCCGCCATTCCGCTGGGATCGTTTGTACCATTCAGCTCTCGTTTCTCGGTCATTGGCGAATCTCAAGCCCAGCTCCTCGAATCCATTCCCTCTTCGTCGATTTCTTGTCTACTGTTCACTTTCCCCAATTCACCGACTTGAATGCAGGAGCCCTAATCACCTCCCTCCATTCGCCATTCCGCTGGGATCGTCCGTGCCCTTCAGCTCCTGTTTCTCGGCCTTCGACGAATCTCAAGCCCAGCTCCGACATTTCGTTCACCAAGGCCTTCTTTTGCAGCGCCTTCGCTACTTGCTTGGCCAAGGTAAGTCGTAGGTAGTTGGACATGAAAATTGACGAGAGCACCTAAAGGGAGATAGAAGATGTCAGGAAATTGAGGGGAAGAAATTTTATGGATGGGACATCTGCAACATTCAGTGTGCGTCAAACATAGCAACCTTATTTGAAAGGGGTTAGTTGCAAAGAGATGGATCATAGTACCTAAGTCAACGACTTGCGTAACACCTATGGAATAGTTTCCAATTTGGTAAAATCTCTAGATATGCAAAGTGAAGGCATTGACTATCTCCACTTGTTCTTTTACATGATAATTTTGTAAAGTTTGCTGGTTTTAACCTTAACCAGGTCATGTGCAGGTAGTGCAAACAGTTCCATGACTTTAGGTTTGCCTGGCAGCAGCAAGGGAATTTTTTTTTTCAAATGAGCAGTGCAAAATCTAATTGAAGTATTCTTGTCGTGGCAAGAACATTGTGTTCATGTCCATTAAGGCCTTCATGAACACAAATGGTGTAGGGTGTGCTACTTTGGCAATCAGGGCTTGTCAAGTTTACCATCGCAAGAAATGGTAGATCGCTTAGTTCAAGAATATTCGCCGCATATGCCCTTATGTCCATTGCTAATGATCACGCCTTTCTTGCTCACACTTTGTGAGTATGAAAATAGACTTGTGTTCTATAACAAACTTGAAATTCTAGAGATATATACACATATTGAGAATGCTAATTTAGTAAACTTGCCATAATTCTTGACCCTGTTCTGTTTGAGCAACTGTCATGTTTACATCTGGTCATGCTATGTATGTTTTATTCCTAGCAGAACAGCCCACGTGCTTTTCAACTTCCTGAGAATGGCTGGCTATGCTAGATGTTTGTGGTGACCTCAAGCACTAAAGTGTTGTTTAAGAGACACTAGTTTCAGTCAGTGCATGATGTGATTTAGTGATATGATACTTACTAAGGTAGATAACTATGCGCCATTGAAGTTTTGTCTGTCGGGTTGAAGAGAAATGCTAACATGGATGTAATAAGAGAGCTAAAACAGCTCATAATGACATGTGGTGCCAAATCGTAGGTTAGAAAGCTTGCCAAGGTGAAATGGACTACCAGTTTATGAGAAAATGCAATTCGCCAATATTATTGTCTTCCATTACTGACTTCCAGTTTGTGATGCTATTTTAGGTTTGTTGACATGCCGAAGGAATACTATGTTGTTTTCAATAGTCATAATATCGACATATACGATAATTGGCCTCAAACTGAAGACCAAGTAAGTGGTTTTAGTAAAGCTAGTTACAAAGGATATAAAAATTGGGAAGCTGCAAAACAGGCATACTTGAAATTTTTCAATATGAAGGAGTTGCCAACGACAATTCATTTGCCTCCCCGATTTCGTCCCAATAGTGAACATGTGAAGCAGGTATGTTAGTTGCTTACTATTTTAATAAGACACTTTAATTTTTCAATGGTTTAGGATGAAACAATTATATGGTTTCTTATTATATCTAATCAGGACAATGCTTGTCGTAGTGGATGTAGCGAAGATCATGGTTTCTTGAACATGAGAAGTTTTCTGACCGCTGCGAAGCAAGACTAGTCAGTCCACAATCAGATAATGTAGCTACCCATATTCAACTCACAGAGTTCTATGCTGCTGATCACATTGGACATAGCTCGTAGCTCCAACAACATATGACAGAACAATTCACCATTGCTATGTCATCACCATCAACTTTGCAGAAGTCACTTCACAGTACCTCAAATTGTAGCATCTTTCTGAAATGGATGAACTTGAGGTAGAGCTGCATCTTCTAAGTTCGTGGGGAGTTGGTGGGGCTACATAACCAAGCTCATATGCCTAAACATCCATAATAAAACCATTACTATAGATAACAAATCCACAACTTTCGCAATGAGACATAACAAATCAGAAATTAGCACGCATGACAAAATGAACATAAATAAGTGCAGATAAGATAGTGCATTACCCGTCACCAAGCGATGCTATCATGGAAGGCATATTAAAGTATCGAGGTGCATCAAACCTACTCAGTAGATTACTGTAAAAACCCGGAGGGTTATTGTAAATTCCAAGAACTTGAGGTGCACAAGACGCTTGCGAAGAAGCTTGAGGTGCATCTCCTATCTTCTTTCTTTTGGTTTTACTCTTCTTTAGACAACTCTTATGTTTCTTTCCTCCTTTGCGTGCATCTTTCTTCTTTGGGCCCGTACATTTTGCAACGAGACTCGTATCTTCACTTAAGCCTGTCAAATTTACCTGAGACTCACCTCCAAGTGGCATTTCATCGAGAGATTTGTTCATGGTCAAGATCATGTTCTTGATAAATTCATTTCTCTGAATAGTTTGTGAGCCCTTGATTGTTATCTTCACAAACTCGGGACACACTTCTCTATATCTATCAGTAGCATCCATGTCACCATTCCCCTGAAGGAATATATAGAATTTATTAGAAGTTATCATTAAATTAAAATAATAAATTGAATAAAAAAGAGCACAACGACAATTTATACCTTAGCATCTAAACCATGCTTCTCTAGTATTCTATCTCTTGCTTCACTCAAAATGTAAACACTAGGAATAAACTTAATGTTCACCAAATCAAGCACCTTCAAGACATGGCAACATAAGATCACAACAATCTCAAAATGATTATAAGAACAATTCACCACTTCATTGCTTGGGCCACCCGTGACTTTGTACTCTGGATCATTTGTACCACATGAACTAACAACATATTCCCACAAGAGACCTACATCATTACGTTCCTTGATAACCAGGCCTAAATTTTTCATCACTTCTGTCTGAAAATTTTCAAACATCGAAGGTGTATAGACCTTCCTTCCTTCATGCAACATAGGTGATGTTTGAGAAAAGATCGTTGTCAATTTCTCTCTAGCATTAAACTCAGCATGTAACTCTTTGTACCGCTTATCGTTCACTACCTTATTAAATCTATTGAAAAATCCACTTAGATTGATAGTACATGCAAGATAATATTTCAAATCTCCATTTAAACTCTCACTCAACTGTGTACTACGTATCTCCAAGGTCACTGTAGATTTCATATAACATCTAGCCCACTTATCTTTCAACTTTTACAGATTTTGGAGCCAAGAATTGTCAGTAGCTTCATATGATGAAAGTAATGAATCCCAAGTCTCTTCAAATTTTTGCACATCTACATATTCATACACAAGCTTCTTCAAATCAGTCAAAAAATTAGATCCATTCTTCATCAAATGACCAACATTTTTATGGCATTTTGCATTAGATGCCATGTACACAATCAGTGCCTTGTCTCAGGAATCACCTCCTCTAATGCATTCGACATCGCTGCATCTTGATCAGAAAAAATTGTTGCAGGTTGCCTATTTTTGTGTGCCCCTAAGAATGTTTCGAAAAGCTATCTGAAGGAATCGACGGTTTCATCATATAAAAGTGCAGCTCCAAAAATCACAAGCTCTCTATGGTGATTCAATCAAATAAATACACCAAGTGGCATATACTCTTTACTGGTAAAAAATGTAGTGTCAAAGGTCACAACATCACCAAAAAGGGCATAATCTATAACCATCCTAGAATCTGCTCAAAATATGTTCGTTATTTACTCATTACTATCAAGCTGAACAACATAGAAGAAATATGTATCTAAGATTTGTCGTTTTTCAAAGTACCTCAATAAACATCATGCGTCTCCATACTCCATGTCTCTCTCTCATTTTGTGCGAAGATAGTTTTTCATATCAACCCTCGTGTAACCAATATTTTCTCTTTCCCCGGATCGTATGCTAGACAAGTTATGTTGCTGTCTCGGTGTGAGACCTGCATTGTCAGCCAAAATAATTTGCTGAGCTTGGACATCGCTTATTTTCCTATGTGACCGTATCAAGTGAGTACACTCTGCAAAGTGGAGTGGACGGGAATGATTTGGCTCAAAATCATACACAGAATATTTACAACTCCCTCGAACCAATTTCAGATACATTCTGGCATGGCAGTCCATCCCCGTTTCAGGCCTAGGCTTTTGTACTAATTCCACCTATTTATCTATACCTCGACGTCTCTCTTTTGCACAATAAAAGCGCACAAGAGTTATGGCACCGTCCTTCCCTTTGTTATTACCTCTCATACGTACACCAAAATCAATTTTCAATGCATACATCTTTCAAAACTCTCATGCCTCATCTACATCATTAAATTCCATGCCCATTTGTGGAGCCCAGTCATTACTCCTGATAAAATCACACCAACAATAGTGGACAAGGTGGATTTAGACGATAAACTTGAATAAAAAATAATAAAACAGAAGAAAAACTAATATACTTTCATCAAGACATTATTTACCTTGTGCCATCACCATCCATTTGGGACCTCCATTTGAGGGATATTTTCGCTGCTAGTGCTAAGCATGGCAGTTAGTGCTCCCTCCATATTAGTGGAACAGTGGCAGAGAAGTAGAAAAAATAACTAATTGCTAAGCATGGGGGGCAGGTTCAACCTCCTGAGCAAGGCGTTCCCACCCACGTCTAACTCTTCTATCTAAATCAGAAACCTACATAAGAACAATTACATGTAGGTACCACAGATTTGAGAATGCTCAATAGTCAATTGCAAACAACGGTTGACTTACCAATTTCTCACAGAACTGGCAAAGTTCTTCTTCAAACTTGGTGACAAAGGTTTCGTGTCTAAGAGACTGCTCAAAGCTGAGGCTCAAACAAAAGATGATTACAATAAAACGTGACAATAAATCACAAGTTTTAGCAATATATGCAAACCAGGAGCAAGATGGAGAAGATAACAAGTCAGGAAAATTAGCATGATATACACACAATCACAAAAATGGTCAGATTACAAGAGCATATGCAGAAGTTCAGGATGCAATTGAATTGCATTTACTGCAAAGACGGGGATAAAATGCATCTCCTCATGGAAAAAAACTTCATAGAAGGTGTCTATTTAGTCCGTGCATTACAAAACCTAAATGCATTCTCAGACTCTATCATGGGCAAACAAATACATTGTTGCTCTCTAGACACGTGTTTTTTCTTGTTCTCTTACAGTAACAACAAAAACATGGGGATACAAAGTTCTAGTGGTATTATTCGGTTTCCCAATAGAGCAAATGCTTTCAGACTTATATCGTCGATATGTCCTTGATTAAAATCCAAGCCCCAGCCATTGAACTTATTATCCTGTCCTAAAATTGATTTGAGAGGTAAAAAGTGCAACCCCATAGATAGCCAAAAGAACTGGGCTAAGTTTGACTTAATTCGACACTCCAAGTCCAGGTGTAAGTAATGGCTTTTCAAAAATGTAAGTGATGCTGAGAAAATAAAATCACACCTTACTTTTCCAAAGCAAGAATTTAAACAGGGGGGGAAATCCAAACTTAACATGGCTTGTGCCTCTATCACAAAGGTTCATATGAGTATGTCATGAGGTATAAAGCTAATTACCTCTTCACAGACTCATGAAATATCCTTTTGTAGTGATTGTAGACTGCAACGGAGAGCACCTGCAAAAGCACGTGATAAGGAGGACAATAAAATAAAATATTTTTCAATATTTCCAACAGACTGAGAAAGTATCCATAGCTCCAAAGCTTTATGGTAAACTCCATCATATTTCCATGTTGTGCACACTGAACATATTGTCACAGCCACACAAGTGTTTCAAGGCTGGCATATCTAGGAAGGGATCCAAAAAGTTCAAGTAACGCAAGAACCTTCCATATGATTTGATTTAGAAACCAGCATAAGCACCGAGTGTCCCCATGCTAAATCATTAATTATGACATTCTCATTCTGATGGTGTGACAGAAAACCATTAGCTTTCCAGTGTTCACAAACAGTGAAAGCATATTGTTTTGAGGCCTAAAATACTAACTTTTGTTACGTAACTACAGGGAGCAATAAAATCTAAACAGCTTCTTTATTCCCAACTAAGGGAGAATTACTCTACACCATTTGACTGTATTGCAGAAGCAATATTGCAATAACTAGTGATCACTGCTAACAGGTAACCACACAGAAATGTAGATTCGAAATAAGAAAAGAAGACACAGCTTTAGCAAATTAAGCTTCTTGACACTCATTAAACCTACAAAACTATACTTTCACGTCTCATAGAGCATAAAAAAAGTGAACCTCCAAAAGCGCTTTTTAAGTTCACCAACAAGCAACCAAGTATTACCTTATTTGCTCTCTCTTGTCCAATCACAAACTTGTCAAGCCCCTTGCAAATCTCCTTTGGAGTAGGAAAATTGCTCCGCCAATTTGAGCCACCCACTCACTTTCCGAAACTGATGACCCACCTCTTGTCGTTACGACATTCCTCGACTTGAATGCAGGGCCCGCGTTCATGCCCCTGCCCGCGCCTCTGGATTTGGTGTCTTCCACGGCGATTCCGCGGCTGAGGCGTCCTCGACTTGAATGCAGGGCCCGTGTTCACACCCCTGCCCGCGCCTCTGGATTTGGTGTCGTCGACGGCAGTTCCGCGGAGGCTACCGTCGAAAGGAACCGTCACCGGAGCGAGAGGAGGGGGGACAAAATTTGACACGGAGGAGGAGGAGGAGGGACGATACCAAATGTGTGAACGGATGGAGGGACGAAAATGGTGGATTTGAAAATTTTATCTGAATTTTTTTTTTTTTTAAGATTTCACTTTCCCGCTCAACCAAAACGCAGGCTTTTTTTCGGCTGGGATTTACAAATGGTCAGGCGACCCCGATCGCTTCCTGAGGACAACGTCAAATTATCCAAATCAAAGTGGGTCTTTCCCAAGGATGGTAAAGTTGGCTAGGCTTGATTCTCTTGGAACGGGATCTTGTTCCAGCCACAGAGGAGTCAAGCCCTCCAAAAGAAAACCAATTGAAGAAGGAAAAGCCCCAAACCGTTTCGATCCCGAATTCTCGTCCTAAACTGCAGTAGTAACAGCACGGATATTACAAATTTCAGCACTGTGACATGGGCATCATCCTTCCATTTCATCAATGAGATAAACAACTGCACTGTGAAATGAGCATCATCCTTCCTTTTCATCAATGAGATAAACTGTGTCTATTCGATTCCTCACGTACTTCATACTTATTTAATTTACAGAACAGAATCTTTAATTCTAGCTCCATCCTAGGCACCCACTCTAAGGAACAAAATTGTGACCCGTACAGACAGGCCTAGACTGTCCCGCTAAAATGGGAAGAGAATCCCCATATCATGTAACTTAAAAGATAGATAATAACTGAAAAAAAGTGAAGGAAAGTTATACAGCTCTCCATGAGAATATAATACCCTAATTCGCTAACATTCTAAGCTCCACTTGCGTTGCTGTCTTGATTCACAAAATTATTTCCACGCTTTCTTCCCGCGGAACTGTTTACCAAATCGCCCTTGTTTCCTCTTTTTGTCCTGGCGAGATCTTTGTACTTTCGCTCTCTTAGCAGCCATAGGCATGACCTTTCTGTGTTCCTTCTGCTTGTTGCTCGAACCACCCGTCTGTCCGTCATAATTAAGTCAACATCATTAAGGTTAGATCTTGTGAAGTAGCATCAACTACTTGTCTTTGGGGGATATGCATTAATTGCAAGCCAAGGTATCATTTTGTTGCCAAAAGCTGCCAACTTCAAGGCAAATAGAATAAAATACCATACCTTCTTCTGCTTTATGGCAGCTCGAGCTTGGTACTTTCCTCTTTCCTCCCTTCCAGCCTTCACGAGCGCTAATCTTTCCTCTTTACTTAGCTTTTGTTTCACATGAGCCTGAATCCCACAGCATACCATGCTTAAGTAAAAATTAAAAAGAGATACAGAAGCACTTCCAATGAAAAAGGTCAAAGCAAATGAACAGAGTGACAGGAGATGAGAGACTTCATCCAAACAAGAATGCTACAAGCATTTTACATGAAAAACTTTTTCAAGATCATTGAAAGGAAATTTTATTTCCATGTTCCTGACTGCCCTTTTCAGTCCTTTCCCTATATATATATTTACATATTTATCTCTTTTTCCTCGATCGGTGTTGCTCTTATTTTATGTATCTTTGGGATTCATCGACCGCTGACCCCAACTAGTTTGGGATAAAGATGTTGATGTTGATGTTGATGTTGATTGAAAGGAAATATTACATTTTCAATTCTATCAACACATAACTTCAAGGAGCAACTATTATCATGATGACAAGTAATGAAGTATGCCATTGCTTCCACCGATTATGATGCAGCTTTTTAAAGTAAACCTGGGGCCAAACAAAGTACCTCAAGTTTTGCAGGATCCACACGCTTGATGCCTAGCTGATCAGAACTGGGAACCTTAAAAGCTGACTTCTTGTCCACACCCTTTCCCAACAACCCATGCTTGGTCAAAGCAACTTGTGCTTCTTTCTTGGCCTGATAAATAACCCGAAGATTGAGGAAATCACATATTTTCAAAACCAATCAACCTTACCATGTTTAGAAACAATTAAAAAAAAATCTCCTCAGAATCAACTGATGCATTTCAACACATCATAAGCAAATTTCAGTACCTTTAGTTGCTTGATACGATGGAAATCCTCGTTAGAAAGAATGCCATCAGCAGAATCAGATGGAGGCTGACTCAATTTTGTTGTGGCCAATTTCTTTAAAGCCCTAAGACTCGTTTCAGCGGCATTAATCTGTCCATCAAGATCAGTGAATTTCCTCTTCCTTGTCTCACAGATTTTAACTCTGAATCCAGTTTTTTCCTCTCCACTATTAGTTTCAGAGATGGTATTAACTTCATCATGCACCTCCACATTATCATCACCACAATCTGCCTTTGCATCCTGATCTTCATCTACCTCATCACTGCTTACTTCATCGAAATCTTCACCAGAAGAGCTATCTTCTCCATGTACACCGTCACTCTCCAAAGATTCATCATCACATTCATTACCATCAGTGGATGCATGGGTTTCTTCATCATCACTTGTAGCATTCTCATCATCTGACCCATTGGATACAGAATTGTCAATGCCAACGCTACCTCCATCATCACTGTCTTCAGTGTCAATGTCCTCATCACTACCAATGTTGTCATCATCCTCATCGTCGTCGTCATTTTGCAGCAGTTCAACACCAGGAACAGCACTGGCAACACTGATTTCACCATATGCCTTTGGTCGTGCCATTGGGTAACTAGGGCGTCCTCGGTCTTTCTTTACCAGCATCGAGGGACAAAGCTGTGATATGTAGAAGCAGCAAATAAGTGAGACAACCTCTGAAAAGAATAATTATGAAACATTGGAGAGAGAGAGAGAGAGAGAGAGAGAGAGAGTATATACCTCTCTAAATAAAGAGATAAGAGACCGAGCAGCTGCTGATACTGCCTTCTCATGTGATTTTTTATATAAGACGAGATCTTGCAACAAGTCTTCATTCATCAACTAGATGCCAGAAACAAACATGTCAGTCAAAAGAAGACATCAAAACTCTCAGTAAGAAAGCGACTCAAAAGTCGAGACGAAAGAAAGGTACTAGGGCGATCAAATATCAAACTTATGACTCCAGCAAATTAAGAAAGGAAAAGAACAACTTCCTCCTTGTTCACTTATTGTGGAGTTGTGAGCAGCAGATTCAAGTTCACCAGTAAAGGTATGAACGCATCATCATAGAAGCAAACAATGCAAACCAATCCTATCAAGAGAGGAAAAAAATACGCCAGAGAATAAGAGGTAGTCACCAGGGGCATGCGCAGACATATCTCCCTTACTACATTAATTCCAACCGCAATAGCCTGGAAAATGCAATCAAATGATCAGAACCTTGCAAAAACCATCACATTACAATGTGGCTAGTTTCAAAAAAGTACCTCAGGACGTGATCGATCATGTACAAATTGGTTTACTATTTGCTTAAATAGGGGTTCAACTGCATCAGGAGGCACCTACAGAAAACGTAATTACTTCAAGAAAACAGAATAATTGATAGGTGGCAAGAGCCAGTAACACAAGTGAATATATTGACTCAGCAATGAGGAGGAAAATGTTGAAGGAAAAACAATGAGAAACACTGGGGAGGGGAAGAACTAGCAAGCAATCTACACTACCATATCATGACAGGCCTGAACTGCTGCTGCTAGCAAGGTTGTAACATCACGCTGGTGAGGCTGCAACACCCATAGAAATTAATGAAATCTCCAACACCTAGCAAACCACAAATGATCCACACAGTTTTTTTCCAAGCACATACCTGAACATACTTTTGGATAAAAGGATAAAAATTTAACAAAATCAAGTGGTGAAGGCCCACAGTTCGTGCAACTAGTTTCAACATCATCATCTTAACCTGCAGAACATATCAAGGAGACAATAGACATATGAAAACTTTTAGGCTTTGAGCCAATGAATAGGTGTATCGCACAAAAGAAAAAAACCTGAATTCTTAGTGACGAAGTTAGAAATTAATCATTTCACTGGCAGAAATTCTATTTTAGAGCTTAAAATGATGAAATTGCCCAATGAAAATAGCAATTACTAAATTCAGAGAAAATTAAACATAAAATTGACAGAAAAACAACAGCACTGAAACTTTTGGGGCAGCGAAGGAATTTCTAAAACTATAAATGCTCATCTGAGAAATTCTTGCAGATGGACTCCTTGTTCTGTCACTATGCAAGGAACCCAAAGATTTACATTCATGAAACCAATGTGGCACAAGATCTGCCTCGTTCTCCCACTGGTTATGTATGAACACTTCTTCTCAAAGTCTAATCTCTAATGCATTAATTTCAAATTGAAATTAGAAAATGAATTAATGCCAGAAAATCTCCTAATGCAGCCAGTTGATTTAGAAAAAACTAAAACATAATAATATGCTAAGAGATGAAGAAGAAATGAAGAAAATCTAATCAATCATGAGGAATACTTGTAACGTTACTAAAACAGGTAAAGTTCAAGATATGCCATTCAATATCTTCACTAACTAAATATTATTGCAGACCTCAAAGCGTTCATTGCAAGTCTGAAGGCGTGAGAATAGCTTTTCAGCGAACCCCTGAAGACAAGGTGAATGTGATAAGAATACCAGGATAAGCTAAGGTGGATAAGTACAAAGACAAAGGAAATGGCAAACCTGAGCATCTTTCAGATGATTAAGGGGTGAATAATAATTTGAGGAGTTATTATCTGAAGACAATCGTTGTTTCTTTTTCATGCTTCGAATAGCTCGCTGCAGCTTTGCCTTCTTTTTCTTCTTGCTAGCAGAAGTACCTTGATGGTGTGCCTGAAAGTCGGTTCAAAATTATAGGTTAAGAGTTTATACATGTTTGACATTAATCAGACAATAGAAGCAAATAGTAAATGCAACTCAACAACTGCGACAAGAGATCCTCACCTCTGACACATACAGATGGCTCTTTATCTATTAGTTATTGGAAATAAAATATCAACTGATACTTCTATTATGTAATCTCTTAAAAGTTGACTAAAGCAATTGCATTTGCAAAAAACTTTCAAGCATGAGCATAGGCATGCAGTATTAAATCCTTTGTTGAAGAACTTTATCACTGAAGAACGAACAATATGACATACAGGATTTTCCAGAATCTACTGACCTTATAGACAGCTCCCTTACTAAGGATGACATGAGGACTTTGATGAGATAATTCGTCATCACTGCTTGAAGCATCACTATCTGAATCATCTTCAATCTTCTCATAATCAAGAAGAAATGATAGAGCGGCGATCATGATCCTGATGGTATTAAAGATACAAATGATTTTCTGAAGATGAAGAATACAGAAGACTAATGAGAGACAGGCAAAAGGACACTACCTTGATGCTGGATGAAAGCATGCTGTACATATGGCATTAGCTGTCCTATCGTCAAACCACACCTTTCTTCTGTGAAGCTCACAGAGCATAACGAGTGATTGCTTAGCTTTTGTTTCCTCCTCTTGCTATAACAGGACGCTCACAATTTAGCATAGGTAAGTATACCTTGACAAAGTCAAATTCCGCAGGCTACAAGAAATTCAGAATTTCAAACCTGTAACAACGAAAACAAAACATTTTGAAGGGACCGGTTAGTAGCTTCATTCTTGTGTTTCTGATTCATCTTCCTAATGCTGTGAACCACATGTGAGAATGCCAATTTCCTCAAGGCTCTATCCCCCAGAGTCTGCAGCTCCATGAACAAAGCCAGAGTATCTCGTATATCGACCATCTAAGGATAAAAGGGTTACATCAAATCATGTCTTCAAAGTGAAATCAGCATAAACAAAAGATACCAACTATAAATTGCTGATCTAGCATCCATTAGTTAAAAGAAAACCCAAAAAATTACAAGAATGTCAACTTTCCGACCATCCACAATCACAGTAGATAGAGGGTTAATGCTAATTATCCAGCTTCATCACCAAAAATTCTCCCAGACGCATAGAGAAGCTGAATTGCGAACGTAAATCCTACCAACTATAAACTACATTTCCGAGAAATAACAACTTCTAGAAATTGACATATGCAACATCAACGATGAAATGCCAAGTTCCACACCGATAACAACCAAGAGATACGAAATTAATTCCATATCGAAACCGACCTTCCGATTGACGAGCAAGATAAGCGCCTGAGTCACCGTGCATCTAAGACCGGAGGGCAACGACCTCGCAGAAGAGCGGAGGAACTCGGCGAGTCGACTCGGGAACTCGGCCAGCTGCTTGGGGTAAAACGGAGCCACGTGAGCCAAGAACGCGGCGCGGTCGCCGAGGTCCTTAGCTACGGTGGGATCGGAGGCGACGCCACTGATGGAGGTGAAGCTAAGAGCGGCTTGTTGCTCGAAGAGCTCGAGCGAAGAGCTGAACTGGCTGTGGACGAGACCGAGCTCCGTCTCGTAACCTTCGGGGTCGCACTTCATCTTTGACTGGAGCGATGACAGGCTCAGCTTCTCGGAGCTCCGGCCGGACGCCGTCAAGGCCTCCAAGGAGAGATGCGGGGACGACATTGCCGGTGGCGCGAACAAGGTGCAGTGGGGTCCTTCTAAAACCCTAGAACGGGAAAACGCTGGGCGCGGCGCGGGGGCCTCGTTTTTATCTGTTCGCTAACTATTCTACTTTATTAAAGAAAAAAAATAGTAATATTTTTGTAAATTTTATTGCATATTTTAATTTATTATACATTCTCAAAAAAAAAAATCATCCATAAATATTCTTAAATATCTAATATGTCTATTTTGCTCCAAAGTTTAACGAAAATTTCAAAATTATTATAAAACGATTAATTTGACCTACGTACTTTTAGAGCCTTTATGGCATTGATTCCAAAAAATGATTCTGATTAAAATATTTTTTTTATTTTGCTCCATGTTTGAGTTTTAGAAGATTGGAATACCTTTGGTAACTACATAAAATTTTTGTTCTTAGAATAGAAACGAGTTTGGTAGCTGCAGGTAATTTATGTTCCTGGAACAATTGCTCTTCCAAATTTTTGTTGTATGTAGTTACTTTGTAAAATTTCATCAAATATTTCGAATTAATCGAAAATTAATTCATATTGATTCAAGAACCATCACGAGTCATTTTCGCCATATATTGTGGGTTTCATCCAGCTCTTTTAAGCGGTTGGACAACCGACACGAGCAACACCATTGTTTTTGCAAGAAAATGCATTAAACTACCTTGTATTGGTGTGCGTTTTTTGTTCTAGAAAATAAATCTCGGTCTTAATTCATCCAAAACTTAAGAACAAGAGCTTGCTAAGTATTCATGCTAGTTATTTTGTCTTTTTCTAAATTTTCTAAAACTAGACTAAGTCTAAAGTAAATAAACATAGCAAATCACAAAAAATGAATTCAAGTGCACAATGAATGAATCATCATATTGATAAATCGCATCATAGAATCCTAACAAAGCCCTAGGAGATTAGAGAAATGTGGTTGGGTTTAATTTCAAAGGTGTTTGTAATTTTTCAACAAAAGAACAAAATCTATGAAATCTAGGGAATTTATGAAAAGGGTTAATATTGCGAAAAACCCCAAACTGGTACACTTGTGACAATTTTACTCCAAATTATTTTTTTGACCACCAAAAATCCCAAATTGGTACACTTGTGATAAATATACCCCAAACTATTTTTTTAACCACAAAAAATATGGTATAAATATGACAAATTTACCCCAATTTACTTTTTTTCGCCATAAAAATTTCCCAAGCTAGTACCATATGATAAATTTACCCTTTGTTAATTTTCGTTAAATTGATTTAATACCACGAAAATTTTCAAATTGATACACATATAGCAAACATAGGGTAACGCGCACACCCGACAATAGCCACGTGTCATCCAACTTTGCAATTTGACGGTAAAATTTAACGAAAACTAACGGAGGGTAAATTTATCACAACTGTATCAGTTTAGGGTAAATTTATCACAGATGTACCAGTTTGGAGTTTTTCATAATAAAAAAAATAATATGGGGTAAAATTGTCACAAGTGTACCAATTTGGGGTCAGCTTTTTTTTGTTCATAAAAAGAAAATTAAAGAATCAGAATGTTTGTCATACATGTCATTAATTAATTCACAACAGTCCATCGACTTTTCATAATAATATTAAGTTGACCCTTCAGTACCATTCTTATTTTTCCATAATTACATCATCTTTTAATTTTGACTTAATCAAATCTGAACAAAATTTAATATCCATCCTGTTATTATTACTTTTATTTTATTGAATTTTCATAAATTAAATATAACTTGAATTATAATCTTTATAATCATAAAAGTAGAACGCGAAGTGTTTCTGATGTACTGAATATATACACACACACACACACGGACATCATCTGTACTACTACTGATGGGTTTCTCCCCGTCGATTCAGTGTTATATGAGGCCGAAGCGTCTCCGTCTTCTTCGAAGCGGAAAAGATTGAAGGACGAACGGATTTCAGACATGAAGCTTCAACGTCTACCTATAACTATTTCATGTGGGTTTCACTCTCGTGCCCATCTTCCTCGCAGCCCTCAGGTACCTCGCTCGCTCTCTGCGCAACTGCTTGTGCTTCGTTCACTTCATCCAGTTATCCGAATTCAGAAGAGTCGCTTGTGGGTTGTCTATTCCAATGGAAGTTGCGTAGCTCTCTGTTGAACAAATGTAGCTGCTTGTTCTGATGATTATGGTGGTCCAACGTTCCTAGATTGTGTCGGGCCAGCATGTGTTGATGAATCGAGTTCGAGTGCTTCCCCGAACGTGCAATATTAGTGATTGTGTCGAGAAAAGGAAGCAGCTTTCTGGAAAAAAAAAAAGGCCAGAACAGAATTGTTTCGTCGTGGTTCGTAGTTGCAATATGCATCTCTTTTCGTCAGTCTTGACTGTTGAATCTTGATTGTGTTCGATCCTTCGATTACACTGCTAATTGTGGGTAGTTGCATGTCTAAGTCACTTCGATTGTCGGTTTTTTGCTCACTAGAAATTGCACCGTGTGACCTTCAAACGCGATTGAACGCTGATTGCCAGGGGATTTCCGAAGCCAAACTGGGTTGCGAAGAACTCCTTGCAAAACTCCTTGACCGAAGGTGGACATTGCTCAGCCCAGATACTAAAATCCAGCAGATAGTGTTGTCTCCTGAGCGAATCAAAGATGATGATGGGCCACTTAAGGATAAGTCCTGGTTTAACATGCCAAACCCATTATTGGGTGATCAAATCACACATAAGAGTGGTCCAGACTCTTCATTCTATGTCGTCAGGGATGACTTACTCCATCCTCTAATCAATGGCAATAAAGCGAGGAAGCTGGACGCAGTGCTTCCTCTTCTCGAGGATCACTCAGTGACTGATGTGGTAAGACCCCATTTATGTAAATTAAGATTCATGTTTCTGTTTTTGAAGTGCTGTGTAGCTGGAAGCATCATAGGAATAGTACCCAATTTGATTCTACTCTCGAGGCATAAAATTGTCAAATGTGTTGCGTAACATGAATATGTTCTGCAGAATTTCCATTATAGTAACTACGAGTTATCAAGTCAGTCATTCACCTTTTATTATGCTTTTGCCGCTAGCCTCGTGCAATTCACTTCTGGGATTGTGGGTCCTCCTAATTTAATGTTTGACTTGCCCATTCAGATTCAATAATTTGTGTTGACCATGGAGTATGTCCATTCAATTCGCATGACATTCTGCTGGGACATTTTCTAGGTGACATGTGGAGGATGTCAAAGTGCACATGCAGCAGCTATTGGTATTTTCTTCTTTTGGAAACAATCACATTTATGTATTCCAGGCAAAAAAAATTGATCTCATTGATACTTGAATTAAACAAGCAAGTACAAATAGGGAGAAAAAAAACTCATTGGATTAGCTGCGTTTGGAATTTCTCGGCATTTTTTTTTAAATGAGTCCCTCAGTTTCTTATTCTTCTAAAACTCTGTTGTAAGTAAACTCTTTTGGGACAGTCTGCAAACAAGCAAAATTAAGGGTAGAAATCTTTAATGTTCCTGCAAAAATGGTCTATTAAGAGTCATCGTTTCTTAACGATGTGCAAATTGCAGCTGTTTCATGTGCAGAACGAGGACTAAGATCACATTTGCTTCTAAGAGGAGAGCAGCCTGATATTTTGACTGGATATAACCTGATTTCAACAATGTATGGAAATGTCAGATATGTGCCTCGGTCTGTTTATGCCAATAGAGAAGAAACTCTAAAGACCCATGCAAGTTCAGTGGCAGGTAAAAATGGACGCGTTCTTTCACTGACTGATATTCTTGAAGCATCTTTGACCGAGCAAAATGTTAGTTCTTCCCATCCTATTTCAACTTCAATGGACAACAGGAGAAGCTTAGGAAACTTCTCAAGGAAGGTCGTTATCATGAATGAAGGAGCAGGAGATTCTATAGCATTATTAGGTAACACCTTTGTGGACATAGACTTTGTGTTTCTGTCTGCATGCTTACTGGGTCCATTAATGTGCCTATGCATCGGCACCAGCGTATAGTTATTTGTGTTATTGTGCGTAAGAGATGCATCTGGGTTGGATAGTACTGGCATGTCTGGTGGCTCCTGCAGGCTGCAATGACTCGTATGAAGATATCTGAAGGCGGTTTCTAGGTGCATATATAAATTATATATCTGAAGGAGGTTTCGAGGTGCATATAAAATTATATATTTTGTTGACATAGGTAGATATCAGTTCAATCAATGACTGCATCCTTATTTTTGTCAAGTAAATGAGCGCCAATGTGATCATTGATTTCTTTGTGGGCTCCAAACCATCATCCTATCTTCCCTTTCCGTATTAATTGAGATAATGATATTGTTATATTTTCTCTTAGGTGTCATTCGCTTGGTACATCACTTATCTCAAAGTCGCTTGCTCGGAAAAGAGAAAGCCATGAAATTTGTCCTAGATGCCGGTACAGGGACTACGGCTGTTGGTCTAGGGCTTGGAGCCATATATTTTGGGTGTGTTTTACTTTGAGATATTTGTCTATTCTTTTCATCAAGCTACCTATTTCGATGATTGCAGCATTTAATCAATTTGAACCACACTATTTGCATCTTGCCGAGTTGAGCCTCAGTGAATGAGGTCAAGTACTGATTTATACTTTCTTCTCCATCAGGCTCCCCTGGAAAATCACTGCTGTGATGCTGGCTGATACACTTGATAACTACAGAGAAAGGGAGAGAAGGTTGATCTCTGACTTCAAGAGGCATTTCAGATTTGATATTGATCACGCCTTACATGAAATTGACAGGGGAGTAGTGAACTGGGTGGAGCGATATCATCCAAGAAAGTGAGTAAATCTCCCTCTATAACAGCTTAATTGATTGTAGCAATGAGACATATGGATAGTGCACATTTTCAATCCCCCACATCCCGCCTTCTTTTGATCATACTTGCGCTCGTGAACAGGCTAACGATTTGCTTTGTCTATCAATTCATCATTCTGGGTTTGTGCGTTGTTTCAGTTCTGGATGTGGATGTCCTTGTCTTGAGTTCAGTGCATTAATGCTTTGGTTGAATGTGTAAAGTAAATGCCTCCTAGCAATGGTTACTGCTTCATCAGGCATAGTAACTGCCTTTTGTCAATACTCGATGGTTGTTGTCTCGTCGACTCTAGAGACTGCTTCTTTTAGTGTAATATGGTAATTGACATTTAAATCGGCAGCCACGTATCTATTGACTTTCACTCCATCATGTCTCTGTAAGCCTTGTTTTGAATATTCCTCTCTCTTTCAATGTTGACTATTTACACTCATAATATTCTGGTTTTATCTTTGTCACACCTTAGTTCAACGAATTTCGAAGTCGTCTTCATGTTTTCAGAAGACAATACGTTTTCAGAAGATACTTCTTTAGACATAGCATTTTGAGGCAATCTTCTTGTGATGGTGTATTTTTATCTGCAAAATCTTATGCACATTATTCTTTCTGGCTAAACCATATCTAAAGCAACATGGGCAGATCTTAAATTCAAACCATGTCATAGCTATTCCTCAAATGGCAGGGCTGATGGCCCATATCCAGATGTTGCTTACTTCTCGGGTAAAACACTGGTACTTTGTAGAATTTGATGGTAATTGTCTTTGTAGATTTGGCAATGTGATTAAAGGCGAAGTAGAAGTATGCCAAGAGATCGCCCAGCAAACTGGTATTCTCGTGGATCCAGTTTATACCTTGGCAGCTTGGGAGCTGGCGAGTTTGCTTAGCGAAAAGGAATCAAGAGGCGACGCGGAGGTCGTGATGCTTCACACTGGTGGCACGCTCGGCATGTTTGGACTGGCGCAAAGGTATAAGTCCTATTTTCAGATGCTGAATGATAGATAGGTGCGCTGTCGAATATTAAAACATGGGTTGTAATTGGTGCAATCGTGCTCACTACTCTGGAAATCATTTTTCTCATGGAAAGGTGAAAGCTTGATGGCAAAAGTGTCAATGCTTACACTTTCGTTCCGCAGCTTTTTGCTTGGTATCTCCTTTCTTTGTATACACTTCATTTTGCACAAGCGTGTGTCGATGGCATTTTATGAAAATCTCATTGAATTACCTCACTATTAAGGTGAATAGCTCGTGTCTAACGTGTGATTAATAACAGATTTGAGGTGTATAATTGCTGCTGCTGCTGTTGAGCAGACCTGATAAAAATCAGGGAAATTGCGGTTCTGACCTACACATAATATGAAAAAAAGAAGTGAATACACAGAATTATAATAGGAGAATCCACTGTAACCTCTCTGGTGTGCTGTTATTGAATCAGTCATCATTCATGGAGGTGAGCATACAAAATTTGGAGAATCCAATACACGCCATCTCGCTTCTTTATTGTTAACTGCAAAGTCCGATGTATATTCGGTCTGATTCTTGTGGTTCATGGAAGTGAGTATACACAGCTCTGCTGCCTGCTTTCTATTAGGATGTTGAGTTTTTAAGGTAGCTATAGCTTCTCCTGGCTTAGAAATTGGTGGGGTCGTTGCGGTTCATGTTTGGGAAGAGGGGAAAATTGTTCAAAAAGCCTTAAACATATTGCACTTTTGCCAATTTCAGCCTTAAATAATTTTGCCAAATGAGTCCTAAACCTTTTCACGTTTTGCCAGTTGAGTCTATCCGCCCAATTTTGATCGGAAATCGCTGAGGTGGACGCCGATCAACTTACATGACGTGTTATTTTTTTTCCTATTATTTATTTATTTATTTTATTTTCTTTCTATTGTAGTGTGTGTATATATATTCTTTGTATTCCAATTTATTTATTTATTTTATTTTTCTGCTTTCCTTCTTTATTTTTTCCTTTTCTTTTTTGGTTTTTTCTCTTTTTCCCTCTCCGACTACTGTTGGACCTCGTCGATGGCCGACGGCCAAATTAGTGCCTTGGCGAGGGCGGCCCTTGCCTGAGGTCGACGACCTTCGCCGATCATCGACAATGCCCGACATTGGTCGGCGGAGGGAAAAAGAGAAACAAAAAAGGAAAATGAAAAAAAAAAAGAAAAAAAGAGAAAAAAATCTGTAAAAAAATATTTAAAAACTATTCATGCCAGTGTTGATCGTGTGTCAAGGTGAACGGTGTACAGCTATGTTAGGAATTTCTTGCCAAAATTGAATAGATATACTCAATTGGCAAAATTAAAAAGTTTAGGGCTTAATTGGCAAAGCAGGCAATAAATTCAGGACTTTCTGGATAATTTTTCTCTAGGGGAGAGAGATGGTAGGAAAGCGCTGCCTTGCCTTTTCGGCACTCGAGCGACCTTTTCTCTTAAATCCCAAATCGAAGTTTGCGGATCGACGCGGATGCCGACCATGATGATGAATGAGTAACCCGAAGTCACTAAGGTAGGAACCCAACCCTTTTGTTCGGCACGACGGATGCATGAACTTCGATCAAACGGAAAGTTGCAGGTCAAAAACACAAAAGTTTAAACAAGCCAAGCCGCCTCCGCAACCTCTTTCTTTTATGGAAATTGATTCTCGTTTCAACCAAAACAGTGCTTCTCATTACTATAATAGCGTAGTCGAGACGAGAGACTTGACATTCTTGATCACAGCGTTGCACGGTCCATAACTAGAGACCCGCAAAAGAGGTTTTGCCGTCAAGAAATGGTGGGGATGGACCCGACATATAATTGGACTCTTAAAAAGCGACCTAGATCTCCACACCCAACTAGAATAAATAAAATAAAATAAGATTAGTGCCTTTCTTCCTTCAATTCCCAACATGCTTAAATTGCAATACGATTCGCCACAGTGACAGAGCTAGGGGAAGCAGGACATGCTGACTCACACTCCAAACGAGGTTCAATTCAACTTTGCTGCAACACCCACTACAATATTTTATATCATATGCAAACACTTAATAATTTGAAAAGATAGATGGTAAATACCCTTTTGACCCAGGAATTGAGGCAATAAAGCGACAATAAAAATGACCCCACAAAAAAAAATATAGATAAACAATATAAAAATAAAATAAAAGTGGGCCTCCTGAGAACAAGGGGGGGAGCAAATGGGTATGGTCCCAAACGGTTCTTGTGCTTGCAAAAACACTTAAAAGAAAAGAAGAGGAGGGGAGGGGAAAAGAAGAGCCACAGCCTTTTTGAAACTTGTCTTATTAGGCATAGAGAGAGAGAGAGGGGCCTGAAGCGGCAAAATGTACCAGTGCTTGGAACCCAAAACAGAGGATGTGCTGGTTCAGAAAGAGGAGCCCCCCAAGTGTCTTTCACTCTGCCATGTCTCTGGCTCATGTTGGTTGGGTTTGGTGGACATCTTCAAGTGACCAGACAAATATTCTCCTGTCCTAAGAGAGAGAGAGAGAGAGAGAGAGAGAGAGAGAGAGAGAAGGGGAGGAATGGGGAGAGCAACAGTATGCAAAAACTATGCAGTACAGAATGTGGGTGAGCACTAGAGAGTGAATGGGATGGGGAAGTGGCGTGGGAGCTTTCTTTTTTAAGGATCAGAGGCATTTTCTTTTGTGACATCCTCCTAACTATCTCTTTGTTTTTTTTTTTTTTCTTTAGTCCCTTCAGTTTGGTTCCACTGCTTATTGTTTTCATGGTGTGGCACATTGTAATTGACCAAGAATGAATGTGTTTAGTAATGCCCTTTGATCTCTGCATGTAAACCTTTTGGTGAAGTCTCTGCTAACCTCTTGTGTGATGCTATTAAACTGACTCGGTTGATGGTTAGTGTCATGTTGTGCATTGGTGTGTCCGGAGAGATGCCGGATAAATGAATTTATACTCCTCCGAATCATTAAAAGAAAAATGCAAAAACCTTAAATAAATGAGGCATAAATCATCTGACCAAACTAATTGCTTAAGGTCATGGAGAGACGATCGGTGCAGCGCAACTGATTCCTTTTTGAATTTTTCCATGAGATTCATACGCGCGCTACGAAATGCCTTAACTCAAACCATCGCTGTTTAGTGTCGTCCATGGCTCAAAATCAGAGTTCGGTGAAAACACCTCTCGCTTTTCATCCAATACCGCTTTGGTACCTCGATTTTCGTTAAAAACTAGGGTAAAAAGTAGGTATGTCTTTGGTGCGTTTCCTCGTTTTCTCTTCCTTCTTTTTTTTTTTCCCCAATGGACAATTCTTTATTTGGTTAAGCCAGGCATGACAAAACTCCCCCCTCCATGCCCATATATGTGTGAACATGCTTAGGAAAGAAGAGCAGCAGCAGCAGAAAAGGCTAGCCACATAGTCAAAGACCCTGCTGCACCCGCAAGGCAAATGGAATAATGTCTAGTCTTGTTGGAGTAATGTGCACACAAGCCTCCTTAAAAAGAGGGAGAAAGGAAAACATCCCTTTCACACACTTTTTGCAAGCCATAAGGAAAAAACGCAATGACCCCATTTGTACCATGTGGAGCAAATGGGGGGGACACAGTGTATCAAAACCTAGGAGGTCTAGCCTAAGAAACAATAATTTCTAGGGTTTGGGAAGAACCTGACAAGCCAGAATTATTCAATGGATTTGAAGACAAAGTTTATTATTGCAAGCTTTATGATGTTTAACCCACTTTGGTTCATTGATGATTACACAACCAAAAGCACACAGACAGAATTCCATGATTGTGGCTTCACATCATGCGCCAACAAGGCGGCTTTTCATTAGTTTTATCATGGCAAAGGGACTGAACTATGATTCGCAGCAGCTCGTGTGGCCTTTTAAAGGCAACCTGCTTTTTTCATCCCGAGATTGGGACGCTCAATGCGATGATAATGTCTCGGTATGCATATAGTTTGATGCCTATGGCGCATCCCGTGCTGAACGGAATTGTGGTCGGTGTATGCTTCGACTTTGCCACTGTGTGTGCTATGACATGTGTGTAGATTGTGAAACCATGTTCCCTCACTCTTGCATCCCCACTCTCGGCCCCTCGAGAAGTTTGGAATCGAACTTTCCACCTCCCCTTCCCAAGTTGGGAAGGTGGCCACGGTATGCATATAGTTTGATGCCTATGGCGCATCCCGTGCTGAACGGAATTGTGGTCGGTGTATGCTTCGACTTTGCCACTGTGTGTGCTATGACATGTGTGTAGATTGTGAAACCATGTTCCCTCACTCTTGCATCCCCACTCTCGGCCCCTCGAGAAGTTTGGAATCGAACTTTCCACCTCCCCTTCCCAAGTTGGGAAGGTGGCCACCGGGGCAACCCCGACGATAGGTTGTTTCTTGTTTGTAGCTCGATAGGTCAGAAAGCGGTAGCTTAGGTAACCAACCGGGTCGTCTTCTTTCATGATTTTGATACTTAAATGTGCATATGTATGTGGTTATTAGGTGTGCTTGTGTCTCTTGAAGATGTTGAGAGAAAGATGCAGAATTTGACGTCTTAGTCTCAAGATTCTGACTCTCAGGAAGAGATGACATGAATAGGATGAACAAATCTTGAGCGGAGGAGGATGAGAAGCGTCTGAAGCAAAGCAAAGTCATTTGAAAAGGCTCAAAAACCGTATATAACCAAAAGTAAACAGATGAGCTAAATTCTCTGAGAAACTAATAATAAAATGCCTCTACTTTTACAACTACAAGTTTGCTACCTCACATTAGTAAATTCCTTCATTTATCCGTTCATTTCGCGAAAAATAGATGATTTAAAAAATATTTTCTAAAAGATGATCCCTCGTATCGCTTGAAATAATTAGTCGATAAAATAAATTTTCATTATCGGCAACAATTCACGTCAAAATATTTTCATGGACGATGAAAATTATTTTCATTTACTCATTTTGATAAGCGATACAAGCGGTTCTTGAAAAATATTTTTCAAATCTTTTATTTATTTATTTGCGAAACGAACTCGGCCTTATTTATGAATTGGTCATTACTCTTTCCTAAATGCTCATGCTGGATATTCTCGTACATCAAAACGCTAATCAACCAACCCCAACAGGCCAACACCATCCCGGCATCCCCCTCCCTCACCCATCACTTAAGTAGCACTGACACCGACACTGACACGTGGACATGACACGACACGATACGCCGACACGTCATTTCTCAAAAATAGAAAAATTCGACACGTCGAAGACACGTTGTGTTAAATATATATTTTTAAATTTAAAATAAATAAATAAAGCCAAAACAAGTGTCATATGCTGGAAATCGATGAAAGCAACAATTTATTGGCTTTGTCATCATTTACACTTTGAATCATAAGCCTATAATTGATCCCACATTGGTAATGAAGGAGAGAGAGACAAACATGAAGTTTTTTTAAAAAGCTAAAGATGACACTTTGAGACTTACCTCTTGAAGAAAATCGTCCCGCACTGGTTGCTTAATGAGAATAATAAGTTCTGACAAAAAAAATGAGGATAATAAGTGGGATGACATTGCTTTTTAAAATGCCAATAAATGGACATGGAGGCTTATTTCAAATTAAATTTTTAGTGAAGAGGCTCACTATTATAGTTAGGCCCTTTCAAGTATCGCTCTAGGCTAACTCGCGTGTTAGTGAGGACACGAGAGCGTTGACCAAACTTTCAAATATCGCGCTTTTTTTTTATTGGATTTCACGTGTCCGACCCACACCCATGAGGTGTGTCAATGCTACATAGCCCATCACAAACGGTCGTAATATTTAAATAATAAATGATACTTTCATCTAACAACTTAACTTTTTAGAATAATTGTGACCCCACAAAATTTTTACTCTATATCAAAAAATAAGTCCTAAGGTCAAATTTTTGCACGGTCCTTATTTGCCTCCCTTACCATTTATATCCATGCTTGGTTTTAGGTCAAAGTCCAGCCTACGCTCGTAGAGAAGTATCATAATGTTCAAATATTAAATAAAACCTTCATTTAACAACTTAAGTTTTTAGAATAGTTGATCGTAGTCCCACCAAATTTACAATCGCCGCTTCTTCCCCTGCCGGCGCCAAGGTTCGTTGCTTGCTTGCGACGTAGTGAAGGGCTACGAAGTCCCAGCACAAAGACCACGATCGTCCCTGCCCTTACTAGACCTTTTCGCTCCGGTCATCCTCAACTCTCCTCTCACACACACACACACGAAGGTGCACCGCCACGCCTAGGCAGTCTCGACTAAGGTCGTTCATGGTGTTGCGACCTCGAGCGAGGCCACAAAGTTCGTCGGCCACCTCATGGAGGTCACCTTAGTCGTCCATGGGCACATCGACTTCGATTAAGGTCTCCCATGCTTGCACGACCTCCGATCGAGGTCCCCCATGTTGTCGCAACGACAATTCAAGGCTGCAACAGCCACGGCGACCCTCACCAAGGCCGTCGGTGCTGTCGAACGAGAGAGATCGGGAGTGAGACTGAGGGAGATAGAGATTGTTGAGCAACAAAAGTGAGGGCTCGACGTAGGTTTTATGGGACCTTCGAACACGGGAGGTTGTTCTAGGCGTCTTCATAGAGTTGAAGTATAGCGAAATTGTAATTTGAAAATAGAGCTATTTCCTTAGCATTTGCTTTTTAACCATTGTTTCTCAGCATAAAAAGTGAATACTTAGGCATGTTTTTTTCCCTATTAATTATCTTGATTATGCGCCTTACATAAATGATGCTAAGACGATGGAAAATAGAACTGAAATGAAGTATCAAAGGTGGGGATACTGTCGGAAGCTGAGTGTGCATAGCTCATTCTTGTGTAAAATGAATTTCATATCCTGTCTCGATCATTGTTCTACTGGCTAGTTAGGGTGCGCATGGTAACACTTCTGGAAGAGAATCTCTGCTTCAAAAGTCATTCTGGAGCAGAAATCCGTTTGGTAAAGACACTTCAGAAGTGCTTCGAAGCTGAAAGCCATTTGGTAAAAATATTGAGAATTTCTACTTCTGGAAGAGATTTCTACTTCTGGTTGGATTTTTTGCCAACTTTGAGAAGCTAAAAATTGTAGCTTCTCAAAAAGAAATCATTTCTTCAACTACAACGGTCTTCACTGACCAACGCCCGTCGCCACCGCCGGTCACTGCCGGTCGCCCGCCGCCGGTCGCCGGCTGTTTCAAAAGTAGAAAATTTCAGAAGTAGAAATCAACTTCTACTTCTGATTGAGAAGTTAAAAAATCAACTTCAGCTTCAGAAATGATTTCTGAAGCAGAAGTGTTGCCATGCGCGCCCTTAGATAGAGAAAAGCATCAGAAAAGTCTCAATCATATTGCCTTGATCGCAATTCAGTTGTAAACCTTTTAATAGGGTTAATTTAATACCAAACTTTTTTCATATTGTTACCAATTCAGTCAATCAAAAAACTCTCAAACATACTGAATTGATAGCAATGCAATTGATCTAGGACTTTTTTTATACGTTTTCCTTGGACAGATGGGGTATCTTGGTACGTAAAAAAGCTATTCATTTTTTTTTACATGTTACAAAATGAATTATGTTCCGTCCACCTTCTCAATGCTCACAAAAGAAATCACCAGTGGAAGGATAAAGTTAGTGGTGGGACAACTTCCTTTTTTTCTATCAATTGTCTCATCGATGCCCTAATGCATTAAGATGAAGATTCTATGCTCTTCAATCTTATTTGACCGTATCCAATCGCATCGCTCGATAACTGTATCATATATATATTTTTCATATTCATGTGACTCATCTCTATCAAACAACTTAAATTTTTGAATTGTACTTTTTGACGTAGCAGAAGAGTCAGAGCTATACATTTTCAACTATGTGTGTTCACCCCTAATGGTCAAATTTCATGTCTTGCTCCTAATTCCACTTGGACATGAAAAGGGATATTTTAGTATTGCCATGCATAGCTCGATAATTGGTCATATACATTCTCTATATTTGTTTTTGTAACCTCCATTCATCTTCATATGAGAGTTTAAGTTTTTGGGTTGGGATTTTTTAACGGGAAATTTCAATTCCCCTTATTGCCAAGCATATTAATTCAACCCCTCGAATGTAAGAGAAAATACCAATAATAATAATAAGGATCGATTTGAACCCATGACCTATGTCTGGATGAGAAGCCAGACAAATCATTCACTTGAAAAAAAAAAGATTCGGACGATCGAGAGAAATAGAACGACGATCCGCGAGGATCGAATTCCTTCATTAATAAGGATAAGGGCAATTTTGGGCAGCACGTGCTGCTTTGATAGGACCACGACCTCTCCTCGATTCTACGTGAAGTGGGAGACAAGGGCATGCACAAAGGTACGAACTCGCATTAGATTACTACGATTGAGGCGATGTCGTGATGGTGGCTTTGGAAATCTCGTAATTGGTAAAAAAAAAAAACATGTATATACCCTTAAGACCGATGTGAGCTTCGGTGCACGTGTGCCGAGTCATCCTCGAATCTATGCATTGCATCGATCTTATGCGGGAGCCAAGAAATGCGTATTGCAGCCCAAGAAAAGAAGAGTTTTTGCCTTTTGGCTACTATCTCTCGAGCGATCATGCCAGACGCTTGGAACCCAAGAAAAGAGGTTTTGGTTTGAAAGATTTATGTATTCCAACACTCCACCCCATGCTTAATTTGATCTTTTGCCTAGTACTAAGCGTGGACATATTCATTAGGGAGGCAAAATAGGGTCTTGGGAAGATTTGAACTCGGGACCTCCTGCTCTGATACCATGAAAGATTTTATGGGACCACAGTCAACTACTCTAAAAGCTTAAGCTATTAGAAGAAGGCGTGGTTTAATATTTTTGTATTCCAACATGATTTGTGCCTTTTGTTTGTGTTGGAGTTGGCGAATACTTCAGGGACCCTTGTTTCTCACACCGAGCATGCTTACTTAAGCTTACGAAACTGAAATATGATCCAACGACATGTAAACTTTGCACGCGGAATGCGAGGAGTTCAGGGGCAGCGCCCCCAACACGGTGGTCCCGCTGACCGATCAGCCGGCGGGGGTTTCGCTCACCGGTGAGTGGACAACTGCCCTGCTCGCGGGTGAGCGGGCAAGGATTCAGGGGAAGCGCCTCCGAAACAACAACGTGTTTGGGCTTTTGGTTAAGTTTGCTTGTTTGTTGTGGGATTAAAGGGGTTTCGGATAGGCTTAGGTTTTGGGTGTTAGAAAATATACGTACAATATGTATATTAATCTATACAATGACAGAACCAAATCATAAGCAATGAAATGAAAGATAGGTTTATAACAGACATGTCATGGACTATGTCATTCACCATAAGTCTCACCAATCTTCTTCTTTGAAGATCTGCAATCCACAAAGCTGTGATCTATCTTGACACAGTTGAAGCATGTACCTTGATATTGTTCTTGGCCACTTTAACTTGCAATCATTTAAGCTTCGAATTGCAATAATAAATGTGATCAAGCTGCCTCAAACATGAAAACATTAAGTTGGCAGAAGCACAAAATTTGATCCTTCAGAAGCAGTATTCAAAAATCGTCAGATGCAAAAAATTCATCAGATGCAACTGCATCTGAACCCGTCAGATGCAACTGCTTCTGAACCCATCACATGCAGAAATTCGTCAGATGCAGAAATTCGTCAGATGCAACTGCTTCTGAATCCATCAGATGCAGAAATTCGTCAGATGCAACTGCTTCTGAACCCTTCAGATGCAACTGTTTCTGAACCCATCACATGCAGAAATTCGTCAGATGCAGAAATTCGTTAGATGCAACTGCTTCTGAACCCATCAGATGCAGTCCTTCTGGACCCGTCAGAAGCAGTCCTTCTGGACCCGTTAGATGGAGTTCCTTCTGGACACGTCAGATGGAGTTCCTTCTTACCCTCCTTCTGAGTCTCCTTCTGAGCCTTCCTTCTGAGCCTCCTTCTGACCTTCCTTCTGACCCTTCCTTCTAAGCTTCCTTCTGAGGCTCCTTCTGAGCCTCCTTTAGAGTCTCCTTCTGAGTCTCATTCTGAGCTTCCTTCTGAGGCTCCTTCTGGATAACAAAATTCGAATGGAAATATAACAATATAAATAAATTGATTAAAAGAATACCGATGCCTGTGTTCGACACAGTTTCCTTAAAACAGATTCGTCCCCTCCAGTACGTGCTTTGAGGTTTCGTGAACGTCTGTCTCCCAAGATACAACGGTTGAACAACGATAGATGCTAGCACAGCGACCCAACGCTTTCGGCGAACTTGAACAACACGAGAACACTATCGAAAACAATGCAAATGCATAGAATCGAAAAGAGGGAGAAATGTTTTTCTTTTGAGATTGTAGTGTTTTCCTTTCTCACTTCCCCTCTTTCAAACAGAATGGAAAATCACCTATTTATAGGCTAAGTGGGGCATTGCGGAAATAAATAATAACGGCTAAATTAATTCTGCCGTTTAGAGCCGTTATGTAATTAATTCTGTAACCACAGAATTATAACAACCGTTACTTAGTTAATACCATTTACACACCGGTAATTAACGTAAGCACGATTAACGGCTTGAGTTGGAAAAAATTAAAACAGAAGGCAAAAATGGGCTCGTCGCGAGGCCCCACTTTTCTGTCCGGCATTCGCGTACGCAGGTCGTGCGCTCGCGCCCAAGTTCAACTTGTCGGGCCTCCGTCGGGGTCCGGGATTCGCACCCCCTGCGCGTGCGCGCGAGGCATAGTGCTTGTGCTATGATAGTTACCACTTAAAGAGAGTGTATCCATATATAAAGCACTTCAATGCCTTCTTCCTTTCCTATGTGGGACTAGTGCTTTGTCACTTCCCACTTCCAACTCAAGAGTGTTCTTTGAGAAACAATTTCTCATTCACTCACCATCAAAATACCTCATATTTCCAACATTGGGCTCATACATGACATACATATTTTGCTTGTTTTTTGCTGATCATTGTAACGAGCAGTGGCTGCAAACCTAAATATAATGAAATCTATTTGCAAGACGTGACATTATTCTGGGGTGAACCTAGATAAACTTGTTCATCGTGTATTTTTCTTGATTTTTGTGTGATCATTCTGATTCGGTGTGCGATACAATCCTTTAGTTAACACCAAAAGATGACCGACCGACTTTTAGTTATTATCGATATGTGATAGACTTAGTCGAAGAGAGTGGAATTTGGTCATTCACAAATAGAATTATCGATCACGTGATGAATCGACAAAAAGTGGAATCGGCAATCTCAGATGCAACCTAAAAAAAAAACGACCGTCAACGTAGTGGAATAAAGCAACCGTCAAGATAGTGGAATCGAGAAAATTATCGAGGTAGTGAAGTGAAAGAAACAATTTATAACCTTTGTTAGTAGCTTTCCTTTGTAGCGTCAGTCGAATGTAGGCTTTAAATAGCCACACGTAGTACCTTTACAAATTAAACAAATTTATTTGCATCTTTACTTTCATGTATTGTACTTTATTTTCCATAGCTATGACTTTCATATTCGAATCGTTGATTAAATCTCGGCGTCTATCTATATCCTCGGTGCTGTATCGCCGATTAAGTTCTGGCATAATATCATTACGTGTTCAAACTTATCGTCAATTAAATCCCTGTAGAGTCTGCTATGTTTGGTTCTTCTACAAACAAATTGTTCTTTCCAACCTTATTGTCGATTGAATTCCGACACGGTTTGTGTTTGTACAATGTCATCGAAATTCAAGCTGTTGATCCTCATGTTTGCCTGGACATTTCCAGTCCAGAGTTTCCACATGACCTGTTCTGTAATAATTAAACATCGAAGAATGACTTTCGGTGAAAGATATTTCGTCGCAGGAGAAATTCTGACGAAACACTTCTGTTTCGAAGATCGTGTCAACAAGTGTCTCGGAGATGCTCATTGGGTAGAGGAACACGCGTGACTTAATTTGTAATTGCAACGACCCGGTCGTCTCTCATGAGTCTCTATCTCTCCTCTCTCCTCTCCTCTCACATGTCCCCTCCTGATTGGCCAGGGTGCAATACACCCGGGCCACCCAAAATTTTTCCATAATATCAGAGCGAGAACTCCTTCGGCAGATGTGTGGTTTGACGACGGGCTTCTTCCCAAGCATATCCAATTCAATACGAAATCTATGACAAATAAGGAACACTAATTCTATAAGTCGAGGGAGTTTTTTTTTTACTGCTTTCTATTATTATTTAGTACATGGATAATGTGGGAAAATGGATTTTTTTCTTTCTTTTTCGTCTGAAGGGCGATATTGAATTTATAAAACAAAAAGAAAGAGGAGGAATGAAAAGTGGGCCTAATTCCAAAAAAAACCTCAAACTTTGACGTTTGTCCCAAAAATATCCATAACTTTTTTTTGTCTCCTAAAAAACCTTCAACTTTTGATTTTGTCCCAAAAAAACCTCAAACTTTGGTCTTTGTCCCAAAAATATCCATAACTTTTTTTGTCTCATAAAAAACCTCCAACTTTTGATTTTGTCCCAAATTTACCACAGTTATTAAAAAAAAAGGAGTGTTTCGCGCTCAGTTGAACAGAACCCATGATTGTTCGACAAAGATCAAAATGTACTTCCAATTGTTTCAAGGAAAAATGTTTGACACATTGCAGCCGCATTAATTCATTTTGAGACATAATTGAGTTACCCGAGATTCACATAAAAATTTAAGTGGGAACAAGATATTAACAAATCTTTTTCTTATACTTCAAATCTTTACCGAAACGATGATCACAAGAAAGCATTTGGGGCAGCAGCTTTTCGTCACAGAGGCAGGGTCGACAGCAGCTTGTTGTCACAGATGTAAGGTCGGCACGATGGTCCTCGGTGGAAGGCTCGATTGGCATCGAGGACTATCAATGGGTAAGGAGCCGATGACAAGGGTTGCTATTGTCTCGGGATAAGGCTATACCATCGAGCGACGGTTGAGAATCACTTGGAGTTTCGACAGAAGCTAAACGGTCAATGTCGGGTCGTCGGGAATTCTACGAGATGGGTTTTGAGGGTTTTTTTGTGATCGGACTAGTAGATTTAGGACAAATTCAAAAGTTGAAGGTTTTTTAGGAGAAAAAAAAAGTTGTGGATATTTTTGGGACAAATGCCAAAGTTTGAGGTATTTTTGGGATTGGATTGGTAGATTTGGGACAAAATCAAAAGTTGAAGGTTTTTTATGAGACAAAAAAAAGTTGTGGATATTTTTGGGACAAAGGCTAAAGTTTGAGGTTTTTTTTTGGGATTGGGCCATGAAAAGTGTGATAAAAGAGTGATTTCGGAAAACTTGGGACGCTTTTCTTTTTCCTTTTCTTTTTTTTTTTCTGGAGCATCTGGGCTCTTTCAGATCACACGACATTCCCACAACGCCACGTGTATGGCCCACAACCCTCCTCAGGCGAAAAAAAAAATAACTTTTTAACTTCTTGTGCCATTTGCCTGGACGTATGGGCATGACCGTAGTTTCGCACACGAAGCATTGGTGGGCAAAAGGACGTTTTTCAGCGCAACCTTGGCTTTCAAAAAGGCGGTTGTAAGAGAAAAGGCCAAAATAGAAATGGTCATAACCACAATAAATTATATTTGTTAAAATGGCCCGTATTATTAAAGAGTTAATACTATCGAAAACCTCTATCTCTATGCCCCATTTATCATATAATGATATTAAAACCAGTACATCCATGTCACATTTATCCCAAATTATTTTTCGGTGTCCTAAAAATCTCAAACAAGTACAGTCATGCCACATTTACCCTAATTTTACAATAAGACAATGGTGGGTTTATCACGCTTGTACTGATTTGAGATTTTTTTTTGTTACGCGAAAATTAGCTCAGAATAAATGCGAAACGGACATTACCGGCTTAGAATTGTTGGTAGTCTTATCCCTGTTTATAGTAGCGTCGGGGTGCAACTTATTGATGGAAACCATATCTTCCTGCATCTCTCGATAGACAGGAGTCTTTCCAAACATATCTATCACCGGTAGGTCACCGATATGAAAATCACCCGTATTTATTTGCATAGCCAGTTAAAATTGCACACGAGCGATACTTCATGTAAGGCGAAGCAACTTCTTTTTTTCTCAAATCAGATATGGAAGGAAATACAATCCTTATTCAATGTATTTATCGCGTGATGAGGGTAAGAAAGACAATATAATTTGTATTCGAGGTATGTACATGGTGGATTTGGATCACCTGACATTGGGATCTCCGTGACATGCGTGACATTACTCAAATCAGGCCGTCCAAATGAAAATGGACGGCTAAGAATGAGCCATGTCTTTTGTTTTTCAAATCCCAAAAAAATTTCCGTCCAAATGACATGGCTCATTCCCGGCAGTTCATTTTCATTTGAACGGCCTGATTTGAGTAATGTCACGCATGTTACGAAAATCTCAATGTCAGGTTATTCGGATCTATGGTGGGTAATGGAATTTGTGTTCATTAAGGGAAAAGAATCATGTTACGAAGCTCTTTAAATGGGATATTTACTTTCGACCAAAAAAAAAAAGGGATATTTACAAAATTGGTAAATAATCTGATTAGACATTCTTTTTATTAACAGGAGGAACAGGGATCTATGACATAATCTAGACATGGCTTATGGTCTTGTTATGGGAAATTGTTTAAGAAGCATCATTTGGGCAGCCTTTGTTTCGAGGGAAAGGAAAGCCATCTCATCACCTTCTCCTCGTCCTGCTGAGTGCTGGCTCACCGCTACTGTCCTGAACTTTGAGGCGACACTGCTTAGGTTAAAGAGCAAGAAGACATCGGAGAGAGAGAGAGAAGCAGAGAGCTGTGTCGTCGTCGTCGTCCTCGTCCTGTTACTCGGGAAGACCGCTCGAGCTCGAGACATGAAATTACACGGGGTGCCGGTCTCGTGAAAAGCCCGGTCAAAGCGAAACCACCGGTCCATGAGCCCGGTCAAACTCCGCCCCACCACCGCCGCTGCCGCCAACTGTCTTCCCTAGGAGCGCCGCCGCTTCATGATGGCTCAGACCGGCGTCGTGCGATTCCACGGCAACCTGGACCCGACAGCCCAAGAGTTCCGTCCGGCCAGAAACCCTAATCCTCCTTTCTTCGCCGCGCTCCCGCCCCCGCCGCCGGCGCAGCAGCAGCAGCTCTACTACCCGCCGCCGGCCTACGAGGTGCAGGTGGTGCCCTTCCAGTACCACCACCAACAGCACCACGCCGCGCCGCCGCCGCCTCCCGCCGCTTCCGTGGCCCCGCCGCTGCCGCCGCCCTCCCCGACGGCGACTAGGGCGCTGGCGCTGGGCCCGGTGCCGGGGGGCGCGAGCGAGTCGTGGGTGCGGCGGGAATTGGAGGTGTTCGGGGACGTGAGGGCGGTGCAGATGGAGCGGGCCCGGCGCGACGGGGTCGTGACCGTCCACTTCTACGACCTGCGGCACGCGAAGCGGGCGCTGAGAAGCATCCGGGAGCAGCATATGCAGCGGCAGTGCCGCCTCCGGGACCACTACGGCGCCGTCCCCTCTCCGGCCGCCGAAGACCCCTGCTGCCTCCCCCCCGCGGTGTGGGCCCAGTTCGTGATCCCGGCCGTCCACGCCATCCCGGAGGGGCAGAACCAAGGCACCATCGTGGTCTTCAATTTGGACCCGGACGTGTCCGCGGCCAGCTTGAGAGAGCTCTTCGACCCGTTTGGTATCCGCCAAAGCATGCCTTAACGACTGCAAATTTCCTCTTTCGCTTCCTGTGTTTAAGACCAAATCCATCGGCTTTGCATGAAAATCCTCCGCTATGAGCGAGTTCTTATTCTTGGTGGGGCTGGTTCAGGTTCAGATGGGTTTTTCTTTCTTTATTCGTGGGGTAAAAAAGTGTGGGGCTCAAAGCTGAGAGACTCGAACGTTTTCCCCTCTTCTCCTTTTCAATCTCCCCTTCATTCCCACCGATGCGTCTCTTTCTTGTTCCCTTTTCGTGCCTCTCCTGTGATTTTCCTGCCCCTCTCTCTCTCTTTTGAATGCTCACCGACCTCTCCATGATTCCGTGCAGGTCCGGTGAAGGAGCTGAGAGAGACCCCGTTCAAGAAGCACCAGCGTTTCGTGGAATTCTACGATGTCCGCGACGCCGCCAAGGCGCTGGCCCAGATGAACGGCAAGGAAATCCACGGCAAGAACGTTGTCATCGAATTCAGCCGCCCCGGCGGCTTCAACCGCAAGTTCCTGCTCGACGCCGCCAGTCCTACCCCTTTCGCTCACGATTCGTCGTACCTGTATAACTCCCCGGCGGCCTCCTACCATGCCCAAATTCCCAAGAATTCGCCTCCGCCGCCGCCCCCTCCTCCGCCTCTGCCGTTGCCGCGCCGCGTCGCCGCCGCTCCCCCCGGGCTGCGAATCCTGCAACCGAGCAAGCCCGTCAAGAAGCAACTATCGGGTCTTGGCGAAGCGAGCCCTAACGTGGAGAAGAGCTCGGTAGTCGAGGCGTCGATGAGCCGCTTGAGCTTGAGCGGCGGCGATGCTCATAGAAGCGAGAGAGTGGATGGAGAGTATTGCAACAGAGGGAGCGTTGTCACGGCTAGGAAGAGTGCCAAGAAGAGGCAGGGCAATAGCATCAAGCAGCAGCAATCGCAGTCGTGTAGGAGTAGCAGCGGCAGCAGTAGTGGGAGGCCATGGAAGAGCAACAAGCAAGGCAGGCACAAGCTCGATTCGCGGTTTGTCATAAGCGAGGAGGACGACGCGGCGGCGGTGGCCGAGGCGAGTGCCGGCGACTCCAGGACCACCGTCATGATCAAGAACATACCCAACAAGTACAGGTGAACAAGGGGGTCGTTCTCGTTATCGCTCTCGTTCTTCTTCATCATCATACATGCTATTTTTGTGATTGAATTCGTCTTCTTCCCCTTATATTTTATTATTTAAAATCTGCAATTGTTTAATGTCGGGCGCAGTCAGAAGCTGCTGTTGAACATGCTGGACAACCACTGTATTCACTGCAACGAGCAGGTTGGAGAAGACCACTGCGAGGACGACGATCGCCACCCGCTGTCCGCATACGATTTCGTCTATCTCCCCATTGATTTCAAGTGATTATCTGAACACCAGAGTCGCAAAACCCATTTGTTCTTTTTTCTTTTTTGGTTCTTATCTTTGAATTTTATTTGGGGCTTGAATTGCTGATGTTTGGATTTGATCTTCCGCGCATTTGGACAGCAACAAGTGCAATGTGGGGTACGGGTTCGTGAACATGACGACGCCGCAGGCGGCGAGGCGGCTCTACAAGGCCTTCCATCTCCGCCACTGGGAGGTCTTCAACTCTAGGAAAATCTGCGAAGTCACCTATGCAAGGATCCAGGTATGACGAGATAATTCAGGAACTAAGCCCTTTATATTTTTGCTGGTATTTCGATCGCAATAGTTTTGGAAAATGAGAATTTGAGTCCTGGGGTGAAGGGTTTGGAGGCGTTGAAGGAGCACTTCAAGAACTCCAAGTTCCCGAGCGAGGCGGAGCACTACCTGCCGGTGGTGTTCTCGCCCCCGCGGGACGGGAGGCGACTGACGGAGCCACTCCCCGTGGTGGGGGGGCAGCAGCAGCAGCAGCAGCGGCAGCGGCGCGAGGGGGACGACGAGAAAGAGATGGACGGGGGAGACGAAAGGGCGAGGATTGATGGGAATGACATCTGCTGCAGCGAGGAAGGAGACGACAGCGGCGGCGGCGGCGGCTGGTGCAGAGGGAGTGGCAGTCAAAGCTCAAAGGGCGGCGATAATGGTGATGATGATGGTGACAAAGAGAAGAATTGAATGCCGGGTCGCGTCCTTTCCCCCATTTGGTTCGGTTTTCGCGCAGAGAGGGAGAGAGAGAGAGGAATGCACAGAGCGTGGGTGCACCGCCCAATGCGGGGTGGCCGTCGAGCTCTGCGCCAATAGCCCACCGTCGCACAGCTCCTCTCCCTCCTTCCCTCCCCTATGACTCTCTCTCTCTCTCTCTCTCTCTCTTTAGTATGTGCATGGCTATTTTGGTGTTTATTTTTTCCTCCCCCCTCTGTAGAATCTGTGGTGACGTTTTCTTTATTTCGTCAGAAAATAATCTGCTTTTTCTTCTTTTTGTAGTGTTTTTTTTTTTGGGAGTAATTTCGACATTTTGATGGGCGTGGATTTTATTCATTTGTTTAGAAATGTGAGAAAAGTTGCATTTTGAGGAAGATTCAAACTTTCTTTTCCCTCCTCCTCCTCCTCCTCTTTTTGGGTGTGTTTAAGATGGGGGGGGAGTACTCCTCCTCCTCTTTTTGGGTGTGTTTAAGATGGGGGGGGAGTACATGATTAAGGATATGTGCAAGGAGGGAGGTGTTATTGAACTCAAA